>OX387651.1:16732629-18090683 GCA_947568875.1 Fissipunctia ypsillon
GGGCTGAGTGCTGACCCTTGGTGCAAGCCGACAGCCACATTGAAGCTGCTGGTAGTGCCCACTGTAGACCGGACTTTTTAATTTATTGCATGTATATGTATTAAACCGATACATAAGAGAGTAAAGAAAACATGAATAATGCAACTGCAAAAAATAATTATGTGCGTCAGGATTGCTCCGCCAAGTTATCAAATCAGAAAATGGTTTCAGCCAAAAATTTGTCGATATTTGTCAAAATCGAAAGAAACAAACCCCGTATTTGTCAAAGCAGAAATAAAGAAGTTATAAGCGTTTTAAGTTGGCCGCGCAATCCTGACGTCAAGGACTGCGCGGCCACGGAGATCTCAGCAACTACTTGGGATAGAGAAATAATTCCTTTTGTCAACTCAAGTCTGTATTTGTCAAGATTTGTCGAAAAATGAATCAAAGCTCTATATCAATATTATAATTAAATATTCGCCTTGAAAGTCATGGCCGCGCAGTCCTTGATTTGCTATTTTGTTTTTAGTATTTTTTTTATTAAAATTGAAGACTTCATATAGTATAGGAGTTAAAAGGAGAAAGGTCTTAATTTGTCGAAACTGACAAAAGCTTTAAAATACGACTAAAGTGTAATTAAACAGACGAAATCAATTTAAAACACAAAACTCGTGGCCGCGCAGTCCTGACGTTACTTTAAACCATGATATCTCAATAACTATAGTAGCTAGGATTTTGCTGTAGACGTCCATATAATCCTTATATTAACCCCATTAAAATGACATATCCTTTTACCCTCAACACTGTTTGGGACGCGAGTAATCTCAAGAATTATGTTACCCCATACAATGTTCTAGTAGAGTGACCATAATTTCGATTTGTTTTTAATCTTTGTCAAACTGGCTATGACAGCACAGTTCAAGGGCATTCTGTTCTGTTAGTCAAAAACTTAAATAAAATACTAAATAAGACGAAATAAAAAACTTGTTTAATATTTGAATATTTTTATTCATTGCACAAATATAAAGATTTCAAAAATCAACAAAATCATTATTCTTCAACTTTAAATGTTTTTCATCGGCTCTTACACCTCTACTAAAACATAAGTTAAAAAATGGATATATACAGAATCGTTTGTACTCTCTTCTAATTTACTCTTGTTATCGTCGTAACAAAGCATTCCGCTATTTCTTATAATATGACACTTATAATGCCCTATTGTTCCAAGTATTGGAGGAACATATTCTACGGCACCTAATAATTTATAAATGTTTTGTTTAATTATTATACTTTTAGGTACCTCATGTAAAAACACCATTTGCGTGCCATTTAAATCGAATGTAACAATTTTTGACAAGGTATAATGAAATAGAACTACTTCATTGCATTTTCTGCATTGCTTGTTTTCCCAATCATGAATAATAATAGAATCTTCCAAGTTACTGATGGTGAAAATATTAATTATATCTAAATTTAACGGTATAAACACATGTTTTCTTCTTGATGGGGTAGAATTTATGCATGCACTATTTGAACAGTTACTTACAGAAGAAGCACTAAAAATAATATCATTTAAGACGTGCTCATAAATAAATGCAGCGTTACATTCACAATCATAATGATTGTTTTTGAAATGTATCGAAGCAATTCTTATTCTTAATTTGTTTGCTTCTTCACTGTTATTATCAGAGTTACAGAGGATTTGTAAAAACGCTGTTATATCCCTATTTCTGCAATTATTGTCAAATAAATCGCGTATGCATGAATACTCTTTAAATCCGTGGGCCAATAAAAAAAATACGGAATCAAATGCACAAGTGTTTGTTAATTTAATATTTTTTTCAGATATATCTTGTACAGTAAAATTACTATTTTTTAAAAACATTATATTTACAGGTTTATTTGCAGAATCATCTTTAGGAACACCTTCGCCTCTCCAGTTTTCAACATACGTAGGAATTACTGAGAATACCGAATCATTTAAAAACGTTTTGGTTACACTAGGTTTTTCTTTTTTGCAGCATTTGTTTTCAAATGGTAACATTTTTCGCTTCCTAGTCTTACCTCGTTTTCTTTTAATGTTTTTCTCCTTTTTGTCTACAATGTCGGCGAAATTATTTAAACAATTTAAAGCAATTTTTATTTCACCTAATAAATAATCATAATGCATATTTAAATATTCATCAATGTTATATTTCTTCGACCTTGTTGTGAATAACAAATTTTTCATAGTTTTAAAATAGCTCTCTATAGCTGAAGATGTTGGTACTTTGTTTTGTGATTTATATAATGGGCACATAATATTACTCCAGAGGGGTAACTTTAGGAGTAACCGTTTGAGCGTTGTTATTAAATGAGGCATGTAGAAAGAGTTTTGTGATTCTGACGAACTTTTTGTTTTATCTAGGCTTTTTTCCCTCTCAACAATTTCATCAAACCATGAGAGCAAACCGTCATCATCGTCGAGGATTATGTTTTCGTGAATATTTTCCTTCTCATCGGTGTCTTCATTAGGTTCCGTATATGTAGTATTACCTAAGGTGCAACTTATTTTCTGAATATAAACAGAAACAGGGTTTTCTGGGTTATCGTATTCGGTTAGACATAGTCTTACAACATCAGTAATGAGAGTTTTAATTTGCTGAAACGATTCACATTCTTTCATATACAAAATGCAACGAACGTATAACATTTTAACATTTATATCCCTATTTTCAAAGCAACGTAAATTATAAATTGTTTTGATAAAATGACTTGTATCTAGCCTAATAAATACTTCAGGTAATGCATAATTGCGGCCACTTAAGACTAAAACAGATCGTTTAACATAATCTTTTATACTGCTAAACGTAGTAAATGCTGAAACATTAGCTGCAATTAATGCTGATGAGTCATCGGTAATAATTTCATGTGGCGGGCTCCTTACTTGAATTAACCATTTTTTTAACCACGCTGCAATTGAATCTTTATTGTGAGAATCGGTAACCATTTGAAAAATTGGAGTAGATTTAATTGAATCCGAAGCAATCATGCCAATATATACAAATAGTCGTTTTGTTAGTGTAGTTCCATCGGGAAGCTTTATAGCCTGAAAAAAAGATCCAGTTGCATCTACAGTAATGGTCACTTTAGAAAAACTATTACAATAGTTAGTATAGTACTCTATTTGCTGATCAGACCAATAATATAAATGAAAACACGGTATCAATGTCACTTCACGGATAAAGTTCTGTACCTCTTGAGTCATCATGAGTATACTTAAAATTGGGTGAGCATGAAGTCTCTTGCTTTGTCGTTTCTCATACTTGATCTGGCGGAGAGCTGCTAAACTTGGCAGCACTGGTGGGCAAACTTGATTTGGGTCTTTAATTAATTTGGCCGCAAGTTCTTTTTGTACGACTACGGCAGGCTTATACTGTAGAATTTTTGCTAATTTACCTCTTTTGTATGGAGTTAATTTTGATTTTTTTTTAGGATTGTGTGGTACATTCTCTTCCTTACAAGTAAGTATATCGCATGTAAATCTTACAGTTTTTTCAGAAATTGCTTCGGTTTTTATTATTGTTTCTCTTTGACATTGTGAGCACTTTCCAAATAACGAAATGTTATTTTCACCGTCAACTTTCTTATTTTTAAAGTTCCAAGTACATGGTAGCTTAGATAACTCCCAGAGCTTTTCTCTCAAAAAAGTCGCCCACTTAAACTTTGGCAGACTCCTGTATTTTTGGTGTGTCGATGAGGTCCTTATATCTCTTCTAGCATAATGTACCATCACGGGTTGAATTTTTTTCCATTCATGCTCGTCCATTGTAAAACTAAATGTTTTCACCTTGTCTTGATATGTCAGCGATAATGAAGCCACACTATGACGCGACGGTGAAGAAGATGAACTACTCTGAACTCGGGGTGAATAAAGGTTATCATCTTCATCATTTTGAAAATACTCGTCGTAGTGCCTTTTCAATGCTTTGTAGATTGCATAAGGAGCTATCGTATTATCTAACTCATTAGATATTGTTTTAAATACTGGATCATTATATTTAATACTGCGATTTCTGCATACATCTCCGTACTTAAGAAATATTTTTTTTAATTTTTCACTATTGACTTTTCCTTTGCGACCCGCTTTTATCTGAAAATTAAATTAAAAAGTATATTTTTAAATATCTATTTATTTATAACTGCTTTTTAATAATTTGAGATTACCAGGAGTTAAAAGTTGCGTCTGGTTTAGGCAAAACCTTAAACGCTCTATTTAGTTTTTAAATAGAGAGCCTGGGAAAGGTTTACCTTACCCAGGCTTTATTTATTATTATTAATTATATAAAACACAATAAATTCCATCCTTGTTCATTAAGGCCTAATTTGTTAGGACTTTATTCCGATCTACTTTTTAACTAGGTACCTATGTAAAAGTACTGACTACAGCAAAACTGGTAAAAGTTTTAACATGGTATGGTGGTAGATAACACAAAATAAATATCGTTAACAAATTTAATTCAAAAATAAATAACTCACCATATTGATTAATATCACGTAATTATTTATATCACGTTTAAATATACACTAAGTCTCTCACTGAATACACACTTATGTCCTTTTTATCGGAATATCACTGTCGGATCCACAACGTACAGCAGTAACAGTCCGTTGAGATATAATACTGGTATCGTGACGATTCGACGCGAGCGCGGTGGTCCGCTGACCAGCAGTTGTGCGAATGAAAAGCAATATTAGAAAGAGAGCGCAATAGGCAAACTCGCGTCGATGCTCCTGTAGTGCGGCCGAAGAGACCAACTTAGAATAATGTTAAAATAGTAATTTTACTGATTTATCTGTAAAAAATATTAAATTTACTCGTGCATTTGATTCAGTGTTTTTTTTTACTGACCCTGGGAATAAAGAGTATTTATGTATACTCAATTTATTTGACAATAATCACAGAAATAACGATATAACAGCGTTATATTAACAGTGAAGAATCAAACAGATTAAGAATAAGAATTGCTTCGATATATTTTAAAATATATCATTATAATTGTGAATGTAACGCTGCATTTATTCTTGAGCACGTCTTAAATGATATTTTTTTTTAGTGCTTCTACTGTAAGTAATTGTTAAAATAGTGTATATCTATTTATAACGTTATTTTAGATATAATTAACATTTCCACGAGCAGTAACTTGCAAGATTCTATTAATATAATTCTGTACATTTTGTTTATAATGTATAAGAATATCTAAATATTAAAAAAGTTTTTTATCAGTTAACAGAAACCAGAACAGAAATGCGCTTAGACTGTATTGTCTTGAACTTATGGTCTTGAAATTATGGTCACTCTACTAGAACATTGTATGGGGTAACATAATTCTTGAGATTACTCGCGTCCCAAACAGTGTTGAGGGTAAAAGGATATGTCATTTTAATGGGGTTAATATAAGGATTATATGGACGTCTACAGCAAAATCCTAGCTACTATAGTTATTGAGATATCATGGTTTAAAGTAACGTCAGGACTGCGCGGCCACGAGTTTTGTGTTTTAAATTGATTTCGTCTGTTTAATTACACTTTAGTCGTATTTTAAAGCTTTTGTCAGTTTCGACAAATTAAGACCTTTCTCCTTTTAACTCCTATACTATATGAAGTCTTCAATTTTAATAAAAAAAATACTAAAAACAAAATAGCAAATCAAGGACTGCGCGGCCATGACTTTCAAGGCGAATATTTAATTATAATATTGATATAGAGCTTTGATTCATTTTTCGACAAATCTTGACAAATACAGACTTGAGTTGACAAAAGGAATTATTTCTCTATCCCAAGTAGTTGCTGAGATCTCCGTGGCCGCGCAGTCCTTGACGTCAGGATTGCGCGGCCAACTTAAAACGCTTATAACTTCTTTATTTCTGCTTTGACAAATACGGGGTTTGTTTCTTTCGATTTTGACAAATATCGACAAATTTTTGGCTGAAACCATTTTCTGATTTGATAACTTGGCGGAGCAATCCTGACGCACATCTCGGCGGTCAGGTCATTGCAGATAGCCTAGCCTCTCTTCCTACATTGATCAGAATCAAAGTACAATTATTAGAATTATATTATGCTGATGAATTGCTGATACAGCGAAGTTCTTCCTTAGTCTCGGCTCTGGCAAAGTAAAATAAGTAAGTAAAGTAAGTATATGGTTACTGTATATTGTTGACCTGTTGTACAAGTACCTGTAGGATTGAACCCTTCTAATACCATATGTTTCTGCTATCTACCACATGGCAAGTATTTGTTAGCAATGTGTGCGGGGAGTATTATTAAAGAGGAAATTTAATATAAAACTATCAGATTAAACTTGTCATATTTTATTGCAAGTCTATAATACACTTGGCTGACCAATACCAGCAGTATTCATGGCACTGAGCAATATTGTAAGCCCATGTAACCAAATTATAATAAATTACAATTCTAGAATAAGCTTCTTTTCATATAAAATGATTTTTATCATACATTTTTGCCCACTAGAATTACACAAATTTAAATCATAGGTAGTATGACTATGCATCACAATAATATTATGTATTTTGAGAAACAAAATTATTTTACATGTTAATTTTGAAATAAAATTCATTAAGCATGCAGCATATGATCAAAACATCATAAAAAGAAATACACATATTGCACTTTATGTACCAGCAACATAACTGTTTGGGGTCATTTGCCCAAGACCCATTTGAATCCTGTGCATATGAATCTCTACATTATTTTGAAATAGTTTTTGATGATGTGGTTCTAATTTCATTTTTATTTGCTCCATTGTGCCTTGCAAAACAGTTAATTCGTATGCATTCTGATCTGAATCAGACAAGCTTTTAACTTGAAGCATTAAAGCAATAAGGTCTGTAATAAGATCAATTAAATTGGGGTCATCAACAGACCCATTATTATTTTTTTCTACTAACAAAGATGCTTTTTCGCGACATATTTCTCTCAGGTGTGAAGGCACTAACATTGCAGCTAAGCTAGGTTCTGGGGCAATTTGTTGGCAGTACTGTTGTACATCATTTATGTAATCTTGTAAATCCATGTTCATTTTTTCCAAGTCAATTACAACTGCAGCATATTTTCGTTCAAAATCCTCTGGCATTTTCTGACCAAATGATTTTCTTTTCTCTGCATCACAGTTATATTCTTTTAACAAATTAATTTTATCCCGCTTGGCATTTAATATTCTTCTTAACTTGACAATTAGTTCTAAAAGTGCAAAAGGGTAACTGCCAATAGTATCCATTTGTTTTGCTATGTCTGAGCATCCAATAAGCGGGTCACCTTGAGAATTATTGTTTGTTGGTTCATACAAGCTAAATATGTCTTGAAGCACAAAACGCGGTCGAAACTTCTTTGCTATACTGGAAAGACTTATAGTATCTGGAGGTTCATTGGATAGAACTTCATAATCTGGCACTGAATGTGTGCCTAGTTTTGGTCGTTCAAAAGTTATCCTATATGTGTTGTTGGATGTATCAACTGCATCTATGCATCCTGTAAATAAACCATCTTGTGGTTTACGTAATCTTGCTGTTACTTTAGTTCCCACTACCAATTGCATTGGTATCTCATTTGGCAAATCTTTGACACTGATATCAGCTGCTTTTCTTTGCTGTATAAATCTTATTAATTTTCGTTTCCTTTCAAGTTCTTTCCGCTCTTCATCAAAAAATGCTTGGGAACATCTTCGGGGCTTGCCCATCATTCGCCTAATTTTAGACCATTGAACTTGTGTCAATTTTCGGTTTGTGAGTTGTGGAAACGATTCTCTTAGGCAAATCATGAAATCATTTTCTCCATCAAATAAAATTTTATCAATGTTACTATAGAAATACTCAAAACACACCCATTTATGAGCCTTAGGTAGCTTTAACAAATTCCTTAACCTCATTCCAATTCGATGCCCAGATTTGGTGTCTGGAGATTGGGGTCCAACAGGTTCAGATTTCTCATCATACTTTTCACTTGCCCTTTGGACTTTAGATGGTGATTTCTGTTTTTTAGCACTTGATTGTTTGTTAGGAGTTTTAGAAATCATTTTCGGAGTTCGCTTTGGTGAATGACGTGGTGGCGAAGTATTTACAAAATCATCAACAAATATGAATCTGTTTTTCTTTCTGATGCGAGCTGGCATGCCTCGCGCGTTCAGCTTTTGGACAGGTTCACTCGGTGCTGGTTTTGGCGGTAACTTAGTACCGACCCTGTGAAGACCAAGCGCGGCAGGGCCAAACGCTGGAGGTTCTTCTTCCTCTTCGGGAAAATCCATATCCATTGGTTCATCCTTGACTCGATAATTTGATCTGGGCGAAAAATCCTCTTCTTCATGCTCTCCTAAACAAAATAATACACAATTTAAATAACTCAAAGTAGAGGAAACTTATCTATGAATTTGCACGAATACCAATGTTCACAAAAGTATATTTATTACATCAAAGTATGTAACACACTTTAATTCTTAGTTCCAATGATAAACTGATTGACATTTCGGCTGAAAATTTGAATTTTTTCAAATTTTGAATCTAGCGAACAACATTACAATCGTAACTACAGCGGAGAGCACGTTAAAAGAATCTCAAATAAATACTGGTACGTACACAAATAAAAAAAGCATTTGGTTCCACAACATATAAATATTCGAAATAGCTAAACAATTTAATAAATAACATTAAAAACAAAACTTACTTTCTGATTTATCCGCCATGTTGATGAAGTAAATTTGATTTAATTTGAAGATGAGAGCGCCAAGATCAAATACGATCGGATAGTATCTGTGGTGTATCGTATCAAAACAAATATTACTAAAACGAAAATTGTTTTTGTAGGTTCGTTGTAAGTAATTATTGATTATTCGTATTGAAAAAGTCTATGAGGAAGTTCAAACTTAGGTTTAATTTAGAAAATCGAACTATTTCCATCCGCACTAACGTTCTTTGTTTCTTGGTTCCTCCTTGACAAATAATGCTAGGTACAGACGCAGCTACTTTAGTCATCGGCGGTGGCAACTCGCTGGTGATTTCAAAATCTTACGCATTTATTTATATCTTTGATCTATTGTATTGTACAGACGCCAGCAGGTCAAACTACCCGAAACTGTCAAATTTTCCCAATCAATCTTGAACCTAATGCTATAGCAATAAAGTTGAAAATCTATTAAAGAAATTTGACAGATTGTAGTAGCTTGATGTGCTGCCGTCCATACATCCCTTAGAATATATTGTAGTCTTTGTCTTTGATCTCAAAAATCATATTCATATTTTGACAGCAGGTTTGTCGCTAGCGATTTTAAAATGTGTGTAGACGTAAGATTTTGTAATTGCAACTAAAGTCGCTGCGTGTGTGTGTAGCAGCCTTATTGTGAAATAGAAGCGTGTTAAAATGCGTGATTCAACTGGAATTAAAATTTTATTTACATGGCAACCGCTTTAGAATAGAAGTGATTGCTTCGCTTCGATGTTTTATAACGTTGTTCAGACCAGCAGCGGGGCAATAGGGAACCGTGCTAACAATTAATCCCGCTAGAGGGCGCACCTGCAACGCTTGGTAAACAGAAAAACATGGCGTCCATCTGTCTGGCGTGTGTCTGGTTTGACTAGCTAACAAAAAGTATAGTTATAGTAAAAAGGTTAAAGTTCTTAATAATTTTAAGGGGGAAGCGCCAGGTAGCCCGCGAAATTCAAACTTTCTTATGTTTTTTGCAATTTCCAAGTCAGTATTAAGTTATATGTTGAATATGCAGATTTTCTACTGATTCCGTGCGGAATGAAGTTTTGAGTCGTGTTATTAAACAAACAAACTGCAATAAATATAACTTTTGGAAAATTTAACTTCTTTTTATTTCTTTCTTTGTACCTCGAAAAATACCACGCTCTTACAAACAAGGTTACGTCTACGAGCAGCTAACGATGATCGACATCGTAGTTAAGAGTAGTTCTAATAGATGGCGTTAGTGTTTCTGTATGGCAAACGCGTCAGGTAAACATTCGGGCTACCGTATCTTTATTTTTTAAATTAATGCTCGGCTCACGTGTGGTTGATCACAATTCTAACCTAACCTATACCAACTGGTCAGGGTGCCCTAGCTTAGTTATTGCGACCGATTCGGCTTTAGAAGAAGCCACACCGCTGTGGCTTAGGTCGGTCACATACAGTCGGAATCCTGTTTCGAAATATCGATCCAGAACATCCAATCGCAGGAAATTCATACAATACAAGGATCATCAATTCATCACACACGTGCAGTATTTCTCCGTTCGGAATTTTCGATCATGTATACAGTCGGAATTCCGTTTCACACGTACAGTATTTCTCTGTTCGGAATTTTCGACTACTTACGTGTGTGATGGATGATCCTTGATTTTATATAAATTTACTGCGTTCGGACATACCAAATCGGTAGTTATTTCGAAACGGGATTCAGGGAACGGAATCCCAACTGTATGTGGCCGGCCTTATTGTGACTGCAGATAAGCCATTCTGCAATACGTCTAAACGTGGATAGTCGTATTGTAAAACGTAGCGCGTTCAGCTGTTTTACATAACGGCGGCGACGCGGCGCTGTTCCGTAAAACAACTAACGGTTTTGTAAAACAGCGGATTCTACAATCCATCTGCGAAATGTATATTAAATTAGTGGAACCTCAATTTCAGGATATCATGGTATTATATCAAGTAATAATAATATTTACTTTTGGCGGTATAATTATGAAATGCGCCACTACAAATACATCTCATTTGGAAGTTACAGCCTGCTATGATAATTCTTCATCCTTTGAAATGGTTACAAATGAACCGAAATTAGTAGATGTTATTACCGGATCTATAGTGCACCTTTGGTGTCATTTTTGGTAATGTTTTTATTATTTTGAAACTTAATTTTTATGGTAAGCAATGTGCATTTTGTTTATTCGGCACTTCATAGAAGCGTTGCTCCAAAGGGCGTTTTTCCACTCTCTTATAATATAATCTGCTTAAAAACTGCCCAACGCGACGCTACGTACATACACGTACATTACATTACAAACTAGGTAATGTTTTTATAATACAAATTCTTTTCCAGCGATGGTAAAGGCGATTATTATCCTAAATGGTGGTTTTATGAGCCACGAGGAAACAAAAAACAGAAAGAAATACTGTCAGAAATTGAAAATAATGATTTTAGTACCAAAGTAATAATAACACCTATTCATATGTTGAATATTCATGATTTCAATGTAAACAATTCAGGAATTTATACGTGTAAAAGTCCTGAAATAATGAAAAAAGGAAATGTTTTCATGTACATTCTCGAAGGTCAGTAGTCCCAGAAAGAGTTATAATTATTACAAAAGGAGATTGGGCGAATCTGCCCTAAGGCCCAGTAGTGTTATACGCCAATGGATAGATCTCTTCAAGGAGAATATGGGGAAGCGTTAAGGTTGCCCCCGAAATTCAAATTTTCTTACGATTTTTGTAATTTGCAGCTCAGTAGTGCCGATTCTCTTGTACACCGAACTAAGCTAACTAAACTCTCACTAAAATTCCTTACTTTTGGCTATGATAATTTTAAAGCTATGGGGAAGGTCGGGCAAAGCTAATTGTAGATGGTGTGATCATAGCTAGGTCCCCACGGCCTATAGTAAGTTTGACATTTCGTTAATTCATGAGTTTACTTTTATTTCGCTATTTCGTTATTTTCGGTGATTTCAATATTTTAAATCAAGTAAATGATATGGAAAGTGTCAGAATTTAAAACCATAAATATATCCTCAAACTCACTTTCTTCAGAATGTTTCTACTCTGTTTAATTTATAAAACATCTCTAGGAATAGCTTTAAGCTACCATCTTTTAATTTTAGGGTCTCTCGAGAAATGGTGGACTCCAATTTCGGAGTATTTAGTTGTCACAACAACGCATCATTTTCGCAAAAATAAAATAAAACCGCCTCACGCCTTGTATTATTGGCTTGTGTTGGGAACTAGCTACGACAGCGCCATTTTGACAGTTGCCTTCGCCATTCTGCAAACAAACATCACTAAATTTAAAAATAATTATGATAGAACTAAATCGAATTTGACAGTCGTGACTTCACG
Source organism: Fissipunctia ypsillon (assembly GCA_947568875.1). NCBI lineage: Eukaryota > Metazoa > Arthropoda > Insecta > Lepidoptera > Noctuidae > Fissipunctia > Fissipunctia ypsillon. The sequence goes on from OX387651.1 coordinate 16,744,715, forward strand.
TGGTAAGTACTTGTTTGCCCTACCCCGTGATTTTTTTTTTGGGCGGGAGGCGTGCAGGGGGGGCAGTCTAGACGTGTTTTATATGGAATTTTTCACTTTTTGTATGGAAAATATTAAAAATGATTACCTACATGTTGAGTTATAGGGGTTTATGAGTCTTATAAAGGGGGTCGAAATTTTCATTATTTTTGCGATAGGACACACCATTTTCGAGATATAAACAAAAGAAAAGAAAAAAAGCTACAGTAGGTACTGTTTTTGTTCATGCCAACTAATTTTACTCCACATCTTTTTAAATCGCGATTAAAAATAGTCAGATTTAGTTAGAAAATCTAAATAGGTGAAAAACGTCTAATTCAGAATAGCAAAATTACCATTTTCACTAAACTAAGTTGTGTCACTTTAGCCAATTTTAGAATGGGAAATCGTCGTTGGATAAGAATAGACAAAATTTTGGAGATTTTTAGTCTAGTTTAGACCATTTGTGCCAAGAGAATCAGCACCGTTGTCTGGGTGTATTTTGATTAAAGTATGATTCGCGACCGTAACAAATATGTCTTTACAGAATTATATACCTAAATATAATTTTTTGTTGTGTTTGTTAATTCATTTGATTGTGACAAGTGACAACAACATGTTTGATCAAACCTGCCACGAAATTCAAAGTATTTTCCGTTTTTTGTGAATTGCAGCGCTGTTTGAATTATAACTAAATTAAAAATAATAATAATTCAAATCTCTCTAAATTATATTTGAACGCGTCGTTTGAGTAATCACATCATGGAATTAATATTATGTACAGTTTGCAAAGGAGATAAGTAACCAACGCACAATATAAAACTATATTGCTACCGTACTGCTACCAATGACAGCCACGCACACATCGCATTCGTAGAGTGAGGGTGCTAACGTCTTCTAAATGATAGTATAACATAATTTCGCCAGAAAGGAAAACTGCGCAATAGGTAAGCATTCGACCTACAGTGACAAATGATTTGAGTTCGAGTCACGAGTTTACTAAAATATTATTATTGAGAGTTTGTAATTTCGAGTTATTACTATTATTTTTATTATTTATTATTATTAGTTATATGCTAACTGAATAAAGCGATATTCTAACCGATTTGAGAATCTACTACCACAAGTTTCTTGCCTACTTATAATTATTTGCCAGTTTAGAAGCTAACTATCCGCGTTAAAAATATATTTCTGCCTTTAATAATTGTGAACTTATGAGTCAGTCTGCATTAGAAACTACCTACACCTATACTCCTCCTTTTGCACTTTTACGAAGTTTATGATTGTGACAAATTGATTAACTTAGAGTCTAAGTCTTAGATCATGCATCATTCAACAATATTCCAAAAAGCTCAGATTATTGTTTTGCATGAGCAAAACATTTCTGTTAGTGAAATCGCAAGGCACTTCATGATATCGGTGAGTATTTATTTTATTTACTTCAGATACAGTGATCCATTTTTGTTAGTATACTTACGAAATTATGTTAGTAACCAAGATTTAAATACACACCACAATCATATATAACTAAAATTAATTAACAAAAGTGCATTACTCACATAAATAAAATTGAAATTGCAATCATTTTCAATTTCATTAAAATGTCTAAAACGATAAATATTATTTAAAATCAAGAAATCAAATAAAATATTTAAATTCAATAATAACGTATTAATGCGTATTAATGTAGCGGACCGGTTAGACGGTCCTTATCATAGGCACTGGATCGCACTCCATGTGTCAAATTGATTACTTTTATTTTTAGTTCCTGGTCTACTAACATAGTTATTAAGTGCATACTAACACGATTATGGACGGCCATAGTCTGAAATAAAGTTATTATTATTATTAATTTATTATGTCACCGTGACCTTAGTTGTAATATTTTCATTTTTTTTTTGTAGAGATAAACCGTTCGACTGCATCGTGCATCGTCACGCTGAGACAGGCGAAATAAACCGTCGCCTGCCTGGACCGACACTTTTGGCTTACACAAATGTTTCGCCTCGGCACCGTGAGATTGTTGCCACCCAAGATCCATTTGCTAAAACCAGCATAACAGCAGCAGCACACAACGTCACTATGCAAACTGTACGGAACTGAATTAACGAAATACTTAATATCTAACTAAAAACTTTCACAGCATAATTAGCCGTAATAAAATAAGTCTGCGGTACTGGAGTGTGAGTGATGTTATTGTTACAGGATCAGATTATATGTTTTATCTATGTGACGTGTTTATTCACTGCGCCTATTGTTTATTAAATAATTGTATAAAAGATGTAATGGTAGGTATATTCTAAATATATTGTTGCATTTATAATAAAACATATTAACTTGTGAAGTTCTTTTATATTTTCAATAAAGATATTTATTAAAAATGGTTTTAGTTATTTGAACTGTTTTAAATAAATAAAACCAACAAAAATAACAAAAAATATTCTATTTGCTTTAGCTTAAAATATTAAATGACAAAAAGAATCTCCATTTCAGAGATTCGAACTCACATAACAATATTCAGAAGTAAGAATTAAGAATTAAGGCTTATTCGTTAGGTTACGAACGCTTTAATTTTCGATGCGAAATTATGTTATACTATCATTTAGAAGACTTTAGCGCACTCACTCTACGAATGCGATGTGTGCGTGGCTGTCATTGGTAGCAGTACTTACAGTAGGAATATAGTTTTGATGTGTGCGTTAGTTACTTAACTCCTTTGCAGACTGTACTTACCATTTATTATGCTCCATGATTCAACGATTTTAATATTTTATAATTTTAACAGGTATCATTAATGTTGAAATCAGCCCCAAAGTTGGAACATCCATTCAGTGGCAAGAATATAAACGAAACTACTTAGATACTGTAAATAAAAAGATTAAAATATCTGAAGAGGAACCTTTCAAATCACTAAGAAGGGATTTAAATAAAACTTTTAACTTAGCAACAATTTGGGAAAACTGGGGCGAATGTAATGAAATTGACCATCAGAAAGGTGTACGCAAAAGATTAGGTAGATGTCGTTTACAACCCAGCAATCCCACCTTTGAGGTAAAAACGAATAAAATGTACTTTTTTTTAAAACGTTATAATTATGTTGCTCAAATTTTTTCCAAAAAAAAAAACAACTTATTAGATTTGCACCACCTAGCCTAACTCTAGCCAGGTGAATGGTGCACGTGCTGAGGATTGATGGCTTACAGACAGCATCCCTGCCAATTATTTTGCCTTCTTGCCTTTTATATATTACTTACAGATAATGCCGATGGAAGTAGTTTCTAACTCAGCTGGCATTTCATACTTAACTGATGGGTACGATATCTCATGTCGTTCAATACTACTTAATAAAACAGTACCTAAAATTAGTGAAATTATAAGAAATATCCCCGACTTTGAAGCAGAGGAAACATGCCATGTTATAAAAAGAGGTAGTAACAAAAGATCTCTACAATGATTTTTTATAAGTTCCGTATCGCTTGTTAATTTGTGTCTGTTGCATTCTAATAATCTAGTATAAAGCTGGTCCAAGTCATTAGCTTCAAACATTTAAACACTCATTTGAAGACTTTGCAAGACTGTATGTTATCGTTCAAAATATGTGTTCAAAGACTAGCACTGTGTAGCAGAGCGAGGGTAGACCGCGAAATTCGAATTTTCTTGCGTTTACGCCGATATGTACGATTCGCGACCGTAACAAATAAATGTATTTAACGAATTATAATATTATAATCATCAATACAACTCTCCAAGTTCATATTACCCTATTGAATGACTATTTAATTAAATCATGACATTTGAGACCTATTCTAACGTATGGAGTTGTATTGCTGATTCTAATATAGAAAGTAAGAAAAAGTGTGGAGCGCTTTGTTTACATTAATTATAGGTACACAACTAAAAAGCGCTCCACGCTTTTTGAATTAACCATTGGATATGAAGTAATAAGCTGCATAGGTACTAATAAAAGTCATTTAATTATTTTATCATTTTTAGTGCGTGATAAAAGCGTGTTATTTTTTTTTTGACTAAGTACATGTTTTTATTTTATACTTTTTAGTGTAGTATATTCTTCATTTAGTTAGTCTAAAGTCAACGAAGTTATGACATGAGCGGTTTACTAGGAGCCACTGAAGAGTTCTACTATCCGCCTCCTGGCTCCATCATCAGACCCTCGTTACTTAGCCCAATCTATTGGAGTCTTCAAAACGATTCATATACCTACGCCTAAACTCAAGGGGTTCACCCACCGAAGAGTTCCACTGTGCACCTCCTACGTCAGATCAGATCCAAGATACCAAATTATAGTATTGTCACACACACACACACACACACACAGCCACTGAAGAATTTCACTGTACACCTCCTGGCTCCATCATCAGACCCTCGTTACCAAGCCCAATCTATTTATTGGTCTTGTCAAACCGATTCATATAAGCCCAAACTCGAGGGGTTTACTAGTAGCCACTGAAGAGTTCCACTATCCACCTTCTGGCTCATCCTCAGACCCTCGTTGCCCAAGCCCAATCTATTGGACTTGTCAAAACGATTCATCAGTTCTAGTATCCACCTGCTGGAACCATAATCAGATCAGCTCCAAGATACCAAATTATAGTATAGTCATCGGTCCTTGACACGTGTGCAAATTTTCAAGTTAATCGGACGTTTTGAAGTTGATGAAAATTACGTTGAAAGATTCCGTTACATAGGAGATATGTAGATAGATGAAACAAAAAAAAAAAAAAAAAAGTTTATTTGTCACAGAAACATGTGCATACAAAAAAGAGCTAACTCGAAAACTAACCCGTCGTTAACTTGTTTATATTTGTTACGGTCGCAAATCTTAGTTTGATGAACATATAACCTGACACTGACCCTGCAAATTGCATAAAACCTAAAAAAGGGGATAGAACCGATCTGGCATATCGACCCGCCCCATTTTGATTTTTTTTCGAAATCGCGGTGCACGATGAAAGTAGTATGTATGGGTAGACATAGACGAACAAAAAATGTCAAGTATCATGATGGGTACCATGTTGCTTGACATTTTTTGTGATACAAAGTGTCACGTTACCGAGATATTTGAAGGTACAGATCGACATATGAGTACAACGACCACCAATTATATCCAAATAGACTTATTACGTGTCTATAGGCGTCAGAATGTATCCAAATAATCGTTCCCAGGTAGATTATTATTATTACTGTTTATAGGAAGTGAGTAGGTACAGACGCCAGCACATCAAGCTACTACAATCTGTCAAATTTCTTTAATAGATTTTCGACTGTATCGCTAAAGCATTAGGTTCAAGGTTGATTGTGAAAATTTGACAATTTCGGGTAGCTTGACGTGCTGGCGTCCGTACATTACATACTACTTGGAGCACGAGAAAACTGCTACTATAATTAATTATTTGCCTATTAAATCGCATCGCATCGCAATGCAACGCTATATTACCTATGTCAAAGAATATCGCGCGCACGTGTTGGCTTGTCTTTCGTCCAGCCGCATTATGAAATGAACAATAAGTGTCAGGTAGGTACAATGGTAGGTACTTGTCTTTAAGTCACAGAAATACAGAGATATGTGTGTGTGTGGGTGTGTGTGTGTGTGTTGTGTGTGTGTGTATAATACAGAGATATGTGAAATTAAAGATCGCTTTTTATAGTAATAATAGAACGATGAAAAATTATGGGTTGGGTGGTCGGATTGTACGCATAATAATACGAACGAATAGTCTATTAACGAATACTATTGTTGTTATTTGGTACCAGTAGATACTACATATCTAACTAGCTGCAATACTTACCTAGGTACTTAAAAAAAAGTTTTCGAGCTGAGTAACATGTCACATGGTTTGCGACCTACGCGACAGCGACATGTCGACTGCGTTTCATTGCGATGCGATTTAGTGGATAAATAATTAATTGTAGTAGTGCCTAGTTTTCTCGTGCTCCTAGTAGTATGTAATGTACCTACTCTCTTTCAATAAACAGTAAAAATAATGATCAACCTGGGAACGATTATTTGCATACAATCTGACGCCTATAGACACGTAACAAGTCTATTTTTAATGACTGTCGTTGTACTCATATGTCGATCTTTACCTTCAAACATCTCGGTAACGTGACACTTTGGGGTGCAGACGCCAGCAGGTCAAGCTACCCAAAACTGTTAAATTTTCCCAATCAATCTTGAACCTAATGATATAGCAATAAAGTTGAAAATCTATTAAAGAAATTTGACAGATTGTAGTAGCTTGATGTGCTGCCGTCCATACCATGTTACTGGACATTTTTTGTTCGTCTATGTGTCCTCTACCCATAAATACCACTTTCATCGTGCGCTGCGATTTCGAAAAAAATCAAAATGGCGGTAGGTCGATATGCCAGCTTCCATACAAAAAAGTTCGAACCACTTTGATTTTCGCGGGCTACCCTGGCGCTTTCACCTATATCAGTGCCACACACACCGACTTCATAGGTATTTGAAGCTGCTGGTCTATTTTGTAAAAATCTCACCGTGAAAACTTAGGTGAAGTGAGCTGTCATTCTACGTGTGATGCTAGGGATTGACACTAATGACTGCTTACTTCACACTTAAGTTTTAGAATAGATCGGCAGTTTCTGACGTCACGCCGCCGCGGTTATCAAAAGGTTTGTTTTTTCATCCCGTTACGCAATGTGGGTTAGAAATCTCCAGGCACAAAGCCGGACTTTTAATTAGCCGCAGTAAAATAACACTTCTTACTGTCATTTCGTTAGTTTTTTACTTAGTCGCCTAAGATCTTAGAGCATTTAACCTATGGAGATGGCATAGCTGAGTGAACCCCTCTGCCAAAGTCGATTGGCCATTTGACCATGCACGTTATATGTATAAAACTAGTTCATTCGCCATTAGGTTAAATGCTCTAAGCCTAAGATTCTTGACAACTAGTAATAACGCATTCATGAGGCTATAACGTGCCAGTTATATTTCATCATGTTGTCATGAATACCATCTTGCTACCATCTTCTTATTGAAATAATCGTAAGAAGTGTCATTTACTAGAGTTAGATAAAAGTGCGACTATAGTATATTGTCTATGCTCCAGGCTTTTAAACTTACTTAACCTTACCGGATGCGGCAAAATCTAGCCAGCATAATAATAAGGGTCCGATCACACGTACCACAACCACACCACAACGGCACCACGTGCAAATTTTTATGAAAATTAATAGTCAACACACGGACCATATTTGGCCGTCAAAATCAACCGTGTGGGCGATACCGACTACATCAAGGCGAAGTCGCAGCCACAAGGTTGCGTCGACGCGACGGCACTGTCACAGCCGGAGTCGATCTCTCAGGAAACACTAGCCACAACGTAAACACATCGTAACTGTTTTACGGAGACAACACATCGCAACTATTCTACAGACACAACGTATCGTGGTTGAGGTACGTGTGTTCGGGCCCTTATACTTTAATTACTTAAACGATTTTAAGTAATGGTATGGACGGCAGCACATCAAGCTACCACAATCTGTCAAATTTCTTTAATAGATTTTCAACTTTATCGGTAAAGCATTAGGTTCAAGGTTGATTGGGAAAATTTGACAGTTTCGGGTAGCTTGACCTGCTGGCGTCTGTACACGGCTATCAAGCTATACATTTCCATCGGTTAAGCTGAGCTCTTATTGCACGGAAATCCTATACAATGCGAGATCAGCTTATACTGGTAATGTATAGCTTGTTATGTAGTCGTGTGTATAAAGGTTTTAACCAATGTTTATATTTTTCTACAGTCAAGTACAAGATAAATAATGATAAAAATAAACGCAAAACTACGAAACAAGTAGAAGAAAACAGTCATGTAACACTTTCGTGTACGGATGCAGTTTCAAACTCAGATGTAAAATGGTTTAAAGACGCAAAACTATTAAATTCATTATTTAGGTAGCGCTGATTATATTTTTCATTTAAACAAAATGTATGTTATAACTTAAACATAACATCACGCCTGTAATCACCGAAGGGTTAGGCAGAAGTGTACGGGTGTACCTTTAGTATGGACGCCAGCACATCAAGCTACCCGAAACTGTCAAATTATCCCAATCAACCTTGAACCTAATGCTTTAGCAATAAAGTCGAAAATCTATTAAAGAAATTTGACAGATTGTAGTAGCTTGATGTGCTGACGTCTGTACATCCACATTTCGCCAGTAATGTTTAAGTCCCATGTAATAGGGAGCGAGCCTATTGTCATGAACCGGGCACAAATCCAGACTCCGGGGACTGAGAAATTCCTGATGGAAAAACTCAATAGTACTATCCGACCTGGGAATCGAACCCAGGTCCTCATGCTCGGCAGTAGCGCTTGCGACCACTAGACCAACGGATATTTGGTATATCGCTAGAAATTATTTAGGAGATTGACTTGTTCTACTAATATATTTTTTCAGAAATAATTTAAGATGTAAGAATGAAGATGAACCTCATATATCAGTAGACACTAATAATTCCCTGCATATATTACACATAAGTAAAAATGAAGAAGGTAATTATTCATGTATATCAAATGGCAAAAAAGTTCAAGAGTTTGACGTTACAGTCGTGTCAAAATCAAAATTGTTAAATCAAGGTAAAGTATTCATATTCAACACTAGCTTTTGCCCGCGGCTTCATCCGCGTGGATGTCGGAAATTATCCCACGGGAACGTAGTACCGGAATAAAGAGCATCCTATGTGTTAATCCAGGTTATAAATATCTGTGTGCAAAATCTCATCCAAATCTCAAAACTTTCACATATTTTATAATATGAGTAGGATAATAGTTGGATTACCTGCTTAGTTTCGGTAATAAATTAAACAAAAGATTGTAACTACTTATTTTGTTTCAGAATTTATTCGTTATTCCATTTATTTAGGATTTGTACTGTCACTGGCGATGACATGTTACTGCGCAGGAGTATGTATTGCTTGGCATCGGAGATCTTCTTTTGTAGATCCGCTGAATGTTAATAAAAAAGGAATTCATGAATACCATCGGTTGCAATGCGAACGCGAAAAGCTATTGAAGTGAAAAATACCGTTTATTTGTATATTTCTAACTTTTCATCATACATTACATATTTTCTTGCGGCATACTCATGTGGCGGGGTATGTCGGTTCTTTTAGGAGGACTTTAGACGACCAAATTGGCAACAGTTACGCTGAAGTCTGTTGCTAGTTTTAGTGAAAGTTTATAAGCTGACATAACACATGTCACGCTTGATTATGTCACTGTCTGCCTGACATACAATTGACAGCTGACGCGTAGCGAAACGTAGAGGTGTGCCATACTAGGTAAATTTCGTACTAGGTCCACCTAATACGAGTATCGAAAAATACTTAGTTCAAATACCTGTTCCGAGTACCTATGGAGTTTTTACTCAAATTCAGAGGGATTCACGTACGGTAGGATGTATCGTATCGTACGGTCCTTTCTTTCGTACCTTTGTCACATAGTCCTTTCCACCACGTTTCGATTGCGAGACAAACATGAAGTCTCTCTCGTGCATCAAACTATTTTATGTTAAGGACGCGTTTGCAATTCGGACGAAATTATGTTGTTTTTCGGTACATTTTGTGACTAAACTGAATTAAATTAAATAAAACCAATAACTTACACATGTAGAATGGTTCTTCATCTTCAAATAATAGTAACATTTTTATTGAAAATTATGGTATTTTATATTGTAAAAACGATCTTCCGATAACCTTTTCCACGAAGTTTACGATACCGGGTTTAGGTACATTTTTTGTCCTATTATCAACCATTTTAGGAATTCTAAAAATACTGTAAGTAGCCAGACATATTCAATTCCAAAATATATTAAAAAAATTTATCAAATGTCTCAAATAGTCGCAGAAAAAAATAAAAACCAGTTTCACATATTTTGCTATTACGGATGAATCGTAATCGATTGTGTTAAGGGTTATTTTATTTTTGATTCTCGTCTTGATTTATTGCACAAACATTTCAAATGAAACCTCAGTCCACGTTCGGCCGCCGTCGTGAGTGGACACTGTGTCGCCTGTTTGCAGCAGCTCGTGTTGAAAAGATCGCTGTACAAATACAAAATATTCGATAGAACTAATTTGGTACTTGAAAGGTAAGATTATTTTACCATCACAGATTTTTTTTTATTATAATAATTTATTTCGCTACAAGTAAGTAGGGTTTGTGAATGCCTATTCGTATGACTTGATGGAGTGACCTGAAGGTTTACTTCGGTAACTGCTACTGGAACTGCTCTACGAGTAGAACTAGGTGTGCCGAGTTTGGGCTCGTTTTGTTAGTTATGATGAGATCTTACCTCCGGACTTGATGGAGTGACCTGGAGGTCTACTTCGGTGACTGCTACTGGAACTGCTTTACGAGTAGAGCTATGTATGCCGAGTTTGGGCTCGTTTTGTTAGTTATGATGAGACCTTACTTCTAGGCTTGATGGAGTGACCTGTAGGTTTACTTCAGTGACTGCTACTGGAACTGCTTTACGAGTGGAATTACTAGGCAAAACACTTGTGTGTTTGCTATTTGGACAGGTCCTGGCAAAACAAAGTACCAGTGCGTAGAAAAAGATACACAATTTTGGAAGGAGAAAATGGAAATAAATCTAATTCGATTTTACAAAAATTGTCTCCTCCCAGAATTGATTGATCCATGACAAGACAGGCAAGAAATATGAAGCTAAGATCAGATTCTTCACATATTGAAACAAATATTCTAAAAACAAAGAATTGATTACCTCTAATTTGATGTTTTAATAATCATCGACGTACACCCTCAGGTCAATCTATAAAATCCAGAGGTCTCATTATAACTACCAAACGAACCCAAACCCAGCACACCTAATTCCACGCGTAGAGCAGTTCCAGTAGCAGCCACCGAAGTACACCTTCAGGTCACTATATCAAGTCCAGAGGTAAGGTCTCATCATAACTAACAAAACGAACCCAAACTCGGCACACGTAGTTCTACTCGTAGAGCAGTTTCAGTAGCAGTCACCGAAGTACACCTTCAGGTCACTCCATCAAGTCCAGAGATAAGATCTCATCATAACTAACAAAACGAGCCCAAACTCGGCATACCTAGTTCTGCCCGTGAAGCAGTTCCAGCAGCATTCACCGAAGTACACCTTTAGGTCACTCCATCAAGTCCAGAGGTAAGGTCTCATCATTACTAACAAAACGATCCCAAACTCGGCATACCTAGTACCACTCGTAGAGCAGTTCCAGTAGCAGTCACCGAAGTACACCTTCAGGTCACTCCATCGCGTCCGGAGGGGCTTTTTATATATCAATACCGGAGGACCATAATAACTAACAAAACCAGCCCCAAGACCACAGCCTATTTCTCATTACTGCGAAGGCTTCCAGTGCCTAGCAGTCACTGAAGTAGGTATCAAAGTATTATTTAGTAAAAATATAAATAGCAAAGGAAATAGTTTTTGTACGTACCTAGCTACGTTATGAAAAGAAATGAGAAAAAAAATCAAACTTTCAAAGTATCAAAATTAGTTCACTTGGCTATTATTACCGCAGCTAACAGTGCCTACACTTGTGTGCGTGACTTGTGTCAATGTAGTAGTTATAGCACTAACTTAAATCAGCGAAATATATGTTTTATAATGAAATATGCGTAAAATGTATCTAAATCACTACAATGCGTGTTTATTTCATCATTAATAAGAAGTAAAACATTTTAGTACGTTGACCTTACGTAAAACGAAACGTTTAATGGCGAGACAAAATGTCAAAAGTGACAAGATATTGCTAAATTTTTACGATTTTGATTTTTTTTTTCTCGTAAACCATTTATCTGCGCAACTTAAAACTTTACGAGGGGGCTTTTATTAATATGATCTTTCTGTAAAAAAAATATGGACTCCCAACTCGATGGCTGGTAAAGTAAAACTTAGCCGCGCTATTAACCATCTTAAATGATAGTCACTATTCATAAAATTCCCGCTTTTATAAAAGATGCTCGATTTACTTTGTATTTTGCGCGTTGTACTAGGTGTGGCCTAGTCCAGAATAATACCTAGTCTGCATACCTGTTCTAGTAAATACGTCTCATGTCTAGGAACGGAATGGTGGGTTGGGTACTTGTACTTGGGTGGGTCCCTAGTATAGTAGTAAAAGTTGTGGACTGGTTGTGACTGAGTTTGATTATTTTATAAATAAAATGAAAAGTTTTAAAAGTTAATGTATTTGTGTTTTGTCCCGCCTGATAATTATATTATAACAAAATGAACTATAGTAGAGTGTTTTTTTGTACTTTATTGGTATTCTTTGTTGCACAGGAAGTTCAAAGTAAGTCTTCTCTAATACTTTTGACACGACTTTATTTATCAAGGTAAAGTGAGAGTTGTTCGACAATAGCTGTGTGTAAGTCACTTGGTTGTGTACGATCAGCTATTAAATCAAACCTTTCGTCGGTAATGGTGTGATTGTGCATCAATATAATTTCTGTGAAATTAGAAAGTTTGTAAAACTTGTTGTTCGCTAAATATTTTTAATTTTACAGGTTTACATAAGCGATGCATAAGATGTAGATCGCGAGGAGAACTTGGTACCTGTGGTGATACTTTTCCACTAAATGTAACAGAGACTTTGATTGAACAAGGTATCCATGTTGTGGCCTGCCCCTCAGGATGGTGTGGCAAACTTATAGAAGGCACTGTGGGGACTTTCAGATCTGATGGTGAGCTGATAACATACACAATATTTTTTTTTGTACATTATTTAATAATTTTACCTCAATAAGTAAAAAATAAGAGCCTGTTAATTATATGGTTAACTTAAATTTACTTATTTATACTCCCACAAACATTACTGTGTGTGTAAGTTATGATAAAAAAAACGTGGATACACTAGCATTAATCATTTATTAACTTTAAGTAATGTGTATAAGAACGGAAGAAGTTGCTGAAACACAGGTTTAAGTTAACCTAGATTGGGCAGGTCGCTGCCTAACATTGTAATTCCATACCATCATGACTTGCACCTGTATTAAAAATATTTTGGTTTTAGTTTATTTGTATGTACACTTTTTGTAAATGTTTTATTCAATAAATTATTATTATAAGTAAGGGAAATTGGAGAGAGAGAGTGGATAGAGTCTGGATTTGTGCCCGGTAGTTGCTAATAGGCTCGCCCCCTATTACATGGGACTTAACAACTTCGCTGCCAGCTCCGCAAATTAGCGGGGTGTGGGGTAAGCGCGGGGTGCCGGCCCCGCTAATATGCGGAGTAGCGCCACTCGGTTTCTATGAATTAGTATGCGCCCGGCACTGCGCTTGGCAACACGTTTGTAGGCTCAGCACTGAATGTGTTAAACATAACTGGCAAAATGTGGGTGCACCTCTGCCAAACCCTTCAGGGGTTACAGGCCTAATGTTATGTAAGGGAAATTATGTTTAACTACTTTAATAATAATTATCACAGCTCTTTTGGTGCTTATTTCATATACAAATAATTACTTATTTCACAGATTATGGTGCAGCAACTGAACGAATGTGCCTACAACGAGCCCCAAGTGATTATGAAGAAAGGTGTGCCTACACTATGTGGAACCGTAAAAAGGTTTACATGTGTTTCTGCAATGGTGACCTTTGTAACTCAGCGAATGGAAACTCTCCATATGCACTCATACTTGCATTAGCAATATTAATACCCTCATACAACTATTATTTTTAAAGAAGTTGTTTCTTTAAGAACTATAAATATTGTGATAATCATGTAAGTTATAGCAGTTGCTGCTCTAATTTCATTGATACAGGGTTGTTATTCGGATCTGATAATTACATAAATCGGGCAAACTCATAGATATCCGCAAACTACTCATTGTACTCCTGCTATCAATAGAAGTAAAGGTTTTGATTGTTAAAATAACATTTCTTATCATCAAACTTGTAGGTAATGAATTAGAATTATAAACAAGATCTATTTTTGACAAATATTCTAAGATTATTATTATAAAATGTACTAGATCTAAACCATAATCATTGTGAGCTTACAAACTCTTCAGTTTTGTATTTTTAAAAGTTTTTTAGTCTTGCAAATTAGTTATAAATTACGTGGTTTTTTCTCCTCTTCCATACCATTATATGTTTAAGCATTGGATTTTTGTAAAATATGAACACAACTTTTCAATTGTTCTGGTGCCATATGAAGTATTAATGCCATCATCATCATGATTCCAGTCCGAAAAAGGGATGATGCTATTGGTCATGTATAGCTCTGTCTCTCTCTCGCACTGGAATCATGATGGCATGAAAACGTCATAATATGGCACCTGGACATTCTAAAAATAAGCTCTGTAAACAAGTGCTTAAAGTTGAAACCAAGTTCAACTAAATTACAACTTATATTGGACTAAGAGTAAACTTGGGAATTGACAGGGTCCAATTTATTATGTTTACTCTTTTTAAAAGTGAATCTCATTCCTTATAATTAAGTCCTTATCATTTCTTGATGACTTAGGTAGTTTAAAAGAAATTTTATGTTGTATGGTGTAACATTTAGTGATTCATCAACCATAAAGTGAGTTGTATAAATTATGAATTGTTTTGATCATAATATGACTCTTAATTAATCAATCAGCCTAGCCTTTTCCCAACTTTGTAGGGGTGGGCTTCCAGTCTAACCGGATGCAGCTAAATACCAGTATTTTTCATAGAGCAACTGCCTATCTGACCTCCACAACCCAGTTACTGGGTAACATGATTCCCGTTGGTATGACTGGTTGTCTGACTTTTGGTCTGTGACTCTTAATGATATCATCATTATGATAATTATTGTTGCATTGTTCCTGTATGACCAATATTTTAAATCAAGAAACTGGATATGTATAAGTGTGTGTACAGGGTTTTTGATAAATATGTGATTTGTCTTCCAAAACTACATACTTTTAAGAACTTTTATGTTTAATCTGTTTGTAATTATGTATATAAGGTCTTTCTAATCATACACGAAATCTATTAAGGGGTACTCATCATTATGAACAATTTTTAATGTGGTACCAAACCTGACATCGTGAAAAAAAATGTGTTGTTCCCAACATTTATGTACGCATAACTCGGCAAAATGTAGGGAACAGCAGTTTTTTTTTCGCGATTTTAGTTTTGGCCCAATATTAAAAGTTGTTCATAATGATGAGTGCAATGACCCCTTAGAGATTTCGTGTATGAATAGATGGAACTTAAATTTAGTAATTTCTCAAGGATTAAAAAAAAATGTGTTCAATATGTAAACGCATCACTGCCTTGATAGCAATACGTATATTATAGTAGAAAACTAGAAATAATTGTATGTTATGTTTTCTATATTTTTCAAATGCTTATAACTTATGAGAAAGTAAACAATGTTTGTTATACAATTTTAAATTAGACGATCTTTAAATACACTTGGTAGCTGATAATAATAGTTAGGTACTTAAATAAATAATTGATTCATTCCGTCCACTAATAGGCATTCCAATTTTCTACAAATTTATTTACTGTTAGAATATGAAATTATTGTATCTGCAGCTGTATGGTTCTCAGTCATATTTTAAAGTGTTTGTCAATCTCTTAATAATAGCTGGAATACCTTTTGTTGAGGTCAACTTCCTGTTTTTTTAAAATAAATATTTATTAAGCTGATATGTCTTAATTTAATTTAGATAGTCTCAACCGAAATGTTATTCAGTAGACAAAAACATGGAACAAAACAACTGTTTTACATAATGCTCACACGTAAGTACATTCCTAATGTAGATATCTATAGGTATTTATACATTTTATACTATATTATACTATACATTGTATGTTTTGTAAATTAAAAATAAAACTAGATAGATTTCGTTGTGTATAATATTAATGACTTTTTTATTGAGTATTTTTACAGTTGTATACAAATATTATAATTGCTAATTTTTATGTCGTGTTTTATTCGTCAGTTCGGGGTACGCTAAAGTCGATTATAGGGCCACGTATGACGTATGCTAGCTATCCTATGAGGTTTCAAATTGTTCTCGACCCTGAGCTCCTGGTTGGCGAGGAGTGACTCAATGTGAGGTATATCGTGGAAGTAGTAAAGACCATGGCGAGTTGACCTCTTGACTGCTGCTATTGCTTCTGAACCCTCCAGTAAGTAGGGGTCCAGGGATTCGGCTTCTGAAAACAAAAGTTTGATGGTAAATATTATTTAGGAGACTAGCTGCGGTGCGAGGGTAGTAGGCACTGCTTCATCTGGTTTCTACTGAAGTACCAAAGCGGATGGAGCGCAATAACGCATTTCGCAAAGATATAAAGGATATCAGTTGGCGCCTGGTTTGTCTGCACCATACTGCTACGAGCAGTATGTAATGTATGAGCCCATAGCATTGGTGCACCACTCGAAGATCGAGCTAGTAAAGGCCAAGTGCAAAAACTTTTTGCAATTTGCCACCCTAAAGACAACAACCGACAGGATGTGGGCAGCAGCAGTACGTATTTTAAGATGGCAGCAACATTGACTAATATGGACTATGGTAGCAGTGCAGTAGCAGAGGGCAGATGTCTAAATCAACATCATTATTGCGAAATAAATGAATACTTTACTACAATGACAAGTAATTTAAGAGCCACGTGATGCGGGCTCGTTATATGCGTATTAGATATACCTACTTTCCGACTCGGAGGCAAAAGCTGCATCGACTAGGAAGGCTTAAGTATCATCTAGACTTCTAGAGGATGATAACGGCTAAGCTCAACGTATTATACTTAGTAGGTACTATTAACAACTTCCCTGTCCAATGAGTCATATATGACTCACGAGAGAAGTTTTCGCCCTACGTCCATGAGTCACATATGAGTCATAAAATAACCAAAATAGGATAAATCTACATGTAATTATGAAAATTATATTTTATGGTACCTATATAAGAATGTTATATATAACTCATCAGAAGAAAAAACTGTGAAAAATGCGTTGTATGGGACAGGGAAGTTGTTAACAATAAGTTTTACCTGACAACACCTCACTGCGGCGGTTGCTAGCAGCCCCAAACCGAGGCGGGTTAAACGGTGGTATGAACAGACCTTCAGGCCACAGCGACTCAGGGTCAGGAGAATCTACCTTATACGGTGATGGCGGCAATAGAGGAATCGCAACATCTGAAATAAGGTAGTGTGTGATATAAAATCGTAGTCAAGAGTCACACAAAACTTGTGGATGATGTAGGTATCACGTAGCGCTCATAATAGTACCTGTCTACCTACCTACCAGAAGCTAGGAGGTAGAAGAATTGTTTTTCTCGAGACAAGCCCTTTCAGCTTAGCACAGAAGGGGGCACCAGTGCGTTCTACTGGAGTTCCGGATCCTCTTTGCATGTGCGAGGATGGCCATCTTAACCTTAGTGGAATACTTAAAACCCTTTACTTTTCCCTGGCGGATACATTGGTTGGGGATGGGGATCCACACCCTAGAGTTTTTCCCAACGACAAACCTATACCTACACCGCATATCGCCGAGTCTCGAGGCAGAGATAGGCTAGAACCGGTGATTTCCACGGCATTTATTAGAAAAAGGAGTGCATCGCTTCTGCGCCGTGTGGCCGTGGCAGCTCGAACGGGATCCTGAGAGGTGACTGCAGCTGCATGCCAGTGCCTGCGCTTATTATATAATGTAATATGTAATTTATAATTTTGATTTTAATTTTAGTTTTATATGATTGAGATTCTATTTTATTTTATTTTGTAATATGACATGTGTGACCTATGATTAACTATCTGAAATAAATGATTTGATTGATTGATAGGCAGACTGCCGTCTGCATATAATTTGCACTATAATTTCTACTATCATGTCCCCAAACGGGCTCATCGGGATGTTTAATTCTGGTGGCTTCATCTGCATATAGCGTTCTTAATTTGTACAGCAGACACATCAATAAATGATTCTTCTAATTTTATAGAAGCGTTATAATTTTTACAAACACAAAAAGAACGCTCGTACCCATGTAAGTGTTGTACTGCCAGGGTGCTCCGCTCAGTGAGTTGTCTCGGTGGAAGGTGTCTTCATTGTTGAAGGGTATCGTCGGCTTCACTCGAGGGTAGCCTGTTCCTCGAGTTTGCGGCGGAACTAAAATTGTAGACAATTTTAAATTAGCTTTAGGTTTGGTTAGGCTTAGGTTAAACAAGAGGTGTCTTTACCTACATCCACTTTTCACCTCTTTCATCTCACCTCTCTTTCAATAAAAGTCCCATGGAGGCGAGCCTATTAATTCCTGGTGGAAAATCCTGCCCGAACAGGAAATCGAACCCACGCTCAACAGTCGCGCTTGCGATCAGTCCATCAACGAGGCAGTCAACTTTATACGTGTTATACCTTTAGGGCGGTTTCCCTGTTCGGGGTGTCACGCAGTCACGTTCGAGTCGGTAATAAAAATAAGGAATAAGGAAGTACCCACTTAAATGACAGGTAAAAGTTTGCCATACATTGTATACATTATAATACCCATGCCTTTTCCATTTCCGAGAAAGTTGGTAATAATCGCCCGTGCTCACATAACAAAGTGTAAATTAATGTCAAAATAAATAGTCACACGCTAATAGCTTCAGGTACCTTCGCGTATTATATTTGTTATGATGATTTGCAACCTTTGATTGTTTCTTATTTTCTTTTGAGGTAGGTAGGTACCTATTATCTAGATGAGAATTACATGTTAATACCGTGGCGTGGGTCCTCGATAAGAACTATTAGGTACCGTATTCATCTATTGTCTTGACTTTCTTTTAATTATTTTTGACCTTCGTGTGCCAGTCACATAGATAGTTTCTTTAAGATATCTCTACTTACTTGACTGTACCACAGAATACATAATAGTACAAGTACTGCACCTAACTAACTAGGTAATTAAATCCTGCTTATCAATGTAGGTAGGTACCTACAATTACTCTGTGTATTTCAGTGGCAAACAGTATCTCTGTATTTAAGGCATTTATATCTCAATGGCTAAAGAAAAATAGAAATTCTATGCTGCTTTCACAATTTTTAATCCAGAATTTTTATTCTAATCACCTACCTATCTAACTATCTACTACCTAAAGGTTGATCATCAACTCCGAACATTTATCTTAGTCCTTTGCGACTTGCGAGATGGGACACCTATGCAGCACTCTCGACTAAGGTCCACACGTAAATATATAAATATCTACTTACGCGGTAAGCTTCGGAAGGCAGATTGTTGGTTGTAATTTCGCTTGGCGAGCAATGGCAGGGGGTCACCGACCCCGTGCGTGAAGCTCCGCGCAGGCGTGTTCACGCTGACGTGAGAAGCGAACTGCGTTCCCGCCGAAACTTGCGCCGCCATTTGTAAGAACAGCAGTACGCTGATTGTGCTCTTGAAAACTTTGTATAATGCCATCTGAAACCAGAAAATAGTTTTATCGGTAGGTATATGCGGAAAAACTTGTCCTATAAAACTTGAAAAAGCACAGAGGGTATCTAGCGCTAGGCAAGGATGTGCAGAGCTGAGAGATGTAAAAAATATATCGCAGATTCAAGAGGATTGTACGCAAAAGTAAAGGTGTTGGCATTGTCGCAAGTCTTGTAGGTAGCCTAACCTAGCTAGAAACCTCTGGTATTCCGTTACCAAAACCAATGTGACTAAGGTAGGTAATTACTTTTTAAACATGGAAAATTTTGAGTGTATTATTGCCGTTATATTACGCAGTTTCGCAGCGTTATATCAATCATGGTACCTACTTATTTTGCAAGAAAATTAATGTTCAGTAAATTACCATAGGTCCACCTATGTTATTCTATTTAGGTAATAACCGTTACTGGACAAATATGATTACTATGGAAACTTCTACGGATATTAATTTTGCTTTATGTCTTGGTTCAGGAGGACTGATTTTATATCTAGAAAAGGCCAGCCAGAAACTGATTAACTGGTCACTAGGCTGTCTGATAATAATAAATTACTGCCTCCTCGTAGGATATCATTATGTCACTTGTCATGTCTAGGATATGGATCTGGATATGGATATAGGTAGGTGTACAATATATAGGTACCTACCTACTTGCGTCTATTATGTCCCTTTAAAGTTAGATTTAAGTAATCTACCTGGCTAATGTTGTATTCGCGTGTAGTCACGCCATATTTCATTAATGAATAATGCCTCTAATAATGTTGTTTCAATGTGGATTAAAGTGACACCGTTTTAGTTCTAATTTCTGGTAATTTCGAGCCCTTCCGATTCTAAACATTTTTAGAAGCAAAACTTATTTTAGGGGTATCTATCTTGTTATCCTGTGTGATTATGACCTAATGAAATGGGTCATTAAGGTCATATTTACATAGGTAATCACAGGATACTACATATACATATAACATATAGGTTACTAAGTAATTGCATATAAAAGAATTTGTATGAAATTATCTACCAAATAAGTTATCCGGAACCTCACACGGTGAGATGGTGAAACAATGAAATCTTATCTTGGTTTAGGTAGGCTCTTCCAGTTTTACCAATAATAATGTAAAATAATAAACAATACCAGCCTATTATTGTCCCTCTGCAGGGCAAAGGCCTCTTCTCATAGAGACAGAGAAGGCACGAGCGAAGATCACAAAAAATACCGGCCAAGTGCATGTCGGACCACGCACAATGAAAGGTTCTGCAGTTGGGATGGATTTATCCCAAAAACAAACTTAACATTGTAGTTGAAAAACATGTTCTGCCATACATCGATTCCGTCACGGCCATTTCTCCAACTGCAAATGTAAGTTTGTAATCGCAAACAATTATTTTTTTTATATGATAAAACTACAAATTATTGATTTTTGGACTTTTTCTTTCCTTGTGCTGTGAGACCTTGCTTCTTGCCAAACATCATGATTCTAGGTTAACGGGAAGAAGGTTTTGCTTTATTTGCGAGTATCAAAATATGTCCCATAAATGGCCGTATTTCTTTATTGCCTTGACTTAGAAGCTTGATGTTTTTAGAGCTCCAAGGAGTCGTAGACCTACTTATTTAATATTAATTTCAACTTGATACCTCCACGCGTTCTTGAGAAAAATGGTCTTGACGGACTGACAGACAGACACAAACGGACAGACAGACAGACGGACAACGAAGTGATTCCTATAAGTGTTCCGTTTTTTTTCATTTGAGGTACGGAACCCTAAAAAACAGTGAATTAAGAAGTCAAGAATGTCATGATCAAGATGATCAAGAGATTTCAAGTGCTTTATTTTGGGAATATTATTAAATCGATCAAACATTTTAAGAGGATTACGTGTTCATGGTAGTCGTTCCATAGAAATCTCATGACTATTACGACACCCATCACAAGTGTTATGAAATGACATAATATTTAAAGTTATTTACAACTTGCTAAGTGGGTAGGTATAGGACGATCGATTACTGCGCTGCGCCTACGCCGCCGGTGAAAGATGGTTTTTGTAACAAACAATTTGTTTACATAATGATTTGTAATGCTCACGTGAATAATGGTCATTGGTCAGCCTGCATTTCAACGAAGCATCTACGTATGTATCTATCAAGTACAGGCAGGCTCAGCAGACAGACAAATCCCACCTAAGCTGCAGAATTGTGGAGAATGCACAATAGTTATTTGTGCAACAAGAGAGCAAAGTCGTTTTTTGCTGCGAGTGCTGATTTTGAATCCTGAGTGTGGCGAGGGATTCAAAGGCACGAGATGCAAAAAACTTTGCTCTCGTGTAACACACATAACTAACTTTTCACTTCAGCAGCGAGAACACTTTAAATAATAAACAGGAATAGATTGAAATAACAGCTATTTATTGTGAATCAAAATAATTAACATTGTAGGTAGCTACCAATTCAATAAAATGGAATATTTTTAAAGTTAAAAGTAAAATTACTGCAATTCTGCAAATTAAAAGTAACAGATTTATTTGGCAACGTTATAGTTGCATTGAGTTGAGTTGGATTATCTGGGGTTAAGGTTTCTGTTTCGGTGGCGGATTGAGAAGGCACAACGGTGAACGTTGGTGACTCTGATCGGCTTTCTGTATAAGTACACTGTCCGTCGTTGGAAGTGGATGGGCGTGGGTGAGACCAAGGATCCGAGGTCGAATTCAGACTTATTGGTTCCACTATACGCTTACAGATTTTCGACTTATTTTCTATTGAGTCTTCAATATAGCCTTCTGCAACCGTATTGGACTTCCACCCGCCGTGACGTTTTAAGTGGTGAGATCGGCTCCAGAATCAGTCAAGAGCGTTGCCGAAGTTCGCCGAAAGCAGTGACCCGTGTATAGCTGAGGCTCTTCCAGTTTTAAGAAAGTGGCAATTTCTCGCGGTATAGCACCTATTTTATTTACTCCCATAGGCTGTCTTGAGCATTATAATAAATGCTCAAGACAGCCTATGGGAGTAAATAAAATAGGTTATTATGGTATAGTATGAAAAATCGGTCGGTTTTTATATTGGCTGGACGTAAATTTTGGTATTTTTCTACAATAGTTACATATTCTTCGAATCTTCGCGTACGACAAAAGACCTGTTCGTCTTCGTATTTTTCAATTTTACTAACAGTAATTTATCTGAATGCTTTTCGATATTATTAACTGTTAGCTGTAATAGCTCGTTATTGCGACACGCTTCACTAATTCCTATGATCAGTACAACCTGTAATGAAAATATTACATTATTTAAAATATTACATAATTTAACATTTACAGCATCTTTTACATATCGAAATAAATATTTTAACAGTATTGTTAAGCCAGACTAGGATTCATTGCGCCTCCAAAAATTAGTAGTAGGCAGTAAATACCTTTATACATAACAGTCTACACACAAATTTTAATAATTAACAACATAGACTCATAGGTACCACTTACTTTAGCGGCAAGAAAATTGCAGTCCGGAGCTTCATTGAGAAATTTTTCTATGTTAAGGGCCGTGAAAATTTTGGACTTTTTAGCCTTATGCCCAACTGACATTCTTTTTAGAAAAGATACGAGTTTTGCGTATGTTTCAATATACACGTTATGTTTTGTTTTTAAAGTAGCTTTCAACATTGAGTAAATACTCCACATTGTAGATGATCGCCTCGTCTGTGATAAATCTAAAAAATAAGATAGCAACACCGTCCGCGTCTCCGAAAAACTGCTTGCGCCCTTTGTAAGCCTCCATTCATTGAAGACATGGTATGCTTTCAGATATTTCTCGCGAGAATTCTCAGGTAGGAAACTTAATTCTGCATTAATAACTTGTTGTTTTAACTCTTCCGGTGTTAAAATACTGTTCTCGTCGCTAGTTACACTTATATTTTACGATTGTTTTAATATTTTTTAACATAATCAACTCTTTACGCCAGCTACGAAATTTTATTCCCGCTCTTATAAATTTAAATTAAGGCGTGTTCGGAAATAGCACCTATGATATTTTATTATTCAATATATTACGTAACATTATTGAAACTGGAAATAAAAATTTACAGGTTAAATATCAGTTTCATTTGCAGTAAATACTTATTTTCGTTTAAATACAACAATAAGTTAAAAATTCAATAAATTACATTAAAATACATAATTATATTTTTGCAAAATTTCTTTAGTTGGTACGGGATTCCGAACGTGTTTATCTTTGAGGTCGAATTCAAAATCGGAACTTCGAAAGGGCTGGTCTTTGTCTCTCTCTCTCTCTCTCTTTCTAATAGCGGGAAAGAGATAGAGTGTGAATGTTTCGAATTGTATGATTAACCCAAGGCTGAATAAGATATTCACGGCTTTCTGAAAAAAAAAAAAAAAATTAAAAAGTTACTTGTTCTCACTCAGTGAGCAAAATTGCATTTTGCTCTCTGATTTCAGGCAGCAAAACCTACATGTTTGAGATACTGAAGTGAAAAGTAAATTATTCTCCTCGGGGATAAAGGTGCCTTCGTCTTGGGCGGACTTGAATCCCTCGTAGCTCAAACATGTAGGTTTTGCTGCCTGAAATCAGAAAGCCGCGAATATCTTATTCAGCCTTGGGAGAGCCTTGCTTTTGGAGAACTTCGGCAACGCTCTTGGCTGATTCCGGAGCCGGAGGCGGGTGGAAGTCCAATACGGTTGCAGAAGGCTATATTGAAGACTCAATAGAAAATAAGTCGAAAATCTGTAAGCGTACCTATAGTGGAAACAATAAGTCTGAATTCGACCTCGGATCCTTGGTCTCACCCACGCCCATCCACTTCCAACGACGCACAGTGTACTTATACAGAAAGCCGATCAGAGTCACCAACGTTCACCGTTGTTCCTTCTCAATCCGCCACCGAAACAGAAACCTTAACCCCAGATAATAAAACTCAACTCAATGCAACTACAACGTTGCCAAATAAATCTGTTACTTTTAATTTGCAGAATTGCAGTAATTTTACTTTTAACTTTAAAAATGTTCCATTTTATTGAATTGGTAGCTACCTACAATGTTAATTATTTTGATTCACAATAAATAGTTATTTCAATCTATTCCTGTTTATTATTTAAAGTGTTCTCGCTGCTGAAGTGAAAAGTTATGTGTGTTACACGAGAGCAAAGTTTTTTTCATCTCGTGCCTTTGAATCCCTCGCCACACTCAGGATTCAACTTTAGAATCACTCGCTACGCTCATAATTCAATCGTTGAATCCTTCGCTTGCTCAGGATTCAAAATTAGCACTCGCAGCAAAAAACGACTTTGCTCTCTTGTTGCACAAATAACGTGTACGAGACAATAAGAAGCAATAGTTCTAGAATCCAAGTATTTATTAAAATTACTCGTACAGTTAGAGTTACGAGTAGTAGACCTATTTAAACCAATTAAAAGTTAAAGGTGTTGTTTGATACATTCGGTACAATTATTGAAGTTGAGGTAGAATTTATTTAAATATTGCTATTGAGTAAAGTTTCAGAAACTTGGGTCTGCTGAAGATCATTTTGAAAGTTGATGTAAGTGGTGCTTAAGGCAGCGGGCTAGATGAGTAGTGTTTTGAAGTGGATGGTTGCGGTGACAAAGGTGTCCAAGGATCAGTTATCGGCGGTGTTTTTAGTTAGATGTTGCCACTTGTCACCAATGAGGCAGCTTATTTTATCATTATTCTGTATAAAATTTTCAATGTAGCCCTCCGCTACTGAACCAGATTTCCAGCCACCGTGTCTTTTAATCTGGATCATGTTTGCTTCTGAATCCGCCAATAGGGTAGCCGATGTTCTCCTGAAACAATGGCCCGTGTAGAGCTGGGCATTTGTCAATTTCATGTGCTGATCTTATTTTTGCCAATGACTAGCTACGAAACATCTGATATTGTTATTAGAGTTGCGTAGAGCGTGATACTTTTTGACAATTCTTACGTATTCTCCAGGAACTACGAATGACCGTTCTTTCTTTGATTTTGTATCTGGCAAATTTACCAGTAACTAATTATCTGAATGTTATTCGACATCTTCGATTTGAATGTTTAAGAGTTAATTTCCACGACAAGCGCCATTTACCTACTCCAAAAATCAAAGCCACCTGTAAGAAAAATAGGCTGGTAGTTTAGTAAGTAGGATGGTAAGTACCTACGTACTTTAACATAATAATGCTTATGTATTTAAAGTTCTTAGATTTGATTGACACACGTAATTGTAATGATAATTTACAATTATATTTAACTTAGATAGAGCGCAGAAATCTCGACGTTTTGACATGTTGAAACATCACAGCAGTAGATCACACCCAAGCGATCGATACATGAGCGGGTCGCTATATAGTAAGTATGTAATGTAGCTATTTTACCTAGTTACTAAAAATTCAATCATTAGTTAGGTACTTACTTTTGTGACAAGAAAGCTGTGGTCAGGGGCTTCGTTTAGAAACGTTTCAGCTGTGAAAACTTTTGATTTCTTAGCACGATGTCCTTCCATTTTCCTTTTTAAAAATGCCAATAATTTGGTGTACTTATGTATTAATTTGAATATTATGTTTGATGCTTATTGTTGACCTGAGCATCGATAGATGCACCATAGGCTACTTGGCTTCTTTGTACGTGATAAATGCTGAATGTAGACTAAAAACACTGATTCAGATACAGATTTGACGCCTTTATAGTTTTCCATTTGTAAAAATCGTCGATTCGTTGGTTTTTCTGGGAGTAGATTGCTGGCAATGCCAATGGCTTCGGATTTAATATAGGTACTTCGCGGAGTCAAATCACTATCGTCACTAGACATTTTTGTGAGACTTTGTAATTGGCTTTAGGTAATGTTGTTTAGCACTAAGCGATTTGCAGTATTCGCGCCTTTTTATATTTATGATCTATCTTTCTTTTGTATTCTACTCGTGGTGGCCAACTGGCCAGTTCGAACAATTTATTTGTAGTGCAAGTCTCATTGGTAAATGCATGGAATTAGTATGTACTGATAAATGTTTGCATGCAATTTTAATTGAGGTTCCAAATTCAAATTATAATAATGACCAGCGGGTCATAATGAAATCCAGTACATTACTAATGCCTGGCTAGACCCCAGGGCTTTAATGACTTATTTTAGGTTTAATTAGGTTTACATGCCATATAATTTGACATTGTCGAGTAGGTGGTGTGAAAATAGCACAAAACCAGTACCACCAGTAGACATGAGCCACCAGATCGAATTATTACAAAGAAAATTCCTAGTCATCATGAAACAATGTTTTAATAGGCTCTATGCGCGGTGCCTTAATATACGGTTCAAATCCTGACGAGCAACATGCCAACAATGGTATACTTAGACTAATATTTAGATTACCGTCGGTCCATTTAGACGTGCAGCGCCGTGCTCTCACGCTGGCGCGGTTGCATCACAATGACTGTCGTTTGAATTGGACCTGCGAGCTGCGCCGGAGTACCGAGCGGTGGCGAAACGGAGACGAGCGAACATTTCATCTGGTTTAGGGACCAGCTTATGGTGTATTGTGTTTTTAGGAGTGGAGACATTGACCTAGGGGTTGAGCTATGTTTTTGTAACTATTGATTGGTCATGTTTCAGTCAATGGCATTGCGTAAGTAGGTACTTACTTGTAAAGATATTTGCACTATGCAATTTTCTGAAGGTATATGATAGGTGCATAAGCTGTCAGCATCACGTAGGCTCGCTGACGTCACTACACATAAGTTTTATAACGAACAGGAATGATTTGAAAGGGAATATTGCTGTACAAACTATTTGCGCGAAGTCTATGGGAATTTGGGTGATTGTCCCATGTTGGCATTGGAACTGGTTAACGCTAACTTGGCTTTTTAGTCACTCATATATCATATCCATACGGCTGATATGAAGTTCATGCGGAACCCTAACAAGACACGATGACACGCTGCGACAAAAGAATAAAAAGCAATTTAACTTTTTCTAAAAGACAAATTAAGTTTCTAGTTCCTATGGTATTGTTGGAGATGAGATAAAGAAACTGTGGTCAGCCTAATGTATTAAAAATAACGGCAATTTAGTTATGCAGCTACCTATACTGTCTGTCACATCCATAGATATCATATAAGAAATATCTATGGTCACATCAACGTTGTACGAGTAGTATGTACTTGCCTATGCTAAGATTGTCAACAATAAGGAGCGACATTTTTTAATAGTTGTAATGAACAGCTATTTGAACATTTCTAATTAGAGTAGAGCCTAGCTAATTACTGATTAGAAGAGTGTAGAAAGAAGAGTGTAAGTTAGGTATCTGTCCATTGATTTGCGGTTCCAATGCTTATTTTAAAATTGCATAGCGATTTGCATGTAGGTAGGTAATTGAATGGCTGAAAAACATAAATTTTTACACACATATTTAATAAGCAACATGCTTTTTATATTTCTATGTATATAACAGACTGTCTATTAATCTTTGTTCTGTCTTACATTGTGCGTCCGAGCTGAGCATTTGTTGGAACATCATTATCATAATGCGCTTGAATAACTTCCCGATTCTAGATGACAATTAATATTTAAGTAAATACCTCCTCCCTTTCTATTTGTCATCTTGCCTTGCACAAGAGTTAACTAAAACTACATTCTATTAATTGTTCAACTCATTATTATTTTTTGATGATCAACTTAAATGAATAAGTGTGGGTAGAGACCCACACTTATTCATCTTGTTGTTGAGAGCAACAACAAGACGTATTGCGGATTATTGCGGTTAGCTGAAGAAATGATTATAAGAACGGGCACCCAATATTAGGGCATTGGTCACCATGGTTGCACCTAGGTCTATTTCTTCACGATGTTTTTCTCAATCGTTCGTTAGCCAGTGGTGTCTCAAGATAATCTTAAAACGGGTGACCAATTTCCGATACAAATGACACTTTTTCAGACGGCTTTTCACTACCTGTAATACTTGATAAGTAACATAGTCTACAAAGAACTTAAATCAAAAGCACTCTGGCAAAAACTCATCAACGCACTCTACGTTTTGTTGTCCATGAAAAACCTAGATAATGGAATATGTGACAACTGAACGCACCGCACAGTGGAATTTAATCTGGATCTAGATTAAAGTAAGCTAAAAATAAGTAGAAAGTGCATTGCCCCGTCTCGTCAAAGTCGTGACGAGTATTGTACAAGTACATCCTACACTAACACCGTTTTGGCAGACAATGTTCTTATTTTCATAGTACAATCGTTTTCAATGGCGCCTGCAATGTTGAAACTGCGTATTATCGACCATGACCTTACATGATAACAAATAGGTCTGTCGAGGATCGAGACGAAGCTCCTCTAATGGAGTCATATGATTCGAGCACACTCCGAACATTACACCAACCAAGGTGAGACATCATCATTAGGCACAGAAGATAAAGCAAATTGTCAGTATATATCCGTATACTTACTTACACGGGCAATTTTAATGTAACAAATAAGATTGAATTTATTTTGGGTACTTGATCACGCACGATTAAGGAAATAATCTCTTCAGTTTCAATAGAAGACAATTACAAATTAGAAGAATTAAAAAATCTTTTATAATGATTTGTGGCAAGTACAACTCGATTCACTACAAAAAGTTGACCACAAAAAGCAAAATGGCTCTGTTGAACAAACAAACTGTCCTAGAGTTTGTTTGTACACTACTATTTAATGGACCGAGACCTGGAAATGGCAGCCATATAATATTACGATTACTTAATTAAAATGGATATTGGTAAGGGCGACAGGCCCTGATGCTGATAGTAGCAGAGAAGACATACAGGGTGGCGATTAGGTTATCAGATTAATTGACACCACGCATTCAGTATATGATTCTGGACCCCGCTGCGTTGAAATTTTTCGTCGGTTATTAAAAAAAAAAATTATTAGAGCAGCAAATTTTGTTTTTTAATAACAGACGAAAAATTTTAACGTAGCGGAGTCCAGAATCATGTACTGAATACGTGGTTTCAATTAATGTGATAACCTAATCGCCACCCTGTATATTAGACTCAATCAAGAAGTAAGAACATGGCCCATATTAACATACATAGAATAGGATCTAAAACCTTGGTTGTCATTACACATCCAAAACTTGATCAGTACCTATCAAGAATTTAATAATATTTTACTTCAAGTTTGAATCTAGCAAAAATATGTATGTAAAATATGTAGAATAGTGGAGTCGGCATTGATTCATAATAAATAACAGCCATACCATCTATAAATGTTATATTTATTTTAAAAACAACAGCCTGTGTAACTAATCGGTAGTGTACTATGGTGAATTCAAGCATTCGCTCCGCTCGCTCGAATGAACAATCAATCGATCAGTTGTCAAAGGTAGCTTTTGAAGATACATTTTAAAACGTGACTCCAAACAAAGCGAGTTCCAAACTTCAAATTATCGATTCAGCGGTCTATTTAGAATCGTTAAAGATTACAAAATTTCGTTGTGAAGCTAATAAAGTGTCATCCCTGTATTACATTGTTAAGTTGTACGAAGTGTCGAAGTGGAGCAAGCATCAAGAATTTGTCACGAGCTCTATAACCGTTGTCGGCTCAAGAATGGTCACGAAACTGCATCACGTGGCTCGTCAAGGACCTTACGCTTATAGTTTAGGTGACATTGTTGTATTTGACGTGGGATTTCATCAGGTATTTCTTTCTCCACTGTAAGTATAGGTAATATTCCAGTTTTGGCGCAGCAGTACATTCAATATGAAAAATCTTTTGGGAAGAATCACTTTTTTGTACATTAGAACACAGTTTTTATGTATTGACACCATCATCATCTATGATCTGCCCTTGTTCCATTTTATTTAGGGATGGCGGATTATCTGTGTAATTTTCTTTTTCTTCCACATATTTTGTCAGCAGTCTTCCCAAAAGTTCAGTTTCAAACATTTACAATTTTACATTTACAACACTGTCTCCAATGAGAGGGAAATATTTATAAGAATTCCGTCCCGTTCTTTTTATGTCCTATAGAAAAAGTACCTAAATGGAATGGAACATGTAGGTAAATATGAGTCATGTTTTGGCGGTCATTCAAAAAAATTGTGTAAAGTTTAGTATTTGCTTACTATTAAACACCAAGGCTTTGATATATAAAGCAAACAATACTCGCATTCTGAGTCAGGTTTATTGAATATTGGCGTTAATTAGTCATCTTATTGATATGAAAATATAGTTCTACTAACTAAATCAGGTGGTTTAATAAGTCATCGATAGTTTAGTCTCTTAAATCTGTCTCTAATGTTGTCTTTTTAAGGGCTCCCCCAAAGAGTGCGAAAGTTATTGAAATATTCTCAGAGAATGCTATTAGCGCGTCATGAGTACCTTGCCATGAATTAGCTCTTTTCGTTTTCTCTTGCATCTTTATGTTTTAGGCCGACCCACATGGCAAAGTAAGGACCTAAGCTAATAAGGCAACAGAAAAGTAGGTATATTTTCTTATTTGTACATGAGTGCACTCTTACCATTCAAACAAGCAGCTGGTAAGCGGCTAACGCATATTAAGTTGTTACAATTCTTCCGGCAGGGAAGGGTTAGCACTGCATGTGTATTCGTGGTGTTGCAAGCTTTAAACTAACAATGTTACACATAGCTAACTTATTACTATTTGTATCTACAATCAGTACTAACAAGCCTGTCAAGAACTGAGGCCAGATGTTCAGAATTCTGCATAAAATCAATAACCTAAATCTTACGCGAGAATGTGAATTTGTGGCTGGCATTGAAATCTGCAGCAAGACCATTTGGGATTCAGTTGAAAAGATGACCCTGTCCAAAACGATGCAGTCTAACGATCTACGTTTGCCTAATAAAGCCGAGCTAGTGTGAAAATCGGACCTCAAAGCTATTTCTTACCAGAGTGGTCTTGTTTTAAAAGGTGATGCCTTATAATAAGTATTTGGAAGATTCTTCTTACAATATCTATCTACATTCTATCTATAATGGACTGGATTTGTATAGATACTTCAAACAGAATATTCTTTCAATTTCACTTTCAAAACAGGAGCTGCCGTATTGTAGAGATAAGAGAGAAGTAAAGACTAGACCAAAAAAAAATACAACCAATTTGAGAACCTCCTCCTTTTTTGGAGTCGGTTAAAAAGACCTCCTACTGAGTTATGATATGGTTAATGGTTATGCCTCCGTGGTTATGACGTAGGAACCTAATCAAATATGATTTTAGCAGAACCTGCATACTGCCTCGTCGGTCTAGTGGTCGCAAGCGCTACTACTGAGCATGAGGTCCTCGGTTCGATACCCAGGTCGGGCAAAGTGTCATTGGGTTTTTCCATCAGGAATTTCTAGATAGCAGCCCGGAGACTGGATTTGTGCCCGGTTAATGAAATAAACATCTGACCTGTAGGTCATATAAAAAAAAAATAAGCTAGATGGAATCGACATCTGACTATCCCCGAGAAGAAATGGCGAAACAAATTCACGGGTCCAAGTCTCTACAATATGTGGCTGTGTGTCTCTTTAATCATTGATGGCAATAGGCTGAGCCTTCATTACATGAGAGTGTAACATAACTCGCTAAATGTGGGTGCGTGTACACCTCTATAGGTACACCTCTAAAATCCTTTGGGGATTACAGGCGTGATGTTATGCTTTGTTTGCATACATCAACCAAAGTTCAGCTTAGATAACGGTACGAATTGAGGCCATAACCCGAAGCGTCGTGGTTGGTAACGTCTGAGACGAATCGGCCCTGACATAGGTAAAGTGAGCATTATCTACACAGCTTAGTGGAATATCATGTCAACCGTTCATGTACCGTGCTGTCCAGATGGTGATAAGGTTATTCACAAAAAATAAGCATCTCTCCTATTTCAATCGAATTTATTCTAGGATCACCGCTTGATAGGTGGCTAGATCGGTGGTCTTATTCAGCAAATAAGAATGTATGTATCTTGTTACCTCTCTAACATGTTTCAGGCAGTCTTCCTGGTGAGACGCCCTATTGACGTACACACGATGCAGTAAACAATTGCAAGTTAGTTGTGCGGTATTGCCATCTCATCTTGCCCATAGAAGGTGTGGGCATTCACGACAGCGCCATTTGGGCTGGCTCCAAACAACTAAAGTCGAATGGAGTGATTGGACATCCAGAGTTTTACATCACGCCAACGGATTTTAACATTCACGATCAAATTTTCGATGTACCATCGCGGACATTTGCGGGGAATCACTTTTCAACCTTATTACCTTAGTTAGAATCACCGCAAATGTCCGCGATGGTACATCACGCCATTTGGCGCGATGGACTGACTGTGAATGTCCACCTTAAGAGAATTGGAGTGTTACCGCTGCAAATTGCTTCCTTTGCATAGCTAAAGCAAAGATTAAGATTCAACAGTTTGTGTTTTTGTTATAAGTACCGTATGTATCATACTTTCATATGCATTTAGTAAAAAACTGTCATTTTGACATTACAAATAGACATTTCAATTTTCATATAGAATAACATAACATAACATCACGCCTTGTTTCCCCGAAGGGTTAGGCAGAGGTGTACCTATAGTACACTCACATTTCGCCAGTTATGTTTGAGTCCCATGTAATAGGGGGCGAGCCTATTGCCATCTACCGGGCACAAATCCAGACTCCGGGCTGCTACTGAGAAATTCCAGATAGTAACCCAATAACACTTTGCCCGACCTGGGAATCGAACCCAGGACCTCATGCTCAGCAGTAGCGCTTGCGACCACTAGACCAACGAGCCAGTCGTCACATAGAAATTTCAAATTTTTATATAGAATGTTTAGCAAATTGAACATAAATTGTCATTACCTTCTTATTTTATTATGTACCGCCCATTAGTTGACCACACAATGCTACTTTAGAGCTAAAATGTTTGAAACATGACTAAGTATTGAGGTTAACAAATAGGCAGTCGCTCTATCTAAAATACTGGTATTCAGCTGCATCCGGTTTGACTGGAAGCCGACCCCAACATAGTTGGGAAAAGACGAGGCAGATGATGATTGAGGTTAACAATTTTCAGCCCCGGCGCCACTATGACCTTGAACTATCTGTACATCACAGCATCAGGCATCAGAATTAGTTTCCAAACATGGCCACGTCCAGACCAATTACCGGATCTCGATAGTTAGTTGGCCAGATCTAGTTGGCTAGATTAGTTCGCTCCGGCTTGGGCTACTCCACTGTCTGTTTTTTTTTAATAAACGGTCACTACTAAATTATTCACAATCTTCCATTCATAATCATCCTCCCTTATCCAATTTATTTGGGGACAGTCTTTAACAGGGGCTCGTGGCTAAATAATAACAGCCGCACGGGTCGATCGATCAGGTTAAGTTACGACCATCTTTAAATACCGAGCTAATAACGTGCTTTCCGAGGCATGGAGGGGTCTCCATGCCTCGGAAAGCACATTAAGGCCAACGCCTTAATGTGCTTAATGTTAATGTTAACAGCCGGGATCAACATCCCGGCTGTTATTTGTAGAGCTTTTGACAGTCGTTACAGGTCGTCAGAAGCCCGAAAGTCTAACGATCAGTCTTACTAAGGGGTATCGTATTACCCAGTAACTGGGTTGTGGAAGTCAGATAGACAGTCGATCCATGTAAAATGGTGGTATTTAGCTGCATCCGGTTAGTCTGAAAGCCGACCCCAACATAGTTGGGAAAAGGGTAGGCATTTTGTGGAGAGGATGGCCAAGTGAGAAACTTGTACTTTACTTGGTCATCTTCTGTGAAAAGTGCTTCAAACTTAAATAATAATAATAATTCAAATAAATCACCTACTAAAACTAGCTATGGTCGCTGTGGCCGATTTCGGCCACAGCGACTTGGATCTGCCTATTGATGACATCGCTGGTGTGCTCTCAGGTGACTGATATAACCAATTTTTGCCGCGAAAGTGCGTCCACATTCACGGCAAGTCAGCACCCCTCCGATGTAATTATATTGGATGGCCGCGGGTGGTCGGGCCTTGAGCTCATCTCGTTTATTTTATTTATTAGGTCTACCAACAATTGTTTACACTAATTTACAAACAAAAATAAAACATACGTTTAAACTCTACACAGTGCAACAATTACTTAAAAGTAAACACCACTTGGACAAAAAAGAAAACAATAATAAGTAATTTCGTAAGCTACATATTGCACAAGTAAACTCAGTAAAATATATAACTATGAATCAATAATATATATGCTAAATATTAAAAGCATCATCCAGTTTAGCATCGAGCTCCTCTTTACGTCTCCTTTCAAACGCAAACAGCTATAAGGTATTACTAACATTATGGATCTCTGTTGTCCTAATAAAGAAATTTTGATTTGATCTTTGATTTGATAATGATGAGTCTGTATCAGATGTCATCTCCACTTTCCTCATCAACTTTCACACAATAAATCCATCATTTCTTTAGTCTGCGTCCCTAAAACGTTTCTCTTCCACTGACTACAAAAATCACATGACTTCCAAAATGGTCGTCAGCAACGTCTATATTATGTTAGTCATCATGTCGTAGCAATAAAAACCATCCCATAAAGGCTAGCAAACTTTTAACCTTCTAATATTTAAATTACATATTTGGCTTATCTTATTATGCCATAATTCTCAAAAATATGAATAAGCTCGAGAACCCAAGTATCATTGCATTCATTTAAATGTACAAAATTATACTCTTCTAGCCAATCTTTGTAACCTGTTGATATACCTAACCTGCTTCGCCTGTGCGGTGACCCTGTTGACACTAAAGAAGCCTACAGGCAAATAGACGTGCTGGCGCATTCTTGGATGCCCCACTCCACGACAAAGCTCAATATCCGGTATCATTAATGAAATACCTTCCTTCGTGAATGCGAGACTGAATGAGAATTCTGTCTGTAAATAAAAACAACTGTGGATCTCAGTATTTATGCGGGTAGGCAGGTAGAGCAGTAATGCGTATAGCTCTGTATTATGTTCTGAACCTCTAAATACAGACCGTACAACTATCCTGTAGCCCAGATCCACTTTCACATTTCAGTACCGAAAGCAATTAAATCGCGTAATTGATTATGATATAACTGAAAGTAAAAAAAATATTTGAACATCATCATTACTTTTGACCGACATATATCTGCCCTTGACTAGAAAAAAAAAATACGCCCATCACATCTTACCAAGGCCAAAGTTAATGGCTATATTACGGCCACGGAACCTAAAAAATCTCATAACATTCCACTTAAGTCTGTCTGTGCATGTGTAATTAAAGCAGAATTGTAATTAAGTAGCTAATAATTCACGTGTAATGATACCCATTCATAAGATGTCGATATTTAAATTGAGACTGCAAAAAATACTGATAAAAGCTATGATTATCCTATTGTGGCTAATAAATTAAGGTAAAATATATGAAGTGCACATTAATTAGTTTTATATTAATTGAAGTAGCCTCAAAAACGTTTCAAGTTTTTTTAGCACCTACGCCTACAGTCATAGCTCCTAAACAGAACTTGACAAGTGCCGATTGAGTTAGTGATAAAAATTAAGCCCTTCATATTTTTTAGTTTATTCTAGCATCGGCTGATACAAAGATTGTATGAATTGGAATGCAGGACTGTGAAGAAGACAGATGAAAGAAGATTGCAGGCATGGTTTGTGTGAGAGATGATATACCTATATGAAAAGGGAGTGAATGATACACGTGACAAGTTGACAACCAATAGACCAGAATGGAACATTAGGCAAGGGCAGGTTGAAGATGAACACTTCTGGGCTTATGATACTTTTAACCAGTCAGAATCGGGGTACGCCCAGTTGGCTTCAGCTAACTTCTGTACAAAGTATTGAAATGAAATGAAATTAATTTATTTGCCAGAATATAGGTACTTACATAATAAAATGGCAAAATTATTTTAGTCTCACTATATTCGACTTATCAGTCGTGCAAATATTTCTAGTACGAGTACATACAAGTGTTACAATTTCTATAATGATATTAATTTATGCTTTCCATTTGCAACAGATCATAGACCTAAATAGTCTCTTGCAATGATGAAGGCAGTGGACTGCGATAGGTTGAACAGTTCAAATCGATTAATGGGTTCCCCAGTGACAGTACACGTCAGAAATGTAATCATAATCATGTTTCCACGGACACAGTTACCGTCACGAACTGATGTTCGATACACTTTGTTTATTAGGAAATAGTGGTAAATACCTACAGTTCGTTACAAGCATGAGCGTTTCTTTATACTCTGTGACGTGAGCACGTAAAAATAAATCAATTTCAATCAAATTACAAGTGAACGCAAAGTTACGCACAATCACTTGCGTACGTATACTTAGAAGGTAATTAGTAAGATCTTGTCGATTAATTTGTTTCAATCAATCAATCTGCCTAGCCTTTTCCCAACTATGTTGGGGTCGGCTTCCATCTTGTCGATTAATTTGTTTATATTGTTAATATCAGTATGTCGTAGATAAAATTGTATACCTAAGTCTACACTGAAAGGGGGTCACGCAATTTGCTGTTGGAGATTCTAGGTTTATTATTAATTTAATAAATTACGAACCTAGAGCCTCCAGCTTTACAAATTAACGTACTTGCTAACGTATTTACTACCTATTAGTTGTAATATTAAAATACTAGCTGTGCCCCGCAACTTGTTCGCGTGGAAGTCGTAAGATACACAATATACTAAAATAACAGCCACATTTTAATAAAACTCCCTCGTCCCCCGTCCCGTCGCGTTGCATCGCCCGTCTGCGCTATTACTTCGTTTTCGCTTAGTGTTCTTCCGACTTTTTTCTTTTTGCTCGGCTCCTAAGGGTGGTAGCGTAATGTTAAATAGCCTATAACTATTCTCGCTACCATATGCAACAAGAATTTTTCAAATCCGACTTTTTATTCATAATTTCATGGGTTTTATTTTTTTTTGCGCGAAGCCCTAATTATTTTTCTAAAATAAAAGTAGCCTAAGTTACCCGCCGTAACATCAGCTATCTGCCAGTAAAATCGGTCCAGGCGTTTCGGAGATTAGCCGGGAACAAACAGACAGACAAAAATGTTAAAAATTGCTTTTTTGTTATAGGTAGGTACGTTACTGTTTATACCTACTTATTATCCATTTAGTAAAAAGTTGTTATTTTGACATTACAAACAGACACTTAAATTATATTTATTTGTCTAGATGTTCAATTTTATTTGTTTGTTTTGATGATCGCATTAATATTATATTATAATATATTCTGTCTGAGACCAATCATTGCTGATTAACGATGATTATTTAATTAATTTACAACTCGCTAACAATTACACATATACAATGTGCAGACGACAATAATATAATATTGTCCAATATTGGACTCTTATATTTGATCGAATTTTGTATGCAGACTGGGAACGTCATTAGATATAAGCAGTTTAATTTATTGTCGTACCGTCTTCTCCCCTTGAAATAAAGCCCACATTATCATCGTCATCCTTCGCCCTTATCCCAATTTATTTAGGGTCAGCGATGCCTGTCTTCTTTCATACAAATCTCTACTAGCCGTTTTCTCAGTACTTAGGTACTCTCTAGCCATATCGTCAATCACACAATTCATCTTTTGGTCTTCTCCTATTCTAAAAGTCATCCACATTAGTACTTTAACTATTTCCTCTGTTCCTCATTCCTCTGTATTATTTGCCCAAACCAAAGAACTTTTCAGTCCACAATTTGTTTCATAATGCCATATATCTCCCGATGCCGACTTATAGAAAGCCTTTTCTTTACTTTGTTTGTTTCTCGTGTATTATGTAAGCCAATAATTGATGATCATCAGCGTTGTAATTGTTAATTAAGTTCAAAGATATTACACAAGAGTTGTTTTATTGTTTACTACTATCACCGCCAACGTGTTGGTCATAGGGCTATTTTACAGAAACTTATTACCATGGAAATTATTATGAGACAATATTTAGGTTTATTGATGAATAAACGTGACTTGTTTTGGAAAGGTAAAGGTAGGCGTTTTAAAGGGTGACTCATCTAAAATAAGTTGACCACAATACACTGGCAGTAAAATTGGGTATTTGTACCGTTATTATATAGCAATTTATGTATGGCATACATAACTACATAATTTGGTTTGTATTGCAATACTTATAAGGCAGTGAAATTGGATCAAAAGATGCGTATGTGTCTTGTGTAAGATCCGCATCTAATGACCCCCAATTCTCTCAATTTTTATGTATATCCACATAGGTACCTACAGAAAATAATGACTGTGTAATATTTTGGAATCCTTCCTGTTGTGTGTTTTTTAAAATATAAAAAATAAAAAAGTAAGCATTGCGACTCCATGAGTCATAAACGTGACTCATCATGACTGATGTGACATAATTATCTGACTCTAACAGAAATCTGTAATTGAAGCAGTTTGCATAGGTTATGTCTAATATTTGAACTTCGATCTACAATAACGTCTTTCCAACTTTCAAACAGGCAAAGTTTAACGCGAAAGGAGGAAATGTGAGGGCAAAAAAGAAAATATGAAGGTGGCGTCTGATGTCGACGATGATGAATTCGACGATGCAGGTGCAACAACTAACAGTATAGAGAAACTTAAGATAATAGGTGATACTGGTGATAGACAGCCTATAAGCTATATTCTAGCTATACACCCTCCGATTCGAGAATGCTGCATTCCACAATGCGAACCAAGATTGGAAATTTGGCATCTAACTAAGGTACAAGGCCATGATACTGATGTCATTCGATTTAAAAATAGACCCGTTCACAGGTAAAAGCCAGTACTCATAGGCATAGGTTTAAAAAACCGGCCAATTGCGTTTCGAACCACGCACAACGGCACAATGAAGGGTTCTGTAGTTACGAATTTGGGATGAAGAACGAAGAGAAAGGATTATCCCAAGAACAAACTTACCGACCTCATTCCGCCTGCCCCCTTCACCAACGGACATATAGACGCACTGCAGGTTACCATCCCTACCTAGTTGCTATTCCACCAATTTGCACTAAGCGTTTCCAAATGTCTTTTGTGATGCGCACAACAAAGGAGTGGAACTCTCTGCCTGCGTCTGTGTTTCCGAACGCATATAACCCCGATCTCTTCAAAGTGAGAGTTAACAGGCTTCTTCTGGGTAAGCTCGCTCCATCGTCGACTTTGTCTCTGTCATCTCTGACCTAGACCAGAGTCAAGAGCAAACCTATCTCAAATAATAAAAAATAATAAACTTAACATTGTACTTGAAAAACATGTTCTTCCATGCATTCCAACTGCAAATGTAAGTTTGTACGCACAATATTGAGAGATTTTTCCTGTTATTTTAAGACCATAGACTTCTATAGGTTTCCCTGTTTCAAAATTTTAGTCTCAGTAGTTTCGGATATAAGGGGGGAGGGCATTTTCATCTATTTTCTTAAATAATTTTAAAACTATTTATTTTAAATTATAAGAAAACATCTGTATGAGACTCTCATAGTAATCCCTTTCATTTGATATGTCACACGGTACAGTTTGCAAAACTTTATTTAAATTTTCTTATTTGCCTCCCAAAAGTAACCCCTATATTCAAAATTCATTTATTTACGTTACACGTCCGTGTTTGGGTCACAGCAATTCATATGTGTACCAAATTTCAACTTAATTGTTCCATTAGATTCTTAGATTCGGAGCAAATTGGCTGTGACAGACGGACAGACAGATAGACACACGAGTGATCTTATAAAGGTTCCGTTTTTTCATACGGACATACGGAACCCTAAAAACACCAATAATAGCTTATTGTTCCGCATCATTATCGATTCTGTATGTAAACGTGTGTAGAAGGCGAAAGTTACTTTTATAATCACATACTTTTAGCTATTGAACGTGGATAAAATAAATAGAGAGGAAACGACGGTAAATTGGACGAGTCTACAATACCAATAAACATTTCTAATTGAATGCTTATTTTGTATGTAAACACAACTGCAGAGCCGTCGTGCCTTACAATATCATTAGTTTTATCTGTTCTGAAATATCGACACGTTCGTACTGGGATTGGATTTAGAATTTAATATGGCTAGATTTTCTTATAAATTTGTATATTTGTCGATTATCACAAATAGTATTGAAGATGCCCACCCACGGATACACTTTAACAGATATGATTTGCCAGTGGTAGAGCTACTACTTGTGGGATCGCTGAACCAAATTGATTACAAGAATTTCAGGTAAAGCCTTCTGTAAGAAGATTAAAGTATAGTTGCATCAGTAACGCCTCATTGCATTGATAAACGACAGACGCCTTCACCTAGTTGTGGGTGTAGGATTAAATTAATGCTGTTACTAAAAGAGAAGGTCTCTTTTATTGCAGTAAAGGGACCTCGTAGATTCGTCTGTAAAACTTATGGCTAACATACCCGAGGAAGTGGAGCAATAGCAGTTCGTGATTCACGTCACAGATCCACAATGGGAGCTATATTGCCAGATGCGGTTCGATTTATTGCGCAAACACCGACCTTCACACCTTCGCTTGATCCTGTTCTATATTATTAAATGTTTCTTTCAATAATGACATGCATCAGCGCTACGCCAGAATTGATAGCCCATATAAATTCGCTTTTATCATGCCCATTCGTATTGATGATACGATAAAACTGCCTTATAATCGAAACAGAGGAAATCACGATCTCGGTAATGGTAAATGTAATAACTCGATACGATCAAATACAATGATATCTCCTAGTAGTAGCGGATATGCATATTTTCATTTAATTACCGATTAAGGATATGATGCTCTTGAACATCACATGATTAATTGGATAGATATATGAATTAAAGAGTGACTAAAAAAACTAGTGGAAGATTAATTAATGCGTAATGTATAATATCGATTTCGAGCAAGTAACGTCTCGTTAGATGGTCAATAAAAATAATTGGAGTGACAAGGTTGATTAAGATCCACAAAGATAAAGTTCCAAGGACGGTCACGACGTGCGTGCTGCTAGAATTCGGCAGGTATTTGTTATGATATCAGTAATTGCAGTTGTTACATTTATGATGTTACAAGTCCACGGTCAGATCACGACACGCTGAGATGAGTCGGGAGTTATCAGATTATTTTATGGCAGACGTATGATTTAATGAGGATATAGAATTTAAATTTGAATTTATTTGCATGCTGGTGGAACCAGCTCCAAAATTAGAGCCATATTTGTTATTTTACTAATGGTCCATTACATAAAAATTGTTACTTGTAATTTTTAATTGAATACCCATAAAAATACAAGGTAAATTATTAATTCGTGCAGTGAACATGGTATGGTCTAATTAGGAAAAATATTAAAGATGTAGGTAATAATGGTAAATCAATATGATAAATGTGTGCTTGTTAAAGTAATAAGAATACTGAAATTAAAACATTTAACAAAAAACAGATAGCTAATGGCTAAATAACGATCATCAAGATAATAAAGCTGTCTGGGTCCTTTGAACTCTAATCGATGCGCATTTGGCTGTCCAAACAATTATGGCAGATAAACAAATGTACCTATAGTTGTGCAATTTAGTGCCTTGATTTAGACTGTAGAGGTGAGACGAAATCTAAATCCTGTAGCTAGTAAAAAGGAGTCCGCTCAATATTTAGTACC
Source organism: Fissipunctia ypsillon (assembly GCA_947568875.1). Classification (NCBI taxonomy): domain Eukaryota; kingdom Metazoa; phylum Arthropoda; class Insecta; order Lepidoptera; family Noctuidae; genus Fissipunctia; species Fissipunctia ypsillon. The sequence continues at coordinate 16,786,778 of OX387651.1, forward strand.
ACCTGAAAGCTTTCAGTCATGTACGACATAGTTACAACGGTTATTTTGACAAAATGATGTTAGTAGATGTAGTAGTATTTATGTAATATGCATCAAATTTTAAATTCACGATGTTACCGCTCCTTTGTATCATGGAAGTGAGTAAGATCACTAGTTAACAGGGTTACCGTTTTGAACGGAGCAAAAATATTTTCTGGAGAACATTTTGCCCGGTGAACTGCAATAGAAATGGGACATAAAGGGAAAGTAGAATGAAAAGGATAAAAAAGGGATGAAAGATAGAAAAAAGAAGAACAACCAGAAATTACATGGATCAACTGAAGAAACCACACATAGCTTAGCAGCAATAGAAAGCATTGGAAATAGCAAGGTGGCAATTGCTACAGTTTTAGATGGATGAAATGGTAATAGAGTCGCCATGGACTGCATTACTTCAGGGAATCCCTGGGTGTACGATAAACCCTTTATCCTTGAAATACTTGCCAGATGCAGCAAGTATCTGGCAAATGGTAACCCTTCTTAAGTACAGTACATGTGTTCCTATAAGTAGGTAAAAGCCATTAGGCGTAAGCAATCAGCTCATGTCTTATTGAGCAATCTCGCTAATCATGTTATTAACAAACGAACTGATTTCAAGATCACACCGCGCTCGATTTAATCACGTGAATGAACCTAATCCTCGGGAAATCGTAGTGCGTGGTTCATTCATTTAGATTATTAAGTATTAAGTCTATTGTTATGAATACTTACTTTATTCAGACATGATATTGTTTCAAGGGTACCTTACCATTCTGTTTTTTTTTTCCAGATAATTCTTTGATAAGTAGGTAAGAGTTCTTTGGATAACAATGAAGAGCTTTATACTGATTGGAAAATGAGTCAATAACTATAATAGGTCCTGTCTCAAAAATCTAAGGCATAATAATTTACTTCGATTGACTTAATTTGGTTCAACACACTATGGAATATGATAAATGATAACGTATAATCAAGCCACACCGAGCAATCCTCATCATGAACACAAGAGAATGTTGTGCCATCTATAAGGATTTGTGGAAGATTATGCTATTAGTTGCGAGATTACGTGCGCACGCGATGTGGACTCATAGTTAATAGATGAGAAAATGTACTCCTGGAGTATGTGCGAGTACGTACACCTACTGTTTTGTTTGGAGCTTTTCTTTGTTTGAATGTGTTTTGTTCATCGTTCTATAGAACAGACATGCGAAGGAGTAAAATGCGTAGTACCACAAAATCAATGAATAGCCATTCGCGTTTCAGTGTTGATGCAACGAATTGATAAAGATAGATACCATACCAACAGATACTATACAGGGTGGCAGGAACATCGACGGAAATCCGGTTACCATGGATTCAGTACATGAATCTGGACCACCTGCGTTGAAAATTTTCGTCGGTTATTTAAAAAAAAAAAATAGCTCTTCCATACATTTTGACCGCGTAGGTATTGCACTTTTGTAGGAAACAAGATTTTTTTAAATGATATAACCGATGAAAAATTTCAACGCAATCATAAACTGAATCCATGGTAACCGGATTCGCGTCGATGTCCCTGCCACCCTGTATGACGTAGTCATCTCATATGGGACATAAAGGGCAACTACCAGTACAGCCACAGAAAACTTTCCTAGGAGATCACCCATAACTTTTGGAGTAAGTACCTACTCAATTGCCGTCTGGAAACAACATAACAATTACCTACCACGGCTTCCACACTGCTCTATCAGTCCTTCCCAAATAATTCTGGATTTAACTTCCTTTATGATAAATAATAAATAACTGCGTATTTAATGCAGTTTTTTGAACTTCGAACCAAGTTAATCAGCGGGGCAATTGCGTAACACACAGTAGGAATCGGTTTCATTTTGACAGTTCAACAACATTCATTACGTTATTTACGTTGTTGAGCAGACAAATGTTTCTAACATATCAAGTACTGGATTAGCAATTTGCTTCAAAATCATGCAGATTGTGATTGGTAGTGGGTTACGCAATTAGGGTGCTGATTTTAAACAAAGAAACGCTACCCAATCCGCCACCTAAGCAAACATTGTCTTCTTAAACAGGTGTCCAAAATAATAAGCAAGGGATTTTTAGTGCTCACCACTTTACGATAGCTTAAGACAACAAAAACTGTCATTGACACGCCTCGAGTATAATCGTTTAATTATCCAATCTATGTTTTATTTGTAAAACGTACGTTGATTTTCGTACGATATGTTTGCGGTCCAATTAGCGATCTTTGTATAGTGAAGGTGTTTCTTTGGTAAGCATAAGCGTGAACAAATTTTATGAAATACTAGCTGTTGCCCGCGGCTTCACCCGCGTAGATGTCAATATTTTCTTATTGGAATCGGATTTTGTTCACAATTTCACAGATTTTAATTTCATTGCGCGGAACCCAAATTCTTTTTCTAAAATAAAAGTAGCCTAAGTTACTCATAACAACATCAGCTATCTGCCAGTGAAAGTCTCGTCAAAATCGGTCCAGCCGTTTCGGAGACTAGCCGAAACAAATAGACAGACTGACTAAAATTCTAAAAATTGTTTTTTTGGTATAAGTACCGTATATACTTTCGTATGCATTTAGTATAAAGCTGTTATTTTGACATTACAAACAGACACTTCAATTTTATTTATTCGTATAGATGTATAGATATAGATGACATGGACAGGTATTACTAGTACTATTAGGTATTTTGTTTGTTTTCCTTTCCATCTTGTTGTGTAATGAAGACTATATCGTCATCGGCCGTCTGCCACCGAACATCGACATAATTTCTATGGTTTACATCGGATTGGTAATCTCAGTACATATTATAGGCACTGGATTAGTAAGGATGCTGCTGGGCTATGAATTGATGCATAGAAACATAGAAGTATTCATACCTAAGTAAGAACTACGATACCTACCTACGTGACACAATCTGGCGAAGTGGGGGATTACTGACCCATCCAACATCCAGTGCGGGTGCGATGCTTCTGATCAGACCATATCCCACTTGCTGGAGTGGCCTAAGTCCTTTTATGATTTTGCGTTTGGCTCTAATTTTGGTAGGCATCTAGCTATTGACTTGTCTACGGGCTACGTAGCATTTACGTACTTTTCTACCTAATTCTAGTTTGACGATACCAAATAACTTCGATTTAGTAATACATAGGTAACCTAAGTGGATTATCCATAATGCTTCCACTACTATTTAGGCTTAGCTACAATGTAAAGGACATAAGTTAAGTGGGAGCAACCAATATTCACGTTAATATACAGTGTTGAGGCAATTCTCGGGAATGTATGGCCGTTTATCATAGCCTTCCTTCAGTAATGGCCGTTCAATAAATAACGAGTTCCATGACCAATTGATGCGACTTGAGACTTTATGAACATAGCATAGCAACATAATATCATGACTGTATTCTCCGAACGGTTAGGCAGAGGTGTAACTACCTACAGGTATCTCTCACATCTCACCAACTATGTTTAAGTCCCATGTAATAGGAGGCGAGCTTATTACCATCAATCGGGCACAAATTATAGATGGAAAACCCAATAACACTTTGCTCGACCCGGGAATCGAACCCAGGACCTCATGCTCCGCAATAACGCTTACGACCAAAGGGGCAAAGGACATTGTTCGGCGTCCATACATCTTCCGCCAAGAAGCAACAGAGAAGTGAATTTACTTTCTGTGATCTAAATAATGCTTATAATCAATTGAAACTAAATTAAAATCACGGACACTTCTGAGCATTGTAAAAAATCCAAAATTGTAATTGTTTATTGTTTAATTGTACAAAGACTTGGCTGTATGAGCTACAATGCCCTTTGCCTATTCAAAACGTCAAATTGAAACAAAAAATAATAGCGCCGGGGCATAAGACCGAAGTGAATTACTTTATAAAATGTTTTCGAAATTCTGAAGTATCCGTTCCAATAAAAATTGTAATGTATATTTAAAAAAAACTAGTAATTACTGTAAAGGTTTCATAAGTGTTGATTCATAGGCCACTTTTAACAATGTCCTTTATGAAGTTGCTCATAATTTTATGCTTCCTAATTATTTTAGCTGTCTAGTACTGGTTAGTATGGACTTAAACTAAATAGTTTGCAGCCGATTGTAATCTGCGGAAAAGTCATAACCTTATTTATATACGCTCGCTACAGCTTTGCAGTTTGCACATCAATTCTTCAAAGCTTGAATAAATTAGGTAAATAGATGCGAAACTTAGAATTTGACTGCCATTGGTAGGTAATGTAAATAAGTCAAGATTATAACACAACATCACGCCTTGTTTTCCCGAAGATTATAATTGTGCTAAATCTAGAATTTTGCTGCAGGTAGTTATTAATAGAGGAGCTCGTGGCTAAGTAATAACAGCCGCACGGGTCGATCCATCAGGTTAAGCTACGCTTGCCGGGGTTGTCCGTGGATGGGTGACCATCTTTACATACCGAGACTCCTCCGTGCCTCGGAAAGCACGTTAAGCCGTTGGTCCCGGCTGTCATTCGTAGATCTTTAACAGTCGTTACGGATCGTCAGAAGACCGAAAGTCTGACAACCAGTCTTACCATGGGGTATCGTACGAGTATTACCCAGTTACTGGGTTGTGGAGGTCAGATAGGCAGTCGCTCCATGTAAAATACTGGTATTCAGCTGCATCCGGTAAGACTGGAAGCCGACCCCAACATAGTTGGGAAAAAACTAGGCAGATTGATATTGAGTTATTAATAGTTAAAAAACTAAACAGCAAAATTCTAGTAAAATTCTATAGTCAAAAGACCATTATAGCAAAAAAAGGGCTATGGCATAACAACAGCATAACTAACTAACTAACTAGCATAACTGGCGAAATGTGGGTGTACTATAGGTCCACCTCTGCCTAACCCTTCGGGGATTACAGGCGTGATGTTATGTTACGTGTTAAGGGCTATAGCCGCTGAATAAAATCCGACTAAGTAGGTACTTCAGTTACGTAATTCCTAACCCTTTCGTTTTCTACCTATCTAAGTATCTATCTGAATATTTTTTATTCTAATATCACAAATTATTTACTCCGCCTTTTTCATAATACCGACTGAAGGAATTTTAATATTTATTATTATTGTTCGTAGATTTACTTATTTCAAAAGTTCTAACCGTTATTTAAAACGAAATCATGCAATGCTAATAAAACAGAACTTTATTGCAGCTAACATTTACTCGAGGTTCGACTATCGAATGGAATACCTAGTGTTTACTCGATTCCTTTCTAGGATAGCTCACTACTAAGTATCTATTTATAAATTACGTGTAAAACTCGTTCGGAAGCGCTCGAAGAAAGCCGTTGTGTTTATCCGTTTAATTCCTATCACATGATGAGTAAAAGTGGGATATAGTTCTTAAGCGACTGTCTGTAATTGTCCTATGATTGGTGTATGTGAATAAAAATTATGTAACTAGAAGGCTGGGACACTGAGACACAAATTAATATTTGAGCTCCTAGGTACATAAATTCCCAAAATATCGGGGCGGCAACAGCCGCAAAAACGTCGTCAGTGAATAACTGGGCCTTTGCTCTATTTTTTTTTCTTTCCATTTTTCTATAGATACACTTCTTTCACCCATTTTTTTCTGTTTCATTCTCTGAGGATACGCACTAATACTCACCCAAAGAAAATTTATTGAAAAATAGAACAGAATTTGTGTGAAATCAAGTTAGTACCTATCTAATTTAAAATTAGTTAATTTCATACAAATTCTGATCCATTCCGAAGCTTATAAATGTAGGTAGGCTACACGCCTTTTTCCCATAGAGGTAGATACCCCCATGGAAATAAGACGTTATACAGTATGGTGACATATCCGAAGGTAAAACACACCCTATATTTACGGCCGAACCCAATAACCTATCTATCACCAGTTTTGGCATACTGGAGATAGAAAAACTTATCTATCTATGGTTTTAACGTCGCAATAATCTTTAACAGGCTATGGAATCTTACCGGCCTGACATAAGGACAGATTGAATTATATTATCTACCATCAATAGCGATCTGTCTTATACTGAAAATAGGTTATTGAGTTCGGCCGTTTTAGACTATCGTTATAGCCCGTGGTCTAGTAGATAATGGACTATTTTTTAGGTCATATTGAATGATTATGAAAAGGATTTATTTGGTTGTATTGACATGTAATAATTTTATTTTTGTAATTACTAGGTATTCAAGCACAGTTTCTACCTAAACCGAGTTACCGACGACATTTTGTTGTGAACCGAAACAATAACACGATGACCCTTACAAAGTAGTTTTTAACCGACTTCAAAAAAGAAGGAGGTTATATGTTCGTCTGTAAGTACGTTTTTATTAATGTTGTCATCGATAGGTAGTTTCAACAATTGTGGACCGATTTTGTAAATTCTTTTTTCATTTGGTAGAGGAAGCTTGCGCGGTGGTCCCATATAAATCTTATTAATTTTGCTTGGGGTGTTTTTGAGTTAACTTCGATAATACGTATTTAATCCACTTTGTGTATCTTGATGATGTTATAATACTTCCTGTCACTGTTGTTTACATAGCCAGTAGTGGTATACAAATTGGTGTGGGGAAGGTACCTCAATTAAAAACGGAAAAAAACTTTTTTACAAAAAAAAAAAAACAAAAAAAAACAATCGACTTCCAAAAAAACACTACAAAGTGAAAAATAACTTCAATTTCGGAAGTCGGTGGCAAAAAACTAAACTACAGATCCAAAGACTGACTTCCGAAATTAAAGTTATTTTTCACTTTGTAGTGTTGTTTTTGGAAGTCGGTTGTTTTTTTTTTTCACGGCAATGTAAACTACTTGCTGTGTTCACAAAATTAATTAACGCCTTAGATAGCTCTAAAGTGAAGTTTAGTAGCCCAGCTGCTGCAAAATGAGCCAGTAGCCAGAGGGTGCTAAAATAACATAAAAAATCATTGAGGCATGTTTTACAGTTTGAATACCTACCTACTTAATGAGTTAAAAATATTTAGATTTTCTGACGAGCACTCCTAATATTAAGATGGTTAGGGACCTACCCTGTAGTAAATCCAAGGAGATTGATCGATATTTGACACACAACATTACAAACTTATTGTTCAAAAGATTTATTAGAAATATTTTATCTTTGCTACACCACAGATTCATTTTATAATTTTGTTTTCTGACGTTGGATGATGCAATTTACGTATATTTGAAGCTTTTGCCCAAACCGACCATACCATAACCGAAAGATAAGATACTAAGGCAAACTTGCACGTTTAGTCGGATTAAATGATTAAATGTAGAGTTTGTAAACTCGGAGTTAAGTAATTAACATTTTGACTTTTAGACCCACTTGCATGAAAAACTTAACTCAGAGTTAGTTGCTAACACGAGGTTAAATTGACAGTTTGTCATACAATATTGTCGATTTAACCTTGTGTTAGCAACTAACTCTGAGTTAAGTTTTTCACGCAAATGGGCCTTATCACGCGTTGCGCCACTAAAAAGTAACACCGGGTTAGATAACCTGACAATAGTGATTTTTGAGTTGGGAACATTGCAGTTCAATCGACGATACATAATATCGGGTGTAACGAAGCCGCAAGTTACATGTTCTTCCCATCATTGCGATATTTTTTTGTTCTGGACCATACCTGGGAACCTTCTGGTTACGGATATATTGAAGGTGGCACCTTTTTATTACTTACGTTTTTTTTATGAAAGCTGTTTTAAATGCTATAACTGTACTTTAAATACCGGCACGACCCCTATACTGTTGTATGCAACCGTAAGCACTACGTTTTGCGCGTGCTACATTGCGTGTTACCATAAAAAGTGATTTTTCACACCCAAAAAAAAAGTCGTTTCCCAGCAAAAATTTTTGCCCTATGTTACTTAATTTGATAGGCAGTATGCGTTTGCGTAGTTAACGGGTATGTGATGTGTCTTTTTAAACCCCGTATAGGATTGCAGTATCTATGGCCTGATATGTAATCCGACCAAAAATGAATTAACGAACAATGAACGGAGATTTTATACCATCTCTTTTACACTACATTACGATACGTAATACTTTCTTGTCTTTAAATTTTAAAACATGACATTTTATTTTAATCGTACGTGGTTTCCATGGAGATTTAGTGTATTGATTGATGAAAACGTATTGATTCCTATGTGGGTAGGCGTGACATATACACGCAGCTTAATAGTCTCTTTATTTAATATTTATTTTAAAATAGATAATTTTTCTTTTTCACTATATTTATGTGCTAATTAACTTTTAAACCCACCTTCGCTCAGAACTTTCCTTTCACTTTCACTCTTCAACAACCACAACACTTAAAATATTCCAACTAAACATGGACAGCAAGCTTGTGCATAGTATGGAGGAACTGGAAAAGCTGTTTAGCTCCCGCATGCGTGAGTACGAAGAAAAGCTGCAGAAAGCTACAGCTGGAACTGACCCTGCACACTCGGATCTTGCTGCACTGTCTCTGGACTTTTCAGAGTTTAAATCCTTTGTGTGCAAAACTTTCTCTCATTTCAAGACTCAGATTGAACTCCTGTCGTTGAGCCTGGATACACATGAGACTGCGATGCGAAGAAAAATCTTGCTGTTTCACGGTATTCCTGAGAAACCTAATGAAAAGCTGTGCGACTCAATTCTCCTGATTTTATCCAAACAGCTGATGATTGACGACATTAAATTGGATCATTTAGATGTTTGCCACAGATTAGGAGCCTCCCAGGGTAAAACCAGACCTGTGCTGGTGCGATTTAGTGCGATGGGGTATCGTCGGTTGGTCTGGGACAGTAAAACTACACTCAAGGGTAGCGGCATCACCATTTCAGAGTTTCTGACCAAGACACGGCACCAAGTTTTTATTGCGGCACGCAAACATTTTAGCATCGGCAGCTGCTGGTCTGCAGAGGGAATGGTTATTGTCTTGACGCCTGACAAGTCACGCCGGAAGATAGCGACCATGGATGAGCTAGAATCATTAATCGCGCTATTCCCCGCTCCCGCCAATGCTGCAGCACCTGTTGTTCCCGGGCCTGCCACCGCTACCTCGTCGGCCGTTCCAACTACTTCGCCGGTATCTGCTACCCCCAACAAACGTAAGATTGTGAGGAAGGCTCGTCGCTAAGTTTACTCTTTTAGTTACCCTTTGCATGTTTTACATAGCGCTTTGTGATTAATTTGTGTAGTGTCGGTACGCTTTAAAATTTGATTTCTCTTTTTTTTTTTTTTTTAATCTACCTATAGCTTTTACTTTTCGCTAATATTTTTCTCACAACTTGCCGGTAGGTAGATGTTATTAGTAATGTAATATTATTTTTATATAGTGACATGGCGTCTGTCAGTGTCATTTTTAGTTTTATTTTGACATTACGTTTCGTTACAGTCTGCGTTTGTCATAGTCTGTATCTCAATGTTGTGGTTGATATTCTTGGTAGTTATTTTTATTTTTATGTGTTCTGTTATTGATTTACTTCCTTAAAATTTTTTATATACCTACATCTTAGATAAAATAGTCTAAGACCTACATAGTTCTTAAGATCATTTGTTAAAATCTCTACCAATAATAGCGAATAGGTGCTTTTATTAGTTTAGCGTAAATATATTATTTTTATTGTTTTGATTTTATGCACTTAGTACTAGTTCTGATATATATTTTTTATTAGTTTTGGTAGTTTATATAAAAATATTATTATTATTTTTTAATTCATATTTTATATAATATATTATTACTTTTGTAAACTATGATCGTTGCGGACCTTGCTGATGATTTTTTCTCTTGTTCTTCCTCTTCTAGCAGTTTCCTTAGTGCAGCGAGTGGTTCTTCCTCTCCTCTCACTCTTGGCGATCAAATTTCTTCTTTGCTTTCCCACCTCCCCAACAATCTCAACATAGCCCACATCAATGCCCAGAGTGTCCCATGCCATTACTCTGATCTTCTGGCTTCCATTAACAGTGCACATCTGGACGCTTTGCTGATCTCCGAGTCCTTTCTCAAACCTTCTCTTTTATCTGTACACTTTGCCATTCCTGGCTTTGTTCTTATTCGTAATGATAGAACTGGGAAGGGTGGTGGTGGTGTTGCTATTTACTTACGTACTGATATTCCTTACAAGATTATCAGCACATCACCTTCTTCCTACTCGGGATCAGCGGAGCATCTATTTCTAGAAATTTCCTTGCATCGAGTTAAGATGCTTCTTGGAGTGATGTACAGTCCTAATCTTACTATCGATTACTTTGACTCTTTGGATTCGCTTTTAAATGATTTCTGTCCCTCTTATGACCACGTTGTCTTGATGGGTGATTTTAATACTTGCCTCCTTAAAAATGACTGTCGTACCCACAAACTTCAATCTCTTTTATCCTCTTTTAACCTTAGTATTCTGCCTCTTTCTGCTACTCATCATTCCCCTAACTGCACCCCTTCTCTTTTGGACCTGATGATTGTCTCTGATTCTAATAATGTTTCTGTCCACGGACAGCTCACAGCTTGTTTTTCTTACCACGACTTCATCTTTATGTCCTATAGGATTCGCCCTCCAAAGCGTAAGCCTCAATATATTTTCCTTAGGAACTATAAAGGCATAGACCTGGAGGCATTGCTGCGTGATGCTGGTAGCATCGACTGGAAGGACGTCTTGGAAAGCTCGTGTATCAACAGTATGGTTCACATTTTCAATAGCAAAATACTCAGCTTATACGATCGTCATGCCCCTATCCGTCGAGTCAAAGTTAAGTATGTTCCGGCTCCCTGGCTTACTCCTGCCATAAAAGATGCGATGGCAGCTAGGGATAGAGCCAAAAGGAGGTTAAAACGCTGTCCTTCCGAGCGCAGCTTGATTGCGTTTAAGGTGTTGCGTAATCGCTGCTGTCGTATGTGTAGAGATGCAAAGAGACGCTACTTCCATAATTCTCTCGACAACCGTAACTCTTCAGAAGTCTGGAAGTTTCTAAAAACTGTCGGCATTGGTAAGTCTCCAGTTGCTTCCAGTAATGACACTGACGTGTCTGCTCTTATTAATCATTTCTCACATCCCCCTGTTACGTTGGATCCGCTCGTCAAATCAGCTACGTTAGATAAACTTTCCTGTTTGCCTGTGCCGCAGTGTCCTCCTTTCGAGCTAAGCCCTGTAGGTGAAAGTGAGGTCAAAAAATCTATCTGTGCTATCTCCTCCTCTGCAGTTGGTAATGACAATATTTGCTCAAGAATTATTTCTCCTATCCTTCCCGCATTACTTCCCATTTTGACCCACATTTTTAATTTTTCCTTATTCTCTTGTACTGTTCCTGAGGCCTGGAAACGAGCCCATATCATTCCCTTACCAAAAATTCCTCACCCGGTCTCACCGACCGATTTCCGACCCATTTCTATCCTTCCATATCTCTCTAAAGTTCTTGAGCACATTGTTCATCAGCAGCTTTCTTCTTTTCTATCTGTAAATAGCCTTCTCAGTCCATTTCAATCCGGTTTTCGACCTGGTCATAGCACAGTAACGGCTCTTTTGAAGATTACTGACGAAATTCGCTGGGCTATGGACCACAAATCTCTCACCTTGCTTGTACTTCTGGACTTTAGCAGTGCCTTTAACTCTGTTGATTTCGACATCCTTCTAGGGATCCTTAAAACTTTCAATTTCTCTTCTTCTACGGTTGATTGGTTCGATTCCTATCTTAATGGCCGCGTGCAGCGGGTTCGTCTCGATGAGTTTTCTTCTGACTGGTGTTCTCTTACCGCGGGTGTGCCTCAGGGTGGCGTTCTCTCTCCTCTTCTCTTTTCTATTTTCGTTAACTCTGTCACCAGAGTCATCGCTTCCCACTTCCATCTCTATGCTGACGATCTGCAGCTTTACAATCACTTCTTGAGGCAAGATGCGGCAGCCGCCGTGTCTGCCATGAACAGTGACCTGGATTTGATTGGCGAGTGGTCGCGGTCCTTTGGACTGCAAATCAACCCTAAGAAATCCCAGGCTATAATCATCGGCGGAAGGTATATGCGGAATAGGCTCGATGTCGCGTCGCTGTCTCCACTCTGTCTGAATGGAGTTCAGATAGAATACGCAAATACGGTTAAAAACCTGGGGGTGACCATGGACCCTTACCTATCGTGGACTGCCCAAGTTGCTCAAGTCAGTCGCAAAGTGCACTACACGTTCCATACGTTAAAATGCCTCCAGAGCTTCTTGCCCTTGAATACCAGAATCTCCCTTGCCCAAACTCTCATCCAGCCCATTATTGACTACGCTGATGCCTGTTACTTGGATGCCACAGAGGAGCTCTTAAATAAACTTGAGCGTTTGCAAAATATATGTATTCGTTTTATTTTTAATCTTAAAAAGTATGATCACGTTTCTAACTTTCGCAAGATACTCAAGTGGCTCCCTATTCGACTTCGCAGGAACTCTCGGATATTGTGTCTGCTATTTAACGTCCTTCACAATCCTAAAATGCCATCCTACCTGCGGGAACGCTTTTCCTACGCTCGTCCTTCTGATGCTCCTTGCAGGTCACATCTTAGAAATCTCCTTAAATCCCCTCCCCACTCAACCGACTTCTACTCCTACTCCTTCACTGTGCATGCGGTTCGGTTATGGAATTCACTTCCGCCTGATATTAGGGACTGCCAAACTGTTGCAGTGTTTAAAAGAAGAGTGAAAGAACACTATCTCTCCACTTCGTCATAGCTATTAGTATTTATTATGTTATGTTTCATTATTATCGTATATATTTTTTTTTTGTGATATTTATTTTGGTAGTATAATGTATGTATTTGTATGTACTCATATTTTATGTTTATATATATATTTGTTTATATTCATATTAGTGTATCGTTTGTGATTTTATGTATTTTGTTTTCTCTTTTACTCTTACACACGTTGTCTACATCTCTTTATCTACTTTCCTATCGCAGGTATGCTGGAAGAGATTTCTTTAGAAATAAGCATCACCTTTGTACGTATTTTTCTGTTCCTTTCTTCTTGTTTGTTTATATGTGTGTACATAAACTGTTAAATAAATAAAAAATAAATAAATAAATAAACGTCAGATGTGGAAAATATGTTTTAAGTTTTTATAATTTGTATTTATTTTTATATGAGTTCATGAATATATTGCCTGCTGATATAGTACCGAGTTTCCACTTAAGTATAACGTCGAACAATATAAAATAAAAAATAAGTTATCAGCGGGACCTCATAACGTCAATTTATTTTGACATTACTTACACTGATCCAGAGTTAAGCGACGTAACTCACCCACATCATCGGTAGAATATTTAAAAGTTTAGGTTTACCTCTACTCTTTACTCTTGGTGGAGCAAAATGAATTATTTTATTAACCCTGAGTTAGCTGTTAACTCAGAGTTATATTGGAATACCCATGAACGCGCAAGTGGGTTTTTAGGTATAGGTTCTACCTATCTCTGTCATAACTCTTATGATAATGAAAAAACTGAGTGGTTGTTTGTAAATGCCTATTAGCTTACAGCAGGTACTTAGTAAAAAAGTTGGTAGGTACCAACTTAATTAAGATATTTATGCACGTGCTTAGCGTTCAATATTTGCTTAGGCCGGGTGGGTTAGAACCGTATCGAAATCTATAAAGTTTTAAAGCAAGTACCTAATTTTATAAGTAACCAAAATAATAACTTACCTACTCATATTTTATATCCCTAAAAATGTTTAAAAATTAAGTTATTTTCTTCAAACTTTTAACTTACCATGTTTAGAAGATGAATGGTTCTGTTTTGTTTAGGTGCTACTGTTTCAAACTCTAGTCTTCAGAGACAATCACAAAACTGGCACAAATAATTCAAAATATAAAATTATTTTAATTTTCGAACATACACATTCGTTTCCCGCCAAAAACAGTTGGTGAGGTACGCATGCGCGACGTTACCGCGCGTCGAAACTTCTGCTCACGCTCTATGCGGCCTGCAACCGCTCACCCACCAACCGTTTCTCCCGGAGAGAATCAAAGCACGTAATGCGCCTTATGAAAGCGATGGCCGTGGAAGGTTACAATTTTGTGCACTCAGCCGTTTACTATAAACTTTTATTGACCGCTGAACTGTCTCCTAATCTACCTTGCTGCGTCGAGAGAAAGGTGCGATGCAGGTCATTCTTTACTGGTCTATTTTATTGAAGTCATCAGAAAATGCATTAGTGCACTAGGCCCACTTCGCCCACTAGACCGCGTGACTTGAGTTGAGATGGGCGCGGAAAAGTCGCTGTGATATTATGTAGTCGATGGCACTAATTTTCTTTACACACACTTGCATTCACTATAAGAATAATATAACAGTGTTTCATTTTCATACGAAACACTGTTATTTATTAAGTACCTACCTACTTATTTATTACCTATTCTTGATTAATTAGGTATCATGTAAAATATGTAAATAATAAATCAATAATTGAAAGTCATTAGGTAAGTAAGTACTTATTAAATAATTGAAAAACTAAAACGAAAAAGCCCGATCTATTCTGTATCTATGTCTATATACATAACTAGCACTTTGCCCGCGACTTCGTCTGCGTGGTTTTCGTACTTTCCTCTAAAACATTTATCGCCTCCTCTACCCATTTGAAAAGCTTTTTTCGAAAATTAATGTTTCAGATCTTTATAATTTATTCTGATAAATAAGTATTCGGGCCAATTTTTAACTTTATAGATCAAAGGAACAAGATTTTTCAAATAAACAGTGTCCTCCTTTTTCATTACGACACCTAGGGCCTGTTTTGTTCAAAAAAGCGTTTGGTACCATTCAATTGTATCACTTAAACATTGTATATCCATTTTCGAGTTAATTTAAGCAAGCAGTAAAATCCATCCCTTACACTTTATTACCCTTTTCCACCACGTTAGGAGTTTATTTTTGAAGAACATTGAAACATGTTCTTTTTTATTTTTGGTTTTAAGTATTAGTACCGAGTTTCGAGTTAATCTGACAGCGCGTTAAATTTTTCCTTACTAACTTTGACACCTCCTAAACCCTCCGTGAAGGGTTGTTTTAAAAAACTAAAAGCGACAATCTTTATTATTTTCTGAGGCTAATATTGCCAAGTTTTGTATTAACCAAAGAAATAAGATTTTTCAAATAAACTGTATCCCCTCTTTTACCCCCACAGGGGTGGAATTTTGAAAAATCATTTCGGATTTTTCCGTAAAATGAATCAAAGATTTTTTATACGAATTTTTGAGTTAATCAAGCCACACAGTAAAAATCTAACTACCCTCTTTCACCCCGTCAGGGGTCGATTTAAAAAAATCCTAAAACTCATTATTATTTGTTTTCCGTCAAAAGTATTAAAACTGAGTTTTGAGTTAATCGGACCGCGCGTTAAGATTCTTCCATACAAACTTTAACACCCCTAAAGTCCCCTTTGAGAGGCAGTTTTTAAAAACTAATAGTGAGAAACAGCCCCCCTTTGAGCCAAAACCAAGCTGCAGGGGCTGAAACTTAGCTGTAAACGATTCGCTATACAGCTTACAGCATATTTTGGCTGCCGTACGCCTGTAAGTGCACCCAACGGCAATGGGAGGAATGCCGCCGTCCTTCTTGCGCAGGGCACATAGGTTGGCCCTGTATAAGACATCGATGACGGTCTCGTTCACATCACCGGTGAGCGTGACGTTAATCAGGGCTGCAAGCTCCTTCAATAGCGACTCACCAGCTTCCCCGGGGCCTGAACTCAATAGATCCTTTAGATGTTGTAGAATCAGGCCGTCAAGGCCGCCGGCGGAACCACTTTGGAAGGAGCTCACGGCTGCAATCAACTCCCCAGTTCCCCCAGCCGAAACGTTTAGGAAGCTCCCCAGCCGAAACGTTTAGGAAGGTTGAATTTAGGTCGGGAGGGTCGGGGGGGGGGGGTCGGGAAAGGTGAGACCATCCGCAGGCGCGGGGTGTTTACTCTGTAGAGCTGTTAGCGTTTCTGGAGAGTAAGGCGCCACCACATCACTGCTAAACAGTATCCTGGCCGCTCCCCTGATGTCACCTTCACCTAATTTGGATTCCACGTGAACATAAGCTTTTTTGTGATGGGTTTTTGAATGCAGGTAATTTTGGATCTAAAATTGGGGTCGAATTGTTACAATTTTCTTTAATTAAGGTTTTTTTAGATGCCAAATTTTTTTGAACATGCAGAATCCTATAAGGGAAGGTAAGTAACTGCTCCCAGGCACTTTGTGAGTTCTCCTGGATCGCAAGACGGAGACATTGCGCCAAACTCAGTGCAACAGATCGTCTCGCGCCCCAGGGAACTCTCTTTAGCACTGGGGTAGAATTTTTAAATTTAGCTAGCTTTTTCCACAAGGTTTATTCAAGAGGTGTTGATGTTGGGGATGTGGCTGGGGGGCCCAGTGGTACACTATGTGATTTGTGGATCTGGCCATAGTGTATCCTCAGCCCCCGTTCGCCTTTAAAAAGCGTGCCTGTGAGCAATGTGGACATCTCACCAGCTGCACATCAAGCGATGTGGCAGGTTGACTGGCACAATTTCCGGCGTCGCTACAGCCGGCATTGATCATATAAAACACTTAGACTTACAGAGTTAAACTTACCTGAAAAACAAATAAAAAAAACCTATGTAGGATGACTGGTAATTAGTGACCGATACTTAAACACATGTTTACACATGATAACAAGCAACTTTTACTATGGCACCAATCCTGAAATCGCGAAAAAAAAATCAGCTCTTCCTGATTTTTTTTTCGCGATTTCAGGATTGGTGCCATAGTAAAAGTTGCTTGTTATCATGTGTAAAATCATGTGTTTAAGTATCGGTCACTAATTACCAGTCACCCTATATACACACGCACTCGTAGTAAAACGTTTCACTTGATTTTTATTTTTATAAAACCAACCTGCACTGGACCCGAACATTTTAGTAGAACATTTTTGTAGTCAGAAAAAAAATATATTTAGCATTAGTGTAGTATGTTTGGTGGCGCGTCCACAAACTTGTTGTTTTGGGAATTACCACCGCTTAAACGAAACAACACTAGTTTACTAGAAATTATTTATTTTATTTGAATTCAGTATTCGTTTTTCTATCTGATGGTAGTTTTATTCTTGTATTTAGTGCAATATGCTTTATCCTAGAGAAAATGGAAAAGACCTGTCCGCGCGAAATTTTAATTTTTAGTGAGAGTAACGAAATCATTAAGTGGCTCGTATAGAATAAACCCAGAAGGACAATACTACCATCGTTCACTTCGTTGAGACAGGTGCTTACGCGCAGCAGTGACAGATGTGTGTAAGATACATATTATGTACGTCTACTTAAAAAAAAAACTTTACTGTAAGTTTGGTTTAAGATATGATTTTCAGCCGCACCGTTTAAAAATTACGCTTCGAGCAAATTACTAAGACCGCTGCTGCGGTCTTAAAGTACTTAGTAGGTAATTTTCAACAGCGCGCTGTTGAAAATTTCCCAAGAAAACAGGCAAAAAAATTATGAAATTATCAATATAATATTATTGTGAATTCTATTGTATATGTGTATCCTTTGTTGGAGATCCCAAATGAACAAATAAATTTCTTAAAAAAATGTTTTAATTAAGAAAATACAAACGATGTTAGAGAGGTTGTTTGCCCTTCGAAAGAGCTCCTACATACTCGTACAGTTGCCCGTCTGAAAAGCAACCCATTTACATTTAAAGCCTGATCAAGACATGTACGTCTACTTTCTTTAAAACAATAAACTTTATAGTAGGTTTGGTTCAAGATATGATTTTCAGCCGCACCGTCTAAAATTTACGCTTCGAGAAAATAACTACTTTAAGACCGCTGTTGAAAATTTCCCAAGAAAACAGGCAAAAAGCTATGAAATTATCAATATACTATTATTGTGATTTCTATTGTATCTATGTATCCTTTGTGGGAGATCCCAAATAAATAAATCAATTTCTTAAAAAAATGTTTTAAGAAATACAAACGATGTTTGAAAGGTTGCTTGCCCCTCGAAAGAGCTCCTACATATTCGTACAGTTGCCCGTGTGAAAAGCAACCCATTTACTGAGCTCCACCCTCCGCTAGGAGTTTTAGTGTTCTGTGGCTCCACCTCTGGTTATGGCCGCCATTTTGGATTTTGATTTCCTGATTTTCGGCACCGGCGGCCTCGAACACTGAAGATAACACCCCCCATAACGAAAATTTTGCACATCAATTTGATTTAGACCTCTTTTTACTCCCGAAAACCATAAAAATTAAACCCCCGCTTTAGAATACAGTATTTATGTGCCCATCGTTAAAAAAACTTATTACAAAAACAAAATAACTGACTTCCATAAAAAAACACTACAAATGCAAAATAACTTAAGTTTGGGAAGTCGTTAGCAAGAAATTACTGAACTAAAGGTATTTTGCACTTTGTAGTGTTTTGTTTTTGAAGTCTGTATTAAATGTTATTGACGTATTAAAGTGTTTACAATGCATATGCTCGAAAAGAGCGTTTTCTAAGCAGCCAAATTGTGTGAAAATACCACTTTTTCATACTAGTGCTTTTTACTTTTCAGTTTTTATTTTTTTATTTTTAACTCCGTCGTCACCCCGACGCAAAGAGTTTTTGTGATTTGAAATAGTTTTACTTATATGCCGTTTTATTATTTTATTGTCCTATTAAAATTAAATAAAAATGTATATTTGGGATAAAACTATTAACTACTTATTACACAAATACATAAACTAATAATAAAAACTTTATCACACGTTAACCTAAATTACCCTAATCTCTAGCCACAACCGACACGTCAAACAACTAGTCGAATAACCCGCCCCTAACTGTTCCCGGCGCAAAGGTGCCCATAACGCTTGCTGCATTGCCACGTTGGATACCAATGGCTAATCTTTGCACCAAGAACGAGCTGCAGCGGGAGTCACCCGTTTTGTCACGGAGCCTATGCCCTATCTCACTAATGAGCTTTTTGGCCTCAGAGCCCCAACCACCCATGATCTCAACGGCAATGGGCACCAAATGGTAACGGCTCACCAACGGTGCGTACTTCATCCTCTTCCTCTCAGCGGAGTCTTCCGCTGCTGCCAACGGCGAGAGGACGGTGCGACCAAGGTGGCTGGCGGCAACAGTGCTGACGCAAGTTGCGTCCCATATTAGGCACTTGCCGTCCCTCCAAGGCACTAGGGTCAGCCCGTCCGGCCTCTTGCCGTCAGTCCTGCATAGACCTGGAGGCTCCAGCACGCAGGGGACATCTGCCGATACAAGTGCCCTCCACACAATATCATTTAGCGCATGGTGACGCGGGAACCTCCCCAAGCAACGACGACAACTCAAAGCGTGATGGCCATTGGCCTCCACCCTGGAACCGCAGGTGCATCTGTGGGGTTCACACACCTTGCAGCCCAGGCGGAGGGCCACGGCCACACGCAAAGAGTCGTCATCAAGCAACGAGCCTAGGTGAGGCGAAGGAAGCGCGTGCAACCATGCCCCCGATTCCGGCTGCGAAACAGCCCTGAGTCTGGCTAAATCAGCCCCCGAGTAACCCACCAACATCTGTTCCTGGATCAGCTTAGACGTGACGTCGTCCCAAGCGTGCTGAATATGTTTCACGTCAGGGCTCGCTGCCCTCATACTGAGGACAGACCAAGCTGACTCGGCATCCAACATAAATGGTATGTTTGCCCCGTCACCATTGGAATCCAGAATTACAGTGACGAGGTCAGCCACCCCAAGTGTCGACACCAGGAAAGCCGGCAGGCCCACATCATGCACGCACCGCAAGCCCAGACCCCCGTACCGGATAGGAAGAGCCGCATGTCTCCACTGCGCATCATTAAAGGACACATTTAGGATAGACTCAACCGTTGACTTAAGAGCACAGTCAAAAGAATAACCCTCCCCAAGAAAAAGCCAGGTAGGAGCGGTCCGCAAGGGATATTACTACCTTACTATTACTGACTTACCTTGGGTAAGGCGAAACACATGCGCAATAACAAAATTGTAACATGCGCGGAGAGATCCTTGAAACGTTCCCGAGCATTGAGGAGAAGCTGTTTACGGGAGGAAATGGCTTCTGGCACTCCGTCAAGAAAAATGGGAGATCCCAAAAGGGAGAAAGAAAGAGGAGAAAGTTCCTTGAGGCCAGGTAAATGAGAACCGAAGCGTGAGAAGTGAGTACGAGCTCCAACAAACTCGCACTTGGAGGGATTCACCTCCAGACCCAGCTCCCTAAGTTGATGAACAAGAACCTACAGATCCTGGCAAACCTCTTCCGGTGATCCACCAATAATGCCATCATCAAGGTACCATAGGTTCAGAGACGATTTCAGTCCAGAGATGACTTTGTGGATTGCTAAACTGAAAACAAGCGGCCCAATTAGTCAAGTATAAATTATTATCATTCATATAAAAGGTACTATAAAAACTCTAAAAACCAGCCCATTACACTTAGCCCTTACCCTCATCAATAAAATATTACAGTATGATGAATCGCTTGATGCCTTTACAAGCACTGAACTGAGTTTCCTGAAAATCGCTGATGCTTACCTAGAGTCTATTGCCACTCCTAGCACTAGCTCCTTGTTGTTTTGTTTTGTTATATATGTTAATTTTATGCTGAAAATTTTGACTTATTTAAAAAAAGCTATATTCTCGTTTTTAAACTATGAACACAATGTTATCTGTTATCTTTTATCTGGTTTGAATGTTACATTTTATTTGACCTATAATTTATAACTTACATAAATGACTTATAATTACTTGTATGTGTAGTATTAAACCGTTAGTATAAGTTGGTCAATTAAATAAATAAATTAAATAAAACTAATACTTCATTAAACTCGTTATTAGTTACTCTAGATTTAGATTTTGATCAAGAAATTAATTTTAAATATTCATTAAATGTTTGGCTGAACGTATATTTTGCTCGTGCCTTTTTGCGATACGACGTGGCAGTTATGCACATGCGCAGTAGTAAATATGCTGAGCGCTAAATACGCCCGCCATTTTACTAATTTAGTTCAGAGTCGATCTGTGTAAATTTGAATATTTTTTTATTTCCTTGCACAATACATAGTAAAACGTTGTATGATACATGCGTAAGATGATTTCCGACTCGTGTCGACTTATGCGCTCGCTCGTGAATAAAAATGCCACTCGTCCGAAATCATCTACTTTCCGCACTTGTAGCATAAATAATTATTATACCTGCACGCGTATAAACCTACTTGGTGAAGGCCTATGACAGTGTATGGAGGGAAGAACTGTGGTTGACACTATCCATGTACGGTGTGGACTGGCGCTTGGTATGGGCACTGAAATCTTTATAAAAAGGATTGCAGTGCTTGTGTTAGGATAAATGGGACATACACGAACTGATTCTGCATTTCGAGGGGTGTTAGACAGCGTTGTGTGGCGTCACCATGGCTGTTCAACTTGTACATGGATAGTTGTCTGAGAGATTTCAAAGAGGGTGAGTACGGATTGAAGATGAATGAATTTAAATAAATATAAATATCTTGGGACAACTCACACACGGCCATCTGATCCCAAGTTAAGCAGAGCTTGTGTTATGGTAACCAGACAACTGATATACATACTTATATAATTTATAAATACATACATATTATAGATAAATTACACCCAGACACAGAACAAACAATATGCTCATCACACAAAGTTTGTCCTGGGTGGGAATCGAACCCACGGCCTCCGGCTTTGCAGTCAGGGTCACTAACCACTAGACCAACAGGCCTGTCTAATGCCTTCTTTACGCAGGCATCATCAGCAGAACAGTTGCAAGATATGGTGACTGTGATGGATGAAGCATATAAGATGAAAGGGATGAACATAAATGTGAATAAGACGAATGTCATGGTGATTGAAAGAGAACAGGATGTATTGGTATGTGATGTGAAAATAAATGATAAGTGTGTGGAGCAGGTAAGTAAGTGAGTTTGTATATTTGGGGAGTCTGTTTACAAGGGATGGAAATATTGATGAAGATGTGGAAAGGAGACTTAATACGGGAATTAAAGTGAATGGTGATATACATACGATTGTCTAAAAAGGCTCGACTAGCTGTTCACAATAGTGTGCGTGCCTACGCTTATGTATGTTGGGTGTGGCAAAAGAAGCACTCGCATCACTTTTTGTGGGTACATTAGTTGGTTTATGGTTACGTTTATATTATTTAGTTGCTGTACTTTTATTAATCGATTTAAAAAAAGGTGGAGTTTTTCAATTCGTCTGCTCTCTTTATAATAATATAGGATGACTGGTAATTAGTGACCGATACTTAAACACATGATTTTACACATGATAACAAGCAACTTTTACTATGGCACCAATCCTGAAATCGCGAAAAAAAAATCAGCTGGTCCCTACATTTTGACGAGTTATATGCGAACATAAATGTAAGGAAGAGCTGATTTTTTTTTCGCGATTTCAGGATTGGTGCCATAGTAAAAGTTGCTTGTTATCATGTGTAAAATCATGTGTTTAAGTATCGGTCACTAATTACTAGTCACCCTATATAATGTTCGTGTATAACTTTTTTGTTTATGAGCCCGTTTTAATGATTATTTTTGCATTGGGTCCAATAAACTGAATTCAAAGGTGCAAAGAGTAATTTAATAAGATTAATTTATTAAGTGTTTCTTTATATGATTTTGAAGTCGATGCCAAGTAAAAATTGTTATTATATTAGCTAGGTAAATAATTTACTTGGTACCGACGTCATGTTCACATTTTAGTAATTTTTAATAACTGGCACTGATTAATAGTATTAAATCATAAACTACCTAAAAAGTTAAAACTTGTAATACTAATTTAATTAACTTAGCTGATTTAATACAACATTCACACACAAATCTAATTAAATTAAATAGTGTTTTTTATCTATTTAAGGAAGTAGGTATCTACTTAATAAAAAGACACTACTAAAACTGAATAATACTACATAAGTACATACACCTAAAACTTATTTAATTATTCTATTTTTTTTAATATGTGATTTATGGGAGAATTGTAGTAGCTGGCATCATTATTCACGCACACAGAGACATAGACGCACATTGTAAAACACCGCCTGCACGCACACATGCTTGAAATTGTTGGCTCGTTTTCTTTGTCTTGATTGTAGCGAGACGCTCCATCTAGACATATTTTTCAACTACAATGTTCAGTTTGTTCTTGGAATAAACTCATCCCAACTACGGAACCCTTCATTGTGTGTGGTCCGACACGCACTTGGCCGGTTTTTTTTATGATGCACTTATCTGATCTAAGTGCATCATCAGATCAAATACTGAATTCAAGCATATGGATATTTAGTAAAATGTAGTTACTTACTCTTCTTAGGTTCTGTGTGGTAAATGAACCGATGAGGTTTACTGCGACATGCCACATGCAAGAAAAAGGTCTGCATTGTGGCGCAGTTAGTCGCTTTAAATTATCAAAAACATATTAAAGGTATACTATACCGTACCACCTAGGAGCATCTCCGCGAGAAAGTTTCAGCAAAAAGGGGATCAAAGAAATTATAAATAAATAATTATATAGTACTAGCTTTTGTCCGTGACTTCGCCTGCGTGGAGGTCGGAAATTATCCCACGGGAACGTACTACGGGGATAAAACGTATCCCCTGTGTTAATTCAAGTTATAAACTATCTGTGTGCCAAATTTTATCCAAATCCTATTATAGGTCGACCGCTTAACTCAGACGTTGCCCGAGGTAGCAGCGCGGTGAGGGAGGGGTGTGGTGACGTGATGCAAGAGCTCAGTGATTCGTCAACTTGTGACAACTATCACACCTTCCGCACCGCACGGCTACCTCAGGCAACGTCTCAGTTTTTCGGTCGGCCTATAGTCGGATAATATTAATGATTGAAATACTATATTGAATTGTTGCAAGCCTAGTACTTTTAGGTAGGTTACTGCTCAGAACTTGTGCACAGCGTGTCGTGAACAGAATACCGTCGTGTATGCTCGCAACGTACTGACTACCGCATAGAAATATAAAACTACCAGGTCCAATTGTGAATCAAAAACGGTCCAACCGTTTAGGATGAGGTCAATGACATAAACACGTACAAAAAAAATTAATGAATGAATGAATTCTAGATGACCCGGTGAACTTTTCGAGTTTTGGTTGTTCCTTTGGGTTTTTCCTAATTTTCTTTTTTCCTAAACCACCCCAGTATTCAGGCGAACAAAACAAGAAAAAATTATTCAAATCGGTCAAGCCATTTTCGAGTTTTCGCAAGACTAACGCGCGGCAATTGATTTTTATATATATAGATATGTACATAAGTATATATAAAGATAGGTAAACCTAGACATTTCTAGCGCTTTTAAGCATCGCGGCCCACGGCTGTAGTCAGCTATTGTACTGTTTACACGGTTTATTGTTTAAAACACAAACACGCAAGAACGTAATCAGGGGGCGGCAGAATCAGGTGTCAGTTTTGAATTTGAAAAATGGCGTTTGCAAAAAGCTCCAACGTGACACGAAAATGTGGCCCTATTAGTAGTTAAAATAATACTTTATTTCGCCAACAGACTGTGCTGGGCCACTATGCAGGTACCTATAAAATATCGATAGATCGAAGCTGCGGCGTGGGGTGCGGGCGACGCCGCGTGCAACAGCTAGTGTACAACAAGGTGGAACAGGACGATTGATGTTCCTTTAAACCTATATTACTATACTCTATGCTTTAAACCACGTAAAGAGCATCATGTTCTTTACCGGTATACAAAAAATCAATCAAATCCAATGAATACTTTAGCCACAGGAAATTATTTTTCATTTTCTTATTTTTGCATTTTTTTTTTTTTTTTTTTTGTAAATTATTACGGACTCAGACCTACATCACTTTGAAACCCTTCTCCTAATCCTTACCGGACGGCGAGCTACTCATTGCTCGCCATCCGCAAGCCCGCGTCTACGGTGGCCGGGAATCGGCTATCAATTTCCGACGCCCAGGGCGTCTCCTGCGGTGACTAGGGGCGTGAGGGCGCAAAGCTTGCCTCTCCCTTACGCGTTCCGCCTCCTCCTTCGCGAGCATTACTGCTTCACAGAAGGAGGTGATAGCTTCCCATGTACTCTCGCTCCGTACCATGGCTTGGACCAGGGCCGAACGCGAGAGATCGCCGCCGCCGATCGCTTCCGCGAGGACACCGCGGTGCTCCGCCCAAGCCGGGCAGACCTCCACCGTATGCTCCACTGTGTCCTCCGGGCGATCCACACAATGGTGACACCCGGGCGTTTCCTCCCGCCTTATCCGGAACAGGTACCCCGACCTCCCGAAGCACCCATGTTCGGTGAGGACCTGCGCGTCAGGCGGAAGGTGAGGATGCCGTGGCACCTCTCCAGTCACTCCTCAAAGAGGGGACTTATCGCCGCAATTGTGGCGTGCCCAGCACTGGGTTGCGACAATCGCACTCTCCATGTCGCCATGAGATCCCGCCGAAGCCCTGTCCGCTGTGCCGGAATTTCTCGCGGCAGCGGAGTTACTCCCCAGCGTTTTGCCTCCTCTCGCCACTCCCACATGTGCGCGAGGACTTTTGCCTCCAGATCCCATGGCGGTTTCTTAACTACCCCCTAAAGGGGGATTGAGGAGTGTCAAAGTTTGTATGGAAGAATTTTAACGCGCGAAATTCAGTATTTATACTTAAGACCGATAAAAAAGAATAACGTGCATCAGGGTTTTTTGAAAATGTACCGCTAACGGGGTACTAAATTACGAAATCCACGCGGACGAAGTCGCGGGGAAGTGCTAGTATTTTAATAAATTAATAACTAAGATAGTAGGTAGTAGGTAGAGCTTCATGCTGACTTAACGCACCCAAAATTCTTGAATAGGGCACTAGTCCCAGCACCGCCGTGCCGCGCGTCGCTTCCTTCTTCCGACTTCTCAGAACATTAAATAAGTAGATAAATAAATAAACATTAAAAACGGCTGCGGGATACGATTTAAGATTCCTGCAAACAGACGCGACACGCGATACGAATCGTGCGCAACACCCTTTGTGTTGCGCACGATTTGCGCCTGTTTGCACGAGCCTTTATCTGCCTAGATACCAACGACCCAACGACGAACAACGCTTTACTATTTAATTGCAAAGAGAGGAAAGTGGACACCATTGAAATAGTTTGTGCTGGATAGACTATTAGAAATCGCGACAGATAGTGGCTAGTGGCGACGCTATATTCAAGTCTTACAGTTAAACGAAGTGTGCAATAATTATTATATCTGTTAGAGTTACTTGATCACAGATATATAAGTCAGATCCGTGATACGACTAAATCATAAACTAAAGTGTATATTGGACATCCTTCAAAGTATTCATAAATTTATAAGAAAAAGATTATAGAAGATAATCTTCTATAATTTTTGATTCAAAACAAACGTGAAACCGCGGGAAACAAACAGACAAGGTTGTACTCACGTTGTACAGTCACGGCCAAAACATGCTCATCACTTTTCTTTCTGCTCAATGCACGATAGAATCTGCCTTACCGTCTCATTTATATCTATATTTTGTTCATTATATTACATTGCATCAATACCCCAGAATAACACCCAGCCATCTTTTTACACTCGTATCGTAGTTATTTTATCTCTGATTTTGCATCACTATTAAAATCACAGTGCACTTTATTTTTCTTTATGCACTAAGTTGCTGTTGGGTTGCTGTCCTGCCACTGACAATTATATTTAAAAAAAAGTATTATATTTCATAAAATGGCCAGGCCATTAAAAAGGTTTTAGGTTGATGTCAACTCGACATTGGTAAATGATGATTAATCCTACTAATATAATAATAATCTATATTTAAAAAAGGAGAAACTGACTGACTGACTGACATATCAACGCACAGCCGAAACTACTGGGACTAGGAACGTGAAATTTTGCACACGGCTTCCTTTTGTAATGTAGCGGAACACTAAGAAGGGGTTTTTGGAAATTCGACTTTAAAGGGGGTGAAAAGGGGGGATTTCGTTTGTTTGAAAAATCTTATTCATAGAGTTAATAAACTTGAAACTTGGCACGAATACTTATCTTAGTAAATTATGAACTTTGTCATTTTTGGTTTTTCTAAACTACACCCACGAGGGGAATTGGGGGGTTCAAAATTTGTATGGAAGAATTTTAACACGCAGTCCGATTAACTCGAAACTCAGTAATTATACTTAAGTCCAAAAATAAAGAATAACCTGTATCAAGGTTATTCGAAAATCTACCACGGACGGGGTGAAAAGGGGTTGACAATTTTAAAGGGGAGAATTTTACTGCGTAGCTTGATTAACTCGAAGATTGGTATGAATAATCTTTGAGTCAAGTTTTGGAAATATCTTAAACGATTTTTTTAAATTCCACCCCTGTGGGGGTGAAAAGCGGGAATATAGTTTAGATGAAAACTCTTATTAATTTGGTTAATAAACTTGAAACTTGGCACGAATATTTGCCTGAATAAGCAATAAAGTTTCTTACTATTGGTTTTTCAAAATTACCCCTGACGGGGTGAGAAGGGGTAATTCGATTTTTCAGAGGCGGATTTTACTGTGTGGCTTGATTAACTCAAAAATTGGTATAAGAAACCTTTGATTACAGTTATGGAAAAATCCGAAACGATTATTCGAAATTCCACCCCTGTGTGGGGTGAAAAGAGGGGATACAGATTATATGAAAAATCTTATTCCTTTGGTTAATACACTTGAAACTTGGCAATATTTTCCTCAAGAAATAATAAAAATTGTCACTCTTAGTTTTTTAAAACAAGTAAGGAACACTAGGACCGTAAGAACAGTAAGGAAAATTTTTAACGCGCTGTCATATTAACTCGAAACTCGGTACTAATACTTTTTCGGAAGTCGGTGTCTTTGGATCTATATTTTAGGTTTTTGCCACTGACTTCCGAAATTAAAGTTATTTTTCACTTTGTAGTGTTTGTTTTGGAAGTCGGTTGTTTTTATTTTTCACTTTTTAGTGGGTCTGTTTGTAATTTATCTGAGTTACAATAGCCTAATGACAACTGCTCATCACCATAAGGTGATGAGCAGTTGTCAGCAGTTGTTTGTATAAACAAAACATTGCTTTTCCCGATGCAGGGACGTTAATTGTTGAGGAGTTCTCTTGGTTCAAATTTAGTGTTAGCAGTTACACCGTTGTTAACAATCTAAATTATAAAGCAAAATTTTAGCCTTTTTATTGCAAATCGTCGATAATTAGTTAACTACCCTCATTAGAGTTTTAAAAGATGTGCTAATGAAAATTTATAATCGTCCAAAACATTTCTTAGAACTCTTAGCACAACTAATCAACGAATTAGTTTACTTATCAGAAATCATTAACAATCATTTAATCACCTATTCAGACTTATTAGAAGACTAAACAATTTGTTATTTGGTATTTTGGATGTATGTAAAGTTTTAAAACTCATTTTGTATTGATAAATATCTAATTCAAACATAGTTGTCTAAGTGTGGATGTACTATAAACCTCTGACTACTCCTTCGGGAATATAGGGGTGATGCTATTTTATGTTACGTGTTGTTAAAAGTTTGTGTTCCTCAACCTAAACATCAAAAGGAACAGTTTCATGTGTAAAAATAAATAAATTTTTGACGATTTAAAAAAAAAAAAATTGCAGCGATAACCGTTATATGACATATGTCAAAAAATCATAAATAATTAGTACTATAACCACCTGTAAGGATATTACGGTTTTCCTTGCTGTTTGCGAGATAATTAACTTTTTCACACTAGCTTCATATAAATTTTTCGTAAAAAAATTATAATTCCTTCGTTTTTGTGCAGAATTAACTTAGGTGTCATTTTTGAATATAGTAACAACTAATAGAAGTAATATCCGGCAAAAAATCCGGCACTTGCAGATAGAAATCCCTGTCTATGAAAGCCGATTTTCAGCCCACTGTGCCCCGGGGTAGTTTTAGTCATTAAGAGTTTGACAGACTCCTCTGCCCACCCCAGGGCTGAGGACTACCTTGAGGATTTCCACCCCGAAAACAAAAAAAAAGGGTTAGAATTGTGACCAATCGTGCGCGAGCCGAGCGAGCAGTTACTTGGCTATTTAGTATTTTTAGGACCCTAAA
Source organism: Fissipunctia ypsillon (assembly GCA_947568875.1). Classification (NCBI taxonomy): domain Eukaryota; kingdom Metazoa; phylum Arthropoda; class Insecta; order Lepidoptera; family Noctuidae; genus Fissipunctia; species Fissipunctia ypsillon. Next base: position 16,815,879 of record OX387651.1, read on the forward strand.
ATATGAATAATTCGAGTAGGAATAGATGCACAACAAAAACAAAACGATATCAACGCCTCTACCGGTGCATAATCTAACTATTTTACGATACGATCACTTATGTTTGACCATATCATGAAGTAGTCGTGCGTTTAACTGTTCATATCGTCAAAAGTTGAGTATTCAATGACCTGGCCAGACCACATTATGATGTGATCAGCGCTCGATGTTCTATTTCATGAAATATCAACAAACATTTCATGAAATGGCCAAACACTCCATGAAATGATCAATTCTAAGATCTGGCCACGACATATACAAAGCGAACGGTCACTCATTTACTCCCTGACTAAACAGATAAATAAAATTGTCAATGCTGTCGGGACCGTTCTGTGGAAGACTACCTATTTAATTTAAGAGGTCCCCCGACTGCAATGACGATTTTATTTATCTGTTTAGTCAGGGAGTAAATGAGTGACCTTTCGCTTTGTATATAAAGTCAAATTTTAGTAAGCGCAAATATTTTAAGGGGTTTATCTACTCATAAAACTTGACAACTTTTCCCAATAAACATTGGCTTGCATGAATTCACGATAGTATTCGCATCATTTTCGCAAAAATAAAATAAAACCACCTCATGCCTTGTATTATTGGCTTGTGTTGCGAACTAGCTACGACAGCGCCATTTTGACAGTTGCCTTCCCCATTGAGCAACATTTTAACAAACAAAATGACCGTATTTATGCTCAAAGCTCTAAGGAAGCTTCCCAATTAGTCGACAGAGTGCAACGTGGGCACTATCCGACTTCAGTGATGGTTTGGTGGGGTATTAGCTATGAAGGAGTGACTGAGCCATACTTTTGTGAAAAAGGTATCAAAACATCGGCACAAGTGTATCAAGATACCATTCTTGAGAAGGTAGTGAAGCCACTTAACAACACCATGTTCAATAACCAAGAATGGTCCTTCCAGCAAGACTCGGCTCCGGGTCATAAAGCTCGGTCTACGCAGTCTTGGTTGGAAACGAACGTTTCGGACTTCATCAGAGGTGAAGACTGGCCGTCGTCTAGTCCCGATCTTAATCCGCTGGATTATGATTTATGGTCAGTTTTAGAGAGTACGGCTGGCTCTAAACGCCATGATAATTTGGAGTCCCTAAAACAATCCGTACGATTGGCAGTGACGAATTTTCCCATGGAAAGATTGCGTGCGTGCTTCAATTGATAACTGGCCTCAACGTTTAAAGGACTGTATTGCAGCCAATGGAGACCACTTCGAATAAGCTTTTTATATTTTACATTGTTTTATATTTATGTATTAAACTAACACACTGTTAAAGTAATAAATGTTATTTGCAATAGAATTTTTTTTTCTTTGTTTCAGTATTTATGGCAAGACTAGGTACTAGCAGCGCCCCGCAGTTTCACCCTCATAAGTCTCGATCCCGTGAGGATATCGGGATAAAAAGTATTCTATCTATTATTCCAGGTTATAAACTATCTGTGTGCCAAATTTCATCCAAATCCGTTCAGTAATTTTTGCTTGAGAGAGTTACAAACATCCATCCATCCATCCTCACAAAATTTCGCTATTATAATATTAGTAGGATACTAGGAATAAGTTTAAGTAGGAAGAATTCTGAAAACATTTATACTTAGTACTTTTTGGGTCAGTCGTGTAAAAATGTGAAAGTTTGGATGTTTGTTACTCAATCACGCAAAAACGGCTGAACGGATTGGGATGAAATTTTGCATACAGATATTTATAACCTGGGTACTCCAGTAGGATACATAGGATACTTTTTACTCTGGTAGTACGTACTACCAGAGTAAAAAGTATCCTATGTATCCACAGAACACCACCAGAACACCGTCCGTATGAACAGAATACCGTCTTGTATGCATGCAACGTTGCATGCATACAAGACGGTATTCTGTTCACGACACGTTGTGCACTATTTCTGACCAGTAGTAACCTAACAAAAAGTACAAGGCTTGCATCAATTCAATATAGTATTTCAGTCATTAATATTATGCTTCTGGATTTGAATGAAATTTGGCACACAGATAGTTTATAACCTGGATTAACCACATGTGATACTTTTTATCTCGGTATTACGTTTCCGTGGGTTAATTTTCGAGCTCCACGCGGGCGAAGCCGCTGGCAAAACTTAGATAAATATAGTTTTCTATGCAATAGTCTGCTCAGTGCCGTAGCTTCAAAAGGTTTTAAGTGTCCTGACTTGATAGAGCAAAGAATTTTAAAACTAGCGAATAAAGTACTTGACTGTACTGTATAGAACTTACTAATTCCATGAGACCACTGGACATGACGATATGACTATTACTTTATATAGTGTATTATCTATGGATATGACAGACATCACCAAAATCATGATGTCAACAGACACTTGACGCAAACTATAATTTTTTTTATTTTTCCTAAATGTTTAATTTCATGGGTAATATACGCAATGAGTTATTTAATGATTTTATAGACATTTTAGATTACATATCATTGGAGAGTCTTAGTTTATATGACAAAATAACTGATAATTTAATAGTCGTACTCCGTACAAAATTCAGTAAACCTCGATGTGGTGACAAGTTTTTAGTATAAATTAGAATAAGTCATAATAAACAGTAATCAAAATTCCAGTTCAAAGTAGTTAACCAATTCACTATGGAAAATGAAACAGCTACTGAAGGTACTGAGAATGAGACTCCCGCCATTGGGGCTGGTGATGTTGAGGAAAGTAAAGCTCCAGAAACTAGGGGTGGAGAAACTGGTGAAGAGGGTGAAGGAATCGCAATAGTTGAAGGAGGCGAGGCCGGAGAGGCAAGCGAAGGTGGTGAAACAGGTGAAACTGCTGAAACAGAAGAAGTGGGAGGAGAGCATGTAGAAGGTGAAGGATTAGAGGGAGAACACGTTGAAGGGGAATCCGTTCAAGGTGAAGCTGTAGAAGAGGAACATGTTGAGGGTGAACAAGTGGAGGGAGAAGCAAAAGAGAAAGTTGAGGGAGAAGAGGTTATGGGAGAAGGATTGGAAGGTGAACATGTTGAAGGTGAAGAAACAGAGAAAGTCGAGGAAATCCAATTACTTCCACCACCCGAAGAAGTTGTGGAAGAGGAAGAGTATCTTCCGGAACCACCTCCAGATCCTGCTGCACCTTATGCTTTCAGTGATTCTAAGGAAGCTTTGAAAGCACCCTTTGAATTGCGTTCTGATCAATTAGCCGAAGTAGAACAGCTGTGGGAACTGTTTCAGAATTACAATCCAGCTTATACTGATTTAGATGGGTATATCACAGAGAAAGAGCTAATTTACATGTTAAAAAGTCTTCTTATTATGACGTATACAGTGGAACAACTCCAGGAGTTAATACAATATTGTTGTAGACCACCTCATGCAAATGGACATATATTTTATGACCAGTTTCTTAAAATGGTTACAATGAGACAAAGGGACATTCCCATTGAAGAAGAGGTTCGTTCTGCATTGCAAGTTTTTGACCCTGAGAAGCAAGGAGTCCTGGATCGCGAAGAAATGAGAGAAATTTTGACGAAACAGGGTTATAAAATGTCACAAAAGCTAGTAGATAATCTCATTAAAGAAGTAGATATGAGTAACGATGGTACAATTGGTATAGACGACATAGTTGGAACAATGTGTATTGATTTAAATGAGGAAGACTTGCAATTGCTCAGAGCATCTGTGTACCCTCCAAAGGAAAGCGAGGGCCCGGAGATGGAGTTGGGTGAGGATGAATAGGAATGGTGTTCAACACAAACTTAAAATATCTGATTCTGATTTGAAAACTTCAATAAAAACTTAGTAACTATAATAATATTCCATATTTTTTAAATTATATTCCTTTATGAGTCTTTATGGCACGTGGACAAAATCCATGTTGTTGTGTCAATACAACAAAGGATGATGCCCATTTTGGTATCCTCCTCCAATAGCCATGTCTAATACATTGTTGGATAGCTCTAGTTTAAACTGAATCGAAGTTACTATGGCTCGAAATCCTTGTCCGGTCAGAGTTATACTGTACCAAACATAGATATAAAAAACAAGGAGATAAGCCCGGTACACGAAACTATATCGGAAACCAATGTCTTCAGTTGGGCACCACCACCTACTACTACACACCAACTACTACACATGCAGTTCAGTAAAAGCAATAGATACGCAGTAGCGCACACACCCGCATTTTTTAAATCAGAACATACTACACAATCAATTATAAACCTTATGCCACCAAATACAGCGTGTATTTACTATGCACCGTACAACTTACCCACACAAAAGCATCGGTCGCTATTGTTGTGCTGTGCAAAAGCAATTTATCTATATATCTACTCGTATATCTATTCTATACATACTACATACATATACATATTATACATTATGTTTGTCTGTTTGTAATGTCAAAATTAGGGTTCCGCGCAAAAAAATTTAAACCCATGAAATTATGAACAAAAAGTCGGATTTGACAAATTATTTTTGCATTTAGTAGCCCAATTCTCTAGGATAATTATAGGCTATTTAACATCACGCTACGATCCTTAGGAGCCGGGCAAAAAAAAAACTCAGAAAGAACACTAAGCGAAAACGAAGTAATAGCGCGGGTGGGCGATTCAACGCGACGGTTGACGACGGGTCGGGGGATGAGGGAGTTTCATTAAAATGTGGCTGTTATTTTAGTATATTGTGTATCTTACGACATCTACGCGAACGAAGTTGCGGGGCACAGCTAGTTTTACATATACGCTAGTGATTGACTAAGTCGGAAAGTTATCGATTCATCCATTTATTATTGTACAAAAAAAAATAGGGGTCCTGAAAACCTAATAAAAATAAACGATATGTAGCTAAAAAAATATATTAATATGCAAATAAAAAATAAAAACAATCAAAAGGCCTGTTACATTGGTTTAGGCTATCATAGCTTATTGAAACAGAAAGACAATACCTTCTTGAAACAGAAGGTATTGTTGAACCCTGCTATGGAGTTTACTCATTGACCTGTAACTAGTTGACAAATTGAAAAATAAACTATAATAGCAATATTTCATTTGATAATCGACATTGCTGTCGATAGCCTACGTTAGTGGATCTGCACAAGCACATCACTAACTCGTCGCAACTGTCGCAAGAAACAGCGGCCGTACTACGCGATGCATCAGCATGATAAAGTATCGTTTTGTGATTTTTACATTGCTTGTCCAGTCACTTAAGCGACAAACTTAGGTAGTGGTGAAGGAGCAATGTCTTTATTGCAAAAATAGTACAGACGCTGTGATATTTGAAAACAAAAATAACATAGTAAAAGCAAGAAATATTTTACGACTAGCTTCCACCCGCGACTTCGTCCGCGTGAAATTTTTTTTCCCCCAACCCACCCCGCCGCATCACATCGCCTGCCCGTGCCGTTACTTCGTTTTCGCTTAGCGCTCGTTCTTACTTTTATTCGTTTTGCTCGGCTTCTAAGGGTCCTAGCGTAATGTCACATACCTTAAAGCCTTCCTCAAGAATTGGACCATAAAATGCAAAAAGAATTTTTCAAATTCGACTGGTAGTGACAGAGATTAGCGCGATCAAACAGTAAATAAAAAATAAAATGTGTCGGTAACTAATAGACTAAGCGCATTTTTCTTACTTTAAGCGTTTTTTATACCCGTCGTAATTTCTAAACTAAACGTCGGATTTGAATAATTTAAAAATGAATTTACATGTACTTAATCAACCTTGATTATGAAACTATTTATTTGGATAAGGATTAATACCATGTTTATGAAAACACCTTCGCAAATAATGCATTATTTTATAACAAATTTGATTACCATTAAAAATGTTATAGTGAGCCAAACTTAAAAGATAGACATATATGCTATCGCGGATTTTTTTTTTTACTTTTTAAGAGGAACAATCCCGTCATACATGATTTTTGTGTAACTTTAACCGTTTACGCAGCGCACGCAACGGAAGCTCGCAAAAGGAATAAATTTTCCCCGTTTTTGCAACATTTTACCAATGTAAAATGCGGAGCATCAATATGCTCCGCTCGTATTGGTTGTAGCGTGATGTTATATAGCCTATAGCCTCCTCCTCCTCTTCCTCGATAAATAGACTATCCAACACTAAAAGAATTTTTCAATTCGAACCAGTAGTTCCTGAGATTAGTGCGTTCAATCAAACAAACAAACAAACTCTTCCTCTTTATAATATTAATATATATAAATATAATATATAATATTGTTAGAGGAATAGTGAAGAAACGTCAACATGGAGGGGTGACAAGTGGTGGTGGCAAGCCTATATAAGTTCGTGCGTGCCTCACTCTGCCGATCTTTGCGGTACCGTCAACTGGCCTAAGGGGAACCTCTGCTCGTTTGAAAAGTCAACCTGCCTCATTTTGTAATTTAGTAGATTGTTTGGTGTTATTTCTTTTAAATTAATAAAGTTAGTTCCGTTTTTTCTTTGTGATTTGATTTTGTTTTGTTCAAAAGAAATATAAAGTGTCGTAGTCTGTGGTTATTGTTTTTTTTTATTAAATCTCACCTCTGGTTTCCTAAAATCAGAAGTGGGATACGGTTTTCCACGTGACCTAATCCACTTTGAATTCCTGAGACACGGCAGTTTGGCTATTCAAATCAGTTAAGTAACGGTTTTTCTTGCCGCGTTACAAAAAGTGAGATTATTTCGTTTTTGTTGCTGAATTAGGTACGTAAGTAGTGTGCAGTGTGCGCGATTGTGTGGTAAGGTATACGACCGAAAATTTTGATCGTTTGACCAGTCTCGAAGAACAGCGCCGCTCCTCGCCGCTCCTCGCCGCCGCGGTCACGCGAGCCCAGTGCCGGTGCGCCTACGCTGACGCCACCACGGCCACGATCAGTGACTGCGACTGTAGCTGAGCGTCGGAGGTCGGTGAAAAAAGGTCGAGGCTCTGCTGTGCTATCTTCACCGGGGCATCCCAATACTTAGGACGAACAATCAGTCGGGGTCAGGTGCAGCCGAGCGAAAAAAAGTCCAAGCTTTAGTTGAGGCACCCATCCCAAAGACTGTTAAGCAAGTCCGCCAATTTTTGGGTCTAGCGAGCTACTTCCGCCGCTACATAGCTGGATTTGCCACTAAGATTGCTCCTATTACCAAGTTTACCAATAAAGGCGTCCCTTTTGTGTGGGGTAGTGAACAAGAAGAAGCACGGCAAGATATTATCTCGGGACTTACAAGCGAACCTGTCTTAGCCATCTACGATCCCGTTTTGCCTATCGAGGTCCACACGGACGCAAGCTTCATCGGTTATGGTGCAGTGCTTCTTCAGGTTCATGAAAAGGGGTATAAACGAGCAGTTGCCTACTTTAGTAAACGAACTCAAGGTGCCGAGCCAAGGTACCATTCTTATGAGCTCGAAACCTTGGCCGTTGTTAAAGCTCTGCAAAATTATAGACAATATCTGGTTGGCGTTCATTTCACTGTCGTAACTGACTGCAACGCATTAAAAGCCACGCAACAAAAAAAGGATCTGTTACCGCGTGTAGCCAGATGGTGGATATATTTGCGGGACTTTAACTTCACCCTAGTATATCGCAAGGGCACCTCTATTTGAGCCGCGATCCGGTTAATGTTTGCGAAGCACGCAGACAGCAAAACTGGGCTCAAATCGCAGACCACAGGCTGCTGATGAAGAGACTCGGCAGTTACTTCAAAAATTAGCAGATGGGCAACTAGATTCTAGACATTACGTTCGAAATAATGACCTTCTCTGTTATAAGTATACTCCAGTAGGAGAAGACCCCAGATTTTTATGTTTTGTGCCCAAGGGTCATAGACTAAGCTTGCTCAGAATCTTTCACGATGAGCACGACCACCTAGGAGTGGATAAAACATTGGAACTTATCAGAAAACACTTTTGGTTTCCTTCCCTTAAATCATTTGTCAGAAAATATGTGAGTCACTGCCTAATTTGCATAACGCATAAAAAGATCCCTAGAGCTCCCCATCAGCTTATACATTCATGGGAAAAACCTGATGTTCCATTTGAGGTTATACATGTAGACACACTAGGACCTTTACCCCAGTCTAACGGTTATAGGCATGTGTTAATTGTAATTGATGCGTTTTCTAAATATATTGCCTTTTGTATCCTGTTTGGTCAAGATGCTGTAGAGTTAAAAAGACTTTTTTACAAATGTTATTTCTTTATTTGGTACACCAAAATTAATTGTAGCAGACCGTGGTCGTATGTTTTTAAGCTCAGAATTTACAAAACTTGTAACAGAATTAGACGTTGACATGCATCTAATCACCCCTGAAATGCATCACTCCAATGGGCAAGTTGAACGTTACTGCCGGACCTTACTTAACATGGTTCGCGTAGAGTGCAATCACCAACAGAATGAGTGGTCAGGTTATGTGGCGACTGCAGTTGGTTTTAAATATAACGAAGCAGAAAACTACCGGATTCTCACCCTTGAACTTACTTAGTGGGCATCGAAGCGGCTACGCCACTCATTCGTCATCTCGTTCGGGATATTGCCTTGGAGAACTCTCATCCCAATCGTGAAGCACTGAGAGAGATGCATAGACAAAGGGCGTCTAAACGGCTGGAGACAAATCAGCATCAACAAGATTCAACCGTAAATGCTGACCGTAGACCTCCTCGATCATTTGAAATTAATTCATTTGTTTTTGTAATTAAACAGGCACAAGTGACTGGCAAGCTCGACTCGGGTATGCGCGGGCCATATCGTGTGGTCAAGGTGCTTCCCCACGGTCGCTACGAGCTACAACTGGTGGCAGGCTCGTATGGAAAAGCGACCCAGGCCGCGGCAGAATTTATGGTGCCGTGGCGAGGGGGGTGGACTCCCGATACGTGTGCTGCCTTCGTTGAGGGCTTGTGTTGTACTTGTGTGGCAAGCTAACGTCGTGCTTCTGCCACACAGTGATAAGAGCCGCATGGTACGCTAACGTCGTGCCTCTGCCATGTGTTTGAGCCCCATGGTACGCTAACGTCGTGCCTCTGCCATGTGGTTGAGCCGCATGATACGCTAACGTCGTGCCTCTGCCATGTGGTTGAGCCGCATGGTACGCTAACGTCGTGCCTCTGCCATGTGTTTGAGCCGCATGGTGCGCTAACGTCGTGCCTCTGCCATGTGGTTGAGCCGCATGGTACGCTAACGTCGTGCCTCTGCCATGTGTTTGAGCCGCATGGTGCGCTAACGTCGTGCCTCTGCCATGTGGTTGAGCCGCATGGTACGCTAATGTCGTGCCTCTGCCATGTGTTTGAGCCGCATGGTACGCTAACGTCGTGCCTCTGCCATGTGGTTGAGCCGCATGGTACGCTAACGTCGTGCCTCTGCCATGTGTTTGAGCCGCATGGTACGCTAACGTCGTGCCTCTGCCATGTGGTTGAGCCGCATGGTACGCTAACGTCGTGCCTCTGCCATGTGGTTGAGCCGAATGGTACACTAACGTCGTGTCACTGCCATGTAGGCGGAGTCACATGATATGCGAATGGCGTGCCTATGTCATGTTGTGAGTTGTAAGAAATAAGCTAACGTCGTGCCTCTATTTCTTACGGTCGGAGATAGCTAACGCCGTGCTTCCTCTCCGGTGTTTGTAATTTTGGTTAACTAAGTATGTCGATGTGTCTTCAGTAGGCAATATGTTTTCTTTTTGTGTTGTTATGTTCTCAGGTGCAGACGATGATGAAAATGTGGAGTCCACACCTGAGCAAGCCACCAGAAGCGACGAAAATGTGCCTCACGAACCTACTACGGAACCTGTGCCCTCCCGTTCGGTGGATGTCCAGCAGCATGAGACACAGGAGCACGAGGACGTCCTCCAGTATATAAGTGATCCCATGATTTACACAGTTTTGGTTTTTGCTTTGGTTTTTACAAGAAACCACTGAACAATACGGCATTCTTATAATTTGTCACGATCTCGGTCGAAAGCGCACTATTATAGTTCGTGGAGACGACCATTTGCTTAGGACATGGGCACTGTGCCCATGTCGCGCGGACATCGACACGCCCCTTTTCCACTTCTCCTGTTTTTTTATATTTCTATGGTACATGTAAATTTTAGCAATTGCCAATTATGTTTTTATTTTATGTTTCATAATTCCTGCCCTTTTGAGCATCATTAGGAATGCGTCGATGTCACACGCTATCCAGTAACTGATCATGGGTTCACTCCTTCCATGTTGGGTGTCTATCGGTAAGCGGTGTCCTCAAATAAAGCCTGCAACATTTCAGCTTGGCACCGAATCGTCATCGCCATGAAACTTCATTCCTCAACCTGGTTGACGGCGTGTCGATAAGGTGAGGCGGTGCTGGTCCGATGCTGGGCTGAAATGTGTGTGATGACCTCAACGGCAACAAAATAACGGTTGTTCTGTAAATCATTCATTTACGCGAATGTTATAATAATTATGGTTTCAAAAATATATTGAACTAGCCCTAACTAGATTTCGTCCGCGTGGATTTCGCACTTTAGTACCCCGTCAGGGGTAGATTTAAAAAAAAAAGCCTGCTACAAGTTATTCTTTATTTCTGTTAGTGTATTATGAAGATAAATGTACCTACACCATTGTATTGGGTTTCTTCCGCTTCCGTTCTCTCTGTTCTATGTCGTCGTACTGTTTAATGTCATGTAAAACTATAATAAATATTATACCGAGATAATCCTGCAGTTTACATCACAACCAATATTATATTCTTCCTCAATAGGTTATGGGCCCAGGAAGAATGTATTAGAATGTATTAGTGTAGAATGTGTGTATTGTGTATTGTGTGGGGGTGTGTGTGTGAGTATGTATGTGTTCAACTATTTTCGACATGAGAAGAAAATACGAAACCAGTAATTTGAAATTTCGAAGATGGCGACTGCACTGAATTTTCCGCAATTAAAAGGAGATATTTTTGACAACTGGCTTTTTCAAGTGCAAAGTATACTTGAAGAAAAATGTATGCTACATACGCTCACAGAAGATCCGGCTAAAATAGATGACGTGTCCAAGAAAAATGAACTTGTCGCCGCAAACTCAAAAGCGAAAAATGTAATAGTTCAATGTCTACCATGGAGAAACCGCCTTCATTACTTGCTACACTTGCAACAAGACTGGACATATAGCGAGGAACTGTAAACCAAAAGAAGGACGAGGATCTCAACGAGGACGAGGATTTCTTCGAGGAAGAGCAACTGCAAGAGGATACCAGCCGAGGCAACGAGCTGAAGAAAGGTAAATGATAAATAAATGATAAATGATTTTATTTCTGTAAGTAGGTTTATACAAACACTTTTACACGTCAAACATTTTTTTTTAAACTAGATGAGGCCGGCGTTTCCTATCTGACTACTCTGAGAAGAAAGGCCGAAACAAACTCAGAGGTCACAGTCTCTTTTAAAGTCCAGACATAATTTTGGTCAGATCATGTGATGACCATGTAGGTTGGTGTCTGAAATGGTCTTTTGAGGAAAGAACCACACAGATTGAGTGGACCTGTCCAGTCAGTGCAAGCATCTGTCAGTAATCGTACAGCTCAACATAAAAGGAGCTCAACGATTCGACGAACAATACCAAAGAAAGGACATTTGGGTAGGCCGCATAATTTACTCAAACTGGCAAACTATGATTAAAGCTGAGAGAAAAGAAAAAAAAAAAAAACAAGGACCCACATAGTCTTCACATTCACAGTAATTACAATAATATAACATTTTACAAAGTAAATATTCATGTCATTGTATATATAAAATTCATCAATGACAATGTGTATAAAGAAAAAAAAATTAGCAAAAAGAAAAGAACAAAAATAAAAAATCAGTATGTATATAAAAAAAGAAGAAAAGAAATTAATTGGAGCAGCTCAATCCCACGCCTTTTTGTCATCAATGTAATCCTTAACGGTATAAAAGGCTTTCTGGCACAACTTACGTTTAATAAATGATTTGAATTTATTAAGGCTCAGATCTTGAACGGGGCTTGGAAGTTTAGTATAAAAACGTATACATTGACATCTGAACGAGCCACCTATTTTCTTGAGCCTTGTTGTAGGTACAACAAATTTGTGTTTGTTCCTAGTGTTCATATTATGGATATCACTGTATTTTTTAAACAATTTTATATTTTTATGGGCATATAAAAGATTTTCAAAAATATACTGAGAAGGCACAGTCATTATATTAATATCCTTAAATTTCTCTCTGAGAGAGTGTTTTGGACTATTGATCGAACAGCTCTTTTCTGCAAAACAAAGATAGTCTGAATGTCGGCGGCATTTCCCCACAACAGAATACCGTATGACATTACACTATGAAAATAGCTAAAGTACACTAAACGGGCTGTCTCTATGTCAGTTAAATTACGAATTTTTCTAACAGCGTATGCTGCAGAGCTTAGTTTTTTTGACAATTTATCTATATGTGGGCCCCACTGAAGCTTAGCATCCAAAGTTAAGCCCAAGAATACTGTGTTGTCTTCAAGATTCAATTCTTCGGCCTTTATCAACACCTTAGTTTTCACCTGCCTAACATGAGGCAGCGTAAACTTAAGGCATTTGGTTTTTTTTTTCATTAAGAAGTAAATTATTTACATTGAACCAGTGAATTACTTTTGAGATCGCGCTATTTACATCGTCAGTAACTAGCTGCTGACGTTTAAGTTTAAACAAAAGTGAAGTGTCATCCGCAAACAACACTATATCATGATCGTCTTTTACGAGGTAAGGCAGGTCGTTAATATAAATAAGAAACAAGAAAGGACCAAGAATTGAGCCCTGCGGGACTCCCATTTTTACTGTAGATCCGGGAGATCTTTTCCCATTAACGTCAACGCACTGAATCCTATTACTCAAGTATGAAGTAAGAAGATCCAGAGCGGTGTTTCGGATCCTGTAGTGGCGGAGTTTCCTGATTAATGTTTCATGAAGAACGCAATCGAATGCCTTGGACAAATCACAAAAGATGCCCAAGGCATCGCATTTATCTTCCCATGCATTATAAATATGTCCTAATAGTTCAACACCAGCATCAGTAGTTGAACGACCCCTTATAAAACCGAACTGTTTGTTATGTAATAATTTATGTTTATTAAAAAATCTTTACAAATTGATCTAAAATTAATTTCTCAACAATTTTACTAAAGGTAGGTAGTACTGAATTAGGTCTATAATTTGTGGGGTCAGATGTACTACCTGATTTAAACAAAGGTATTATTTTACTATTTTTCATAAGGTCAGGAAACTCCCCACAGTCGATACAATTATTAAAGATAAGAGCTAAAGTAGGTGCTACAATGTCAATAATAGACTTGGCAACTTCTACAGAATTACCCCACAGATCTACTGTCTTTTTTACATTTAAAGTGTGAAAGGTTTTAATTATATCTCTACAGGTAATATGTTCAAAATGAAATTCCGTATCGCAAACATCAACATTTTCCTTAAGCAAAGACTCAGCAACAGAAGGTGATGAGTTAAGGGATTTAGTAGTTGAAACGGGAATATCTGCAAAGAAATTTTCAAAGGCCATGGCGATTTGTGAGTCTGATTTTATTATGTTGTCATTAATAGACAGGCTATAGTCAGTATTTCGTTTACTAGACCTTCCCGTTTCACTATTAATAATATTCAAAGTCGTTTTTATAACATTACTACTGTTTTTAATCTTCGAACTCAAATAACGCGACTTAGCCATACAACAAACTTTTTTAAATAATTTTGAATAATTTCTGACATATAAATTAAATGCAGCAGTGTTTACGTAAGTCCTTTCATTGTACAGCTCATAAAGCCGTATTTTACTTTTATGAATACCAACGGTAGCCCAATCAGTGAAAGATGCGTTACTATTAACCGAGATAATCTTGGGAATAAACGTGGTATTCAATTGTTTACAGTATATATTAAAAAAATCATCATATTGATGATTAGGATCAGCATGATTATGCGAAACTGGTAATTTATTAATGAGTTTAACTTTAAAAGCCTCTAAGCGACTTGCAGTTTTGGGGTTAACAGTGATATCCTTTTTAGCCACTTAGGTCATACGTGACAACAACCTTCACGGAATTACCTTCTAGGAATGCTACTCCCCCGCCCGCTTCCCGCGCACTTCCCCGATGGCGCCCGTATTATAACCGTTAGCATCGCACACGCCACTCAGCTGATTTCGGTGTTCATTCAAGAATAGTTAGAAAGAGATAGCAATTGTTTTCATTGACGAAGCGATACATCGCGCGTAGTTTGTGAACTACGTTATGCAGAATAGAGTAAATGTTTATTTAATTACATTGTTTTCTCAAATTGATTTAACTATTCCGGGGTACAACATTTCTTCACTACTGTAATCTCCTAGACATAATACTGTCTCCCAGTGAAGCCGTGGCAGATATTTTTATAGCACCTTATATATAGCGAATGGGGATTTCTTATTAGCTGAAAAGAAAGGTTCTATTAAAATGATGTATAACAGTGAAACGATTTAGTGGCACTGATAGTTAAAAATACAAAATTTAACTTGTTATCTGTGAAAAAGATACTAGCAAACAATCTATACAAATAAATAAAATTGAAGTGTCTGTTTGTAATATCAAAATAACAACTTTTTACTTAATGCATAGGAAAGTATTATCGGTTCTTATAACAAAAAAGCAAATTTTAACATTTTTGTCTGTCTGTCTGTGTGTCTGTTTGTTTCGGCTAATCTCCGAAACGGCTGGACCGATTTTGACGGACTTTCACTGGCAGATAGCTGATGTAACGGCGGGTAACTTAGGCTACTTTTATTTTAGAAAAATAATTAGGGTTCCGCGCAAAAAAACTAAAGCCCATGAAATTTTGAACAAAAAGTCGGATGAGAAAAATTCTTTTTGCATTCGGTAGCTCAATTCTTGAAGACAGTTATAGGCTATTTAACATCACGCTACAACCCTTAGGAGCCGAGCAGAATGAAAAAGTCAGAATTGTGAACAAAAAGTCGGATTTGAAAAATTATTTTTGCATTTGGTAGCCCAATTCTCGAAGACAGTTATATGCTATTTTACATCACGCTATGACCCTCAGGAGCCGAGTAGAAAGAAAAAAGTCACAATTATGAACAAAAAGTTGGATATGAAAAATTCTTTTTGAATTTGGTAGCCCAATACTCGAAGACAATTATGAGCTATTTAAAATCACGCTACGACTCTTAGGAGCCGAGTAGATAGAAAAAAGTCAGAATTATGAACAAAAAGTCGGATTTGAACAATTCTTTTTCATTTGGTAGCTAATTCTCGAAGACAGTTATAGGCTATTTAACATCCCGCTACGACCCTTAGGAGCCGAGCAGAAAGAAAAAAGTCAGAATTATGAACAAAAAGTCGGATTTGAAAAAATCTTTCTGCATTTGGTAGCCCAATTCTCGAAGATAGTTATAGGCTATTTAACATCACGCTACGACCCTTAGGAGCCGAGCAGAAAGAAAAAGTCAGAAAGAACATTAAGCGAATACGAAGTACCTAATAGCGCGGGCGGGCGATTAAACGCGACAGCACAGATTACCAGATAAATCACAGCATACAAAATTTTCAATACCTACTACTATACACCTACACCACTATACACACTACACACACACCACACTACTACTATATGCCTACACCTTCGAGTCTCTAGACGCTGCGAACGTAAATGTACCTACCCTTACAAGCGTAAAGTGAGTTGTGCTTTGTAGCTGCGCGCCGCCGCGTGGTTATTGTGAATTGCCAGGGCTGCCTTTTTCGATAAAGATGTCAGTAGGTATTTGTAGTACACTTTATGAAATAATATAAAATAAAATGAAATGCATTTTAATGTTTTAGCATGTTTAATTGTTAAAAATACTTATAAAAGACCGAGGAATATTTTATGCTAGGTAACAATTTAGTATTGACCACACCCCGAAACTGCAGTTGTAAGACAAGTAAGGCACACATCGTTCGCAACGTGTAGTACCTAACTATTTAATAATCAGTGACGTAACCATTCCGCATGGCCACGAATAAGAAAGAAATATGAAATGGAGGAAACTGAAAACACGATTAATTGATTTGTTCGTTCATTTACACAATTAGCGTAATAGGTAACTACTATGCTTCTACACTATGAACAAACCTGCGCTGGCGCCATATTGTGACGTCACAACTATCTATACAAATAAAGTTTAGTAACGAAAGTGTAAAAATATATAAAACAAACTCAAATGAATGCGTACAAGAAATTTGTTCTGGAAAATTGTTTATTTTAAAACTGAAGGTAGGTATGCTTGAGTGATAAGGTTTGTTACAGCGCAGAGGTCAAGGATGATTTTTGGCACAGGAGGCTAGGACACCTGAATAGAAGGAGCCTACGGATGATGAATCTGCCATCGAGCGAAGAACCTTGTGGCGCCTGTATGTTAGGTAAGTCAACTAGATTACCGTTAATACCAATAAAGAGACCAAGATCTTCTCATGTCGGAGAACTGATTTATACAGCCATAGCAGGTCCAGTTCGCCACCAATGGATTAAAAGGCGAGTTATTTTTTCAAGTAATTGTAGATGATTATTCTCATTTCTGCGAGACGTTATTTTTACAATACAAGAGTCTAGCAACAGATAATTTGATCAACTACATCAGAAACCTAGAAAAGAAAAATTAAGTCAAACTAAAGAAAGTGAGATATGATAACGACCCCTCCGTTATCATATCTCACTTTCTTAACTTATTATAATTTAAGAACAGAAAATTTGAAGAATTTTGCAGAAATCAAGGAATTTCGGTGCAGTATACCCAGCTATACTCACCACAACAGAATGGACTCTCGGAGAGAATGAATCGTATACTATACAACAGAGCGCGTATTCTTTTGAATGAAACTTTAGTTCCTAAATATTTGTGGATAGAAGCTATGGCATGTGCGACATATCAATTGAATAGATGTCCATCATTGGTCATAAACTACAAAACACCAGAAGAGTTAATACTACAAACAATAGATATTTCAAGACAGAGTATTCGGCAGTAAAGCGTGGCCTGTCATTATACCTAGACAAGATAAGTTAGACAATTGAGCCAAAGAATCAAGAATGGTAGGATATGCTGAGAACGGTTATCGATTGTGGGACCCTAAAACAAATGAAATAATAATATCCAGAGATGTAAGATTCAATTAGTGTGACATAAAATACACAGAGAAGAAAGAAAAGAAATATAAATATATACTATTAGGAAGAAGGCGGTGAGGCTGAAGAGAAGGAAAGAAGAGAAGTAGAAGATAAAATACAAGGAAAAGAACATGAGCACATAGAAATCCGAGCAGAAGTTCATGAACCTCAACAGTCTAATAAACCACAAAGAACTACGAAGAAACCAGAATATCTTAAAGGCTATGAACTAGGAGAGGATGAAGTAGCTGAAATTTTTCACGCTGCTTACATAGCATATTGTTTAATGAGTGAAAGTGACCCAGTGACTTTCAAGGAAGCATTAAACAAGGGAGAAGAGTGGAAAGAAGCAATCGAGAAAGAAATCAGTTTACTAAAAGAACTAAAAACGTGGCAAGAAGCTGAGCTGCCAAAGGGCAAAAAGGCTATACATACAAGATAGATATTTAGAACAAAATAAGACCGAAGAAAGAAAGCGAGGCTAGCAGCTAAAGGTTTTCAAACGGACAGTAACTACAATGTATATTCACCAGTTGCAAGAGTATCTACAATAAGGATGATGCTAAGTCAAGTTGTACAAGAAGATTTACCGCTGAAGCAACTTCACGCTCAAACTGCTTTTTTAAATGGAAAGTTGACCGAAGAAGTGTACTCAAAACCACCTGAAGGAGTGGAAGTTAAACAAGGAAAAGTACTCAAGTTGTACAAAGCACTTTATGGACTACGTGAAGCTCCTAAATGTTGGAATGAAAGATTTCACAAATACATACAGCTTGGGCAAAAAGTCGTGAAAATAATGGTGGCACCACTATCGTGCATGTTGTAACCCTATATACCCCGACGAAAACGGTTTTGATACTTAGTTTTTTTTGATAATTAAAGTGAATATTGGCGGGATTATGAAAAAAAGAAAAGCTCTGAAACGCTTGTTCAGCCACTGCCTAGAACGATAACATTAAGTAGCAGTTATTTATTTTAATGAATTAAAAATAAAATTATTAGGTATTTCAAAATACCTTGATGTAATCTAATCCCACATTGCGTGAGATAATTTTATGTTTTACAAGACCCCAGATCACCTTATAGTACCCAGACCCCAGATCGCCTTATATGGATTTACCTAAAAATACGACAGTTATTTTTGTTTAGTGATTTATGAAATATTAACAAAAAGTATCAAAATTATACGAACGCACTGCAATCCGAATGTGTTTTGTAAACATAACCTCAAATTTGTGAATGTACAGACGTCAGCACATCAAGCTATCAGAAGCTGTTAAATTTTCCCAATCAACCTTGAGCCTAATGCTTTAGCAATAAAGTCGAAAATGTATTAAAGAAATTTGACAGATTGTGGTAGCTTGATGTGCTGGAGTCCATACATTTCAATAATTGTATGAAAGGTTTATACTATGTAGATATTGCACCTTGAAATACACACATTACATCTGATAACATGTATAAAATATCATTTTACCTGTCATTTCAGCGGTTTTTTATACACATCGTTGAGATCGGATAAAATTTGTCCGGCCTCGAGTTCTGCCACACATCTCATGTACACTTTATAAATTATCGCTATTGCGGAGCTACTGATAACAGATCTGTTCATTATGAACACAATGGGTCACCAATATCACCGCAATAACGCGAAGGCACGTAAAGCCGTTGGTCCCGGCTGTCATTTTTAGATCTTTGACAGTCGTTACAGATAGTTAGAAGTCTGAAAGTCGAATAACAAGTCTTACCAGGGGTATCATGTCATGTTAGGTAATAGGTAATACGGGCTGGTGTCTGCAACTCCACGTCAGTGCGCGTATTTTGCGTAATGGGTGGGAAAATCAATTATTCGATCCACCCCAGCTCCTCCAGGAAGGCCAGCAACCCCTTAGTGTTACTGACAATCTCACGTAGGGTACCTGGGCTACTGAAGTACTTTGCCCTGTATGTGACAAGCACTGGGCAGTTTAGTACCACATGAGCTGCTGTCTCGTCGTCCTCCATGCAGGCCCTGCACAGCGGACTGTCTGTGACTCCTATGACAAAGAGGTGTTTATTAAATGACCCGTGATAGCTGCTGTAACTCTACGCAGCTGCTGTTCAGTTAGTCGGAGAAGCCGCTTCGTGAGGCGGCCATCAATTGTAGGGGCTGCTTCCTTGGCCTGCCTACACTCACCCTGCTCCAAACATTGCTTGTGGTGTTGTTCATTGGTGCATTTCCTTACCAGAGTGCGTATGTACCCGAAGGGGAGTGGCACGATGGGTTCAGGTCCCACTGGTGCCATGCTCGACCCCCTCCTGGCAAGTTCGTCGGCTGCGTCGTTGCCTAGCGAACCGCTGTGTCCCTTGATCCATTGAAGGGTTATGTTATTAAGGCTACTCACCTGGTTGAGGCGCTGGTGGCACTCGTATATTAGCCCAGAATCAACTGTGTGACTGTTTAGCGCTTGCAGGCACAGCTATGTCAGCATGTCTGAGAGTATACGGATCCAGTGGTCCTTAACTTCCCTGGCCGTGATGGCTGTAGCTGCTAAAGAAATACCACCCATGCATACGGCCTGGAACACTGTTATGGACACCCAATGGTGTGGCTATGTGTATGTTGAAGTCCAGTTAGATTGGAAGATACACCTTACATATTTGAGAAAAGGCTAAGCAGAAGATGAATAAATACATGACGTACTATTGAAGACAAAAGTGCATGGAGAGCCTAAGGTCGACTTTTGACTGAGGTTTTGCATTACGTTTCATGACTTTCATGAGACGACTAGATGGCGCTGTTCAAACATGAAAATAACACCGCGAAGCTTAAAAACCTTATTATGCAGAGGCACATAATAAGGTTTTTAATACCTAAAATAATTACTAAGAAATAATAATATATTTATATTCAAATAAACATAAATTATTTTATTTTCTTATTTCCGAGTACTTAATACAGCGCCATCTAAACCAAACCAAATAAACCAATTGGTATATTAGTTAATTCGACTACAGATGGCGTAGATCATAAATAATAAAAATCCCTACATTCACAAACTAGCTCTCATTTTCGCATTCTACAATAAGTAGATCGTAGCTCAGGTGGATAAGCATAACAGAATAACAAAGCTCGTTTCACAGGGCACTGGTTCGAAACCCAGTTCACAGTCGGTTTTTTTAAATTTTATTATTATATAATGTAATTTATATTCTATTTTTTATATTTTTAAACGTTTTTTATTTTATTTTTTGTTATAAATAATATAAGATGTATAAATGAATAAAGGCATAATATACAAGTATACATATACTACTCTACTATATATAACATTGTATAAATAAATATATATAAATTACTTTCGTAATTGGTGGTAAGTATTAGTATTATTAGTAAGAAACATTTATGTAAGAAGATTTAGATATATTTTTCTTACAGATTAAGATTTACTAAGTTTAGTTCTCGTAAAGGATAAGAAATTAAACTATTTTAGTGATATTATACATTAAGACATTTAATTCTCAAAGAAGAATACAATTTATTTCTTTCTTTCTTATACAGTGTATAACCTAACCTAACAGTTTTACACCCAATTGACAAATATTTAATTCACTTGTTATGAGAAATACAAGTAAAATTTATAACTGAATAACTCTATTACAAAATGGAAGACATTAAGAGGGTTGTCACATTTTGCACCTCTCTCGCTCACATGGGACCAAATTTTTAATAACGTTAAATGAAAAGATGCATTTTTGAAAAATGTAATCAATGGGCGGTCTACAAAATAATATTAGTTTAATAGGTAATTATTAAAAACACATTTTTATTGTGGCATTTATTTACATCATCTCAAAAACAGATCATAACACTTAATTACATAAGTTTATTAGATAACACAATAGAAATGTGTTTTTGAATAACTACCTATTAAATTAATATTATTTTGTAGACCGCCCATTGATTACATTTTTCAAAAAAGCATTTTTTCATTTAACATTCTTAAAAATTAGGTTTTGTGTGAGCGAGAGAGGTGCAAAATGTGACAACGCTCTTAACAAAGTAAAACTGTATAATAGATGTTATAAGTATTCTAAATCAAAACTGTGTTGTGCTATTCTTATAGTATTTAGTTTTATTTACATAATGTTATAATACCTTACACTATATATGCAACCTTAGTTCTGTAAATATTTTACCTACTCACAAATTATAAAAAAATTACGTTTTGCATAATTATGGTTAGTGGTATTGACTATAATGATTGATTTGTGCATTATGTTATGACTAAGGTTCACAGCTTAAGTATTCGTTCCAGAACGAGGAAGAAATTGAAGCTAAACCTCAAATCAATAACAATTGTAAGACCGGGTTATAGCTGTCATTTTGGGACCAATTTGTTTATAATAATAAATAAATAATTAATTATATTAGAAAGGAATCTATATTTATATTGTTTTTATTTTAATTTCTTATATTATATAAATAAGAAATCAAAATCATTAGTGTAAAAACATTTTGTTGTTATAAAGTAGTGAATAAATTTATCCCACTTACACTAAGTTTGATCACTGTAATTTATCAAATAAATTATAGCTACCCCGGTCTTTGTTATTACTCAATCCAATAGTCAACACTTTATATTATTTTTTTAATATTTCGTGTGTCCGCCATTTTGATCGATTACAGCTTGCAACCGCGAACCCATGGAGTTTATTAATTTTTCACATAAATTTAGACCCCGTATAGAATCCCATACCTGCATGCAGTGAGTACTCAGTACTTCCTTAGTCCTTTCGTTCCTATTGTCCCACCTTTGAACCATAACGCCCCATAAATTTTCAATGGGGTTTAAATCTGGCGATCTCGCAGGCCAAGGAATAATCTGTATATCCGATTGCTGGCTAAACCACTCTTGCACAATTATGGAACGGTGTATAGGACAATTGTCCTGCACGAACGTTATCACTGGCATGTCTTCTACAGGAAAAACATTCCGTACGGTGGGCAACATGACGTCATTCAGCACATCTATGTAGTTTACACTGTTTGCACGACTGGGTATTACAGTAAGTTCTCCTGGTCCTGCAGCACTCATCCATCCCCAAATGTTCACTGTTATACGACCGGATTCAGAGTTAGGCACAACGTGATCACTATCATAACGCGTATTATTCCTACGCCACAACCTAACTCGCCCATGCTGGCTAGACTTGAAAGTCTTTTCATCACTGAAGATGACTCCGTTGCTCCAGTC
Organism: Fissipunctia ypsillon; assembly: GCA_947568875.1. Classification (NCBI taxonomy): domain Eukaryota; kingdom Metazoa; phylum Arthropoda; class Insecta; order Lepidoptera; family Noctuidae; genus Fissipunctia; species Fissipunctia ypsillon. Next base: position 16,838,269 of record OX387651.1, read on the forward strand.
GAAATTTCTGTATTTCAAAGCGAACTCCAATCGTGCTCTTTTATTAGCTTCGGTTAGCAATGGCTTAATAGCATGTCGACGATAATGCAGACCTTCACTATGAAGAGCACGATACACCGTCCGCAAAGATGTATCAAACAACTCTGCGTAATATCTTGTTGGTGTAAAGCCATTTTCCTCATAACCTTGCACCATAAGTTGACGCTGGTCTGAGTCAATATGGCGTCTTCTGCCAGATCTACTACGGTGTTCCAACGAACCCTCTTCTTGAAACCGCTTTATCCATAAAGTGACAGTCTTTACCTATAAGGGAAATATATTATTTATTATTTTCGTGTATCGATAACCATGGATAATAAAATAAATAACGAACAGTGATTTTAAAACATTACTTACGTTTAAGCCAGTTTCTCTCGAAATTTCAGAATAATTTAAGCCTTGATTATGCAATGCTATTATTTGGGCCCTCGTAGCCATATCAATATTTGAACGCGAACTCATGATAAAAATAAATATTAAAAACTTGTAAACGCAATCGTAACTGAACTCACTCATAGATAGTAAAGAACATTATGATTGAACAAAAAGATTTAATTTTTACACAGTCAATATTAAACTACCCTCAATTCTTTTGAGATTTATGATACGGGTTAAAGTCACTTAACAACTTCAATATAATAAAGAGAAGGATAATTTCAACTCAATGCGTAATGACGCAATGGTCCAGTGGCTAATGGTATCGGTAAATTTTATGCCACCGAGTTCGAATCCTAGTTATTACGTGCTTTGCTTTCTATGGTTTGTAATGTCGTAGGAGAATTTGTGTTAAAATTGAGTAATATTGTAACTAGCAAAAAACAAGATAATGTTCTTGTATATTTTCCAATCCAACTACTATACTAGCGCCATCTATGTCATCCAAGACATATTATTAAGGCGATGAAACCCTGTACAAACGATTTTGGTTTGGAACTCTCCATGCACTTCTGTCTTCATGTGTACATAACATTACGCCTTTCTTTTAATAATATTAATAGGAAACGTAAAAGATCGTGGTTATGATGATTGAACACTACGAAAGTTTTTTTCGATTTGTGTTTCTAGTACTAGTTGGTCTAAAAGAAGAAACTGCATTGATTGACATCATAAAAATTAAAAAAAGAATTAACGTTTTTTCTAGCTGACTGCCCTGTATTATTCCGATCGGACAAGGAATTAAGACTAAAGCTATTGAAATTCTTATAAAGAATCTTAATACCTTTCTAATGATATCATTTATTCCTATTGGAGTGGGTACCAGCTTCAGTGGCGGACTAAGTAAGTGTCGGGGGCCCGGGGCAGCAAAACTAGATGGCATGTTCCATCTACAATATTCAAGGTACTTTCCCTCCATGTGGCATATCCGTGGGACGTCCTGTATAGTTATGGAGTCGCAGTGCACAGCTTTGTGAGTGATTGGCACTGTGCCATCCGAAAGGCGATATTCTATCTATGCTCTGCTTTATGGTCTCTTGCTCGGCATTGCATTGTGTGCAGCTGTCACATTCAATATGACACTGTCAGTCTGTCACACACACATGACATTAATGACAGTTGAAGTTCATACTGTTCAACTGTTGACTGTCGCTTGATTCGTTTCGCTTTGCCATACAAAGTTGAAGATTTGAAGTCAGAGAATTTTTGTTTGTGCTTTTGACAACGTAGCGATTTAATTTCGATTTTTATGATAAATTACGTACAAAATGAAATATTCAATATTATTTCTGACATTTCTATCGTTTTTAAGTGATAGTAAGTACACAATGCACGTAAAATAATTTCTATAACAACTGAAAGGGTGTGGTTTTTGAATACATTGTTGATTGTCGTTGGACTATTCAAGTAATCAAGTATATTGTAAATACTTGGTCTTCGTTGTAATATGTATTGTGTATTCGTATGTAATGCATGTCAGATAATAATACTTTCATGAAACTAGATTGGAAAGTCTGTAAATTATGTACCTACCTACCTACTTATTATACAATAGTATTTTACTGAAGTAAATAGAAAACTTAGTACATACTAAAATTTAATACCCTAGTAAAGTAATTAAGTAGCTACATAAAGTATTTGTTTGATTTCTTAGGTTTAGCACTATGGTGCTATCAATGTACGGCGGCTACTCCAGGGTGTATGGAACCGTTCAACTGGCGCGGTGTAGGCTACCTTGGTAACCCATGTCCTGAGAATGAAGATATTTGCGTCAAACTTATTGAAAGAAAAGGAGGTAAGTAATATTTTTAATAGCCTAATGCCTCTTTCGCTTAGATAAACTTCATAGATCAGCTCTATCCGAGGAATTGGAATTATTCTGGGAACACCCCGTGGTGTAGTTTCTACTGCATTTTACAAAAGAAAAAAATCATTTTTTTGTTCTTTGTGAATATTCACCTCAGGTTTTGTGTGCAACACACTTATGAGTCAAACATTTTCTATTTCAGCACAAGAAGTGATAACAAGGGACTGTTTGAGCAACTTCAGGGCATTCCGGACAGACATACCTGCTGATACATATGAAGGGTGCCGACCAGCTGCGAGAGATGTGAATTTAGCAAACTATGTCAATAACACTATAAAGGAACTTGACATTAAAAGGTAATTATTTTATTTCTTATAGTATTTTTATCTCACGAAGCGACGCGCGCTCTACCTGTGGTTACCACATGTACGAACACTGTGAATGTGTGTGTAAGTGCAGGACCTATTGGTACCGCCTTATTTTTTCTTGGATGGGAAATCATCAAACAACTTCTCCCGCTCTGGGCGGAGCAGGAGGGAGTGTCAGACTTTTACTGACTAAAACCCACCCATGTTCCTTTAGTTGCCTGTGCCGGGGCCACAGTAACTCTTTCTAACATCCCGCAACCCTAGTTAGCATCGGTCCTAGCGGACCTCGTCAATAGTGCTGACATCTCTTTGAGGCGCACGTGCAACACAACGCGTCGTCGACTCGGGCCTGGTCCTTACCAAACGGCGAGCTACGCATTGCTCGCCATCCGCAAGCCCGCGCCTACGGTGGCCGGGAATCGGCTGCCAATTCCTGACGCCCAGGGCGTCTCCTGCGGCGACTAGGGACGTGAGGGCGCAAAGCTTGCCTCTCCCTCACGCGTTCCGCCTCCTCCTTCGCGAGCATTACTACCTCACAGAAGGAGGTGATGGCTTCCCATGTACTCTCGCTCCGTACCATGGCCTGAACCAGGGCCGGACGCGAGAAATCGCCGCCGTCTATCGCTTCCACGAGAACACGGCGGTGCGCCGCCCAAACCGGGCAGATCTCCACCGTATGCTCCACTGTGTCCTCCGGGCGATCCACATAGTGGTGACACCCGAGCGTTTCCTCCCGCCTTGTCGGTACCGCTTGAGACAACGGCGAAGTCGGAAGTGTGTGTATAATGAGCCGACGCTACTCGTCTTCATGCACACATACACAATGTGTTTGTACACTTGTACATTTGGTTATTGGTTACCACAAGTAAAACGCATGTCGCATCGTGAGATAAAAAATACTCTATCAAAACTGGAACCTATGTAGTTCTTGGCAAGGAGCAACTGTCTTGCCTTTTTATGGCCATATTGTATTCTATTCATTCTATACTAAGCTATTCCAAATAATAATTTATAACAGTATTATTAAATACTAGCTGTTGCCCGCGGCTTCGCCCGCGTGGATCTCAATACTTCCCTAATTGTATCAGATTTTGTTCACAATTTCATGGGTTTTATTTTTTTTGCGTGGAACCCTTAGAATGCTTAGAAGTTACTCCTTATAACATCAACTTTCTGCCAGTGAAAGTCCCGTCATAATCGGTCCAGCCCGTTTCGGAGATAAGCTGGAACAAACAGACCGACATAAGAACAGTCAAAAAATTTTAAAATAGATTTTTTATGCAAGTACCATTTATTCTTTGGTTTTTTTTTTGCATTTAGTAAAATCCTGTTATTTTGACATTACAAACAGACACTTAAATTTTATTTATTTGTATAGATGTATAGATTTGTAATACCTAAAAAAAAAAAAAAAAGGACAGTCTTAAGAATTTTCTCCTATTGTTCTTATTTCACTTACATATGTACATAGGTACTTATTTCAGATGTAATTTTTAATTCTGATCCACTTCATTTGTTTCAGGGACTGGTATGACGAAACAGTATGGTGTTTCTGCTTCCTCGACCACAGATGTAATGGTGCATCAAGTGTATCAATAATGGCATTACTAATCCCATCATGCATTGTGCTTTTAATTACTAAAATGTTGTTCTGATATCCAGTTAGCATCATCAATCATTGATGTTTTACCTAAAACATTGATAGATTAGAAATGTCTGTGTAAGTGATTTGAAAACAAATAAAACTTCTACGAAGATTTTAACTAGCAGGTTAAGCATAAAAAAAATGAATCTCTTTTTCTATTCTGTATGAAATATTTTTTTTAAAGTCCCATTTACACAATGCAATTTTCTTGCCTGTGGCATACAATAACATTGAAGTAACAAATGACTTGTATCATCTAACTAAACACTGTTTAGATGGTGTAACTTTTATTTTTTGCTTCAACTTATGGTATACCACAGGCAATTAAGTAGCACTTTGTAAATAAGGCTTAAATATCAAAACTTCAGTTGTAGCTACTTGTATAGGTTTAAGTTTACAAAATGCTGACAGTAGATTTAAAATAAGAAAGCACAAGTGACCTTATTGTAAAGCAATTTTGTAATAAGACAGCTTTTTATTAGTACATTATACAAGGTGTAATTTTAATCACTGTTAACCTCTTAACCCTTAATAAAACCGTGGGAGTATAGCTCCCACATACATTTTAATTTTTTAACCAGGCTTGTCATAGACTATCGGTCACGGAATATTTCCGAACGAATTAAACATACTGTTATTTATTTTACCTGGATTATACTAGCCTATTTATGAAAAATAGAGAGATTTGTTCTATTTGTGAATTTTAGTTTATCTAAATTAGTGTTGTTCTAATTGGGCAATGGTAGAATAGCTCCCACATAAATTTAAATAAAAAAAACCAAGAGTAAAAAATAAAAAATATTTTAATAAATTTCTGAATATATTACAATCAGTACACAACACTTTTCCAACCCCTCTTTCAAACCGATTCACGGTGCCCGATTAAGGGTTAAGGGGTCATTGTACTCATCATAATGAACAACTTTTACTATGGGACCAAACCCGAAATCGCGAAAAAAATCAGGTGTGGGAGAACACCTGATTTTTTGTGATTAAAATTACACCTTGTATATTTATGTCCGACCGCTGTAAGTGCGACCCTCTGAAAAAGTATTTTTGTTCACGAGAGAGTTGTGTTTACGACAGTTGGGCTACAAGATCTGAAATCAATAATTTAGGTAGGCACTACTTACTATAGTTATTTAATGTAGCTAAAACACTTATATACAATTTTTGTTTATGTGCAGCTGTACGCAGTCTAGTGTCAAGTAATATTTTTATGAATAATTCCGTCCAATAGATATTTGATAATTATGTTTTATTAGCTAGTAGGTTTAATACATAGTTGAGATACGAATGCCTCATTGAACATTGTTCTCTTATATAAGACTGTAGTTTTGTACACAATAACTTTATGTATTTTTACACAATTATATAATTAACTAATAGCAAAAGATTTATAAGAATTATTATCAGATCACAGAAATCTCAAAATAATTATATATGGCCATTAAAAAGCTAAATAAACAATTTTACCAAAAGATTCGTTTTTTTGCACAAAAGTTACTAACAAATTTTATTTTCACATTGCATGCTGTGAAGCATTCTAATGTTAGTGTTTGTTCTGAAAAAATATCTTTGTTTACAAAAACGCAAATTGCATTTGTGTCACAATAAGGCCAGTGACCAACATGAACATCTGTAACAGAATGTTTGCGTCTAGTTGCCACATGTCGTACACGGAGAAACGCGGCTGTCTTTCTTCTATAAGCTTTAACATTCTCTTTGATATCTCCCTTAGTCTGCCTGGAATGCAATAAAAAAATGGGTTAAGTAAACTTATAATAAAAATATCTTATATAAGCATGTCGCGTTCGAAAGACCCTCGAAGAACTATTTCAATCAATCAATCAATCTGTCTAGCCTTTTCCCAACTATGTTGGGGTCGGCTTCCAGTCTAACCGGATGCAGCTGAATACTAGTATTTTACATAGAGCGACTGCCTATCTGACCACAACCCAGTAACTGGGTAATACGATACCCCTTGGTAAGATTGGTTGTCAGACTTTCGGGCTTCTGACGACCCGTAATGACTGTCAAAGATCTACGAATGACAGCTGGGACCAACGGCTTAACGTGCTTTCCGAGGCACGGAGGAGTCTCGGTATGTAAAGATAGTCACCCATCCACGGACAACCCCGGCAAGCGTAGCTTAACCTGATGGATCGACCCGTGCGGCTGTTATTATTTAGCCACGAGCTCCTCGAATAACTATTTATGGGGTAACAATTATAGAACCATTTGTTGACATGGGTTGCCGGGTAGTTAGCATTTTAACTGATTACAATAGATATATTCTGAATAATTATTACCATCATAATGTATCGACATAACAGTTATCACCAGCCGCTTAGTTTCTTTTACCTCTCTCATAAATAATTCACAGCGGATTCCCAGCAATATTGCCATCACCAAGTCAATTACTGTGAAAAATGATGGCGTCAGGCTATCCCACAGTCCTACTGTCTGTGAATGTAAAACAGTTATAGATTATTAAAATATCTACTTTTCCTATTGAAACGTGGACGGTGAGGGATGGGCGTCTAACTCCCGATAGATGGCGAGAGTATAGGTAGCAGAGACCAAAAGTCATCGGGCGGTGGCCAAAAAGATGAGTGGGAGTCATTATGATTCTTATTTTTGGGTCGGGCTTTGACACCTACTTAGACTTACATCATTTTGTACGGCAAACAGTAAAAATTCGAATGTTAAAATACTCGATGCAACCAGCTTACAACAAAACATGAAGATCTGAAAATGCAAAATGCATTAGTAACTTAAAATAATGTACTAAATTACATAAATAGGTACCTATCGTATGCAATATTATACTCACTTGGAATTTGTAAATATCTTGAAATTTGAAAAAGCCATCCATTAATTCCTTCAAATAAACATCAGTATCACTTGATATGAAATTATGAGTTTCAGCAGCCAGGCGTCTCATAACTTTTTTCGTAGGAAATAATGAAGAAAATAAATTCTTTCTTGAATACAAAATCTCTTGAGTCTTCTTTTGGTCCAAATAGTTTTTAATGATTGAATTCAAGAACCGAGCACGTATGTAGAAATACATAAAAATATTTGAACAGCAAACTAATTCCATGACGAAGCTGAGTTGAGAATATGCTATTCCTATGTACGGCCAAAATGCAGCTGTTCCTTTTGCACCAGCTAGACCAAGAAGTGCAATGAAGAGAGTCAGAATCGACGCAAGTGAAAAAATATTTGTTCTAACTATCAGACCAGTGATACTTTTGTTGCGATCTATATTCATACACCTATCGATTTGTTGCAGTTTAACGCAAAATTCTACATTAGCATCTCCGTTTATGAAACGCACGTGAATGATATTGCATATAAATGATAGCGTCTGTAATCCTGTTACACAAGTGCTCAGATAGAAGATAGTTTCGTTATCAAAAAGGATTATATCATACTTGTGGATTACTATATAGTCTAATCCTAGGAGCAGAATTACACTGAGTATTGTATAGCATCTTTGAACAAACGATGGCGTCGTCACAAACCGGTCTTTGATGTCAACACGGGTGGAAGCCATCAGCATTTGGAAACTGTACATAAGTCCTAAGGACTTTAGGAATTCTTCATCAAGAATGTCTTTGGAAAGATATTCGATTCTAGTTTTATCTTTAGTTTTCTTCATAACTGATGCTAAATCCTAAGCTCGAGTTTATTTATAAATAAGTGCACTTATAGCAAAGCAAACTGTAACAGTACGATGGTGTAACTCGCGGTAATAGCTAGCAGATGTAGTGGCAGTCGGGTGCCCAGCGTACAAATGTTGTAAATGGACACACTTCGTCTCCCTTCCACCAGTAATATGACTTGCTTAGCATGGTCACGGGATTTGCCTGTAAATATAAATATTTCAGTTCACATTTCATATCAATACTAAGTAGGTAATCAGTACTCTTAGTAAAAACAAAATTCAAAACCGTATGAGATAGAATTGAGGTCAATCAAATTTGGGAGAGATTTTGATAAAAAAATAAATAATTGTAAAGCCAGATGCGAGTAACTAGATGCCAGCTAGGGTTGCGGGATGTTCGAAAGAGTTACCGTGGCCCCGGCACAGGCAACAGAAGGAACACTGGTAGATTTCCCATCCACAAAAAAAAAAAAAGATGCGAGTAAGTAGGTACTACTTACATGTAGTACAGCCAATTAAGCCAACTGCAAAACGTGGGTCGTGCGCCTTCAGTTCAGTACCGTGTAAAGGCTATGGTGTTGCAAAAAAACCGTTTTTTTTCTAATGTGAAAAAAAACCTGATAAAAAACTGTTTTTTTTCTGGGCCTTGTTTTTTTTCAAGAGTATAATAACTCTAAAATTGTTCGGGCATTTACCGTTAAAGATTAATACTTAAGATTACATAATAGAGTCTTAGGTTTATTCTTGAATCTACGGTACTTTTCTGATAAAATAGTACCAAAATTTCATAAAAATATTGGCAACATTCATTGATATTAACTCAACGAAAGGGAAATCCCCAAATCATATACCTATTTATGCACGGGGAAATCCCCTTTCGATTTGTTTGTTTGAACGTAGTTAGTTTAGCGCAATTGTGGTGCGTGACGCTGACGTGTGACGGACGGAGAAAGTTCAATATAGTAGTGTAAGTGCAAGTAGTGAATTATGAATAAATAATATTTTGATTTCTTATATAAATTTAATTTATAATTGAACTAAAACGTAGGCTAGAAAAAAAACCAAATTTAGAAAAACAACAACGATGCAAAGTTTTTTTTCATGTTTTTTTTCAATAAAGTGAAAAAAAACAAATCGTTTTTTTTCATTTTACATCACTAGCTATGCCATTAACAATTAGTAGGTAGTTATGTCAGGTGGGTGCATGTCCAGAGTGGAGTCCCTCTAGATTTTAATAGGCCACTAGAATATCCAGCAAGTAGTGGCGCAGCTACGATTATCATTAGATCCCTCTAATGATAATTGTGGCTGCACCACTGCAGTCCTCATAAACTCAGACAAAAAACTGTATGTTTTTAATCTTATGATGTATTAAACTGGTATTAAATATAATTATGTAATGCATGTGTATTTTTGCATATGTATTTTGCAATAGTAGACATTAAGAAGAGTGGTTGTTCCGAACGGAAGCGGATAGGAATCGGGTTGTATGAAGGCTACGCCCTTGCCAGCAAGAGTAACCAGCACCGATCCTGAGTCATGACCATTTGTTCTGGAGAATGAAGTGCGAATTGAAGACCAGGACCAAGGATGGTAAGTGCAAACAAACAAATATATTTATTTGTTTGCTTGGAAGCATAATAATAGAATAATAGCCGTAGCCCATTTGATTGCCTACACAAGTTAACAGTGACAATTAAAATAATCAAATGAAAAAACCGGCCAAGTGCGTGTCGGACCATGCACAATGAAGGGTCCCGTAGTTGGGATGAGTTTATCCCAAGAAACTTAACATTGTAGTTGAAAAACATGTTCTCTCATACATTTATTTATTTATTTATTTATTTAAACTTTTCACACTTAAAAAAGTACAAAGGCGGACTTAATGCCTTAGGCATTCTCTACCAGTCAACCAAGGGTGGTGAAGAGATTAGATGGCAGGTGCTCCATTCCATGTATAACCATGCCAAATTATAGCTTTCTAGTACTAAGAGTCTCTGAGCTATGCTTGAGAAATGAACAAGACATGGCGAAACTATAAGGGTTCCTAACCTCAGCAGTAGCGCAGCTACAATTATCGTTAGAGGGAAGCCGAAGAAAAAATTGTTCAGTTCTCATAAACTCTAGATAATACCGAAATTAATTAACTAAAAAAATTAAGTCATTACTTTTCTTAATTTTACGCCATCTATGGTCAAGTAATATAGTAAGTAATACAGAGACGCTATCACTACACAAACAAAATATTTTATAAATTTTTTACAGAAATAAACGATAAAATTACCGATTATAGTTTTATTTCAGAAAAACATTATATTACAAAAATATTCTAATGTTATAACGAATAAAATGCAAAAGAACAGGTGAAAACAAAATACGCGTGAACTTATGTCTCAAGAAATCAACATTATCAAAGAACATTAATAGAAAATGAAAAGAAAGAAAATACATTTATTTGCAGTAAACATGACGCAAAGAAAAAACACAAACACAAAAAAGAACAACATTCATTCTACCTCGTTCTTGCGTAGGTAGGTACATACTTTTCTAATAGGTAGGGGAAATAGTTTCTTCGCATTTTTTAAGAAAATTCAAAACATTTTTTAATATAGTTTATTCACATTTAACTAAAGTATGTAGGTACCATTTTGTTCGATAACTTTTTGCCATCTTGTTGACATGATCCCATTGCTATAGAAATTTTGGGACTTCTGATCAAAATACCGCGACAAGTGGTTTTGGCAGTCCTTTCGTGATGTTAACCTGACTGACACTGCCTAAAGAATTCTGAAGAGACCGAAACAGGTGGAAATCTGAAGGTGCAAGGTCAGGACTATACGGCGGATGCATTAACACCTCCCAGCCAAACTCTCTTAATTTTTGCTGAGTGGCTAAAGATGTGTGAGGTCTAGCGTTATCATGATGAAAAACCACAGCCCTTCTGTTAATTAATTCCGGCCGCTTTCTCTCAACTTCTTGCTTTAATCTCATCAGTTGTTGGCAGTAGAGTTCAGAATCGATGGTCCTGCCTGGTGGTAACAGCTCATAATGAATAATGCCCTTCCAATCCCACCACACACACAGCATCACCTTGTTGCGAGTTAAGCCGGGTTTCGCCACAGTCTGTGAAGCCTGATCGGCCTTTGACCACGGCCTTTTTCGCACGTTCTTGTCGTACGTGATCCACTTTTCATCACCAGTTATCAACTTCTTTAAAAATGGTTCGGTTTCATTACGTCGTAATAAAGAATCACAAATGAGTACACGGTTCATTAGGTTTCTTTCAGTGAGCTCGTGAGGTACCCAAATATCGAGCTTTTTTGTGTACCCAGTTTTTTTCAAATGCGCCAAAACTGTTTTGTGGTCAATTCCTAGTTCTTCAGCTACGTCGTAACTACTGATATGCCGATCTTGCTCCACTTTTTCAAAAATGGCATCCATTTTATCCGTAATAGGGCGACCAGAGCGACGTGCATCTTTGACATCAAAATTTCCGGATTGAAAACGCTTAAACCAAATTTGTGCTACTCTCACAGACACTGCACCAGGTCCATAAACATTGCAAATTTTTTTCGCGGCTTGCGTTGCATTTTTACCTTTTTTGTAGTAAAATTTTAAAATGTATCGAATTTCTTCATTAGATTCACTCATCTTGACAGTACGAAAAACAAATGAAAATCACACATTTTCCTAATTTGAATTTGGAATTATGTTCTTTAAAATTTAAACTTTCAATGATACCAAAACCAGCCAGATACAAATAGTATAGCCAAAGAGATTTTATTACAAGTTCATAGATACTATAATGCGAAAAGACTTTTTCCCCAACCTAATATTTATGTCCCTGTCATAACTCGCTGTAGTTCGGCTTCCCCAGTTACCTACGACGCCGCGCCGTGCTGCGGGACACGAAATCACGCGCGTTCGTACCTACGAATTTAGTACCGCATTCTGATACACGAGCGCCGGCTTATTTTGACGCTGATATTATCGAAAACCTTTGTTTAGACAAAAAGATTAGGCATTTTTGTAATATTTTTGGTCTTATGATTTATTATGTATCAAACTGGTATTAAATATCTGTAATGTGTTGTGATACACAGTTACACACACAGGTGTACCATTATTATTTGGCAACAGTAGACACTAAGAAGAGTGGTTGTTCCTAAGGGAAGCCGATAGGAATCGGGTTGTATGAACGCTGCGCCACTATAAAATAACCTTTTTGACTACTGACCCTAAAGAGAAAAACATAACCCTGTCTTTGCTGTCGCGCAGTCGGGTAAACAGATTAAAGCGTTAGGCGCTTTGAAATAACTTGTAAATAATTACCGTCATTAAGGGATGATGAAACGATGTCGATACAGAGTTTCCTTGATTCCTCTAATTTTGTTGATAATGACTCAGTTTTCAGACATAATGTTAACATTAGGAACTGCTTATTCAACAGGAGAGGCATTACACACAACATCAGATCGAAGCCTGCTACTGCTGCTTTCTGGGGAGTTAAGACAATTGATTAGTATGGTACGGACAACAATGAAATTTACTTTTACCGAAACATCAGAATTGAATTATTTTTTTTCGAAAATCTGGTTTTCAGTATTTCAAAGTACTGCCAACCGCACGCCGGTAGTAACGTTTGAATTACGAAAACCGCTCTTACTGCTACAAAATAAAGGCGCTGTCAACTTCAAATTGTTACCATGGACGTGTGGTTGGTTTACTGAATATCTTCTTCGTTTTCACTTATTATCAACTTTTGTTGCTGACTGCATCTACCTAGTCCTAGGTATGGGTATGGTACCTTCGTATTAATTTGTAATATGTCTAATCATTCTTAAAACGGTTTAACTGCTGGTTCGTTCTTACCTGTTCTTTCAATGATGTGACTAGGTAATGTATGGATACCAAATTCCAAGTTAAGATTTGGCAGACAAAATAAAACAACTGTTGATAAAAGAGAATAATTAGATCATTTAAATTAAACTTTTAAAGTTATTTAGGTACGGATAGTAAAGAAAACTTGTAAATCTACATCAATGCTTGTAATAAATACCTACTTACCGAGAGTTGAAAAAGTTCTGTAAAATCTGCTAAAGCTTCAAAAACACAATGAATGGCCGAAACTAATTCACCTGGAACTTCATTGACAGGCCTTTCACATGGGTTCATAAGAAAAAACAATTTTCCATCATTAATTGGTTTTTCCATTGGTTCGCTAGTACCAGAAGTTACTTGTCGTAGAAGATCGTTTATGTAATTTACTCTTGTAATTATTAGCTGTATGATGAAATAAATCTCTACCATTTCAATGTGCAGCCCCATTACACCCGTTGTCATGATTACCATCAACGGTATACACATATTCCTCATTAACACCGTTTTATACAATACAATCCACAAGACTGTGAAAAAACAGGCGCTCACTATAGTAAAAATCGATTGCCTTTCAAGCTGTTTGTTTAATCTCTTACTATTATTCATATTCAAGTATCGTTCTATCTTCTGTAATTTTACGTACATTTGCCCATTTTTATTTCCTCTTCGGAGATTATTTCGGAAAACTATTAGAACGCCATGTATTCCATTCATTAAGATACCGAGTTTGAGGGTCGAGTCGGCGTATGGAGAGCCAAAACCGCTTTCGCAGCGTAGAAAGAAGTATGCAATACAAACCGTATTTAGTATCCAGAAAACATTGCTGTATAAATGGTACCATGTCGAAGGTGCTGTAGGGTATCGGTACTTGATATTTACACGGAGAAATCCCAAGACCCGCTGTACGACGAAAATTGGTTGAAAAATTCGAATGAAGTCATCGTTTAGCATGTCCGCGGAGAGATCTTCAATATTCCTTACTTTGTTCATGTCGATTTATATGTCTTCACTTCTTTTAAATTGTAGCGAAGTAGAGACTCATGGGAACACAAGTTGTCTATGATAGGTACACACTACAAACTTAATGAAACAAATGTTTTGGTTTATCGATTTTAAATAACGACTCCCTCGGGAAAAGTAGGTAGTTATCGTAGGTCATATTCCAAATCAGAAAATTTAATTTCAGAGGTTGTCCGTATACAGGGTATAAGGGACAGCCCTCTGCAAACTGATGGGGTGAATTCAGTATTATCATACGGAGATGATCGGTAGGTACATGAAATTATTTCAGGAACGTTATAGGAATCCAATAAACTTGATTTATTGCCTCACATGCAATGTATCGTTACCGCGGCAAAACGAGCGTAGCGAACGGCAGAGCAGCGAGCCATCGGCCGCCGAGTATTTCAATATATGTAGATTGCTGATTTTTTTTATTTTAGCTGTTTTATTTACATTAAGAGTACTGCGTACAGAGAATGTAATTTTACATTAAGATAAAGGAATAGTAACCAAAAAATCGATAAAAAAAATAAAATTTTACCTGTTAGTTTGCGGAGGGCTGTCCCTTACACCCTGTATATTTTTCTATTATTCTAACTTCCGTATGGCATGAATTACCTATTATGCTAATGAAATTGTAAGTCATTCATGTATATAATGTATATTGCTTGAAATAGGTAGCTACCTAATTTTCTATAGCGTTAATAATTATGGCTGACTGCCTCGTTGGTCTAGTGTTCGCAAGCGCTACTGCTGAGCATGAGGTCCTGGATTCGATTCCCAGGTCGGGCAAACTGTTATAGGGCTTTTCCATCTGGAATTTCTCAGTAGTAGCCCGGGTTTATTCCCGGTCGTCCCCACTGGGCACGAGTGGGAAAAAAATAGTTTCGTTCCTCCCTAGTGGTGACGATTGGAACTTTTTTCCACTCGTGCCCAGTGGGGACGACCGGGAATAAACCTTTTTTTTCCCACTCGTGCCCAGTGGGGACGACCGGGAATAAACCGCAGCCCGGAGTCTGGAATTTGTGCCCGATGGTGGTAAAAGGCTAGCTCCCTATTACATGGAATCAACATAACTGGCGAAATGTGGGTGTACTATAGGTACACCTCTGCCTAACCCTTCGGGGAAACAAGGCGTGATGTTATGTTATGTAATTTTGGACATTAGACCAATTTCAGCGATAATATCATAAGTTAATTTGTTTTATTAGATTTATTTCGTAAATTGTTACCTTTTCGTAAAGCCAAGTTAATGTGAAATTGTATTTTGATACGATACCACCTCTTCGTGGAATATAATACAACTGGAAGATCTCTTAACATGCAACCGCGACGATTTATCACCAATAATTTAATTGACGCCAGTTTAGTGAAGTGTTTTTCTCCTTTATACAAGGTTTTGATGTTTCTGGGCTGTTCGAGAATAAGTGTTAAAGACCAGTTGGTAACAACGTCGACTGTTTGGCAGAAACTTTACACATTACTTTGCATTGCTGCTTTTACCTCCTCATATTATTATTTCGAAGTGTATTTCTACACGACATATTATAATCATGACACGAAAATGTACATGGCCAGTCTTATTGGATCGATTGTACAGTATACCTCGTATTTATCGAACACCATCTATACCCGATTTTGTAATGGCGAATCTGCTGTTAATTTTTGTTTGAAGCTCCAAAAAGTGGACAATATTTTGGCATTGAAAGAGTTTAAACATTTGAAAGAACAGCAATATTATTGGAATCTAATTGTCCTGGTGTTAAATATAGTAATGTTCGAATGTGGCTTTTTAACCTATGCAATGGCTACTGTTGAATATCCTATTTTGACAGTGTTGGTAGGAATAGGACTACTGCATGTTTATGTGGAGATAGTTCTTGCTGCATGTTTGATATTTTACCTAGCAATACGGTTGCGATTCCTAAACAAAGTTATACAATATAACTTCCATGTTAAATATACAATGTACTTCAACGAACAACCGAGAAATCCAATTGTAGCCAATGAAAGCTTTATTATTTCTGCAGATTTAAATGATAGTAATAAATTAGATCTACAGAAATTCCTCGTTTGCTTGAAGGAGTTATTAAAGTTGTACAAAATGATTACGGAGATTTTCAGTTTTCCGGTAGGTATATATGTATACAGGGTGTAAAGGACAGCCCTCCGCAGACTGATGGGGTGAATTCAATATATCATACTAAGATGACCGGTACATGAAATTATTTCAGGAACGTTATGGGAATCCAATAAACCTGATTTGTTTTATTACCTCACACGCAATGTATCGTTACCGTGGCAAAACGCGCGTAGCGAATGGCAGCGCAGCGAGCCTTCGGCCGCCGAGTATTTCAACATCCATTGCTGATTTTTTGATTTTAGCCGTTTTATTTACATAAATGAAGTGCTGCATACACATACAGAGAATATAATTTTACATTGAAATAAAGGAATAGTAGGTAACTGAAAATACGATTAAAAAATGACAATTTTCCTAAGAATATAATTCAAAATAAGGAGCTGAATGCACCCTGTTAGTTTGCGGAGGGCTGTCCTTTACACCCTGTATATGTATACATATGTTCTTGTTTTATGTAATGTAGATACCGTTACTACTTAAAAATATCTGGTTCGCATACATATACTGGATGATCTTTTTTACCGTCTCGAAATTTTTACAGGGTGTTCTACCCATGAATACGAATAACTTTCACTATGGGACAAACTCTGAAATCACGAAAAAAAAAAATCAGCTGATTCATACAAAAGTTCAATACCCACTCGATCAAAATGTATGAATCAGCTGATTGTTTTTTCGTGATTTCAGAGTTGGTCCCATAGTGAAAGTTGTTCATGTTCATGGGTAGAACACCCTGTAAAAATTTCGAGACGATAAAAAAAAATCATTCAGTATACATAAGTAAATGTAATTATTTTTGTAGGTACTCAACATTACGATAACCTTGTTTTTTTGGGGGCTTTTGGTAACGCTTACTGTGATAATTGGATTGCGTTCTGAGGTAGGTAATGCACAATCTACTTATGCAAAAGAAAATTCAGAGCAACCGAGAAGAAAGTGCCATTTGATCTTTTTTGGAGGGCATTAACTGTGATACTTTTGGAGGTTATTTGAGTATCTATTTTTAGGGGTTCTGTGTGTTCTTATAATTTCGTCATGTAAAATGGCTGTACGGACGGACGAACAAACGGTTGTTTGTCCGTCCGTACAGCCATTTTACTCAGAAACTATAGGCACCTATATCGATAAAAAATTGGAAAGAAAGTATATTCTGTGCACCGCTAAACAATGGACTTGACAGGTCCATTCAATCTGTGTGATTATTTCCTCAAAATACCATTTTATTTAATACTAGCCGCCGACTCTTCCCGCGACTTCGTGCGCGTGGACCTAATTTATATCGCAGTATAAAAACTCATCCTCTACCTACTTCACTCACTTCAAGTTTTATTTT
Organism: Fissipunctia ypsillon; assembly: GCA_947568875.1. Taxonomy (NCBI): domain Eukaryota; kingdom Metazoa; phylum Arthropoda; class Insecta; order Lepidoptera; family Noctuidae; genus Fissipunctia; species Fissipunctia ypsillon. The sequence continues at coordinate 16,855,595 of OX387651.1, forward strand.
CGCGATAAAAATTAGCCTGTCTATTCTCTATACCAAAATTCATCAAAATTGATTCAGCGGTTTAAGCATGAAAACGTAACAGACAGTTACTTTCGCATTTATAATATTAGTTAGGATTATTATCTTTTCAGCTTATGTCAATTATCGAGATCGTCACTATTGGCCTCTGGTTGGTGTACTATTTCATATTAATAATGATGCTGGCTCTGGTGAGCGACTATTTCATACAAGAAGTAAGACAAACAAAGCTACTCTGTATCCATGCGATATCTTGTCGTTTAGAAGGTAATTTTTATTCTTAGTCTTACTATAGTAGAGCTACTATAAATCCCTGTTACTTTTGCAAATCGAAATGTTAGGATACGTACAGTGCGGCCGATTTATCTTGGCGAGTCTGAACATAGGCACTACGAACTTTCGCGCATGTCTCTCACTCGCACTCGCCTCATGTCACCATTTGGGTCCTAAAAAATGTTACTGCGCAGCCTTCTGCGCGAAGTTCGGACTCGCTAAGATAAATCAGCCGTACTGTATTTAGTTAACCAGTCAGGCTGACTTTCACTGGATTTAGAACCAAACGGTCAAACTCTTGACTACCACCATTTTAATCAGCACAACTAATCTATTTTCTTTTTAGATACGTTAAAGCATGATATACGTGTTGTTTTAATTCCTTAAAAAACATTTCAGGTCCTATTTGGAATGCAGCCAACAATGTACTTCGGACAATAGAGTTTTATAAACCTACCTTTTCAGTCTACGGAATTTTTACGATGGATAAGAAACTACCTCTCACTCTAATAGGCGTTATTACTACCTATCTCGTAATACTGATACAGTTTACGATACCAAGTTACGTACAAACTTAATGTTATTAAATTATGAAGCCAGAAATATAACAATATTTTATTTTTGCTCTGTGATTGTCTACTCACTACAGTCGTTAGAATGTAAGTACTTAAGTAATGTGAATGTAATTACATCAAAAAGTAAGCACTAAATATTGCAAAAACACATTATTCTCACACACAAATATGTAACAAGATTTTATATATTATTTATATTTTAACCATCTCAGATTTAAGAGTTCCCTTTTGGATAAGTTACGCACTAGAAAGGCGAAGTGTCTTATATAAATCAATATTTATGTTGATACCATGATATGCCGCCACCTGCTTCAGTAGTGTGTTACATTTTTGTTTATAAGTTACGTACGAATAAAAAATATGGAATGAGCAGTTTACTTCCGATAAAGATGCAACCGCTTTGGCAACATTAAGACACTAATATACAGTCTACGTTTTTGAGCTGTTTAAATTAACATAATAAGTGTAAACTACAATGCTGATGACTATCCAATTCAAAATGGTTAAAATCACAACATACTAACGCGTACAACATTCCAAAGAAATCTATTCTATTCACTTGCTCCCAAAATGTTAGTAGAATTCCGGTTTAATAGGCGAAACGATGGGATTCCTTGAATCCTAGTTTCTCAAGGGCAGGAGTGCAGGCGAAATTGATCATAGGAGGGGGTCCGCACATAAGGACGAGTGTGTCATCTGCCGGCGGGAACAAGTGCTGACTGATCATCTCGTCATTGATAAAACCGACGCTGTACTTCCAACCTGGAAGAAATGTTGATTTACTATAGATTCTAAATATCACAATGAATCGTCAGATTTTTAGGTGTACTGTAAATACTAATATTTTTTGTTATATCGACCTATTTTCATTCATTAAGTTGAAGCAGGTTAGCCAGAAATATTATATTTATAGTACTTTTCTCATCTTCTGCTTATCTAGTAGTCTCTTATCATAGCTAAGACAATGCCAAACGAAACTAACCGAAAGAAATAGCCGTTGGCATCCTTTGGGTATAAAGTTCGAAAAACTACTAAATGGATTTCAATTTAATCTCGTTAAATTACAGCAATTAATCAATTTCTGATAAGATATTTACGTGATCAATCGTGCCTCCACTTTGAACAATTAAAGATTAGATATTCATTTATGGAGTGTAACATAATCAGCCTATCATGTTCCCACTGCTGGGGCACCGGCCTCCTCTCTGTAGGATTTATGAGTGTGTATGTAATGTAGCAGTAACTCACCGTCATTGGGCCTATCGATAGTGTACCACAATTTGAACTGATTAGGGTGTTCAGATTGGTACTTTTCCAGTTCATTTCTCAATAAAATGTCTTCTTCAGACTGGTTGGCAAACAGCAGTCTCATTTCTGTAGGGTCATTGGCATCTTTGCATATGTGCCTGATGAGCTGTAACATTGGCGTGATGCCAGTCCCACCTGCCGAGACAAAACTGTGATTAATAACTAATAACCATTAATTTTAGGTGTAAAACATTTTGAAAGCACGAGGCGACATTTTGATAAAATGAACACTATGTATAATTAGAGTATTATTGTAATTCGTTATGTATAAATATTTAATTTGTAATAATTTCAGATCCATTTGATGTTACACTCGATTGAGCCTATTACATTTGGATTTTGAATTGTCCATTTCATTTGTGTAATAGCAGTTGAATAATTGCCGACGATATAGTAGGAGACGCTTTACAGCAAGACTGAACCAAGATTTATAGTTATATTAAGAAATCATGCTGTAACACCTTTTGGTGTGACTAATTTATATGATGCAAATGTTGCAGAACATTAAATTTGTCATGTGAAGCATGATTTAATATGAATAAATATGGGACTGCTTCGATTCCCGGGTCGTGCAAAGTGTCATTGGGTTCTATCTGGAATTTCTCAGTAGCAGCCCGGAGTCTGGATTTATGCCCGGTTGATGGCAATAGGGTCGCACATGGAACTTAAACATAACTAGCGAAATGTGGGTGTACTATAGGTAAACCACTACCTAACCCTTCGGGGAATACAGGCGTGATGTTATTTTATGTAAATATGGGGTCTTTCAATGTCATTCTATATGAAGTTGATAAGAGTTGGTGACGTAAGTGTCCGATACGCCTCCTTATCGGTGAATGTACATCGCGTCGAACTGTAAATACCTGCGATCATGTTAAGTTTCTTAGCCGGCATTTTGACGGGTGGGTCTTTCCTCATTTTCTTGATAAGGAAGGTCCCATTTCCGGCGTACTGCAACCTTCCTGAAGGACCTCGCACGTCGATTGTGTCATTGAGCTTCAAGTTGTTCAAGTGTTGCGACATTTTCCCACCATCGGGGAATTTAGGATGCACATTTTTGAGGTACACCTGAAATAAAATGTTTTATATAAATGCATGGAAGATGCTTTGACCTGCAGTAGGATATTCTTAATAGAAAATGAAATACGGTAAATGGTCGTGTTGAAATAATTGCTTTGATTTTATGACATAATGCGGGTCTCATCTATACAGGGTTACTGGTAACTCGACGTATTCCTTATAGGACGTCATAGTAGGGTTAAAATGCAACAAATTAAGCCACCAAAATGTTCTACCGAAATTCAGTAGTTTTTGAGTTAGTTAGATTTTTAGTTTTTTTATACAAAATCCCAGATTAAACTATTTGAAGCCAACTAACTCAAAAACTACTGAATTTCGAAAGAACATTTGGTAGCTTAATTTGTTGCATTTTAACCCTACTATGATGTCCTGCAAGGAATACGTCGAGTTACCAGTAACCCTGTATAAATAAAAAGAAAAGTCCTGACTGACTGACTCATCAATGCCGAGCCCAAACCCTTAGACCTAGAAAGCTGAAATTTTGCACATAGGTTCCCTTTACAATGTAGACAAGGAATAAGGAAGGATTTTTTAAAATTCAACCCCTAAGGGAGTAAAATAGGGGATGAAAGTTTGTATGGAAAAACGTCATTTTTGTAGTTTAAACCATGAAAATTGCTATCTAGCATTCTGGTTAAAAATTAAAAACCACGTGTTTCAGCGTTTTTGGAAAATCATCCCCTAAGGGGTAAAATAGGGGATGAAAGTTTGTAAAGAAGAAAAGCTTTTTGTTTAGAAATTATGCTGTCTTTAACCTTTTTAACCGCCCGTCTTCATATCAGTTGTCGTGCCCCCAGCGCCCGGCACAGTGAATTCGTACGGTATTCGGTCGTAAATATACGACTTAAGCGAAATGGACACGAAAATATTTGTCGGACTTATCCGGCGCAGGCGATTAAAGGGTTAAAACCTTAAGAGATTCTGCAACACTAGAAAAACTGAAACTAGTCTACATGGCTCTATGCCAGTCCATTATTCAATATTGCATAACTGTGTGGAGAGGTGCAGCCAAGACTTGTCTTCTCGGGTTGGAGAGAGCGCAAGGAGCTGTGCTTAAGGTCATGACCAAAAAACTATATAGATTTCCCACGTCCCAACACTTTGCTGAATGTAAAGTCCTTACAGTGCGCCAGCTCTATGTGCTCAAATCCATCCTTAGGAGACAACCGACGGTTCCTCTGCCCGACCCAAATAAGCGTAGCAAATCCTTAATATGCCTTACTGTACCCTGCCGGAGTGCTTTTGCTAAACGCCAGTGTGACTCTTCTTTCCATATAATAGGCTCAACAAGGTACTAAGATTCTATAGTGTAAGCTATAAAAAATGTAGTACAATGTTATCAGAATATTTAGCGATACTCAATTGCACAGACACAGGAAAACTTCTAGAAATTTTGTCATGATGATAATTTATTCGCTCGTAAGCTAACTTTTGTATACATAGGCTAGTTTTAGGTATTAATTAATATGCTTTTTCTCATAGTTGTTAATAGATTATTTTTAGATCAGTTTTATTTAAACATTTTAATGTCCCAGTGTAAATGAAATGTAATGTGATGGCCTGAAACACAGGTTTGAATAAACATCGATCGGGCGGGTGGCTACTTAAAATTCTAATTCCGAACCATCATTACTTGCACCTGTAATAAAAAACTTTTAGCTTTAGTTTATTATTAGGCACTATAATTGTATAGGAAATTTACTATAGTTGGCTAAATGTACACTTTTGTAAACGTTTTTATTAAAATAAATTAAATTATTCTATCCTTTATTTCATTTATAAACATATAATTAACATTTTTTAATATTTTTATAAAAACATTTAAAAATATAAAAAATAGTATTAAGTATTATTATTTATTACGAGTGACGTGTTTTGGCATTTGTGGAAAATCATCCCCTATGCTAGCTAGGGTTACAGGATGTTCCAAAAAGTTACCGTGGCTCCGGCCGGCACGGGCAACTGAAGGAACACGGGTGGGTTTTTTTTGGCTTCGCACGGTTAGTGCATTTAGCCAATAAAAAAAAAGTTTATTTTGGAACAATAACACAGGACTAAGTACAACAAGTGAAACAATGATAGCTGCAAAAGTATAAAACTGCAGCGCAGCCAGCAACGCTCTTCTCCAGATACAGAATGAATCGATGTTCCATGTAGACAAGTTAGTTTAGCATAAGTTAATTTAGATTTAGGTAATTGATAATAAAAACAAAAAATAAGATGAATTAGATAAAAAAATATATATATATATAATCTTTTGTTTCAGGGACTTTTGTTCTTGTGAGAACATGTCAGTCCCGTTAAGTCACATCTAATTATACAACATCACAAATAACATTGTTTCATTACAAGGTAAAGGAAAAGGTGTCGGTAACAAGACCTCACTGACGCGTGAACATCTTAAATAAAGTGGCGGCAGCAGGTGACGTGGGATTTGCTAGAACTGATGTAAATGTACCAACATCCATTATATTTAATTTAAATTCACGCATCAATAATTCCCTGTCTCTCTCATATTTTACACAGTATAAAAAAAAAAATATATATATATAAACAGTACAGAACATAATGATTTGGGATGTATTTTTGACGATGAGTTAATGTAGTGATTGTAGGGTGAATGGTATGTGGGAGAGTGTTAATGAGGTGTGCAAGGGGTGTGGTGTTTGTGGCATGTGTGTTGTGTGTGGTTTTGTTGGGGTGTGTGAGGGAGTGATGAGTAGTATACACTTCCACGAGTTTCTCAATGTCACGTTTAGACGAAGAAACCAAGGTAAAGAAACGGAAATATTAAAAACGATTAATTAAAACGGGATTTAGAATAGGACGAATGACGAATGTATTGTACAGATATTTGTTGTTTGAAGTTTCAATAAAATATTCTAGACATTTAATCTAAAATATTGAAAATTATTACAAGATAGCAGAAAATATGTTAAGATTGATAATACGACGTTTTTTACGTGTCTGATTACATGTTGCTATCTAGTAAGGAATGAGCGTTTTGGTATGTATTGTAAAACATTTTGTGGCATGATGTTAATGACATAAATGTGTTTTACCTTTTTTTTTTTTTTTTTTTTTTTTTTTTGTGCATGGGAAATCATCAAATGACTTCTCCCGCTCTGGGCGGAGCGGGAGGGCGTGTCAGACTTTTACTGACTAAAACCCACCCGTGTTCCTTCTGTTGCCTGTGCCGGGGCCACGGTAACTCTTTCGAACATCCCGCAACCCTAGCTGGCATCGGCCCTAGCGGACCCCGTCAATAGTGCTGACATCTCTTTGAGGCGCGCGTGGAACACGACGCGCCGTCGACTCGGGCTTGGTCCTTACCGGACGGCGAGCTACCCATTGCTTGCCGTCCGCAAGCCCGCGCCTACGGTGGCCGGGAATCAGCTGCCAATTCCCGACGCCCAGGGCGTCTCCTGCGACGACTAGGGGCGTGAGGGTGCAAAGCTTGCCTCTCCCTCACGCGTCCCGCCTCCTCCTTCACGAGCATTACTGCTTCGCAGAAGGAGGTAATGGCTTCCCATGCACTCTCGCTCCGTACCATGGCCTGGACCAGGGCCGGACGCGAGAGATCGCCGCCGCCGATCGCTTCCGCGAGGACACGGCGGTGCTCCGCCCAAGCCGGGCAGACCTCCACCGTATGCTCCACCGTGTCCTCCGGGCGATCCACACAGTGGTGACACCCGGGCGTTTCCTCCCGCCTTATCCGGAACAGGTACCTCCCGAAGCACCCGTGTCCGGTGAGGACCTGCGTCAGGCGGAAGGTGAGGACGCCGTGGCGCCTCTCCAGCCACTCCTCAAAGAGGGGACTTATCGCCGCAATTGTGGCGTGCCCAGCGCTGGGTTGCGACAATCGCACTCTCCATGCCGCCATGAGATCCTGCCGGAGCTCTGTCCGCCGTGCCGCGATTTCTCGCGGCAACGGAGTTACGCCCCGGCGTCCTGCCTCCTCGCACCACTCCCAGATGTGCGCGAGGACTAAATGTGTTTTACCTTAATAACAAGATCAACATATCCCTTCTCTTCATCACTGGAAACTGGAGTGTAAGCTCTGATGACAAGGTCATCACCAATCTTTGCTGACAAGTGGATGTGCTGACCAATTGGCAAGCCTGTAACAAAAATGCAGAGTTTTAATTTAGGAAATAGCATAGTTACGTAGCAAAGAAAGCGATTCATATGAATATGAACCTTCATCTGCCTACCCTTTTCCCAACTATATTGGGGTCGGCTTCCAGTCTAACCGAATGCAGCTGAATACCAGTATTTTACATGGAGCGATTGCCTATCAGACCTCCACAACCCAGTTACTGGGTAATACGATAACCCTTGGTAAGACTGGTTGTCAGACTTTCGGGCTTCTGACGACGCGTAACGACTGTCAAAGATTCACAAATGAGAGCCGGGAGCAACGGCTTAACGTGCTTTCCGAGGCACGGAGGGGTCTTGGTATGTGAAGATGTTCACCCATCCAAGGACCAACCGCGGCAAGCGTAGCTTAACCTGATCGATCGACCCGTGCGGCTATTATTACTTAACCACAAGGTCCACTACGAATATGAACCCTATCCTTATGCATATTCGTATCTAAAAATGTGAGCAAGTTTTTGATTACAATATGAACAATAATCCGTAAACGACGTTTACTTTAATTCGCAAAGTAAAGTCAAAGAGCGGTTTATGTAACTTGCCTTGACAGTGTTGTTGTCACAGCATGAAGAGTTCATCGGGTCATGCTGTGACATCACTATCAGGGTAATAGTAATTTAATTCAATTGGAAGTAAACATAACAGTTAAGTGAACAATTCATTAAATCTCAATTCTTAGGTCTATATATTAACAGAAGAAAATAACAAAAGCAAAAAAAAAATCATTGTTGTTAGATAACATATTATTATAAACAAGTTTTTGGAATTTAAACATTTCAAATGATAAAATCATTCAAATATCTTTAATAAATAAAATATTTAAAATTGTTGAGATGATTTTCTTGTTATCAATTTTTGGTAGATGATTTGACAGAATTTGTTTGTAGATAAGTGATGATTTGAATTATAAATCTGGACAGTCATTGTTATCATGCAAAATGAGTTAGCAATGAATGAAATCAAGAGTAATTATGATACCTATTTATAATTTTAGTGCTAATTGTTAGTTTATTTATGAATTTTGCTTAAAGCTAAGTAAATAAAATTATAGGACAAGGACGATACAACTCTTCCCTAGAAGCTTGGCCCAAATTTTTGATACATGTTGCCCAAAGTTGAAGCCAATGGTAATTGATAGATATTATCATCAATAGTAACTTTAACTATGGCACCAAAGGAACCTATCCCGGTTAAAAATAAATATGACCTAGAGAAAAATAAAATAATAAATAACATAACATCACACAATGTGAGTGTTAATGACGTAGACCGTTGGGGTGTCTACCCCAACGGTCTACGTCTGTATTGTGTACGGAATACGTCTGTATTCTTGAGTGCAGACCGCGAATCGGCAAACGTAAGGTAGGACGCCCTCAGGCTAGGTGGAGCGACGACCTTCGCAGGGTGGCTGGTAGCAGCTGGATGAGATTTTAAAATCAGTCTTAGGTATACTGATTAAATATGCAGGCTCAATTATTCTTTATTGCAATCCATAATGTACACATACAGGTGGTGAGTTTAATAATTTTAGAAACAATTATGGACCCTGTCGGGCACAGCAACATTATAAAAGTAGGAGGGAGAGCGCTTTAATGATTTTCCTTTACTAAATATTCAAATTATTTGCTATATATTTATTTAGGCTATCTTTGAATCAATTTCACTTAATGTAAATAGAATAGAATTTCTCTTCATTCGAGTGACCAGGACTCAACAAGACTGGTAGTAAAACTTAAGACTCTGTTAGTAAGTACAGACATTAAACCAACAAAAACCGAGGAAAAAAAACAAGCAATTAAATAATGGCCGATCACTGCTGTGACATCCCATGAGAGACGGCACAACAGCGACCCACATAAAAACAGTTCAGGCGACTCGCAATCATGTTTAAGACACTATTGGAGTTGTCCCATACTCTGCGCACCAGGGAAGCGCACCTTTTACGCATCGTTGTGTAAAAGCAATCCACATGCGCATCTGCGAACATCCCCGAAGCACTACAGAAACGGGGCAGCCCCGCCAGTAAACTAAACCCCAACCCAAACGCCTAAACGCCAACTAACTAACTCCAACGCCAATATAGCCTAAACGCGTTGTTATATTGGACACGGAGAGCACCGTACGATCTTTGCGTATCTAGCCCACAGGCTGCACGTGTAGGCTCGAAAAACAAGTGTAATTGTTTTTATAGCAAACTAGCTGTGCCCCGCGACTTCGTTCGCTGGAAGTCGTAAGATACGCAATATACTAAAATAACAACCACATTTTAATAAAACTCCCTCGTCCCTCGACCACCCGCCGCATTTCATCTACCGCCCGCGCTATTACTTCGTTTTCGCTTAGCGTTCCTCCTGATTTTTTTGCTTTTCGTTTCTTTGGTTGGCGTGAAGTTAAATTATAACCATCCCTGAGAGTGGGGCTAAATACAAAAATAATTTTTCAAATCCGACTTTTTGTTCACAATTTAATTTGTTTTAATTTTTTTTTGCGCGGAACCCTAATTCTTATGGACGATACCGCACTTGATAGGCTGCGCTCAGAGGTACTGAGCAACTATATTGCCTCGACTTCGGCACAGACCGCGGCACAAGCATCAACTATTGGTGCAATCCCGCCGCAGCCCAATCATGTTGAAGAAGAGGATGATAGGGTTGCCACAGTAAGTAGCCAGTGTAACGTACGTCTGAAGAGCGCATTGGAGGATGCGTTTCGCGAGTATAGGTCCACTCCGACCGGACTTGGGCCCCGATTACCACGCTTACCTATGCACAAGAAAGTCCACCAGAATACATGTCCCGCGTCACAGAGCGCATCGACTTCCTGAAGCAGAAGGTTAGTGCATGGGCGAGCCGTATTCGGCGGTATAAGCGGCGGGTTGATCGATACAAGCCGAATCGCATGTTCCAGAGCGATGAGAGGTGGGTATATAGAGCTTGGGAGCGGCCTGAACAAAATGTGGCGGACGTGCGCCGCCCGGATGATGCCACCACGAGTACATTCTGGCGCAACATCTGGTCGGTGCCCGTCTGTCACGCTGAGGCTGGCTGGATGCAGGACGTCGAGCGAGTGTGTGGAACTATACCAGAGATGGAAGCAGTCCAGATTACGCCATTTGACGTAGCCAGAGCAGTCCGTCCGTTACCGAATTGGAAATCTGCAGGATCGGACGGACTGCACCACTTTTGGTTGAAATGGCTAACTAGTTCACACACTTGCCTGGCATCTTAGTTCCAGTCATCCTTAGAGTCTGGATCGCTACCGCAGTTTCTAACAACAGGCGTTACTCACCTGCTCCATAAGTCAGGTAGTCCCGCGGAACCCAAGAATTATAGACCGATCACGTGTTTGTCGACGGTCTATATTTATAAACTTCTTACATTCATTTTGAGAACGAGAATTAATATACACATTGAGAGTAACTTGATTATGTCTGCCTCTCAAAATGGATGCAGGAACGGGTCCCGCGGTACTAAGGAGCTACTCCTCATCGACATGGCCATTAGCCAACAGGTTCGTCGATCCCGTAAGGATCTGTCGACATGCTGGATAGATTATAAGGCCTACGACTCGGTGTCAAATACATGGCTCATGAGGGTGCTGGAGTTGTATAAATATAATTTATATGTACTTATAAAGTAAAATAAAGGAAAAATAACTTTATTATCAGACACAATTAGTCCATGCGTTACAAAAATTTAAATCAAAAACACAAAAAACATAATACATATCAAATTAAATACAAATGCACGATATACAAATACATATAAAATAAAAAATAAATACAAATACATATAAAATAAAAAACAAATACATATAAGATTATTTAAGGTATTGAAATGACACTCTGTGAGTAGTCGTCCAATGCCACATTATGGGGCTGTCCATCCTGCTGACTACAATAGTCAGCACACTGTTGGGCCTATCGCGCACTCGCCGCATCAGGGACGCTATACGCCAACGCATGTGCGCGTAAAAATCCGGCACGCCGGTTTACGCGAACATTCCCGACGCACTGCAAAAGCGCGGTATTCCCAACATCACCCTGAAGGCATTATTATCATATATTGTACGAGCTTTTTGTATAACTGACCCATAGGGCGCACGTGTACAGAGACTGGCAATATGCCCTAAAGAGTGTAATTTTTACCTCTTCTGTACATCGTGCAAACCAGCCAGCATGTTACACCTAACTGCCAATGCTCTGCGTTCCCTCTCCAAATCCGTATCACCGGACAAACTGTCGGTCACCCAGTGTCCCAGGTACTTGAACCGTGTCACTCTGGTAAGCGGGACGCCCCCTAAGGTGACTGGTGGGACAGTGTTATAAGTACATTCATATGCATTCAGTAAAAATCACATTACAAACAGTCACTTCAATTTTATTTATTTGTATAGAGTATAGATATGTCGTGGCCAGATCATAGAATTGATCATTTCATGAAGTGTTCGACCATTTCAAGAATTAATGGTTGTATTTCATGAAATAGAACATCGACCACTGGTCACATCATGATGTGGTCTGGCCAGATCATTGAATACTCAACGTTTGACGATATGAACGGTTAAACACACGACTACTTCATGATGTGGCCAAACATTAGTGATCATATCATAAAATAGTTAGATTATCCACCGGTTGAGGCGTTGATGTCGTTTTGTTTTTGTTGTGCATCTATTCCTACTCAAATAATTCCTTTTTTAGGGTCATAAAAATAATAAATAACCAAGTAACTGCGACCAACTTGGATGTAGCGCTCGCTTCGCTCGCTCGGCTCGCGCGCGATTGGTCACAGCTCTAACTTAAGCTAACCCATTTGGTCGGGGTGCCACGGCGGCGTGAAATGCAACTACTTTGCGATATGCCCAATGGTCAGCTGAGAATGTCGATAAATAAGTTGCTTTCGTCACAATATGGCCATTTCTACGATCGGACCACGACAGACACCTACATTAATGATATAGCCAAACGTCGACTGACATATCATTAAACATTGACGTTTAAACGATGGTCAATTTTAGCTGGCCGTTTCATGAAACGAAACCATTTCATGAAACAAAACCATTTTATGAAATGACCAAACACTTCATGAAATGATCAATTCTAAAATCTGGCCACGACAGATATATGATTTTTCTTATAATGATTGTATATTTTTTTACTAGGATAGATTTTTTAATTGCCATAGTAAAAGTTACTACAGGCAATAAGATCTGTCAACTACCATTGGTTTCAACTTTGGGCGACATCTTAAAAATGTTGGGCCCACATCCAAAAAACAAAATTAATGAGGGTAGAAAGGTATAATTTATGTTAAGTATGCCCAATTTTTTTATTAGCGTTCACTTATTACAAGAGTTCAATCTGCATAGTCAATGAATAAATAATGTACTCACCTAAAACATGTTCTGATGAAGGCAGACCGAAACGGAACCTCCTTGTGTCATGACTGATCTCCTCTCTCTCTATGAGTGGCAGAGCATACTTCACATTAGGGTCCGCTAATGCCACTATCTGTGAACTCTTCTTTGGGGCTTCTTTTGTTTGTTTCTTATCCCCCCAGAACCAGTTGGCAAGTACTGATACAAGTATCACTACTGATCCAACTCCAAACACTATGGGTAAAACCTGTAAAAAGAGTTCTCATTAAGATTATGGTAAATAAATCTTTGTTTGACTTATTTACTAAGTTACACACAGTTGTATCACAACAAGAAACATTTTATTTTGAAATGTGTTAATCTGAACAAACAAGTAAATGCTGAACATTTAGAAAAGATATGGATGTCTTACATGTCAATGATATTCAGGCCATTCTTTCGAAATGATTTGCAGCTAATAAACTTTTACTTAATGAGAACAAAACTAAATGTCTTAAGTTCGCATTACCAAATGTACAGACGCCAGCAGGTCAAGCTACCAGAAACTGTCAAATTTTCCCAATCAACCTTAAACCTAATGCTTAAGCGATAAAGTTGAAAATCTATTAAAGAAATTTGACAGATTGTAGTAGCTTGATGTGCTGCCGTCCATACCCCAAGTGGATCTAAATTTACAACTTGATGGCAAGAAACTAGATGCTATTATGGAAACTGTATTTCTAGGATTTACTCTAGATTCAAAATTGCAATGGGGCACCCACATTAGAGCTATTTCAGGTAGATTAAGTTCAGCTGCATAATGTACGAAAAATAAGGCAGTAATGTACGAAAAATAAGGCACTTGACTGATATAGCCATAGCTAGGTTAGTATACTTTGCTTATTTTCACAGTATTATGTTTCATGGCGTTCTGCTGTGGGGATCGACAGCTGACGTAGATTCAGTTTTCATTTTACAAAAGAGGGCAATCTATGCAATTTGTAAAATGGGTCCTCGTGGGTCCCTTAGAAACAAATTCAAAGAAATTGATGTACTAACTTTGCCTTCTCTTTATATCTTAGAAAGTATTTTGAATGTTCGCAAAAAAATTTCAAAATTAGAAGTGATTTCCGTAATATAAATGCATGTAGTAAACATGAAATCGTGATACCCAAATTTAGATTAACTAAAACAAGCAAGTCATTTCTTATAAACAGTATCCGCTTTTATAACAACTTGCAAAAGTCGGTTACAGAACTTAGCGATGGAAAGTTCAAAACCCACATCAAACATGTCCTTATTAACAAAGCATATTATAAGATTAAAGACTACATTGAAGACAGGGAAGTTTGGCGCTACTTCCTTCTGCACATGTGGCTTCCCTGGTACCTCATTAACAGCATAACTATTTATGTAAATGTCTATTAACTGCTCCCAAATAACTTTAATTTAATTTATTTTATTGTTTTTTACATGCTTCCATTACATAATCTTTTCATTATTTTACATTATATAGTCTTGTCTTTTAAATAGATTCTTTTATATTTTGTGAATGTGAGAATGTTGTAGGCTAAATAGACTGAAGATTTTTAGACCATTTTCTATTTTGTTAAGTACCTGGTACTTGTTGACAGGCCTACACTGTCCTCCCATGCTTAATAAGTTTAATAACACTGTAAATTGGAAACATTGTAAAAGCCAATTATTGTTAAAAGAGTAACCGTGGAGTTTCTTGCCGGTTCTTCTGCATAGGAAACAACCAATTGGAACCATGCTTAATTAAAAATGTAATTTTGTGAACTATTGTTCTGAGTACTTTCATAATTATAAATTTGTCATGTACTGTGTGTGTTTGTTTTTGGTGATGTACTGTATTTTACATTTAGATGTAAATTATTATCTTATTCAACAAGAGTTTGTCCTCATCTGCCTAGCCTTTTCCCAACTATATTGGGGTCGGCTTCCAGTCTAACCGGATGCAGCTGAATACCAGTATTTTACATGGAGCGACTGCCTATCTGACCTCCACAACCCAGTTACTGGGTAATACGATACCCCTTGGTAAGACTGGTTGTCAGACTTTCGGGCTTCTGACGACCCGTAACGACTGTCAAAGATCCACGAATGACAGCCGGGACCAACGGCTTAACGTGCTTTCCGAGGCACGGAGGAGTCTCGGTATGTAAAGATGGTCACCCATCCACGGACCAACCCCGGCAAGCGTAGCTTAACCTGATGGATCGACCCATGCGGCTGTTATTACTTAGCCACAAGCTCAACAAGAGTTTGTCCGAGTTAATATTTTTATAGATATTTAAGTATTATTCTACTGTTTATTTTGTACTCAAGTTGATGATTACCAAGCAGCGATATAATGAATTATAGTTTTGAATTTTTCCATAAAAAATTATTCCTTCTTGTTATCATAATTTGTTAAAATTTTGGAATTTTATAAAAGTTAAGATGAATAAATTATTATGAATTCACATTATAGTTCAGTCATTTTGAATTATGAAACTTTATTTAATAGGTACAGATTTCTGATTTCTTTTTGTCACAGCATGATGTTTAAGTATGCACAGAACATATTTAACCTAGGATGTATACACATACCTACTTAATTTTGTCAAGGGCCATTGCCACTATCAACAGGTTTTATTTAACAAGGTAAGTACTTCAGATAACACTTTTTATCTGCCAAATAGCACAAATTAATTTTAAATAAAGTAAATTTGGTACATACTGGAATGTTTTCAAAAAAGTCAGCCACAGCCACTTCTAGGTTACTCATTTTGATTATTACTGATTAATTAAAATATGAAAACACACTTCTTGATAAAGTTTTTTGCAATTAAAATTATCAAACTAGCAACACGAAAACTTCGTTTTCGTTTTACGCACAACCATATCGTAGAGGGTAAATATGCAACTGTTTAAGGTCAGACAGACATACGAGCAAATACTCTAGGTACATAAGTATTTTATACTCGAGTGCATGAACATGAAATCATGATCATATTTTGTTAGTGAGTTACCAAGGGCATGCGTATTGCGTATGAGAGCTTCGAGTTTATAGGATTGAGCGAACGACTAGCAAGCGAGCATTAATTAGACCTTGAACTCTAAATCAGATGCTAACTAAACCAATGACTGAATCTGAATGATTAACTTGTGTCTGACATTACTACCGATGTGCTGCTCACTCACACTATTAGAGAAGTATTAAGTTCTGTGGTGCTGCTGCTGACTGATCGCGCAAATGATTGGCAATTTGGCATAATATTAATTTACCACAAAGGAATTCGACACGCATCACGAAACGTGCTACTAACCAAACTCATGATGTTCTTTCACTGCTGCTAACACTAACAGAATAAACATAAATGAGACACGTAAACCTATGTTATCCATTATCTATCCAATATCCTATCAATTTAGATAAGAACCATTGATGAATTTATCAATTTGTTTTTCATAACCTCAAAGGCTTGTTAATAAATAAAATATAAATCATAAACTTACTAATTTGGAATTAGTGAAAGTCATCTTCTGTTCATGTAGAAAACATAAAAAAAAAACACCAAAAACTCTAAACTACACTCAAAGTTCAGTTTATAATGTTATTGCATATTATAAATAAAATAACGGTGGAGGTATTGCTTTGCGTGCTACTCTAGTAACTGGCGAATGCTGTGAATTCCAATTAGCGGACAGTGAGTGAGAGGAATTTATTTTAGTCTGGTAGGTATATGATTTGTTACCTTTCACTGTTTTCGGCGATGACAATCGATCCTAAAATAGTACGTGGGTTTTTAGTAAATAGTCATTGCAGCTATCGCAGCTATCTACAACTATTGCTAATTAGTTTGAGCTAGTGCTTGAAAGAGTTTCTCAGTCTTTTTATCCCTCGAATTGTTACACTATTATTATGCATAACAATTACCTATTTGAAACTGTTCTACATATTGTTTACAAAACATTACAAAAAATTAAACAACTGGTAAATAAAGGGCTAAAATGTTTTGATTTTGCCGCCATTCTGTTAGCAAATTACTGTCAATGTCAACTGCCAAGGAAGGTGTGAAGCGTAGACAGCATTCTCTGTCTACGGTGTGAAGTGTTTTTATCTTGAGGTTGGCACTTATCACTTGGTGTTGCTACAACTACTTTGAAATAAGCGAGGAACAGACTTTTAACGCTAATGTCCGTCGTTTGTATTCTATTCTATTCCACGATTGTTTCAACAAATGTTTACTTACCACCTAAGCATATACATTGTGGAATGCAATAAATGATTGAGTATTGTAGCCATGCTATCTACTTAATTGCTGGTACAGTCAACCACACGTCCATGGTAACAATTTAACATGCTGTGGTCGCTAAGTGAAAGTTTACACCTACAGTCCTACCAACTTATCTGTGAACTGAAAGAGGACGGCACCGTCGATTCAGTGTTGCTAATTAATATAAGGTGCCCAAAATTGAGTAAGTTTTCAAGAAGGAAATTTCACATTAGATATAATCGTTTAATAAGAATTACAGTTTTTATAAATTAAAAACAATGATACCTATATAAAAATAATAAAATAAATACCTAAAAAGAATTTGATAATTTACAGTAACGTAGGTACGCTAACAGTTTAGTCTCTCAGCAATAAACAATGGCTTTATCTAAAAAGTAATTCAATGAAGTGGAAATTCAGCAGATAAAATGTTCCACGGGGGGATACAACTTTCATTTAAAGCGAAGTTAAGTAGGGACCTACCTTGCAAGAGGTACCTGGATGTCTAGCATTTAGTTATGACCGTACCTAACCCCTAACACCAGATTTGACTAATTATAATTAGCAGTAGTACCTAGTGGTAGTGTAGTGTAATAAAAAAAAAACAAATTGCTTTACAATGATTTATTGAAAACCAGGTTTACAGTAATTGTGATCTTTACATGAACCTGCATACACAACTTCATCCTGGTTGTGAGGCCATACTCCGCTTATTTCCGTATCACTATCATCATTATCACTATCGCTTTTGGTTTCAGTGTCACCTACCACTTCTATAATAAAAGGTTTATCTAATTACAAATCATGTTTTAAGTATTCTCCTTCTAACCTGCGAACGTGTTTACAATGCTGTGTCCACTCATGAACTGTAATAGCGTCAAAAGCTTCTCTAACTAGGCGGGGAATTTCAGCATTTTTGTGCTCAATATTTACATCAGCAACTTTTCTTTTCATTGTGCTCCATATGAGTTCAATGGGATTGAGATCACGGTGATAAGGTGGTAAATATAAGCATTTGTGTCTATTGTATTCTAAAATTTTTTCAATCTCATATATACAGGTTCAGGCTATTTTCTCTTTATTATTTTTAAAAGCTGAGGTTTAGTCAAATTCTCTCCGTAGTCAATTTTATTTTGGGTCAACCATAATTGCATATCTTTTTTTAAGGAATTCGTATTTGGGACTTTATTCACACAAATACGGTGATAAGGAGCATTATCCATCACTATTATGGATGGCTCTCGTAAATTAGGCGCAAGTTTTTCAATAACCCACTTTTAAAGTTATTCATCCTATTCATCATTCCTATTCATCTCGTCATGATAATCACCACTTTTTGTGTTTGATTTAAACACAAGTAGTGCATTTGTAACAAATCCAGTATCTCCTCCCGCATGAATAATAATATATCTTTGCCCTTTCGATGCAGGCTCCAATACTCCGTCTTCACCCTCTCCTTGCCAACATTTACCCGATGTATGCGAAGAGTGAATATAGGTCTTATCTAAATAAATTATGGGCCGGGGCTGGGGAGATTTATTATTTTTATCCACTGCATGAAAGTACTTATCTCTCCAAGTTGATATTTCATTACGCTCCATAAGAACCTTCCGATTGGATTGAGATTTTTTAAAACGAAATCCCACCTTGTGAAGCAGCTTTCGCAGACTCTCTCGCTGTCCTGTGTAATTTATTTCTGTCTTTAAGACCTCTAGAAGCTTTTTAACAGTAGGGACCTCTTTTTTAGCAGAATAAAATTCACGTACTTTCCTCCGTATAACTCCCATGTCAAAATCATCAACATGCACAAATCCACTTTTACGTTTTCTCTCCTTGCCTGGTGTCCGAATTTTTGTACCAGTTTCTTCTGCTGCGTGCCCTTCCTTAACTATTTTTGAAATTAGTCCTTGACTCACACCTGAAATATAAGATAGTAAAATAAATGTTAGTAGAAATTTGAAATCTGGCAGGTTAGTTTGCTCACTCACTTAGCAGGTTACCTATTAGATTACGTTACCGTTACGCTAACCTGCAGCAAGAATAGAAACGAATATTTCGTAGACTTAAATAATTAGTTAAGTATCGGATAATTTTTAACAAGAAAGTTGACAACACTAACCTGTCGCTGCCGAAATTCGTTTGTATATTTGATTAAATGGAATAATTGGAGACCCCGCCTGAGCTTCTTCTTCAAAAAAGGTTTTAACCTATAGAATAATGTTTCGAGCATCACATTTAATAGCTTTCGGCATATTTAACTTTATAAATTCAGCAATATTACGACAAAACAGCCAGAGAACCCGAATGTAGTATACACTGACAATCGAATGACATTTCAACATGACGGCCGTAGTTCCAATTTTCGCCATTTCAGAGATAAGTTGGTAGGAGTGTACTTTATATCTGATGTTGCCCTTAATGTATTGTGCATATATTTTGTTGGAGATCCTAAATAAATAAATAGTGACTTTTATTTCGTGACAAGTGTTGGTTGCTAAGGACCTGGTAGCCTAAGGCTGATCAAGTTGCAACATCAAATTCTGTTTATTCGTTTTCAAAGGTAATAAAGAGTCAAAAGTAATTAACAAAATATTTATTATCTTTTAGAATAATATTAATTTACAGTGTTCAACACTGAGTCAAACGTCGAAGCGTTTCATAATAAGCCAGGACAATATATAATAAAATATTTATTATAATCTGATATCATTTGACACTCGGCTTATTTAAGTAGGTACCTACAATACAATTTTTCTTATTAATATGCATCTATCTATATTTACAGTATCTAAAGTATACATGTATCACGACTTATTTTGATTCTTATTTGCTAGTTAGTCCTAATAATTTCCCTAATACTTTGAGTTACCCCCGCGACCAGCACGAAGCTTCCAAACAATACTAATATTACGTCTTTCACGAGAATCCAGTTGTATTTTCCGAGGCCTCTCTCCCAGTTAAAAATAATGTCCATCAAAGATGGCGCAATGAGGCCCAGGAAAGAGTAGAAGAATGCTCCCTCCAGGCCAATCACTTGTTCCAGACGAGGTAAAGTAGCCGCTGCTATAACTGTGGACAAAAAATAAAATGATTACTTACTAACTAGCTGTGGGCCGCGACTTCGTTCGTGTGGCACATACGTGGAAGTAGTAATATGTATATTACGACTTCCACGAATACTAACATAACAGCCACATTTTAATGAAACTCCCTCGTCCCCCGACCCGTCGCAATGCATCGCCCGCCCGCGCTATTACTTCGTTTTCGCTTAGTGTCCTTTCTGACTTTTTTCGTTTTGCTCGACTCCTAAGGGTTGTAGCGTGATGTTAAATAGCCTATAACTATACTCGAGAATTGGGCTAGCAAATACAAAAAGAATTTTTCAAATCCGACTTTTTGTTCACAATTTCATAGTTTTTTTTTTTGCGCGGAATCCTAATTATTTTTTTAAAATAAAATGGCATAAGCTACTCCCCGTAACATCAGCTGTCTGCCAGTGAAAGCCCCGTCAAAATAGGACCAGCCGTTTCGGAGATTAGCCGGAACAAACAGACAGACAAAATTTTTACAAATTTGTTATAAGTAAGTTGTTATTTTGACATTACAAACACACTTCAATTTTATTTATTTGTATAGATATGTAGATATTTAATGTGATGCTTGAAGTTTCTGTAAATAATATTATATATGTATAATAATAAAAGTAACTAAAAGTATGCTTCCAAAAACTATACAAGTATGGCATAAAGTACAGTGATAGTCGAAGCCTAATTCCTACTCAGCTGCAGGTTGAACAGCGCTTTATGTATACCCAATGATAATGCTTCGTCTACATTGTCGCAATAACGAGAACTATAGTGCGCGCGCTCTCTCTCGCACACCGCTCGACGTCTCGATAGACAACAGAGAGCGCGCGAAGTGTATTCGAGTTATTGCGACAATGTTGCCGTAGCATAAGGCCGGCCACATACAGTCGAAATTCCGTTTCGAAAGCAGCAAATCCATTCATAATCTGGTAAAGTCTAGTAGTAATCTAGTAGTAGTAGATTTGCTGCTTTCGAAACGAAATTCCGAATCGGAATTCCGACTGTATGTGGCCGGCCTAAGTGTAGGTATAGTTAATAATGTGTTGGTACCTAATGTTACATTATGATAGGAATATCTCACTAACCTGTGAGAACCGCGAATACGGCTCGAATGACGCCTTGCGCCAGATTGTGGTATTTTTGTCTGACGTGTTCCTTCGTGTTTCGCCACACTATCTCCATGGGAACGTAGAACTGCAGAGTGTATGTGAAGAAGATAGCAAATACGATGAACACTTTTGCAGTTACTGCAAGTCTGAAAAAAGTATTAAATGGCGTAGGGTACCTACCAACTCCATTTTACCAATTCAGTAGGTTACTTAGCCTACCTACTCAATTGGTGATTTCCATACCTGATCTAAATAATTGTAGGTACATATGAACCAAGAAAATGCTAACGCCTGTGCTTAGGTAAGCTACCTAAACCAACTAACAATAGGATTAGAACCTTTTCTTCTTCTTGAGAGTGTCGATGGCAATCTAAATAGAGTCGGCCCAGAATTCGGCTACGAGTTTGGCGCCATAACTAGCGTCCATCAGTTCCTGTAACGTGCAGCTGACAGGACACGCTTGACAATATTAAGTGTCCCTCCACCCCCAGCCCTAAGATACAGACTAACTGTCTAGTTTGGGGCTTACTGGTAAATATTATTTTGTAACCTAGCTATAGACGTCTCAACTTGGTGTTAAGGGGGAAGCGCCAAGGTAGCCCGCGAAATTCAAATTTTCTTACGATTTTTGCAATTTGCTGGTCAGTATTAAGTTATACGTTGATTAAAATATGATTCGCGGCCGTAACAAATATGTATTTACAGAATTATAATCATTAAAGTCATCAACACAACTCTCTAAGACCAAGTAAACCCCAAGAATTACTATTTCATGAAATCTTGACATTTGGGGATTATACTAACTTAACAAGTTTTATTACTGATTGTAATGATTATAATTCTGTAAATACATATTTGTTACGACCGCGAATCATATTTTCATCAACGTACAACTTAACACTGACCAGCAAATTGCAAAAAACGTAAGAAAATTTGAATTTCGCGGGCTACCTTAGCGCTTCCCCCTTAACCCGTAAACCTGCTTACTGTATTATCTGGACAATAAACTATTTGTATTTCTATCGTTTGTGGAACTGCACCACATTTACACTTCAAGGCGGAGTCGTCAATGAATCTCCACCTGGACAAGTTTTTCCTGCTTTGGCCAAACTGGGTCCGGAGTCTGTTTAAAGATTTCCAGGTTATCCAAGGCAACTCATGTCTAGGCGGGAGATCTTCTAAACTAAGAAACTTTTTGTCCTGATTAAAAAAAGAAAAAAAATAAACGCTGGCCATTACCGATGAAAAAAATTATTGTGAAAGCCATTTTACAATGAAAACTAAAACAAAGAAAAAAATAATTAATGGCTGTTACTAAATAATTTCACCCAAAGTGACCAGTGTTATGAATTAGGTATAATACTATGGAATTAGTATGTACTATAAATATAGTACAACGGTAATACAAAAGATCGCGCTTCAATGAGGTCGCTTACCATCTGCTTACATAAATTGACTTTGCCTTAATTAGGTACCTACATTGTAGGTACGATACCTACTCGTAGATAAGAGGGGTAATGTTATAAGAGGAGCTGCTGTTTGGAGTTGGGTAGTTAATATAATATTAATTCTAAGTAGGTAACTTTAATTAGGTGCCTACTTAATATAAATTGTGCACAATTCTTTGGCTATCCTTAGTAAATTCTTCCTTAATAGAATTTGTGAAATTACTGAAATTGTAATTACATGTCACCCGTATCCAGATTGAGAGTTATACTCCCTCTAGCGTCATCTCCGTAGCGTACGTAGCCCAGGAATCCCATGAACATGTACAGCAGTACCACTACTGACATGGTGATGTTCAAAACGCCGGGACAGCCGAGGAAGTGCTTCGGCTGAGCCATGGTGTTCTCAACCGGTAGCACGACGCCGATGCCTTCCATCGCAAATATAACTGTACTGGAATGAAGTTAAGGTTCAAATTAGGGATTTGAGAGGGATTTTTATTTAGGTAGATTCACAAGATATCCATGTACATATGAAAATGTGAATTTTCAATTTTACGTGTGTAAAAAATATAGAAATTAATAATTATTTCATTCAATAAATTGTGACTGATAAGGCCCGAAGATCACCTATTGGCTAAGAGGTTGGTTGTTTAATAAAATAAAATACCGGTAACTATGCATAGAATAAAACCTAAAGCCATTTACTTAGTAGAAAAAAAATACAATTAATAAAAATTAAACGTAATGGCTTTCCCGATTTTTTTTACTACGTTCAACATTTGTTGCGGAAATAAAGGGGACACGAAAACAAGGAGGACGATTTTCTTACGAACAAATTAATAACCTTTTACGTTTTTCGCTTATGAGATGTCTTATTAATAGGTAGTTAAAACAATCGCCGTGAACTATACAGGGTGTAAGGGACAGCCCTCCGCAAACTAACAGGGTGCAATCAGCTCCTGATTTTGAATCATATTCCACCGAAAATATTCTCAGGAAAAATTTCATATTTTTGATCGTATTTTCAGTTACTATTCCTTTATTTCAATGTATAAATACATTCTATGTACGCAGCACTACATTTATGTAAATAAAACGGCTAAAATCAAAAAAAATCAGCAATGGATCTTGAAATACTCGGCGGCCGAAGGCTCGCTGCGCTGCCGTTCGCTACGCGCGTCTTGCCACGGTAACGATACATTGCGTGTAAGGTAATAAAACAAATCAGGTTTATTGGATTCCCATAACTTTCCTGAAATAATTTTATATACCGGTCATCTTAGTATGATATATTGAAATCACCCCATCAGTCTGCGGAGGGCTGTCCCTTATACCCTGTATAGTTATAATTATGGGGAGTGGGAAAGGATTAGAAATTGTTCAGTCGATTATCCAAAGATTAACGATGTCAATTAACAACCTATCAAATAATTATAATAAATAATTAGTAATATAAAAAACAGGAAAACCGTACAAAAAGTTAAAAACACAGTTAAAAATACAGTTTAGGCCAGAGTTCACAATAATTTGTTAACACTCTTTGGTTTAAATTCATGGGTCTAGAGTAGGTAGAGTAGATGCACCAATTAGGGGCTGGTTCTATAATATGGACTACCCGCGTTTCTCAAAGAACGTTCTTTGTATCGAGCCGTTAGTCAGTGCACGCAAAGCTTCACCCCTCCCGCGCCTCGCTAGTCGCAGTTTAGTTGCTTGCAGGCCGGCAAAGAGAGCGTACGTATTCACGGGAGCCATTTTTCGTTTTTATCAACGCGCGATGTAATTTCATACCTAACATCGTAAGCTCATAATTTCAACAAATATTACTCTTTGTGAAAGTGGATTAAACCAAAGGAAAAGTAAGTTATTTTACAATTATTCATATTAAGTTGCAATATTCAATAGCTTTTATAATTTTCGGAACAACAATATTAACCTACAAATCTATGTGTATATGAATAATATGGACCACCGGCATGTTTTGAATATGGACTAGTGCATCTTGTAGGCAATGGGCTCATGATTCATGAAGAGTGTGCTGGTTAGAAGATATGGTTGATTTCTATGTGTGCGAATTGTGTACCAATGATATGTTTAACCATAATAATTGACTGATTCAATTTTAGGCAACACGACTAGTTTTTTTGAATAATTTTGAACCCAATTAACTATGGTCCATATTTGAAACCATCTGGTCCATATTTTGTATACTTTATGCAAATTCACAATAATGACATATTTTAGAAAATGTTGATTATTTCTAAGATGTTGATGTTTCTTAAGAATTTTATTATTCGTTTTTGATACTTTCCAAATAATTATCGGACTGTTCAAAATCTATAAGGCTGATTATACATACTTTAAAATTCTGAGTTTTATTTGACAAAATCCCTAAGGTGGTCCATAATTGGCGCACTTACTCTACGCAATACGCATTCAATTAAGATATGCTTCTCAGTACTATACGTGGGAAAGGCAAAACAGTAGAAGTATGATCGATTTTGTGATTGTGGATGAAAGATTAAAGAGTAAAGTGACAGATACTAGAGCATATCGGGGTGTTAATGTAGGGACTGATCATTATCTGGTTATACGTCGGGTGGATGGTTTGTTCAGACATTGGTGTCACCGAGTTCGAGTTTCTGTGACTGCTCTAGAGAGAATAAAAGTAGAAATACTGCAAGATTTGAAAGTAAAAGAGGAATATAAGAGGGAAGTAAAAGTGAAGACGGATAAAATATTTGATGATGCGAATGTTTACAGTCTAGAAGAAGTATAGGATATAGCGAGAAATAGTATGGTGCAAGTGGCCACAAAAGTATGTGGTCTGGCGCAGAGGAAATGTGGTAGTAGAACGAATGATTCTTGGGTAGGTGGTGAAGTAAAAGAGGTGGTGAAGTAAAAGAGGTTGTGAGGAAGAAGAAAGAGGCCTGGCTTAATTTGTTAACCTATAAGGCCCAAAATAGGACGAATTAGGCAACAAATGTGACAGATGACATAGAAAGAGTGAAGAAAAAATACTCCGAAATGAAAATTAAAGTGAAAGAGATGGTAAAAATGAAGAAGGATGAACAGGAAGAAAAGTATAACAGGAAGTTCTTTGAAGTTCTGGAAACAGGTAAGATTGGCTCGCGGAGTGACAAGAACATCGAGTATGAATGTTATAAGAGCAGAAGTTGGATGTTTACTAAGCGAAGAATGTAAGGTCTTGGAACGATGGAAGGGATACTTTGAAAGTTTATTTAGCTGTCAGGATAGTGTGCAAGGAGTGGGTAATTGGGCAGACGCCAGTTTTGAAGACCCAAGCTCAGATGTAGATGAAGAGAATGAAATAGAAATAGATGAGATTGTAAGAGCGCTGAAAGAGATAAAAGTTGGGAAAGCTGCGGGGTACGACAGTGTCTGCTGAAATGGTGAAGGGCGGTGACGGGGTGGTAGCAAGTCTATTGTGCCGGATTTTTAATATGTGTTGGAGATATGGCCGTGTGGCAGATGATTGGTGCAAGGCTGTAGTTGTACCACTATATAAGGGAAAAGGCTCTCAGCAGGAGTGTAAAAACTACCGCGGCATTAGTCTTTTGAGTGTTGTTGGCAAACTGTATGCAAAGGTTTTAATAAATAGAGTGATAAGAGTGATAGAGGAGAAAAAATAGGATGTGCAGGCAGGATTTAGAGAGGGAATGGGCTGTACGGATCAGATCTTCTCCCTAAGGTGCATAGCCGAAAAACATCTGGCAAAGCACAAGAAAGTCTACTGTGCTTTCGTTGACTTTGAGAAGGCCTATGACAGTGTGTGGAGGGAGGAACTGTGGTCGACACTGTCGGTGTACGGTGTGGACTGGCGCTTGGTACGGGCACTGAAATCTTTATACAAGGATTCCAGTGCTTGTGTTAGGATAAATGGGGCATACACGGACTGGTTCTGCATCTCGAGGGGTGTTAGACAGGGTTGTGTAGCGTCACCATGGCTGTTCAACTTGTACATGGATAGTTGTCTGACAAATTTGAAAGAGGGTGAGTGCGGATTGAGGATGAATGATTTGCTTGTCAAATGCCTTCTCTACGCAGATGATCAAGTTCTACTTGCATCGTCAGCAGAACAGTTGCAAGACATGGTGACTGTCATGGATGAAGCATATAATATGAAAGGGATGAATATAAATGTGAATAAGGTCATGGTGTTTGAAAGAGAAGAGGACGTATCGATGTGTGATGTGAAAATAAATGATAAAAGTGTGGAGCAAGTAAGTGAGTTTGTATATTTGGGGAGTCTGTTTACAAGGGATGGAAAGATAGATGAAGATGTGGAAAGGAGAGTAAATGCGGGAAATAGAGTGAATGGTGCTATACATGCGGTTGTGACCAACCAGTTAATGTCCAAAAAAGTCCGACTGGCTGTTCACAATGGTGTGCTGGTGCCTACGTTTATGTATGGAAGTGAATGTTGGGTGTGGCAAAAGAAGCATGAAAGTAGAATAAATGCTGTGGAAATGTGTTCTTTGCGAAGCATGTGTGGTGTGACTATAAATGATAGACTGAGGAATGATGTGATAAGGCAACGGGGCGGTTTAAAAGAAGATGTAGTGAAAAAATTGAAAAGAGTATGCTTAGATGGTTTGGTCATGTTGAGAGGATGAATGAAAGTCGACTAACAAAAGGTATTTACACGGCAGATGTGAGTGGAAACGCTGGGAGGTGACGCCCTAGGAAGACATATAGTGATCTTATTGGTGATGTTCTTCAGAAGGGTCAGGTGCGTAGTACTCGCAACCGGCGTGCATATATGACCAGATGTATGAATGTAAACGAGGCAAAAGGAGTATGTAAGGATCGTAGCAGGTGGCGTTCTGTAGTTTCTGCCCACCCCCATGGGAAGAAGGCGTGAGTTTATGTATGTATGTATGTATGTATGTATGTATGTATGTATGTATGTATGTATGTATGTATGTATGTATGTATGCTTCTCAGTTTCCTCACCCGATAAAAAGAGGTAGTCTTCCGATATCGACAGACATCGGCTTGGAGTCGATAGGTTTGAAGTCCGAGCAGATATAGTATAAACAGATGAGGAATGTGAGAACCAGCAGAACGTTTGCGAATCCAGAGAACGGCGCCAAGTATTTCAGGTTTTTGATTTGAGTGAAGAGAAGGACAGGGACCAGGACCATGAGGCAATACATCGTTTCGCTGATCCCGTTGCCTTTGTAGTAGAAGTCGACTATCTGAAAGAAAATGAATACAATTTGAATAATGATTGCTATTTTTCAGTGGAATTAGAATTGAAAAATCAGGCTTGAATCCCCGAAGCGTTGGGCATAGGTGTATAGTATAGCACACCCATGGCCAAATATGTTTTGAGTCCCATTGTAGGTAATAGGACAGCGAGAAATCGGCTTCAGAAATCTAATAGGTGTATACCTACTGCCATTGATAAATGATAAATGATTTTATTTCAGTAAGTAGGTTTATACAAACACTTTTACACGTCAAACATTTTTTTTTAAACTAGATGAGGCCGGCGTTTCCTATGTGACTGCTCTGAGAAGAAAGGCCGAAACAAACTCAGAGGTCACAGTCTCTTTTAAAGTCCAGACCATAATCTTGGTCAGATCATGTGAAGACCATGTAGGTTGGTGTCTGAAATGGTCTTTTGAGGAAAGAACCACACAGATTGAGTGGACCTGTCCAGTCAGTGCAAGCATCTGTCAGTAATCGTACAGCTCAACTTAAAAGTTAAGGAGCTCAACGATTCCACGAACAATACCAAAGAAAAGACATTTGGGTAGGCCGCATAATTTACTCAAACTGGCAGACTATGATTAAAGCTGAGAGAAAAAAAAGATAAAAAAACAAGGACCCACATAGTCTTCACATTCACACCTATTGCTGAATATACATGTCCACTGATAGGTCACAGCTAGAAAAACCTCGCTCGCTAAAAGTTAAATCCGGTCATTTTATCGAGGTAATTATTTATCAAGATCTTGAAATCTCTCTAATTTTTAAGTGCAATAGGTACGTTTGTGTTAGTCATTAATTAACGAGGTAGCAACAACGTATAAGAATTGCGTTACATGAAAATAATACGAAATTCTCATACATATGGGCCAATTTTGTTCACGGAGAGAGAGTGACATTAACAAATCTTCTCTAGTCTCTAGCTGTACCTATTATATTTTGGTATAATTTAAGTTCCAAGTGCATTAAAAAGACGAATGTTTTGTCATTGGTCCAACATACCTGTTTAACAGAATCCACGATTAAGATGACATAGACTGCGCAGGCGCCAAGAATGGTGAAAGCCATGGCCCAGTCTATAAATATCCTGAAATATGAATTCACAATGCCTGTTAATATTTAACACCACTTCCGTGTTCCGTATTAAGGTGACAATTAGGTATTGTTTATGTTGTTTCCAGTTATTTGAGACAGGTATCTGGATAGTAGATATTATTTTTGAGGGGGAGCCAAACATTAGGCGCCCCGTCAATAACAGCCATGCCAATATTCAGCGTTATTTACGAATGTAACTTCAAATATACTGGCAGTAAGAGTAACAATTTTGGTGATGGTAAGTCACTCAGTATCGGATGAATGCGAATCTGCACAGCAAAAACCAATTTCCACTATTACAATTTTATTGCCCTTTACAGTCCTGTTCTTATATGTTTTAAAGAACTCATAGAAGTTATAACCTCTATAAAAGTTATTATACATACTCAACAAGTATCTCTAACATATTATTCTACCAAATATTTAATAATAAGCAGCTGTCCCAGCTAGCCTCTCTTAGATTCTAAGATCAAAATTAGAAAAGACTTTTGGCAGACGACTGCAATAGTTTGCAAAGAAAATCTACCGCTGCATGCAGAGTCAGTCCCGATACTCAAACGTGAATCAGCAGACACGTGCGGACCATTTACAATGTCTATATTGACAAGTTAATAATAGTATACTACTCCTAACTATTGCAGTACTTGACCTTAGGTATCTATTGGTTTCATTACCTCAAATTCACAATGTCACTCA
The DNA here is from genome assembly GCA_947568875.1 of Fissipunctia ypsillon. NCBI lineage: Eukaryota > Metazoa > Arthropoda > Insecta > Lepidoptera > Noctuidae > Fissipunctia > Fissipunctia ypsillon. The sequence goes on from OX387651.1 coordinate 16,885,317, forward strand.
TTCACAACGTGATTATTTCCATGGAACATGTGATGGACCCGCCGTTATAAGAGTTGGATATTACAATGATTCAAGTGTGTTATGTGGCGCCGACATTAATGTTGGCAACGTGAGAACTACGGAGATAATTGTGTAAATTATGGCTTCACAGAATAATTTAGATGGCTACGACGCTAAGCCCTTCATGCTATGTGTTGGTACAGAAACATTTCTTTCGAGTATAAAAATGTGTGAGAAAGAAGTAGTAGCGCTTCTATTTCTTTTCATAAAGATCAATATCAACACTGAAATTGTAGTCTCAGTTGATTTTTCAATCACTAGTAGAGTATTCATGTAACATTGAGCAAAAAAAAATTGAGCTTCAACTAATACTACAACTACTGGTCTCAAATTATTTAATTATTTTTAAATGGTATCTTTAATGGTACATATACGATGGCACTGACGTGATAGTTTCCCAATCAAATACAAGTCATAATAAAGCTAGACATTATTATTACTTGAAGCTGCAAGTCATTATTGCGTTACGGTAAGTGCAAATATAAACGGGATTATACTAAGTACCTATAGACATTATGAAAATGAACGAGACTAAATATGAAACATCACATATTTAAACACTATTGTCTTCCAACATGTATATTTAACTACTACTCTTGTGAGAGTTGAAGTGAATATTATTAAATTGTGTAAGAATTCAACATAAATACATATTACCCACAGTTTTTGTAACAAAGGACATGGAAATGGTCTGTAGGCAGTGCATTTTATAGGTCCAATGTATAGCTATAAACTAACGTGCTGTCCAAAGATTAGCTTATTACTAAAATATCTAAAAATATAACATTACTGGGTTTCAGTACCTTGATGCTTTAGACACTTTTCGTAACGGTTGAGGTCCTGTCGCGAATACTGCTTCTACAGTTTCAGCATAACCTAATGATGGAACTCTTGTAACTCTTGATACTTCTTGTGAAGTTTTAACCTGAAAAAAGTTAAGTTTTGGTCATGATCGTGCTACTACCGAAAGGGCTGCATTGTCTGCAGTGAATAGTATTGCGTGGTAAACAATGACACTACTATCTAGAAATATAGATGATTAAATTGACGGAGTCAGTTTTAGAGTAGAAATATAGGTGTCAATGTAATTATTCTATATTTCCGTATAATTATTCTTATCTCCTATTTTACCACAATGCGGTTTTCATACAAGTTGACATTATAACACCGTTATATAATTATGTGTTAGGTCCTACTTATAAGGAACATCTAAGTAGTCATCTACTAATTGGATCACATTCTTGACTTTATATATTGTTAATACTTAGGAATATCTGTTTGCTGATATCAGTAAATTAGTTGCTTATAGTTTACCAGTAAATAAACGCAGTGTGTACAGATGTATCCCAGGATTATTGTTCCAACTATCCCAACTATTGTACCAGCATTCTTGAATGCAGCTGGCATGGCCAGAATTCCGGAACCCAGTGATGATTTCAGAAGATTTGCAAATGATCTCACATCTCTAGAAAGAAATGTTACACATGGTATAGATGAAAAATAATTGATGATTTAAAATATTTTGCAAATCCAAATCAATCAGCTATTAATGTAAATAAACATAGGATCCAAATCAAGGTACTAAATGCCATTCAACTTCTTATCGTGGCTTCAAAAGCAGTTGATTTTTATTCTACCACGTTTTATGATTTATGCTTTTTTTATTGCCTCAAGTACATAGCAGTCATTCAGCTTCAGAATCAATGCTTTCGTATCAATCTTGCGAATTACTACTATTATCTTTTTTTTTTTATGGAGTAGCGTAAAATCTTAATGGGGTTCTTTATTTTTATTTCAATGTCGATTGGTTTCCGTCTGGTAGATAAAAACGTCGTGTAGGTACTTACGAGTTGGGATGTTCCAGTTTTCTGTTTTGAAAAGGGTCGTAGGCGCTCATTTCCGAATCATTCTCTTTACATTTTGTGTTGATTGTGCTAATGGATATCGTTGACGGATAGATTCCATTTTCTGTTATGATGGCCCTGGAATAGATATTTCATTTTGAATGTTATTTCGTAGCTCAGAAAATATTTGCTTATCATTTATAATTTTATATTTTCAACCCGAAATGTTGGTTTAATTGAGATGTTGCTATGATAGAAGTATATTTCTGATAATTTAACTAACCGTGTCAGTTAAAATAACTGTCACTTTTATTACTCTTTCAGTCCTAATAATTAGTAGTCCAAAGTATACGTGTAATTTATCAAAAGATTTAAAGATAAGTAAAAGATCGCAGACTACAAATGGTACCTATGTATGTAGGTACCTAGCGTCTATTGCTAAACTAAAGAATGCATGTTTAAAGTCAGCCAGACAAAATCGTACTAGAATATATTTTCAAAACGATTTTAACGCCAACCCGCATTTATTTGTGGCGACAGCAGCAAGATTCCGAATGGTACTTATGTACCTACAGGTTTATTAATCATGGATCACGATCGTATGAAAACGTACCTACCTAGGTACATTTTACTCATTCAGAACATTTAACTGAATAAGTGGTTTATATCATTTTGCGGTTTGAAGGAAAACCATAAGGTAATTGGGTTTTTATATTGGACCATTTTCAGCAGGTAGGTAATAGTCATGGCTTGGAATGTGTTCCACACCAAATGGCGTGGAACAGATCGCACACGCTCGAAAATGTCAAATTATATGTCAAACCTAACCTAAAGTAAGTCAATAAAGCCCTAGGGTCTAGCCAGGCATTAATATTGCTGTACTGGATTTCACTATGACCCGCTGGTCATTAGGTAATGTGATTTGAATTTGGAACCTCAAGTAAAAGTCGCATGCTAACATTTACCACAGCACATACTAATTCCATGCCTTGCCTTTACCTTTGAGACTTGCAAGAAAAAATAAATTGTTTGAAAATCGAATGGCCACCGCGAGTAGAACACAAATAAAAGTAAGATAGAACACACTTAGAAAAGGCGCGAGTACTGTAAATCGCTTTGCTGCCACAAATTAAACTACAAATTCTTACAAAAATGTCGAGTGACGATAGTGATTTGACCCCGGAGTACATTCAATCCATTCCATAGATGCCACTGGCATTGCCAACAATCTACTCCCAAAAAAGTCCAAAGAATCGTACATGAAATGAAAGCCTACGACGATTTTTTTTATTTGAGATAGGTTTGCTCTTGACTCTAGTCTAGGTCAGAGATGACAGAGACAAAGTCGACGATGGAGCGAGCTTACCCAGAAGAAGCCTGTTCACTCTCACTTTGCAGAGATCGGGGTTGTATGCGTTCGGAAACACAGACGCAGACAGAGAGTTCCACTCTTTTGCTGTGCGCAACGATTTTTACAAATAAAAAGGGCGCCACGTCTGCATCTGAATTGAGTGTTTTTAGTCTACTTCCAGCATTTATCATGTACAAAGAAGCCAAGTAGCCTATGGTGCATCTATTCGATGCTTAGGTCAAAAATAAGCATCAAACATAATATTCAAATTAATACATAGATACACCATATTAATGGCATTTTTAAAAACCGGCCAAGTTCATGTCGGACCACGCACAATGAAGGGTTTCGTAGTTGGAATGAATTTATCCGAAGAACTCCAAGAACTTAACATTGTAGTTCAAAAACATGTTCTCTCATACATTCCAACTGCAAATGTACGTTGGTCGACTATTACTCGTAAAGCCTACTTAGCTGTGATAGTTTTCCTTTAAACTTTGTTGTATATACTACTACCGTGAATTTTTTCGCATATCCAAAATTAACCGTTTAGCTGGCAGAGGGGGGGGGGGGGGACACACTTGACTCTAACAAAAATTGGCACTTTAAAGCTTAATATCATATAATATTTCAGAAACGGATCCCTTGATCGAAAAATTGTTTACACAAACCCGCAATATTTTTGGAACACCTATCCAACAACATCCTACACCATGAGGTAGACGAGAAAAAAACATTTCTACTTTACGTGTAAATTTTTTATTTTATTTTATTGTACCACATAGTCGGCGTGATTAATATGAACATTTATCCATGCCAAATTATAGCTTTCTAGTACTAAGAGTCTCTGAGCTAAGCTACGGACGGAAATGGCTAAACTATAAGGGTCCTTGTTGATTACGGAACCCTAAAAAAAGGAAATCGGAAGGACATTGCGCTAAGAAATCAAAAGTTTTCACATCCCAAAGTGTTGAAACGTTTCTAAATGAAGCCCCTGACCACAGCTTTCTTGCCACAAAAGTGATAATGTAATGGATTGAATTTTTAGTAACTAAAAAACTCTTTTGAAAAACAAACCAACTGACTTCCAAAAAAAAAAACGGTACAAAGTGAAAAATAACTTTAATTTTAGAGGTCACGGTCTTTTGTTTTGTATTTTCGTTTTTTGGCACCGACTTCCACTAAGTGGATAAAATACGTATTATTGAAGCTAAAGAAAAACCAGTCATCAGAACTTGACCAAATTTATATGGAATCAATTCGGAAGTATGTTCTTTCAAATAAAAAAATAATTTTTCAAATCGGTTTATAAATGAGTTCTGCGGTAATAAACATTGAAAAAAAAAATACAACCGAATTGAGAACCTCCTTCTTTTTTGAAGTCGGTTAAAGTAGCTAGATACTTACGAGTAAGTATATGATGCTTACTATACTAGCGACCCGCTAGTGCATCGATCGCTTGGGTGCGATCTACTGATGTGATGTTTCAACATGTCAAAACGTCGAGATTTCTGCGCTCTATCTAAGTTAAATATATATATATAATTGTAAATCTTCGTTAGGTTTATGTGTATGCATATTATGAGCTGCCGCATTGGTGACAACATCAATCTAAAAACACCGTGGATAACTGATCCTTGGACCTTTGTCACCGGACCCATCCAGATCAAAATACTATTCATCTAGCCCGCTGCCTCAAGCACCACTTTCTCCAACTTTCACGATCCCAAATGATCCTCAGCAGATCCAAGTTTATGAAACTTTACTCAATAGCAAGACTCAGAAACTAAACTCTACCTCAACTTCAATAAATGTACCGAATAAAAACATATAACTTTCTTTTTCCACAACTGGTATAATGTATCAAACATTACCTTGTTTTAAATATGTCTATTATCTGTAATTATAAGTTAAATACTTTGATTCTAGTACTATTGCTTTTTATTGTCTCGTAGATGGTGTGAAAAGTAGAGTGTTCCTTGGGGATAAAGGTGTCTTCGTCTTGGGTGAGCTTAAATCCCTCGCTGCAATTAGGATTCTTGTTTTAACTCCCTCGCTTCGCTCGGGAGAACTCTAATCTCCCTAATTCCATTGTTACACTCTAGAATTTTTCGTTACGCTCGGGATTCAATACGTTGCCCGCGACATAAGCTGCTTATCCCCTTGGTGCATAATGCACTATTCTATCCTCGATTCCTCACTCCCTATTACGCATAACCCCGCGTCTTTGTGTTCGGAAAACACGCGTTCATGTTCACCCCGAACAAAAAGTGACTTAATGAACGCGACGGACCCGTATTCGTGTGACGATCGTTTCTGTTTAGGACGCGGCCTAACTAAGACTTGTTTCTGACAGCAGAAAAGTTAGACTCTAAAATGCTACATAGTCTCTTGACTATGTGCATTCTGTGGTGCTGTTTCATAAGGTGTGGTGGACGCTACTGCACCAAGGGGCACCGTACCTAGGTACTCGACGTGAATGAGTTCTAAACTGGCACAATTTCGATCGCCATCAGTCTTTCTTTTACACTGAGAAGGTTCGTTTTTAAGGTGCACGAAATAAATGTCTGTCATAATAAGAGAATCTTTGTTGCGGTTTACCATGCTAACTTTTACGACTATTTAATACGGCACCATACATTGTTGTGGGAAAATCCTAATTTGAGTTTTTATTTATAACTGTGTCAAGTGCTAAGATGATTGTCAGTAGATATTGGTCCATTAGTTATATTTTTAAGGAAAAAGTTCCCTGTACCTACATAGGTAGAAACTTGTTTTTCTAAAGTGGTGGAGTTTTTTTTCCTACGTTATGTAGGTATTATGAATATAATCACACAACATTTTGCTTCCAAACCATTATTATTAGAAGAATAAAGAGCATTGATTAAAATACACAGAACAGGTTTATTAAATTCTTGATTCTTACCCGGTGGAACTGCTACCTACCTATATTATTATGTTAATAGAACATACGTAGCTTGAGTTTTATTATTATAATATCAGTAGTATATATATGCTCTAACAGGTAAAGCTGTAATGTTGCCAGCAATATCTATTGGCACTTTTCTTAAGAACTATTTTAAAGGAAGTACGAGTAGGTATGTTTTCAATTTTCTCTCTCGTTAGAATCTATGATGATCATTATGGACAAAATGAAGTGAAGTTGTCTAATCAATACAATTTATTCTTGAGTTGATTTTTCATTCCAATAGATCAAAAATAAAACACTCATTTCTATTGTCAATACGAAGTATCCTTGAAAAATCAAGTTTACTACTTAATCATCATACCTACAGATGATCATTTCTATTTATAATCTTTTATATCCACATAAATTACGTACCATCAAGAGTGGGTTGATTACTTTGCATAGTTAGATAAGTACCTGCTGATCATTTTACAATTCTATCTAACATTCTGTAATGTATGTATGTATAAGCCTCTGGCAAAATATCATTTAGCTGAGGTATCGCTTAAATGTAATTTAAGCTATTTAAATCCCTTTAATTGCTATCTGCAGTAATAAAAAGCTTTATTGATAACATGGTTGTCACTGTAATCATTTTAATATACCTTTTGTATATACATCTTATCAGTAATTTTGCTTTGTTTTAATTTAAAGTCATAACGTTTTGTGACAATTGTTACCATTGATTGAAGTTACTTTTACATGATACACTCCCGGATTCCTAAATCAAGCCACCGTGCATATTTACATGTAGCTATAACGGTCTAAAACGTTAAAAATAATGATGAGTCTAAAAATTTTTTTTTGCAGTTTTGAAGTCGACATACCTACTGGCCATCATTTTTTTTTAAATTCAAGATAGGTTTGCTCTTGACTCTAGTCTAGGTAACAGAGACAAAGTTGACGATGAAGCGAGCTTACCCAGAAGAAGCCTGTTCACTCTCACTTTGAAGAGATCAGGGTTGTATGCGTTCGGAAACACAGACGCAGGCAGAGAGTTCCACTCAAATGCTGTGCGCATCACAAAAGACATTTGGAAACGTTTAGTGCGAATTGGTGGAATAGCATCTAGGTAGGGGTGGTAACCTGCAGTGCGTCTAGATGTCCGATGGTAGAAGGGGGCCGGCGGAATGAGGTCATGGAGTTCTTGAGCACACTCACCGAAGTACAATCTGTAGAAGACCGACAAGCTGGCAACCTTGCGGCGATGAGCCAAGCTGTGAAGCTTGGAATCCAACAGTTTTATGTCGCCAATGAGCCTCTTAGCTCTGTGTTCCACCAAGTCAAGCGCGGCAAGTTGAGACATGATGTCAACTCCATGCCAAGGAGCTCGAGCCGATCTGTTACAGGAACAGATGTACCCTGAAAAGTAGGAGTTTGGTCGAAACGACTCCTTTTAGAGGTAAAAAGACACGCCTGTATTTTGGTGGCGTTAAAAGAGACCAGATTATCATCACCCCACTGGGAGACAAGGCAGGTCAATTTTGATGTCATCATTGTTCCTAATTTGATTTCATGAACATCTAAAAAGTTACAGGACAAAAAAATGTAAGTAGGGTGGCTCGATTCAGTTGTTCGGAAGTATTATGTAAATTATGTTGTCATTACATTATGCTAGGTTCGCATACCATTCGCATACCTAAGTCATAAACTATTGACCTCCATATTGGATTTTTGGTGATTTTCCACCTTCTTTTGTTAGAAAATCCTTCCAACAAGAATGTCATTTTTTTATAAAACCTACTCGTCAAAAAGGCTAACAGACTATACTTGCGGAGATGTGTAGATGATATTCGTGTCTGTGTCGACTCGTACAGTCATGGCGATTGCTAATATTTTTATTATTACCTCATCATCTGCCTAGCCTTGTCCCAACTATGTTGGGATCGGCTTCCAGTCTAACCAGATGCAGCTGAATACCAGTATTTTACATGGAGTGACTGCCTATCTGACCTCCACAATACAGTTACTTAGGCTTGCCATAATATTTTACAGTGAAGACCGGATGGGCCAGCGAAGTCAGAGTAAATTTTTTTTTCGTATTTTAATTCAAGCGTCGGTTGTAGAAATTATCGATTTGTGCGCGCAAATGTTAAAAATCCGGACGTAATTACGAGTTCGCACGAAAGTCCAGACATGGTTGCCCAATCCGGACTAAATCCGGACGTATGGCAAGCCTACAGTAACTGGGTAATACGATACCCTTTGGTAAGACCGACTTTCGGGCTTCTGATGACCCGTAACGTCTGTCAAAGATCCACGAATGACAGCGTGCTTTACGAGTCACGGAGGGGTCTTAGTATGTAAAGATGGTCACTCATCAACGGACCAACCTTGGCAAGCATAACTTAACCAGATCGATCAACCCGTGCGGCTGTTAATAATTAGCCATATGCCCATAAATTGCAGAATTAAAAAGAAAACATTTATAAGCAAAAGTTTAAAGCCGAGCTTGCTCGTTCTTCGCCATAGTTTTGAAATTGGCAGCTAGCTTCCACATTCTAACTGACCGACTCGTTGACAATTCAAAAGTGCCTGTAAATGGTTGAATTGAAATAAATGGTTTGAGTTTGATGATGATAATTGCATAGGTAGATAAAAAAAAAGATAACTCACGAGCCCTGCGTGCTTTTCAAAGGAAATGCGCCATATTATCAGTCGTTGCCAACGAGATCTGACTCGCACGTGTTGTCTTAACCCTTTAACCGCCTACGACGGATTAATCCGACAAATATTTTCGTGTCCATTTCGCCAGGGTCGTATATTTACGACCAAATATCGTAATGATTCAAGTTGCCCGGCGCTGGGGGCACGACAACTGATATGAAGTCGGGCGGTTAAAAGGTTAAAATATACGACCCTGGCGAAATGGACACGAAAATATTTGTCGGATTAATCCGTCGTAGGCGGTTAAAGGGTTAAGAACGTAATAGACTAGTGATATAGGGACCTACATGTCACTTTTGGACATATGCCATCACTATGACCATACTTGTTGATTATTTGCGACGCAATAGGCTGTAAACATGACAAATGGTTCCGTTGTTGGTCACCTTCATTTCACACATTATTCCACTTAAGAACTTCTTTTTGTTTTTATCTGTAAGTTTATCATTGATTTTTATGATATGTTATGACCTAACCCTTCACATTTACTAAAATCACTAATTATGTTTACATGCCGTGTGGTGGGACCCAGGTGATTTGTTCTACAGGTATTCCTAGTGCAGTCTCTCACAAACGTTATGTTACGTAGTTCTTAAGCTTGTCTAAAATAATATGATGTCATTGTTTGTGAAGAGAAAATAACATAACATCACGCCTATAACCTCCGAAAGGTTAGGCAGAGGTGCACCTATAGTAGGTACACCCACAATTTTATTATTTAAAATACAGAAAATAAATTATTAGAATTTCATTTTTGCGCTTTGAATGGGTGTCTATAAGTTATTAGATAATACATAACATCACGCCTTGTTTCCTCGAAGGGTTAGGCAGAGGTGTACCTATAGTACACCCACATTTCGTCAGTTATGTTGAAGTCCCATGTAATAGGGGGCGAGCCTATTGCCATCTACTGGGCACAAATCCAGACTCCGGGCTGCTACTGAGAAATTCCAGATAGAAAAACCCAATAACACTGCCCGACCTGGGAATCGAACCCAGGACCTCAAGCTCAGCAGTAGCGCTCGCGACCACTAGACCAACGAGGCAATTAGATCATGTCAAAATAATAATAATTAATTCGTTATCGGTAAATACGCAGATTTGCTACAGCTCGTTTTGATTTCATGCGAGGCTTACGAAAAGCGAGCCTCGAATGTAGTAGTCAGTATCTTTGAGTATCTATCGCTTAGTTTTGTTTTATTTAGAAGCGCCATTGAATGCATTTTTTTCCTAAATCTGCATTTAATTTCATTTTATTAACTGCATTTTAGATGGAAGGAGAGTTTGGAGGCCTTTGCTCTTTGCAGTGGGACAAAAATCCTAACTAATATTATAAATGCGAAAGTGATTTTGTTTGTTCGTTTGTTTGTTACGCTTTCACGTATTATCTACTCAACCGATCATCATGAAATTTTGCATACACGTTGTCAGGGGTACCGAAAAGGACATAGGGTTGGATACTATTCATCTAGAAAACAAGTACTGTTCTCGAGTGATGGAAAAATAACTTTACATAATGTATATTAACGCGAGCGAATGCAACGCTAGTCACTGACGATAAAACTTGATGATGCAATTTACGAGGTGGCTACCAAAATAGCTGCCAATCTTATAAATCTCAATATCCGCTGTCCCTCTCATATCCTAATCAGGTAAAAGAGCAAGATTATGTGATGAAAGCGGTTAGACCTCTATTATAGCCTTACAGCGGCGAGGGGTGAATTTTTGTAAAAGAGAAGCCGAAGCGAAGGCGATTTTAACTTTGTCTTTTCTTTACAAAATTTATCGCCATCTATCGTCAAATAGCAGAACCAAAACGATGCTATCACTATACAAACAAAACTTTCAATGTCTTAGAGAAATAAACTCAACTAAAATAAGTACTTACTATCATTCTAAAATTGCGTTTTTGTTGATTGAATTAAATACACGTAGTGTAACTATATTTTTGGCAATAGTAGACACTATTGACTACGCCATTTTTCAATAGCGGTGTAGTTGCTGACGCGAACCTTCGAAGGGAAGCCGGTAGGAATCGTGTTATATGGTGCTTTCGCCATTGTAGCCCTAGGATGTGAAGTTTAGGAAATCTCATAGGCTAAACAATCATTCGCTGTTTGTAAGCTAACTTGGCCTTGATAACATGTCACCCTTGTATTAAAATATTTCAATAATAACTAAGTTGATATCCTTCCTCAAACAGGTATGGCTGTCCTATGACCCCGTAACACAATAGTTTTAATTCCTAGTATGAAAGCGAGTTATAAAAAAACCGGCCAAGTGCGACTCGGATTCGCAAACAAAGGATTCAAAACCACCGTACATTATTTAGCACTACCTACATATTTAAAAAAAATTTCTTCACTTTCAAAAATTATGTTTCTTGTATGGAGACCCCCTTTAATTTTTAATTTTATTTCATTTTCATAATTTGTTGTTTTAGCGGCAATAGAAATACACAATCTGTAAAAAAAATAACTGACTGCCTATTACGGTTCATGAGATACAGCCCACTGACAGACAGACAGACGGACGGACGAATAGCGGAGGGTTCCTTTTGACACTCTTCGGGTAATGAACCCTAAAAATGGATATCTATTAAGAAGCAGTTAAAATACGATTTCAAATCGATATCTTACCGATATATCTAATTAATTACCTAGCTGCGTCTGGTTAGACTGGAAGCCAACCCCAACATCCTACTTAATCCGGCCGTCGACAGAATGTGTTCTTAACACTGCAACTGTAGTTGGGAAATGGCTAGGCAGATTGATTGATATCTAGTAAGTGCTGTTTATATTTACACAATTAAACAAAGGTTGATGCATAATATAGTATCACTATCGATTTCGGTATACATTGAGATGTTATTGTGACTGTATGTCAACATTAGCTGCTAGATGAGCAACTATTGTTGACATACTATTGTTCGAGGTAATTTTAGAGCAAGTTAATTGGCATTGAAGACTGATCTTTTGATGAGAAGAGAGATATGGAAATCTTTTGAAGATTCGTGAATTCATTAACGCTTTTCTGAATACATATCAGCCTATACCGTTCCCACTGCTTGGACACACCCTGCAGGCCTCCTCTCTGTGAGAGGGAGTGGGCCGTAATCCACCTCGCAGACCCAGTGCGGGTTGGGAGATATCACATGTCTTCGAATTTTTGTTTCTAGGGAATGCCGGTTTCCTCACGATGTTTTCCTTCACCGTTTTGAGAATGAATGCTTTCGCTAAAAATAATAGCCTGTCAAACAATGTTTTAATATGGATGTAAAGGAGTTATTTGTATTGCTTCTGAACTCAGAACAGTATTTGCTGAAGCTTCGGTCAGTTTGTTTGTAGGTATGTCCTTATTGATTTATTCCTGTTGCTCTGGCTTGATTCAAACCAAAACATAGAACGGAATCCTTAGGCGTTTCAGGTTTTTTATGCTCAGTTGCTACAAAATAGTAGATAACAAAATCATTAAAAAAAACCATATATAAGTTCATTGAGTAGTGACTCTCAGTTCTTTGTTTGGTAATGAAAATAACGAGATTAAAAAGTAAAGGCTGGTTTGTACTAACTCCTCTACGTTTTATTACATATAGTTTGCAATGCATATCTTCACGCATGGCGGCCACTACAGCAAGAAAGTGTAAAACTGACTATTAGTTAGCCACACACGTGAAAATTACACAACTCTGGCGCCATTTCAATTATAACAGATTGTGTTTACAACTATGTTCTACAAATAGTTTTATTGTTAACTAGATTTCCGAAGCAAATAATCTTGTAGTTGACTAGCAGCGTCCCGCGGTTTCACTCGCATAAGTCTCGATCCCGTAAGGATATCGGGATAAAAGTATCTTATATGTTAATCCAGGTTACAAACTATCTGTGTGCCAAATTTCATCCAAATCCGTTTAGTAGTTTTTGCGTGAAAGAATAACAAACATCTATCCATCCATCCATCCTCGCAAACTTTCGCGTTTATAATATTATTAGTAGGATAGGATGAGTACTAGTTTCTTAGTAAAGTTAGTTTATTATTGAATTGAATTTATTTTTTATGAATTTATTCGTTCTAACTGCAGAGTGTATTTAATTTAAACATGCATTCCTTGGTTAACACAATTCAAGGTTTATATTCGCGGTCATGGACGACATTGTTATTATTAAAAAAAAAACCCAACTTACGTCGAACTGAACTCCTTCATATTGTAACTATTCGTCATTTTCACTGATTTTTATTTGTTTTTTTTTTTTTAAGGCAATAAAAATCCAGAATGGCACAAGTATTATACGGATACGGTTTTAATTAATCGATTTGTTTATGTATAACGATTTTTTGTATCGATACATTTGCGCGCGTGCGACATGTTAACGCACGGACGGCGACACAGTCAATGATCGTGTGTATAGTGTGCAATAGTGATCTTTATAAATATAAAATACGCGTGACCGTCTCAGGGACCATCCTGGCATCGACATTTGGCTCAAGGGTCAGTGGAATCTGGAATTCTAGACGGATTTCTGTCCATTAGACGGAAGACCATTCTTAATATTGTTAACACTTCTAAATTATAGGAAATTATAACAAATACCTATTTCAGATATGTCCATTTGTTTTGACAGTTTTGGTGAATATGCGGTCTGAGAATTTGAAACGGAGTTTCGTGCATATTCAGTTTTTATATATCTTGTTTTGCATATAAATTGTAGGTACCTACATATTCTCGAGAGTTTATTTTGAGATGGCGTCATGTATTTAGCATGTGATGGAATTCAGATAGCTTTGATATTTGGCTGCACTTTCAACTAGATGGAGAGCGAAACGTTATTTTTCTATTTAAAAACTTTTTTTCAGCGATATTGATTTCAATGGACTTTTCAAGGTTACGAGAAATTATTGTCGAGTCATTGTACTAAGTACATCTATCAGTTTCATTTCCTTGTAATGTGTCAATTTGTGTTGTATTGAGGTCTCCTATTGAGATCTATTGTAGATAGGTACCTGTTTTTCTTACTTGATTTGCTGTAGATTTTTGGATAAAAAACATTTTTGTGCTTCTGCTAATTGCTGTGTTGCTATTTTTCAGGAAACTGATAAATCCCTTAATTGATGAAAATCTACTTTTTCTTTAGTTTCAAGACAAACTAATAATATTTAGAAATACTTACAATGAAATACTTTGAAAAAATAGGATTTTTACGGACTTCCAGACAGAAAGTCTTTTTTTCCTTTTTACATAACATAACATTACGCCTTGTTTCCCCGAAGGGTTAGGCAGAGGTGTACCTATAGTAGTACACCAAGTCTTTTTTTCCTTTTTCTGCGGTAATAAACATTTTTTCACAGTCTAATTATGTTGTGCCTCTCCAAAAGTATTCATTTACTTACATATAGGTATATTATTTTTTTCTAATTTAGCAATAATTATGTACTGTCGGTAACAACAACACTAAAAATACCTACGTCACATTCGTTGAACCGCGAGATTCTAAGCAAGAAATTGAATGTTGTACCTAATAGTTCTAACAATCTTTTATTAACATTTGGCACACATACGACTGTTTTTAATTTATAAATAGGTATAGAATACCGAATGGTGACTGTAACCGAGACAATTTGGCACTGATAACGAACTCCATGAGACTCGAAATCACAGGAGAATCACATACTTTTACACCTTCATGTATTTTTAAACTTCACTGGTAAGGATACGGTGCAGGTACTTAAATGATTGTCGTGTATACTAATGGTTTGTTTATTTTTAACGGAATATACGAACAGGAAGTAGGAAAGATGATGAAATATTTGAGTAGGTAGGTACACTTACATTGTTGAAAGAGCATTTGAGCGCAGATTTTGTAGATGTGTACACTGTTTACGAAAATACACAAATTTCGTATCAGGTGCAAAAGTATTTTGTTCATCACTGTCCATCAAGAATCACGTCATTGGCCGATTATTTATTTTAGTTAATTAAATATATTGGACGATTGCTTTGAGCACTGTCCAGAGTCCAGACACCGACTAAGAATATTTTGTAGACTTCGTCCAAAAATTAAATAAAAATATAAAAAATGGATGTCAAACATGTCGGACGCCTCTTCATTCATGTTGTTATTATTTTTAACGTACTTTACTCTCTTACGTATGGAGTTACCCTTCAAAATGTTGTGACATGTGAAAGAAATTGGCATGAAAAGTAAGTCAAAGACTCTGGTGATATACATGCTGTCAACTGTGGCCCTACTAGTACGCACTAGCGGAGCAAACGTAACGTACCGAACCTAATTTCGAACGATTTAAAAATGTGAAATACTTGGCTCGTACCTAATATTTACTTAGTTTTACGATTTTATTCGTATCTATGGGTGGTAGTAATTGTGTATGTCGCAAAAATTTAAACAGAAATGCTGTAAGATAGTTGTATTTACGATTAAAAAATCTTTCGAATTTATGTTACGTGTAAGTACGTCGCGCGTTCATGCTAGGACCTTTGCTGTCGCTAAAATAACTACGGTTAAACCGTGAATAGGAATGGCCGCAAATATTTTGAAGTCATCTGTGACGCAGGCTGTGGAGCGTGAAGATTGCTCGATATTTAATACATTACCTACGTTTTCACGATGTTATACAATTTTAACAAAGTGAAAATACATAACTTAAATTTTTAGTTGTCTCACAATATGTCCGTCGTCATATTCGTGACTAGATTATGCAATTGCTTGACTTGCATTAATTATTTTATTGCGCAATTAAGTATTTGCTCTGTATAATTTCCTCGAGTGTTTTATTGAAGTTTAAAGTGCTCTTGAAGTCAAAGGATTAAACAATAGTTAGATTAGTAATGGGCAATAATGTTCTCATTAAGTGAGTGCCACATAATCCTTTCACAATAAATTGAGTACGGCGGGAGCTCAAGAGTGTCTTTCTCTTCGTCTTAAGTATAAAATGGTATATGACTACTGCGGGCTTAGCTTAGTACTCATAGTTATCGATAGATTATTGGTAGATCACGAGATAGGGAAGTGTCTGGTTGAGCGCCGCGCCCTAATTACCATTGTATTTTCAGCAACGCCTACGCACCTTTGTTGACGCCAGATAACATCATTTTTACAAGCTGAGGTGGACTTAAAAGTCATTTTCTCCAGTGAAGTCATAGGTTAAAAATAAAGTTTTAAAATTGTTTTTCAGCAAACGTTCGCATGGACATTCCATCAGCTAGTTTTTGCAATTACACTTTTAAGGAGAGCAGTGCAGAAATAATTTATGTTTTATTTTAGCAACTTGCGTTTTAGAGTTTCGTTAAAAATGGCTGGGAATGCGAAATATCTATCTTTAATAGCTCTTGTGGTTCTAGGAATTAAATATTTACTACTAAGGGCGAGTTCTACCAATTTTTTATACCTAGTATAGGTGTAATCCAGCGAATATATTTTTTTTTATTTTTGACAGATTTTTCGTACAAAAACTTTCAGACGTCCATTTTATTCCGCGGGTAATCTTTGGTTAAATCAGCCCTAAGAAGTTATTAAACTCAATGTAACCATTACTTATTTGAAAACGATAACGAGATTTGTTTAATTTAATTTGGGGACTAATAAAATTGCGTGTAGACTATGATTCATATTTTAGTTAATGTACAGGAAATAACTTACAATTTCTATACGTTTGCGATCTTCGTCCATCCATCAGTAACTAGCTATCAACGGCTATCCATCAATTTCTAGTGCGGAGCGCAATGTGCTGAAATTGTAATCAAATAAATGCCTTGGCGCTGTAATAAAGGAAATGCAAAGATACCGGAATTATTCATCTATTCATACATTACATATTACCTATGTAAGTATGTATTTATATAACAAAGTGTTTACTACGCATTTGGCTTCATCTAATAGAAACAATGTGTTGCAAGTTGTGGTAAGGGAAAGGCAACAATTTTCCACGTGTCCTTAAATAATTATAACTTTTATGTTTTAAAGGTAATCGACCTCTGTTAGCACACATATGATTGGTAATGATGCCAAGAACTTATTTGATATTTTTCCAACACATTTGCTCATAGAATGCATTTACGAAGCCTGTGTACATTATTCGAACGTTAAAAATTACGCACCATACAATGGAATGTGCGATAAAATAGGTACTCTCACCTAAGTACCTGTTTTACCGCTTACGCCATGCGTGCCTATCCTTTACGTTTTTTTTTTAATTTCCATAAAAAAAATATAAGAATTCCACCAAGGAGTTTCACATTACGAGAATAAGCTGAATGATCGAACCTCCTTGGAAGCGCTTTTGCTCAATACGTTTGTCTCACTTTAGATAAAATGAGACGAAATATATAGTTCTAATTCTCACCACGCGCACGTGACGCCATTTGCAAATTCGCGACATTTTCATATTAGAAACGTCAAAGATTGTTGCGACTTTCCGACTGATATTTTTAAACAAAATAATAATACGAGTTCAAGCGAGGAATCCGATATTCATATGGAATCTACTACACCTGATATCTTGAATGAGCCGTAAATTACGGAAAATGGTCTCTTGCCGCCAAAATCACGAGAGCGCTATTTAACGATTTACAATAATTTTAAATCATAGAAGTCTCGAAGAAATTAATACTCAATCATTCTGAAAATGTTTTGATGGCTTAATTCAATTAATTACGTGTGAAGTGTAAGCCGTCTTCAATGTGGTCAATATACAACGTGGATCTGGATGTGCGACATTAAATGAAAACGAGCACAGTAGGTACTAGTCCATCGAAACATTTTAAAACACGAAGATTAGTAGTTAATGGACAATTTATAAATTGCAGATTTCAAACAAAATAAATAGCAGAATCAACAGCATAAAAAGTAAACACGCTTTATCTACGAAAAGTTACTGACCAACGGTGCAGTGCGGGGCGTGGGGCGGCGGCGGCGGCGTTGCGGGGTGCCGGTAGGTAGGCGCAGGCACTTTACTCGGAGAACAATACAAACTGAAAGTTGCGCATTGTTAATTAAAAGATCACTGATTGATTGATTAATCACTTAATATCAAATCACAATCAGAATTTACATCATCAATACAGTCAAATTTTTAAATTTTCAAAGTGCCCGTTGTTAATATTATGCACAAGCGACATCGTCTTATTAAATTTTCACGGACTCGTCGTAACGTAACAAGTTCCCCATCTGCCATTATTTTTAGTTTATCGAAGGCATTAATTATTTTAATTTTTAAATCGTCCACAATGATCACTTCTCGTGCATACACCTCGTTTTTTACGGCCCCCCACAAAAAGAAATCCAGTGGTGTCTAAACTAAAACTTTTCATAAAATCACGACAATGCGCGCACGGCTCGTCTCGTGATAAAAAAAATAGCACGTGCTCTCTTGAAAGGGACACCCCGGTCCACTGCACCGTGGTCCGTCCGGTGCACTGACTGACCTAATTTTACTACCGAGTCCGAGACTTTTTGCCGAAAAAATTCCGCTCTCACACACACTCGCAATAAAATTATCTATGCACCACTAATGCATAATTTGCATAAGTAATATTTCCTTTTCTTTCTAATTGTAGGATTTTGTAGGACTGGGCGGGGCGCGTTAGAGTGGAATAGTATGACACCTTTCTCTGTCTTTCAAGCATATTAAAACGCAAAGAATAGAATCATATGTTTTACACAGGTTCTTGACTTAACAATGTTTACCTATTATTATTACGGACTCAGATCTACATCATGTTGAAAAATAGGAAAATTAAAAATAATTGCCTGTGGCTAAAGTATTCATTAGATTCGATTGATTTTTTGTATAGGGGTAAAGAACATGATTCTCTTTATGTGGTTTAAAGGAATGTCAATCGTCATGTTCCACCTTGTGTTCAATGTTAAAGAGCACTCTAAAAACCAATAATGACATCAGATTTAACAAAATACATAAAATTATATGTATTTTTGAAACGACAGTCAGATATATATTGTATAAGCAAGAAATCAGAAGTATTCACTGCAGCAAAAAATTTACTTAAATTACTTTTACTGTAGAAAAATTCCTTAATGAGGTGCCAGATGAAAAATATTTAGTAACTAAGGCACGTTTTAAAAACTTTACTTTAAACCTTTTTGTGGGCACTTATATACCTACTTATTTGCTATAATAGTTTATAAGGCAATGCTTATTTTAGTAGGTGGGTACCTATATTTGATAGTTAATTTGGTCATTTACCTGTATAGAACTACATAAATCCTACCTAAATTACATGTATTTTATTACAGGCCATATTAAATTTAATAAATTAAATATTAATACATTTTTGGTATACCTGGGGCGTGCAGACGACAAGAATTAGCCAACGTAAATGTGAGTGATATCGAAAACCATGGGGACTTAGTGCTTGTCATACCTGACATAAAAACCAAAATTCCTCGTACATTCACCACACATGGTGAGTTTTACGCTATTGTCAAGAAGTATCAAACTCTAAGAATTACAAACGCAAAGAGTAAGATTCGTTCAGAAGTACCAAAACGGTACATGCGTGCGGCAAGTCGTTGGCATTAACCATATCGGTAGTGCACCAAAAGAAATAGCCACGTTCTCGGAATTGGAAAATCCGGCTAGTTACACTGGTCACAGCTTTAGAAGAACCTCTGCAACATTACTAGCGAATTCCGGAGCCGATATCTTTACACTGAAACGCCACGGAGGATGGCGCTCTAATAATGTTGCAGAGGGTTATATTGAAGACTCGGTGCACAAAAAAAGGAAATAGGCAACAAGATATTAAAGTCTATAAATATAAATAATGCTGTGGAACTGCGCCCTTCTACCTCAAGCGAAAACGTCCAGCCACCGCCGCCGCCGCTGCAAGCTCCGCCACCACCACGTCGTCACCGACGTTTACACCACATTTTCCCGTTCAACATAATATGTGTGAAATTAATAATACTTAATGGTCACTCAGTTAAGCTTCCAAAGCAGGAAATTTTGTTAAAATTTTACTATTAATTTCCAAGAGTAGTGACCTATCTGTATAATTTCTTATTTGCTATTAAAATAGTCATATGAAACAGTTTGTTACATTACCTATTGTACTTTTTTCTCGCAAACGTGTTGTAAAACGTTGTATGACACACGTACGGAAATTGGTATTTACAAATTCGTGACTATGGTAAGTCTTCGACTGGGTCTCGGGCTTACATTCGTCTACTCGTTTGTGAAAACCAACTTACCGCACTAGTATCATAAATAACTGTTATAACTTTAATCACTAGAAGATATAACATTGTCGTTGGTACCTACATAGTTGCCTACCATAAGATTATAAAATGAACATGCACGCGTAGGCATATCTATTGCTAAGTGTAGGTATGTTATGGCAACTTAGAGATCTGTTTGTTTTACGTAAGTATTCTTAAGACGAATGTGAACATTTTCTGAATTCAAAACCTGGGAACAATAATGTTTTTTTAATGACCCCAAACTGCAAACATAATTAATAAAATCATCATAGCACATCAGTGACACGCCGTAGTTCCCGGTAAATAGAGTAAATACCCACTATTTCCACTCCTAAGAAAATCAACACAGCAGCGTTATTTGCTCGCTATTTCTTTCGAATACAAACTTCGCTGGAGCCGCTCAGGGGTACACTTCTGAAAAATGCACCATTTGTGCAACTCGACACCCTAATGAGATATAAGTATCTTCCCATGTCAGTAGGCTGTATGATGTCTGCCAATTTTTATTTTTTTATTGCGAAATCGGCCAGCTCTTGACCTCGATCTCACGTGGTGGAAAGCGATGGAGGAGGTCTATGATGGAAAGAGCAAGCCCAGAAGATTCCTGTTAACTCTTGCTTTGAAAGCTGACGGATTATACGTGGAAGTGAACACAGACGCTGGCAGAGAGTTCCACACTTATTCAATTATCCAATTTAATTAGATGCTGATGCTATTTGTCAAAGTATTTGAACTCTCGCGAAGTCGAAACAAATCAGTCAGTCTCAGGCAAATTGTTTATGGATGTTATTCTACAAGTGAAACAATGGGTATATTGAAAAAGTACGTGCTCTCTTCACTATAAATAATGTAGGTATATCCCGTATTAGCCACTGCAGACTAACGTTAATATTTTGAATGCAAAATATAAACATCACACCATGTTTTGAAAACATGGCAGCGGGGATTCAAAAATTAAACGAAGACAGAGCGTATCACTGATCAGTTTCCCTCACTCGTCAGTTTATTTAATTTCCCAGTTTCGTTAATTAATCAGGCTCGCTGATTGCTCAGTCAGTTTTGCAGATTAGATTACATCAACTCGACAGTTTCCAGTGTTTGTCAGTTTCCTTGAATCGACAGTTTGGAAAACTCAAGGAGTACCTAGTTATTTGTTATGCAAGGATGCAAAGTTATTTTTTGGCGTGAGTTTTTGTATTAGTACTTTAAAGGTACGAGACGCAAAATAACTGCCGATGAGCGAAACAAACAACTTTTCACCTCGCTGTAGCGATGAGCAAAATGCTAGGTGCAAGAAAAACAGCTTAGTGTTTATTTATTTAAAAAATTAAAAGTAAAATGACTACAATAGGGAAACTTACTGATAATTTTATTTATTCCGCTAGAGGGCGCACCTGCGTCGCTTGGTGAACAGAACAACGTGGCGTCCGTCTGTGTTAAGACTAGCTAACAAAAAGGTTATAGTTAAAGGTTTTAAATTGTAAATAATTTTAATAATAAATGCATTTTATGAGACCGTTCTATTGCATTACGTTATTTATTTAATAATTAGGTAATGCAACCTGTAATAAGGGGAATAAATAATTAAATAAATAACGTAATTAAAAAAAACAAACTTCTCTCCTCTCCTCTCCTCTTTCATCTATGGTTATAAAAAAAAATGTACAGTTAGATGACTGTTAATGAGAAATCCAGTGTGTTTACAATCTACTAATACATTAAGTATATTATTTTAGTGATATCCGTTCGTCAGGAATATTCTGTAATACATAGTAATAATGCATCAGTCAGTGAATCAGTGTTGTGCTGGTAGTATATGCAGGAACGAAGGTGTTCATTAATTCACTAAAAACAAATAACTTCGCAAGCAGTGGTAAATTGTTACGTTGCGTTGCAAGCATTTTACAGTCACAAAAGGTTGTGTTCTGATCATTTTAGAGCTGAAGACTTATATAAGAATGAAGGATATTTTACAGAATTCTTATTTTAGAATTTCGCAGTAGCAGCCCGGAGTCTGGATGTGTGCCCGGTAGATGGCAATAGGCTCGCCCCCTATTACATGGGACTTAAAACATAACTGGCGAAATGTGGGTGTACCATAGGTACACCTCTGCCTAACCCTTCAGGGAAATAAGGCGTGATGTTATGTGTGTGTGTTATGGATATTTTACAGGGTCAGAGTATTAAACTAATGTGAAAACACAATATTTTTAGTGCTGTTTACTTGAATGCAACGTTAAAAGTTTATTGTAAAGTAGTTCAATATCACAAAAGCAAATATTATATGTTTTAAATTCTTATATGCATGTTTTTAGCCTTTTGGTATTATTTTAACCTAGTAACAAGGACGAAATAATATTGAAATGCATTTTCAGCGGACTGGCGGTATAGAAAATTATTGAATAGAAAGGTTCGAATTAAAAAAAAAAAATCTTTCCACGCTAGTGGATAAAATGCACCTTTGCACTCAAATTTCGAATGAAAAACAGAATATTTCTGTGGTTGGGGAGGTGAATAATGTTTACGTTAAAACAAACAAAAGTGGATAATGTATACCTAACCCAATTTAAACCAAACTTAAAGTTGTATTTATAAAATTGCAGTAATTAAAAAATAAAACTTCTAACAGCGTATAGGTAACTGAAATCGGATTTTATTTGGCTTCGTTGGTCTGGTGGTCGCAAGCGCTATTGCCGAACATGATGTCCTGGGCTTGATTCTCAAGTCGAAAAAAGTGTCTTTGGGTTATTGCAGTAGCCATTTTTCAATAGCAGCTCAGAGTCTGGATTTGGGCCATCTGCCGCGCTGCCGCGCCGGCGAGCTTATTAATGAGCAAACGTGCTCGGAGGACGGAAGTATTCTAGTAAGATGCTGAAAGGGATCTTGACCGCACTTCCGGGATTGTCCTGGTAGCCGTGGAATACCTCTCCACTCCTCATAATTGCCTAAGGACATGTTGCCCCCTTGTCGCTACGACACTATGTGCTAGCGACCGTTTTCGGGTACTCATTATCAGTGGCGTGCACAGAGATTTCAGACAGGGTATGCACAAGAAAAAAAAACTTACCAGTTTCAGCTTGTTGTACCTACCCTAAGTGGGTTCCCAAATTCCCATCATATTTATTTAGCCAACAAATCTACAAGTTCCAGAAAATTGCCTTTATTAAACGACAAGCTGGATTCGTCATGAACACTGAATGCTAATTCTTGTTTACCTAGAAAACAAACTACATCAATCAACCGTTTGAAAATGTTTCTATTTCTTTCAACTTTCGCGTTGTGCCTTTCAATATCTAACTTTAACTGGCTATTCAAACTAGTCTCTATTCTTCCTTTACTAAAAGTTTGGAACTTTAAGCAGGATTCTAGGTGTTTTTCAGAAGAATCATGCTTAGCAGCAGCTTAGTGAAAATTATTTAAATCTGAGTACCCGCTGTAAACAAAATGCAAGGGAAACAATACAATGTGTTTGTGTGTACACAACCAGTTAGCCAGTAATAGTTATCATAAAACTTTTTATGAAAATAACGAGTAGTATTACCTATTCTTTGAGTTAAAGCCAACCCGGGTACACACCTTCCCTTTGCAATCAATCTAACTTTTTCCTCAAAAGATAACGACGAAAACGCGGCGGATTTTAATTTATATAAACACACTTCGCCAGCACAAGTCTCACATGTATAATTTTCCATATTTTACAATAAACTTGCTAAATAATTACTCGACAGTTGCGGCAAGAAAAACAATATGGCGAAAAAACTGCAATTTATTACATTACGAACTAATATGAAAGAATGAATTAGTTGGTAGTCGGTCATTTGGTCAATCCGACTAAAAAAAGTCGACCCTCTGCAATGAACAATTAAGCGGTGCTTTTACGGCTTCTCAATTTGGACGGGTTGCAATGTAAGCTATGCTTCTAAAACTCCAACACGCACACACATTTTCACGCACACAGTCACACTTTTGCTGTGTACTACACGAGATGCGTTGTATGAAGAATAAGCAAGGCGTAGTAATGCTTTTGCCCACGGGAGCGCTGACTGCGCGGTGCGCGCGGCGGGCGGTGGATGTTCGCCGCTCCAACGAGTTAGTTAAAAAAAAAAGTAATAGATGGCGCGTAAGCTAAATTACCATAATTTTTCTGAATTATAGTTATTTATCATTTAGAGGGGCATGTATGTGTAGGACTACAGGGTATGCAGAGCTTATTTGCATGTATGGAGTGCACGCCACTGCTCATTATTGAGTGTGCAGGTCACCCCTGCCATTTTTGGTCAGGCAGGGGGACATAGTCCTTCCATAGTTCTAAGTAACCAGTTCACTTTAGCCTGGATGGCTAAAGTGAACCCATAGCCCAATATGTTTTGTTTCCATGTTCTGCAATAGTCCTACACCAATTGGGGGTTGTCCTTGGGTGTACTTGCATAGTGCATACAAGGATAATCGTCGGTTGGTGCCTCATTCCATTTAAAATTGTCTAAGGGCCTCTGCGAGTTGGCTTCGGTCCCTCGTACGTCTTCCAAGGGACCGGCACCCTAATTGCGTAACACACTATCAATCGGAATCTGAATCATTTTGAAGCAAATTGCTAATCCATTGCTTTATAAGTTCGAAAAATTTGTCCGCTCAACACGTAAATAACGCAATGAATGTTGTTGAACTGTCAAAATGAAACCGATTATAATTGATAATGTTATACGCAATTGCCCCGCGGGACTCCATGGTCCCGAGATACGTAAAGATGAAAAAAATAAAAATAAATACCATTTATTTTAGGTGACACAGGCCCATAGAAAAATACCTTAACCTAAACATACCTATTTTTGTGATCAATAACTTGTGTTAATACATAAGACTTAAGACTATGTTTGTAGCACTTTCGGAGCCCGTGACATGTCTCAACAACGTTGAGAAATCACTTTTTTTCTACAGTCATTATGATGAAGTGATCTTCACAGGCGCTGGTGCATCATATTCTGGCTATTTTTGGTCGCCGCGGGTAAAGCAGCGACTCGTGATTCCGTTTTATAGCAAACCTTTAAGATTTACGATGAGTATAACAGACTCCTGGCACCGAGTTCACCCTTCGACGATTAACAAGCAGGAGCAAGCGGCCGTAGCACTATGTGGCATGTTCTATTTTTTTTTCTGAGATCAGCATAACCTATCATCAATAAATACCTAGTTGTAAAATAGAAAATATTACAGCTTGAAAGTAAAGTAAAAAAAAAAACATATCAACTTCCATTCCTGGGGAACTTTAAAGTTATTCACTTAAACCAACTTGAAAAGCTACGTGTCTATAATACCATTAAAAATCACAAAGAATAGGTTTAGTTTGTTCACAAATGCGCGTTTAGGGCTTGGGCCACTTTTACTGCCGGTGAACATAATGGCTCATCCTGTCTATCAACGATTATATCATCTCATCAACATAAACCCAGTCACACCTTTTGGCGTCAGCAGAATTCAGCAGGTCAAGGGCTCCCACACAAAACTGCGAAGTCGCACCGCATCGCAGCTTTGTGTGGGAGCCCCATTAAGCTCCATAGGTACTTAGACGGTTTTGAAAGATGGTGAAATGCTGCGCAGACTCCAAATAAATTATAGGCCCAAAGAGGCAGGAGGATGACGATACCTACTTATAAGGTTAAATAATACTACGGGAACGGCAAGCGTACTTAATTCTTATGTAACACATACATAGATACTTTTGACCGAATTACTTCTCAAACGAAATGTAGCCAATATAAAGATATTGTGCCAAATGTAAGGTCAATGACTATGGCAATCAATGTCAATTTGTCCGGGTCCACCAGACAGATTTAGATTCGGTGTGGAGTCAATGTTATCATATTTAATCGAACCAATAAAGCTGTGGTTTTCATGGTGTTTCAAATGAAAATTATAGACTACTAGCTTTTGCCTGCAGCTTTGGCCACGTGGAGGTCGGAAATTATCCCACGGGATCGTACTACCGGGATAAAAAGTATCCTACGTAGGTAATAATCCAGGTCATGGTCTACTCATGTGCCAAATTAAATCCAAATCCGTTCAGCCGTTTCAGCGTGAAAGCGTAACAAACAAACAAACTCATTTTCGCATTTATAATATGAGTTAGGATGATGCTGATGTGACGAAAAATAACATCAACAAACCGAGAGTAAACAGCGTCTATAAATATTTTGTTAACTAGATTTTGGCTGCAGTTGTACTCGCGTGGGTTTGGAATGGTATATTTAGAGGAATAGTTGCGCCATCTATTGGCTTAAGAGATTCGCTTTATTGCTTAGGAATCAGCTAACTGATACTCTTTCTCATAGTTTTGTAACCAAGTGCATAGATCGCTCTCTGCACTTGCCTGGGCCTCTGGGTCAGTCTGAGTACTTACCTACCTGTTCGTGACTGTTCTCTGTATCGATGTCAATGCCTCGGAGAGCCCGTTGAACTGTGTGTCACGGTGGTCCTATACCGATGACAGACAGTTGTTTCAGTTTCGGACTGTTTGAAACCCAATCTTATCGTATAGGTAGCAACTATCAATATCTACTGGATAACAAAGTATTTCCAATGCATCAGACTGGTAACTACCTTCTTCAGACCAGTTGGGAGAGACTAGTATGTCGTGGTATTGACAAGAAGTAAGTTCAGTTCAGTATGATGATAATGCATCAGAGGGGCAATTTTCGTAATTTTAAGAACGTTCACAGTCTAATCTCAGTCTCAATAAGTCAAAAATACCTATAATTTACCTAAATTTTTGAAAAGTTTTTGACATTTGATTGTCGCTGAGATGAGATCGCGACTAGATTTTAAACGTTTTTAATTTCAGGAATTGGGCTTCTGTTATTAGCTAAGTTTACGTACCTAGATGTTCTAAAAAATAAAAATATTTGTAAATAAGGTCACGCAGAAATAACTGTCGCGCCGAACACATTCTTCCGATTTATGTCGACTGCGGCACAGTATAAATACAAGAAGCAGTAGTATATCTCGACAGCGACCTTAAAATAATTACCTACGGCCGCTCGGTAGATAAATACACACTAGGGTTGTCCACTGACTATGTCTGACTGTGACGTGGGTATTTCATAATGCTATATTAAATTGGCACGATAAAAACTTTCTGTGACAAAACGAAATACAAGCGGGTGAAGCCGCGAGCAGAAGCTAGTTTAAGTATGTTTTGTTCTTTCACTCGTGCACCGATCGCATGGAAAAAGAGAGATACTCACCTACTTAGTACCTGTCAAGGACTTTATACTCGCTACGCTTA
The DNA here is from genome assembly GCA_947568875.1 of Fissipunctia ypsillon. Lineage (NCBI taxonomy): Eukaryota > Metazoa > Arthropoda > Insecta > Lepidoptera > Noctuidae > Fissipunctia > Fissipunctia ypsillon. Next base: position 16,912,720 of record OX387651.1, read on the forward strand.
AATAAATATACAACTACCTACATAACACAGAAATAAGTAAAAACTAAAATAACTGTTATTCTTATAGGCTTACTTTGCCGACTAAGTTGGTAATGTAAAAAAATTAAATTTCTGTTTTTTATTTTTTTTATTTGAGATAGGTTTGCTCTTGACTCTAGTCTAGGTCAGAGATGACAGAGACAAAGTCGACGATAGAGCGAGCTTACCCAAAAGAAGCCTGTTCTCTCACTGGTTTCGATATTCATGAATTCAAACATCCATACACTGAACAATACAGTCGAAAACTTCGTGCCTTATTTCACGCAAATAAATGTCGCGCTATCCGCGACCGTGCGTAATTGCCGCGTACTCGGGACTTGTGTATTTTGCACACTGAGATTTCGAAGCGCGTCGTTTCGGCCATTTTCGATGAAGATAAACTACTGTAACTTTTTATTCTGTGACGTCGGCTAGACTAGAGAAATATTGCGCAGAGGGTCACTTGAGCCTTTTGTACATTTTTAAAAGAAGCTTGTCAGAATATTACCAACATTATTTTGTCATGTGGACACTCAATTCTGAATATACGTACGAGTATCATAGCGTGAAGAAACAAGCATAGTCACTATGCTTAGGCTTACTGTGTGTTGCGATTTCGGACCATTGTGGCTTGATTTTAGAAGGCTTTGGTCAAATTACAGTTTTGAAAAAACCGGCCAAGTGCATGTCGGGCCACGCACAATGACGGGTTTTGTAGTTGGGATGAAGAAAGAAGACACATAATTATCCCAAGAACAAACTTAACATTGTAGTTGAAAAACAAGGTCTCACTTACATTCCAACTGCAAGTGTAATTTTGTACGCACAATATTGAGAAATTTACCGTATTAATTTAAGACCATAGATTTCTGAAAGGTTTTCCTGTGATCTATAATAATAGAACTATTTTTCGTATTTTTTTTTCGTACTTCCGTTTTTTTCAGCCAAGTGCGTGTCGGACCACGCACAATGAAAGGTTCCGTAGTTGGGATGAATTTATCCCAAGAACAAACTTAATGTTGTAGTTGAAAAACATGTTCTCTCATACATTCCAACTGCAACTGTAAGTTGGTCGACTATTACTCGTAAACCTGTAAAGCCTACTTAGTTGTGAGGGGTAGACGAGAAAAAAAAACATCCTCAATTTAAATTAAGTTATAAAATGAAATAAGTGATTAAGTGTACTTAATCGATGCATGCATGCCTGAATTCCGATAATGAATAAATCAGTAAAATCTCAGAATATGTATGAAATTCGAGGGACAAGTGTTTATTACTTGTTTTGTGGAATCCATACATAGTGAATCGAGTTCCTTTAATTTTTCTTCAGTTGGCAATACTAGTCACCGACTGACAGATGACAATTGACAGGCAGAAAAAAAAACGGCACTCGTTCATTACTATACGTACTATACTCTACGATCCGTTCCACGTAGTACTTTTACTATATGATTCGTTCGGTTTCTTTCGTTCTGAGTGCACACGTATTTTCCACGTTTTAGGTATTGTATAACCCCACGACCTCGGCTTTGTCTATTATAAAGGACTTTTCGACGGATCTTGCTACTTTGAGTTACCTGGCTCTCTATTTTGGACAAATGATTACGCCTATCGATCGGATATTGACGACATGGATCGCTGTGTGAATTATACCATTGTGACAGAAGAGTCTTGGACGATGAGCCGATTTTATCAGTTATTCGTCAGTGGCGTGCATCTCAGCTTTTAAGTACCTATTTAAATTGAGCTTTTAGCCTATCAAGCGAATAAAACCAGACTTATGTACCTACTGTTTACGGTCTCCGGCGTCATGTCTGTCGGCTGTCTTTTTAATTATTGAAGATGACTTATAAATATTTTATGCATATATTGGTGTTTTATTTTATTTCCTCTTCTCCCTTTTAGGTAGGTACCTACTGCTTCTAAGTGCAGGATATTGGATGTACCTGTCTTTGACTGTAGCGACTGTGCATGGCGTTCCAAACGTGTCAGATCTTCCACACGTCACACATGGAGGCTCTTTACTTGCACTCCATGCATAAAACTATTATACAACCGAAGCCATACGTCAAAAAACCACAAAGTTACAATGTAACCTCACTTTTACTTTACTTCATATAACCCGTTTCCTGGGTAGCCAAATTTCACCAAATTTTCAGTGAGGCCTTGCTATTATATTCTCTTACAAACAAGGCTAGTTTGATTGAGTTAACTATGGTGAAACTATGGAGTCTTTCCCTTCTCCTTTCAACTTAATTGGTCCATTCGATTCGGAGCATATTGGCTGTGACAGACAGACAGACAGACACACGAGTGATCCTATAAGGGTTTCGTTTTTTCCTTTTGAGGTATGGAACCCTAAATTATTATAATTTCTTTACGTACAAAATGTTTTCAAAGATATATTGACAAGATACCGTCATAATGTTAATATCTTTAAACAGTTCCCTTAGAGAATTGCGCCTGCGGAGGCCATATATTGCTCTGACGGCTCTTTTCTGCGGAATAAAAATAGACTCAATAACTGCAGTCCGTCCCCATAGTAAAATACCGTAAGACATGATACTATGAAAGTAACTGGAATGGACTAGCCTTGCGGTATCTACATTAGTAAATTGACGGATTTTTCTCACAGCATATGCTGCTGAACTTAGCCGTCCCGCAAGAGATATTAAATGAGGACTCTATTGCAGCCCTGAGTCGTGTGTGATCCTCAGGAAAACAGTTTTATCGACGAATTCTAGTTTCTCCTTAATTAATACTATGTCACAATCACTACTTTTAACATTCGGTAAAGCAAATCTTATGCATTTAGTTTTTTTCCCATTTGATACTAAATTTTTAGCAGTGAACCAATTTTGGACCTGCAGTAGGGCGTTATTTACGTCGTCAAGATTTGATGCACGTCTATTTATCTTAAAAATTAAGGAGGTATCGTCAGCAAATAACACCATTTGTGATTGGTTTTTTAATACATGGGGTAGATCATTAATATAAAGAGGAAAGGACCCAATATCGAGCCTTGTGGAACACCCATTTTAATTTTCAAACCGAGTGAATTGACACCATTTATTTTAACTTGCTGTTGTCTATCATTTAAATAAGATTATACTAAACTGAGCGCAAGTTTACCTAGTCCGTAATGCTCAAGTTTCAAGAGTAAGGTTTCATGATTTACGCAGTCAAATGCCTTAGAGAGGTCACAAAAGATTCCTATGACATCCTGGACTCCTTCTACGCTGTAAATATGTGTTTTAATAAGGTGACACCGGCGTCAGTCGTACAACGTCCTTTGGTGAAACCATACTGCTGATCGTGCAAGATTTGGTTGGTGTCAAAATGATTAAGCATTTGATTGAGCATTACCTTTTTGAACACCTTACTGAATACCGGCAACACGGATACTGATCTATAATTGTTGGTGTCTTTACAGTCCCCAGATTTAAAAAGTGGTATAACCTTACTGTATTTCATTAAATCCGGGAAGACTCCTTGATCTACACACAAATTAAATATTAAAGCCAAGTATGGCGCAAAAGTCTCGATTATAGATGTACAAACTTTGATAGACATTCCCCATAGATCTTTAGTCAATTTGATTTTGATTTGCCGAAAATCTTTTATAACTATCATAGGGCTTATGTGTTTAAATTAAAATTCAACCGGGCAGCCTGGAACGTTCGCTCTTAATGAATCAATTGCAATATCGGGTGAGAAATTTAACAACATCTTACAGACCAATCTTACTATTGTCTGTGTTATCAAAATTATTTGAGAAATTATTTCTAAAGAGATTGAAGCCTCTTATTGATACTGAAACTCGAATCCCCAATTACCAGTTCGGATTCAGAGAACAACACTATGTTCAACCAAGTACACAAAATTACTAATATTATTGAAAGAACACTAGAGGAGAAGGTGTGCTCCACGGTTTTCCTTGATGCTGCAGTCTTTTGATTAAGTATGGCACGATGGCCTCACTTATAAACTAAGAACAATGCTGTCTCAACAATTTTCAGACATCATAGAGCCCTATATATCAAACAGATTGCTTAGGATAAGACAAATAAACGTTTATTCAGACTTTAGGCAGATAACAGCTGAGTACCACAAGGGAGTGTACTTGGTCCGGTCCTGTATCTTCTATATACCTGCGACATTCCTGAGCTAGAAAACTCCACGACCTCATTCCACCTGCCCCCTTCTACCATCGGACATCTAGACGCACTGCAGGTTACCATCCCTACCTAGTTGCTATTTCACCAATTCGCACTAAGCGTTTTCAAATGTCTTTTGTGATGCGCACAGCAAAGGAATGGAACTCTCTGCCTGCGTCTGTGTTTCCGAACGTATACAACCCCGATCTCTTCAAAGTGAGAGTTAACAGGCTTCTTCTGGGTAAGCTCGCTCCATCGTCGACTTTGTCTCTGTCATCTCTGACCTAGACTAGAGTCAAGAGCAAACCTATCTTAAATAAAAAAATAATTTCATTGCAACCTTTGCTGACGACACAGCTATCATGGCTGTTGGAAATAGTCACGAGGAAGCCGTAGAAAAGGTTCAAGACTCCCAACTCCTGCGATTAACGTACCTTTTATTTAGAAATAATAATATTGTGAATGATTTTCTGGTTCCAATAAACAACTTTTTTTTTTTAAGAGCATAAATCGTGTCTATGAGTGGACTGCAACATGGCGTATCAAACTTAATGAAACTAAGCCTATCCACATTGACTGCAGCAATAAAAAGCCACAGTACTTCCCGATGTTCATGAATAATCAACCAATACCATACGCGAATACTGCTAAGTATCTCGGCATGATCCTGGTTGCAAAACTGTGATGGAAAGAGTCTGTGAAAAGGTAAAGAGCCAAATTAGATATTCGAGCCAAAAACAATGTATTGGCTACTTGGTAGACAGTCACCATTGTCAATATCTGACAAACTGTTGTTATACAAATACGTTTAAAAGCCTGCATGGACCTGTATGAACTGGTATTCGGCTGTGGGGCTGCACCAGCCAAAGCAATCGTCAAATCATACAACGATTCCAAAAGAAAGTGCTCAGGGATATAGCCAACGCGCCTTGGTACATTAGAAACAGCGACCTCCACCGGGAGCTCAAGATGGACGTCGTAAACATAGTAATAAAACGATATGCAGAAGCTCATGAACACAGACTTCATCACCACGTGAATGTCGAGGCGATGCGAAGGAGTTGGTCCTTGACCTTTTGAGTTAGTTTAGTGCAGTGTGAGTAAACTTAAACTATAGTGCAAGTGCTGACTAAAGAACACGTGAATTAAGTGTCTTCCCCTTAAAGTGAATAAGAAAGACGTTATTGGACGATTTCTTAATTTTATAGTTAATTAGCAGTTTAAATTATATTTAAATTACTTATTAGCGAATAGGCTAGATTGTAATGTGAATAAAGTATTACTAACCGTGATACTATATAAAAGAAAAAAAACTCTTATACTAATCGCAGACACCGTGTCCCACATTATTTATTTAAAAAATACTGGCTCAAATTGGTTTTCATGAATTACTCCCTTTTATCATTTCTATAGTGTCAGAGATAGTGACGGTGCAGCCTGAAACTAAACTAAACATTCCACAGAAAACGATTAAAATGTTCTTGTACAGGATCCAGTTATATTTGCCGAGATCTTCCCATCGGAATATGGTTTCTACAATCCCTGGTATGATGAGACCAAGAATGGAGTAGAAAAAAGCACCAACAAGGTTGATGATCTGCTCCAAATATGGTAGAGCGATGCCAACTCCACCTGGAACAATAATTCATCGTCTTAACTTTAATTAAGTATCTTTACATCACTATTGATTATTTGGTCATATGTAATTAAATCAGCAGAAAGACATCCTCTGTTGGACAAAGCATTGTATGAAACATCGCCATAACGACCGTTCATCTAAATGATTCCCACGACCTTACTACTCACGCTACATCTTTCGATATGCAACTTACGAAATATATTATATAAATAAAAATAAAATAAAAAATGTAGTTTCAGACATATCTTCTCGACGCGGGTCCCAAATTTATACATTTTAATTCCATTTAAACGTTTGCTGTTTATTGTGCAAGAATAATTGCTACAAACGACCCAGTTGATACTCTTGTTAGTCCGTGATTAGTAATTAAAGTAAAATTAACAATAAACAAAGATTTAGTAACAACTCATTAAATAATGTTTAAAACAAATTATGACAAGGTTATGTTTAAGCATGCCACTTTGCGTTAAATATTTTGTCCGACTTACATGTACTTGGCCTGTTTACTGAAGACAATTATTTAGGAAAAGATTAGAGTGACAATTAAGATGTATACATTGTCTAATTTTGTCTCTACAAATATTTGTTCATCTGATATGACTAATTTGCGAATTTTATTATAAGTTAATACTTTAATCTTGTCCACGAGTTGTGAATATTAAATATGTTTCGTTTTTGTTTCTACTTTAGACTTAACCTTCACCCGCATGATTTCCTTTTGTTTATCGTCTGCATAAAAAGCCTTCAGCTGTTTTTTTTTATTGTTCTTGAACAAATGTCACAATTAGTTGTTATTCGTTCAAAAGTTGATTCCTACCACCCAGTTAATATTGAGGGATATCACTTATGAATAAGCGTTTTTAATATTATTAATACAATGATTTAATAATAAAAAAATAAAAAAACTTACCACAGAAACAGACGATCAAAATCCTGGTACAAATTTGCATGGCATTATGATATTTCTTGTGGACGCGGGGTTCCACGTATCTTGTGAATATGTCAATCACAACGAAGAAATGAAGAGGATACGTCAGGAAAATAGTTATTGAAATGAATGTCTTCGCACAGATTGCTGGCCTGAAAGAAATGAAATATCAAACATGTTAAAACGCTGAAAAAACTCATCTTGATTAATCTGTTAATCAAGCTGAGTTTTTCAGCGTTTTTATATTTTTTTATATTAGCCAAAGTTCTACGCTACCTAGTGTACAATTTCGCCTAATTTAGACATGTCAGCGTCTGTTCAAGTTAAGAGTTAAGATATATTACGACACATTTTTACTGGCTAAGAGTGAAGTGGGAGTTCGGACCATGTATGCACCCATAGGGAACTCATAGCGTAAATTGAAAATTAAGTAAAATGTTACTGTCTAACTGCTGCTGTTTATTCAGATATGAACATTGCTCATCGACGACTGAAAGTCATTTCAATGGATCAATCCTATTACTGGATCAAACTTTAGACCATGTCATAGGCACTACTTAAGTACCAGGTAAAGAATGTAAGCATATAAATTACCAGTCATCCATAGGCAGATTCAACGTGATAGTTCCTTTAAGTACATCGCCGTATCTTAGGTAGCCGAACACACCCAAGATTGTGTAGAACATCATCACCAATGCCATTGCGATCACCATCACGCTTGGGCACCCGAGGAAGTGTTGGGGTTTCTTCATCGTGTTCTCTACTGGCATCACCACTCCTATGCCTTCCATTGCGAAGATCACAGTTCTGTGGACGAAAAAGTAATCATGTTTTAAGTGTTCGATGAAAACTTTTAGCATTGTGGCTTGATTTGGGAACTTTGCCATTACGGTCATCTGTAATAGGTAAATCATCTCGAAAAGTAATGTATTTTCTGTTCATAAAAAAATAATCTTAAATGTTCTCTAAAGAATGAATTTCAGCCATTGTTTCAGTGAATAAACAGAGATTTATCAACTTTGTAATTACAAAACGATAATTTGAGAACAAACACCTACAAAGGTTACTTATATCCTGTTGTTCATAACCATAAACTGTCACACAACAGTGCAATAGAAAAACAAAACTATTCATCATTTTGACTTACGACAAAAACGCAGGGAGTCGCGACATATCGCCAACGATTTTTTTATCGGCGATCGTCAACGGTTCTCTGAATATGTAGTAGAGGCATATTGCGAAGGTGACGAAGAGCAGTATGTTGGCCAGCAAGGAGAATGGTGCAAGCCATTTCAAGTGCCTGATCTGGCACAGCAGGCAAAGCGGCACGAGCAGGATAAGGCAGTAACGCTCCACCGGCATGGGTGGCGCCTCTATGTATGTGTCGAATAGCTGAAATAAAGAAGATAGGTGATTTTAATTTAGGTAGAAATAAATCAATAATTATTTGCTTATAATGTAGGTATACAGATAACATGGAATTTTATTATAATAGCACCGACCGATACATTTTACCTTACGGCATGCAAAATTTCGAATTTATATAAATCATAGAATAAAATAAAATAAAATTTCTAATTACAATATTATTATTAATTACTCATCTTCAATGGTACTCAGAAAAAACAGTAGGTAAGTTACACATAATTACAAAATATAAATTATCAAAAATATAATGTTATAGTAATAGCATAATAATAACATGGAACATTCAACTACGATAATAAATTAATAACAATTTGCCTACAAAAGCAACATTTAATTAAATTCTGTCATTTAAAAAACATTTTATTGTGTAACAAAATGTATATATTAGCAGTTTTGTTGTTTTTTAAACATTTTGTTTTTTTTTTTTTAGGTTTACAGCAAGTATAGATATGGTTCAGAAAATGTTCGTCCTTTTTTACACAAGATACGTTGTCCTAATCCTATCTCTGGTGTCGAAGTAATATGCTATCAACCGAAAGCTATTGTGAATATGTAGTGCAGCTGAGTTTGCATCTCGCCTCTCGTCGTTCAGACAAATAGACTTATTATTTGTCATAGGAAGAACCAGATAATACAGTTTGTCGCAGGTGCTACGATGTGTGAGGACTTATATTCTTTGTAAATCTGGTACGTATTTTCTTATCCACTTTCTTCATCGATGGTTCAGCCTGGTTTCTGTCATCGTACCCTATTTTATTTGTTTTAGGATAAGCCAGATAGAGTATGTCGTCTTTCGGCCTCCACCCTACGGGCCATGAGACTTCTGTTCGACCTGTGAGCCATAGTGAAGCTATTTGTCAACCTGCATCAAAAAAACCACGGGAGCCTACCTCTTGTGAACCTGTTTTGCCGGCTTACGGCATTTGAAGACTGTTCAGGACTATCGTATCTTTTTGATATTCACCTAAGTTATACCGTAGTTAATTAACGTAGTTATCAATAAATTTTACCGCGATTTGAAGACGATTTTTTCTTAAATTAGAACTGTGCCTAACCACGGGTTACCTTCGCTTATCTTTATAGCATGATATTCCTTGGAAGGTTTACAGGAATTGTGAGCGCGTACCTAAAAAGCAAATCATGCAATCGATTCTTATAGGTCGTAAACCAAATCCGTGTCTAACAATTTACAATCAGAAATGTCTAAGTTTTCTCGTGCTATTAATAACCATTCTATTTAAAACGAACTGATCTGCAACCTTTTTATATATATAATTTTCAAATACTACCTTTTTATATTTTATATTTACTATTTAATGATTTTTTAATTATTAAATTATACGTGTTTCAAGTGGTGGAATTTTTCTTTTTTATTTCGCTGCATACTATTCCTACTACTGCAATTATACTAAATGCCCTTAAACGGCACTATTACACCACTGAAAATGCATTTTTTTTTTAAATTGGTGAATGGGGCCTGCTCTTGACATTGATTACGCGTGATGGAAAGTGATGAACGAACGAACGTGACCAGACGATGCCTGTTCTCTCTTGTTTTGAAGGCAGACGGGTTATACAAGGTGGTCCAAATAGTGCCGTCCAAAAGAAAAATATTTCACAATAAAGAACAACAATAAACGGGTATTTTCGACCCCATGTATGTTCCGCGATTTTTCGTAGTTTTCGAGTATTGTTTTTTGTTATTTTTTAGTTTCCTGCCGGTGGAGCTTCAAAATTCATATTGTTTATTGTACCCCCAAATCCTCAATCTAATTTAAATATACGAACAAAACGGTGCCTCAAACTTTTTCTTCGAAATAGTCGCTAAGCGCCTAATTTAAAGTTCTTAGCAAATAAGAAAGCGATAAGAAAGTTTCAAAAGCAAATCTATATATATAAAAGGAGAAACTGACTGACTGACTGACTGACTGACATATCAACGCACAGCCGAAACTACTGGGATTAGGAACGTGAAATTTTGCACACCGCTTCCTTTTATAATGTAGGGGAGCACTAAGAAGGGGTTTTTGGAAATTCGACCTTTAAGGGGGTGAAAAGGGGGTATTTCGTTTGTATGAAAAATCTTATTCCTTGAGTTAATAAACTTGAAACTTGGCCCAAATACTTATCTTAATAAATAATGAACTTTGTAATTTTTGATTTTTCTAAACTACCCCCACGAGGGGGATTTGCGGGTGTCAAAAAATGTATGGAAGAATTTTAACACGCACGATTAACTCGAAACTCAGTATTTATACTTAAGACCAAAAATAAAGAATAACCTGTATCAAGGTTTTTCGAAAATCTACCCCGGACGGGGTGAAAAGGGGCTGTCAATATTACAGGGGAGAATTTTACTGCGTAGCTTGATTAACTCGAAAATTGGTATGAATAATCTTTGAGTCAAGGTTTGGAAATATCCTAAACGATTTTTTAAAATTCCACCCTTGTGGGGGTGAAAACCGGGGATATAGTTTAGATGAAAAGTCTTATTCATTTGGTTAATAAACTTGAAACTTGGCACGAATTTATTTAAATTAATTATTTTTTTTGAATTTATTAATTTTTTTTTTGGTATTTTGAATTGGCCTCTTTTAAATACAATTATTTTAATTAGATCAGGAGTATCTATTACATGAGCTCATCATGCTATTATAGAAAATAATAACTCTCAAATAACCCAAGGTCTTTTTATTACTATTATTTTAGGGATTTATTTTACATTTCTTCAAGCTTATGAATATTTAGAAGCCTCTTTTACTATTGCTGATAGAATTTACGGATCAACTTTTTTTATAGCAACAGGATTTCATGGATTACACGTAATTATTGGAACATTATTTCTTTTAATTTGTTTAATTCGCCATTTAAATAATCATTTTTCTAAAAATCACCACTTTGGATTTGAAGCAGCAGCTTGATATTGACATTTTGTAGATGTAGTTTGATTATTCCTTTATAATTCTATTTACTGATGAGGAAATTAATTAATTATTTATATAATATATTTATAGCCTAAATAAGCAATAAAGTTTCTTACTATTGGTTTATCAAAACTACCCCTGACGGGGTGAGAAGGGGTAGTTAGATTTTTAAGAGGAGGATTTTACTGTGTGGCTTGATTAACTCAAAAATTAGTATAAGAAATCTTTGATTTCAGTTATGGAAAAATCCGAAACGATTTTTCGAAATTCCACCCCTGTGGGGGTGAAAAGAGGGGATATAGATTATATGAAAAATCTTATTCCTTTGGTTAATACACTTGAAACTTGGCAATATTTGCCTCAGGAAATAATATAAATTGTCACTCTTAGTTTTTTAAAACAAGTAAGGAACACTAGGACCGTAAGAACAGTAAGGAACAGTAAGGAAAAATTTTAACGCGCTGTCATATTAACTCGAAACTCGGTACTAATACTTTTTCGGAAGTCAGTGTCTTTGGATCTGTATTTTAGGTTTTTGCCACTGACTTCCGAAATTAAAGTTATTTTTCACTTTGTAGTGTTTGTTTTGGAAGTCGGTTGTTTTTATTGTTCACTTTTTAGTGGGTCTGTTTGTAATTTATCTGAGTTAAAATATCCTAATGACAAATGCTCGTCACCTTTTACAAAACATTGCTTTTCCCGATGCAGGGACGTTAATTGTTGAGGAGTTCTCTTGGTACTTCACCATCAGCTCCCCTTCACCATATGCATTGTGACGAGCTTCTATTGCTTAGCAATACATTTTAAAGTAATGGAATCGCAACCCGTGAAATACTTATTATTGAGTTGTTCCAGTGGCCATCTTACCATCTGTGGTCTTCGTCATCAGTTCCACTTCACCAAATGTTTCTTTCCGAGAGCAAATGCACAAGTTACTATAAAAAATACCAAAATACGCGACAGCTCACAGGAACAACTTGCGACCCACGAATGCCCCTCAAGTTAAAGGGGATAATTTACAAGTACGTAATAAGGCCTGTCGTACTGTATGGATCAGAATGCTGGGCCGTGAAGAAGACGGACGAAAAAAGATTGCATGCAGCGGAGATGAGAATGTTGATATGGATGTGTGGAGTGACGAAAATGGATAAAGTAAAAATTGAGGGAAGTTTGAAAGTGGCGCCAGTGACAGAAAAGTTGAAAGGAACTCGTTTGGCTTGGTATGGGCATGTGATGAGGAGTGAGGAAACGCATGTGACTAATAGAGTGATGAATATAAATGTTAATGGATGGAGAGGGAGAGGAAGGCCAAAGAAAAGATGGATGGATTGTGTGAGGAATGATATGAAAGAGAAGGGAGTTAATGATAGCGTGACTTTTGACAGGGGAAAATGGAAAGAGAAAACGTGTTGCGCCGACCCCAAGTAACATGGGACAAGGGCAGGAAGATGATGATGAGCAGGTATTTAAGTTATTAGTGGGATAGACTGAAATTTTAAATAACTCGAACATTACAAAAAATCGCGGAACATATTTGGGGTATTTTCGATAACCCCTGGGTATGAGGAATTCAGATTTTTCTCTTGGGCGTCACTATTTAGACCACCCTGTATGTGGAAAGGAACTCAGATGCTGGCAGAGAGTTCCACTTTTTGGCTGTGCACATAATAAAACTGAAATTGTTAATGCGGATAGCCAGTCGCACTGCGAACTGCTGCAGTGGGCGGCTCTTTAATGTAACTAAGTGTAACGTGATGTCTTTTACGCGGGACGTGGTTCTCCGCCGTCACGAATATAGCATGTACGGGCATGTAATACCGCGGGTAGTGTCGGTGCGAGATTTTGGGGTCACTTGCTCTGAAGATTTGTCGTTTCGCACACCTATACGATGGATGGACGTAGTTCCTGAACGATTTATTTCAACTGGAGCACTATTATTTGTAAATTTACACGCATAAGGTCTTTGGCAGGTTGTTGTTGTTATTATCACGACAGGCATTATCATTAGATGGGTTAATAATCCATCATAAATATTGTAAGTATGCATTACTCTGAAGAGGGACTTACCCAAGACAATGTGCTTAGTCATATTGCAATTATTAACATTGCCAGTGTAGAAACGATGATTATGGAAGAATGTAGGTATAGAACTAAGTCACTAAGGGCTGAAACCAATAACCTATCTATCACCAATTTTGGCATACTGGACATAGAAAAACTTAACTATCTATGGTTTTAACGTCCCAATAATATTTAAGAGATTATGGAATCTTACTGGCCTGACATAAGGACAGATAGAATTATAACTGTCTACCATCAATAGCGATCTGTCTTTTACTGACAATGGTTATTGGGTTCGGCCGTAAATAAGTGCATACTGATGTAATTTGTAACCTTACCTGCTTAATTGAAGTTGCTATTAGCACAGTAAATATACAACAGACGCCGAGGTACGTGAAGCATAAGGAAAACTCAGCAAATAAACTGGAAAGAAGGTTATTTTTTTTATAACAGAAACATGTTCTTGTGATAAATTAAATGGTCTGTCAAGGCGAGACAAAAACGCTTAGATACAGTATAGTATTATCTCTGTATTATAAGTATCATCGTATTTACCAATATATACTTGCAAACATTGATTAGCAAAAACTTCGAATTCTTGCTTAGATTTGTTCTAATTCTCATGAAAATCATTTTGTTAGTTTTAAATACAGGTATCAAGCGTTGCCATTCATTATTGCAACCTATAGTTACGTTACGCACAGTAAGTATATTGTGATTCTAATTACGAGCATTTGCTTACCAAGTGTATTTACTTTGTCCGAATGAGAATTCACGTGAATTCTGATTCGACCCACTGATTCAACTACCAGGGAATGACAACTGGACCAAGATGGGGAATGATGAGAAGAAACTCGTGGTAGTTCATTATTAAATTGTAAAGAAGAAGACTAAGATTAGGTAGATAATCCTCCTGCCTGGCTGACATGATGTTGGTGAAATTAATGGCAACAAAAAGAGACGGTATTCAAACTATTATAGTGCAATAAGGATCTTTTGGCACCTGCACCCTAAATGCGTAACACACTATCAATCACAATCTGAATCATTTTGAAGCAAATTGCTAATCCATTGCCTCATATGCTCGAAAAATTTGTCTACTCAAATTGAATGTTGTTGAACTGTTAAAATGAAACCGATTCTTACTGTAAGTGTGATACGGAATTGCCCGGCTGAATGACATTGACAGGGTGGCGTTGTTTTGTGAAGTAGTCACAGAAATTGTATTAGAGAAACAGAATGGCGGTGTTAGTTCCAATTCTGGCCACGCGTCAAAAGATTCTTGTAGCGTTGTACACACGGCTATATATCAAGCTATACATTTCAAGTATAAGCTGATCTCGCATTGTATAGGATTTCCGTACAATGAGAGGTCATTTTATACTGGAATTGTATAGCTTGATATGTAGCCGTGTGTACAAGCAATCCAGATAGTAATAATATAACAACGAATATTTACTGTGCAAAATTAGCAAATGGCCGGACACATTTTGGACCATTTGCAAAAGCCGCACCACAGGTTTCTGAATAACTTAGTAATGGTTTTCGTTCTGCACGACAGCATCCTCGAGACGTTTCTACCTGTAAAGAAAATCATAATTGAAGAACTGATTGAAATCTATAGGTATTATACATATTATCTATACATATTATAAACTGGCTTCTGCCCGCGACTTCGTTCGCGTGGAAGTCGTAAGACACCACAATATACTAAAATAACAGCAACATTTTTATTGAACTTCCCTGTACCTATACAACGTTTGTAGTTTTGGTCTCAGCAGCCAAAATATACAGAGGGTCAAGACTGCAGGTGACGCGAGATCGAGCGACGTGCAGTTCGTGTCGGTCCGTGTGAGAAGCAGCTCGTCCTGAGGTCGACAGCCGCAGCCTTCACTAGCAATTTCCCATTGCTTGCGAAATTTTTCGTTTTTACTGAATTAATGAACGCCTGCGTTCCTGCTTATACTACCTAATGGCACAACACTGATACTACTACTATATCATAACAAAATAACTTGGAGTCTCATTTTCTACGAAATGTATGTCCCGTACCTACATTTCGTGATTTCAAAAAGCATTCTGTGATTCTGACTTTTCTAGTACTCAAACCTCAGTTGATTCAACAGTCTTTTGATCCTGACAAGAAACAGGATCGACTGTCATCAAAAAAGTTTTTGTGAAAACTGCTCATTTCCTTATTGTCTATACTTGTTTTTTCAATATCTGTAAATGCAGGTCAAAATGTCTCAAAAAGTTAAGGACAGTCTTCTAAGACCGTTTTCCTGTAGTTACAACGGTTAAGGCACACAGCGTCAGTATGTGCTAACCCCTCAAGTTTTAAAATGTTACACTGCTACAACATTGAATTCGTTACGAATAATCTAAAGAATACTTCAAAAAGAACTCAATGTTACGACTCGGATTCGAACCATCGCATTACCGAACGTCGTCATACTCATACCGGCCGTTTGACGAACTAGCCAGCGAGCCCATATCAATCGCGATGAAATTGTTATCTACTATCTTCTGAGTCACTTTATCAGTAGGTCTCTGTCTAATCGATAGATGTTATAATTTGAGGGTATCCATTAATTTTACTTACTTACGTTTTCTTTATAAAATTAATCCATACCCTCGAGTAAAACTACAACGTTTGATGTATACGTTCACTTAAAACGACGAAGAGTAAACGACTACGATTTAAAATGATTTCTGATTTTATGAAAACAAAAATAGTTGTTCTGTATGAACAAAATGTGAGCATAAAAGGAACTGCGAGACAGCTTGGCATAGCAGTAAGTTAATTATAATATTATTTGTGGTCTCCGATTTTGAGTTAGTTGCGGTATATTGTGAGTGGTATTTAATAACTTATTTAAAACCTTTATTTTCTATACAGAGACAAACGGTGCGCTTATGGGTGCGCAGATTCGAAGAAACCGGCGATGTTAAGACAAGGTCCATGGGTCGGAAGATTACTGGGATCTATACGAACCAATCTGAACGTCATCGGGATATTGTTAAGGTTCACACTACATCGCCGTTCACATCCACTCGTTACAGTTCGCAACGGCATGGAATATCTCTGTCCACGGTTCGAAGACATTTACATGCAGCGAACATTCACAGTTATCGACCTGCAAAGAAAATATGTCTAACTGAAGGACATCGAAGAGAACGAGTGCGATTTGCCCAGAAATACGTCAATTTTGATTGGGAAAACAATATCGTTATCTTCAGCGACGAAAAAACCTTCAGATCAGACTGTGACGGTCGAAAAATATTGTGGAGGAAACCTAATGAACGATACCAACCTCAAAATGTTTTACCTAACAGATCCAGTGGTAGAATAACATTGGGTAAGTTACCTTTCAATAAGTAAATTAATTGTATAAGCCACTCCATTTAATTACCTAATATTGTATTCAACAAATATAACGCATCACTGCCTTTTATAACTATTTATTTATTATAATTTTAATACAGTTAGTATATTAATACATTATTATAAATTATATACTTTATATAATTCAATAGTATTATATACTTATTGTTAAGTTATTATTATGATATTCTGTATTATGATATTTTATTCGATTTTGAACGTCATGACAATTGTTTGAAGACAAATGTCTAAAAACAAAATTAAACCTTTGTTGTTATTTTCAGGGTATTGGGGGTGGATGTCGTCCATGGGACCGGGAGAATTAGTAAAAGCAAGTGGGCGCATGAACGGCCAGACCTATCTGCAAATTTTGCAAGATGTTATGGTGCCAACAGTGCGAGTTGCTTACCCAGAAGGACAGATCTATTTTGTTCAAGACAACTGTTCGGTCCATCGTTCGCGTATAGTGATGGAATGGCTCACTACACAGACTGACATAACTGTCATCTCCTGGCCATCGAAAAGTCCGGATTTAAATCCAATAGAAAATATGTGGGGTCAAATGGTTTTAAACTGGGATTCAAGCGAAGTGAAGTCCAAGATTAACTTGCACAATGAAGTTTTGAGGAGTTGGGAGTTGATGCGAGGTAGTAATGCAGGTTGGACGATGGTTACTCAAATGAGAAGCAGACTCCAACAAATAATAGATAGCGAAGGTCATCCTCTTCGCTACTAATTATATTTTTCATAACTTCACACTTCGCAATCCCAGTTAAATATTATTATAATAGAACAGTAAAATTGTATTTGTAGTTAAAACATTTTGTTAACTAAATATAGATAGTAATCTCACAGTTTTATGTGGTTATGTTAATTAAATATGAGAAGAAAATAAACAATGCAGACATTAAACTCATTTGATCCCACTATTTTACTTGGTATAGCGAAATATTCTAAGTAGATATCATGAGTTCGTATGAGATGTTAATTGATTATCTATTGATAACATGTTTATTCACTTATTACGCTCATGATTATAATCCTGCCAAACTAGCTTCTGGGTCCTAGACAAGTTGCAAACGCTTCAAAACTTGTCTCTTTCGATGTCGCTTGTCAGACTGTCAAATTTGTATGCAGAGACGACATGATAGATCACGTGATCGTTAGCTTATGTCAATCTAAAATATTTCTAGCGCTTCCTATTTTATCGTTTGCGTAAGATGTCACTTGTCTAGGGACCATTTTGTGTCAGCTGGCAAAATATAAAAAATAAATGTAATTTATCAAATCAAATTGTAAAATATAAATCTTTGTAGTAAAATAAGATCAACGTTTTGTTAAATAATAGCAATAATAAATATTATAAACGATTATTTAAGTATTTTATTTTTCTTGACTTTTAAATTCTTTATAAATATTACAAAAACAAGATAGAAAAATACTTTATAATAAAAATAATATAATGCATTAACAAAAAGCACGCTTCGTGCCTTGGGTTTGATCTTCCGACCTCATGCGCGGTAATCGGTCTTTGTAACCTCCGGTCTATTGAGACATCGATTAACATTTCGTAAATATTAACGTTATTATTGCTTGTCGTTATACGCAATAATAAAAGTATTAACTTTTTATTGAAAAAAACAATATTAAAAACAGAATTAAAAAAAATAAATACTAAAAAACTTATTTATTCACTAAAACAATACATTCATTATAATAAAATGTTTTTGCAATATACAAAAACCAACTTGGGCCTAACACGGATTTGAAGGCACATGTCTTTTGGTAGGGTAAGCACTTAATGGAGCTGTGTGTACCTGCACTTACTGCAACATCTCAAAAATCCACCTGTATATGTCATGATCGAATGTTTAGCTCCATAAAGGTATCATCATCCACAGCCCGTTTTCACCCACTGCTGAGCATAGGCCTGTCTTTTCATGTGCCAACCTCATCCAGGTTCTACCCGCGATGGTAACAATGTCCTCTGCCCATTTCGCCGCCAGTATAGCGTGATGATAATCTCTTAAAAGGTTAAATCCGTAATTGTCTGCAATATTCAAACCGTTTGGCTCGTCTTTTTATAATTTGCGGTAAACTATAGAATAATACAAACTTATTTAATGCAATCTTGCTCATCTCCACAGCAAATAGCGTGATAATTTGTAGCCTATAGACTGACTAGACATAGCGAATATCTATGCAAATTTGAACAGAATCTATTAGGTAGTATTTGCGTGATGCAAACATACATTCAGACAAAAAATAAAAATAAAAACATTTTCGGCATTAGAGTCGTTTCCAGACTTCGTAGGAATTACTTTTTTTTTTCAAAAATATTCAATGTAGGTACCTACAGTTTTGACTTCGCTATGATATTATTATCTGTATAAAGATCGAAGTCGCTTTTCGTGTCTGTATGTGGGACCGCGTTGTTGTTCTAAACTGCGCAACGGGTTTTGATGCGGTTTTCACACCATCATATTTAGAGAATTTATTCCGAAAAATTTATGTGTTTATACGTTAATAATAATTGATTGATGTAAGTTTCGCAGTCCACTGCTGGACATAGGCCTTTCCCAGGCTGCGCCACAACACCCTCACCTCCGCCTTCCGCATGATTCAGTCTGATTCATTTAGATTAATTTATTGTTTGTAACAAGAAGCGAAACCGGTATGATCAATACAGGTATTTTTTCGGTTAAAACATTTATTTTACTTACATGCATTTATAAAGGTTACCGTAATTCTTAAATTGAGTATAACCGGTATTAATACAGGTAACCGAAGCAAATATTACCTGTATCTTACATGCGCCCGTCGGCATTAGTCAAAGGGCGCGCATCGCTGTGTGTCAGAGTCGAATCAAATCACGGCCCTGGCTGGCTGGCGGTATTCCGTATCTTTCTCCAAATCATGTCATTTTTAGGTAACCGGTAGGAAAACGGTAATGTAACCTAAATAAACACTTTTTCTTCTTGGTTACCCAGATAGCGGTAACCATAGTCGTAGAGGTAACCAAAATTCTTTGATATTTGTACCGTAATTTATAAAGGTTTTCAGTCCCTAGTTTGTAGTCAGGGGCTAAACGCTTATCTACATGTATCTTTTATATAATTCTCTAAGAACGCTCAATCTGTTCTATAGGAAACAGTGCTGAGTGATGATAATGCGCAGTCTTACTGAAGGGTCGTAAGAGTGTCTACTAATGACCCTCATCTTCAAATACGTACATACCAACAGTATGCTTTGTCAAGAGCAAATAATTATAAATTGTCTTCTACCTGATTGACAACACTCATGCCTTTACATAAACGTGGTAAGAATCACATTAATTAATAAATCAGATTACTACCCGTGCGATATAAGTTGAGATCAGAAGCCCAAATCCCGTTACTAAAAACGTTCAAAATCTAGTCGCGATCTCATCTCAGCGACAATCGAACGTCAAAAACTTGTCAAAAATTTAGGGAAATTATAGGTATTTTTCACATATTGAGTCTGAGATCAGACTGTTAACGTTCTTAAAATTACTGGAATTGCCCCTCTGAGCGCGGTTTAAACATATAGATTTAGTTATAATGCTGCGCTGTTCCCGAGTAACATAGGCTATGGGTGAAACCTGTGTTGTGTGTTCTTTTTTGTGCACTGTAGAGGCACGCAACGTGACAGCACCGCGCTCAACTTATCGCGCACCGCTAGTATTATTATTCCTAGTATTATCCCTGCCGATCTATTCTGTAAACATCACTCCGTGAGCACTTAGGTGAAGTGAGTTTAAAGTGAGCTCAATCCCTATTAGAGTAAGGTGGGATGACAGTTCACATCACGCTCACTTCACCTAAA
Organism: Fissipunctia ypsillon; assembly: GCA_947568875.1. Lineage (NCBI taxonomy): Eukaryota > Metazoa > Arthropoda > Insecta > Lepidoptera > Noctuidae > Fissipunctia > Fissipunctia ypsillon. Next base: position 16,933,106 of record OX387651.1, read on the forward strand.
TTTTCACGGTGGGATATTTACAGAATAGCACCACAGGTTACCATCTTTAAGAACATCTTAAGAACCCAGTATATCTAGTTACGAAACTCAAAATGGTGGTGTGATGCGGGTAGAAAGATGAAACAGTGGTGCTATTCTGTAAAGATCTCACCGTGAAAATTTAGGTGAAGTGAGCGTGATGTGAACTGTCATTCCACCTTACTCTACTAGGGATTGACCGCTCACTTCAAACTCACTTCACCTAAGTGTTCACGGCGTGATATTTATGTACAGAATAGATCGGCTGATCACGAGTTTCTAAATTTTGTTTTCAACCTTGAAATGCTAGCAGCAGTACCTAGGCAATTTTATCAAAAATTAAATAAAAAGGATTATAAAATATTTGAATTGTACTTACAAATATATGAACACAATGTCCGCAAATAAATGCTACGATAACAGTGCCGACTATGCCAACTCCCCATCCAGCATTTGAGAATGCGAGGGGCATAGCAAGGAGGCCGGATCCTAGCGAAGACTTTATTAGATTTGCTAAGGATCTGAGGTCTCTGGAAAAAAAAAACGAATAAGTAATACACAAATCCATCAATCAACTCAGGCGCAGACCACAATTGTTCACAGACCTCACCCAAGTTACATCACAACACCCATTTCATCACTACCTACACCTGGCTGGGAGTGTGCAGTTAGGGAAATTAATTGTCAAGCGAGTTGACACCCTACGTCAATTTCCCGTGTTGTTTGAAATGCCTAAACCATTTCATACAACTGTCAAACAATGACAGTTGTGATTAGAATATACGGACAATTTCAGTTGGTAGTCAATTTGCTTAGCAAATCATTTCCCTGACTTTACGTACGCTATGTTTGTAAATTCCAAATGTGTGTAAAAAATTACTAGCTTCAATGAATTATCGGAAATGGTTGATTCGTTTTTTTTTTGTTTAAATTTTGAAACAAACCTCTGCGAAAAGTGATTGCTGATGCATCACCAACACTATTGCTAATGCGTTGCTGATCTTAGAGACACTGTTCAAAACCCCATGTAACTGTATTTTCATCGCTAGCGTTGTCTTTGACACAATTGAAGGCTAATATTATTAATCAAAGACGTATTAAAATTGTGTGCTGCTAACCTTCACGATCAATATTGTATCTTATTTAGCACACGCATCTTTTTGATTTAAATTTGCAACCCAACAACTGTTTCTAACCCGCAGTAAAATTCAAATATCTATTACTTACGAATTTGGTTTAACGACTTCCCGATGCTTGAAAGGGTTATATTCTTCAACATGTTTGTTCTTGTTTTTCTCACTCATGTTTCTTGACTAAAAGTCCGCACTCTAAGCAAATTAGATTGCGTTCGTTGTGGTTTTTAATTTTCCGGTGGTTAAAAGTCTAAGATAATGTCACTAGCACTTGAATGACTACAATAAAACCAGATAATAAGTGGCACTTTACTTCACAAGTTATGTTCACAAGGTTGTGATATTACTGCAGTATTTTACAAAATAATTGTTGTACGGTATCTGAAGGTTGCACTGTCTTTCTTATTTATATTGACGATTGCTCATCTCGCAATTACTTTGCAATTGTTATCTCATAAATCTTACGAAAGATAAATTCCTGAGATGGATAATAATGTTTGTCATTAACGAGATAAAAGTGTCTGATGCTTGTTTGGATTAGTTAACGATTTATTTAACGTTTTGATAGCAATAAAGTTATAATAAAACGTGACCCGTTCTTCATGTGCATTAACAAACAATAAAATACACTTTTCGAAACCACTTTTTCTGTTATTTACATTTTTTTTTGCTCAACATAAACATTCTCACACACTAATTTAAAGTGTTCTGTTTGCTTATCAAAACCGTAACAAATTTCATAAATATCATTTGATTAAATTCCTTGGACGTATTGAATTCCATTGGTTTTGCATGTTTTTCGATTATTATTTACTTGCGAATGCACGAGAATTGCGGAGACGTGTCACAGTAAACAGCTCACATACTAATGCCGAATAATACTCTATCGTCGTTCTTATAGGACACACGAGACCAGTACTGAACGCAATCTAGGCACAATCACTCAAGACAACGTTGCTTTAGGATTGTCAATATGTTATACTTTATGACTTTTAATTTACCTACATACTTTTAGATTTTTTTATCTGGTCTCGCTATCGTGTTGAGAGCAGTGCATTTTCTGGCTTTCCCAAGTTATTTGAAGCGACCTTTCGAAGATCTCTTGTATGATGTATATTAACCCTTCTCCCTTTCCCTCTGCAAATATTAACCCTTTGTATAAAATTAAAAAAGGTATTACGATATAGTTCGTATTCATTGCATATCACTTAAATCGCAGTAACGCCAGTCCGTCGTGAGAAAATGTTTCTCTGTAATCGTCATAATTACGTTTCAGAATGTAAGGTAGGTATTTACACTTAACACTGTACTATGTTCATTATTATGCGTTATTACTTAGCCTGCTGCTGCTTCACGTGCGTTTTCTGTTACTGAATTAAGGAAATCCTCGAACTTTATAAGTCGTGTTTCGGATATCATTCTCGAAAACTACAATGCAATATTAGAATAATGTCATTGGATAGGTTTTATACCTACTTAGCCTTAATATTTCACCCAAAACGTAATCTTTAACATTGTAAGCCTTTTTCCAAATGGCATGTGGAGTTACCGTTTTTTTCCATAGTTAACAACTAGGTAGGTGCCTACAGTGTAATTTTATTGAATGATCTCAATGGATGGTGTCTTTCAGCGGGGCAATTGCGTAACACACTTACAGTAGGAATCGATTTCATTTTGACAGTTCAACAACATTCATTGCGTTATTTGCGTTGTTGAGTAGACAGATTTTTCGAACATATGAAGCAATGGATTAGCAATTTGCTTCAAAATCATTCATTCATTGATAGTCTGTTACGCAATTAGGTTGCAGGTCTCGCAAGCACGTGTCACATAAATGTTAGTTGATTGATAATAGGAGTTATTGATAAAGGGGAGTTTGTTAGCCCAGTTCTCCAAGAACATCCTTCAGATAAATTGTAAAGGTAGCGGTATCAACTGCTACTGGAAATTGGTCTTTATACAGAGTCAAATTAAATTAGTTAGCGGAACTCCGCAGACATGACAGCTATCGATATTTAAACATGATAAAACATAACTAAATATTTGATAATATTTTTTTTGGGGTCAACGACCACTGGTAGTGTAATTACATGAAGTATTGTATGAGTTGGGAATGCCAGTTTTTTTATCGTCTTTAGATAGCGATACCCATTACGTCTGCGGAGTTTCGCTAAGTAATTTACTTTGACTCTGTATGAAACGAAATCATTATTTATTTGTGAAAACGGAATGCTATATCATCATGCTCGGAAAACGGACCAGTGACAGGAGTTATAACCGCATCCGCATTGTTCAAAATATATTACCTATGCTGCATTTTTGCACTATTGGAGGCAGTAATGTGTTTCATATTTATTCACTTCTCCGGACTTATGATAAGTTTTATACCAAAGTCACAAAAATGTTTTCTAATTATATTGGTGCTCTAAGCAAAATATGACAATAATGTGACGTTAAATGCTACACTTGACGACAATATGGATGAAACGGTAGGATGAAGACAGAACTTGTGATAAAAAAAAACAGTATATGGTAAAAATAATAAATTTAATACCTTTGAAATTTTCCGGAAAATCATGTGAAAATCTGACTAAACAAAATCATCAAATGAAGCATTCATTTGTTACTCCGCATGTTAGCTTTGAGATTTAACGTTTTTGTTTACTAAAATAACAAGACTGTTTCTTATAAATTACATTTTAATGTTATTGTTGAATACATTACAATTGCTCTCGTTACTCAGTTTTCCTGTGTAGAATCTCAATTATGTCCATTATCGTGACGGTACATCCTGAGACCAAGCTGAGAAGGCCGAATAAGCCGATGAATGTGTTCTTCCATAGAATCCAGTTCCATTTTCCAAGGTTATCCCATCGGAAGACAGTTTCGATGACACTGGGTATGATGAGGCCAAGGATTGAATAGAACAATGCTCCGACTATGTTGAGAATTTGCTCCAGCAATGGGAGCGCCATTCCTACTCCCACTGAGAAATGAAAGAGTATAAAATAAATGAATAAATAACCTACTGTAAAAAACACTGTTATTGAAGGATACTATTAATGACTAGTGTGTGATGACCCATGCCTTTTGTTTTGGACAAATAAATACTGTAAAATCAAAACTATTTGTTATAATAACTTCGTTTTAGATTTAGGGGAATTCTATCTATTATAATTTGCTTCATTGAGAGACCTTGAGCTAGGCAGTGGAATGGATGAATAAAGATTGCATGCAGCGAAGATGAGGATGTTAAGATGGACGTGTGGAGTGACGAAAATGGATAAAATAAGAAATGAGTATATAAGCGGAACTTTGAAAGTGGCGCCAGTGACTGATGGATACCACCATCCCAGCGCCAACATCAGCACCCTCGGCGCCAGTGACTGCACCGGTAGTCCAACCTGCTCCCACTAACAGGGCTCCCGCCGCCCCAACCTGGTCCCCCTTCCCCTCAGTCCCCGGCCGCGAACGCTCTAAAATAGAAGTGATCCTTGGTGCTTACGCAGTGTTCATCAATCCCACTGCCGACACGATGGCGAATGAAATTGTAGTGACCACTCAATCACAACACAATCTGTACGTTTTGACATACTCTGTGTTGAGGACAGAGGACTAATCTAGCAGCAATGAAATGCACACGAACACTACTACAAGATTTATTGTCAGTATCCACAGGTTTTAAACTATTACAATTCACTGAATTCGGGTAAGGAGGGCTGCAGTACAATCTTTTTATCAACGCGGTTAGACTTACGAGACTACGACTAGACTAGTGCACTCTTTGGAGTCTGGAAGCGAACAGAACAATACAATGAAAATCGAGTCTGTAATACAATGTGGGCGGAAGGAACACGCGTTTACAATCTATTTCCGGTTCTGGAAGTTTCTAGAAGATTCTAACTGGTTCTACAGTGCTGCCTCTAGTGTCGACAGGCGATTACTACGACATTCATTCATAATATAACATTAACTCATTCATAAAACAGCGCCTCCAGTGTCGGGAAGCGCAAGCAGTTATCGAAATTAGGCGTAAATCGTTCGTTGATGCTGACGCCCTCTATTGGCGAGTGACACACACGTTAGGATGCTTGTTAGACTGCTTCCGCTGCGCGACAACAGAGGACGCTACTTGTATATCAGTCACATTTCTCCCGCTGTGTACATGCCATGTACATAGATACCACACTAGTGACTGGTATACAATGCACAATATTAACAATTGAATGCAATAAACAATTCAATAAACTATATAACATAACAATTTAAGTTAAGGGTAGCCACCCCAGAATCCTTGCTCTGCTATATATTAGTAACAAATTCAACTAAAACAAACTCCTTGTAGCAGAATCCTGGAGTGACGCCAAACAAGGAGACACATAATATGAGAACTTATTCTACTCTACAGCAGTGTCTACAAATACAATACAATGCAACATAATAACAACTAAGTTTCTACTGGTATAACGACGAGACGTTTAACAGGACGACGCATTACACCGCTCTTGGTTTTGACGTCGACGACTCTTACGACACCATCTACGCCTGGGTACGTGCGTTCGACTCTCCCCTTTGGCCATATGTTTCTTGGTAAGTTTGAGTCCACTACGACAACCAGATCGCCCACCTTGATCGTGTCGCCGCGTCCATGCGGCTCCCGCCGGTTTTGAAGCGTAGGCAATACTTCGCGTACCCATCGTTGCCAAAACAAGTCCGCTAGTCGTTGCGACGCTCTCCAATGAGAATGGCGTAGTTCGTCCGGCCTTGTGAAAGTCCCTGGCAACGGGACTTTAGAGGGAGCGCCGAGCAGAAAGTGGTTAGGCGTCAAAACTTCTTCGTCGTCTGGGTTAACCGATACATGGGTCAAGGGTCGGGAATTGACCGTGTGTTCTACCTCTGTCAGAAGTGTGTGAAGCACGTCTTCATACGGATGCCGATCAACAAGTGTAGCATTCAATGCGGTCTTTACCGTGCGTACCAATCTTTCCCACGCGCCGCCCATGAACGGCGCTCCTGGTGGAATGTAGCGCCAGTCGATGTGACGTACCTCCGCTTCGTGTTGAAGTGATTCTAGGGCGGCCTTACGGAGCTCAGCATCTGCCCCATGGAAATTGGTGCCGTTATCACTCCAAATGACTTCAGGACACCCACGACGTGCCATCATACGCCTCAATGCGAGTATAGCAGCATCCGTCGACAGCGAGGCGGCGACTTCTAAATGGACAGCACGCGTAGTGAGGCACGTGAACAATGCCACGTAGCGCTTCTCATGATGTCTCGCTACTGTAACAGAGAGTGATCCGAAGTAGTCCAGTCCTGTGTGCGTGAATGGACGTTGATGGTGTGCCAGTCGACAGGGTGGTAAGTCACCTGTCAGCGGCTCTGGCGGTATGGCTCGACGAAGTCTACAGGGTTGGCAAAGCTTGATTACTGCACGGACGGATGGTCTCAAACGTATAATCCAGTAGTGTTGTCGTACTTCATTCACGACGCATTCCACGCCGCTGTGGTGTAACTTCCGATGGATCCAGTCTATGTACAAGCGGCAGTAACGGTGGTCGCCGTCTAATACTGCTGGTGACTGTGTTTCACGTGATATATCGACTGCTGCTGCGATGCGTGAGCGTATTCTCATTATCTTGTGCTCGTCGACTGTCAGAGATAGCCGCTTCAACCGGCTGTCAGCCGGTACCATTCTCCCGCTGGTGACGTGACGTAACTCATTTGCGAAACTTTCTTCCTGTATAGTACGCGTCCAAAGTATCTCTGCTCGACGTGTGTACTGTGTACCAAGGGGTATGTAGACTGTCGGAGTAACGCTGAGGTTGCGACTCTGCACTCTGGATCGCTTTCTCGTACCCTCCCGCTGCTTCACCGTCCAGTTCGGGTCGTCTACACTAACGCCTTTATTGCGTTTGCGTGCAGCTGTTGTGGTGTGAACTCGAAGTCGGTCGATGAATTGAAGAACGCGGGCCGTGGTCCGGATGAGTCGTAGCCAGGAAGAGAAACGTGTAACATCAGGTAGCGCCTCTATTAATGTAGACTGTTCGTGAGCAGCAGTAACGGTGACACGCTCCTCGCCCGTGTCGATGTAGGGGTGTGAGTCCGTTTCCTGTGGCCAGTCGATTTCGTTGTCATAGAGAAACGAAGGGCCGATGTACCAGCGGTGGCTTGCCGTGAAGTCAGTCGGTGTATCGCGAGTAGAGTCGTCGGCGACATTGTGAGCGGTGGGGACCCAGCGCCATTCGTTCCGCTCCGTGGTTTCTTCTAATTCCGCTACTCTGTGCGCGACGAACGGTTTGAAAGCGCGTGCGCCGGCGCGCAGCCACGCCAGCACGGTGCGCGAGTCGGACCAGAAGACTCGGCGGTCGGCGCGACGATCGTGCTCTTCTTCCACGCAGCGTGCCAGTCGCCCGCCGAGCACGGCAGCCTGAAGTTGAATCCTAAAGTGTCATTCTGGTGTCGCCAAATAAGACCGAGAATTTTCTCCTCCTTGTTGAGCAGAGTGTCTGCCTCTGCGGGCTCGGTCGAGAGGCCAGCGACAGCGGCCGGCTCGTTGGACGCCCACTTCTGCAACACGAAGTTTCCTCGCCGATGTACCGCGTCGACTGCTTTAGACACCCGGTTTGCTTCTTCTGCGTTGTCGAAGCTATGACCGCAGCGTTCTCCAATCGTTTGGTCCCGATAGTGTTACGGGTACTACTTTCAGCAAAACTTGGTTGTACGTGCGCGGCGCCACGTGCCCGGTCGCTGTGACACGAGGACGCTCTTCGGAGTCGTTTGCGGCGCGCGTTCCCTGTCCGCTGTCACTGTGCAGTAGCCTGTGATGATAATGCTCGCAGTCTTGCACTTCACACTGCTTGCTTTTGCATCTATGCTTCCATGTTCGTCGGTTTAGGCACCTGCTGGCAGCGGGTTTGCCCCGCGCTACCTCTAATAATGCCTGAGTCAGTCCTTGCAGCAGGCTCCCCTCGTCGCTACGTTGCGGCAAGGGCGGCGGCGGCGGCGCGTCGTCTGGCGTCGTCGTCCGTGAGTCGTCGTGTCGCGGCTGAGTGGGTGCCTCCCTGTGAGGCGACACGACTAGTGATTGCGGCGGGCGGATGTGGCCGCGGTGTTCGCCGAGTGTGTCCGCGGCGTCCGCCTGACGTTTCGATGTCGCACTAGAGCTTCCCTCTAACAGTTCTTCTTCTGCTGATTCTGCTTCCAAGAGCGCCAACCTAGCGGCGGCGAGTTCTAATCTCGCTCGGGCCAACGCCTTCCTGTCGGCTTTCGTCTCGCCTCGTGGTTGTCTGTGTGGGGGTGTCGTCGCCCCAGGGCTGTGAGGTTGGGTCCGGTCCGACTCTGTGACGGAATAGTTGGGCGGGTCTGCCAGTCCCACCGCTGTTGCCAATTCCGTGGAGACGGGCTCGTCCCCATCCGAGGCCGCTGTGACGGGTTCTTGCATACCGCGTGTTTTCACCATGTCGACGGTATTGCATACACCACACTACCACTTTCGCGTAAGATTAAACCGAAGCCCTACCTGCCCGAATCAGACTATCGAAGAAACAATACACTGGAGCGTCCGGCTCGAATGGACCAACTGTTGAGGACAGAGGACTAATCTAGCAGCAATGAAATGCACACGAACACTACTACAAGATTTATTGTCAGTATCCACAGGTTTTAAACTATTACAATTCACTGAATTCGGGTAAGGAGGGCTGCAGTACAATCTTTTTATCAACGCGGTTAGACTTACGAGACTACGACTAGACTAGTGCACTCTTTGGAGTCTGGAAGCGAACAGAACAATACAATGAAAATCGAGTCTGTAATACAATGTGGGCGGAAGGAACACGCGTTTACAATCTATTTCCGGTTCTGGAAGTTTCTAGAAGATTCTAACTGGTTCTACAGTGCTGCCTCTAGTGTCGACAGGCGATTACTACGACATTCATTCATAATATAACATTAACTCATTCATAAAACAGCGCCTCCAGTGTCGGGAAGCGCAAGCAGTTATCGAAATTAGGCGTAAATCGTTCGTTGATGCTGACGCCCTCTATTGGCGAGTGACACACACGTTAGGATGCTTGTTAGACTGCTTCCGCTGCGCGACAACAGAGGACGCTACTTGTATATCAGTCACACTCTGTTAACAAACACGGAAACCCATGTTTCGACGTTCTGACAAAGAAACTCAACATTCTGTTAAAGAAACTAACATTCTGATATATGTAGAAGCAATGCAGGAACTGCCAACGCCACACGTTGCCGTCGTATTCTTCAAAACAGCACTCCGATCTTCGTTTCAATCTTCTCTCGCCGCGCGTGAGCGCAACACGTCTTCACTGGACAGCGACCGCCTCGCCGAATGAAGCGCGAACTACGTGGCACCTAAAGGGACAACAGTGTGCTGTGATCTGATTGGTTACAATAATTTTTATTTCTATTGGTAAAAAATTTTGTAAATATATTTTCCGTAGTTTTCATTGGTTCGGTCATAATTTTAATTTAGTATTTAAGCGGGAACATTTTAAAAATAAGTCACCATTCTTCGTTACATTGTACTAGTAGGAGTCAGCATTATTATTTCGACTAACCACCTATCCACTATCGCTAAAGTGGTGACCCCGAACCAAACACACCTGAAGAAAAATATTCAACCGACGAAGAATCATCGCTTCTCACCCATTTCAAGATGCTGAATCCCTGCCCAACGAAAGAACAGTCAAGCTCATCGACATCATACATTGTTACGAAGGCTGAAGCTGCCGCCGGCATTTCTCTCACCATGCGCATTCCACCATTCTGGCGCGATCGACCACGACTCTGGTTTAATAGCTTCGAGGCTGCAACCAACGATATCAAGAAAGGCCAAGCGCAGCTCACACAGCTGAAGCATCAAGATATCGAGCAGATCATGGATCTATTTACATCCCACTAGTGACGGACACTGGTCCGTCACTAGTGGGTTTGTACTGACAAAGCCATCAAGGAAAGACTCATATTCGCCTACGAGGAATCTGACAGCCGCCAGTTTCAAAAACTGCTATCAGTGATGGGACTCGGAGATTAGAAGCCGACCCAACTACTCTGCCGCATGCGAAATCTTGCTAGAGACAAAGTTCCCGACTCCACTCTGCATCTCATGTGGACCAACCATCTTCCATCACACATCCGCTCAGTCCTCGCAGTTAGCGAACTCGCCGATAAAATGATGGAGCAGACTGCATCAACAGAAGTCGCAGCCGTGCATTCACCCGCAACACATACACCATCCGCACTGCAAGCAGATACTCGGTACCTTATCAACGAAATAAGGAAACTATCGCTAGAAATCATCATCTGCCTAGCCTTTTCCCAACTATATTGGGGTCGGCTTCCAGTCTAACCGGATGCAGCTGAATACCAGTATTTTACATGGAGCGACTGCCTATCTGACCTCCACAACCCAGTTACTGGGTAATACGATACCCCTTGGTAAGACTGGTTGTCAGACTTTCGGGCTTCTGACGACCCGTAACGACTGTCAAAGATACGCGAAAGACAGCCGGGACCAACGGATTAACGTGCTTTCCGAGGCACGAAGGGGTCTTGATATGTAAAGATGGTCACCCATCCACGGACCAACCGCGGCAAGCTTAGCTTAACCTGCTCGATCGCCCCGTGCGGCTGTTATTTCTTAGCCACAAGCCCCCCACTATCGCTAGAAATAGCCGAGCTTAAATCAAGACCACCATACAACAACAATTATCGCTGCAGCCGCTACCAATCTCATCACCGTAAGGCATCACGATCACGCAGTCGAGAAGCATCGCCATCACCATTCTGCTATTATCACCGACGTTTCAAAGAGTAAGCGAGACGCTGCACAGCGCCTTGCTCATTCAAGAATCAAAATGCGGAAAACTAGACAGAACGTTGGCAGCGGCGGACACCGGCGTTCAAGAAAAATCTCACCATCTATACATCACCGATAAAAACTCGAACCTATCATTCTTAGTCGATACTAGAGTCAACATATCTGTGCTACCGAGAGGAAAGGGACAAGTAGCAAAGTCGTTACCATTTCAACTATACGCAGCGAACAACACTACCATACTACGTATGGCGAGAAAACATTATCCCTCGATTTTAATCTATGACGCCCGTATAAATGCAAATTAATTGTAACTGACGTTTCGCAGCCAATACTCGGAGCCGACTTCCTCAAGCATCACCAACTCATCGTCGACTTGAAAAGCAGAAAACTAATTGACGGTGTTACGACCTTAAAGGTCAACGCCCCCGTACGAGTATCGAACGTGCCTACCGTACGCAGCATCGACATGTCGCAATCACACCACGACATCTTAGCTCAAAACCCGGCATTACAAGATTAACATCGATGAAATTAAATTCCGATATCAATGTGCAACATTTTATCGAAATGCAAGGACCACCGATTTATAGCCGCGTTCGACCAATTCCACCGTATCGCTTCAAAATAGTCAAGAGGGAATTTGAAAACATGATCGAACAAGGACTATGCAGACCTAGAAAAAGCCCATGGGCAACACATCTACACATCGTGCTCAAGAAAAATGGCGATATTAGAGTATGTGATGACTATCGCCGACTCAACCTCATCAACATACCAGATCGCTACTCCGTTCCACGCATTAAAGATTTTACTCATCAATTATCCGGAAAAACTATCTTCTCTACAATAGACCTCAACCCTGCATACCAACAGCTGAGCATAAGAGAAGAAGACATTGAGAAGACAGCTACGGCAGACAGACAGGGTCATTATCACGTGGAAATTCGAATAATCCCATTGGGGTGCAAATTCGAATAATCCTATTGGGGTGCAATGAATTTCCACGTATGTGCCCTGGTTTGAAAAACGTGGGACAAACGTTTCAACGCTACATCCATGAAGTACTACGGGATTAGATTCACTTACGATCTATTACTACTGGCATCAGCAAACGAAGATCAACACCGAGAACACCTTCACATCGTAACTAAAGAGATTAGAAGAAAACGGTATCACTATCACCAAAGTTCTGACCCCATTTTTCGTTACATTCTATAATTAGGAGTCAGCATTATTATTTAGATTAACCACCTATCCACTATCGCCAAAAAATCATTGCCTGCAATGGCAATGCTCATTGGCTCGCCAAGATTTTCCATGCGTAACCTTTTAACTGATCCAATGGATCAAGAAAGGCTTAGGTGTACAAAATCCCTATCCCTGAAATTAGGTTTCTTCAATGCAAATAGGCGGCCAACGCGATTAGATCGCCACTTTCCTCCGCGACCATCAACTCGACATCATTTCATTTCATTTATTCATAAACAATTTACATTGTGTTGAATATATACATATGCGATTAACATACAACTACAAATAACTATGAATTATTAGTTAACAGTCCAAGAAATTTAAATATAGTGCCAAAACAGTTTCAAATATAATGTCAAATAGTAAATAACATAACATCACGGCTTGTTTCCCCGAAGGGTTGGGCAGAGGTGTACCTACAGTACCCCCACATTTCAATGTCAAATAGTTTTAAATATAATGTCAAACAATTTTAAATATAATGTCCTCATAAGATTTTTCTGAAGCCCCACCAACGAGACCCGAAAATTGCCAACTATAAAATAGTTCGTAACGACAGGTCTCGTTGTCATAAGGGCGGTACCCTTATTTACTACAGAAAGTCACTGTACTGCAACCTCATGGACCCTCCTCCTCTCCTGTCCTGGAGATTTCTCTCTGTCGGCTCGGTATGACTGGTCATAAGCCGATCACCATCATCTCTGCTTGTATCTCACCTACTATTGGTTCGGAGGATCTCATTTCTCTCATTAAGTACCTCACTGCCCTCTTCGGTCTGAGTGACTCCATCATCTTGGCGGGGGATCTCATTGGCAAACATCCCGCTTGGAAGACTGGCTACCAGAGATAGGATCGTGTTCAACCTAGGTGCCACCCTCAACTTCGATGTCATATATCCAATGAATGAATGAATCCAATGAATCCTACCCATTTTCCTGGCGATCCCAATCAGCTTCCCGATGTACTCGATGTAGCGCTGCTCAAGAATGTAAACTTTCGTTTGCACTTTATTGGAACGCTATACGAGCTCAACTCTGACCACCGTCCAGTTGTCATGCATCTAGCCCCCTACTCGAGCCCGCTCGATCCCAACCAGCCCTCCAACTCAAGTGACAACCAACTGGAGGAAAGTAAGCGAAAAACTGAAATCCACCACGTCACCTCACTTGGGCACCATCTCCGATCATATAGTGTCAGTCGCAGATACGACGGGCGCGATCAACTCGTTTACAGAACACGTACCAGAAGTTCCAGCTATGGACGACCATCGCTGAAAATTGCCGACTGACGTACGTGAACTGATAACCGAGAAGAAAGCGGCTATTCGTGGCTAGGACGCGACCAAAGCCCATATATGCTCAAATTACAGCGTGCTGTAGATGCGTTCCGAGGGCTAGAACAAGATGCTTGGCGAACTCGAGTTCACCCACCAAGCCTTCTCCATCGTCGTAGTCTCCATACCACCTCTCATCTGTCCCGATAAGAGCGCTGCTTTTGACAACCCCGTAAAGGCCAAATGCCTAGCCGACTGTCTAGAGTCCCAATATTCTCCCAACTCTCAACCAGTAGACCAAGCGCACCTTGCCAAGGTGGACACTGAATTCAAACGTAGAGCATCTCTCCCACCCTTTGAAGATTCTGATGATCCTCTGCCTCCCGTCACTCCAGACAAGTGCACGACATTATTAAAGGGCTCAACGCTCTGAAAGACTCCGGTTCGGACGGTATCACCAATAAGATATAAAAACTCCTCCCTGCTTCACTCATAATGCAAATGACCGTTGTCTTCAATGGCACCTTTAGCAACAACACCTTTCTGCAAGCGTGGAAAAAGGCCACCGTTATCGGTATCCCTAAGCCAGGCAAGCCCAAGTCAGAGCTCACTAGTTACCGCCCTATCAGCCTTCTCAATGTTCTCGGCAAAATCTACGAGAGGTTTATTTATAAGCGTGTCAACGAGTATGCCGAAACAAAGAGCCTCATCCCCAACGAGCAGTTTGGTTTCCGAACCCAACACTCGTGCATCCAACAAGTCCACCGCATCATAGAGCACTAGCGTAATGCGATGATGGGCGTGTTAATCTTAGATATAGCGAAAACATTTGACAAAGTCTGGTACAACGGCTTATATAGCTATGCCAACTCGGAGTGCCAGACCGTCTCGTGCTCATATTACACTACTTTTTGTCGAATTGCACTTTCCGCTATCGCATCGAGGGTTCACTATCCTCCCCTCACCCCATTCACACGGGAGTCCCGCAGGGCTCCGTGCTATCTCCCCTCATCTTCACGCTGTTCACCAGCAACATTCCCAAAAGTAAAAGACCCCGTTGGCTTTATTCGCCGATGATACTGCCATTTACTATACACTTGTTTCCGGAAATGGAGAATCGAGGTCAACCTTGATAAGAGTCAGGTGGTTCTCTTCTCGAGACCTCTACACTGCGGTTATCTGTCCCATCATGACCTATGCTTGCGCCGTCTTCGCACACGCTAAGCCACGTAATCTCCATGGGATGCAGACGCTCCAGAACTGTTCTTGAGAGCTTGATCACTACGGGAGCCCCTTCTATGTTCGCATTGAGAATTTTCATCTAGATCTCAGAATACCCACCGTTCAGCAGTTCATGAAACGCTAAGCATTTCTTCGACTCTGTTATAAAACACCCCAATCCCCTGATTGCGGCGGCCGCCGGATACACTCCCTCCCGCATAAGTAAGATTCGTCGACCGAGGCATACTCTCTCCATTCTCGACCGCGGCGTCACAACCAAGAGAGTAATAGGGGCACTAGCATTGTACGCAATACATAAACAGACAGCTGTCCTTCCGTTCTCACTGCCGCTGCCCGCCGCGACGCCCTCGTCCATGCCCGCCCCGACCCTTGCTCGAGCCAGCCCGCGCCGCTGAGCCTGTAACTTTAAATTTGTTCCTAAATAATCTAAATCCGATCCAGCCTGTCCCTTGCTGCTCTCCCCCAGCGACGCCTTTAGCTGAGGTCCGTACCCCACAGGGGGTACCCTTAGCCTGTAGTCGCTAAGTTTTTAAGTTTTATGCCCTGGCTGGAGGCCTTAATTTATTGAGACACCCACAAGAAAGTACGATTAAGCAGCCGTCGAGATGCCATTTATCAAATAAAAATAAGTGGCACCAGTGACAGAAAAATTGAAAGGAAATCTTTTGGCTTGGAATGGGCATGTGATGAGGAGGGAGGAAACACATGTGACTAAAAGAGTGATTAATATAAATGTTGATGGATGGAGAGGAAGAGGAAGGCCAAAGAAAAGATGGATGGATTGTGTGTGTGAGGAATGATGTGAAAAAGAAGGGAGTGAATGATAGCGCGACGGTTGACACAGGAGAATGGAAGAAGAAAGCGTGTTACGCTGACCCCAAGTAACATGGGACAAGGGCAGGAAGATGATGATAAGAGACCTTGAGATTTTGTTTTGGACTTTGATTTGTATCAGTCAATTCCTCATTAAATAAAATTCACCTAGTAGGTACATTTGATTTAGTACCTCCGTAAACCATAAATGGGTAGGTTTATCGACATTTTGTTGTGTTTATTGAAAACTTACTTATTTTCCCTACTGCGTGCGAATAGACATAGAATAGATAGGTCGTAGACATTTAAACTATAATAATCATACTCTTAACAACAGTAGCTGCAACAAATTGTATCAATAATCCTTTGTTTCTGATATAAGTAAGTAAATCACATTGAAGTATAGGTGTAGGTACTTAATGCTATAGCGGAACCAATGGGGATCAAATTATGATATTCAATGAAGAGAATTGTTATGAGATGCGGCTCTTGTAATATTGATATCGAATACAATACAAAGTTTACAAGAGGCTTAAAGTCTTAAACTAGGCATGTGTGTTATCTTTTATGAGTTATAATTTTAGCGTTACAACTACTTTCGTTCCTTAAAGCACTATGAATGTAAGCGTAGTAGAAATTGTCGAATCATCATTACGTTGGTCACATGAGACCTACCGCTGCAATGAACGGTGCGAGTGAAAAAAGAAATGTTACAACATTTCTTTAATTACCATGGTTATCACTCGTATTAGTAATCGCTCTTCAATTACCTACTTCCCCAATCAATAAGACGCATTTTGCGACATACTCTACATGGAAGTTTCCTTAATTATACAACGAGTAGGTACCTAATTCTAATTAATTAGACAACCACAAGCAGCCCTAAGATGATGAAAACCGCAAGATGATTTAATTGACTTTTATGGGGGTTACATTTTCGGACTTCGAAATTATGGAGTGTAGTTTTCAACATATTCTTCATTTGAAGAATGATTTGGTAGAATGTACAGTTAAGTCTTCTATATCTTCGTCAGTTGTATAGAAAAGTATATTTAGTTTTCTATGCAATATTCTGCTCAGCATTATACAGGGTGGCAGGGACATCGACATTCAAATTTTTCGTCGGTTATTTAAAAAAAAAAATCTGTTCCATACATTTTGACCGCATAGGTATTGCACTTTTGTAGGAAACAGCAGATTTAAAAAAAAAAAAACTGACGAAAAGTTTTAACGCAGGGGGCTCTAGGATCATGGTTACTGGCTTCACGTCGATGCCTCTGCCACCCTGTATATTGCATCGCATAATAATGCGACGCAATAATAATATAGTGCTGACTCGGTAAAGTAGATTCTATAGTGCAATGAGCAGAGAAACATAGCCTATATTTTAGTTGCAACTATATGTTTGCTTAATTTATGTTCGGGCTTTGGCGAAACGAGACAAGACATTAACATAAGTTTAATATAACAATGTGTGTGTGGGACTGCTGTGGGGCAAAATAGTCACTATCTGGAGCCCTGAGATAGCCAGAAGGCGACGCGGTAGACCTCGTAGTATATGGCGGGACAAGCCGGACAAAACACATAAGCCCGGAAGCACCGGAAGTCATGAGGAGAGGGTTTTGCCCAGCAGTGGGATGATACAGGCTAAGGGGTTACTGTTAAGTATATGTGGGCCTACTTATGTAAGTATGTTATTTTGACGAGTATCTTTAGTAACCTACCACAAGCGCATACTCCAACAGTCCTAGCTATTACTTGCGAGATCTGACGATAGTTCTCCTTGATGTGATGCTGCGTGTATCTCGTGAAGATGTCAATGACCACGTAGAATTGCAGCGGGTATGTTAGGAATATTGATAAAGCTATGGACACCTTTGCGAGGATTGCTGGCCTGGAAGCAAAAGAAAAAATAAACTTACATTATAATAACTGGGTTTTACATTACACATTAACATTTGCAAATAGACGCAAATAGATACCTAGCAGGGCTAGAATTAAATTTTGTGGTTTTCAAGATATTCATACCTTGGTAAGCAACTATATGTTGCTGATATCAAACTTCGTTTTTTGGGTTTTTATAGACATCAGTTCTATGCAAATTATGTAGTATGATCGGTGCTGTGACAAAGCTAAGATTAAGAAAACGCTAAACTTTAAATCTACGAAAATTCAAACCTTTGAAATTACAGATGAAAGCTGGTACTGTTAAATTCTAGATGTATAAAATTCACCGTCACTGTGTTACCATCATCTGCCTAGCCTTTTACCAACTATGTTGGGGTCGGCTTCCAGTCTAACCGCATGCAGCTGAATACCAGTATGCAATGACTGTCTATCTGACCTCCATAACCCAGTTACTGGGTAATTACGATCCCCCTTTGTTAAGACTGGTTGTCAGACTTTCAGGCTTCTGACGACCCGTAACGACTGTCTAAGATCCACGAATGTCAGCCGGGACCAACGGCATAACGTGCTTTCCGAGGCACGGAGGGGTAAAGATGGTCACTCATCCACGGACCAACCGCGGCAAGCGTAGCTTAACCTGATAGATCGACCCGTACAGCTGTTTATTACTTAGCTACGAGCCCCTCGCTGTCACTGTTTGCCAAAATAATGGTATCTGTAAAACCGTCACCGTGTTACCGATACTATTATTTTGGCAAAATTATCTACGTAGGTAAGTAGACATCACCCAATTGCATATTCGAATTCAATTAAAAACCATTTGAAAGTGGATTAAAACCATAAACCTATTGTTTATCTACGACGCTCGTATTCTCGCTTCACTTAGTTATTCAAGATTACGGTGTACCTACTGAGCATCAATTACTGGTACCTAAACTCTATTTTACTATTTAAACCCAGACAAGGAAAATCTGAAGATGATCAAGATTACATAAGTATGAATGCAGCGAACTCGGAATTTGTGACAAAAAATAACCAATTTAATGTTTTAGACGACTATTATTACACCACTGTGTCCTCATTTTCTTAATATAGTCTCATATTATGGTCATAAGTTGAGGTTGGGGTTGAAATACTAGGGCCGTGGGGTCCGAATGCTCATCGAGTATTTCGGGACATCGCCAAGCGGTTGGTCGACTCTTTACGGGACCAGAGGGCTGGCCTATTTTTAGCCCAAAGAATCAGCATTGCCATTCAGCGTGGCAATGTTGCCAACCTTTTGGGCACTTTTTCCGTTGACAGCGATACGGATGAGTTTTTTGATGCCCAATGAGCTCTTCCCCCTTTTTTATTTTTTATTGTATATTTGGTTATCAGTTGATGTGGATAAAGTAAGACTTTGGCCGTAATCTAAGGAGTCTTATAGTTGGATGAGAGCCTGGGTGAGGTCCTATGATGTTGGATGTGCCTGTACCTACACAAATAAACGGATTTTATTTTGAGCTATGATGTGCATGAGACACGTTCTTATTTTTTCACCACTTCATTCGTTGTTGAAGCATATTCTTACGTTTATATTGCTTTCGAACTCCTAATCAATACGCAGCAGACACCTACTATTTCATATCTAGGTACCTACACGCGTAGCATGACCACCATAGAAACGGGTTCCGTCGACGGAAGAATAGACAAAATGACACATCGCCACTACAATCTGTCATTTTGTCTATTCTTCCGTCGATAAAACCCGTTTTTATGGTGGTCATGCTACACGTGCTAGTACGTACTAATACCATGGTTGGAGTAAAGTAATGAAGTTAAAAGTATAGATATTAGCTCCGTAAAACAATAGCGCATCAAGCTAGTTTGCATCGTCTGCATATGCTTCATGCAATCTTCACGTCAAATCTACGCCAAGTCATTGGGCACTAAGTATGATCTGCGGTTCTATTTATGTAAATAATTGAGATTCTAATTACCTAGTCGTGACTGACAAAGTGGCGAATGCACATGCCATCTCTACTTTACTTCTCACATTTTAATAATGTGTTATATAAACTACTTATTTAAAGCACCATTAACAATATATTCTCCGAAGTCGAAAAAACAATTGTTGCAAATATTTATAAATAAACCAGCACGAATGGCACATTAGCGGAGCAATTGGCTTCTGCGTGACGAGTCGATTTATATTTTATATTTTTGTACGAATATACAGGAGGAATATCTATTACGGGGCACATATTGCACCTAAACCTACTTACCTGTCAAGTTACTTCTTCATCATCTAACTGTTGACGGGTAGAGGATGCAGCCTATATCATTTTGCATACAGATAAAGAATTAAAACATGAACTGACCATTCATCAGTAGGTAAGTTAAGCGTGATGGATCCTCTCAACACGTCACCATATCTAAGATATCCAAACATTCCCAGGGTGCCGTAGAGGAAGACGATTGCTGACATGGCCACCACCAGCACACTGGGACAGCCCAGGAAGTTTTGCGGTTTCTTCATGGTGTTCTCTATTGGCATCACCACTCCGACACCTTCCATTGCGAAGATTACGGTCCTGTAAGATTTGTTATTAATTCTTGAAGCATTAACATCGATCAAATTCTGTAAATAGTTTCTGAATCGATTCATTTCCCATCTCTTGGGTTCATATTTAAGTTTTAAAAAGGATTCCCTTATTTATTGCCTATACAGGTTGTCCCGTAAATGATGGATACAAGATTTTGTTTTTGATTTTTACCATTTGCTCTAACATAATTCAGTTTTTTTTTAATGCTGTAGGTACAAACGATAATATTTTTAGGTATGATTTTTTAAACATTTTTGAATAGCTTATTTACGTAATAAGATATCGTTTTTTAAATGACTTTAATTTGCCTTAGAAAAAAAAAACCTTGAATTGAAAAGTTTTTTTTACGACGAAAAGACCAAATAAAAAAAATATCTAAATTTGTTGTTGAAAATCAGGTGAGCTACTTACCCGTTACTTTTGATCCATTATTTACGGGACAACCTGTATACATCATTTTTATACGAATGCCACAACCTCGTCTATCGCCAAAAGTAAGCATGCATTTTATAAAATTCATGTGTTACCAGGAGTCATTAAAAAAATTACAAAACTTTTTTACACACATATCGAAAGGATCTGTATTTTAGTTTTATGCCACCGACTTCCGTAGGTAATTAGAGTTATTTTTCACTTTGTAATGTTTTTTTTTACTTTTTAGTTATGGTACTTACCCCACACCAAATCATATGCCATTACTTGTTATGTAAACAACAGTGACAGGAAGTAATATAACATCATCAAGATACACAAAGTGGATTAAATACGTATTATCAAATCTAACTCAAAAACTACCCAAGCAAATATAATAAAATTTATATGGGACCACCGCGTTAGTTTCCACTCCCAAATGAAAAATTATTTCCAAAACCGGTCTACAATTGACGAAAATATCGATGAAAATACATACAGACGAACATAATAACCTCCTCCTTTTTGAAGTCGGTTAAAATGGCTTGTGTAAAGTAAAAATAATATAAAAAACCGGCCTATGCGAGTCGGACTCGCACTTGGCCAATCTAACTATATTGACGTAGATAATGAAGGATATGCAGTTACATATAATGTTAATGATTTATGAAACAATAAAAATATTGTTACCTACTTATGTACGTATATGACATTTATGTTACTTACGATAGAAAAGCCGGATATCTTGCCGGGTTCCCAGCAGCATGTTTGCCTTCAAAGGATATATCGCCTCCAAATATATAGTACAGGCAAACGATGTAAACGGTGAATAACAAAACGTTGGCGATCCCGGAGAATATTGCCAAAAACTTCAGATATCTGATCTGACATAGCAGTATGATTGGCACCAGAATGATGAGACAGTAGTATTCCACTGGAAGAATCGTAGACGGCGAGAAACGATCAACCAACTGCAAAAACAAAAGAAGATATACGTCAATGTGTTGTCAGAATCTCGTCATCGTACTGTATACTCTTGTTTTACAAATAAAATAATTAACTTTATTCTTTATCATCTTTTAATGTATGTCAGGATCAAGTCAAGACATAATTTTCATAATTTAGGTATGCAACGTATCTAGGTTATCTGTTTTTATTCATTTCTACGCATTACTCCAATGTGAAAAACTTATATGACAACCAAGTGGTTGTCATATAAGTTATGTTTACCCCATAGGGGTTGACAGAGATTACAGAGAGTCAGATTATGCTGTTTATGTGAAGACTTCTTTTACTTCCTCCAAATTAATACAATTTCAGATTGACTCCAACGCACTAGATCAAGCGGGAATCGCGTTAGCTTAGATTAGATTCCTCATAGCTGATATTTTGACTTCCATTAGTGCTATAAATCTCTTTATTATTCGCCTCTCATTCACATAATTACAAATGATTTGAGTGGCATTTACTGCCTGGCGTTAATGTTATCAAGAAAGTTTATCCAGTTAACAATGTGATAATTCGATTTAACATAACTTTGCATTATGATTCGCCTAATCTGTTAGCTTAGTTTACTGTTCAATGCATTCTCACCCAACGTACAGTTTGACAACGTGGAAGGTTCCTTCGTTTATCTTCGGAAAAACAGAAATATAGCGAATAAAATGTGACTATCGACCAAATAGAAATTGATTTATATTCCCACCTAAATTATTATACAGGGTGTGGCGTAAATAGTGGTCCAACGTTGAGCGGTCGATACACCGTATACTCAGCTATCACATACCACAATTTGAAACTTTTTTTTCCATAGATCTCAGAATAAAATATTTTTCTATTCTTTTTTGAAAAATTTACAACTTGCTTTACTAATGTGGCTGTAATTTCTAAAAAAGATATTATTTTATCATATTTTTTTCTGTTTATAACTGTGGAATACATGTGCTATCACATGCAAGTAATTTTGTAAATGTAATTTTATAGGTAATAAAGAAAAATGTGTTTATTTCAAAATGTAACTCAAATGTCTAGAAAATTGTGTGACTTGGGGTGCAAATGGTGTAAAAAAAATGTACCACACTGTCGGTGCCCATTATTTTAAAAACTTGTTCAATTACTGCAGATTCTAAAATAGTATAATAATAACCGACTCCTTAATTTAAACAAAAGTTGTAGCCATTTCTATTCAAAAAGAGCTGAATTGTACAGCCCAATTAGTAAAGCAAGTTGTACATTTTTCAAAAAAGAATAGAAAAATATTTTATTCTGAGATCTATGGAAAAAAAGTTTCAAATTGTGTTATGTTATAGCTGAGTATACGGTGTATCGACCGCTTAACGTTGGACCACTATTTACGCCACACCCTGTAGATTGACGCACTCCGCACTCAATTCCATCACGCCCTTATTGGACTAATCACATTTAATTCGGTTTTTCCGAAAATAAACGGTGGAACTTTTGAACGTTTTCAAACTGTGATTATTTATGTAATAATCACATTTTATGAAAATATTATATTATCCACAGAGCAAGTAGCCACCTTGGCGGGCGCTGCTAGATGTGGCATTGTTAACACTTCCATACAAACCAAGCGTGTCACCATTTACCCGCATTACGATACAAATGACGTTTGGAAACTGATGGCTTCGGGGTCCACGTGACCTTTGTAACTATCAGGCCCTTTGTACACGGCACTGTTTCTTTACGGTACGGCGTATAAAATGCGCCGTAGAAAAAAGTGTTTGTCAACAAGCTTACATAGTGATCAATACAACACTGACGACCGTGCTTACACACGGCGAATAAACCGTAGTTTTTCACGGCCAGAAAAACGTGTGTGTACAACGGGCCTTATTAAGATCTTGTGCACACTTGAGATATGCAATAAATATTTGAATTGAATTGGCTTTGTATGACGATTTGTGACAGAAGTTGTGCGCGCAACGCACTTATGCCGTCTAGACGAGCGTGGTGACTCCGTGCTCTATGTAATTGTCGTACCTGTTTCACTGAATCCGATATTAAAACTGTATAGATGCAGCATACTCCCGCATAAGTGAGTAGTAGAGCGAATTCAGCAAATATACTGAAAAAAAAAATATTATGAGATAAATAATAAACCTTCGTGTTTACAATATACAGGCGACTTTGAAAACATATAATAATTCGACCTTCTTATACCAAATGGTCCAGTCGGGTATGTACAACCAACGGTTTTAAGTGGACTGCCACCGGAATGATCATTTTGGCCTACACGTCAGATCTGCGCCTATGGGTGTGATGTTTTAATGCAGACAGTAACGCACACACAGTATAACTACGAAAGCGCGTTGTTCGTTAGTCAGATGCATGTGTGGTCAACACTAAATAAAGAGACCTCAACTACCTACTTGTATACTTGTGTTTTCTTAATAAATTATCGACCACAGCGCCTATTTAAAAGCAATACTAAAATTTTAAGTGATAATTGTAAGCAGCGATGGCAGGTTTGCACAAGTGGGCGGCTGTTATTGTGTATGCGTGAAGTGGAGAAGGTTCGAACCTCAATGCGCGCTGTCGACTCTTTTGTTTTTTCGTTTTCGTGTCAGAGTTCAATTATTTCCAGCTAGGGTTGCGGGATGTTCGAAAGAGTTACCGTGGCCCCGGCACAGGCAACAGAAGGAACACGGGTGGGTTTTAGTCAGTAAAAGTCTGACACGCCCTCCCGCTCCGCCCAGAGCGGGAGAAGTCATTTGATGATTTCCCATCCACAAAAAAAAAAAGAGTTCAATTATTTATTGAGTTTCGTTAATATAATGGCAATATGGTATAGAGGGTAAAAATGAAATATAATAGACAATTTAATTCAAAAATCACTATTTTTCATGGGAACATTTATTGATGGTTTTAACAACCTTTAAAACATAAACATATTCCAAACCTTGAAATAAATAAAATACATAATTTGTTCATAAATCATTTTTGGTTGCTACTAAAATGGGATGAGATGAAGTTAGTTCCGATTTTGACTGAGCGCCAAAAGATTCTTGTAGCGTTGTATGAAACTCCTGCTCGGAATGTATTCAAAATCGGTGCTGCTGGGGAGTTTGTTGCGCCACTTCTTTTTCCCAGGTAAGCACTATGAAGTGAGAGACCGTCTTATACAATAATTTTTACGTTCGAAAAGTGGCTGATTCTCAGCTTAGTTTGAATAAATGACTTTTCATTTTGATTTACTTCGTGGTGAGGTCTGCACACTTTTTATTACCTAAAAATCATCTGGCCAGAAATGTGACTAGATTATAAATAATGCTTTCAAAATAGTTTATATGTAAATTTGGAACCTTCACAATTTATATTTTTGTGGGTCTGTACTACGAATTATATTTACTTCGTGGTCTGATCTGCATCTGCACACTTTTTATTGCCTACAGAATCATCTGGCCAGAACATTAACTAGACTATAAATAATGCTTTAAAGATCCATTGAGTCATAATTTTACGAATGAATATATTTACAGCTTACTAATCACGTCTGTATTTCCCGAAGCGATATACAGAGGTGTGTAGAGGTTTTTTGATATTATAAAATCAATATTACCTTGCAAAAGGAGCAAATTTCCTCATGGATTTGGGTCCATTCATAAAGGCAGATTTGCAAGTCTCAGCATATCCTAAAGACGGCTTTTTATCTAACACGCAACATTGTTGAGATGTCCGCACCTGTAATTATAAGAACATTAAATATTACATACATTTACATGCATGTCAGCGTGTTTCGGACATAAGTTGAGAGAAAGAAAATATTTGAGAAAATTGTTTTCTTGCGTTACGTCAATCACTGGAATTTTTCATAAAAAACATGGAAAATTACTGTTCCGTTAATGTTTACCAGATTACAGCAATAAAAGAAACAACAGTATGCCTACGCATTTTCTAAACTTACAAAGATAAAGATCGTCGGTTGTCAAGTGGTCATTTGATGTAAATCTCTATAAATAAAGTATAATAAATGAAAAGTCTAACTGACTGACTCATCAACGCCCAGCCCAAACCCTTAGACCTAGAAAACTAAAATTCTGCACAGAGGTTCCCTTTATAATGTAGACAAGGAATAAGGAAGGATTTTTTGAAATTCAACCCCTAAGTGAGTAAAATGGGGGATTCAAGTTTGTATGGAAAATCGACATTTTTGTAGTTTAAGCCATGAACATATTGGTATTTAGCATTCTGGTTAAAAATTAATAACTACGTGTTTCAGCGTTTTTGGAAAATTATCCCCTCAATAGGGGATGAAATTTTGTAAGGAAAAAATGGTATTAAAACAGTTTGTTTTTGAAATTACGAATGACGATAACGAAATTAATGATTGATGATGTTTGTCCATTTTGGAAAAACATTCCATAGGGGGTTAAAATTTCTTACTCATCGCTCAGCCCGACTTTCACCATTAACATAGACACATTAGTGATTCAGAGAACAATAACTTTAATAAGTTCCGTAGGAGTAATTATACAGGTAACAAATTTTTCCGAAATTCCTACGGGATATGGAATAAAGACGGTTTATATTTTCGCTTTAAAGTTGCCTTCAAAGGAGAAACCCGTTTCTGGGCCTAACCGTTACACGAATCAGATATATACCAAAAAAATCCTCTATTTTGTTTAATTAACCCATTTAAATCTTAGCCTCATTGACAATGGCCAAGTGTAGAAAATAAGTAGATTTCTATTTTTTGTTTTAAACAACCTTTGTAAACCGTTACAACACTCATTTCATTATACGCCACTTACTTCACAGACACTAGCATTATATCAATAGAGCGTACCCTTTTTTTTTTTTGTTGATGGGCAATCATCAAATGACTTCTCCCGCTCTGGGCGGAGCGGGAGGGCGTGTCAGACTTTTACTGACTAAAACCCACCCGTGTTCCTTCTGTTGCCTGTGCCGGGGCCACGGTAACTCTTTCGAACATCCCGCAACCCTAGCTGGCATCGGCCCTAGCGGACCCCGTCAATAGTGCTGACATCTCTTTGAGGCGCGCGTGAAACACAACGCGCCGTCGACTCGGGCTTGGTCCTTACCGGACGGCGAGCTACCCATTGCTCGCCGTCCGCAAGCCCGCGCCTACGGTGGCCGGGAATCGGCTGTCAATTCCCGACGCCCAGGGATTCTTAGGGTAATAGAGCGTACCCTAAGAATACAATCGATTTAGTGGAAATCGATAGTTACAGATAATTAAATAATACTCCATTGTTTAAGTATATTTGTTTTATTAGGTATTAGAATCAATGTTTGTGAAGAGAAAATAAATTATTTGAATTTGAATGTAAAATAAAAAAAATCTGGAAACTAATTGATTTTTAACGTAAGCACCATTAAAAAAATCATTAAAACAAAAAATACATAATCGATAAAAATCGATTGCACCACAGATTGCACTAGTAAATGTCAAATGTCAATGTCAACGTCTGTCACTTGTCATGGTTGTAATGTCATGTCATTAAAGTCATTCGCTTTTCGTATTTTTGCGCAAATGAATGTGTTTTTCCCACTGAGATAAAGTACGCTAGTAATAATAGTTCTATGGTTTTTCCTATGTTTTTTCCGTATTTCTCGAGATTTATTATTTCATAAGACCGCTGCTCGAATACTGGGCTCCAAAATTGAGTGCCTTCTGACTGACTCTCGCTTGAACATTAGACATCGTACCCACCCCTGCTGTCTTTTGCTGGAAAACCGGATCTGTTTTGTTCTTTTGACGACTGGTTAGTAACGAAATCATGAGCCTGTGCATTATTTGCGGAATAGCAACGGATCGCTGCAATATAATAGGAAGGCGAAGATTGGAAGATGAAACAATTCTTTCCATTGTACAGGAATGGGTCGCGCCGTTCCTAAATCTGAAGTCACCCCCTAAGCGGATTCATGATAGGCTGCAGGCACTGCAGCACAGCGCACGTGCGTTCCAGATTTACGTATGAAACAATATAATTTCTTATATAAATAAGTCAAATATAAAAATAACCTAAAATGTAAACATTGTCTGATTTTATCAATTTGGCCATTGCTGGGAGACGTGAAAATTGGGCTCGTGAGACCTTCCTAGATGCTTTAATTTATAGCCAAATTCCAGCCCTGTAACGCCAGGCCCAAGTTTCTATGGAGTTTGGGTTTCTCCTTTGGCATGCAAGTAGGTAATATTCCGTTCCGATATTCCGTTACTACTGTTAGGTATTTTTTATCCTCCAGCAATCTTATATGAGTATCAATCCGCGCACTGCTCCTCGGATACTGCCTATATAAACAGTGTGAGAAGATATTGTTTACCTGGATTAACACATGGGTGGGTACTTTTAATCCCGGTGGTACGTTCCCGTGGGATATTTTCCGACATACACGCGGGTGAAGCCGTGGGCAAAAGCTAGTGTAAAATATGATAATATTCTAGAAGCCAGAACTTTTAAACTATTTAAAGAAACTATTCAAATAAGTAAGTACATAATAAACAAAATGTTTCCGCATTTGACGAACTGATATCAAACACTTTAATTAACTCAGGAATGAATAGCTCACGACGAATAAAAGGTAATGAGCATTTAGTCTCAAGGGCTTTTGAGATTAATTATAGACTCGTTTTTATAATTATTGTAGAAGCCTATATAACAACAGCCGTTCGTTAATTTACTGTTGCCCATTTATTGGACTTGTGATTTATGTATGGGGCTCGCCCCCTATTTCATGAGACTTAAACATAACTGGCAAAATGTAGTACACCCCGTAATATATAGGTACACCTCTGCCTAACCCTTCGGGGAGTACAGGCGTGATGTCATGTTATGTGCTTTATGTAGACGAGTCATATTTATGTCCCTGTTACACTAGGAAGTAGAAAAATAACATACTACTGAATATATCTCATGAACAAACGTACGCGTATAATTAACAACTACAGGTATTATGGGTTCCTGAAAATATCTAGGTGTTTACGCTAACCTGTTGAAGATAATAGGATCTGAGTTGGGAACAGGAGACATTCCATCGTTACGGCAAAACAGTTCATTAATTAAACTGGAATAAATTGAACCTCCTGTGCAATCATTACTAGTTCACTGGTAATGGTTACACAGGAGTTTCCATTTATCGATTGCGATAAGAAAAAAAAACTCGTTTCAAAAATCCTTAAAATGCTACTTTAAAAATTAAATAAGGTTTTGTGACATACCAACCTTAATCTAGTTTTTTATCTTGGTTGAAAACTCACTCTGTGTAGAATCTTCACTGCATCCTTGCAGGTCGATAAAACTGCACAAGTGTTAATTAGTCAAGAGCTGGATCTAATATTATAAACTAGCTTCTGGCCGCGACTTCGTTCGCGTAGAAGTCATGTGACAATACAATAATAATATTCTATCCTTCCTACTTCCTGTCCTACTATAATCCTATCCTACTAATATTATAAACGTGAAAGTTTGTGAGGATGGATGGATGGATGGATGGATGGATGTTTGTTACTCTTTCACGCAAAAACTAAGTACAGTACGGATTTGGATGAAATTTAGCACACAAATAGTTTATAACCTGGATTAAGACATATGATACTTTTTATCGCGATATCTGCATGGGATCGAGGCTTATACGGGTGAAACCGCGGTGCGCTGCTAGTAATATTATAAACGAAAAAACTAGTGAGGATGGATGGATGGATGTTTGTTACTTTTTCACGCAAAAGCTACCGAATGGATTTGGACGAAATTTGGCACACAGATAATTACAACCTGGATTATTATATAGGATACTTTTTATCTCGGTATCCTTACGGGATCGAGACTTATGCGGATGAAACCGGGGCGCTGCTAGTACTAAAATAACAGCCACATTTTTTCATAAAATTCCCCGTATACTACGTTTGTAGGTTTGGTCTCAGCAACAAAAATATGTATACAGATATCTTTATAAAAATACTAAAAACAATTACAAAAAATGAACAACTGTTGGGTATTGAACTCACGCTGTAGGGCGAACGTGGAACCGTACTTCGTTGACAATTTGATTAAAATAGCCGATCTTATACATGTCAAGATTGACTGCTTAGCTCCTTGTAGTTTTATAGCGTGGTGATAATATATTTTAACGCAATATTTTATAATTTTTCTGGTCAAATAATTTGCGCGGTCAACTGTTGAGGAATACGGAGATAATACAATATTGCTAATCCCCAATAGCAATTAGCGTGATAAGATATAACCTATGTGATGACCAGAACTGTACGGAATATATGTACAAAATTTTAATAGAATCTTTTCAGTATTTTAATAGGCAATATTATTTTAATACGCAATAAACTTTTTATTTATTTATTATTAGTAGTTTTTGCGCCAATCTGGAACATACATCCAAACAAACAGACGAAAGGACAAAATTTCTAAAAACTATATTTTCGATATCAGAATCAATCACATCTTGTAGAAATTACTTTAAAAAAATTCAATGTACAGTTTTGACTTCGTTACTTTTCTATTTTACTATGTATGTATAGATATAGATGTGAAAGTAACTCTGTTTGTGTATCTGTTACCTAAACGTTTTCGCGCCTAAACCACAGAACTGACCGTTATGAAATTTGACAGAAAGGTAGCCTGGGACCTGAAGAAGGACAGGTTAGTTTTCATCCTGGATATTTGTATTAAAAATGATGAAATACTAAATACACGCAGACAAAGTCGCGGGCAGAAACTTGTAGTAAAAACATGGATATGTCAGCCCATTACTATCGCACTGCAGGGCATAGGCCTCTTCTCATACAGAGAAGGCACGAGCATCGATCGATTGATAGACGGGTTGGTGATTTTAGACGAGACGAGAGCTAGTAGTAATTTAAATAAATGTACTCACTAATATATGAATGCAGTGGCCACATATCAAACCGACGAGCAGTGTGCCGAACAGTCCGACACCCCATCCTGCGTTAGCGAACGCCAATGGTCCGGCCAACAAACCAGAGCCTAAGGAAGCCTTGATTAAGTTCGCAGCTGATCTTATGTCTCTGAAAATAAAGTGGAGTTCATTGGAAGTAACAGCTGGTTATTATTATAATATATTCAATAAATTTTCTGTGTCACTTTTTTAATCCAATATTTTCTTGTATTTGAACAATTTTGTAAAGAAATCCTTATTATCTACAGTGGCGCCTGAAACTGCGCGCAATACCTTCAGATGTTTCCTGTTATTGATTATTTCTAACTAGTTAATCAATAAGATGACTAAACTCAGACATAACAAATCTGGCTACCGCTTGACTGATATAGCACCACAGTATAGTACGTACGGTCAAAGGGGGCATCACTTACCATGTATAATTGACAGACAGCTTGTTGGTTGCAGTTTGTTGTCATAAGCATTTATTAGAAGACGTAATAGCCATCCACCACCACCACCATAATAGGTACACCTCTGCCTAACCCTTCGGGGAAACAAGGCGTGATGTTATGTTATGTGTTATGTAATAGCCATCCTCTTGACATACCAAAACCCACGACACGAAGAAAGAGGCCTTTCATTTGCAGGAGATCAGGCAGGAGAAAAATTTGACTGAACAAACACAAAAATACAAGAAAAGTGCTCACGCTTAATCCCTTAGTTACCATTGACTGTTGAATAAAAATTCAAGGTTGTGAAAAATCAGGCACATCTAAACAAACACGCCAAACAAATAGTAAAATAACTTACGATGTCGGTTTCTTAACTTGACGATGTTCAAAGGGATTGTAATCCCGTTTCTCTTCAGCTTTCTCGACGTTCATTGTGATTCGAGTTTTATACAAGAATGTCGTGAACCACGAGCCTCGTTCATAAACAAGCGAGGACGTTGGAGAAGTTAAGTATATTTTAATAACTACGGCACTCAGGCATGGCACTATTAAATAATAATTTACACACGGGTGATAATAGTAACCACAAAAAAGTTGAAAATGCTCAAATACTCGCAGATTATCCAATTTTCCTCTTTAGAAACAGGAGGTTGTTTTAGCA
Source organism: Fissipunctia ypsillon (assembly GCA_947568875.1). NCBI lineage: Eukaryota > Metazoa > Arthropoda > Insecta > Lepidoptera > Noctuidae > Fissipunctia > Fissipunctia ypsillon. Next base: position 16,964,597 of record OX387651.1, read on the forward strand.
GATTCTTTCAGAAACAAACGTACGAAATCTAAGAGAATAGTTTCATGAAATAATAAATGGCTTAATTTGTGTACACAATGAAGATCTTTATGGTTTTGTGTTTGACTGAGACTGGTGTCGATCTAGATAGTCTGATAAGAGTACTTCTTCTGTCAGATCTCAAGTGTTTAAAACAATTTATGTACACACTTAGCAAGCTATACATTTCCAGTATAAGCTGACCTCTCATTGTACGGAAATCTTATAAAATGCGAGATAGCTTATACTGGAAATGTATAGCTTGATATGTGGCCGTGTGTAAGTACTTACGATGCCGTAAACGTATAATCTATACATATATAATTAATTGTCTTGACTGTTTCTCAATGCAGAGCCACAGATTACCAGATAACTCACTCCATGTGCTTACGCGCGTTAACTACCTACCGGTCGCCGTTTCGCCCACGACCCATTGCTCACTAGGTTGCCGACAGCCTCGAGGCGCGTCGGAAAATATCCCACGGGAACGTACCACCGGGATTAAAAGTACCCATCCATGTGTGAATCCAGGTAAACAATGTCTTCTCGCACTGTTTATATAGGTAGTATCCGAGGAGCAGTGCGCGGATTGATACTCGTATAAGATTGCTGGATGATAAAAAGTCCTAAAAGTTAACAGCACTAACGGAATATCAGAACGGAATATTACCTACTTGCATGCCAAAGAAGGCACCTTTGAAGCGAAAATATAAACCGTCTTTATTCCATATCCCGTGGGAATTTCGAAAAAAAATGTTACCTATATACGGAACTTATTACAGTTATTGTTCTCTGAATTACTAATGTGTCTTTGGTAATGGCGAAAGTCGGGCTGAGCGATGAGTTAGTGTAAGAGATTTCAACCCCCTATGGAATGTTTTTCCAAAATGGCCAAACATCATCATTCATTCATTTCGTTATCGTCATTCGTAATTTCAAAAACAAACTGTTTTAATACCATTTTTTCCTTACAAAATTTCATCCCCTATTGAGGGGATAATTTTCCAAAAACGTTGAAACACGTAGTTATTAATTTTTAACCAGAATACCAATATGTTCATGGTTGAAACTACAAAAATGTCGATTTTCCATAGAAACTTTAATCCTCCATTTTACTCACTTAGGGGTTGAATGTCAAAAAATCCTTCCTTATTCCTTGTCTACATTATAAAGGGAACCTCTGTGCAGAATTTTAGTTTTCTAGGTCTAAGGGTTTGGGCTGGGAGTTGATGAGTCAGTCAGTTAGACTTTTCATTTATTATACTTTATTTATAGAGATTTACATCAAATGACCACTTAACAACCGACGATCTTTATCTTTGTAAGTTTAGAAAATGCGTAGGCATACTGTTGTTTCTTTTATTGCTGTAATCTGGTAATCATTAACGGAACAGTAATTTTCCATGTTTTGTATGAAAAATTCCAGTGATTGACGTAACGCAAGAAAACAATTTTCTCAAATATTATCTTTCTCTCTACTTATGTACGAAACACGCTGACATGCATTTAAATGTATGTAATATTGAATGTTCTTATGTTACAGGTGCGGACATCTCAACATAAAAAGCCGTCTTTAGGATATGCTGAGACTTGCAAATCTGCCTTTATGAATGGACCCAAAGCCATGAGGAAATTTGCTCCTTTTGCAAGGTAATATTGATTTTATAATATCAAAGAACCTCTACACACCTCTGTCTATCGCTTCGGAAAATATAGACGTGATTAGTAAGCTGTAAATACATTCATTCGTAAAATTGTGACTCAATGGATCTTTAAAGCATTTTTTATAGTCTAGTTAATATTCTGGCCAGATGATTCACACACGATTGTCTGCACACTTTTTGTTGCCTCTTTAGGCAACAAAAAGTGTGCAGACCAGACCACGAAGTAAATATAATACGTAGTACAGACCCATAGAAATATAAATAGTGAAGGTTCCAAATTTACATATGCCCCTAAACTCTCTTGAAAGCATTATTTATAGTCTAGTCACTTTTATGGCCAGATGATTTTTAGGCAATAAAAAGTGTGCAGACCACACCACGAAGTAAATCAAAATCAAAAGTCATTTATTCAAACTAAGCTGAGGATCAGCCACTTTTCGAACGTCAAAATTACATAAGACAGTACCCCAAAACGCCCGCCCTTCACCACTTCCTAGTGCTTTAGCTGGGAAAAAGAAGTGGCGCAACAAACTCCCCAGCAGCACTGCTGTCTGCTAACCATCCGTAATAATGAAAAAATAAATGATGAAGATTCCAAATTAGCATACGCCCATAAACTGTCGGGCAGCGCGATTTTGAATATTATACATTCTGAGCAGGAGTTTCATACCTACAACGCTACAAGAATCTTTTGGCGCTCAGCCAAAATCGGAACTAACTTCATCTTGTTTCTTCCAGGTTTCTGTAAGGGGGATGACTCACTAACTCCACATCTTCGATAGACAAATATTCGATGGTCCGTCTGGTGGAGTGAGCTGGAGCGTTGTCGTGGTGGAGGAGGATCCTGCTTCTAACATTTTCCAAGACAACTGGTAAACAATGACTGATATACCAATCTGCAGTAACAGTCCTTTTATCTTCTAGTACAATTGTTGCGAAATGACCCTCCGTCCAAAGAATGAGGCAATCATCTTTTTCCCTTGATTTCTGCCCTTCTGTACTTTTGTCGGCAAATCTTCGAATAGAAACATGCATTGCGCAGATTGCCTTTTGGTTTCGGGTTCGTAACAATATATCCAGCTTTTATCACCTGTGACGATGTCATATACAGCATTCGAGTCACCTCCATCATACTTTTCAAGCAATGAACGGCACCAATCCAAACGACGGCCTTTTTGATCTTCCGTCAAATTATGAGCTATACATCTAGTACAAAGCTTTCTAACGCCTAAATGTTCATGTAAGACTTTTTGTACACGATGCATGACGAAAATGAAGTTGGTTAGTAGTTGCCCTGCAACTGCAAACCAACTTCATACTGGATGTACCCCTTTTTTTTTGGGTGGGAAATCATCAAATTAATTACTTTTCTCGCTCTGGGTGGAGCCGGAGGGCGTGTCAGACTTTTACTGACTAAAACCCACCCGTGTTCTTTCAGTTGCTTGTGCCAGGGGCCACGGTAACTCTTTCGAACATCCCGCGGCCCTGGCTGGCATCGGCCCTAGCGGACCCCGTCAATTAGTGCTGACATCTCTTTGAGGCGTGCGTGGAACACAACGCGCCGTCGACCCAGGCCTGGTCCTTACAGGACGGCGAGCTACCCATTACTCGCCATCCGCAAGTCCGCGCCTACGGTGGCCGGGAATCGGCTAACAATTTCCGACGCCCAGGGCGTCTCCTGCGGTGACTAGGGGCGTGAGGGCGCAAATATTGCCTCTCCCTCACGCGTTCCGCCTCCTCCTTCGCGAGCATTTCGACTTCGCAGAAGGAGGTGATGGTTTCTCATGTACTCTCGCTCCATACCATGGCCTAGATCAGGGCCGGACGCGAGAGATCGCCGCCACCGATGGCTTCCGCGAGGACACGGCGGTGCTCCGCTCAAGCCGCGCAGACCTCCACCGTATACTTAACCATGTCCTTCGTGCGATCCACACAATGGTGATACCCGGGCGTTTCCTCCCGCCTTATCTGGAACAGGTACCTCCCGAAGCACTCGTGTCCGGTGAGGACCTGCGTCAGGCGGAAGGTGAGGATGCCGTGGCGCCTCTCCAGCCACTCCTCAAAGAGGGGAGTTATCGCCGCAATTGTGGCATGCCCAGTACTGGGTTGCGATAATCGCACTCTCCGTGACGCCATGAGATTCCGCTGAAGCTCTGTCCGCTGTGCCGCGATTTCTCGCGGCAGCGGAGTTACGCCGGTTCTGCCTCCTCGCGCCACTCCCATATGTGCGCGTTGGATGTTTCCCTAGGTCGTATTTTTGCTTATAACATAGTTTTCTTTGATTTACCTTTATTTACGTTGTGTACGTTTATGACTATAATAATAACGAAAGACATTTTGTCAATCATCATCTGCTGGGGAGTTTGTTGCGCCACTTCTTCCCAGCTAAAGCACTAGGAAGTGGTGAAGGGCGGGCGTTTTGGGGGACTGTCTTATGTAATTTTTGACGTCCGAAAAGTACTGATTCTCAGCCTAGTTTGAATAAATGACTTTTGATTTTGATTTTTCATCATGAGTCTGCTTTGCAAAGAAGTGCATTGCAACCAGCACGATGGGACACGACGACCTATGTGGAGATGACATAATGTACAAAGTCGACTACTAGTGCCACTTTTCCCTTTAGTAGTAATTATTGGAACTATTATTTTCCGCCATCTTATAATGTCGTACAGCATATTATTCTTTGATCAACTGTCATGGGATCAGTATAAACGGAGCTAGCAATGTTAAAAAAATATGTTATGATGATTACCTTTCATCTTAATTTGACCGAGATCTATCTTTTGAGGGTATTTTTACGAATGCACGCGAAGTCTACATGCGACACCCAGATTACATGGAGTCCTGCCATTCTTCTGATATTTATTTGATTAAAATATAAATATTTTTTTAATTCAATGTTTTATTTTAACACTAAATTGAACAGTGACAGCGCTAGTGGGGCAAAGTAAACTCATTGTTCGTGCGAGTGTAATTTGCCTCATTATAATCAATTATTGGGACAAAGTGGACGCCAAAATTGTGATTATTCCACTTTGTCCTACTAGTGGGATAGATTGGTGGGGCAAAGTGGAATAATCCTTCTTTAGTGGGGTCTGGGTAAAATCAACAAACATTTTATGTACATCGTTTATTTCGTAATAAATTAAAAAAAAAAACAGGAAATCTCTGATTTGTCTTTCATCTATATTTTATGCCGTTTTCTCACAGTAAATAAATATATGTAACGTACTTCCTTATGTTACTGTACAGTTACGTATAGTTATTTAATTTAAAACTCTAGAAACAAATATATTAAGTACATTAGTTAAGTTCAATAGTAACAAAAGGCTATTTTGAATCAATGAAGGTTTTCCATAATTTATCGCCTAACAGTTCAGTATTGTATTTTCGCAAAAGAATTGCTTGGCAGATACATTTAACTATTAATAAATAATAGCTGATGTTCTACTACATGTATAACTGCAAATATGAAAATGTATATTAAAATACAATTACATATCTACTTAGTAATAAAAATAAGTAATTCGTAATCATAAGTAATCAGAGATAATGCAAATATTGTTTAGAACTTAAAACTACTAAGCAACATTGTATTATAATGAAATTAAAAGTAATTAAGAATAAAATATATTGATATCGACGTTCTTACTGTTCGTATACTTCGTAGTTACGTTTCTCATGCCACCAAGCTGGGGGTGGGTTCCTGTTCGAATTACTTTGTTTCGATCGGCCGGTTATGTAAGGAACAGAAGTTTGTTTAGGAAAGTTTACGTAGCTCTCTACAGTGGGTATAGAGTTTCTAACTAATCCAGGTTCATACGTGTTCTGCAATACTTGCGGGCGCGGAGATGAGACCGGAGAAAATAATGAAATAGTTCCAGTAATGGGATTGGTGGTCACACCCAAACCTGTGTCGTAGAAGGTGTAAGGCTGCTGCTGGAGGAGGTTGTTTTGCTGAACCTCATTGGCGGGCTGTACATATTGTGGCCGAGGAGGAGGCTGGCATACAGTCTCTTGTACCAAAACATCAAATGGAGCAGTGTACACTCTGAAGTTGATGTCACTGTAATCTAAGGTCGATTCCAGGAACACAGGCATCCGGTCAGACATTACCCATACATTTCTTTGAGCGTCAATTTTGACGTCACTAGGGAATATCAGACCTGCATCATCCTTGTCTACTACTGCAACGTTCTGTGGCTTGTATGGTAGATCGTTTCTCCAGCATCCAATAGCGTTTTGGTCTACCAAGTTGAATAGTTCTACTCCAGTGTATTCGTCCATTACTTTGGATGTGGTGTGACCGTTAGCACCTCGGACACCTACAACTTGGAAGTCGCGGTAGGATCCTTTGACTTTAGATTCATCGCGTAATATGCGCGTTGAAACAGCAAACTGGGTGTTACTAGCTAAAGGACTGAAGTAGAGAGTTCTGAATCCATCGGTTCCAATAGGAGAGGTTGTGATTCCGAAAATTCCCTCAGCACTCCATTGGAAGTTCAGGCCACCAATGTTGAAGTCTCCAGTAAGTGGGTCGGGCATGAAAAATCCGTGGCTAAATCTCCATGATCTGTTTTGTTGCCACGAGTAGGCGATGAGGCCGTAGCCGAGTTCGTCGGAGAAATATGCGAAGGTGTCGTCACAAGTTCTTCCTTCGTCGAGAGCGATGTTGGCAATGAAAGTCGAAGCAACAATGTCTTCAGGGCGGAACACGTATCTTCGGATGCGTTGATCGGTGTTTAAATCGTATACATTCAGCGAGTAAGGGCAGACGTTGGTCACGTTGGAATCTGAAAACATTCAAATTATGTTTTTAAATACTGTACTTTCGGTAATCAGCCTAATTGCTGTATTTAAATACTAACAACACTTAATTGATATCGTTTTTATTGTAAGCTAATTACGGTTAACGGTTACGGTTAAAAAGTGAAACTCGCCAACACAAAGGAACTATGGAAATAAGTTTTTTTTATTACTACTTAATAATCACTTAATTACTTTACGTTAACTTACCAATTCCGAATGTACCAGTATCTAGGACCCAGAGACGGTCACATTTGTCTGCTTTAATCCTGTATACGGTGTTGAGACCATTCTGGCAGTTACCCAACTCGTTGCCAGCAAAACTTGGGTAGGCGTTCAGCTTCGGTGAAGGATCGTACGGACCATCCAAAGGAATGTAGTTCAGTGTAGCGGGTACACCTGTGCAAACAAATGGGTTAGTATATAAACAAGTTACAAGTTTTGTAACGACTAATTTCTGTGGAGACCTTGAGTAATTAAATGTTTCCTTTAAAAACCATTCTGTGATTTGTGGTGGTAGTGAGTGGCAAATTATGGCAACACTTTTTTGAATGAGTACCTAATTACACGTATAGATTTATAACGCAGATTACCGACGAAAAAGGAAATAACTAGTAAACCAAAATGAACTAGGCTAGAGATTACAAACTGGGATACATTACAAAACAGCACCATCGCTTTTAATCATGCAAGCTTTATTTGAGAACACAGCTTCGAAATACATGTTAATTAAAATACTGATGGAAATAACTATATACGGCGGAGTTAGTTTGTTCACCCAGTAAGATAATGGACAGGTTTTCTCAACAGTATATCATACATACCTTACATTATGACGATGACATAAAATGTCTTCTTGGTAAAATGAAATGACGGAAGTTCCTATGGCTTTGGATAATTTTAACAAATGTGTTATAACGTTACCTACGTCTGATCAATACTGACCGACAAAACACAACGCATTTCCCGAAAGGCTAAGCAGAGTTAGTACTCCTACATTTCCTCAGTTATTTTAAACACTTTGAATGTTCGCAAAGCAGAAATAATAGTGTAACAACTGCCGTGAAGCATTAGATACGTAGGCAGGAAAAGAAATAATAGTCCCACGTCAAAGGGGTCGAGCCTATTACCATTCATCGGGTAAAACTCTGAATGTTACTGAAAAAATTTGCACTTTGCCGATGGGGCTGGGGATCGAACTAGAACGTCGCGCTTAGCTCTAGCTCTTGCGACTACTAGACAAACGACACAGTTTCTGACCGTTAAGGGATGAGTTATGCTAACCCGTGGCAGGCGCGAGCCGTGCAACGTACGAAACGGAGACAAGGTACGACATTTTAAAAAACGCAATGTGGTGCCCTCACAAATCAAGCACACATGGACGCGGCTCGTGTCCGTGACGATCTAGCATAAATCATCCCTCTTAAGAGTAAAATGGTTGAGTAAGGGATATTTTTGATATTGGAGCTTTGACAAGCTTGGCGAAAGTAAAGAGTGCTATGAACCAGATACAAGCTTCTCTATGGGTTTGAAACAGATTTATGTTAACAAATCGCATGATTTTGAATGATACTTAAATGATTAATAAATGTTCAGCATTGTTACAATGACTTACCCGCTTTCCACCTAGGAACGCTAACGAAAAGCTTGTTCCTCCACCTTTCAATGCCTACGGGGAGGGCATTCTCCTGCATGAGAGCCCCGGACTGGATAGCCTGCTGCCTCGAGTACGGGTCAGGGTAGTTCCAGTCCATTACGTTCCAAGAGAACATCTCTTGGAGCTTCACTGCGGCTGTCGCGGATGACACCACGGCTAATAGAACCAATAACTTCGTAGCCATTTTGTACTTTTATCTGAAATAGAAAAAAAATTAGTGGAGACTGTGAATCGAAGGTAGTGTGGGACGTACTCCTGATGTTGGAAAAGAAAAGGAACCAGATCTGGCTGTGACCAGCAGTGAACTGGATAGGCGAAGATGATCGCTTATTATTATATCAGCACATGCTGTCCCCGCTGGGCATAGCCCTCCCTCCATTTTTTCCTATTTATAGATTGATTAATTTAATCGGAAAGAATTAAATTTTTTATACTGTATTTAAATGTTGTCTTACTAAAAATGTATCGGATTCAAGGTTAAGATTGGTTAATAATATATAACCCGTATTAGCATGAGGTATCCTGCTGTCATTAGCATATAATGTTAGGTATAAGTACTCTGTGCATGCGTGCCTTCCTTTGGTAATGTTTCCTTTATTGCAATTAAATATATCTCTACTTTGTACTTGATACAACTAGAGTGCGTGCAAAGGTTGATTATTTAATTAATTTTAGTCTGTTGTTTATGAACATTTCGTAACTCTTGCCGCCCGTAAAATCTCTTATTAATTTTGCTGAAAAATTAATTATCTAATAGTTGGCTATAATAATTACTAATTAAAAGGACGATTAATTACCAGACTTAGGAGATTTTATGTTATGCTTATTTTATGATGTGATAGTGTGATAGATTTCAGTTAGAATTATTTTTTTTATAAAGATGAGATAAGGTATCATCTTTATAAAAAAATTAAGTCTAACTGAAATCTACTGAAAAATTATGAAAGTGTAATCTTTACCTTCGTTGAGAACGAAAAAAATTGGCTTACATTATCGGTAAATAAATTTTCGCCAATTTTGCATAATATCTATTGACAAGATCCGTTTTGTGTAAAGAAACCGGTCGAGATAATCAATCAACAAAATTGACGAAACCTTTACAACACATTCCGTTTTAGTAACATGGCTAATTTATAGGCATAATTTACCCATAGGTGATTTAGGAGGTTCGATTCAGGATGTTGTGCAATGCTCGTGGTATAGATGTAACGTGGGAACGGCAATTTTTGGTAAAGGAGGTCATAAAGATGACAGTTTTATGTGTAGTTTTATATCTAATAATACAACTTTCTCTTCAAGCCGTATATTGTGAGAGTTATTAAGATGCCCTCAACCGGATTTCTGGAAAATCATCTCACCGCAGGCACGTGCCTGGTTTTATATAGGTACTAATGATTATTACGGTGGTCTAGTGGTCGCAAGCGCTGCTGCTGAACGATGAGCTCCTGGGTTCGATTCCCAGGTCGGGCAAAGTGTTATTGAATTTTTCCAATAGGAATTTCTCATTAGGAGCCCGGTGTCTGGATTTGTGCTCTAATGGCAATAGGACGGCATGGGTCTTAAACATAACTGGCGAAATTTGGGTATACTATAGTAACGCCTCTGCGTAATCCTTCGGGGATTACAGGCGTGATATTATGTTATGTTATGATTATTAAGATACTGACTACCAAGATGCCTTTAAACTGGTGAGGAACCATTCAATAAAAGTATTTGCATAGATAAATCATTGGTTATCTGTTCCATTGAGAAGTTTCATTAAATCACCTGTCAGAATATTGTAGGCTTCTGACTAATCTTAATGACCATTAGTTATTCCTAATCATTTTTATGACACTATATTTTGCATACTAAAAAGTTTACGCTTTGAAATTTTAGATTTTAATATTTATATTACGCAGATTTTAAACTTCAAATAGACTATCATGAACTCTGGTCTGGATGACTCGGGACGTGGTAAGTGGGAATCGCGACGCAGGACGAGACATATAATTTGATGAAGATGAACGTCCCATCCGAAAGAAACGATGGATGGACTGTGTGAAAGATGATATGGCTAGAAAGGGGGGTGACCGAAATGACGACCAATAAAGAAGTATAAGTAGAAGAAAGAGGCTTTTTGCGCCGACTCCGAATAAATTGGAATAAGGACAGGAGAATGATGATGAACGTCCTACTCCGCGACCCTCACGAGATTCGCTTCCACGTGAGTCCATCCCAACTTTAAGCTTTAGGTTGTATACAACGCGCCGCTACAATGGCGACATTAATTTAACACACGGGTAGGGCTAGTGGCCAGTAATCATAAGAATTATAATAAGATAAAATAATTCGTAAATTGAAAAATTTAAATTTTCAAACAAACTAAATAATAAAGCTCCCTTTTTCCTTCAATTCACATAATCTTTGCACGTTATTCGTTTTAATTTCATTGACGCGATGTTATGATCCGTGACCCCGGCAAATGACCTCAGCGCTACAATCCTGTAAGTACAGGTTACTCCAAGATACTATTTTAGAAAATTGTAAATAGATCAATAAATAATAACGTTTAATGAAATTAAAATATTTTCATAAAATTAAAACTCGAAACCGAATACCTACGTGTGTAAAATTAATGGCGCCATTAAAACGGCACGCTGTACATAATTATATCTAACTTATGTAACTACGTGCATAGGTACAGAAGTTTACTCTGCGCTTTTCTATTTGGCCAGAAAAGTGCAGATTAAATTCGTGTGTTGCAGTCTCAATTAACGCATTACATAGGTACCTATGTAATTAAGTTTTTAAGCCACAAATTGAACGTTGTAGTTCCCCTGTAACACGCGCATTATCAAACTGGTTTATTTATATTGGAGTTGCATGTCTAAGTCATTGCTAAGCGCATTAGTTTAAATGCATGCAATTTTTTTTATCTCAATGCAATTTAAAGGGCAATGCTCTTAATGAGATTGTGGATTAAAAAGATTATGATGTTTGTTTATTTGAAGTTTTGCAATGACGGCATAACAAATGAGTCGTTAGAGCAGGTAATTTAATATTTTGGCAACCTCGCTTTGTTACCTTTGGTAAATCAGTATCTAGGTACCTACTCCATTGACTATAGTTTGCCTGCAATATCTCCATCTATTCAACGCATACATCGTTAAACTTGTGAAAAGGTTCACATTCACTGTTATTTTAGTGACAAATAAGTAGCTTGAAGCTATTTTTTAACCGACTTCAAAAAAGGAGGAGGTTCTCAATTCGGATGTGATTTTATATTTATTTTATAAATGTTTGTTTCAGAACTCCATCATTTATAAACCGATTTGAAATAAATATATTTAAAAAATACTTTTTTTATTTGAAAGGCTCTACTTCCAGATTGGTCCCATGTAAATTTGGTCAAGTTCTGGTGAGTAGTTTTTGAGTTAGATTCAATAATACGTATTTCTTCCACTTAGTGTAGTTAATGATGTTATAACAATTTCCTGTCACTGGGTATTTACATTGCAAGTAGTGGTATATGACTTTGTGTGGGGTAGGCACCACAACTAAAAAATTAAAACATTTTTGCAAAAAAAAACAACAGACTTCAAAAAAAAAAAAACACTACAAATTGAAAAATTATTTTTATTTCGGAAGTCGGTGGCCAAAACCGAAAACACAAAACCAAAGACATTGACTTCCGATATTAAAGTTATTTTTCACTTTGTAGTGTTTTTTTTTTGGAAGTCGTTGTTTTTTTGTTTGCAAAAAAGTTTTTTTTCAAATATTTTACCAATGCTATTAATATGATCATGAAATGCCGCAGTTTTCAGGGAAATTACCACACACACTATTTATTTTAACGCGCGTTTGTGATGCGTCTGCGACTGGTTACCGAAATCCCAAAATGTAGCCCTTTTTTAATCGAATCAATTTCACCCTTTGCTAATATAATATAGTATAGTTTCTTTTTGTTTGTTGAACAGATCATAGACTTATTTTCTTTTTCTTTTTGTGAACAACATGAACTTTGTTTTGCCTTTAGAAATTAATAGGTACATGTCAATTTTTTTCAGTCTAAACAATTTTTCAGTATTCAAAAACAATCTATCCATAAAATGTCTATGCGTTTTCAAACCAGCCAATAAATATAATTATAAAATTACACTAAAAGTAATAAAGTAACAAGCACCCTCACACACACATTGTAAACACAGAAAACTTAAAAAAAATCTTCATCAATCCAAGCAACAAATTCACTTTACAGAACTTTGTTTACTAAAGCACGCGATGTCATAGACAAAAAATATATTTTTTAAAAAAGATGTAAAACCTACTGGTTGTCCGAAAGTGGCCAATGCTCGCGACAGTTGGTAGTGAACTGAAACGGTAACATCCACCCCTACTTTATAAAACAGAGCCTCCGCTCCAACCACGTCCTACCATCGGCAAGCAAATCACCGTAGACCTACGAACGATAATCTTAAAATAGATAAACATCGAACTCTAAAGGAACTTAATTTTATGATTAACGATCTCAGAAAACATCATACTATTGCTTTCAAGACGTTTTTACGGTTTTTAAGTACCCAAAGTGAGTAAAAGTTGTAAAGAAAGGCGTCAAGAATTCCATTCAAAACATTTTTGCATCACAGTTTCGTTTCAATAAATATGCAACATATGTACCTATGATGTAATATTCTAATTGAGAGTTGTCATCGTGCTTTAATTTTGCCATTTGCATAGTGAAAATTGTAACACAAGGGAATATTTTCTGGAAATGTAAAAGGTAACGTTAATGTTGCACATGTAATTTTAGGGAAAGTGTGTACGTTATATAGAATGTAAAGTATTATTAAATGATGCTTGTTTTCAATCTAAGTTGTGGTAAGTTTCACAGTTTTTTTATCGGTTGATAGAAATGCTTAGGGCTGATTTCACCAATGAAACTGAACGCGATATTAAGGGATGTCAGTGCCATTATTTTCTTTAGAATAATGACACTGACAGCTCTTGAACGTGGTTTAGATGTGCTGATCGCGTTCAGTTGGATTGGTGAAATTCGCCCTTGGTAGGTTTGCTTAGGTAAAAGATGATAGGTCTAGACCTATCATCTTTTCAAGCTATGTACAGTCGGAATAGTGCTGCTCCTGATAGTTATAATACGGGCATTAAGAATGAATAATAACTTTAAATACACTTTAATTTAATTTTATAGTTAAACTTTTTAATCTTATTTTAATATCATTGGCATTCAAGCATAATTATTTATTTATTCATCTGTATCACTTAGCAAATACGATACAAAATTAATATGTCGTAACTAGACACTTAAAAACTCGTAAAAATGTATGTGCAGTTGTATGAGCAGTAATTATTTATATAATAATTTACTAAATGATTAGATGATAAATAACCTCACGATGTAAAAAAAAAACAAAATTGTATCAGGAAAAAAAAAAACAAGTTTTTAATCCTTTAAGTACTGTGCCATATCTATTGGTTTAAGAAGTGCATGGCCTGCGCTTGCGCCGCATATTTGAGTTGCTCGGGCGCACTGCATCAACACCTCGTGACCTGTACCTACATTGTGGTCTCAATTTTGATAAACGCCTGATAAAGCACTGCAATTTTGTCTATGTACGCTCATTATGGTCATTTTGTGGTGCCTTGAAGTTTGGTTTACTGTAAGTTTTTGAATGTTATTTCCTTAATTTTATGTAGCAGCAGTCACTTTAAGGGCCGATTTTTCAATTGTCAGATTACGTCTTCTGAATAATGAATATGTCGGTTTCACATATTTTATATACAAAAGCTGTCAAACTGGCATATTTATTCCACAGATAAAAGTTATCTGACGATTAAAAGATCAGCCTTTATTTAAATTATCAATGATATCTAAAAAAATAGTTTTTTATTAGCTAATAAATAATTCGCGGGGCTGAATTTTGGGCTCAACTAAATATCTGAATTTTCACAACAAACTTATTTGGCATCGATATGACGAGAAGATGCTAATAGGTATCGAAATTCAGGTGTTTTCAAGTAGGCTATAAGCATGAAACAAATTAGGAAATTATTTTATTGATTGATACTTTCAGTGAACTTCATTGTTGTTAGTACTTTTTAAACGACTTCGAAAAAGGAGGAGGTTCGTCTGGTTTTTTTATGTTCATCGATATTTTCGTCAATTGTGTACCGATTTTGAAAATTCTTTTTCATTTAGTAAAAGAAGCTTGCGCGGTGGTCCCACATTAACTTTATTAACTTTTCGTGGGTAGTTTTTGTCTTAGCTTAGATAATACCTATTTAATCCACTTCGTGTAACTCGATGAGGTTATATACTTCTCGTCTGTTTTAAATAGCAAATAGTGGTATACGAATTGGTGTGGGGTAGGTACTATAAATAAAAAGTTTTTTTTTTACAAAAAAAAAACAACTTGAAAAAAAAACATTAAAAAGTAACTTTAATTTCGGAAGTCGGTGGCAAAAAAGCTAAAATAGATCCAAAGACACTGACTTCCGAAAAAAAGTATAGTAATTTTTCACTTTGTAGTGTTTTTTTTTTTTGGAACTCGGTTGTTTTTTTCTTTTTTTTTTTAAGTTTTTTTTTTTAATTTGAAAAGTCACTTTCTCGACGCTCCGCGAATGTTTTTTTTAAAACCTCGACAAGACAGTTACAAAATAAGAACATTTTACAAATAAATGTCAGCACAGGTGACGTTGTTTTGTTTTGATTAGATAAATTACTAGGTTATTAGATAGATTACTGGAAATAGTTATTAAGTGCATTCAGTAAGAGAGTTACTATAGGCGTAGGCACATCTAGTCAATCATTTAAGTGTTCGGCATGAAGAGTATTCATTGAATTGAAACGATCTTCATTCACCATGGGATAATGTTTTTTTAAATTTTTATTTGTGGCTAAAATCCAAACCTGCATGGTATATAATATATAACCTTTAACTACCTAGGTACAATTTGTATAAGTTAATTATTACAAAATGTCTTGGGAAAAATATTTAATACTAGCCGGACCCCGCGACTTCGTTCGCGTGGAAGTCGTAAGATACACAATAAACTCCCTCGTCTCCTGAACCGTCGCATTGCGTCGCTTACCCGCGCAATTACTTCGTTTTCGCTTAGCGTTCTTTCTGACTTTTTTCATTTTGCTCGGCTCCTAAGGGCCGCAGTGTGATGTTTTAATAGCCTATAACCATCCTCGAGAGTTGGGCTACCAAATGCAAAAAAAAAAATGTTGAATTCCGACTTTTTGTTAATGTCATAAGTTTTAATTTTTTTTGCGCGGAATCCTATTTATTTTTCTAAAATAAAAGTACCCTTCGTTATTCCTTATAACATCAGCTATCAGCCAGTGAAAGTCTCGTCAAAATCGGTTCAGCACTTTCGGAGATTAGCCGGAACAAACAAACAGACAGACAAAACTTTTAAAAATTGTTTTTTATTTGTTATAAGTAACGTTTAAACTTCCATATGCATTTAGTAAAAAACTTTTATTTTGACATTACAAACAAACACTTAAATTTTATTTATTTATAGGTGCGGCGTAACGCATGAAGCTCCACAATCTCCACATGGAATAATTTATTTAAAAACTTATTTATAAAAAAAATGGCTATCAAAAATTCCATGCTGTGTTCAAACGACATTATTATAATAATTATTAATGTTTCAAGTGAAAAGAATAATAAAACGGACTCTAATGTTCAAACCTACGAGAAAAATGTTACCATGGTAAGATGTCGATTCAGTGGGCTAAGACAAACTTTTAAAAAGTTGAAACTGGCTTACTAATGCAACGGTTTTTTTTTTTAGTTGGCACTTTGTTTTACGAGTACTTTGATTTAAATGTCCCTGTTTGGTAAAAAACTCTTGCTTGTATTAAAAAGGTAGGTCATTTTTTTAAACCACGTAACATAACAAAACGTCTGTAATTCCCGAAGGGTTAGGCAGAGATGTAAACCTCTGCCTAACCCTTCGGAACCCTTACACCCTAGTACACTCGGATTTCACCAGTTACAAATAAATAAAATTGAAGTGTCTGTTTGCAATGTCAAAATAACAGCTTTTTATTAAATACATATAAAGGTACATACGGTACTTATAAAAAAACATTTTTAATATATTTGGTCTGTCTGTTTGTTCCGGCTAATCTCCGAAGTGGCTGGACCGATTTTGACGGGACTTTCACTGGCAGATAGCCGATGTTACAAGAAGTAAAGTAGACTACTTTTATTTTAGAAAAAGAATTAGAGTTCCACGCAAAAAAATGAAAACCCATGAAATGGTGAACAAAGAGTGCGGGCGGGCGATGCAACGCGGCGGGTCGGGGGAGCTTATTTAAATGTGGCGTTATTTTAGTATATTGTGTATCTTACGACTACCACGTGAACGAAGTCGCAGGGCACAGCTAGTAATAAATATAGATAATTATGTATTTATTTTCAAGTTCATTAGTAAAGTAATCGTTAAAGTTGCGGCATAATTTCGACATAATATCTTCAAAATTAACCGACCGATCAACAGTTAGGTTGTGGCAATGTCGCAACAGTTGCTGGTTGAAGGCATGAAAGTAGATCAAGTAACTATTAATTTTTAATTCGAGATCGTTGTACATAGGTATATATAGCCATGGAGTAGCAAAAGCTTCAGTCAATCATGTACCTTCATATTTTAACTCTTTACCGCAAATCTCTGCTTAGTAAACTATTTAGCTTTCTCATTAATTTTTTTTTTTTTTTGATAAAACAATCAAAAACTTTTGACAACTTGCTTTTAGATTATGCATTAAATGTGGTTGAAGTGTATGCTCTTGATCTGCATTATTTCTTACGGCCGAACCCAATACCCTATTTTCAGTAAAAGACAGATCGCTATTGGTGGTAGACAGTATAATTCTATCTGTCTTCCATAATCTCTTATAAACGAGTGGTGTTAATGATTTGAAAAAAATATATGTTAAATAAGAGCATTTTGTTATTAACTTAATATGTGAACATTTTAGATACTGTTTTTATTACATAGTGTAATTAATTTGTAAAGTTATGTCTAACGCGGATATAAAACTGAGATTCACGCAAAAACTATCAAGCGTATTTTTATGAAACCTTCACCGTTTTAAAGATAATTTTATTATTTATCTGTTAATATACGTGTTTGAACGTAATACCTTTTTTTTAATGTCTAATAAATTAATAATGCGTCTAATTTGGGACAGCGCTCCTTGATGGGCGAGTCCTATTACTGGGTGAACGTACGACGCGTTGCGTGACCTCCGCACAGAACACGCAAGCTATGCACTCAATGCCGTTGGCATATATCTGCGTCTTAACATAAAAGTTCCAAGACTGAAAGAGAGCACACAGCCTGATTTAGAAATAGGACATTTATTCAAAGAAAGGTAATGGCTGTTTTAGCATGTAGAAGTGTTCTCAGTAATCCAATCAATCATAAGCGGCTTTACTGTGGGTCGAGGTTTATAGCGCGAGTCGTAGCTAATGCTATGCAAAATAAACCTACGTAATATTGACTTAACATTTAAAAATAGATATGGATTCTAATGCTTTCTTTGTTATCATTTAAAAATAGACATGGATTCTAATGCTTTCTTTGTTATCATTTAAAAATAGACATGGATTCTAATGCTTTCTTTGTTATCATTTAAAAATAGACATGGATTCTAATGCTTTCTTAGTTATCATTTAAAAATAGACATGGATTCTAATGCTTTCTTAGTTATCATTTAAAAATAGACATGGATTCTAATGCTTTCTTTGTTATCATTTAAGAATGTGGCCTTCATTTGTTACGACGGCGCTTTGTAGTGTGAGTTATAAATAACGCAACCTAGGTCAACATAATGTGTAACGTGGCGCGTGCTATTCAAAATCTACTTCGCAACTTGTTTTGAAGCTAACGCATATTCTTAACGTATAATCAGTCTATAAAATCTACATATATTAGCATTTTTTAAAGGAATCTGACAAACAGACAAATTTTTCTTAAGAAACTAGTAAATATGTACCAATCATGCATATTTTTTTTAACATTAGATGAGAGTTATTATGTCAATTTATCACATACAGGAAAGTTTATTGATCAGGTAGGTATGTTTTTTTTTTGAGCGTTTGATATAAATTTTATTTTCAAAAAGTTCTCGATAGTAGAAAGTGCTGTTGACTGTTATTTTCGAAATTAAATTTACATTTTCTAGCCTGCCTATGCAAAGTGGAAACACCGTGTTCGTGATATTTAGAGGGTGTTTAGTTAGGTAAGAATCTCGTATGACGTTAGTATAATAAAGTACTAGATTTTACTATTCTGAATAATAATTTTTCATTGACGTCAATATAAAGCAATAAAAATATTTCAAAACCAGTGTAACCAAAAATTACATGATTTCATTTATGAGGCTATTGATTTTTGTAACTAAAGTTTTTATTAAAAAAAAAACTGTACCTTTTTAGCTTCTCTGCGGTCAGATTTTCCAAGAATTGTGGTATAATTGATATAACCTTTCATTTCAAGTATCAAACATGTTAATGACCTAAAGTCCGCTGAAACGGGCGGAACTGGATTAGGTACTTTTAGAAAAGGTTCGTTACTCATTCCTGTTGTGTTACATCAACTTATAATTATAAGCAACTAGGCGGTGCCGGATAACGGTAAGGCTATAACAATTTACTGCAGAGCTGTCGAAGTGTGTGTGTGTGTGTGTGTGCGTGTACAGATAGTTTTGGACACCGAACAGGAATTTCATTCTTGTAGAGAAAACAAATTCTTCTCTTGAATTCCATAATACTCACATGGAATTCAAGACACGAATTTATTTTCTCTTTGATCAGGAACACAAGAACAATGACCTAGACTTGAGCAATGTTACCTGCTTATTATTCTGAACAGTAGTGAACAGAAATACACGCGGAGATAAAAGTTCGGCACGCTTAGCTTAGCGATGGATATTAATAAGTCATGCGATTGAATGATTTGTCCAGTTCTAACAGTTGAACGTATTCTGGGCTCATGGTAGTGGAAGGAACCGTGGGGTTATAGTCGATAGGAGTCCTACATAACCCTCCGTTCCCAGACGGAAGGTATCTATGAGGATTTCCCCACGGAAGAAAGAAATTGGTACATTACAATACGTAGCTAGGAATATAAGGGTTTGTTTCTGTGATAAAGCGAATTTCCGTTCTCAACACATCGAGGCTTACCTATAAATCAGACTGATTTTGTCATACATGACAAAACCAAAAGTCAGAGCTACTATTTTGTGTTGTCTGTTTACTGGTGATAAAACCATTTTAGTTGAATGTAAGCAATTACGGGATTGTGTAATAAAGGCCCTCAGTGTGAAACTAATACTATATACGGCATTAGTTTTAGTAATACAATCGTTATAATGTCATAATCTGTCAGTAAATTAATTAGGTGCATTAAATTTTATGGCAGACAACGTGAAAGGTAGTGTCAACGTTATCGATAAAAAAATTGTCAGCGCAACATATGTTAAAAAACTAGTTTTGTGACAGTTATGTTTAGTACATAATGCAATTTAAATATTTTAAGTTTTGTGTCTAAATAAAACATAACTAACTAGCACTTTGCCCGCGACTTCGTCCGCGTGAATTTCTTACTTTCCTCTAAAAAAATTAACGCCCCCTCCACCCCCTTTGAAAGGTTTTTTTCGAAAAGTAATGTTAACGATCTTTATAATCTATTTAGACTGCCACGTCGGTCTAGTGGTTGCAAGCGCTACTGCTGAGCATGAGGTCCTGGGTTCGATTCCCAGGTCGGGCAGAGTGTTATTGGCTTTTTCTATCTGGAATTTCTCAGTAGCAGCCCGGAGTCTGGATTTGTGCCCGGTAGATGGCAATAGGCTCGCCCCCTATTACATGGGACTTAAACATAACTGGCGAAATGTGGGTGTACTATAGGTATGTGTACACCTCTGCCTAAAAGCAATAATAAAGAATAATCTGTATCAGGGTTTTTCGAAAATCTACCCCCTAACGAGTGGAATGGGGTTGTCAATTTTACAGAGGACGATAATACTGCGTGGCTTGATTAACCCAAAACTTGATATAAATAATCTATGTGTCAAGTTTTGCAAATGTCCTACACGATTTTTTTAAATTCCACCCTTGTGGGGGTGAAAAGAGGGATACAGTTTATAAAAAAAATATTATTCATTTGGTTAATAAACTTGAACCTTGGTACGAATATTTGCCTAAGTTAGCAATAAAGTTTTTCACTATTAGTTTTTCAAAACTACCCCGCAAAAGGGAGTTTAGGGGTATTAAAAAAAAAAACTAGGTATGCCATAAGCTTATACTCCGTTCACCTATATTTTTCGAGTCGGTAAAAAAAGTCATCCGGTATAGATAACGATCGTGAAATGTAAATGTCCTTCGTGTCTCATGTTTCTGAAATCACTTCCTTGTACGTCTTGTAAAATTTATTGTATAACTTTCAGTTATTACATACATAATTATGTGTCATCGCCATCCACAGTCCGACTTCATCCACTGCTGGGCCTTGGTCTCCGCAAGCTCCTGCGTCAGTCTCATGCGGGGTCGGTCTGCGATGGCAAGTATGTTGCAATTATGTGTATGCCTACTTATTATTTCATTGTTCTTATCTTATAGGATCTACTGACGTCAGAAATTGGTACTCAAGGGCGAGCCGTGAGTGGGCGGAATTAGATAAATTTTTCGGCATACATATATGTCTACATAATATGAACGAAGGTTAGCTACTTGTATACACACATCAAAAGTGTCTAGGGATCAAGTACATTTTTAACTATAAAAAAATATCCAATTAATATTTACCAAATCTAGTCTTCCAAACTGGCTTCTTACTTTAATTCCTAAGTTCAAGTTAACAATTTACCCCTATATTTTGTAAAACTTAAGAAAAATTGCAATTTTGGCAAATTGTGGGAAATTAATCTAAGTCAATGACGTCAATTAAATGGCAAAAATGCAGAAATGAGGATTTTAAATTTTTTTATTGTGAAGATAAGAAAATAATAATCTGTTTTTCCACCTTTGACACGAATCACAGCGATTTGGCATGCTTAAAATCAGTTTAACAAAATCACTTTGAGGAATGGCCGCCCACGTTCCTTCTAACAAGTCAAAAAAAAGTTGTTGTGGGCTATGCACGGCATCCATACTTGGCAGAGCTCTTCTTTGGAGCATATTCCATACGTGCTCAATTAGGTTGAGCTCTGGCGATTGAGCAGGCCACGGCAGAACGTTGATGTGAGCATCGGCAAGAGTGCGTATTATGACACTAGCCGTGTGTGGACGTGCATTGCCGTGCATTAGTAGAAACGAGTCACCCAACCGGCTTCGCAAAGGGATAATCACTTATGAAACAATCCTCTCCGCATAAATCTGAGCATTAAGGTAGCCCCTGATCCAAAAGAGATCGGTTCTTCCACCGATCCAAATACCGGTCCAAACTATTATTGTACCCCCTCCATATGAATAGACTTCCTTTCCAAATTTCAAACGTCCTTGACGCCCAGAGGTCCTCCCAACTCGAGTACGTCTTGTATCCGGCCTTATACCGAAACGAGATTTATGGAAAAGCAAACACAACGCCAGTCTTCATTCTCCCAATTTCTGTGTTCGCGAGCCCATTGTAAATGGGCCCTACGATTGCGGGGTGCTATAGATAGAACTCTTAGCGGCTTTCGGGAACGCACGCCCACTTCACGTAAATGATTTCGGATGGTGTGGTCGCTTGTCAGCAAGCCTGAAGAGCTGTGGAGCCTCGTAGCCTATAGCATGGCGGTCATGGTACGATTCCGTCGAGCAGTTTTTTGGATGTACCGGTCTTGTCTACGAGTGGTGATGCGAGATCGTCCTCCATGTCACTCGGCCACGCTGCCCGTGATACGATAGCGTGTTCAGAGGCGGCTTATGACGCTCTGTGTAGTGCCAAGAGTGACAGCCACAGTACGTTGCCTGGAACCAGCTTGCAACATTCCGACAGCTCTGGTCACCTCTTCTCGTGTCAAATGATGTCGTCGCTCCATATCCCATGCAATTTTTTTTTCAGTTCCAAAGCAGAAATTGTAATGGTTTTGTAAAACGCTATTACACACTTTTATAGGAATCCTGATTAACAGCTGATTTTCTATTTTTAATCAAAATTTAAAGAAAATTCTTTATTCAAATAGTGAAATTCGCTAAAAAGAATCAATAACGATCCAAAAAAGTTAAAATAATAATCCTCAACTGTGGCGATACTCTAAAACGTACTTGATCCCTAGACACTTTTGATGTGTGTATATAGCTACTTAATCACTTACCAACTGGTTTCGTATGGCAGGCAATAGTTCTTATTATGCCCTCAAGGTATCATAACTGAGAGGTTACACAATAATATTCATAATTTTATTATGTGTTGAATTATAATTCATTTCTCTTTGAGAATCGTGTCACGTTTATGACGTCAAACTTTGTATTAGTAGGTCGAGGAAGAACTAAAAGTTTTGATACAAATCACGCATTTCAGGTATGAAGGTGATATCTGTTTTTAATGCAATTAGAATAAAGAATAATCAGCCTATATAATGTTCCCACTGCTGTGACACAGGCCTCCTCTGGGTGAGAGGGAGGGGGCCTTAATCGACCATGCGGGCTCAATGCGGGTTGGTAGATGTCACGTGTCATCGAATGTTTAGTTCTAGGACATACCGGTTTCCTGATGATGTTTTCCCTCACCGTTTTGAGAGCAGTCGTGATGAACTAATTTACACAAAGTAAAGGGTCTGTCTGGGTTTGAACCAACGACCTCTGGGTACAACCCGTAAGCCGCGGCCGTTACCTCTGGCTCACCACTGCAATTAGAATAAAAATTACAATAGTTAAACAATTTGAGCGAGGGACTTATTAGAGCGAGTAAATAAATGCTAATTGACTCGGTTCAGACTTCGACAGTACAATTCATTTTATTTCTATATATAGAATTAACACTAACATTTTGTTGACTTTTAGTACTAGGCAGGCCTATTCCACAAATCAACGTGCGCTTCTTCTTCGACCGTAATCATTAATAGTCGTACGGAAAAGTTCCATAATCTGGTGATTAATTGACATTGAAGCTTGTCCAATAGATTGATGATAGCAATTTGTTTGCCATCGGCCTGTTTTTTGGAAGCAGCTGATTATCGTCTAATAATGAGTAATGCCAACAAGGCTCAATGGAAGGCCATGTTCCTGCCCCCATGGTCCACGCTGTCCAAGTGTCTAGTATTGTAAAAATGATATCGACTGACACCGACATCGCGTGAAGGTCACCGTTTACCTTCGGAAGCTTTTACCCATGTCGTAATCGTAAGCCAAGTGCAGTCCGTCTGTAAGTGCCCTAAAGAGCGGTACAAAATTACATGACGTTGTCGTGGGCAAGTCAAGGTGCCCATACCCACAAACCAGTCAGTATCTATCCATTGCATCATTGATCACCTCTCATGAATATAAAACAAATAAGTGTTTCCTACATAGAATAGAAGGTCTTGTAAGAAATGGTATACACTCGGCCTCGTGGAAAAACAACTTCTTAATTGTAACAAGGTAGCCATGACATAACAGTATTATTGCACCATATTTTTTTTGGTGAAACTTTATTTTACTATTTGGAACATGGAAAGCGTATTCATAATCATTAGGTGTTTGTATTATAACGTAATCCATGGATTTTAAGTTATAGATAAAGAGCGTGTTAACGACTTTGTGATTTTGTAATTCGCCGCCATCACATTAAACCGTCTTTGGTCTACCTTCGGTGTCTACGTCAATGCGACCAAGATCACATAATATGAGGAAGACCGACCAAATGGGAGCATCATGTATATGGATATAATTTGGCAATCGATACATTGAGCCACTCGCTCAAACATGTCATTACATGGCCCTTTCTTTTTGTGGACTTGTCTGACACGTGGTTGTTTGCCTAGTCTCCAGATGGTATCCGATTTCAAAATCGATCATGCCCCATTTGTAGAA
The DNA here is from genome assembly GCA_947568875.1 of Fissipunctia ypsillon. Lineage (NCBI taxonomy): Eukaryota > Metazoa > Arthropoda > Insecta > Lepidoptera > Noctuidae > Fissipunctia > Fissipunctia ypsillon. The sequence continues at coordinate 16,988,758 of OX387651.1, forward strand.
TTATTGGCCTAGTAATTACCGCTGTAGGTACTTTGATATGATATTCCAATAGAAAATACATTTAACAGTAGGATATTTGAATACAGAACGTCGTTATTTCTTAAATCCTATTAGTACATTCATTTATTTTTTATTTGTTTAAATATTAATTGCACATTCAGTGACAGACAGAAGCATAATGTTGAGAAGTTTGTAGATTATTTATAAAACGATAAATGATTTTATTTTTTTAAGTAGGTTTATACAAACACTTTTACCCGTCAAACATTTTTTTTTTTAACTAGATGAGGTCGGCGTTTCCTATCTGACTACTCTGAGAAGAAAGGCCGAAACAAACTCAGAGGTCACAGTCTCTTTTAAAGTCCAGACATAATTTTGGTCAGATCATGTGAAGACCATGTAGGTTGGTGTCTGAAATGGTCTTTTGAAGAAAGAACCACAAAGATTGCGTGGACCTGTCCAGTCAGTGCAAGCATCTGTCAGTAATCGTACAGATCAACATAAAAGTTAAGGAGCTCAACGATTCGACGAACAATACCAAAGAAAGGACATTTGGGTAGGCCGCATAATTTACTCAAACTGGCAAACTATGATTAAAGCTGAGAGAAAAAAAAAAAAAACAAGGACCCACATAGTCTTCACATTTACAGTAATTAAAAAAATATATAGAGCATTCTAAGAGCCCCTTTTTGACATTCAAAAAGTGCTAATTACAATTTAATGATTTTTACATTTTGTAAACAGATCATAAAAATCAAAACAGCTGTTCTCACAGTTGCGTACAGTTTGTCTGTTACGGTATACAACTTCAGTATTAAAGTGGACGGGTTTTGACGCGCTGATTTTACAATGATTTATAGATGTACTCGTTATCACTACTTTATTGTCAGTTAGTGAGTTCGTATGCACTAGCATTATGTCAGTTCAAAATACTCGAGTCACGAGAGTAATACAAATATCATTAACATGTTATTACTTTTAATAACTCGTAATAGAAGTAAAGCTTGCTTGACGAGAACGCGAACTGTTATTTATTAGCCAGTTTTTGTCTGACCGATGATTTATATCGTTAGTAGGTTAGGTTCGTGATATCATCCGGAATCATTTAAGTTTGATTATCGTGATTAATTCACAGGAGGATGCTTCTGCCTATCCTACTGTCGTAAAAAGACGCCTAAGATATGACAAGTCATATCTTAGGCGTTTTTTTTTGACAATGTCAGCTTCTGAAACGGAAGTGGTGGCCTAATGTTATTGGAAGTGAGGACTTTGTTTTACATTTGCACTTATTTTAATATCAGTTGCTAGATTTATAAAATTATTTCATAGGTATTGATACTGCAGGTGTTTCTTGTTAAGTCTTTGTTTACTATACTGGACTATTTTAATTTCTACTTCATTTATTATTTAATATATGTTTAATCTATACATATAACAGGTTACAATAACAGGTTTTTACTAAATGCATATGAAAGTATATACGGTACTTATAACAAGAAACAATAAAAAAAATTTTAGTCTGTCTGTCTGTTTGTTCCGGCTAATCTCCAAAACGGCTCGACCGATTTTGACGAGACTTTCACTGGCAGATAGCTGATGTTATAAGGAGGAACACATAGGCTTTATTTTAGAAAAAATAAATAGGATTCCGCGAAAAAAAATTAAAACACATGACATTGTGAACAAAGAGTCAAATTTGAACATTTTTTTTTTATTTGGAAGCCCAACTCTCGAGGATGGTTATAAGCTTTTAAAACATCACGCTACGGCCCTTAGGAGCCAAGCGAAATGAAAAGAGTCAGAAAGAACGCTAAGCGAAAACGAAGTAATTGCGCGGGCGCCCGCCCGCGCAATTACGTTTGATGATGCAATGCGGCGGATCAGGGGACGACAGAGATTTATTAAAATGTGGCTGTTATTTTAATATATTCATTGTGTATCTTACGAACTCACGCGAACGAAGTACCTACCACTCTGGTCGCCAGTAAAATTACACTGCCTATATCTGTCGTTTTATCTATCTGCTCGGAGGACGCCGGAAGAGATTTTTGTAGGAATTCAGTACGGACGTTGTCTTAATTTCACATTTAATTACAGAACAAAATATTTTAAGTATATAATATATAACTAACTATTTATCCTACTAATAACTAACTACATAAAATCTAAATACTTATATTTTTAGTTTGCATTAATAAATAATCTTTCGCTGACGCAAATTGACTACTTTAAAAGCAGTTAATAAATAAAAAAGTGATTTAATTTGCTTTTATTTAAATATCATCAAACACTGAGAGATTTAGTATTGACAATAAATCCGATTAATCAACGCAGTGCGTCAGCAACCGTCCCACATTGTATAACAAATATAATATATGTAATTTTGACTTAGTGACGCAAGTCAGGTACGCCCGACCATCTGTAGAAAGCGAATAATGTTAAAACATACTAGACTACTCAATTAACAAGCCTCCTGTACAGTTTGTAATCATTATTGTCTACGAAACGTTTAGCATCTGGTTTTTTTTTTCTTATAATTTGCAAAACCACTTTGACCAGTACGATGATTTAATAGCGTATTTTAAGTATCACTTCGGTTTGGTTAATTACTTGACAGGAAGATCTCCAATATTAGAGGTTATCTAGTCGGCCGGCGCGGCGGCGGCCGGTTGCAATGGACGAGCGGTTATGAGCGGGGGAAAACCGTGTGCGCACGCGGTTCGCAGTGAGAAATGGTCACGAGGTATTGTTTCATCAGTTGAATGTGGAATGAGTTATAATTCGTAAACAACTAAAAACTTAATCGTTCGACTTTTTTTCATTGTTTTGTAATTTAATATTTTCCTATCATATTTTTTGTTGATCAGTTCTAATGAAAATAAAATAACTGATTAAAAGAATGACTGCGATGATAACATCTTGTTTTTACAATACGCCAAAATATATAATCTCTTAGCGAAACGCCTTCGCTTCCGCTCTTGCATTGCACTAAAATCGAGTCAACCGCGCGTGCAACAAGGTGCTCAAATGCGTTCTCGCAATCGCAGCTGCATCCGTGCTTGCTCTCACGCATTGGAGAAAAATCTACGTTAGTTTTGGAACTTTTTGCAGTTTTCAACAACTGTATTAATTTATTAGGCTTTTGCTGCTTACTGAGGAAAATGTCACAGCTCTCCCAATATAAGTATAATATATTATTGTCTATACGTCTCCTTAAGCCGTACGGTTAGGCGGTTGGGTTAACACTGGATGAGCTGAAGGCCTTAGGCCTATTTGAACAGTTCTAATTATAAGTTATAACATCGCCTTGGATGATTCTGTTAAGGTGTTATAATTGTGGTTTAAATAAATAATAATAATACTTCTAGTACAAAATTCATTCAATCATTCATTTCGAATACGTTATTATAATTTTCTTTAAGAGCCGTGAGATTTAGGTATGCACGATTTATCCAAAGGACACCACGCAATGATTCCCGGTTATGTTTAATGATATACTAAGTTAATGAATGTGTATCGAGCTTACAAAGAAAATTGAGTAATTTTAATAAGTAGCTAATTAAATTGCAGCCTGATTACAGAAATTTATAAATTACTGATTTATTTACTGCATAATAATATCTTATTACTTCATAGAAAAAAAATATTAATAAAATATGAGTGGATCGTCATCATGGCAGTGTGATCATCTATTTACCTATCCTTCGCACGTTGATACATAGTAAAGAAACAGAAAAACGGGTTCGGCAAAAGAAACAATTAAAAAAATATAGTTCTTCGGCTCCGCCCTGTACGTAATGTTTGTTACGAAATCAGACATAATTATTATACCTACTTAATTAGTGGATAAGCCAGTGATATTGTATCTTAATCAACTTCAATCCTACTTAATCAAAATAATAAACAAAAAGTGAGCTTGATGGCAAAAAACTAAATAAAATGTTGAGTCCAAGCAATTTTACAAAAAAAAAAAAAACAAAACAGCCGAACTGTTTTGTTTTTTTTTTATAAAATGCAATTAAGATTTAATAGAGGAAAATATTACTTTATTTCTTTTTACTCTGTTTTATTACGTTCTTCAACATAAAGGAAAATGCAGTTAATATTGTAATATTAAGCACGTAATTCAAAACTTATTCATTATTTAAATATACATTGTATAGGAGTCAAGAAACAAATTCCTGTTTTTTTGACATTTTTAATGTGGATTGGATTAATGTGGGGTGGATGTGGTCAGTGTGGCGCGTTCCATTGTGGCGATGTAGATATGCCGCCACACATTACTTACTTATTTTACAATTAATTATTTTATATTCCGTTTTGTTGGTGGAACAGAATGCAAGCTCAAAACGCGTCGCCTTTGACAATGCCGGAAGTGACGTAAAAAACTATGTGATTAAACATCTATTATTTGCAAAGTGCTTAAAATCGCACAATCAATAATTTAATGTAAGTATATGATTTGGGGGCTAAAAACCATAAAAAACAGATGTAAACAAAGCAGTAACGTGCCAAATGACGTCACATCATGAACGTGACAGAAACGGACGTTTGGACTGTAGCAGATAATTGTTGGAGTTTCATAAATTTTTTGAGCAACAAGAAGTAGTTGACTTTAACTTTTAATACTTTTCTTGGGTTTATATTACTGTATTTTATTGATTTAGTGAAAAAAATATTACATGCTTAGTCAGTATTCTTTAAATGTGGGTACCTACACAAAATGGGTGTACCTAAAGTAATGTTTCTGAATGTACAGTATGAACTATTCGGCTTATTTTTAATCTTATACTTATTTTGAACTGTTTTTAATATATTTTTTTTACATTTTTCTCACTTATAGAAGCAACAAGAATAATGTATCCAGGGTTTTGTTATAATCTTGGTTTAAAAGAGTGTCCTTGGAGTTTCTTGCCCGTTTTCTTCCATAGAGATCTACGTTTTGGAATGGGCAACTAAGCTTCAACTTTCTAACTGACCGACTCTTTGACGATTCAAAAGTGCTTGTAATTGGTTTAATTGAAATAAATGCTCTGAGTTTGAATCTTTTCAGACATCAAATAAACGTACAGAATTTAATGTATTGACTTTGTAAACACGCGTCTCGCCGCGCTGTCTGCTACAAATGACTACAATGAATTGCCAAAGTCTAGACTGGTTTGGCTAAATTAACCAAACCAGTCTTTATCTACTATTGTAAGCTTTCAACGAACGACTTCTTAATTCCATTATCAACCATCTACACCTACTCGGATGGTCTCGGAACTATTCGGAACACCGCTCAGCATCAACAACTTTGAAACCGAAAGCGAAATAGCGGTTGATAATTATCGTCTGTTACTGATAGTGGTAATGAGATGTTACGCATTGTATTGTGTGATCACGACATGCTGTAATACAAATAGCTGCATGTTATTGCGAGCGGGTTTCGTTCCACACCTTAAAAAAGGCGTGGTTGCATCCTAACTGATAGCGCAATGCAATTGTTAGGGTACCGTCGAAGTGCGAACCCTGGAGAAATTGTAGTTTGTTGAATGTTCTATATAGGCTTCCTAATGATAGGTTCAAGAAATTAAAACGTCTCTTGCAAATACATCGCCGTCCCCAGAGAATAACTGTCTTTATCTTAGTGTATGTGTTGTGTGCGTTCTTTATTTCACAAAATCCATATAGTAAAGTAACAATGACTTAAAAACTACGATTATGTTAGTAAACTTTTCCAAACTAAAAAAAACAAAAAATGGCACGTGCCTCCGTACCCAGTGTATACTTATGAAGGGATTATCTACTTCATCTAATAATGTTTTTAAGATGCAGTTGGAGCGTCCGCGCAACCTATCCATTATTTATGGATGCTGTTCTCTTCGTCATAATGACATGATAAAATAAAAAAGAGAGAGCTCATTGGGCATTAAAAATTCGTCCGCATCGCTGTCAGTGGGAAAAGTGCCCAAAAGCAGCGTTGCCACGTTGGATGGCAATGCTGATTCTTTGACCTAAAAGAGTCGACCGACTGCTTGGCAATATCCCGAAATACTCGTTGAGCACTCGTTGGCACCATGGTTTTGGGGTGTTTCAACCCCAAACGGCTCAAACGTATAGCTCCCATTCCCAATGAGGTTGATATATTTGCGCCGTTTAAAATGAAAAAAAAAATGTTTTGATTGTTTAATTAGTCATATTCTAGATGTGGCACATTTCACAAAGCATATGAAATGTAGAGGTATGTAAACAACGGTAGGTATTTCATCTTCGTAAGAAATACTTCGAGGCTCGTTGTCGGTTGCATGTAGTGTTCTCAAAGCTTCGGTCTTGTTATGTTCGTTCTTTAGAGTTGTAGGGACGGAACCTTTTAGGGATATACTAAGTAGTGGTAGGCAATACTTTTTTCAATGCAATAACTGAACCGAAACTAAAACATAATGAATATAGGTGAACGTTCACTAGTTAAACATGATGGATCACAGTGATCGTACCAGTTATGTGCTCATTTGTATGCTTGTGAGCCGTTTAAAACATTTCATAATTTAATGGAAACATTTAAACATGATTCGTTCAATTAACAGCTACTATTTACAATATTGGTGCGGTAGACTGTCTTAAAACTATATATGTAAATATAACTCGCAACGCATTCATGTTTATTAAATATTTTTGTTGAATCGTTCTAGACTTTTCAGTGCCGATAAGTATGAATGAAAGTATCTAAATGCCTTTCTAATGAGTCTATTTTGATATCAGACATTAATATATGTAGCCCCAACAGAAATCCGAATAATCTAGTTAATTCGTTCGGCGTGATAAATAACGCCAATTAGAGGCAAATTACATGTATTATGCATGTTTTACATTCGCAGACGTGTGTTTGAATGCAGGAAATCTATGTGGCTGTGGTGGTTTTCAGAGAAATTGGAATTGGTCAGTGGAATTGGTCGGACGGTAATCTAATGCTTATTACAGTGAACGATTAACTTTGTTCACGCGGAAGACGACGATTTCGACCCAGTGACGATTGCAGCTTTGATTTCATATAGGTACCTACTTTACTAACTTAGCGTTAAGTAACAGAAAAGTTGAATGATAATTTAACATAATTATTTGTTTTGCAATTCTTCACGCTAATGCTTGATTGATATGCATTTATGCGCGTATGCAATATGCATCGCTAAGTGAAAGTCATTAAGTCGACCGATGAATGACATATTATATTAGTTCATGCGGTGGTCGGAAGTATGGATTAAAAACTAGACCACAACTCAGTACGTAACCTGCCTGCGTCAGCAAAAACTTGTCTTTGGAATATAATTTTTGAAAGGAAGACCATGACCAGGTGTAGCCTTTCGGTACAGATGTACCGACAATGTAGCAAAATAAAAGTAGAATTCTATGGCAAAAGCTTTCGTCTGGCAGTGAACAAGAGTTGATATTATTTATGATGACGTACTACCCACAATTCTAGGTCTACCGAATAGAGAAAACTCATTTCAATCTTAACTTTCTTTAATGTTCACTTTATCATAGAACGAACTTCAAATTACGAACACACAGAGAAAGAACTTCAAAGTAGAGTATCCTTGATAAGTTTCGGGTTTTATATTTGTGTGCTTTCCAAAGTAAACAAGTCAGCATTTATATAAATATCTGCGTCTAAAATGACGCTCATTACGTCAAACATCTGCTTTCTAATCAACGAATACCTCTGTTTTGTGCTCATTCGATTTAATCAAACCTTAGAAATTAGGATGGTCAGTCGATGGCCGAAAAACTTAATGAAAATAATGTTTTCCTTGAAATAACCTCAAGTATAATGAAGAAGTTGGAAATGAGCTTGAGGAAGTTAATTAGTTGTGATAATTGTAAATATTTACTTGATGGGAGAGGAAATAATAATAATAATTTATGAATAGGACTTCTTGACACACATTTTTTTGGCTGACGTAATATATAAGTATAAATGTCACCGTATAAATATGAACTTCGTTAGTTTATAATCTATCGGTATTATTTCAACGGTTAAATATTGTGAACTGGGTGTAATGGGTTAGATTAGGTTAGGTTAGAACTGTGACCCACGAGCCGAGCGAGCGCTACTTCCAAGTTGCTCGCACCTAGGCAGGCTATTTAGGATTAGCGCAAGGTCACAGAATACCAGATAAATCACTCTATGTACTTACGCGCGCTATCTACCCTCCTCCTCCTGAAATACAGGTATTCTAATCTAGCTCTGGAACCAGGGTCTCACATTTTTCTGTAATCTCTGTTTTTTACGGCAAAAAAGAAAGAAATAAGAACTACCTACTGGCCGCCGGTTCGCCCGCGACCCATTTCCCTTAGGTTGCCGGCAGCCGCGAGGCGCGTACGTACGCATATAGTTCGGTCGACCTTACATACTTAGTTTCAAATTCTTATGGTATGGCTGGTTCTGGTGTATTATGTCCAGTTGATGGATTATTCAGCAAGAGAGCTGGGATAAAATCTTATCTTTTTTCAGTTTACCTGCTGATACAGTTTTACTATGGTTTTTTAAATAGGTAAATTGTTTGTCATAACTGGCAAAATGTGGGTGTACTATATAGGTACACCTATGTGGGTGTACTATATAGGTACACCTCTGCCTAACCCTTGAGGAAACAAGGCGTGATGTTATGTTATGTAAATTGTTTAAACTTCCATGTTTCGTGTTTTGTATTTTATTGTTATGCGTTTTATTGGTATGCATGGTTCGTGTTTTGTATGCGTCTGAGATAAGAATAGAAAGGTCAATGACCTCCATTTGTAAACTGTCATTTGAAAATTACGTTTAGCAAACATTTACTTTGTGCAAATTAATTTTCAATAATATTTATTATGGTTATTATCTTCTTAATGTTATGTTCATATGATTACTGTTTATTTAAAAGCGTGGATGACGTCGTAATATAGCGCCAGCGCAGGTTTGTTCATTGTGTAGAAGCATAGTAGTTACCTATTACACTAATTGTGTAAATAAACGAACAAATCAATTAATCGTGTTTTCAATTTCCTCCATTTCGTATTTCATTCGTATTCGTGGCCATGCGGAGTGGTCACAGAATACTAAATAGTTACGTAGCATAAAAATATTCCTCGGTCTTTCATGAGTATTTTAAACATGCTAAAACATTAAAAAGCAATATTTTATTTCATAAAGTGTACTACAAATATACCTACTGACATCTTTATCGAAAGAGTCAGCCCTAGCAATTCACAATAACTACGCAGCTGTGACGTAGCAGCGCGCAGCTAAAAAGCAAAACTCACTTTACGCTTGTAAGGTTAGGTAGATTTTCGTTCGCAGCGTCTAGCGACTCGAAGGTGTAGGCTATTATAGCGGTAGGTATTGAAAATTTTGTATGGAGTGATTTGTCTGGTAATCTGTGGCAAGGTTTAACTTCAAGCACAAGGGGTAAACCGTGCGCAGGTTTGATACCAGTTCAAAATTTGTCTGTTTCCCATGGCCATAGATTCTAAAGTAACGAAAAATAATGTGTTAAATTTTAAATGGCTTGTTGCAGTTCACAATTTTTTGACACTTTATAATCTAACGGAAATAATACCGATAGATTATAAACTAACGAAGTTCATAATAAAATTATAAGGTGACATACATATACATAACATACAATATATCTAGTCCTCTTCACCGTCTAGACCAATTTTTTATCCTCTCGTGAGCCTTCTGATCACTGAGCCAAATTTAGTCCAAATACAGACGTGTTACGTCTGTATTTGGACTGAATTTGACCTTATAGCTACATCATCTGCCTAGCCTTTTCCCAACTACTTAGTCTGGCCATAAATACTGTTACAATTAAAAATAAACAAAATATTACATTTAAATTTGGAATCTGTCATTTTTATTTGATTGTTCATTGAGTTTTCTCATTTTGGCGCCAATACATTGTACCTACAATATTTTGCGATATTAAAATGGAGTGGGGTGATAAAGAGAACCGAATCGCTGTGATTGTATTACACAAAGTAGGTATGGAGCCAAATGCAATTTTTAAAACTCTCCATACGCTTGGTATTAGTAAAATGTTTGTGTACCGGGCTATTAATAGGTACAATGAGACCTCCTCTGTTTGTGACAGACACAAGTGACAGAAAAAGATCTGGCCGTCCACGTAGTGTTCGTACGAAAAAGGTGGTCAAAGCAGTAAGGGAAAGAATTCGAAGAAATCCTGTCCGAAAGCAAAAGATTTATCTCGGGAGATGAACATAGCACCTAGAACCATGTCGCGTATATTAAAAGATGACTTAGGACTTGCAGCCTATAAGAGACGTACTGGTCATTTCTTAACTGATAATTTAAAAAAGAATAGGGTGGTAAAATCGAAACAACTACTGAAGCGGTACGCAAAGGGAGGTCACAGAAAAAATTTGTTTACGGATGAGAAAATTTTTACAATTGAGCAACATTTTAACAAACAAAATGACCGTATTTATGCTCAAAGCTCTAAGGAAGTTCTAAATTAGTCCACAAAGCGCAACGTGGGCACTATCAGTCAGTTTTAGAGAGTACGGCTTGCTCTAAACGCCATGATAATTTGGAGTCCCTAAAACAATCCGTACGATTGGCACTTGGCAGTGAAAAATTTTCCCATGGAAAGAGTGCGTGCTTCTATTGATAACTGGCCTCAACGTTTAAAGGCCTGTATTGCAGCCAATGGAGACCACTTGGAATAAGCTTTTTATATTTTAAATTGTTTTATATTTATGTATTAAACTAACACACTGTTAAAGTAATAAATGTTAAATGTTATTTGCAATAGAATTTTTTTTCTTTGTTTCAGTATTTATGGCAAGACTAGGTATATTGGGGTCGGCTTCCAGTCAAACAGGATGCAGCTGAATACCAGCATTTTGCATGGAGCGACTGCCTATCTGACCTCCACAACCCAGTTACTGGGTAATACGACATCCCTTGGTAAGACTCGTTGTCAGACTTTCGGGCTTCTGATGACCCGTAATGACTGTCAAATATCCAAGAATGACAGTCGGGACCAACGGCATAACGTACTTTCCGAGGCACGGAGGGGTCTTGATATGTAAAGATGGTCACCTATCCACGGACCAACCGCGGCAAGCGTAGCTTAAACCTGAACGACCGACCTGTGCGGCTCTTATTACTTAGCCACAAGCCCCTGTACATAAAAAGCTACATAAAATTATAAGACACATAAAACAACACGCACATAATGCACATAACAGTTTTGTACAATATTCTGACAAATAAATGCATTCTATTCTATTCTAAGAAAAAACCGGCCAAGTGCTTGTCGGACCACGCGCAATGAAAGGTTCCGTAAATGGGATGAGTTTATCCCAAGAACAAACTTCACAGTGTAAGTAGTTAAAAAAAAACCTACATTTCAACTGCACATCTAAGTTGGTCGACTATTACTCGTTCACTTGTAAAGCCTACTAAAAGGAAAACTATCACAACTAAGTAGTTGGGCACTCGATTCTAACAAAAATTAGCACTTAGCTTAATATTTCAGAAACGGATCCCTTAATCGAAAAATTGTTTTCACATACCCGCAGTATTTGTGAAAGACTTATCCACCTCACTTTACAGGAGGTACCCAAAAAAAAATTTTTTTTCATGATTTTATTTTACCACTTTGTCGGCGTGATTAATATGTATACCCATGCCAAATTATAGCTTTCTAGTACTAAGAGTCTCTGAGCTAAGCTGCGGACGGACGGACATGGTGAAACTATAAGGGTTCCTTGTTGACTACGGAACCCTAAAAATGGGTGTTGTCGTCGAGGCAAACACTAAAATTCGATTAGCATTTAAAATACGTGATTGCGATCGTATAAAAACTATAATCTGACGGATCAACGGAAGTCGCTTATCTCGATCGCCGATAACCATTGTTACGATTTTATTGTTCAGCAATTTTAAAGTTAAATGTCGCCTACGGATTAAATTTCCGATTAAAAATATAATAAATCATGTTACAATCTCAAGCAAATCTGATGAAAACAAAATATATTGATGTGGTCAAGATAAGCAAATCTAATTGATGCAGATAACGATCTATGTGAGATATAGGCTAGGTTTATTAATGAGAGATAAAATCTAAAACTATGAATTAATTATCTATCTTTATTATTCGCGCTTTGATTTCGCGATAAAGATAAAAAAAGAGAAAAGATAAATTAAATTGAGAAGATAAGATAAATTGCTACAACTAATAAAGAAACTGTTCGCTCCTACTAAATTTGCTTTATGGCAATTTAACTTCTTCGGAAGCCGATTTGCTGATTAAGAGTTATAAAATACTTTTCCAGCTTCTATGGTATTTTTATTCATTAAAAAAAGAACAATCAATATATGTATGTATTTCAGAGGGGTGTTATAAGTTTAACGTATATATCTGTGTATTTGTCTGTGGCATCGTAGCTCCCAAACGACTGAACCAATTTCGATTTTTTTGTTTGTTTTGTTTAAAAGGTGACTTGATCGAGAGGTTACTTAGCTATGACTCAAGAAAATCTATTCAGCCGTTTGAAGATTATCAGCTCTTTTCTAGATATTTAATGGATGTGAACATTTTCCATAGGTCAGCTGAAATTTGGTATTGTTATATATTGGTATATATTACTTCAATGATACTAAAAGAACGTAGTAAACCTTGAACTGATGCTGCAGCATCACCTGGAATTTGCAGGATAACCAACTCCCTCACCAACTTACAGAGGTATCGTGTTTGGGCTCATTAGAATGGTCTCAATGAATAGGTTACAGATAAATGGTAAACAGGGTCCGATGATGGGGTAGCAAAAATAAATGAGGTTAAATTAGTAACTAACTTTACTGTGAGAAAAATACGTACAGCTGCGCAGATTTGCGAGGCACGTGTCAAACGTAGCGTATTTACTAGTAATATAATTACATGTAGTTTAAAAGCAGGAAATAAAAGTTAAATTTAAAATTTAAAAACCTTCGAAACAAACAAAAACCTTTAAAAAGTAATAAAATAAAATGTATTGGCCCATTTAGTTTAGTATAAGTTGTAGATAATATTTTGACCCAAACGTCGTGCATCATCGCGTCGAGGACGGCTATTGAAAACGCCAAACAGTCGAAGCTTATTTATACCTACCTAGCAATTATGAATGTATGCTATTGTAGAAAGGATTTTCATTAGCCGTCCCCCAACGCGACAACGCTTAATTGCAAATTATTACATACAACTTATATTAAACTTAAAGGACCAATACAATTTATTTTATTATTTTTTAAAGATTTTGTTTGTGTCGGAGTTTTTTTAAATTTTAAATTTAACTTTATATTGGCTTCTTAGAGGTAACTGATATGCGTGTTTATTACCCTTGTTTCAACGTGCGGGTAATAATGTAAAATGGTAAATTGGGAATAATAAAATCAAGATTTACCACTGTGCCGGGATATTGGGTATTTCGGTGTTTCTTGCAATCAAAAAAACGACAACTCCACCTTTATCATGTTTTATTAATTATAGTCGTATAATGGGATCACCATTTTATGTTCGATGCTTTATGTCTGTGCAATTAATACAACCGGGTTGAGGAACTAAGTGCGGTCTGTGTACCTTTCGAATGGTTATAGGTATTTTAAATTAATCAAAAATTCTGGTTCGAAGTGTTTATTTTAGTACTTAAAATAGGGCTGTCCTACTTTTGCAATCGAGTATTTGAAAATTGAAACGCTACATACCGAAATCAAGTAAATCCATGCTTTCCTATTATTTGGGGTTTTCGGGATGCTAGTACATTACTAGAAAATGTCTAAATCAATGTCCTGACAAATTAACTCTTGATAGACGCATTCCATCACCATTCTTGGAATACAATGCCCAGTGAAATAAATGTACATAATATTATTGCAAAACTACAAATACTTGAATGTACCTACTGTGTTGTGTGAAAAAGAAGACATTTCTCTGTGATAATGAATACAATGCGACCTTTACAAGTGCAAGGTACGTCTGAATCTACGGCAAGTATGTTGTAGTAATATTGTTTTGTTGTTGCTGCTCGAGTAACATGGTGGCTTGTTTTGTTCGTGACTTTCCAGAACTGTTTTTATTTATATTATGAACATCGGGGCATTTCTGTTGATATTAATCGTGTAGTGTGGCGTAAATGACGGATATACCTATATTAAAATTACCAGCATTTGCCTGCGGCTTCGCCCGCGTGGAGGTCGGAAATTATCCCACGACAACTTACTACCGGGATAAAATGAATCCTGTGTCCTAACCCAGGTCATGGCTTAAGCATGTGCCAAATTTCATCCAAATCTATTCAGCCGTTTTAGCGTGAAAGCGTAACAAACAAACAAACTTACTTTCGCATTTATAATATTAGTTAGGATTTGGTAACCTTTGATAATCAAAACCAGTTAAGCACCTATCATCAAGTTATCAAATATACAATCAATACATCATCGAACATTTAAGAGGGCTGTCGCATTTTGTCACTTCTCTCGCTCACACGGAGCCAAATTTTTAAGAATGTTAAAATGAAAAGATGCTTTTATGAAAAATGTAATCCATTGGCGAACCTTTAACATTTATTTAAATGCCACAATAAAAATATGTTTTTAAAATTACCTATTAAATTAATAATATTTATTAGTTCGCCAATTGATAACATTTTCATAAAAGCATCTTTTAATAAATTAAAACTATTAAAAAATTGGTCCCGTGTGCGCCAGAGGGGTGACAAAATGCGACAGCCCTCTTAAGAACGTTTCCCATTGCAAAACGTTACTGTAGAGCACATAACATAAATTGCGGGTATACTTACACAATTTCACTCCGCACATAACACTTCCACCAATAATTCGCGGAGTTACCTCGTCTGCTCGACGTCTGTAATTCGAGATCCAGTAGAATATCTGCGTTAGGTATATTTGCCTGACATGTGTCAGCATGTTGTACTGAGCTGGACTCCTATTTGGAGCTACCCTGAGATGCGCACTGAGCTTTGTTCTCTAATTTAATTTTCTTCACTGAGTAGGTACACACGGCTACATATCAAGCTATAAATTTCCAGTTTATGCTGACCTCTCATTGCACGGAAATCCTATAAAATGCGAGATCAGCTTATACTGATGATGTATAGCTTGATATGTAGCCGTGTGTACGTATGTTTTATTGACACTTTATTTCTATTTAGTGTTTCTCTATTGATACAAAATCGGTAAAAAGTGCATTAGTATTTTTTCGTCAAAATTTTTTGTCTATCTATCTATCGATGTATTCTGTTCCAGAAAGTATCATCATCATCATCATCATCTTCCTGCCCTTGTCCCATGTTACTTGGGGTCAGCGCACCACGTTTTCTCTTTCCCCTGTCAAAAGTCACGCTATCATTCACTCTCTTCTCTTTCCTCACACAATCCATCCATCTTTTCTTTGGCCTTCCTCTCCCTCTCCATCCATCAACATTTATATTCATCACTCTTTTAGTCACATGCGTTTCCTCCCTCCTTTTCACATGTCCATACCAAGCCAAACGATTTCCTTTCAACTTTTCTGTCACTGGTGCCACTTTCAAACTTCCCCTTATATACTCATTTATTACATTATCTGTTTTCGTCACTCCACTCAACATTCTCATATCCGCTGCATGCAATCTTTTTTCATCCGTCTTCTTCACGGCCCAGCATTACGATCCATACAGTACGACAGGCCTTATCACGGACTTATACTTTTTTCCCTTTAATTTGAGGGGCATCCTTGGGTCGCAAGTTGTTCCTGTGACCTGTCGCCATTTCATCCATCCTGAGTTGATCCAGTGCGTTACGTCTCGGTCTACTTCGCCATCTCCTTGGACAAACGACCCGAGGTACCGGAAGTCGGAGCAGCTCGGTACGGGCGTTACAGGACTGGAGAGACCGCCAAAATCACAAAACAAATAATCTGTTTTGGTCTGACTTAAGCTCAGGCCAGCGGTCTCCAGTCTTGCTCACCACACATCCAATCTGCTCTGGATCTCTAAGCTGCTCTCAGCAACCAGCACAATGTCATCAGCAAACAGCATACACCAGGGCGCCTCTTCGTGGATATCCGACGTAAGAGCGTCCATTATCATCACGAAGAGGTAATGGCTGAGTGCTGACCCTTTGTGCAAGCCGACAGCCTCATTGAATGAGGCACTCGGTCGTATACCTTTTCGAGGTCAATGAATACCATGTGCAGGTTTTTATGCGCACCTCTGTATTTCTCGCACAGCTGGCGGACAGCAAAGATGGCATCGGTTGCTCCCCGACCAGGCATAAAACCGAATTGGTTTTGCGAAATTTCACTCTCTTCTCTCAGTCGCCTTTCAATAATTTTTTCCCAAAACTTCATACTATGTGATATTAGTTTTATTCCTCTATAGTTTTTGCACTCCAGCACATCAAATTTGTTTTTAAAGACGGGCACCAGCGAACTGTTACACCATTCGTCAGGTATGGCTTCTTCCAGCAACAATTTACTGAATAATAAAGCTAACCACGTCCATCCATCTACCCGTAATAACCACTTCAACTGGTATTCCATCCGGACCTACTGCTTTACCATTCTTCATTCCATTTACTGCTATTTTCACTTCATCCATACTAATCATTCTCACTAACCCCTCATTTACTTGTTTATTCTAATGCACACGACTCCAGTCATTCTCCTCATTCATCAGTCTTTCAAAATAGCCCTTCCACTTATCCTTAATTTTCTGATCATCCGAAAGCACTACTCCAATTTCATTCCTTATACATTTTATCTGACAAACATCTCTTATTTTTCTCGCTCTAGCTCTAGTAAGCCGGTATAGATTTGTTTGGCCTGCTGGACTATCCAGTGTGTCATAAAGCTGTTCCAGAAACTATATACATATATATTCAAAACTCTATACCTATTGAATGAGAGATTACTTCGCTATTAGAGCAAACAGCTTAAGTGCCATAAACCTTGAATTTATATTATGTTATTGCCACCGTCGTTGTTAACTAAGCTAGCTAAATGAAATAAAAAATAACATTGTGATTTGCATATTTCTGCTAGTCATTTCCAACAGCAACTCACAAAAAAACCTTAATATGCATACACTACAGTAATAACAGTTTGCTATAAACGTGTTTAGCATACCAACGTACCCAAGTATTCTAAGTTCAAGTTCAAGAGTTAGTTAATAGTTCCATATTAATTGTCAAGTCATAGTATCATGCTAATATAGCAACGTTTTTGCGGTTCGTTTTATATTAAGTTCAGCATTCTTGTGTGAGGTGGACTCCTATTTAGGAAACTCGTCAATGTTTCCAGTCTTGGACCCTGGTGTCGCGTGCCTAGGAATGTGGTGACGACGTTTTAGATTCTGTTAGGGATTTTTTTTAGATTCAGTTCAATTTGAATGATTTGACTCTTGTTACTATTTTTTAAAATGTTTGCACATTTTTACTGATTGACGTGTTTACTTGCCTGGTGATTCAACAAAAAAATTATTTAGTAAAGAAGGTACCTAAGTTTTTTGTCAGATCGTAGGTACCTACATTAACACCGTGAAACAAATATGTTGCAAAAACAGGTTCATAAGGTATGTTATTAAGGACCTTCATTAATCAATGTTTTGAGACTTAAATCTTGGGAGAGGTTTATAGCCAGCACCATAGATTCAGCTATCTGATTGTGTGCACTGATATATTTTGCAAGAAACGGTTACTTTCAATTTTATTATATCTATTGTAATGCATTGGCTACATTGTCGCGATAACGCGAACTACACTTCGCGCGCCCTCTCTCGCACACCGTTCGACGTCTCGCTGTACAACAGACAGCGCGCGTAGTGTAAATCGCGTTATCGCGACGATATAGCCGTAGCATGATAGGTATAATAAATGCGTATTACTCTCTAATCCTCTTCATAGCCACCCTACTATCAGAATCTATTAAAACGCTTGTCTAAAAATAGACAGCCATTGTGGTCGTCCAGCATTTTGATCTCGATAGTTGATTTTTAATGCCCATCTAAAAACGAGGGTGTAAATATCGATAAATTCCTGTCAATACTATAATAAATAATACTTCGCATGATGTTATCGAAAATTCTTTAGAGTTATAAGGTAATCAATTGAGACATGGACCTAGACCAGTGGCATAATTAATATCTATAAATTAGGTACTTATTATTACTATTGTTTTCATTTAGGTAGTGTATTTTTTATTTTATGTGTGTGTTTATTTATTTAAGCAAATACAAAATGTATTCTTAATTACACGATAAGTACTTTCTGGTTCTAGATGATAACGTTATTTTTTTTACTGAGAGAATACAAATAGCAAGCGTTTATGAATACATGTTGCTCGGTTAAAAGTAGAAGGCGTTAACGCCAATGTAGGCATTGGAAACTGGAAACGCCTGATATTTTCGTGGTAAATACATTCTAGTAATTTTTCTTGACTTTTATATGTTTAAGGTATTCGTGGATTCGGTTATGAAACACAAATAAAAATATTGCATTTTATCACATCTATTCAAAAAAGATAGTTTATTCTTCGTAAACGGACGAAAATAGCTGTTTAATCCCTAGAGACTAAAAGTGATTTGAATTTAGAATATGGATATTGTTAGTAAAATTTCCAATCACCAAAGAATATAAACATTGCTTTATGTAGATACCACCATTACTGATTATTAATTAAACATTACAATGAGCCAATTTACATCCAAACATTTTCTAGGGTTCAGCAAAACTGATTTCATACCATACTTTACGATGTTACAGTCTTATTATATCGATTTGCAATTAAACTGGAAATATATTTATTGTAACAAATATATCTACAAGACTACAAGCTATAGCAATTGTTGTTGTATAAAAAAGTCCTAGATCCGAACATTCATTCCCTTACTAAGCTACAAACAGCCACAAATACGCTTGAGTTGGACGAATAGCGTATTTTGTACAAATTATTCCTTACTTATACCCTGCAGTGATGCATTTTGTTACCACAATCTTATTCTTAACTAGCTGTGCCCCACGACTTCATTCGCGTGGAAGTCATAAGATAACAATATATTAAAATAACAGCCATATTTTAATAAAACTCCCTCGTCCCCCCGACCCGTCACGTTGCATTTCCCGCCCGCACTATTACTTCGTTTTCGCTTAGTGTTCTTTCTCACTTCTTTCTTTTTGCTCGGCTCCTAAGAGTCGTAGCGCGACGTTAAATAGCTTATAACTGGACCCATTTTTGCGAACAAGAACCAACCCACAGCAGGTTGGTTTCGAGAAAACGAGACTTTTGTAAACAGAGTGAGGTGGCCAAAGCAGGTTGGTTCCGCAAGTAACAGTGTTGTATCTCTGTTGTTCGTCGGTAAAAAGGAATCATTTTTTTTTTGGAAGATAGAATGCGTGATTTTAGCGCCAACTATGTACTAAACTCATTTTCACTCAAACTGTGGGTTGGTTCTTATTTGCAAAAATGGGTCCAACTATCCTCGAGAAATGGACTATCAAATGCAAAAATAATTTTTCATATCCGACTTTTATTCACAATTTCATGGGTTCATTTCATTTAATTTTTTTGCGCGAAATCCTAATTATTTTTCTAAAATAAAAGTAACCTAAATTACTCCCTATAACATCGGCTGTCCCGTCAAAATCAGTCCAGCTGTTTCGGAGATTAGCTGGAACAAACAGACAGACAGACCAAAATAAAAATTGCTTTTTTGTTATAAGTACCTTGGATACTTTCATGCATTTAAAAAGTTGTTATTTTGACATTACAAACAGACACTTCATTTTTATTTATTTGTATGGATAAATAACATGAATTTTTCATAGCCATCCGTTTTCAAGGAGTCTTGTTTATGCTTTGCAGGGTTACATGCATTTAAATTGGATTTTAACTGTTGATAACCACTTTATAATAGAGTGTAATCAACGCTATCTCTAGTCCAATTTTTATTGCGTGCATGTTATGACAATGTTATAAAAAATCATCGATATTACATTTTGTTGTTAACTGATTCCTTACTGTATTATAAATGTAAGTAAATATTTAGTTTAATATCTTCATAAGTTTAAATTACGGTTTGAAAACCTAATGGTTTCCTGAGTGGAACAGTATTCCGTTTTCAGTTAGTGGTATGAATAGTCCACACACTGAAAACCGCTCATGTGAGCTAATTAGCACTGAACACAGAAAAGCTCACGATACAGAAGTCTAATGAAGAGAATCGTAACATCAAGAGGTGAATGAAACCTGGGAAAGAAGAAGCTGTCTTTATTCCAAACGGGACATAATTTTTTCATACAAGAAATTCACTAATGAATAAAGATCAATGCACATTATAATGCGTCGAAGTATAATCATACAAATTTCCTTATCATGAGCACAGGAATAATGACAAGAGGCAGGATAATATTATTTTATGTTGATAACATCTAAGTTCTGTCGAAGACAGGCGCGACTACCATTCGGTAACAAAAAGTAAAGGTGGATCGTGTTTCAGCCGGTCCCAGTTATTTTAATGGGTTCACATACGATGGGATTTCATATTCCGTTTACTGTACTTTTAATGTCTATAATTAAAGAATATGTGCGCTATTTAGCACTTATATATATAATTATATAAAAGTTCTCTTTATTTGCTTTTCAGGAGATCGCACTTGAAGTGTTTCCGCAGTCTTCGTTTTTTGGTTTCTGGTTTGAGCACTTATTTTAAATATGCAAGTACGCACATCAAAAGTGTCTAGGGTCAAGTACGTTTTAGAGTATCGCCGCAAATGAGGATTATTATTTTATTTTTTTTGGATCGTTATTGATTCTTTTTTAGTGAATTTCACTATTTGAATAAAGAATTTTCGTTAAATTTTGATTAAAAATAGAAAATCAACTGTCAATAAGGATTCCTGTAAAAGTGTGTAATAGCGTTTTTACAAAACCGTTACAAATTCTGCATCAGAGTTCGAGGCAACACACAGTGTGATAAGATCCCGGATTTTGTGTCATCGTGTTTTTATTGAGTTAATCGATAGAGTCTACAATTCCGACGATTAGAGTAAAACTCCGGGTTCGCTAAGACTTGTACTTTTTTTTTTTTTAAATGTCAAAGTTTCGCAATATCCGACTCTTGAAAAACGAAAAAAAAATCATTATAATTTAATGGAAAGAAAGAAAGAAAAGAAGAAGAAAGAAAAATAGGTTTATTTGTCACAGAAACACGTGCATACAAAACGATAAGAATAAACAGAAAAAATAAAACAATATAGAACCACATTATAATCACGAGCTCAAAACATAAATAGTCGGAGGCTGCACGTTATGACTGTGACAAGAAGGCTTCCACTCAGCATGATGCTGTGCTATGAGGGACCCACAGCACAGCGCTGATTTTCAGTGGTTACCCGAAAAAAAGACGTACGGAAATAATAATGGAAGTACTTATTCCAGAATTTATTTATTTTATCGAGAAAAGGTATAATAGCCGACCGTTGTACCAATTCCTGTTGCTTTTAATATGAATGGGTCGAGAGATATGATTTTTTTTCTCATTTTACGTTTTAATTTTTTTATTCATCTAAACCGCAGTAGTAGGTGGCCATTCCTACATCAAAAAATTGCTGATACTTTCTTTTATGTGTAGTATTAATTCCAAAACCAAACTCATTGGGTTCCAGGAGTTATTGGAAATTCAAAATTTTCCTTAGGGTTGTCACTTTCATGTATCCGAAAAAAAACCAACACGAATATATTTTATTTGAAAAAAAAAATGTGTTTTAATTTTTATCTAATAACTAATATGGAGTTGGCTATTCGAAAGGAAAATGTATATGAATTTTTAAAGTATTATGTGGGCTAACCGAACTAAAATTCATCTTCATTGTTAGTTACAATTAATTCAACATGTGAATAATCATCGATGGCTAGATTTTGTTCATTAACAGGTCTCAACAAAGACAATGCGGCCGGTGGCAATGGGATTTTTTAGCCTTTTTTTTCTCTCTAAGAGGTTGTAATCAGAGATAATGGGATCCGATGAGACTAAAGCTCTGTGAAAAAGGTCAAACATAGTTGCTTCACGAGATTTTTTTCTGGTATGGTGCTCTCTGTCAAACCTCCAAAATTTGTTGCGTGACTCAGCCACTTGTTCAGAGAGCATGCCAATAGGTAAATTTGATTTTTCTATAATTTTCGACCCATGTACTAAAATTTTGTGAAGCGTGATAGTCATAGGATGCCATCCATACTTCGCAACATATTTGTATGCCAACTCTTTGCAAAAAGTTGCGAATTTTTCAAAGTCAATTGGCAGGTTACTAGACAAAACTGTTAAAATAACATATAATCCATCTAATAGCCACTGTTCAATGTTCAGAATGTTTGCAAAAGTTCCTCGGTTTCTATCAGAAAGAGCAGTGCGTGCAGTGTTTCCGTCGTTAGTGGTCCCTGAAGTTGGACGGACAACATCTACCAAAAGTCCCATTTCTTCTCTGATTTTAGCCTGGATTATTTTTTTACGGTCCTCGACTAATCGGCTCTCTTCTGACCTTTGAGGGATCCTCCATTTTTTAACCTCTACTTTATATCCCAGGTTTAATAAAAATTCTAAGGCCCTTATCCAAGAATGAAGTGGACTTATGCCATGCACCAAACGTTCTTCTATTACTGGTTTGGAGAATGCTAACTCTAAATTGTTGAATTGCGATGAGGTCAAATCGCAATATGGGCAACGTAACTGAGATGGCGTACAAAGAATTGCATTCAGGACTTTCCCATCAATAGCTGCACAGTATAATTCATATTTAACAACTTTTATTGTATGCCCTCTCGAGTTTCAGTTATAATGGGGGTAAGATTTTGTATTTGATCCTGAATAGACTGTTTCTCCCAAATAATTAATTCTTTCGTTTCTTTTTTATACTGCAAGTGTAACGGTCTACAGTAACGAAAAGATGACGGTGCAGGGTTTACCCAAATAACATCATTGCTGTCTTTAGTTACAACCTGCAATGGCGTAAATGTCGTCGCAAAAAGACTATTTTCGTCACCTTCTGCATCTGAGAATGATTGTTTATATAAAGATTGCCCAGTGCTTCCATCAAAGCCCCAGTTACCCCTTAAAATGCAATCTACTGCTTGAATGCTTTTTTTGGTACAATAGTTGATGAGGACTTCATCACATAATTTAATCACCTGAATAAAAGCGTGGTTGACTAAACTTTGAAAAGGCACAGATACTTCTCTTTCAGACACCTGCACCTGGTCAGGATAACATGTTTTTTTAGCCTCTTGAATTTTATTATACGGGGGGTATGCATCAAATCCACGTCTTTTAAGATCTAATCGAATTGCACTGTATGTTTCGACAGACATATTTCTATCAGTTATCATAGCCAGAGCTTCGACAGGTGTGCATGGTTCTGGAGATGTCTGAACTTTTTTAAGAATTTCTGTTGGAGCAGTCTCAGATTCTAGACAGAGACATAATAGTGTCTCTAAATCTTTAGCAGATGAATGTGGCAGATTTTGTCCTCCGATTTTAATAGATTGTACAAACGCTTGTATTTTCTGGACATTTGGTTCGTTGTCTAAGGCTTCCGAAAGTTTTCGCTTAGATCTATATTGTTGGCTTCTGCTTAAAGCCATAAACCTCTTGGATTTCGGAGAAAAGAGAGATTCGTTATTAGAAACCGTTGCTGATGAAGTTTCATCATTATCATGGACTGATATCAAATGACCACTAACAAGAGTACCACTAAGCCAACCTCGTTTTGTTTTAATAAAATAGGACTCATTAAACTTACAACGCTTAAAGTAATCTTGACTCTTTGATAAAAACCGTGAAAGTGTTTGTTTCAACTCCTCGTCAGTTTGTGAAAGTTGATATTCAGAGCCAAAATAATTGACAACCATACTCAATCGTTCGGAAAGCGGCAGCTCCTTTGCTTTACCCTTAAACAGCTTAAAGGCTTCCATTCGAGTTAGTATTTTTGTACCAGAAGAATGTCCTTCACGGTGATCTGTCTGTTGATACGCATAGTTAGGGCTCTGTTGGTTAGTTAAAAACATCTCGTCGTCTGAATCGGTGTCAGTTGGCAATGCTATAATCGTCTGTGTTGAAATTCCAGGTTTATTTGTTGGTTTTTGATTAGTTTCCATTGTTGTTCCCACGAGTAGGGTCGATAGAAGGTCCACCCCCGGGTGACGCCCATTCCGGGGGTAAGGCTACATACTACGAAGGTCGCCAGATATCCGTAGGGTTTAAACGACTTCGCTGTCGGGTTTTATAGAGTGTTCCTTCTCGCGGGTCGGCCAGTTAAGGCAAGCCCCCCGGCCGTAGTTGTGCACGACGTACCTCAGTCACGCCTTACTGAGGTTGTTGAAGTGCAGAGTACGGTTACGGTATAAAGGTTGACTGGCGCTCAGTCCCCTGAAATTGTTCCAACTCCAGATGGAACAACCATTGATTTTGCTTTATAGCAAAAACTATACTTTAATAAATATAGTTACATATTGTATATAAATAATGTGTAGTCAACGTAAATAATTTAAGCAGGGGCGCATTCCAATACAATAATAATTACAATACAATTGATGTAAATACATGAGGGAAATTTACTTAAAATAATTAGATAGGTATATAATTCATGTAGATAAAAAAAATACAAAATAAATTATTGTAAAGAATTGTTATAAATCAAAAAATATAATTAAATTGATTTAAAAGAATAATACATGATGAAAATTTATTTAAAATAATTAGATAGGTATATAATTCATGTAGATAAAAAAAAATACAAAATAAATTATTGTAAAGAATTGTTATAAATCAAAAAATATAATAAAATTGATTTAAAAGAATTGTAAAATATAAAAATACACTAAAATTGATTCAAAATAAGTTGTAAAATCAAAAAGTAAAACAAAATTGATTTAAAAGAATTGTAAAATTAATAATAAAAAGAACTAAATTGACTAAAGATATTTAAAAAATTGTAAAAAAAAATTGATATTTTGATTACTCATGTTAAATGTTGATTGATATACTTATGAGCAGTGGTCGGAGTAGGTAGAGCTATTTTTTGTACTTGCGATACGTTATCGTAATATGGACACTCCCGGAATCCCGGGATTTGAAATATATATTATTAAATAAGCTAGAAATTACTTTGTAAAAAGCTATTCACATCTTTTTAAAATTAAATCTATTTTTAATCGCGATTAAAAAGGTGTGGAATAAATTTAGATGTCATGAACATTCACACCAACACCTTGACTTCAGGTGCAAAAACAGTACTGTCTTTTTTTCTTCTTTTGATTATATCTTGAAAATGGTGTGTCCTATTGCAAAAATAATGAAAATTTCGACCCCCTTTAAAAAACCCATAAACCCCTAAAACTCAACATGTAGGTAACCATTTTTCATATTTTCCATACAAAAAGTGAAAATTCCATATAAAACACGTTGAGGCTGCCCCCCGCGCGACACGGGGTAGGGCAAACAAGTACCACGTGGATTCACGATTGTCAAATACGATTTTAGTTGGGTCAAAATTATTTTTAATTTTAGTTTTTTTTTTCAGCTTAGCTTTAAGATTGTCATAGCCAAAAGTAAGGAATTTTAGTGATAGTTTTCATAGTTTAGTTCGGTGAAAGGGAATCGGCACCATTGTGGAAAAACAATTTAAATACTGTAGAAAGGGACAAAAACAGGTGCGTTCGTCTAGCGGCGCAGCCCGCTATTGTATTCTTTTGTTTCCACTAGTCATGTTGCGGGTTACACCTGAGCGGCAACATCGCGCGTGTGCACATTGAAATTAGCAACGCGTCGCTGACGTTAGTTTGACAACGTCGTGCGCTCACTGTCAGTACATAAGACAAGCTTTCTTTTGACCGTATTAACAAAAAAACAATTAATTTATCGAATTCCGGAGTTTCAGTTAGAATCCCGGGGAATGCCCATATTAACATCAACGTTTGCGGTAATTGAACCAAAACAGCTCTACCTACTCCGACCACTGCTTATGAGACATTGGAAAAGATTTTCTTCTATTTACTAATAGTTGAGTCTTTTGAGTTAGAATTTATAGGCGGTTTCCAAAAAAAGGTGTAGCAGTCAACATGATACCAATTTCTCCATTTGTTTTTTAATTTCTTTTATAAAATTACTCAATCTTTGCCATCTAAGCCACAAAATAATGATATCTTGTTATGGTCGTGATAAGGAAGCTAAAACTTAATAAAAATTAACAAATTATGTTTTGGTTGAAGTGGCAGCCCTAAGTGCGGATATTTCGGATATTACTAAAATGTCCAATAACTCCTGGAACCCAACGAGTTTGGTTTTGGAATTAATACTACACATAATAGAAAGTATCAGCAATTTTTTGATGTAGGAGTGACCACCTACTACTGCGGTTTAGATGAATAAAAAAATGAAAACGAAAAATGAGAAAAAAAATCATATCTCTCGACCCATTCATACTAAAGCAACAGGAATTGGTAGAACGGTCGGCTATTATACCTTTTCTCGATAAAATAAATAAATTCTGGAATAAATACTTCCATTAAATTATAACGATTTTTTTTTCGTCTTTCAAGAGTCGGATATTGCGAAAATTTGACATTTAAAAAAAAAAAAGTACAAGTTAGCGAACCCGGAGTTTTACTCTAATCGTCGGAATTGTAGACTCTATCGATTAACTCAATAAAAACACGATGACACAAAATCCGGGATCTTATCACACTGTGCAACATACTGTAGCTGTCGCTCTTGGCACTACACAGAGCGTCAAAAGCCGCCTCTGGACACGCTATCGTATCACGGGCAGCGTGGCCGAGTGACATGGAGGACGATCTCGCATCACCACTCGTAGACAAGACCGGTAAATCCAAAATACTGCTCGACGGAATCGTACCATGACCATTATGATGTCGGCTACGAGGCTCCACAGCTTTTCAGTCTTGCTGATAAGCGACCAAAACATCCGAAATCGTTTACGTGAAGTGGGTCTGCGTTCCCGAAGGCCGCTGATAGTTCCACCTATAGCACCCCGCAATCGTAGGGCCCGTTTACAATGGGCTCGCGAACACAGAAATTGTGAGGAAGAAGACTGGCGTTGTTTTTGCTTTACCGATGAATCTCGTTTCGGTATGAGGCAGAATACACGAAGTACTCGAGTATGGAGGACCTCTGGACGCCAAGAATGTTTGAAATTTTGTTACGAAGTTCATTCATATGGAGGGGGAACAATGATGGTTTGGGCCGGTATTTGGATCGGTGAAAGAATCGATCTCATTTGGATGAGGGCAACCTCAATGCTTAGATTTATGCGGAGAGGATTATTCCATAAATGATAAATGATTTTATTTCTGTAAGTAGGTTTATACAAACACTTTTACACGCCAAACATTTTTTTTTTAAACTAGATGAGGCCGGCGTTTCCTATCTGACTACTCTGAGAAAAAAGGCCGAAACAAACTCAGAGGTCACAGTCTCGTTTAAGTCCAGACATAATCTTGGTCAGATCATGTGAAGAGCATGTAGGTTGGTGTCTGAAATGGTCTTTTGAGGAAAGAACCACACAGATTGAGTGGACCTGTCCAGTCAGTGCAAGCATCTGTCAGTAATCGTACAGCTCAACATAAAAGTTAAGGAGCTCAACGATACGTGACCATCTTTTTGCGAAGCCGGTGGGGTGATTCGTTTCGACTAATCTATGTTAATGCACGTAAACACACGGCTAGAGTCGTAACACGCACTCTTGCCGATGTTCGCATCAACGTTCTGCCGTGGCCTGCTCAATCGCCAGACCTCAACCCAATTGAGCACGCATGGAATATGCTCCAAAGAAGAGCTCGGCCTAGTATGGATGCCGTGCATACCCCACAACTTTTTGACTTGCTAGAATGAACGTGGGCGGCCATTCTTCAAAGTGATTTTGATGAACTGATTATAAACATGCCAAATCACTGTGATTGTGTGATTCGTGTCAATGGTGGAAACAGCATATTTTTTTTATCGTGGCAACAAATATTTAAAAAATTCTCATTTTTGCCTTTAATTGACGACATTAACTTAGGTTAATTTCCCACAATTTGCAAAAATTGCAATTTTTCTTCATTTTTACAAAATATAGGGATAAGTTGTTAACTTTTTTTTTGTTTGTTTATAAAGCATTTTATTTATAATTCTTAATTACTACATAGGTACAAGATAACACTAATATATATATATTATGTACAAGTATACAATAAAAAATAAAAAAATGGGAGAAGAGCTCATGGGGCATCAAAAAATTCGTCCGCATCGCTGTCAATGGAAAAAGTGCCCAAAAGGCTGGCAGCGGTGCCACGTTGAATGGCGATGCTGATTCTTTGGGCTAAAAATAGGCCAGCCCTCTGGTCCCGTAAAGAGTTGACCAACCGCTTGGCGATGTCCCGAAATACTCGATGAACACTCGGACCCCACGGCCCTAGTGTTTCAACCCCAAACGGCTCAAACATATAGCTCCCAATGAGGTTGTTATTTTTGCGCCGTTTGAGGTTTTCTGCACCTGAAGCAGCCGCCCCAGCACGGCCCACCGTGCTAGGAAGATGGGATGGCGTGAGGGTGTCGATACAGGTTGCATCCCTCACCAAAGGCCTACCCAACTTCCAAGGCATTATGGTCATTCCGTCTGGCCTCTTCCCGCCGTCGCGTGCCAAGCCATTGGGACCCCGGCGCGGTGACAAGAGCCCGACGGATAATGTCGTTAATGCTGGCGTGCCGTGCCATACGACCAGCGCTCTTGCTGCAGGATAGGCCATGGTGTCCGAGGCAGTCGACTCCTTCACCGCATTGACAGTGATGTGGAGCCGCAAGGAGCGCCTAGACGCAAAAATGTAGCGAGCCGGAATATGGTGTCACCCAGCATAGTGCCTATGTTGGGTGACGGTATCGCCTAAAGCCAATTGTTAACTTAAACATAGGAATTAAAGTAAGAAGTCAGTCTGGAAGACTAGATTTGGTAAATATTTATTGGATATTTTTTATAGTTAAAAATGTACTTGAACCCTAGACACTTCTGATGTGTGTTGACTATCGGAAGGTGACCATGTTATTCTGCAAACATCTTGATCGTGTATCTGAGTAAGGGCTCACACACAAAACTGCGAATTCGCATCGCATCGCAAAAATCTGTGAGCTCGCATGTGTGTTATGTTTGGCAAAAGGCACAGTTTTGCGCAAAAGTTTTGCGTGCGATGCGAATTCGTAGTTTTGTGTGGGAGCTCTTATGATTATATCCACAAAGTAAAGAAATTGGCAACAAACCTCACACAGACGTACAAAAGTAAGTACCTAATAACAATTTATAATCTTATTATTATTTTGAAGATTACAATCGAGCTTGAATAGAAAAACTCTTTGCAAATATTAAAATATATTCTGTCAACGCGTTGAACTCTTTTTCACCAAATTATTCGAAAATAGTTTGGGGTCATGTCTGTTTGGGTGAGCAACTCTATTTCGTAGATCAAGTTATTGTTATTTATTTATTAATGTTGTTATTTATTACACCAAAAAATATTTCAGAAATCCTGAAAACTATGAAAATTGTAATATAATATAATCTTTTTGTCGATGAGGCTTGTAGGTAAGTACAACTAAATAAACAAAGGACGCTTGTTTGCTTTAAAAAAGTAATCCTCGTAGGGTAGTTATATAGGGTAGTTAAATTCCTAAACGAACTGCTGTTGTGTTTTTTTTTTTTAATTTTGTCTCTTCTAAATCAAATTAGAAAAACCCCAGTAAGTAAAAATGTAAAGGATCTTAATTATTACAGGATCTTAACTTTTTCCTATGGCTGGAAGTCGTAGAGGTCGGTTTATAGGGTTGAGCCACGTGCCTGTCTGTGGGCCAGCAGATGTCCCGTGACACCTGCCCTTGCCACCTCGCCCATCACTTTCTGATCTACACCAATACCATATACCTATCCCTTTCTAGTCCTGCTTATTTTTATATAATTTATACAAAGTGACGGTAACTAGAATGGGCCCGAGGCGGTTATAATGACCAGTACCTACCTCAGCTGTGTTATTAATTGCGCAGTTAAATACACAGGTTAAGTACCTAAAGAGGTTTGTGACTCCTGCGTTTCTAAGTTGTCTTTATGTACTACCATGCAATCAGGGTCTACGTATATAAACGGCGGACGTGCAATAAGGACAAAGAGGCCTTTATGTTTACTTGGTGGTAAGTTCGTGCGAGCAATTTTCCTTGCTGAAAAACGATCTTCAACCCTTACACTTGCTTTACAGAATATGCGATTATTCCTTCTCTGAAATCTTAAGGAAAAGCTGCAGCTTTTGCTCACTGTGTTTTACTTTCACTTTGCTCTAATTAACTGCTTTCTGAGTCACTGCTCTTTATAAATCGTTGCTTGTGTTTTCGATTAAACTCTTTGTAACATACAAGTAGTATGGTTGGTAGTTAGTTGTATGATACAGCTAACTACAAACCTTTGGCTTATAGATGAAAATGGATAACCAGTTTTTCCTTTCAATGGAAAACTAGTTCTCAGGCACGTGTGAAAATCCTGTCTCATAGCAGGATCATTTACTTCCTTTCGAGATGTATACTCTTACCTAAATAAGATAGAAAGGAACAAGTGCTTTTACCAGACAAGGAAACTGTAATGAGAATGAACTTTTTTGTAAGAGTGTTACGTGTTTAATGAGAAGCCTCATGATTGAAATTAATGATTAAGTGCAGTGCATGTCATAAATATTGTAACGCCGCCTGCAAAGATTCGTTCCGATGTAATTGTTTGGATATGTAGTCAACATGTTCGTCATGGTATATTAACTGAAATACCAATGGCGCAGGGTGAAAGTTTTCAGTAAAGCTATTGCAGAATTCTTTCTGGGAGTTAAATGCAGAGTTTATCATGTCAATTAAACATTACACCTCCGCTCAATACGTGTACTTTTCTTATATTGACCAATATTGGCCGAAGCTCACTAGCAAAATTTGGCCCTAGCATGATTATTAAATTCACGTATTCTATTGTTTTTTGCAGATCTATGGTCATGGCTATTGAATGAACCCATTCAGTTCCCCTTTACATCGAAGGAAACTGCTGTTCAAATAAAAAGCTGAAACTAAGCTTCCTCAAATCTCGAGCATCGTTACAAGAATTCTCGTCGGTGTTTGGAAAGGTTGAAGTAATTAATTTTTAATTAGATACACTTAGCAGATTCTTGGGATCGGAGCGTAGTGATCGACTCTCGCGCAAACCCGACTGCATGCAGGTGCAACTGTTATTCCATTAAAATTTAATACAGATGTCGCGTGCGCCGCCTTTTTACTTCACGACGCTCCATTATAATTAAAGAATATTATTTTGTCGTAAAACTGTGGCAGCGCGCGTTTGCTTACGGCCGCCACGCGCCGTAAACGCTATTGGAAACAACGGGACTTTCGGGATGTTATAATGTTATTTATTTATAGAAGGCTTAATAAGATACTGAACCGGTTACAGGAGCTCTGAAGACAATGTAGGATAAGTGGATGCTTTGACTGAGTGTATGAGTGACTGGTATTGTACTTATACGGAAAGGTTTCTTGGGGCTCGCTGTTTTTAATTTTTTTGCTGATTTATTTTATAGATTATGTAATTACAAGAGTTTCGTGATATTTTGAAGCAGACGAAGGATTAAGAAATTCATTAAGTCCCCTTTTACTTCTGATTTTAATTTAAGATTGTTCCTAAAAATGAGCAACTTAAGTATGTCCTAAATGAGGTTTAATAATAGTGTAATTTACGGATACGCGACTTAAAATAAAAATACCTGCGGATATAAAATAAATATATTTGAAATAATGAATTGCGATCCATATAAACGATATTATGTTTAGGGAATTTGGATCGAGCAGCGAATTATATTTAATTACTTTTTGTAAATCGTTTCGAAGTGCTTCACGGGCGGCGATGCGCTTATAAAAATATTTTGGCTCATTGAATTCATATTTTTGTATTTGAATCGTAAAAAAGTGAACCAAATTAAACCATTAAAGACTTTAAGGCCGATTTTTGGTCAAATCATACGTTAATAAAAATAAATAATAAAATTCTTAATATTTTTTTTTGTCACAGCTTTGATAGCACATTCTTACTTCGGTAATGTGTGATACTAAAGGTAGCTCATAACTGAAGACGCGTTTATTGACGTTTTATTTAAAAATGCACTAACGGATGAAGGAGAGAGATGCAGACGTGTCTTGTTGCGTGAGGGGATAGTTCACCGCGTCTGTCATTGATTTAAATGTGGAACACTTGGGCAGCGATTTCCCGCGCTGCGCAGGCGCCGCGGGCGCGCCCCGCCCTCCATTGTACCCCCACAATGCATCGTACCTCACGCTAACGAGCGCTCGCAGCAAACCAGACACATTTGTAAAAACCGCAATAAGCGTTCCATTTCGGCATATTGTTTTGACATATAATAAATATTTGCAAGATTACACCGCGCAAAGATTGCGGTTGTGATTTTAAAATCGATCGGTTTCGTTTTGTCCGGGCGGCTATTGTTTCTCGAGCGTCCGGCGTCCGTCCGTCCGGTCGGTAGACGGTACGTGGGAGCTGGGAGCGCTACGGTGGACTGTATTACACACGGTTGCGTTCGGCAGCTACGCGCCACACGCCTTTGAACTCTAGATCTTATCTCCCGCCTTTTGTTCTACAACCTGTAGAAGGAAGTCTTGTGTATCAGATAATGTTACGCACTTTCAGGTTTATCTAAAAGCTTGTTGCTTCAACTTGAAGTTAACCAGATATTTGGTTAGTCAGAATGATTGTTTACATAAGTAAGTTTTAATGTGGCCTAAATGGAGTTGAAGACAGTTGAAAATACTTAGAAGCAGATAATAAATGAAAGTGGTAAAATCAAATAATATATAATTTAAGACGACTATTAAAGCTATCGTAATACTGGGAACTTCATCGTAATGAAAATCACTGAAAATTAAGCAACTTCCACGTACCTACGCAATAAAGGACAATTATCTCTGATCGACTCATACAGTTCCACAAGAATAAACGCAGCAAAACACCATATTTCTCGTCTAATTTTAGTCCAAAACAATAATAAAACGCGTGTTAGAAATACATGGGCGTAAATTAAAGCGAATCAGTGCCCACATACCGCCGCCCGCGCCGGCAGCGAACGACCGTACGTACCGGAGCTTCAGTGTTGCACGTCGAGAAAATTGCAGGGTGCACCCCAGTTAGCGCCTCGTAGGTGTCAAGATTGCCATAATTTGCGTCCCGGTGTTGCCCGCAGCGCCTGTCGTCACGTGTTGCAATCTAAATACTTTTATTACTGGTAAAAAGCACAGATTTGCATTACAATAAAACGTTACGCCCCTAAATGGTACCACCGAAGGAATAACATCCGACCAGTATGAAATTATTGCTTTATTTATCGCTTACTCAAAGGCAAAAAGAGAAATTAGAGTCGTGAAAGGTAATGAGGTTTTAATTAAGTCATGGTTCACAGTTAATTAGTATCGAGGTTGGCGATAATTAAAGCTACATGTGTTTACCTCCAAAATATTATTTTTGAACATCTGCCTCCCAAGGTCAAACCATTAAACAGTTATACAAGACTACCCAAAGTGCCTACTGCTATACTATCATCAAATTCAGGCAGAGCTTGCTTATCCATCTTAGTGTTTGAAATGAAACTGCATAATCTGAGAGCTGAGCAAAGATATGAATGAAGGGAAGTTTAACAAAATATTGATGTTTCCATAAAAGCGAATGATAATTTATGTTCCCTTACGCCAAATGTGAGAATTATGAAATATTTGATTGATTTATCCATAGTCACAATACTCACAACTAAGAACAAGCATGCTATAGTAAATTATTCAACGATTAAGGATTCATTGAGGGAGACGGGGATTTCTGTTCGTACGGGGAAACAGATTAAATCTTATTCAATCACGAAACGTGCTTTGGAAGCGAATGTCTCCTGATTTTAAGCAGATTAAAGTCAACTCTGAGTCTTCTACAATGGAATCGACTCTTAAAACTCAAGTCCTCATTTATATTAAAAGTATTTTTAACTTTAGATGTGTGTTTGTTTGAGAATAGTATCTTTTTGCCGCTCCCGAAAACGAATAAGCATTAATATATAGATAAGATTATTAAAATGATGACTTATGTTTTTGAGTTTCACATTCAATTGTATTCTGCGGATGAAAACGAAATATTCTGCTAACGAGCCCCCGTGGGTTTCATAAAAATATGTCACATGGGAACGGTTTCCAGAAGAGGTGAGTTTCTTCACACATTAATAAGCCGTTTTGACTTTGTGATTCCTCTAAGCACCGGCAATAAATTGTGGAAACATCAATATTGTATGACGAGATTAATGCCCATGTTCGGTGGACCATTAGGCCTGCATAATGCCATTGTGTTTTTTTCATCAGCTTTGAATTCGAGCTCAGAGCCGCCAAATTGACGTCGACTCCTCAGAAGAAATGATTAAAGAGTGATGAATTTATTTATAATAATTCTGGTTCTTTTACATTTACACAAAAATCCTCGGATGTAACGTGTAACCTTTTTCCTTCTTATACTTTTATTTGGCCACGTTGAATGTCATCTACAACATTTACTAAATAATCACTTAACCCACTCATATTATCGGAGCAACGTACTTAAATATGAATATTTATTTTCCGACATCAATACTCGAGTCACTCGTATCAGCGGCTTTCATATTTCAATTCACATATCGGTGGTTGTCAAAACGTTCCGTTTAAGGCAGTGGTTGAGATGCGGTGTCGCGAGGTCCGGGGGCTCGGACCCAGGCCTGGGCCATCCTTCATATCGGTCCATTCAAGAGGCGAGCGGGGCGTCCGACGACACTCGGATGACTTCGCTTAGATTTATGCTCCTGTAATATGGCGGCTTCTGTAAATGGACGAGTTCTCACCATACCGCCGAGTCAATCCTTTGAATTTATTAGTTTGCCTCCAGAGAACCAACTGACTTATGTTAGTTCCTTTACCGTACCGAGGTCTTTGTTTGATTATTGATTTATGCATATTGGCAGCGTGATTGTGGTATTCATTTTGGTACAAACACATTTGAGTCTCTAACAAAACAATCGACTATGACACTGCCATAAGACTTATATTTTGCAAATGGTGGACTCAAAAATCAATGTCATTGTCTACTAGTGTAATAAACTAAGGTGAGCTGATTCATTTTTATTGTCAAAAGAGCCTTCAGTTCACTAAATTAACTGCTCCCGGATCCTGTATGATAATTAAAGTGCTATCAAAATAATACAACATAAATTATTGTGTGTCGGTGCGTCGGCGAGGCGTGTTCAATAGATTCCACACATACAGCATCGAGGAGCATGGCTGTCATGGCTCCTTTTATTACTTATGAGTTACGGCACATGTTACATTTTATTAAGTTATAATTTTAGGCGGAACGAAATGTGGGCTTTCGTCATTTTATTTGAAATCCTAACATATCTTAATTACGTATTCGATGTTATCGAAGTCAATGCACATAATTAATGAATTCTTTAATTTACATAATTATTTATTTAGCAGGTACGTACAAGTTTATCAAAATCGTTACATCACTAACGGTGTTTGTACAGGGCCCGTCACGTAAAAGGAACGCTGGCTGCTTACCTGCGCGTGCGCACTGAGCGATTTATCCATTCCTTGCGGGATGTTCGAAAGAGTTACCGTAGCCCCGGCACAGGCAACTGAAGGAACATGGGTGGGTTTTAGTCAGTAAAAGTCCGACACGCCGTCCCGCTCCGCCCAGAGCGGAAGAAGTCATTTGATGATTTCCCATAAAAAAGCCTATTTCAAAGTATTAAGTAGCTAGTAAAGTACCTGTTATGATTCTACAATAAAATAATTACACTTACGTTTATAAAACAATATCCTAGTACTTTAAGACGCGACTGTACCCATGCGCAGACACATCTCCACTGTCGCTAAGCGTTCTTTTTACGTGACGATATCATATATCATATCTACAATACGTCTGCGTTCTATTAACTCATTAGCGTCTAAGGGACTGTGGAGATACTTACTTTTATGCACTCTCCTATTAAGTGTTTATCACTGTCTTTGTATCGTATTAACTAGGATATTTAAAATAACATATAAATAAAAAGCTGGCAAGTTAGGTATTCCACAATAGTATCATAAATTGAGACTAGTAGACGAAGCATCCAACTTTACTGCGTACACCAGTGATAAATGTTGTTTCTTGTAGACAAATAGCTGCTACATCTTAACAAATTGCTGCGAACCGCCGCGAGTGCCCCAAGGTTGCAACCTGGACCATTTCTCCTATAAGGCAAAAATATAAACAACTTGCCTGACGTAATGAATATTAATAGAAGCTCCTGAAGATGTCCCGCAAAAAGTACGCATCGTTAGTTTACTTAAATAAATGTCACTCATGCGCATAATCTTCATAAAGAACAAATAGCCATTGGTATTATTTATGACATTGATAACGAAATCTGAAATGGCTCAATTTAAGGACCCAATAAAATTAAACGATTAATAAAAATGTCGTAATCTCATTGTTGCACATTAACATAACTGGGTCAGGAATTCTGAATAAGAACTGTGATATATGTCATGAAATAAAAAAGTTGAAACAGGTGCAGACAGTTACAACGGAGATTTTAAAGCGGTAGGTGCTATTGTGAGTAATGGAAAAACAATAATGCGTGGTTGAATGGTAAATAATGGCGAGCGAGTGAATGACACGCTCGTATGTAGCCCGTGCGATATGCCGAAGACTGACATGTGGGGCCGGCGGCGTGACGTTCTCTTGAAGGTTTATTTAATCAAGGAGCGGTACCACCACCAGCCGGGGGCCTGGTGTGCAATACGCTTCTGCCGTCTCAATCTCGATTGCCCCCGTACAATTGCATTGTCCTCGGGTGATAGAGAATTTAATGAAATTTCTTCACGGCCTTCATCGGATTATAACATTGACTGTGGCATACGAATCAGTAGTTGTTTTACTGTGTGCACTTGCAGTCATATGGCAACGATTGGATTTAATACTGCTTTCAAATACGTGAGAGCAATATTCTGCACTGAACAATAATATCTTGAGTGTGTTACTCAAAATTGTTAATCTTTGAAGCTAAAGTTGTTTGGGAATATTCGCTATTCAAACGAACATTGAACGTAAGCTCTAGGTAGAATTTTGCATTATTTTGCATCTAACGAAAATATGAATGCTTCCTTTAGCGCCCAAGCAACCTAAAATTCTAATGGTCCTAAATGGCTCCATTACCAATATCTCAAACCACAGAGAATGTAATCTCCTGAATCTAAAGCTCAGTTTCTGATTTTGTATTAGTCTCCTAAGCAATATTAAGCGACTTTGAGGGCTTTTAGTAGTTTAGCTCGGAGGGTAGTATAAAATTTGTATAACAAATGAGGGGCGTAGCCGGGATCCGTCACAGTGGCGGTGGACGCCGCGTGGGGCGCTAGATGGGTGGCCTTTCAGCACAACTGATATTGTGGTAAAGATTGCAGCTAAACGTTTACTGTACGTTGTTGTTGAATGTGAAGAATGTAAAGATATTCATTCCAGAATATTGCTGTAAAATTTGGCTGTACTTATGTACTATAATTATGACTGAAACAAGCTTAACCTATTCCTATTGTCTTAATATGAATAGTGAAACTTTTTAATAACTTTGAAATCAGCGCCAGACGGCATTTTGATTCTCACATTGTTTACATACTTCTCAAGCGCTTTCATCACTTGCTGCAGCGGTTCAAATTTAATTTTTAGCGGATGTCGGTAAACCAACACCGTGTTAATGATGTCAATAATAAACGCAATGATTGCAGCGTATGCATTACTATATAATATTAAATTAACATACAAGTAATATTTATGATTTTCGCCGATCTCTCGTTGTGATTACTTCGAAAATATAAAAGAAGCACTGAAAAAGTACGCGAGATATTTATCTAATTTTAAATCTGTCATCAGTTTTTATTTTGTTATATTTTTATCTTTTAACATTTTGACTGTGGGCTCACTTAAAGTCTGTGGTTAATATTAAGTAGTTATACACTTTATGGCAGTAAGTAGAGACACTTACGCCTTTATTTCGTTTTGCTGATGGCGTATCTAGATGAAACTTTACTTAACGCAGTGCAATTATGAATATGCAAGTTAAATTAGTTCAAACGTTTTGCAGATATTTTTAATGCACAGTCAGATAAGTAAAGGAGATGGGGATATTAAAAGGTGGTGTTAATTTCTTGTTCAAAATGTTTGTATATGTAAGCGAGAGTTTTGAAGGCTCCTTGTTCCCAGGCGCGCGCTGTAAGCATTGTAGGTGTTGCGTGGGGCTATTGTTACACGCAGTTGTTTGTTAAAGCCTCGGTTTTGCTAATAACATACATTTGCTAAGCGGGCCTCCGAAGCGGCGTGGAGCCGAGAATCCAGCCACCTCCGCCAACACAACGTGATATTAAGCTATTACTTATCCTGGCAACTCGCTTGTTTTTGGCAAAACAAATAAACACCGGATTAAACGATAGCTACAACGACGAATAGGTTTTGGTACTTTGGTCAGAAACTTTTATTTACAACGCAGCACAGATTTGGTCCCTCTAAACCCTTTTATGTTTATCTATACTTAAGATAACGTTTACAAATAAATACTATCAAGTGTTAAAACTAACGGTGTAGTGATAGAACCCCTGAAAACCTACTAAAGGGTTGTGTCAATTAATTTTGGCTCTAGAATTATAACTTCGTTATAAATAATAGCGAAGACAGTTTGGATTTCTTAAATTCACAATCGGAGTACTTCATAGGCTTACAAAATTAAAATTTAAGTCACTTCTTGTCGCTCAGGCTAAAGTATCAAAACCACTGACTATTTTCATATCGGAAGAAATCAACTAAATGCATCATCGAGATATGCAAATATCTGTTTGTTTATCGAAGTAAAAGAGTATTAATTTAGTATCGGATATCGGAGAGATGATCGCACCCGAAATGGATACATCATTTGCTATTCAAATAGCCTAAAGCTAACCTCTGTAGATAAAATCCCTATATTTTAGTTAAACGAATCTGTTGTTTTATCCTTTACACTTTTCTTTGAGGCCGGTTTGTGAGGTAGAAAGGATTGAACCTATATATATTTATACAATCATATATCTAACCAAATTTCCCCTCAGCGTTTATTCTCTTTCCGTTTTTCCATATCGGTGACTACTTCAATTAAATTATCATTTTCGACACCAACCTACAGGAATTTAATCTGAGATTGTTACATTTAAATTGACAGTCGGAAAGCGTTCAAAATGAAGGTCTTGCATACGTAGAACAAATTAATGATGCAGCTTATCCTTTATTATCATAAAGGTTTTTATTAATCTTTTCAATATCATGCCAAATACAGATATATATATCAGTAGCTTATCTCCCAGCCCTATTTGATTGACTTGTGCTGTTTGATGGAAATGTATTAGTAGGTGACTGAGACAAGTGACTAGCAAGCTGACACGGCTCGTGCATACACATCCCATTCATTCAATACAAGTGTCATTCAATCACTTTCAGTTCCCAGCTCTGATTCATCATCGTCACTTCGAGCTCTGATCTTCAATTATTCTGAGCGAAACTATGAGAAAGTAAAAGATATTTTAGTTAATATTGAAATTAGGTGACCTATTTTATTGGAATAATGAGGAAAAGCCTAACAAGAAGGGTCGTAATTGAAAGGTATCATAAGAAGTTGGAACGATTAGCTTGGTCAATTTAAAGTAAAGGTATGTGTAACAGAATATTTAAATAAATGCCTCAATTTGGTCGAGTCCTAAATGCAGCTGTAAAAATCATAAATGGTGATAATAATAATGGTGTTACTTATGAAGTGGTTAGGGTTTCATTACAACTTAAAAGAGTGGGAACAAAAGTAATCAATTCGGGAATGATGCAATCATCAAAGCAATTAAAGTAATCGATATCCTTTAGAGGTAATTACATATTACTTTCACTTACGCACACAGTGAGTAAATGGATGTTCGTGCGATGCAGCTACACAAGTTTTATTTTGTTAACCTATACGGGAGTACATAATTGAAAACAAAGGTAATTAGTTCAGATTGTATCCCAGACAATTGCATCCAGGAGCATTTTAATTAAGATCTGAACAAATACAGCTTTGATTTATGTCCGAGGTACCGTAATTGGCGGTTTTAAACCAAGGGTAGTTAAAGCAACGAATATTAAATTATTATTTGTATTTTCGCTACAAAAAGTTCAAGAAATCAAAGGGGCACTTTCTGGTCTCACTAATTAGTTTCTGGTTTTCGACTGTTAATTTTATTTTGAAATTTAAAACGAAGGCCTCGATCAATGTTGGAATTGTAAGAATTTTGTTCCTTGGAAGAGGTTGTTGTTTATTCAGTATTCATGTTTAAGTCAAGAATTAAAATTCATTAGTCAATAGCTGAAACTACAAATGAGTCATTAGTTTGTTGTTAACTTTGTTATATAAATTCCATCAAAGGGTTTTTCGCTGCTCCCTTATAACTTAAACATACTCCTTGACTTTACAAGTTTAAGGAATGAAGCATTTGTAGGTACTGTTCGCGCTGATGTATTTTCTTGTTCAGTTGGTTACCCCGTCCTTTTTTATCGAAAGATGTTGTCTAAATATTTCTCACGAAAACCAATAAGAGATGATTGGTGGATACAAGAGATTAAGAAGATTGTTGGTATCGGTATAGTGTGCTCATTTAATTGGTGTAAAAACAACAGGAGAGT
This sequence comes from Fissipunctia ypsillon, assembly GCA_947568875.1. Classification (NCBI taxonomy): domain Eukaryota; kingdom Metazoa; phylum Arthropoda; class Insecta; order Lepidoptera; family Noctuidae; genus Fissipunctia; species Fissipunctia ypsillon. The sequence goes on from OX387651.1 coordinate 17,029,619, forward strand.
GTGAATTTTGACAACTTAATAATGCATTGTTTGGTTAAACCAATAAAGCTGTTATTGAGGTTTAACGTAACGAAAGAGAAACATCTTATTAATTAAATTGGATTGGTTATCCAAAGTAACACTTGTAAGTTAAAGCAAATAAAAAAAGTGATTTTTATGAAACATTTGATAATAAAAATAAGAACCAGTAAAGAGTACAAACCGTTTAACAAATCCCAGCTCTAGAATTTTAATAAAACTTGATATTTAACATACTGTGGAATTATTAAAAAAGTAATCTTCAAACTTAAAAGGAGATATATTCCTGGTTGAGACCCTTTATAACACGGTCGCAGTGTTACTTTAATGGAGTATTAAATGTCTCCTAAGAGCATTTAACGTCTTTATGAAGAGCTGGTAAAAAATGCAGAGAGCATAAAGTGTCATATGTCGGGTGACGTGGGGTCGGACACCATGCATTGTTGTGCTTCTTACTACTCTTCTTTATTAAACTAACTGACTTTATCAAGTTCTCAAGTACTTATAAAACATTGTGTTTTAGCAACCATTTAGAAAGTAAAAGAAAACAATGAAACATTGTTTACTCTGCACAAACAAAACGCACATTACGAAAAAAAAAAGACGTAAAACACACGCATACAAAGTAGTCAAAAGCCTCGTATTCAACAAATAAAAGTTTGACGATTTGGTATTGTGGTGACTAGGAAATCTTACAGGGGTGATACAATCTGATTATTCATTTAATATGGCCAACGTTTTTCCACGCTTTATGGATGGCTATCAGATGAAAAATCTTTGCTCCCTACAAAGACTGTGGGAAGATGTTTACTTTTATGTATTTTTGAAGACCCTTACTCACTATTTCGGAGAACAAAATGTGTTGGTTATTGCGAATTCAATCACGTCTGTAAGTTTTCCTGGCCATTAAAGAAACCGTACGCATTACACAGTCATACTTAAACGATGATAATGAAATCTTTCATTCAGTTGACGTGACAGTATTTTTTGCTGGTATTGATGAATTAAAAGAGTGGGCAGAGTTTTTAATTTTTAATGATCCTGAGAAATGTTTCCGTTCACGTGCATTATGCTTACTTTACTTCAAGTATGAGTAATTTATTACTAATGCTAATTATCGGTTTGGGTAATTGAGGTGCTATTATTTTCCCATCTGCCCACGCGCAGTAAGTTTTTCAATATTAATAAGGTGTACCTGTACGTACATAATTGAAGCCTGTAAGTAGTTTCACAATTTATTTGAATACCTGTACTTGACAGAGTAAGTCGGCTTTCATTACTATAATTACCATTTGTTAGTCTCAGCTAATTACAATACGTAAATTTTACGCGTAGGTAGTAGGTACTCTTGTTAGTGAGGTACTTAAATTATTCGTGGGCACTACACGGCATCAAGCCTGAAACTGTTTACTTGAAAACTCAACGGTATAATAACTGTTGGTCTCAGATTATCTCGGCCATATTTTACATTATTTTTCAACTCCCACGTTTTTTTTTACACTAAACTTCGGACTAAAAAATCATAACAAATTAGTCATAAATTTTCACGGTGCATCATTGATTATAACTCTCCTACTGTAACAGTAGACACACTGACCTTAACGATAGCGATTTTTAATGCTTCATTTTAGAGAAGCAACCTCTTCGGTTGTTTGGGGACCACCCCGAGGCTGTTCTTGAATATGTAATGATAAGTTCATATGATTTGAATTAATAACGCGTTACGATCAATTAGGTAATGAGCATCGGTATCTTTAAGCGATGACGTACGCGTGTTTTCATTAATTTGAATTATTTCTCAGCACTGGTGGTCCGTAAGTGATGGTTGTTATTTTTCTTATTTATCTCCTGATTACGTTTTAGTGGTGTCTTGTTTGTTAATACATGCATTTAATTTGTTGCGCGCGCATTTAATTTGATTACGTTTAATTACCCATTTCGTTTACGATCGACTTTGTCTGTGACCTCCGTGCTAGTGACATTATAGAAGGAGAAAACCACAGTGAAAGAAGTAGTGTAGGTACATACAATTGGAAGTATTTCGTTTTTGTTTTTAATTACTGCACAGTGATTTAAATCTTCATTCTGTCAATGGTATTGCGGGATACATGTAATTATTGTAATAATCGTAAAGATTTTTAGTGCGTAGGCGGGTCCGGCGCAGGTTACAGTGGCCTAGCAATTTCAGTCGTGCGTAAGGCGTTGCCTCGGTAATAACTCGCGAACGTTTCGTGTCATTCCATCATTGGCAAAGAAAAATATCGCCACGTTCGGCTACTTACAGCCCCGCGAAACTTCGGGGGATTGTAGAGGCCCTATAAAAGTCAAACTCCACGGTCTGCAACGAGATAATGTGAATGAACATAATTGGCATCTAAAAATAAAGAGCCGTCTTGTTGATTGCTTCCAAGTTTGCCATAAACGTGAAATAAGTACGAAAACTTTTATAGACCCTAAAATTCATAGTTTAATTCTTATTTAATAGTTTTATTGAATAAATAATTTATTTAATTGAATATTGTTTTGACTGGAATAAAACAAAATGTTCTTGAAATCATTTAGGACCCATCTTAGGGACGTAAAACCGCTAGAGTTGGGCAGGGCGGGAGGATGGGTGTAATATTTCAAAGTTGCCACTCCAACAAAACAAATGAATACTTTTAGTGAAATAACCTCACTTAAACGATCCTCTTAATAGCTCTAAACGCCGTGATGCCGCGGTTTGCCTCTAATGACAGTCCTTAAACAATGAGTTATGTTAAGAGTTTTAATATTCCATTAAAATAATAATTAAGCTGTTGCTATGAAGCAGCTCTAACTAGCTCTAAGCTTGAGTATAAGTATTTACGGTTATAGTTTCTTAATTGAATTTAAATTTGCGCCTCTCTGCGGGACGCGCCGCGGATCGTGGGGATCAGATAATGGCTGTTTATAACATTTAATATCACAATAAAAACTTTCTAATTCAATTTTCGAATACACAGCGAGAATTCCAAAAAGGTTGGAGAAAAAAAATATGCTAAAGGAGATTTAGGATGGTCCACGTGTGGGTTTACTGTAAACATGTGTACACAATGGCTGAAGAGGCCACTAAAAAGCTAATATGTCGATGGGCCACGCAGTGTTGCACAACAATGCACTATTCTGTGCGCACTGTCATGCGTATAACTTTATTAAAGACGTGTCCCGTGGAGGAGCGATAGGTATGTCACTATTGACGTCTTAATGTGGGTTCGGATTTGCGGTTTTTGGCGTAATGCAGGCCATTATGTTGTAAAAAAAACTTTGTTGGTTTAGCGTTTAATAATATACGAAACTGATACTAACGTATTTAGTCCAAACATCTATTTGGAACATAATATGACTACCCTTCATATGAATTGCGATAAAAATGTTTGTCATCGTATTTCGCAATATATAACCGACATAGAGAAGGCAACATCCGCTGCCGATGCACATCCGGAAAGGTGCCATCTCAAATAAAAGCTCAGACATAATTCGTCATATTATTCATATAAAAATCAGTGCAAGATCGGCAGATGCGAAAGGATTGCACACATGTTGGCAAGGTGCGCCTGCGCCTACTATATGGCTTGTGCCAAACACTTCTCTTGGCAAACAATCGTCTATAATATTAGCTCCGGCATCTGTTTATGTAAGAATTTCTCTATTTGACCCTTTCGTATCATCTAGAAAGTTATGAATGTAACATAAAATCACGAACTTGTTTCCCCGAAGGGTTGGGCAGAGGTGCACCTATGGTGCACCCACATTTCGCCAGTAACGTTTAAGTCCCATGTAATAGGGGCGAGCCTATTGCCATCAATCGGGCACAAATCCAGACTCCGGGTCGCTACTGAGAAATTCTAGATAGAAAAACCCAATAACACTTTGCCCGACCTGAGAATCGAACCCAGGACCTCATGCTCGGCAGTAGCGCTTGCGACCACTAGACCAACGAGGCAGTCAAGTTAGGAATGTTATTGTTATTATTATGTTAATGTTATAATTGGCGTTTAAAGTTGTCCGTTGGTAATTTCTTGAAGGTACTGAATTGCGTTTGAATTATTCGAGTTTAAGTTCAATATAATTAGATATTAAAATAATTGACACAGGAATTCATAACAAAGCAGAATCAAGTAAAGGAGGAAGAAATATAATTCTGATAGGTAGTCAAACGGCAATGCTCTTATTTTGAAAAAGAAAGATTTTCTGATAATCTGAACTTTGCTAGACGCAAATATAATGTGCAAATAAATATCACCCATTCATATTTATTGAAGCCATGTTAGCGAGTTGGTTACCGATTACAAAAAAGAATTGCAAGCTGGACTGAGCAAATTGAGAATAATCGTCGCCTTTATAAACGGTAATCGGAGATATGAGATTTAAATGCAATAAAAATTGTAAATGTGTAGGTAGGTATAAAGCTGAAGGACTTGTAGTTATTTTTGCCACAGCCTTAGCAAGAAGTCGGATTCTGTGGAGGTCCTCGACGCGTGGCGCGGTGCCTTTTAAAGCAAGCCTCGGTTCCAGTTTAGTAATTAAAGTTACAACTTTATCGATCAAAGACTTTCCAATACACGAGGGACCACCGGGCCGCGTATCTGCATCGACTGGACCCAACGGTATATAAATATTAGCTAGGCCACGTAATGGAACTGTCAGCCGATCGCTCCTTGTCTACCAATAATCCTTCCAATGAGTTTATTACTAGTGCACTGCCCACATAGTTGGGGCCCACTTTCGTTGGCACACGACGGACGAATAAGGATAACAGCCCATTAATTTTGCAAGTTAAACAAGACTTTACTTTTTGTGCGTCGATGGGACAGACGCATGTACACTTTTTCCTAGGCTTTATCTGCTTGTATATACGCGATGATTAACAAGTAGATGAGTTTATCAACTGCCTCCACGGACACGATGTTCTCATCGCTATTTAGGGAAGCTCAATCAAAATGTATTTCCATTGCAATTTACACAGTAGGGTCCTTTCAGTTCATTGTTAGTTTCGTTTTAAAATCTCCAAGTATGAATGAAAAGACTGTAATTATCGGTTATGGTTTCGTTTGCTCTTTCGTAGCTTATTGTGTTCAGTAGATGTCTCTATTTTGCGATTTTCTAAGGTGTGGGCTGGCTAAATGTTATTTGACGATAGTATTGTGAGCACGCCCGCAGTGCCATTGTGTCCGCACTTTGTGATTCTATGTATCACTCCCACAATTTTATTATATTTTGCGAATTCACTTGCAGGAAGGAGAATTTGAACTAAGATGATTGATGGTCTTAATATTCGTTCTGGGATTCGATTGTTCATATGTGAGAAGTGATATGACTCTGGGGAAAAAGTGTATAAAATTATATTAGTCGCCGTCCTTATTACAGATGTGAAACATAAAAAAAAAATCTATCCAAATCTTCATCAACGGGATTAGAAACTTCACTAAATTCACGCTCCTTAATTTGTTATATGTAGGTAGCTTAATACTTCTTACTCACGACACTCAGGTGTATTTTTTATTTACCCTTCAGACAGTACATGATCCACCGTATAACACCTTAATAAAACAATTTACTTATATGACTCCAAATTGTTATATTGCCCATCGATTGAAGCGTGACAAAAACAAAACAACGTTTACATAAAAAGTTGAACCATGGGCCAAAATGTAATTCTAACAGCTTCTTGGAGGAGACATCGAGTCTATTAAAATCACTTTAGCGCCTTCTTCAATGGATGATTGAAAGCTTCTAAACAATTCATTCTTCTTTTCAATGGCCTGGCCCACATTCCTTGTGTAATCTTTTTAAAGGACAATGGATATGACAAAGGCGAGCCCTTCACTATTGAAGAGCGTGTAAAATACTGACGCTCTAAATTAAGGTAATATTTTTCAGTTATTCTGATTCAGTGTAGGCAATGCCGCCCAGTATGCAGGTTCTGCAGTCCTTACAGCTTCAAGTGTTAATGAAAAAGTATAATTTTTTATAATCAACCTTATTTAATAAGGCATAGGATTCGTTTTCGCCTTTTGGAAGTGGTTCGCAAAGTTTTGTTGTAGATATCCCTATTGGCTACGGTCTCGCTGTTGTTACTCTAAACACAAAGCAACTCGCCTCTTGAATTTTTATTTTGCCGACCGTAATAAATCTCAAATCTTGTACTGCAAACCGCATGGGTTTCCACTTGTGCCTTTATTATGAATTTAATGAAAGTTATATTGTTTACGTAATAGTGAAAATAACAGCTGATCCACAAGGCGCCATAACTCTGTTGTAACTTTGAAATATTAAAATTCTCTTCTCAACTATTTCTTGACTATGTTTTACATTGTTGGTTAGCATTGGATAACACGCAGATAAGTTCTAACTACCTACTTATTTTATGAGCTCATGTAGCTACTGGAAATGCATACTTTTGTCGTTTATTGCTCATAACGCAGATTACCCCATATTCCTTTTTGAATGCTTTTTTTTAGCAGAAATTATTCTCGTAGTCTTGTGTAAATAATTATTCGGCTATAAAGAGAGGGATATAAAAGTATAATCTTTGTATTTATTTTTTAAATAGATAAGGATGTAATATTTGTAAGTGCTGGATATTTTACTGGATAAGCACTGGAAATATAACAACATGCTATAAATATAGTATTCAAAATTATGAACATGATCTAATTGTAATCCAAAAATGAATCAAAACGATTCAATCTATCACGGTCAACATTTATTTAAATTCAATGGCACGTGTACAGGTCCAACGCAGTAAACCTTTGAACGAATATTCCAGGTACGATCCCAAAAAAATGATTTAAAGTAGGGGAGTGAGGGGTCCCATCCATTTTTTTGGACAAGGTGGGCCCATATAACGCGGTGCGACTGCCCGTAGCGCTCATTCACTAGACCGTGGTCGACTATATCGAAGCTCCCAAAAGTTCTCTATCATTTCTACCTGCCGCGTGCGCATCTAACTGTCCTTGCAATCATTCATCAAAATGCTTCAAGGAATTCATCATAAGCCGTCCGAGTATCACATTGCTTACGTCAAAAGTAACGCCCCGAGAATGGTGGCCCTTGCACCAGCTCCTGAAAAAAAATATTTGACCTTGGACATGCAGTCTGATAAGAAGAAGTATAATTACAAGAACAACGTGTACACCGGTCCTCAAGCAGTTTCAATCGCGAGGAGGAATGCCCGGGAAAGGAATCGTGTGAAACAAGTGAACGACGGATTCAATGCTTTGAGGAAAAGATTGCCTGCTGCTGTCATTGCTGCGCTGTCTGGAGGTGCGCGTCGTGGATCTGGGAAGAAACTCAGTAAAGTGGACACACTTAAAATGGTCGTGGAATACATCAGGTATTTACAGAACATGATTGATGAAAGCGATGCAGCGCACGGGGTGACAAGAACCACGCAAACTGTGCCGTCTCGAGCGCCGTTCGAAGTAGATGAAGGCATTTTCGATGGAAATTCTCCGTATTCAGACTCAGTGCTATCTCCAGCTGGTTCAGAGTGTTCGTCAGGAGTGTCGTCTGCGTACTCAGGTGGTTACATCCCAAATAACTACCAGACACAAGAACAAGTGAGTCCTATGGATGAAGATGACTTACTTGACGCTATAACTTGGTGGCAGCACAAGTAATGGAATAGCAAGTGTAGTCATGTGCGTGGTGTCTAGTCTTCAGAGTTAAGGAACTCTTGAGTAATGTATTGCCTTAATAAAATTATTAGTTGTAAATAACACAAAACATAACATCACGCCTTGTTTCCCCGAAGTGTTTGTATAGTACGCCCACATTTTGCCAGTTATGAAATAGGAGGCGAGCCTATTGCCATCAACCGGGCACAAATACAGATTAAATCCTGACTAAATAGTCAACTAGATATTGTAAATAATTAAGTTATTGTTACGGCTGTGATTGTACATTCTGTAAGAAAAATATTTTAGTAGCTTTACTCACGATGTAAATATGTATAAAAGAATGGTAATATAAATGAAAATATACAATTTAATACTAATGTGCTTTGTGGTTTTAATCTGATTTTTTATCATTCCCATTATGTTGAACTAATGGGAAAGCACAAGATAATCCCCCAGACTAAGAATTAACATAAGTCTTAGATTCACATCCCCTACAAGCATTACCTTTATGAATCAGCGCTTTTACCGTCAGCGAAATGAATACTATCCTGACATTTATAGTACAATAAACTTCCAATGATAAAACAGAAACGCTTATAAAGATCATAGCGTTGCAAAAAAAGTAATGTAAAGGAAGAAGAGAAGTTTCCTACAGAACGCTCTTCGCTTTCACGATCCTTAAATGTTTATGAGAGGTATTGCTTATGATAGAATAAGGTGCCAACGAGATAGGGAATAAATCAAATCAGAAGGATTAAGGTTTGTTAAGACATCACATTTCGGGAGCTTTTCATTTTTGGGCCTTTAATATAAACATCATAACATCAGGCTTTGTTTTCCCGAAGGGTTAGGCAGAGGTGTATCTATTATAGTACACCCACATACCCTTAATAGCCTTTAATATAATGATGTATTACATTATTAGTAAAAGTATAAAATGCCAAGACACCAATAATGCCAGCTGTACTGCTGGGGAGTATGTTGCGCCACTTATTCTTCCCAGCTAAAGCACTATATGAAGTGGTGAAGGGAAGGCGTTTTGGGGGACCGTCATAAATATGTAATTTTGACGTTCGAAAAGTGCTGATTCTCAGCCTAGTTTGAATAAATCACAGTTGATTTTGAATAGTGTTCAACAGTGTAGGCTGGCTCATTATTTATTTATTAGCTGATATTTTATAAAATCTTTAAATGACTGATTTCAATAAAATAATAATGATTGTAGAATTCAGTATGAGATTTACCGTTTCAAGGTGCTACAGATTCTAAAAGCTGAACGCAAATTCCGATAAAAAGTGTGAAAATAAATAAATTACCTTTAAGTCCATTATCGAAAGAAACGGTAAACGAGATACGAAAGCTCGTAGAGATAGCCGTGCAGAATTATTTTATCTTCGTAGATTTAAAAAAGTACTGATACGGCCAGCAAGCTTGATTAAGCCATCGATGCGCAAACGCAGCTCCGGTACATTGTTATACAAGATTAATGGTGTTCACCAAGATAAGGAGGTGGGAGCTAAATGCATTTACATGTGCGAATAAAAAGACACTGATAAAGGACAAAGAAGCTCGCGACGAATAAAAATGGTACCATTTATTGTGACACATACGGTTGTGCTAAATGTGGTGCTTGCTGTAGAGCTTCAAGTTAGATAATTGTTCGAACTTTTTTGTTGGTGCATTATTTGAGAAGAACATTTTTCTTTTTCACATCAATTTTTTTTTTTTTGCAATTGTTATTGCTATTAAAATAATACTTGGTACAAAAATAAATATAAATCAATTTCCGATGACTAATCTAACGAAATTCTCAAACAGTTTCCAACTTTATACGGATAAAGCAAAGCTTCTAGAAAATAACGACGGTTTCAGTAAATAGTTCGTCCTAGCATATAAGGCCTTGCACGATATCTCATGTTGTCGTCCAACATAAATTAACATTAGGCTTAATAAAACTTTTAATAGCTCGCGTGTCGTGGCGTCCGTGTGTAAAACAAACAGATTTATATGCAATCGCAGATTGTGGTTTACGATTATGGAAAATGCTGATAGAAGAGGAAGCTAACGAGTAATTAAAACTAATGCGAGTCAGTGCAGACGTTAACTCACGTAATTGCGATTAATATTTTTACGATCAGCAACACTGGCGAGCACGTGGGAAAGTGTTCCAGGGCTACAATGAACGCTGCGTGTTCCGTCTTTAAGCATAAAAGATTAGTGTTCTTTATTTAAAAACATGACGTTTACATTACGCTGCTTTTATTTGCTTCCGTTTTCTATAAAAAGGTTGCTACAATCTACAATAGAATCGAACGATTTCGCCAAATTCCGGAAACTATTAATTCTATCAGCGCTTTGTATCGATAATCTTATTATTTGGGGCACGTGAGCTTTGTTGTGTTCGTGATATTTGCGAGTACTCGACGATAAGGCACACGTATTTAGGATACTTTTGTGAACTTTGGGCAGACTTATTTACCTTCGGTGTAGAACAATCGAACAGAAAATACTTTAAAGTGCTCTTATAAAATGGATACAATGTAGTTTATAAAAGCTTTTAATTTTCTAATGATAAAATATTAGAGTATGAAACTTTAACGATTAAATAAAACTTAGCTAAATTATGTAGGTGATAACTTGATAAGCTAACATTAGCCTGCACTATACTGCCATTTAATATTAGATAACGATTACCTATAAAACTTCTTATGAGATTGGGTTCTTTTTATCCGTTTCTTGTTTTGTTAAAGAGCCCTTTCTTCAATTACCGATTAAATCTTTAAATTTCCTTAGAAGTATTAGAAGTAATAACGTTTGTTTATACACTCACTTAATACTTTATCTCACTAAATCAGTTAACCAGTGTTTGGCATAGATAGTATCTCTTTGTTGCTTCGTTTGTAAGCGCTATTGTTCGTAATTCGCTCAACTTGCAGTTCAAACGGGTCTAAGCGATTGTTATTGATAATTTTCTATAATTTCTTTGAAACCATTCAATAGGTGCGTTCATTTGTTATATTTTAATTAATCCCCCACTTTCACTGTTATTGTATTTATAATTAATGGTTGGCTGGAAATAAATCGTTGAAATTAATTTTAGAATGACGTACTCTTCTTTAGAGAGACGAGCTATAACCATAATAATTTCAATGTTCGTGCATGAACTGCAAGCAACATTAAAAATTACAATAACGATTGGCTTTTTCACATAATTTCGTAATTTTAATACGTCTAAAAACTGTTTTGTGCGGCGGTACGGTAGGTATACACGTAATTGGTACAATGATACGGGACAAGCAAGGGCCATCACTTATGCAAATGGTTTATAGCCCGACTCAGTTCCGACGCGGGACCGCCGCCGCATGATTTATTACAAATCGGTACATTATATGTATACCTGAATACATTTACCATACACATGTTGCTCTGACCTTAAACACCGAACTTAAGACTTTATTTATCGTTTTATGATTGATAATTATCACGTTATTAGATTATTTATACACTGGATAGAGATTAACGGTATTAAGAGTAATTTGTACTATATTGCTGTCAATAAGAGTTGTATCTGTGGCAGCCAACATAGATATTAAGAAATCAAAAAATGTGTAAGTTATACGTAAATCAAGCAGATTGCATTATTAAAAAGTAATTTGAAGATTAGAAAGCTAATCACCTTTTATTGTGATTACTAATTTTATTTCTACCAATCTTCCTTTCATTCACTCGTTTACAAATGCCTACAACAGTTACCACATAAGTTACGTTCAGACAGAGAGAAGAAATAAGGCAAGCGGCGGACAGGTCCTCGTACATAAATAATCGTCGGATATCGGCTTCCTTCGGCTGCGCTGGCGCTGGGAACCCGCGATGTGATCGACGCGGCCCGGGTCACGCGTAGGGTGACCATTTCGAAATTTGAAAAGTCCTAACAAAAAGCCGGACATTTGCAAAAAAAAAGTCCGGACATTTATTACTTTTTTATTTTGTAAAAAAATCCCGTAAGTAAATGAGCCGGACATGTCCGGACATATCCGGACGTGTGGTAAACCTAGTCATGTGCTTTTTTATATCGCTGTTGTGCCATCCGAATAGGGCAACATTGTAATGACTGACATAAATAAGGAAGTGCTGTACTAACGAATTTACGAAATTGGAAACTTTCAGCAAGCCATCACCGTCATTACATATATTAGCACAAAAAACATCCGAGGCAACTGGCAACATTCAGTTCAGTGAAAAAGAAATTTGCAGTTAATAACTGATAAGTTTAAGTATAAGACTTTTGCCGTCATCAGTGTAACAACAGAAGGAAAGAAAAATAGTTTTTAGTTTTTACTACTTATATTTTATTTAGCTTGCTTTATTTATTTATTATATCATTAATATTTTGCATATCACTTAATAAATTCGAACGAATTGGCGAAAGTTCTTCCAGTAAATAAATATTAAGATTTAAAATCAGTAGGTACTACATAAAGGTGTTTAAAAAAAAAAAACAAATTATTTCTTTCATAAGAATAAAATAAAACATCTGTCGACCAGTAGCAGATTCAAAGAAAATAATTACAAGTTATAATTAGTTGTGTTGCGTTGAAAGCGTGAGCACTTGACCGCAAAACAAAAAGTATCGTCTTACACGAAAATATGAATTGTGATATACGATAGTGCTAATTCCAAATTGTTAGGCACACATTTTTAAATTGTTGAATGAAATGAAGTTATAATTATTATTTTTGTTCCTCACCATGGCATGCTTCCATACGAAAAAAAAAAAACTAAAAAACCTTTTGAATTTCTTCAACATTCGCAATCGGAAGATACACTTTTGTGATGTGCAATTTGAGAATGATTTCCGCATGAAATACACCAAATAACCAACTCTCATGTTGCTACGTTTTTTCTTCGTTTCCTCCGTCTTTTTAAACACTTCACTGCGGTTCGATTTGTATGAAATTGTCCGGGTTTCTCTAAGGGCGCATTGTAACAACCGTTTTTTCTTGTAATTTCGTACTTCAAATTGCGTAACATCGTTTACCGCGTACTTTAGTGGCTTCAATATACAACAATTTAAATAAAAAATACCTTTTAAAGATACCGACGCATTTTATTTCATTTTAATGGCACTTAAGGTGGAAACATACCGAAAATGTATTTTATTAGATTTCGAAGCTTGGAATGTGTGTGTATCGGCTACCGGGGTGTCTAATAAATATCTGTAGCTTCATAATATAACGTATTTTATAAACTAGTCATTTACAAGCGGTAACACTGGTAACATTCGTAAATATGTCGTTGTGCATGTGTTTATGTGAACATCAGCTAGTGATGTGACATAATACCACCAATACTCGACTCGATATAAAGTTAAAACAGGAGCCAATTGACTGTTTAAAAGTGTCCAATAAGGCAGGTGTTGAATATTATAGTGCCAATTGACATGAATGAACCAAACTGAATCGATTTAAAAGCAATAACATTATATTGCTGATCAATACTATAACGTGTAATAAGATGTACCAAATTAAATGTGTCCTTAAGTGCAAGAATATCAAGTGACAAAAAAAAGTTAAAAGTATAATCACGCATTCGAACAGTTATATTAGTCGAGGAGTCGATTATTTTTGCATAATAACATCGAGTCGAGTTGAATGTAGTGAGTGGATTGCACCATTACATAGACACGGGATGAAGATGTTAGTTTAGTAGACAGGACAGTGGCAATGCAGTGATTTAGATAGAACACCGCTGCGCCCAGCGTGACCTTACTGTAATAATTTACAATAGAAATTATTGATTTTATTGTACATTCAATATCCATTCAATTTCTATCGATGCTAGTGTAAGCAGTAAAAAGAAAGTACCTATGTGGTAGTTAAGATGTTGCTAGAAATAAAAGTAGGTAACTACATAGATCGGAATTCAGTGGAACTCTATGTCAGAATAAAAGGAAGGATGCGCCAGGGATATTATTAAAGCTGTTTATGCTGTACGCAGAAACAAAATAAATAAATGTAGGTAATTAAAAAATGTTTATATTTATGATCAGTGAAAATAAACCAGCAAAAGGAAATCCGCAAGAAAAGTATGCACTTCCAGAATTATTAGAAGATAAATCTAACGAAATCGCCCACAATTAAAATTATACAGCCAATCAAATGCTAAACCGACTTACGTTGAAAACTTTAATTGAAATTAATGCACCTTGCCCTAGATTTATACGGTAACAAAAAATATTATCTGAAGAGGACAGCTAAGGAGTGATCCTTAAAATGTCGGCGTGAATCTCATAAAAGGGATTATAGGTTTGAGAAGCTTAATGCTCTAGGATTCAATTAGGTGAAATAAGCTTAAGTGGGTTGTATCCGCTGTTATGACAGCAGTCAAATTACCAGGACCTGTCGCTTCCGCCGTATTACAAAACTTTTAGTGAGGGTGACGAGTAATGACGTAAATATTATGCTTATAATTTAATGTTTATTGTTCGTTTCTTGGTTTGATTGAAATATGATGACGATTCCCACAGTTGAATTAAAATGCGAACTTGGTGCCGTACGACTCAGTTTATTCTGATTCCTTTTGAATTTCATCCATCTGAAAATGTGCAGTGGTTTCAAGTAGACCATTTCTGTATAATTAACACGTACTTGTTTTTTTTTTGTACTTTTGCTAGAATAAATTGTGTTTTCCCAGTCGACAAAAGCCGAAAAGGTTTTCCAGAAACGAGATATTTTTTTTCTTTTATCTACCTATATAAGTGTACTCCTGAATTTCAGGAGTTTTTGTCAGAGCAGTACAAAGTTACGATTCAGGAAGGCGATTCTCGGTTTACACTCGAAGCTTGGCACATTCGTCATTACGGCTAGTCTCCTATGTCGCATAAAATGGTGACATTATCCAGAATCATTTATTCTCAGTACAAAAGTGATTGTCATAAAAAGTACGGTACTGCACCGACCAGGAACTAGACCACCACCTCTGAAAGCAGTATTATTGTAATGTTACTTCAGTGTGGGAAAGAGATGGAGCTAGACGTCCTGTATAGTTCCATCTCTTTCTCATACTGAAGTAACATAAAAATAATACTGCTGTAAGAGGTGGTGGTTGGCTCCCAGATCGAATCACCGGCTCTCAGAAGTCTGAACGACTGCTGCGTCCTGCTGTTCCAACGACGCTGCTGTAAGTGTCCCGGCTACATTACTCTATCATATCTCACATCTCATGTCTTATCCTTGCAAAAACAAATTTCACCTAGAAGGTCAAGCAGTAGGGGTCTCGCCACGACACGAATTTCAATTTCTTAAGTGAATCTGTCGTAATGCATGACAACTTTGGGCGAGACGTGTAATCGTCCGGCGGATTCCTAAGCTGGCTACCGGACAGCGCGCGATACTTAACGCCGACTATTCGTGTAAACTAATGATCATTATAATATATATTCTTTACATATTGTGTTTTTGTTAGTAATAAGATTTATGTAAAAAAAATACATATTTGAACTCTTTATTGTTCGAAATGATTTTGAAACGCACTATGTTGGTGGCCCTGAATAATAAATTATCACACCATACTTTGGAGCTTAGTTTTGGTCGTACTTCCCTGTAACATATATACACAACTCCCACGCGCCAAAATCCTGAACTGAGGATGACAGCCTTTTGCAGCGCGGGAACCTGGAGGATGTAGGACTTAAAATTAGTAGTTCTGTTCAACTCCATCCGCGACAGCTTCGACAATGTCTTTCCTTCGGCACTAATTTGACCTTGCCTCCTTCTCTCTCGATGTCTGTGGGTTCCACCGGGAAATGTAACTGGCGAGAATTTATTGCTGATATCTTGAAAATACCCCCTCACATTTTTACAGGAGTTGTGGCTTTATTATTTTGTCTTTAAAGGGATTTTAGTATGTCTAGTGGAACAAATTAATGTATAGTGTAGTTAATTACAAATTAATATCAGCTATTTCAAAAGTCCTCACTTGCAGGAGCGGTACCGCGTTTGTTGCGCTTGAGTCGCGATCGCGTTCGACCCTTTCGACCCTTCTTGCCCTCAATCAGAGCAAAGCCCTCCTCGTCCACTTGACTGGTTTAGGGGGCTTCCGTTTCTGTGTCACAGGCTGACAATTTTGACGGAGGCGTGAAGTTTTCTTTGCGTAAGCTTCCTGGTTGTAGTAATCGCAGCGTTTTCTTCAATATTTTGTATGAACGCAACCACGAACTCGAACCACATTTTGTTTAAAAAAAAAATGTTTCTTACGTTTGACGTAGATCCGCGGTTGACATGACGACATGTACGTACGGTCGACATGACGACATGTATGTAGCATGTCGCATATAAACTAGGAAAGCCGTGTGGCTTTCCTGCGAGAAATGCTTGCCGGTAATAGCTTCACAAATCCGATGTTCATGAACGCGTGATGCGCGGGAATCACCTTCTAGTTTTGCTAAAATATTATTATTTTCACAATCATAGGCAAACGCTGGAAACATTTTTCCGAAACTACATCGTTTGGTCTTAGGGATACAAAAATGCACTTCTGAATTTCAGGATTGTTCTTGATGGTGCTCGTGTCAGGCAACAAAAAGCAACATGAAGCTTAATATTATAGTTACGATTCAGGACTAAAAATTAAAAATTAAATTTACTTAAAAACTTAAAGAGCTCTAAATTTTTAAGTACCTAGATAACGTATGTTTCCAAAGTCAAGGAACACTTATTGAACGTTTATCTCTGTTGTACTTGTGAACTTAAGAGTCAAGTGTAGGTAGCAGATAGCGCTATCATTAATGCACTGGCGCGTGTATTTCTACAGTATGCGGGTAGTGATACTAAACACTCTTATTTCGATGGAATAAGGTTGATTTTGGAATAACATTGGGACATCTACTTGTAATTCGCGCAAGTTCATTGTTAGCAGTATTCAGCACGTGACGGACAGTTAGTACCTACAGGTATCGTCAACGTGCCAACTTGATAAGTGTACTGGCATGTAGCCTTCACCAAAAGCTTGCATTTGTATTTACACCGCTATTTATCACGGATAGTTCCGATCACAATGGACAGCTAAACATCTACTGCAAACTTAAGTTAGTTCTTTTAAAGGTTAACTTCGATAAAAACTGCTGAACAAAGCTAATTCGAGCACTTGTGAATAGTAAAGGCTTGTAAAGGCAAATGATATATTATTGTGTGAACCACATTAAAAACAGGAACCTGTTCACAGTTGACATGTATTCAAAAGCATTTTTCACACAGTTTGAGAAAGGCAGTTTGAAAAAGTCCAAACATTCGGGAAAATAATGTTCCCACGTTGTGTGCGAATAGCTTCCGCATCAGGTGCAGAATCGAAAGGGTTCGTCAATCTCGAAGGGTTCCCATTACTATTGTTATTCTGATTGACAATCGCCCTCTCAAGTCGAGCCTTTTTTCTGCCAGATATAAAACTAATATTGGTAGGTCCCATCCTCTTCCGCCAGCTTTTTTGTACGTCACTGCACTGCATTTAGTTTTGGGAAAAAAGTTACTTTATTTGAATTGCTTTTAGTCTTTTTATGACGTTGTATATCAAATTCATATCGAGTTTACAATTACGTTCAACGACCTTTTTCTTTGAGCATCCTATTTCTTCATGGGTAAAAGTTTTCTGGTGTTAGGTGTTTGTCGATAGTGATACAGTTTTTAAATAAAGTAATTAATTATTTCAAGGTCAATAAATTGTGAGCGGGCCTAAAACGGTGATAAGAATATCCAAAGGGTTACCACCCAAAGGCGCGAATGGAATTTTATTTAATTACATTATCTAATTAGATACAGCGTACACAATAATGCTTGCATCTGCGTTTAGTTCCGTAAATTAACAGAAAGTGGTCTACGACCGAATACTGTTTGTACTACGATATGATAGAGTTGTGTTTTGGTTGTTTTGAACTCGACTTGCTGGTGTCTGTTCCACGCGAGAAGTGTCGCCGGCGTGATGAACGGCCACGCATTGATTTAAAGGGGTACGTTTGAATGAAAGAGCTTGATATTGTGTATCTCTGTAACATATCCTTAAATGCAATAAAACTATAAAGTAACCTAAACATACGAGCACTTATCTTGAATAAAAAATATTGATTCTAAAGAATAAAAAACTGATGAAAGATACGAGCCATAATTGACATGAGGTGCGAAAAAACTATATCCAATATTAAGATCGAATCTGAGCTTGTAAGACAAATCGCTCCCAACAATGTCACCCGTTGGGTGCTCAAAGACAGCGTTCGGACCCATTCATCCATTTTTTAGTTCAAGAGGTACAATTAACAATGACAGCGCAGCGGTCAGGTTGAGTTAAAAAAATTACCATGGAACGAGTTTTACTGAAATGTAGAGCTGAGTTTTTTAAATCTGTATGAATGAGGATGAAGATTTTATTGCATTTAGTATTTTGTTCATATGTCTATATTTTATGATGTTGCATCAAAAAATTCTTGCGGCATATAAAAGAGGAGATTTACATCGGTGCCCTTTGTGTCTTCTGTGGGTGATGTCGTTTGACAAAAGTGTTAACATTTTCGTCCATAAAATATTTTGACTTCTCTTCTAATGGACGTAAGCGGACAGGTTACATTTTTAATAATGTATCGTGGAATTTTGTTTGTTGTTCGATTTTAGACGCAAATGTCTTATTTATGATGTTGTCGGCGATTATACTTTTTTAAACCATTTCATTCTAGCATTTAAATAAAAAATACTATAATATTATTCATCTCTCTTTCAAGTAGGCATAACATAAAAAGGTCCATTTGTGAGTTTTCATCGATCCAAATAAATAAATCGCAATGGCAGATTGATCAATAAACATTTAAACCCAATTTCTGAGACACGCGAGAAAAGCCGCGGGCAAACAGAGTGTTTTATGTGCTTAATCCAGAATAAGTTTAATGATTGCATATCATGATTCCACCACCAGCACTCACAACATCACGACATGATAAAAATTAATAACCGTTTTCATAAGAGCCTCAAGCAACCATTGCGAATGGAAGGGTTAAACTTTACTGAACAACCCTAAAAAGTTCTACGGAAACGTTCATTATAACCTCTGCATAACATTCAAAGTGGTTTAATTATCGGTTGTCTAATGTTCGTCAAAAGCAGGTTATTAAAAACTATTAGAATATTTCAAATTGTAGATTCTTCACCCTTTCCGCCCTTGACAGGTCCAAGCTCTAATTTAGCTAAAAGTATGATTGCAGGTTATTTGCTTTAATGAAATAAATTATACAAAACTTTATTCTTTTTAATTAAACATTAAAAAAAAAGATCGATTATGATAAGGTGAAACCATATTTTGTATGAATACCAAAGGATTATTCATTTGTATCTCTGTTTTCAATTCATAATCGACAAACAACGATAGCATCGATGCGTGGACGCCTGTCAAAAGTTATATTTATTTTCTTTACAAATTCATAGAATTGTGCGAAATCACAGTGGAGATGTTTGCGGGTATCGTGGTATTATGCGCGGGCGCTCCGTTTGTCCGCACAAAGCTCCCCAACCCTTTGGTGACACAATGCGCGTCACTAATCTAGATCATGTGCACTATTGTGTGTCATTGTTGGTGCGTTCCTCCCCTCCCTCCCCCTTGCGCCCGCGCAGCTCGCTCTCAGCGGGGAGAAGCGCGGCCCTGGATATCTCACTCGATGTCGATTTATAAGAAATTACAGCGCCGCGGGTGCCAGGTAGTTGCTCCCACGGATACGTGTACACAATGCAAAAACTTTGCTGTCCAAAATCCACTAGTAAACCATACAGGAAATGAAAAATATTATTTCTTCCTATTGGCACTTTGTGTTCGACTATTATTCAGCATTATGTGTAGGTACAGATTAAAATATTTCATAAATGGCTTCCGAATTCTTTTTCATTGTGTTATTACTTTCTCCGCAATCATAAATTACGGTTGATCGTCGTTCAAGGAAGATGCTCGATGATTAGAGTGCGCTCGGCCAATCATTAACGTATGTGCAACAATTTCGTTAATAATTATGTAGAAATATTGGAAGCGGTCTCATGTGTGTTTAACTGCTTATTTCTTTATAACCTGGGGCTCAGACTAACGGAGCGATAACTTATAAATGTGTTAGAGTCGAATGTTTAAGAATGATTTTTTTTTACGCGTGGGCTGTAGTCCATTAAGTTTACGAAGATCCACTGGAAGAAACTACGCAATATACTCGTAGATAACGATACTTTTATTATAATTTAATGTTTGACACTTAATAAAGTTAAAGTGAAATATTGTATTTGTCTTAATTAATGTGAAAAAAGTTATGACATTCATAAATAACGAATGATGAGTTTAAAACATAGCCTTTGATTGCTTGTCGAAATAAACAAGAATAACAGAATCTGTGACATCATCATACGTTCAACTTAAGAGTACTCTGACATATCTGCACTATCCTCCTTACTAACAAACGTTGTATAGCGTCTGTATAGTTCCACAACGCTTTGTCTTCTTTTTTCGAAAGTCAAATTACTGACGGCTGAAAGAGAGAAATCGGTGTGTAACTATTCACCTGAAATAATAAGTTTATTAGTAAGGAGGTAAAATTATAAATGCGTAATTAACTCTGTATGTTACCTTATCACGCCTAAACTACAGAATCAATCGTTTTAAAATTTGACAGAGATATGGAACCAGGATACTGGAGAAGCTAGTTTCCATCCTGGGTGTTTAGTATTAAAAAAATATGAAATGACACGTGGACGAAGTTGCGGGCAACAACTAGTTAGATATGTTTTCTATGGTCATAATAAAAATGTAAAATCGCCCTTGCTATTCCTGCTTCTCCACACAATTGCTGTTCCATATTGCGAGTGAATGGGCGGCGTGTGCCCAAAGGACAAGTTGAGTGTCATCCCGCGGACACCGCTTAATTGACACGAATAATTATGTCGTACGACTCGTACGCAAACCACCAGCTCTTATAACAGTATACTGGGAATGATCGAGCACCGAATGATACGAGTTCGATTTTTTTTTGAGCGATTAAATTAGGTATCCATTCAATTGTCGGTAAGCGATTACGATATTAACGGTATTGTTAGAAGAATGAATGGAATGGAAAGATTTCCCCATTTTCGATTTATTACACTTTTTAATTTATCATTTGTTTGCTGCTGTTACAGTTACACACCAAGGCATGCAGTGAAACAGTAACATAAAAGAAAACCTTCTCAATCCTCCTGCTCTCTTTTCTAAGCCTTCCATCTTACGATTATGCCATTTTTGCGATATACCTAGGCTGGTTATATGATATAACTATTATAATTATATTGGTAGGTACGGCTTTTAGATAGCTTTAATTATCATGCTCATTAAAACTTGTAATTTACCGATCATACAAGGTTCACTTTATAAAATCTATAAATTATGAGAAATAATTCAAGTGCCGTACGTAGCGTCGCGTCGTGTTAAAACGAAATAAAAGAACATTACACAGTTGTACTTTTGTGTGTAACACAATGTAAAGGCGATTATCATATAAACAATTTAACACCTCGCATATAAAGGGCTGTACAGACACAAAGACACGATGCGTGCGTTCGAGATCATGTAGATTACACTTTATCACACATCTACAATTGTTGGTACAAACATTTGAAGAGCATCGTCTTTGATTGGTTTTTTGTTCAGTGTCAAATTATGTTTACATCGGCATAAAGGCTACTTTTTCTTAGTACAACGTTTTTAGGGTTCCGTAGTCAACAAGGAACCCATAGGTATAGTTTCGCCATGTCCGTCTGTCTGTCTGTCTGTCCGCGGCTTAGCTCAGAGATTCTTACTACTAGAAAGTTGTAATTTGGCACGGGTATACACATTAATCACGCCGATAAAGTGATAAAATAAAATCTGGAAAAAAGAATTTTCTTGCCAAAAATTTGCTTTCCCTGCACGTAAAGTGGGAATGACTTTTTTTTCTCGTCCATCCCACACTGTGGCGTGTCGTTGGATAGGTCGTTCAAAAATATTGCGTGTGTGTGAAAACCATTTTTCGATTCAGGGATCCGTTTACAAAAAGTTAAGCTTTAAAGTTCTAATTTTTGTCCCCCCCTGCGAGCTAAATGGTTCAAAAAAATTCACGGCAGTAGTATATATAACGAAGTTACAAGGAAAACTATCCCAGCTAAGTAGGCTTTACAAGTTAACGAGTAATAGTCGACCAACTTACATTTGCAGTTGGAATGTTTGAGAAACCATGTTTTTCAACTACAATGTTAAGTTTGTTCTTGGGATAAATTCATCCCAACTACCCTTCATTCATTTTTTACTCTTCATTGTGCGTGGTCAAACGCACTTGGCCGATTTTTAAAAGTTAGAGGAGAAGAGAACAACATCTACTCTATACATTAAATAAGATAAAGAAGTGAGATACCTACTGACTTATCTTAGAAGGATAAACGTTCAAACATAATTTTTCTATTAAGTACGTATATTATCTTGAACATAAAACCACATGTAAACGCACTTAAGGTTCTAGTCACCAGTTTTAATTTACAGTTTATTTTGCTACATTTTAATACACACATTCTCTTCTAAAAGGGATTTTAATTAATATCTAGTTTTAGTTTGTATTTCCAAAGTTATAGCGTGGTTATTCGTACACATGTTAAGGTCAGGAGGTGGGAACAACATGGCGAACTGATGCTTATCTTAGTTGTAAGACAAATATCTTCCACGTCCAACAATGTCGCTGAACATAGGACATCTCTATTCTTCTGTGATTTATATTTCTTGGAATTAATTGGATGAGTGTTTTAATGTAATTTTGAATAGATTGGCTTGTGTTGTTTACGAAATAAAAGTTTGAGAAACGAAAGTACCTGTTTCAATATTCATAGTTTAATTTCGGCACCAAATAAAGGCTCCTGCAAACAGGCGTGACACGCGATGCGACACAAAGGTAACGCGTGACGAGTGACGAGCGGTGGCTTTGTGTCGCACACGTTCCGCGTCGCGTGTCGTGCCTCTTTGCAAGAGTCTTAAACGAAGATCCACACTTCCTTCCAACCCGTACTGGGCCCGCGTGGTGGATTACGGCCCACTCCCTCTCACAGAGATGAGGCCTGTGTTCCAGCAGTGGGAACATAATAGGCTGATTATGCTGATAACTTAAACAACGGAGACCAATTAAGTGTTCTGTTCCCGAATCTTCGAGTATATAAAAGAAAAAAATAACTTTACATAAAACATCATGCATACAACAGACTTGCTGCCAAAGGTGGTGGTTATAACCACTCAATACTTCTTTACACTGGTCAAATATGTCTGTACTAATGCCATTACACGTTAGCACATATCTTTATGATTTTCCTAAATGTAACACTCAATTCACAAGGGATCTTTGATAAGTAATCATTCTTGTTCCTTCTGCGATATACTCGAAAACAATACACGAGCGCGCATAAACAACACATGCATGCATATGCGTTTAAGTTGAATAGATTTCAACATTCGTTACGTTCGGAATTGCCATTTTTTCTCGTTTCCCATGAAGCCATAAGGCACGTGTATAAATCCCTGCGCCTGCGCATGGCCTAGGGGGTGGACGCTTCCTTTTTACTTCACCTTTGTTACGCTTGCCAGCGAATTTATTTCTTATTCGCGCGTTGAGTTGCGCTTCCTGGGCGGTTGGCTGTACCCGCTGGCGGTGGGCTATGTGACACACGGTACGCTGAAACTATGGGTGGAAGATTGATTAACTGGTTCAAAAAATTAAATTAAATTGTTACGCCACGGGATGATGATGTTACTACAATAAGTGATATCGCAGGATCTCTCCCGTGACATATTTGTCGCCTTTTACGATACCCTAGGGAGGTTTGAGGGTGGCCTTATTCTAAACTTGACTTGGTAACATTTGTTACATGTTAGTCGTCATTATGGAAGTTTTGCAAATTTTTCGATATATCTATTTTTTTGTTACCTAGGAGCACAATGACCAATTAGCGTCAACCCATTTCACATTAATTTATTGCAAGCCAAAATAAAACATATTAAAGAAAAACATGTAATATTAATTAATATATACTAGATTTTGTTTGAAAAAGTACTTTATTTGTAAAATCAGTTTTTGTAGATCCTCTACAAAAAGTGCTACAAGAAATCGTAGCGCGCTACGAATAGCCTACGCACCTACGACAATTGTTGGTCAAACAATTTGTTCGTGTGTACTTCGCTGTCGGCAGCGGGAGCATTCGTTAATCCGCGGATGACTGTGAATTCTTTATTCTTTAGTGTTTTAAGTAAGCACATACCTACAGAAATGGACGTATATGTACTTTATGTACTACGTATGTACATTTATATGGCCGCAAACAATTATCTTGCCTTTTGTTTTGACTTTACAGCTTTATGTTAAATCGAGACATGATTTTTATTGTTAGTCTGTGGGTTTATAGTACATAATGAACAAATAGGGTATTATAAAGTTTAATTATTTATCGATATCGTTTGTAAAGTTATTTAGACATATCGCTAACTATTTACTGATTGTACAGTATCGTGGGAAAGTCCTCGCTTCGCTTGTATCCGTTCACTTGCAATACTATTGTTTTTGACTATTTTTATTCAGATTAATGCAAATGGGTTGGTACCTACTGTTACTTGAACGTGTTCTTAATTGAATGTGAACGAGCGAATGGAATCTTTAATGACAATAAGCTAGGGCCTCTCAAATAGGAGAAAAAATATAAAAGTATCAATTATGTGGTGACGTAGTTTGTCTAAGTTACAAGACTATAATACATTTTACAATTAAGATCAAAGCATTTCCGGTCGATCATATTTTTTATAAATTCCTACTTCAGCACGTTTACATTAAACTTAGAGTTCATCATCATCAGTCTACATCAGTCCACTGCTGGACATAGGCCTCTCCAATTGCACGCTATTCAGCTCGATTCTTGGCAGCTCTCATCCAGCTGCTACCAGCCACCCAGCGAAGATTGCCGCTCCATCTAGCCTGAGGGCGTCGTTCGTTACGTTACCCCAACGGTCATCGGTTCTACGGTTAATATGGCCGGCCCATTGCCACTTCAGCTTGCTTATTCTGTGAGCTATGTATGTCGACAACTTTTTGTTCTCTGCTGGATCACCTCGTTCCGGATTCTATCCCTCAGAGAGATGCCAAGCATCGCTTGTTCCATAGTTTGTTGAGCGACCTTGAATTTATGGACCAGTCGTACCGTGAGTGTCCACATTTCGGCTCCGTAAGTCATAACAGGCAGGACGCACTGATTGAAGACTTTAGTCTTTAGGCTCTGCGGAATACCCGACGAGAAGACTCAACGAAGCTTCCCAAACGCTGCCCAGCCCAGCTGAATTCTTATGTTAGCCTCTCTCTCAAAGCTATTCTTACCAAACTTAGGGTTATTCTAAATAAAATAAATAAATAATAATCATATTCGGTAAGTTCCTCTCGTAGCACAAATGTTACTTTAAGCTTAAATAGCTGTACCTATCTGTTAAATCTCGCTCCCAATCCCTGATTAATCGATTACCCTGCACTATCCTGTACTTATTTTAAAACGTCCGATCCATCTCAAAAGCTAAAGATCAAAGCTGCCATAAATATCGGCACTCTGATACGGTATATCACGTGTAACTAAATTCTAATGCTACTAATTGGATGCAAATCTAACCTGAATACTAACAAGCGGTGTTTAGTCCGGTCAAATGTTATAAATCAAGTGGACCAGATTAAACGGATAACGTCTTTCCCTCATAAAAATGTAGCAAAAAATATGGTCCAAATGTGGTTTGAACAGTGGCCCTCCGCAATAAGGCCCGGGGCTAGCGATTTTTGTCTTTATTTATTTTTTCATTTTACCTTTCTATAATTGCCCCCAATATTTCAAAAGTTTATTACCCCGTGTGAAATATTGGTATTCGTAAAAAAATGGTAAAGAACTCCGATGTAGAAAAGGGTTGATTATTGTTCTGTTTTAGCATTAATCGTGGTACATAATTAGCTACATTTTCTGATAAATGAGCAAAGATTTAGGAGCTACTTAAAAATGTACATACCTCAAGTACATTTTTAAGTAGCTCCTAATCATTTAAGAATTAATCAGGTATGTGCATTACTGTTAATGTGCAACATGTCTCCAATGTAATTATACATGTAAAAAAGACGTTTAGCTAATGTTAATTTTCCATTTACTTGAAGTCATTAAGTAGATACAGAGATATTGATAGGTACGCTACCGAACATGTAAGTATAACTAATTGATTAAAATATTTATTTTTATTGCTTTATAAGCTGCTCAATCTTAATGTCTTTTAATACATAGGTGCTAATGTAACACCTTTAGCTTAATTATGTGGATCATTAGGTGATATCATACCGTCTGAAATGATTCAGGTATAATTGTTGTTATCCGTTTAAGCGGTATAAATCTTGTGTTGTTATGCTGTGTGATTTATGTGCTGCGTGTACGCCGATCGCTGCCGTAGGAGACGGTTTCCCACGTCCGTTCTTGTCAGTAATTATTATTCAACATTTATTTCGAGTCAGCGGCTACTACGAAAATTTGGAGTTAAGTTAGAGTTGGTTGATATTATATTGTTGAGAAAAGAAACATGCACTTCTGAAGAAATAATTGAAAAATAATGAAACATATTAAAGAGAAAATAAATACCTTAGTTGGCCAGGGACATAAATGAGTTTTTTTTAATAATCAAAGGAACACAAGATATGGATTATCTTTGTGAAAGACAGTCATAAAAATGTTCGAATTCTTTCGGAGGGGTGGTCCAAAATCTAAAACACAAGTAAAACCCAAAAACCAAGAACCTTATAGCTTTTTTGCACATTATTATCCCGTTCTATAGATACGTCTCAGGGACGTATTTGATAAAGTCGTCGAGACTCTTATCAATGGGTGAAGTCTTTTTAGAATTGGCGCCATACAGATTAAGATACTGCCCTTAATGTGTTAATTAAAAAAATAACTTTTCTTTTTTTCACACGCGTTATCAACCACTTAAGTAAATGAAGATAGGGTTACATTATCGCGGTTTTTACACTTATAAAAGCGTTAAAATTTAATCAACGAGAGGTGTAATACGTCAGAAACCACATAATTCATTATCAGAATCTGGGGGCATTAATTGGCATTTAAAATAATTAATTTGGTCATTAAACAATTTAAATTAATTGCGAAGAGTTTGCGATGCTAAAGTGCCTGACTTTTATTACAACTTGACTAAGTTATTATCTCTTATATTGGGTGATAATGGGTGCCTCACAAATCAGTAATGAATGGAAGCTTTATTATGTAAATTAAAGCAGTTGATAGTAATGTATAATGACTAATAAAAGTTTTTATCTGCGGAGTCAATAAGTATTTTCTCGTTCAATCACGAAGAAAATAACCTTAATGACAATTTACATATATTACATCATATATTATGTATACTTAAATGTATTTTTTTGAATATTCTGTTACTGAAACAACATAAAGATCCTTACTAGTTATGTAAACTAAAATATAAATAAGAAATCCAGACCTTACGTAAAATGACCAACGATACAGTCATGTATTTTCCAATATAGATAACTTTTTATGACGCAATAAATATATTTCATTAATACACAATATTTATACGTTGGCATTGTGATGTCTTCTAGCTCCGAAGATTTATGTATGAACACAAAACATTTTATAGGGGGATGGCTCGTTAACACCAATGTAAACGTCGACCAGTGAAATATCTCAGTTACTGTCGGTAACAGTAACGGGTCGTTGCTTGCTTCACCATTCGTATCATTGACATTCAAATGTTGACGAATTAATAGGGACAGTGTTATGACCATGTCGTAATATTTTGAAGAATAGTACCTCTTTTATTGTGCCTCGTAAAATAGAAAGTGTTTGTTTATTAGAAACTCGATATGTGGATGTATTTTTTACTACTTACATCAATAACAGATTTCAGCAACAACCGAATCTCCACCATGCATCAAGTCGACCTTAGGACTTCCATATCTCTATGTGATTGGGAGACCAGTAGGCCTAGCACGAACGCGGAGAGTAGGACGTAACGTAAATTCGAATTTTAAATTTTAAATTCGAAAATTCTCGTTCTCACACATAATATTTATTTATTTTTAAGACTTTATTCATTACTATGGGTGATATTAATTGTACTTGCCGCATATAAAACCAAAATGCTGATAGGTTGTATTTTCTATTCAAATATCGTTCGAATTTACGTTACGTTGATTTCGCGCGTTCGTGCTGGGACCTCATGTTTCCGTCGCTGTATGTAATGGTGATATTTAGCCGCATTCAAAAATATTGCAAGTTGAGTCAGCATCGTTGGTAAACGGCTAAGACAGTTCCCACTCTTAACAGAGCGGGAACTAAAGAATTGATAAACATAAATGTTAACTATAATTACCTACTTACTTTATGAATCAGGTAATACGTTTCTTAATTAAGGTTATATTCGAAATATTGTCACTATATTAAATTTTACCTCTGTTTCTTAGCGCTCATTAGCAGAGAACTACAATTTTGCGTGTTTTACTTGTAGTATTTCTTGTTCATATCATTGTGAACTTTAATTAACTGCTTCATTATAATTATTTTTTGTCTTTTTTCATTGCAGCTTGGCTTGCGATGGAGCACTATCCCATCTGAAGATAAAGTGATGATGCGGTCAACGACGAAGCACGGTTGTAAGTACTTAGATAAAATACCTATTCATTCACGTTTCGACTACATAAATATAAATGCGTACGAGTTCACCTTGATCAAATTATTAGGAATCGCAGAGCCCTTTCATTCATTCATGATACTCCACATTATTATTGGCATAGGACCTCGCGGAAATTTTAAAGAAGCGTGCCAACACACATGAAGCTTTCTGCATCAATTCCATCAATTTCATTGACACAATTCGCACCTGGGTTAGCATGTGCCAATCTGAACAGTTGTACAATTTCGTCCATCCGAAAGTGTAGGGTTGCACTAAAGAAAGGGGTGTTGTAGATAGAAAGTTTTTGCGCAAACTGTCATCGGGTTGTCTGCGTGACCGTGAGCACCCGTCCTTAGGATTTCATCTGTCCTGCAGCTTGTTTATTGTGCAATCAGCACGAGTATCTGCATCTGCTTATGCCGCTTTTGCCCCAATTAAGACGATGTAGATATTTCTTCAAATTAAGCCTTTTCTTTCTTATCAGCCTCGTACATTGGCGTTGCAATTGACGAAAAACCAGTTTTAAAAGTTTTGCTGCTAATTTGTCTTATTCCACTGTTACCTACATTTTTAGTTTACTTCAATATCTTATCTAAAATATAGAGTTTACAATTTCACTTTCTATCGTAAGTTATAGAACTTCCAAATATTAATCTGATAAGTAAGTGATACCATTATGAATTGAAGCTTTGGACATTAAAAGGTGCTAATGAGACAGAATATTGATTTAGATAGGATTTGAAAAATAGGACAGACAGAAGAAAAGTGGTAAAATGGTCTGGTTTCAAAGTCCACGATAAACAGGGATTTTAATTGTCCTGCGCTACTTTCGCGCATCCGCATTTATATCAAGGCGGATGTTGAAAAAATTACCACGAGCAAGGTACAGTCGCGTGTACAATCTTTGGAAAGTCATGTAGAGAAATTATTTCATGTTCTAAGCATTGTTTCAGATGTTATTAAAATGTGTCAGAATGTCGGTATATTTTTTATGCATTAATCTAAAGAGGCGCCTATAATGCTTTGAGCATTTTCTGTAAGTACACCCTGGGAGACGCAAAAATCAACGGACGCAAGACTTTTCTTGACAGTTTTCAGGATATAAAGAAAAAAATGTTTAGTGCTGAAATTACTTAATTACCAATTTACGTTGCCACTTTTCTATGTCATAATATCAGCTTAGACACTTGTGTTTAAGTGCATTTAATTTGGTTGATGCAGGCTCTAAAATCTATGCGCTAAACATGACAAAAATCCTCATGTTTGGGAACAAACAGTAGTTTGATCGCTTCTAAAGCAAACCGCAACTAAACTTACTGAAATCTTACTCAATTTGCGCTCGTCAGTACGCGACGATGACAAAGCTGTGGCTTGTGCCACTCACAGCACCTGAGCCGCGACACCTTGCTGCACCCGCAATCCTTAACATCTGCCGCACTGGCCACACCACTTATTGCTAGCCCGCACTAAAACTATACGTGTAACGACCTCATTTATTTGCAACGCATTGTTTGACACATACATGGATAGGAAGGCTTAGAGGTGTGAGTTAGAATTTTATTAGCAAGGTGCATAAGGGTGGAGTTAGATCAAGAATGACTAGTGAAAAAGGAAGCGAATGTTAAATTCGTGAGCTAAAAGAGTTTTGGTGACTAAATTGGTTACCTAATTGTCTTGAAGTATTTCAGAAAATTAAATACGTAGCTAACACTTTTCATTTTGATAAGACTGCTCTAAACAGACAGCTGAATAACGACCACTACCATGAGTAGCATGATCTATGCTCATTGCTCAAAATGCTCTACATAAACTCATACCTGGTCATCGATAATAAGTTTATAACATAACATTCTAGGTGGTAGTAGAATCAATTTCACGGTACAAAAACATTGTAAAAATAATTCTCAGTGAATGACATGTTTTGTAAATATATTGATGTAACAGTCTGTTCGCGAACAATTTGTCTGTCGAAGCAAGAGATTTGATCTTATCACCTCCATTGTGGCAGAGTTTGGTTAAAGATTACGTTCAACCGCGTCTTTAAAGGTTTATTTTGAGAATTGTTCGGTTAAAAATTACTTGTTCGTGGGTGTTATGGGAAAAATTGAGCTTTTGAGTGTGAAAGTTGGTTCTGTGTTGGATTGTGTGAACAAAAAATATAAAGAAAGTAAAATATTAAACGATTAAATACGCCGAAAGACACGATTAATAAAGACAACAGCATTCGTTGTGTTGATGTTATAATGTCTTGATTTTCTGTAACTTAACGTGCTAATGAGTAGTGGTCACGACAGCTTCCAATTAGTTTAACATTAAAATTTAATTAATCTGTTATTGGTTACAATCAACATGATTTACGTGACGCATAAATTTATATTTGTAGATACCTAATTGACCCTTCAAATATGAATTCAAAACTTTAAAGATAATAATACGTTACCTTGTTCACTGAGCCTCATCAATATTATTGGAGGAATCCAGTGACAATAATATATTAGGTACCTTTATGATATGAATTCCATTCTATACCCAAAAATATGAAAAATGATGAATGGAACGTTGTCAAAAGTTATATTTATTTTCTTTACAAATTCATGGAATCTGTGCGAATCCATCGAGATGTTTGCGGGCATCGACGCATTATGCGCGGGCGCAGCGTTTGTGAGCCACACAATGCAACCCTTTGGCGACACAATGCATGTCACTAATCTAGATCATGTGCGCTATTGTCACCCGCAGTCCCGCACGATGAATATCTTGGACATCTCATTCGATGTCGATATGAAAGATGTTACCAGTGAATGCAACCGTAGGGTGCCGAGAAGTGTTTTATTGGTTGCGGCCAAAGTTCGACGGATAAATTAATGTTTTCTATTACCGTTTATTATGAGCTAACCACAGTGTCGACAATCGTTATCCTAAACATGCTTATTTATAATCGTAGCATCGTGCCTGTGCCGGGGGCGCGCGGCGTCCGATCCTTTGTATGCGGCCATACATCACAGTTCCTAAGTAGACAGTATATCAACCGATATTCAGAGTAATTAGCCCTTTGGCGACGGACCTCCGGGATTTATTGTGGTAGGGCGGTAATGTGGCCGACAGCCGTGTTGCCGGCTTTTGTTTTCCAGCCCCGAAATATTCAATTGGGTTATTATTTCGTGCGTTAAGTAGATCTGTCGGAAACTGTTGAAGAAGCTACGGCTGCCTATTATTAAGTAAGTGCATTACTCCTTCGATGTCCTCCGGAGGGAGGTAAATTTATAGTCAAAGGTGGTTTAACGTAAGCATCGTGTTCATGATTACAAGAGCACCGCTTACTGATTCCATTTCTTTGAAGTGTCTGTGGTAGATATGGAAGATTGTGGAACGATTCATCGCATCTTTTTTGTAATTTAAATCAAAATCAGTTAATCTCCTGACCGCTACCTATTAAGTGCTCTTTGGGTTACCGTTTCACCAATAGAATATAAAGTTGCGGAACATGTGAACTCTATTCTATTATCACCTAGATAAACTTTCCGACAAAAGAGTTAGGAAGTTGCACAAAAAGGGGCGCTAATCAGTTCGGTTGCTACCGCGATCCGTCAATTAATTAAGTTACCTATAGATATGAGAGGCGACAAAGAGACAGCCGCCGGGAGAATGCTACCACTTCATAATACCACTACCGTTATCATAAAATAGAACCTTATTATTTTACACATAGAGGAGATTTTGTTAGATTTCGTTGATAGTGGGTGCATTAGCTACCGTAGGCGACGGCGCGCGATAATGCCGAGTGCAGCAACATCGTAAAACATCATTAGCAAGATAAACAGCCTAAAAGTAGCCTTTAGTGAACCGAACGCAGGAAGTTATACAGATAATATGTATGCAACTTGATTAATGTGTGGAGAAACTCAGATTCGTTGATAAATTGACGAGACAAAAATGCCTTCAAAATATACGTTTTCAGATGTAAATAATTATAATCACTACTGTTGGTGTATTTTTTATATTATGATAGGTGTTATTTTGCCAAATTACACCCGAGAGGTCTCGTAAATTAGTGAAAAATATTCCAAAGAAAACAGTAATTTTACCGCAGTTAAGTCGTTAATAGAACAAACAATCTCATTGTGTGGATGGTGCGACACGAAAAAAACGAACCGGGGGCCGATGTTAAAAAACTTAATTTTACACCCGAATCAAAACTTCATCCCGTATTGTATTTGTATGGTGTTAACCAATTCTCTATTGTTGCGACCCCGCCCACGCTTATTATCAGATGTTTGGATGGCATGTCATTTTTTATCAAAACAATAACATTTTTTATAGAAACAGTAGGCTAACACAGTCGCTCTCACGCGTGGTGTTACAAGTGAATTTGTCAAAAGGTGAACAATGAAGTCAAATATAATTTACGGACATATAAATTATACCAGCTAGCTTTTTTGTTTGTAGAAACGAGGAGTCATTGTTTAGAAAAAAACCGTGAAAGGAGAAAGATTTTATAACATTTTGTTTTACTAAAATAATGTTTTACATACTACATTAATTCACGCTTTCCATGAATTTTATTATTATTTATAAGCAAAAGTACGAAACTCCATAGCTTAAAATAGTACTGTAGAGGTTTTAACCGAGCGTGCCTTTAGCATGCAACCTCCGCAAGTTTAGACGCGATTAATTTAAAAACACAAACGTTGATTTTGAATATTAGAATAGGCGAAGAAAAACGATATAGCTGACAGTCGGCCTCTCGGCCCTTACTGATGACGTAATTTAGCATGTAATGGGATTGTTTTACAAATAGAAGTATACTGAAAAATGTTACGGTGTATTATTTATATACACAAATCCCCCTTTAGTTAACGGTTCGTCCTAAGCACCCGGCGAATCGTTACAATTGGCGGAGCGCTCCTCACGCGGTCCCGCGTGTATTCTCAGATATAGCGAGACCTCTCGCATGCCAAGCTGAGGAATATTATAAATGCGCATTAGAGGCACAGAGGAGTGACCTCATACAAAGTTAAGTGGTTTTTATTACTTATTTGATCAAAAGAGCGAAATGGCTCCAGATTTATATTATTACTCGGGATTTAACCAATGCCTCTAGAAATTTATATCTAGAAGATTTCAGGCTTCTAGCCACGTATAGAGGATGGCGAGAAAGCGATTGGCGCTGATACTAGGCGCATGTATTGAGGATCCTGCGAAATCTTTGTATAAATATACGTACCACGACGATATGAGTTTTGTAGAGATATGTGACGCGCCGAGAGCGGAGTTCGCGTGTAAGTGTCACAGGGATGTTTCCAGTCATGTGCAAGTGGATATAATTGGGCAAGAACCGTCAGAAGAAGATGGGCAGGAGAATTTTTTAAACCTTAATGTTGATGCACCTGTATTTTATAGCGGATGACAGGAGGACCCACTAGATGATGATGATGATGATGAGCAAAGCTGCCTAGAGAACAGTCCAGTCCATGATGAGCTGGAGTCGACTCAAGTGTTCAAGAGTGAACACGAGGAAGAAATAGAGGAATCGGGTCAGTCCAGTCCATGTATTAAATCTAATATCCATGTTTCAGAGCAGTAGGATGGATATTTTGATCACGATGTCCAAATAACAAAAAATAACATCGCCGATGATATAATTCCGACCAAAAATTTCCGAAACAAAGGAGATTGGCCATTCCGGGTTGGCGACTAATATAAAGGATGATGGGTATTTAGATGAATATTACGAATTCAATGTTCTTAGTAAGTTAATCGAGGATGACGTTGAGTCACGTGCAGTGGAATCTAATAACATTAAAAAATAATTATAACATCGCCGATGATATAATTCCGACCAAAAATTTCCGAAACAAAGGAGATTGGCCATTCCGGGTTGGCGACTAATATAAAGGATGATGGGTATTTAGATGAATATTACGAATTCAATGTTCTTAGTAAGTTAATCGAGGATGACGTTGAGTCACGTGCAGTGGAATCTAATAACATTAAAAAATAATTATAACATCGCCGATGATATAATTCCGACCAAAAATTTCCGAAACAAAGGAGATTGGCCATTCCGGGTTGGCGACTAATATAAAGGATGATGGGTATTTAGATGAATATTACGAATTCAATGTTCTTAGTAAGTCAGTCGAGGATGACGTTGAGTCACGTGCAGTGGAATCTAGTAACATTAAAAAATAATTTTATCCATAGCAAAGGAAAATCCGATAGCTTACTTAGTGTCCCCTTAAGACGCAAGCGTGCTATGCACAATTTAACAAAAAAACCAGTAATAAAAAAGGATTTATTTGTTAAAAATACCAAAATAAAAACTTTGTTCCTAAAACAAATAATTTTATAAGAAGGCCTAGGAAAACTAATAAAAATTTTATGAAGAAGTATTCCATTTTAAAGCATACATTTTTGAAATTGAATAAATCTCCTTTTAAATTATTTAGAGATATTTTTATTAATAATAATGGATGGAAACTTTTTCTTTTGAGGATTATCTAATTATTTCAGTTCTGGTTGTTTTATTTATATGTAAATTATAGTTGACAGTCGGCATCCCGGCCCTGACTGATGGCGTAATTTAACAGGTAATGGGATTATTTTACGAATAGAAGTATACTGAAAAGTGTTACGGTGTATTATTTATATACACAAATCGCCCTTTAGTTAACGGTTCGTCCAAAGCACCGGGCGAATCGTTACAGCACTCATAATTTTAATGACCACTGACAAAATGTGACCAGAGTATGTTAAGAGCGATTTATAATCATGTCAATCAATTTGTGATTAGTAAAGACAAAAGGGGTACTAATTACTTACCAAGAGCGAAGTTATAAACGTTTATGTAGGACGAAAATTTTGGTAAATAGGTACCTATACAATGTGTAACTTAACTAACGCACAACCTCTTAAGGGGTGATTGTACTCATCATTATGAACAACTTTTAGTATGGGACCAAACCTGAAATCGCGAAAAAAATCAGCTGCTTCCTACACTTATGCTGCATAACTCGTCAAAATGTAGGGAACAACTAATTTTTTTTCGCGATTTCAGGTTTGGCCTCATAGTAAATGTTTTTAGTGTTGAGGGTACACTAATTATTGTGCTTGTGAGGTGAGCAATATCGAATAAAAGATATAGTTCGCTACTCACGGTTATATTGTTCTTACACAAAACACAGAAACATTCACTGAAGACAGGCACCGACATACACAGGGATAGGTATACAAGGAAGAAAGTCTTATTTATAATAGATTTAACAGTTCGTACACCAAAATACCTACGTACTATGAGAATCCTGAAGGGTTATATCGAATATATTTTACGATCGGGATTACTTAAGAGTTGCGTGGGCTTCGCGTCGCAATAGCGAGATCGGAATAAAGGTCAGCTAAGATGAACGAACGTGCGCTAAGTAGCGCGACCCCACTCATGCGCATCTACTACGTCACCGTGTGATGTAGACGCAGGGCGTTTCTACAGCATCGTATACGATGGTGATGAACTTATACAATGTGTAACATAATTAACGCACAACTTCTTAAGGGGTCATTGTGCTCATCATTATTTTGCCGAGTTATGCAAACATAAATGTAGGGAGCAGCAGTTTTTTTTTTCGCTATTTCAGGTTTGGTCCCATAGTAAAAGTTGTTCATAATGATGAGTACAATGACCCCTTTTTTTTTTTTTTTTTTTTTTTTTGTGGATGGGAAATCATCAAATGACTTCTCCCGCTCTGGGCGGAGCGGGAGGGCGTGTCAGACTTTTACTGACTAAAACCCACCCGTGTTCCTTCTGTTGCCTGTGCCGGGGCCACGGTAACTCTTTCGAACATCCCGCAACCCTAGCTGGCATCGGCCCTAGCGGACCCCGTCAATAGTGCTGACATCTCTTTGAGGCGCGCGTGGAACACGACGCGCCGTCGACTCGGGCTTGGTCCTTACCGGACGGCGAGCTACCCATTGCTCGCCGTCCGCAAGCCCGCGCCTACGGTGGCCGGGAATCGGCTGCCGATTCCCGACGCCCAGGGCGTCTCCTGCGGCGACTAGGGGCGTGAGGGTGCAAAGCTTGCCTCTCCCTCACGCGTCCCGCCTCCTCCTTCACGAGCATTACTGCTTCGCAGAAGGAGGTAATGGCTTCCCATGCACTCTCGCTCCGTACCATGGCCTGGACCAGGGCCGGACGCGAGAGATCGCCGCCGTCGATCGCTTCCGCGAGGACACGGCGGTGCTCCGCCCAAGCCGGGCAGACTTCCACCGTATGCTCCACCGTGTCCTCCGGGCGATCCACACAGTGGTGACACCCGGGCGTTTCCTCCCGCCTTATCCGGAACAGGTACCTCCCGAAGCACCCGTGTCCGGTGAGGACCTGCGTCAGGCGGAAGGTGAGGACGCCGTGGCGCCTCTCCAGCCACTCCTCAAAGAGGGGACTTATCGCCGCAATTGTGGCGTGCCCAACAATGACCCCTTAAGAGATTGTACGTTATTTATGTTACACCTTGTATAAATAATATTAAAATAATATAAGTGTAAATATGATTTGTAGATATGTGTATAATTGTATAATGTGTACGTGGGAACCACTGGACATTAACACCTGTCGCTTTTATATACGAGTAATAGTAATTTTTTTTTTGGGTAGAATAAACCCTTTTCAGTGTATTTTTGAAAACCCCAAAGTGCGCAAAATCATAAGAGCCGAGAGAAAAAAAAAATAAAGAAAAAAAATTCACTAAAAACCATCACCTAATCAAGCCTTCGGGACCCGATGGTATGTGGGAGTAGTTGGGTGGGGAACACCACAGGACACTTCAAGGTCATTGACCTTGACTTCAGGGTCTTTGACCTTGAGGTCAAAGTCAATGATCCTGAAATTTCAAGGTCTATTGAAGTCAAAGTCAAGTGACATTGAGGTTAAGGTCAAATGACCTTGAGGTCAAGATCAAGTGACCTTGAGGTCAAAGGTCAAGTAACCTCGAGGTCAAAGGTCAAGTAACCTCGAGGTCAAAGGTCAAAATACGCTAGCATCTTGAGAAACGCATCTTCTCCGGCGCTGCAGGAAATACAGGCTCCGCCCGCTGTAATAAGACGCAAGCACCTATGCTGTCTTCCCTACACGCCTCCGGCTCTAAAAAAACACTCTCGGAGTAGGGCAAACAAGTACCACATGGAGTCAGAATTGGCTAACTCGGTTCTGTGACAGTTTTTGAACCTAACTTATCAATCCTATTCGGGTTTCACTAAGCTTCATCTTATAATCATCCTCTTTGAACCTAACCTGTCCGAGCCGAGGTATCCCAAATCCTAAGTTCACCTTTAAAAATGAATTAAACTTAAAACTTACAATATTTATACTAAAAAACATTAAAATCTCCTGTCACTTTATGTGAACGTAACATGGAACAACCAAGGAATGAAATTCGTTCATTATCTTGTACATACGATGAGTGACAACTGTCAGACGTTGGCGCCATTTACATTCGATTACGTTTCGGTACCAACAATTGGCTATGAGTAGGTACAAATTAGACTTTATTTTTTTAACTAAGCTCCATAATTGAGTTAATTACGGTAGCAGCTATTTAATAATGAATTAAAGTTAAAACTAACTTACTAACTTAAGTTAACTTAAGTTTTTAGTAAAAAACCATTAAAATCTGCTGTCACTTGATCTGAACGTAAAAAGGAACCAGCAAGAAATGCAGTTCATTCATTATATGTGTGTAAAGTATCAATTTTATTGTGTAATTTTGTTGAATTTTCTGAAACTTTAGGATTTTTTTCTCAAAAACTAAGCGTTTGCGCAATGTGAAATTTTGTAAAACTGATTTACACGAGGACATGACGTGTACACGCCATAAAATTGTGAAGCTTCGGACGCGCAGTTGTTAATGTACAGTTTAGTCTGTATGTGATACTATTATGTGTACAGGGATAGTTGTTTAAGACCGATATATAGTATTCAGTGCCTTGACATTTCGTAGGAGGGAAGCCGAAGAAGAAATTGTTTAGTTATAAATAGTCATACAAATACAATTATCACGTTGTGGCGCCGGCTTATTTAGAACCATTTGTGTTGTTGTTGGAATATTTACTACTTGGCAATCGTAGACATTACTGAATGTGCTATTTTTCAATGGTGGTAGGTGAAGTTACTCTTCCGATCCTCCAAAGGGAAGCCGGTAGGAATGGAGTTGTTAGCCCGCTTCGCTTCTGATAGTATCGCATTGTATTATTGTATTGTATTATGTAAGATAAATGTTATAGATCGCCACATCACTCCCCTCCAGAGACCGTCCTTCGGGCGATAATATTCTGGAAATCGAACTCTTCGACCAGACCTGGTTGTTCTGACGGGAGTATCCGTGGGCTGTTTGTGGCTGTGTTTTCCTCTTCACGAACATCTTGGTCGCTTGGTGGGATGTCAGCCAATATGTAGGCGGGTTTTAGGCGGTCCACGGAAACTCTGACCTTTTTACCTTTGTTTATTATTGTAAAGGTTTTGTCGCCTTTTTGTACCACTTCATGGGGACCGGTGTAAGCTGGTTCCAATGACCCTCGAAGCGCATCATCCCTGAGGAATATGTGGCTTGAGGTAGCGAGGTCCTTGTCGACAAATATTTTGTCCCTGGAATGGCGTGCAGTTGGAGTGGGCTGCAATTTTGCGGCAAACGAGCGTAAGCGAGTGGTAAACTCCGAGATGTCGGTGGTGCCGCTGTCACCGGGAATGAAAATTTCTCCCGGGAGTCGTCCTCGCTGATCGGTATCTGGTTATACGCCTTAACCAGGTCAACAGTTGAGAAGACCCTGCAACCGGCTATGCTGTGGGTAAGGTTATGGACATGTTTTATAGGATACCTGGAGGACTATACTGTCAGGTATAGTCCTCGCGTTGCGTAGCCTATAGTCACCGCAGGGTCGCCAGCCTTTTGTCCTTCTTCGTCGCTAAATGAAGTGGTGCTGACCAAGGGCTCTCAGATGGTCGAGCAGTGCCGTTGCTAAGCATGATCTCAAATTCTTGCTTAGTGATCTGCAGTTTTTCTGGAGCTAGTCTGCCAGGGTAACAAGAGATGGGCGGGCCGGGTGTAGTGCGTATGTGGTGTATTGTGTGGTGTGTGGTTTTTCGGTATGTGTCAGCGGGTCGCGTAACCTCGGGGTACTTATTAAGTACCAAGTGATACCTGGGATCACCAACTGAGACCTTTACTGAACACGTCGCTTAAACCTTTGCAATGGAAGCTGTTACAAACACGGAAGTGGTTTTGTCCACCAAACGTTGATTTCTGATGTCAACGAGAAAATCATAAAAGCTTAAAAAATCTACATCAATGATCGGCTTGGTGATATCAGCTACAATAAAACGCCATGAGAAGTTACGGCGCAAACTAAAGTCTATGTTTAGCTGAAGATCAATTATAGGCCCGTTAGCGGCCGATAATTGATAGTTCGACTTGACACACTGTTCACGTAGAACATGCCGCGGAAACACACACAAATCACTACCAGTGTCCACTAAAAACTGTGTCTTTGATGTTCGGTCCGTGACGAAGAGGAGGCGACCTGTGGTCGTCAGACAGTCGTCAGCCGCCATTACCGACTGCCTTTGGAGTTTTCCGATTTATCGTAATCGCATGGCTTAACTCATTTGCGAGCGTTGGCGTGGTAAAAGCAGAACGGTTGCTTCTGGTGGCTGGACTCGGACCGCTGTCTAGATCGATGACACAGTTGGTGGTTCGAATGCGACTGCGAACGAGGTCTCCTATTCAGCTGCGTCGTTAGGTTCCTCACGGCCTTCTTTAGTTCGACGATCTTGTTCGCCATCTCGTGCATGCTAGGACCCGACGCTGATGCTGCGGTAACTTGGCATGAGGTCACGATGTCCTGGACCCTGTCCGCCAGGTCTGCTAGTCCCTCTAGTGAAGTATGTGGCTGCGAAGCCAGCAGGGTCTGGACGTTGCTGGGCAGACGACTGCCCTATATTGTCCGGAGAAAGTCCTCTGGGACGCTCGGTCCGGCCAAACTTTGGAGATGACGCAGGAACTGTGAAGGCTTGCGATCTCCGAGCTCTTCGTATATGAGAAGCTGCTACTCTCTTCTCGTGTGACGCAGTCAGTCTCTTAATGTGCTCGTGTTTGAGCTTCTCATATTTGTTATGCTCCGGCGGGTTATGACAAATATCCCTTACTTGTTTGTAGTACTGGTGCTCAAGATTGCCGATGACGTGGTTGAATTTTGTTGCGTCGCTGGTGATGTTTGCGTTCGCGAACTGAGCCTCCACTTGTGCAAATCAAACCTCTGGATCATCCGGTCAAAACGGTGGTATTCGTACTGCGATGCGGCAAATGTCGGATGGCTCGTCAATGGACACGCACTTTGCGCGTTGTAGTTGTTGACGCGAACTGGTGGTACCGAACGATTTTGCGGAGTCACTACTATCACTCATCATGCTACTGTGATTATCGAGCCTTTCTGGCGTATCATCACGTCGGGGTCACCAATTTAGTGTTGAGGGTACACTAATTATTGTGCTTGTGAGGTAAGCAGTATCAAATAAAAGATATAGTTCGCTACTCACGGTTATATTGTTCTTACTTAAAACACAGAAACATTCACTGAAGACAGGCACTTATAGGTCGACATACACAGGGATAGGTACACAAGGAGGAAAGTCTTATTTATAATAGATTTAACAGTTCGTACACCAAAACACCTATGTACTATGAGAATCCTGAAGGGATTATCGAATATAATTACGGTTACTAAAATACTTAGGAAAAAAAAATTATTAGGAAAAAATAAAAAATAAATGATTAGGATTACTTACGAGTTGCGTGGGCTTCGCGTCGCGATAGCAAGATCGGACTTCAGGTCAGCCAAGGTGAACGAACGCGCGCTGAGTAGCGCGACCCCACTCATGCGCATCTACTACGTCACCGTGTGACGTAGACGCAGCGCGTTTCCACAGTACCGTATCGTTGTGTACGATGGTGATGAATTTATTGTTGTGTAAATATGATTTGTAGATATAAGTGTATAATTGTATAATGTGTATGTGATGCTATTATGGGTATAGGGATAATTGTTTAAGACAGATATATAGTATTGCATTGTGTTAAT
Organism: Fissipunctia ypsillon; assembly: GCA_947568875.1. NCBI lineage: Eukaryota > Metazoa > Arthropoda > Insecta > Lepidoptera > Noctuidae > Fissipunctia > Fissipunctia ypsillon. The sequence continues at coordinate 17,071,159 of OX387651.1, forward strand.
GTATTGTATTGTGTAGTGTAGGATAAATGTTATAGATCGCCGCAAGTTGTTCATAATGATGAGTACAATGACCCCCTTAAGAGGTTGTGCGTTTTTCATGGTACATCTTGTATATTTACCAAAATTTTCCTCCCAATCTCTTCTGCCGATATTACGGCTTCATAAGGGTTGCGTGCCACAATTTACTTGGCCAATATCTTAATAAAAACAACACGAAATTACAGTTATCCGTATCCACGTTCCGCGACCTTTAAAAAAATAATGCCAGTATATCCACCCACATTGGTTATAAATTAATAGAATCTGCCCTCATCGTGTGTCATATAATAATGGTTGATTGGGTTCGTGTGAGGTATTTTTTTATTATTTTTAGGGAATATCTCGACGCGATCGCGCAGCGTCCCGCTAATTCTCTACATCTGGACAACGATGATTTATTATATCTGAAGGGTAATAACAGGATTGACACAAGCGAACGTACGGGTTGTTTGGATATAAAACGATGGGAAAAGATTTTGAGTACTTAAATCATTTTTAATACCCGGACTTATCGAAAAAAATTGCAGGTAATGTGTCACTGAAAATATGGAGAGTTTTAAACATTGTATCAATTTGACAATTAAGATTAAATACCGAATAAATTAAAGAGATAACACTTAATTTCAATTACCTATAAATAAGTCGGTCACGGCTTAATTTCTTCATACTAGGATTCACCGGAAACGTGAAAACTTTAAGGCTCCTGCACACAGGCGCAACATGCGACGTGACACAAAGGCACCGCTCGTCACGTGTCGCACCTGTGTGCAGGAGCCTTTATGTGGAAGACGCTTTTACAAAGCTCGTCTCTGTTATAAAGGTTGCATAGCAAGTACCTACAGTAAGTACATAACACAACAAGAGCTTTTCAACCGACCTATTAGCACCTTACAGTTGATTGTGGAATGACATTATCAATAGACCGGTCAATAATGTCGCTTATCCCTGTGACATAATCCATATGTGACCTACAATGACAGCAAGAGACTTTTCAAATAATAATAATTAATGTATTAGTGAAAGCTTTTTACAGTACAAATGTCATATAAAAAGCTCGTATCTTTTTTATTTTTTATTTGAGATAGGTTTGCTCTTGACTCTAGTCTACGTCAGAGATGACAGAGACAAAGTCGACGATGGAGCGAGCTTACCCAGAAGAAGCCTGTTCACTCTCACTTTGAAGAGATCGGGGTTGTATCGAATTGTGTATCGTGAGAATCAAACTTCTGATCTATTATATTCGCTGTTTTAAAATGAGCTAAGTTAAATAAAGTCTACAGGGCCAGACACTGATTCGTTCATTATGCTAATTTGTGTTGTTTTGTGAGGAGTTCGGCCGTTTCCCGCTGTTCTGTTGACAGCTTTCTTTGTTTTCATATATCTTATGTTCAAGGGTTACCTATGCAGAAAACTCTGTGTTCGTTATCAAATCTGTTCTTTAAAATTATTCTTGGAGATACCTAGGCATCTATTAGGTAAATAGGGTTACTTAATAATAATTTAAGAAAAATTCCAGTTGCCACAAAGACGAATCTAATGATGATGATGAGTTGTCTCATTGACGGCTTTGTGTTCATTGGTCAAGTTAAGTTACTTAGGTTTTCCATTCCACGCAAACGGAGCACAAACGAGAAATTAGTTACGTTTCTAAATCTAGGGCTGAAGCGATCATCTCCTAAGTAATCCTAGATTGACTTTTGGCTAAGTAATAACGACAGTAATTGATCATTATCATTGCCTACAGAAGTCCACTGCTGGACATAGGCCTCTCCAAGTACACGACATTCAGCTCGATTTTCGGCAACTCTCATTCAGCTGCTACCAGCCACTCTGCGAAGATCGTCGCTCCACCTAGCCTGAGGGCGAGGACGCCCTCAGGCTAGGTGGAGCGACGAAACCTTACGTTTGCCGATTCGCGGTCTGCACTCAAGAGCACGTATACAATAATAGTCATCGCTTCTACGGCTAATATGACCGACCCATTGCCACTTCAGCTTGCTTATTCTGTGAGCTATGCCAACTACTTTGGTTCTCTGCCGGATCACCTCGTTCCGGATTCTATCCCTCAGAGAGCAATTATTGGAATTAAATATCTACTTACTAGGTACTGTTAATTGAATACCTCTTTACTAATAAACGTTGTATAGCGTCTGTATAGTTACACAACGCTTTGTCTTCTACTTTCGAAAGTCAAATTACTGACGACTGAAAGAGAGAAGTCGGTGTGTAACTATTCACCTGATATAATACGTTTATTAGTACGGATGTTACCGTTTACCTACTGAAAATTTCATTTGCATGAAAACGTCATTAAAAAGTTTTATAAGGACTTAATTTATCCATATATTCAGAATATTAGGTTTCTAAAAGGATAATAATAATTTATAAAAAGTCAAATTTATAAAAAGCAACTGATGTCAAAGTGCTCGTTTAATATGTATTTAATTTAATAGTTATTGACGTTAGACTGACAGGACAAAGGAAATAAACCTGCATTTAAAGGAATCTATTTTAAATTACCTTGATAAGTATACATTATGTTTTAGAAAAACTAATTGATACACCGAATAACTTGTTTGAAGTTTGAACTCACGACATTTTTACACCGGTAGTTTGGCATAACAAGTTGTAGGGCTAAACTGCAGCTTGCAGGTTTTTCAAACAAAGGAATAAAAATGCCAATAGGTCGATTCAATAAATAGTTTTAATTTCTTAACCTAATAACTTACAACTAATTAAGGTATATTTACAATATCATCGACTCGGCCGATAATACAAAGTGCGTTCTTACAGTTTCAGTAATATCAGTAAAAGGTAACATGTACTATCAACCATTTTGTTTCACAAAGTGTACTAAAAGTATTATAATAACAGCCTATAAACAATTGTATTTATAATCATCGGCACAATTTAGAGGTATTTTTTACAGTCAAACACTTTGAACAGTGTACTTACAATACAAGAATATCACCCACCCGAACAAACAAAATATTTTAAAGTAGAGCAGTCAGATGTTTTGTTTGTCTAAAAAAAGGTCAGTACAGTAATCCAAAACTTGATTAATTACCCCGCAATTAAAACTAAGACTTAACACCTAAACATTTAAGGCACTATTGATTTGACTAGATATACAAGAGTCTTTTCGTATGTATAAACGATCAATGCACGATTAATAAATAACGGACATCGTATCATCGTTTTCGGAGGGTTGGGTCCAGTTGTGTCACTCACAACGTTTCATCTGTGAACAAAAGAAAATAAACATTAGTATAAATTGTATAAAAAAATCACAGAGCTCGTTGTTCAGTTTAGATATGATAGGTTAACTCATCCCTAAATGATTTAATTATCATTTATAAAATGTGGCACAAAAATGAAAACCTTTCCGCTGAATAAAGAAAATGTATGTCAACTTACGTGTTTATTATTTCTGTTGCCACCATGAGATGACGTCTAGTAGCTCGTCCTCATCCATTGGGCCGAGCTGTTGTTGCGTCGTCGTCGTGATCTCGTACCGATCAGCTGAGTACGCCGACGACACCCCCGACGAACACTCAGAAGGCGCAGGGGAATCGGGCTTCTCAGAACAAGGAGATCCACTACCATAGAAGAATCCATCGTCCATATCCATCGTCGTCATCGGTTGTAAAGTGTTTCCATTTGGGATATTTTCTCTGTTTTCCTGATCCCGTGTTATTCCCAAAGTAGCATCGCTTTCATCAAGAAGTTGCTGCAGATATCTAATGTATTCAACCACCATCCTCAGTGTGTCAACTTTGCTAAGTTTCTTGCCAGATCCTCTTCGGGCACCTCCTGATAACGCAGCGACCACCGACGCAGGCAGGTGGCGGCGCAGCGCGTTGAATCCATCATTCACTTGCTTCACACGATTACGTTCCCGAGCGTTACGTCTCGCGATCGACGCGGCCTGGGGTCCAGTATAAGGATTTGTTCTAAAGTGCACCTTCTTTCTGTACTGTAGATTCGGTGGTGTATCATGTGTAACATAATTTTTTTCAGGTGCCGGAGCAATCGGTATATTTCTCTTCTCTATGGGTGTTTTCGCTAACGTAGCTGAAGGATATCCGGACGCGACGACTACGTAGTTCGTCTGACCTTGAACGAGTTGAATTTCTTGTAGCATTTTACGTGCGAGCGGCGCGGGCGTTCACGACAGATACAGAGCACGACCGGTCGGCGCGGCTATCGGAAAAGCACTGCGCGATAGGGAAAGGCTTCGTGGGAGCTTTCGGTTAGAGGCGAGCGCGAGCGGCGGCAGCGGAGCTTCACGTACAAGTGAGTCGCCGGCGCACGCGCACGCGTTATATCACCTGCGCCGGCTGCAAAAAAATATAAATTTTAAAATTCTCTTCCCCTATTATTTTCGATCATCCCTTCCCCCTGTACGTGCGGGTCCGTACCTGGCGGTTGTTGGGGGGTGCGCGGCGCGGGGACGGTGGCTAACGCGTGCCCAGTTTTTTCTGCTGACCACTGAATGCTGTAACATAAAATACGAAACGAATAGTTTTCGTAGCAATGACTCGTAACTGCACATTTTCATTACACATTTTCATGAATGGGTTCTTAAACTCCTATAATATTCACTTATAGTGACAAAGAGAGGCATAATAAATATTTACAGGTTAATTTAAGTGCCTATAAATATCTGCGGAATTACCGTTAATGCGCTGCCACTAAAAGGGATGAAGAGATATTGTCACATAATCAGCGTATCGATGTGTTTGTAGTTAAAATAAATCAATCGTCTTAAGAATCCACATCAGTATTATCAGTTTCAATCTCACTGAGTGTTTGAGTTTAAAGGTATTTCTTATAAAGGCAAGTCGTATTCGAACCTGCTGGATAAAAGTCGCATCGGCGACATCGGTACATTATCGATAAAATACATTGACATTTACGTTAATGAAACCAATTCTGGAAATTGGGGAATGGACCGGTGATGTTGTAAATGTAATGAAATTACTCCTATTACATATGTATACGCGTGTAGACGCTCCGATAAGCACGTTGGCTTGATTAAAAATGTTTGCTTTAGTTAATTAGTCGAGCTCTATGAAGGGAACTGTTTTAATTTTGAATAGCAATCAGTTTATATGCAGATAGGATGGATCGTGTTGATTAAAAGTTATGAGGCCACTAAAGTTTATTAAACTTTTCTTCAGCCTTGTAAGTTCATGGTTTGAATTAAGTACCTACTTGTATATGTTTTATATTGTAAATATAAAATATTTATTGTCTAAAGGGTGAGTTTTCTCTACGAAGGAGATCAACAGTTCAACTTATCCCATTCTAAAGCTGCTTTTGCTACAATAACATTAACTTAATTATATTTGACGAAGTCTCAATAAATATCCAGATATATGACTGATAATAATGGTGTTTCAGAGACAGTTATTGCTTCCCAAGTCATACTACTAACACATATTTTTATAAATATTTTTAATCGACGCATCCCCGAATTTATTTATGTCTATTGAATATTTCTAGCATTCTTGACGTGAGCCTTGGTAATTTTGAATACTTCGACTGCATTTTTCTTTTCGAAAGCTAATGAAAGATGGTAATTTTTTCTTCATTAAAATATGCCAGTACCGTTCGTGTGAGGATCGCCGCCGTGGTGACAGTCCCCGGCGTCTTCACCAGCCCATCATCAATTAGATTTAAAACACGCTATGAATTGCACTTCTTAAACTTTGTTTTATTTTTTATTTCGTCGGCTCTTTGATCAAAGCTCCGGCTACCGTCAATACGATTGCGTGAATCGAATAACTCTCATTCTATTTAGCTTTACTAATTGAATCGATATGGTCGTATCGATGTTAGGTATTTGTTTTCATTCGTTGATACATACATACTTTGCTCTGTATTAGCGGATAATAGGTCTCGTATCGATGTTTTATCGGGTTGTTTTCTAAGCTTCGTTCGTTAAACGCATGTGTTTTATGATGTTGGTGCTGGTCCATTTTTAGTTTCACATTCTAAAATAATGCTGTAAGCTGGCGTTCGCACGGACATAAAAATATCGCGGCGGGATTTTATCGCGCTCTGGATTTTCAACGCACTGCTTAGCGCCGAGAGTTGAAAATCCATCTGAGGGTTTTTTCGACGCGCTGGGATGCACTCTGTTCTCGGCTCAACACTGAGAGTTAAAACCCAGTGCGCGATAATATCCCGCCGCGATATTTTTACGTCCGTTTGAACGTGGAATAATTGTAGGCCATATGGCCATACCGCAGACTTGACGTGTGATAATGTATTTTTATTTGACACCATTTCAGGCTAAATAGGTGAGTACAGCCAGGGAAATAAATTTTTAATCCAACTGAAACCCTACGTCAATTTGACGTGTTAAAGACATTTAATACAATTATCAAAGAATGACAGTTGTGATTTTAATATACGGACAATTTAAATTGGTAGTCAGTTTGCCTAACAATTAATTTCTCTGGTTTTACCCACCTATGTATTTTTTCAACTTGAACTACTTATCTCGCATTAGATTTAAATTGACTTCGGTAATAAAGCAGTGGCCAGTCATCTTGTGGGGTTCAACCCCGTGATTTTGTACCGGATATGACCTGCGGGGAGGTGCTAATGGGTTCCGTAAATAACCGTTTTTTTTCCTGTTACGATTATTACGAATAATCTATCGATGCTCCGTTAGGGTTACGCGAGTAGTGAGGGCAAAATGAAAGACAATGGAACGAAATTGTAACCCCTGCTGATGTTAAATGTAAAACGCAAACAATAAAAGTAAATGATGTTAATGTTCATGAAACGTGTAAACAGCAGTTTTCAGTCTGGACCTGTTTCAGCTGAAGGAATAATTATCATCTATTATCGTAGACTTTGGACCAATACTTACATGTTTCCTTATTTTTTTTTTTGTGAATGACATCTCACAGGTCTACCTAGGAGGTTGTCAGCTGCTTGACCGGTCTTGCCTGTGGGTTCCTCAATAAATTAATATGTTTCCGTAAAAAATTCCGGACCATTATAAAGATTAATTTCGAATAACACTTAGAGGTTCTCTAAAGCGTAATCATACATTTCCCTTTTTTGCAATAATGCAGTACGCAGCTTTAATTGACACTACGATTATCAGCTCCCATTTCATCCTGACCGTGGAAGCCATATTATATTCCAATACTAATTTAATATTTTCCATAAATAACTTTCGAGATGTAAACTAAAAAGAACACTTTTATCACCGACAAAAGAAGAATATAGTGTTATTAGCGTTCAATGATGTCGTTAAGTTACTAACAATAAGCTTAAGTAACATGTTAAGTCGTGTAACATGTCCAATAAGAATGCGACGATAATTCAAGTCATTGTGTCCGTATTGTGAGGGTACCCACCCTATGCTCCTACGCATCTCATCGCACCACCCACGAAACTGGTTTAAAATTTAAAGTGCTGTAAAATATTAAAATTGTAATAAGTTTCTTTTATGAATTGATACGGTTTTTGATTTGTGGTCCTGTGAAAGTAAGCTTTGAATTGATTTGTCGTGTGAATCTTTGGTTTAGCAGTTTTCATCTGTGGGAATGTAGGTTGCACTAGTTTCTTAAGTGAACCGCAATTGTATTTATGGATAATGTATGCATTATAGGTTGCATGTTAAATTGTTACTAGTGTAATATGAACTTCTCCAACATAGATAATTATGCGTGAATTTACAGGTGACAGAACTACGTTTTCATAACCTCACACTCCGCTTTCAGTTTGACACTTAGCTGTTAGGCTATTATTGCTTTATATTTACAAATACGCAACCTGTAAAAATACAGTGCGATAATAGTAACGACACGTGTAATGCCATTTATTTATATGACCCCTAAACACGAGGTAACGCTCCCGTAAGGGTAACATCCCTTCACAAAACTGTCATAACAATATCAATTATTTCACCTCCCATAGAGCAATTACGATTGAACAAATTATGCTGCTGGGTTAGTTTATGGTTTTGAATTATTTCATCGTTTTTAAGCAAGATTTCTAAATGTCGGTCATTAATAACAATCATTGAATTGTAATAACAATGTGCTCTAGAAAAAAATATCTTCAACTTTATTTTTCACTAAATCTTTCGGAGATTTTCAGAAAACAGTTTTGTTTTTCCTGTTTGTTGCTTTGGTTGTTGCAAATTAAAACGAATTTACGTTTGAAGAGACTGATTTGGACTCTAATAATATTTTCGAATGACCTATTGCTGTTGCTCTATATCTATTAAATTCATTTTCTACTGTTCGATTTAATTTCCCCATCCCACACCGGATATTGTGTGACATTCACATTTTATTTGAGCAATTACCAACAAATAAAACGATTAGGTAAAACAAATGACACGAGATGCGGAACAACGTGGGATATGGGGTTGAAAGCGGTAGTGATGTGATGATTATGGGAACAGTGTCATCTGCCATACGCGGAGTTACGCTTCACTTGTGTGGGATTGGCAGGATGGACAGTACTTGTAAACACACATGGAAAACTGGCATAAAACCGTTGCAGTTCAAAAGGTTAAATGTTTGGCCAATAGATATATTACCTACTTAGAATGAAACAAAAAATCTGTAGCATAGCTAGCAAATGGGCTTCGTTAGCAAATATTAGGTTTTGATGTCATCGTTTTAGGTATATCTATATGAAAATGAACAATTCTACTTGTCATGCTTTATCGAAATCGATCGGGTCGATAGCAAGGGTAACTTGCATTAGTAGCTCGTAGCTTCCAGTCGCGGTTCAATGAATACTTCAGTCTCATTAATGCCATGTTTAAGAATTATAATAAATCATAGATGCAAGGTTCGCCGCCATCGATCACACAATACAACTACCTGATTCGTACCCAATATCGTTTGATTAACGACTTGTTGAGTGACTCCTATTCATCGAATCAAAGGGTGATCGTATTAAGTATTAATAAAGGGAATGTTTTACATTTCGTATCAAGCGTGGTTTGCTAACAATGAACGAACATTCCTCTTCGTTGCCAACGAGGTGTGATGTATGGAGCTTTGACGGGCAGGCCATGATACGCGGTTTGATTGTGCGTTGCAAGTTTATTTGATTTCAATGATTTTTGTAGACATAGTGATACTACGTTTCATAAAAAGAGTTTTTGCTTTGAACTTTGTATTTGAACTGTCGTAAGTTTATTCCGGAATTTAGCATACAGAATACTGCCTAGGCAATGTGTCTAGCTAAAATATAGGAACTACTTGTATTTGTTACTTTTTACTTACCAAGTCACATTTAAATGTCACTTGCTTCAAGTTTGTTTGGTCGCGAAAAGCACTTAAGAATCTATCCCGATTTAAAGATAAGACTTAAAAGATAAAATGGGTCGAAAAACAAAACCGAAATCTAAAGAAAGTCTGTAGACATTAAAAGCATTTCTAAATACTTTTTACCTATGGGAATATACTTGTTTTCCCACCTACATGTGCTAGGACAGATAACACACGTCTTTTAGACGACATCCGAAATGCAAATAGAATGTCTCGAAGCTTGTAAGACAGTGACACGGGGGCTATCGGGACATCGCATCGGTCTCGGTCGCCGTCGCCGCCACCTACGGCTGACGGGCCCGACGGACACTGTGACGTCGCCGCATCCGACTTCAACGACACCCCGACACCGATTGTGACCGAGATACGATTCGGCTGTGATTCGATTCGCATTGACCAATCGGATGCGATTGATTGATATTCGAATTTTAAGATAAAGATTTGTGTGCGACAATGACGGTGGATGTATTGGTAGGAAGTCAATCGGAGAGGTGCAGTGGGATTTGCTGGTTTCTTTTGTTTTTCAAAGTTTACAAGGCATTGTTTTGCTCCACCTTGTGATCCGACTCTGTGAAATTCTTAAGAAAAATAAAACAAAATTAGAAATGTTTTCCTGTTTTTCTATGTAAGTAATTAGTCGCTCAAAATAAAAATGTTTTCGAACTTAATTATTTTTTGACAACATTCTAAGTCTCGGTAATGAGTAAACGTGTATCATTTAGTATGTTGTATTTCACATAATTATCTGAACCTTCGGACATGTGCGGAGGTCTATAAATAAAGCTAGTTTAGGCAATCGTCTCATTTGCCGACAACAAGGCTTGTCGAATTCGTTTATAGGTTTACGACAGCTCGTTAGTTGCGGCGATAAGATTCCCCTAAATAGATAATTAGTATTGTTTCCCTATATCAGTTTCTATTGTGTAATCTTTTTTACAGTCAGTTTTATTGATTTGAACGGAACTGCGACGCCCCTAAGATCGTCATCTCGAAGTGTTAACAGCTGAAGAATGAGCAACATAAATAATCCGTCGAATACTGATTGCCAATAAACAAACTCGATATACGTGTTTAATATTTTGTATCATTTAACTCAGAGACTGCACCGGGCAAAACGTGAAGAAAACCAGAATTCGTTTTGTGCATTAATTTTTTGTCACTGTGCTGCGCTATAAATTATTGCGGTATCCGAGAAAAAAATACACGTAACATTATGTCTAATTACTCTTAATTTTTGCTGCCTACTGGGCAAGCAATATTGGTCTATATCTTTGAACAAGATTCTTGTTCGAAGAGCCATAACAATCATTGTAAGTGAAAAAAGAGTAATTCAAAAAACAGATCATGTGCATATAATTTACATGGTCCTAACGATAGATAAGAGCAGGCAGGTTCAGAAAAATCAAGTTAAAGCATTACGTTAGTGCCAAGATTAGGTCAGAACAAGATTCTGAGCATTGTAGATACTTAGGAGAAATTGCCGTGTAATATTGATGCAATCTTTGCACAATTTAATGCTTCATTTTTGCTAATTATGCTATTGCATTTAATCTCAATGCAGAAAAGCAAAACAACCAAAATTTCCCATTCGCGAATAAAGAAAATACCTCCTCGCATCTGCACCAGATCGCAACGAGCCTGTTAATCTGATACCATAGGCAGAAATATTGATGGAAACAAAATTTCTCGTTAAACGTTCCGAGGAGTACCGTTCGGCGCGTGGCGGTCGTGCGCCTGCACTGCGCCCGCCTTGCCCGGCTCGTTTAAAGCCATACCTTAATTACGGCAAGGCGTTATCGAGTAAGAATGTGCACACGCGACATTGGTATTAATTTTAATGAAAGAAGTGTGCGCTTGGGCAGCACCTGCCCGACTCGACGAGTCGTTGGCTTACTGAAAACTACGCGACAGGGAAACTGTGGAGACGATGTTGGTTTAACTTTTTTTTAAGCTCTACTCGTTTTTCTTTGTTGATCTTTAGGTGCCATCTGATAAAGATTTTTATTGTTTCGTTTGTTTGGCTTTTCAGATCCTCATTTGTGTTAAGTAGGTAAGCTGGACGGCTTTTAGACTATTACAAACATCGTTAGTAGCCTGAAGTGAATAGCTGTAAACCTAAACATAGATAGGTATGCATCGTCCATCATAGTTTTCTGAAAATATTGAGTCAACATTCATAAAGAAAACCGTTTTTATTTTTATTTGGATCAAAATGAATGAAAGGAAAAAATATTGTACGTTGAAGTCGACTCCACGTACGTCCTTTCCATAATTATATCAGAAAAATGTAAGGCCGTCTTCGATCGAAGTATGCCCTTTTTGTACGTAGAATTACGGTTGATTTTTCTTCAAAAAACATGTTTACAGGTGAGTACATGTTAAGATATAATTAATGTTGTCATAAAAATCGTAGACATTACAATATGGGGTTGTAATAAATTTTCATTTGTTTTCACCGAATTTTGTGAAACAAATATTTACGAGTGTTTAACAATTTAATCATTTAAATTAAATACACCTGCAATACTTTGTGTAGACATTAATGGTCATACTTTTGACTGTAAGACGTATTGAGCAGCAGGCAACAAATTAAAGTTAATTTCTTTATCATATCTTCAAACTTGAATTATTGTGTGTGTAGGTATGTAGGGATAATTCAGATAAGCATCTAATTGCGTATTTCTTAATATGGGAACTTTGGTTCTATTTCATTTATGTACACACATCCCAGTAAGTTGATATGGTAAATGCATAGATTTAGATTTATATCAATAATATAATATGTTTTACTGTCCTATTAATATTAATATCTTTAATTATCATGATCTTCAAGATAGATTAAATCGCTTAGTTAATTACGCATACAGATCGCGAAATGTACAAATCACTAGATTATGAGTAATTAATGAATCGTGTAAATTGTCGTTGCGCAGGTGCGGCAGTACATCTGCACTTGCTCCCCCCAGCCCCATACCTCTAGACCTCTATCATTATTTCTAAGAAATTCGATAAATCAATCATTTTTATATAATTTAATTACTGCACGTAATACGCTCTTCGGTCTAACAAACAAAATTACTTGGTTAGATCGCGAAAACGTAATAAAAGTCTATGTAATTGATATTCGTGTGTATCATGGACGCACGTATTTCCATAAATTATGTTCCAAAGATAGAACTTCGCTGTCATACGGTTATGAGGTTGATATTCTTCATCAAATGGTCCTTTATCGCCGACACAAAATGTTATAGAGTCGATTAGTCTGTCATATTACCTTACGGTTATCATCCCAGATCCAGTCTTAGCTGTCATTAGGAATTCACTTCTACAATGTAAGTTAATCTTTTTCTCTTTGCATAAAGCTACGGAAAACTTAAAATTGTCAACTTTTGTTTACCGCCTTATGGTACTTTCAGGTTCGCCTACCCAAAACTGAGTCTTAAATCTTTTGGCTAATTATAACAATTTGGAAGGTTCGTCAATTCAGAACATCCCAATCTCCGCGTGCCTCATTTGAAACACGCGCCTCGCAACTTCTTAAGTGTATGCGACAGGTTAATTTCAAGAATAAATTGAAGCTCGGCGCGATCGACCGCTTTTATGGGTCGACGGCGTGTTTATGCGAGAGGGAACCATAATAGAGGCTTAGTGAGTCCTGGATGGGGACACAGCTGCCCATTGGGCGGGGACAACGGTGCCCAGACGAGGCTTTTGAATTTTTAGTACTTACTTTTCTGCGTAATGTGGAACTTACTTATAATGTAATACCTGTATACGTAATTTTTTAAATTCTGCCACTTTGATTTATTTTTAACTCCCTCTGACCGCGATAGACTCGGTGACATATACATAAGTACATAATTCAAACATTCATTCAGACGCTAATAAATGATTTAATAGTTTTGTGGTCATAATTTATTATTATTCGACGTTAAGTGACAGATATAAGTGAGGCTTTACGGGTTTCAGGTTGATTGAATTTATTATTATTGCATCAATATGTCGACGAACAAATCAAGTGAAATAGTTGATACTCCATTGAACAATAAGTGGAGCACCAATTAGCTTGTAGAGGAGTCATGTATTAAACATAATCTGTTCTGTTATTACGGATTTAAAACAATATTAAGGACCAAAAATACTACAGTTTTATCTAGATGTTAATCTAGCAGAGGTCCTTAATCACGCCACTGAAAAAAAACTAAGACTTGGTAAGTCCGAATGGTCTTAACTTTTAATAATTGCTTTAAGCTATAACTACTAGTCAGTTGCTAGCTCTGAGCTTTAGCAAAAAACTTATTAAAATCTTATCAGCAGATCATGTAAATATTGCTCTACTCAGCATTCTTGATGTTGCGACTAATGTAAGACCCACCAAGAAAAAACGATGACCATAAATATTTTAAAAGTACTGCAGAGACTACGATTACCGTAAAACTTAGCGGCAGATCCAATCCAGATAACATGACAAAAGTTTCAACATGTGCACTGACCAACGTAGCGAGACACGTCCGAAAATGTAACACTTCTCAATTTTGAACTCTTCGTCTTCAAAAATAAAGGTGCCAGTGTTGTCAATGAACGGTTTTGTAGGTGTTCGACAGTGTTGGTCATGAGTAAAGAAGTAGGTTCGATACCGATCTCGACTCACGCTGTTAAACGTACACACATGAACATGCCTGTAACTACTGCTTTTATTAAATGTTTTTCTTTTGTTCAAATTGCCATTATTGGCTTTTGTTTTAATTTATGATTGGAGGACGACTTTGGGAACATTTTTCCCGGTCTACATGAGCATATAACATCTTGCTGAATTGTATTTTAAGTAACTATGTACTATATTAACATAAGCATACTTGGGTATGGAGCAGGTTTCCCCTCTTTACATGGAAATAAAAACAAGACTCAGTTAACGTGACATGTATCGTTATTCCATAATTTCATACATAATTCTGCGGTTTATTAAAATATAATTATTATAGTGTAATTTTATCAAATTATCCTATTATTTTAATGGAATAAGTAGAACTATAAATAATCATACATCTCTTATAAACAGTATATAAAGAGTCATAAATCTTTCTATAGATGGTCCGAATAAAGTTGCTGTAGGATCGAACTAAGTGGTCTTCATCTTTCGGGTTGGCCTGGTGCAAATTACTTATTTAGGTACCTTTTCCTTATTACTTATTCTTCTTTTTTAAACGTAACATCTTTACTTATTTTTAAAATCGATTTTCAAGACTTTATATAAATATAAATGTACATTTAGTTCCTGCACACCTTCGACTTAACTATATACATTTATCGATCACACGATAATGTAAGTGAGCTATAAGCACATAAAACATTGTATAATACGAGCAAATCTCCCTACGTCCGACAAGTATGCGCGCACGCACGCTCGCTCGCGCCTCACGCGGCCTACCGGTGAATTTTAAACTTTCATTAGTAACCCACAAATGTAATCGTTTACATTAAATCGCAGGTGTAATTCAAGGCTTTTTTTGTTTATATCAATCATCTGATACGTATTTTAAATGGAGCGTGAATTAAATTTTTATTCAAGTGAATCATAGGTTTTGTGTTGACAAGTTTTTTGCGATATATTTACCTATTCAACCTTATCGTTACAGGATTCATGTTCATGTAAGTTCTCAACCATTTGCAAAATTATTTCAAGTTTTAAAAAATGTTACTGTTTTTCTAATAAAATTAAAAATAACTGACTGAATTGAATTGATTCCACATTATATTTTTTTCAGAAATAAAAAAAAAAACACGCAAGAACTTAACTGAAATATACCTCTGCATAATTATTAATTATACCAACAATAAGTATATTAAATAAATAAACCCATAAAGCACACTCAAGCAGACTTTATCTAGATTCGACTTATAAAATTAAATGGCTCAATCCCAGCTCGGGGCTAAAGCAAACACGGGATTATCTTTACGGTAACGCCAAACCTGGAGCAATTGGAAGGCGAGGGGCCAGTGGTGAAGTTATAACAGTTTTGCGGTTCAAAGAATTTCCGAACAAAGGTTTCGTAGCTTTAGAACTTCCCTTTTTCATGATGCCCTAATCTTGACATTTGTATTTTTTTTTCCTGTAAAAATGCATATTTAAAGGTGCACAAAGCCAACTAAAACTTTTACTAATTTAAAGTCCCAAAAGTGTATCGAGATAAATTAGTTTTAATTAAAAACGTTATTCTCCAAATGTCCATTCAATTAGAATCTTGATAATTAAAAAAAGCCGCCACAACAATGCGCACACGCAAGCGGTCAAACGCTTAAGGACTTGATACATCTCTCCGCACATCGAAATATAAATCAGGGCAGTATAGACGAGGCCTGCCCCTCGTGAGCTTTGAACAGCGGATACGATCACTTGCGAACAAAAACAATTAGCCGCTCACTTGCACTTACCATTACGTAGATCGGAGATAACGTTACCGAGCCAAGTGTAAATAGAATCAACAATAAAATCTGTTATAGTGCTCACTATCTGATAAATAAATAAGACGTAAAAAGGCTTCATTCCGATGCTGTTTATACTGCCAGCATCAATTCGTATGTAGTTTTTAAACGACGAGATCTTACTTTTGTCGTTTTGTAAGCGTTATATTTAATGCTACTGGATTTAAACCATACTTTTATGAGTAGTTACTACGCTGTTATAAAATTCGCAGGGACTGTTAAATTTAATTATTATTGCCTAACCATTTTGAGAGGGCTCTTTTAGCAGTGGACTGGACAGGCCCACACAGTAGATCCTCCTGTTTTTCAACCATGCAGTAACTGCCTAACCTTATTCTTAACCTTGGTTTAATTCTTTTCTAATCGTTTGACACTTTAAAACTGATTTAGTTTAAGTTTATGCAATTATAATAAATAGTTTGAAATATAGACTTTTGAATCATCTTGCTATAAAAGTAACATCACTAATTTTTGCTAGGACTTTCAGCAACCTACCTAAGGTGGGCTTTTTAATTCCAACCATATTAAATTATCTATAAGTTACGCACCCCTAATGAGCTCACATCCTATACAAACTAATCCACACTGCCCAAAGGCTAACTCAAATGATAACTATAAAACAAACGAGTGTTTCACCGTGGGATTGAATTGCGAATTTTGATATCTCAATCTGTGTCGGGTCAGAGACGCCGCGGTCACGAGGGCCTTCGGTGGTCACGAGCTGAATATCGACTGTGTGCTTATTAATTATTATCTGACCAGCGAATTAACTACACTAAAGGATGTTAATGTGTGGTATTCATAGTCGGGCGAAAAGTTCCTCCTGGTATTTTTAATTTGAGTTCTTCTAATATTGAATGTAAGGGCAACACACAAAATAGCAAAGTTAGACAGTAAAATATAGAGATTTAACCCAAAACTTTAGATGTACAGACCAAATACTTCATGACATAAGTATGTAACAACGTAGGTACAGTTATGTTTTCTTCAAGAACACAAACAAGTCATGTGTACGACATTGAGACCTTTTTTTTTTTTTGTGGATGGGAGATCATCAAATGACTTCTCCCGCTCTGGGCTGAGCGGGAGGGCGTGTCAGACTTTTACTGACTAAAACCCACCCGTGTTCCTTCTGTTGCCTGTGCCGGGGCCACGGTAACTCTTTCGAACATCCCGCAACCCTAGCTGGCATCGGCCCTAGCGGACCCCGTCAATAGTGCTGACATCTCTTTGAGGCGCGCGTGGAACACGACGCGCCGTCGACTCGGGCTTGGTCCTTACCGGACGGCGAGCTACCCATTGCTCGCCGTCCGCAAGCCCGCGCCTACGGTGGCCGGGAATCGGCTGCCAATTCCCGACGCCCAGGGCGTCTCCTGCGGCGACTAGGGGCGTGAGGGCGCAAAGCTTGCCTCTCCCTCACGCGTCCCGCCTCCTCCTTCACGAGCATTACTGCTTCGCAGAAGGAGGTAATGGCTTCCCATGCACTCTCGCTCCGTACCATGGCCTGGACCAGGGCCGGACGCGAGAGATCGCCGCCGCCGATCGCTTCCGCGAGGACACGGCGGTGCTCCGCCCAAGCCGGGCAGACCTCCACCGTATGCTCCACCGTGTCCTCCGGGCGATCCACACAGTGGTGACACCCGGGCGTTTCCTCCCGCCTTATCCGGAACAGGTACCTCCCGAAGCACCCGTGTCCGGTGAGGACCTGCGTCAGGCGGAAGGTGACGACATTGAGACCTGCGGGGCAATTGAGTAATACACTTGCAGTCGAAATTGGTTTTATTTTGACAGTTCAACAACATTCATTGCGATACTTATGTACGTTGTTGAGAAGAAAACTTTTAGAACATAATGAAGCAATGGATATTTGCTTCAAAATAATTCCGATTCTGATGTCCTGTTTATGAGTAGGGTAATTTAATCTTTACAGGACTATGTAAAGAGTAAATTTGACTAAAATGAACTTATTACCACAATCATAATTATTTCAGGATTAAATAATTATTATTGTGGGAGTAAGTTGAAGCAACTAAAAACTGATATTAAGTGCATTTATTTTCCATGACTACGAATACGGTCACTCACACGCACAGGGCGAAAGGTCTCGACCAATGGGCCGCCGAAATTAAATACAGGACACACTCGCTTAAGGCTCGGATGCGATAAATTATAGCATAAGTGATTCCTGACTGAAGAGTATCGCAGATAAAGGTCAGATTAAACACTTCAGAGATCCGATAAGACCACCATACATCAGTACCTTTCTATGGCATTAATTTTAACGACGTAGAAAGCATATTGTGAATTTTCAAAAAGGCCTCCTGTAGATCAATGCTTTGCAGCTGAGGACTGAGGAGTTGCAGCTTCTGGCTACTTGTGAGTTTTTAATTAATTTAATATTACGATGATTTAAAAAAAAATTATGAGTTCCAACTCCCTCGTTCCATTCCCATCTTGCAACTTTCCCATCGATTATGGATTGGTCTGATAAAAGGAAGCTCGTCTTTTAAAACAAGTTTAGAAGATATAGGATTTATAGTAAGTAACTGCCTCGTTGGTCTAGCAGTCGTAAGCGCTACTGCTGAGCATGAGGTCCTGGGTTCGATTCCCAGGTCGAGCAAAGTGTTATTGGGTTTTTCCATCTGGAATTTCTCAGTAGTAACCCTGAGCCTGGATTTGTGCCCGGTTGATGTCAATAGACTTAGGTACCCACTATTACATGGGACTTAAAACATAAATGGCGAAATGTGGGTGTACTTAACTTACTATAGGTACACCTCTGCCTAACTCCTCGGGAAATACAGGTGTAATGTAATCTTAGTCAGTAACTTCTAAATTTTTTTAGAACTTTTATGATGAAGAACAAAAAGCACCTTATTTCCATTTCCTACCGCAGGCAGTGTAAGACAGGAAACAAGTTTACAGCACATGGGTCCGAACCTAATTCAAGACAATAAACTAACCATCCTCACAACACATTGCAAAACTCTATATATCCCTTATGTTCTAAGTCATAGAATCTAAAATTGGGAAAAATTTGATTGAGTGACGGTATTCACGTCTTGATTCAATTCTAGGCCGTGTGACCGATTTTTTCTCAGCATCAAATACGCGACGTCTCTACGGGCGCCACATAGATTGCATGAAAAACAAATAAAAATAGGTTAGAACTAATAAGTGTGTAATTACGTTAGTCTCGGAGGGTGGCTCGCGGCCGGCGGTCTGCCCTTACCTGAAGGGGTGCATCCATCATTACTACTGCGGTATTAATCAAAGCTTTTGATTCATTAAAGTTTTCGCCCGCATGTTAATTAATATTGTATATACACTACTCTGTCTATCGTAGGCTTCTGTCGAATCGAGAAATAAAAATCATTTTTTGGAAGAAGTCTAGCTCTTCCAAAAAGTATTTATGTAATTCAACGGGGTTTACCACCATAATACAACGCATGCCAATTTCGGCTGCGGTAACTATTTCTGCTGGTGTGGCTAATGTAACCTATCTTGATAGCGAAGGTATGGACACAGCGCGGACATGATAGAGTACCACAATGGTAGTGGTTTTGTACGTTAGCGCGGTGCAATAAGAAACTAGAGGATAATAACTAATAGTTCGTTATAGCACTAGGTATTTATTACATATACAGGGTGACTTATAATTTGACGTATTAAAAACTAAAAAGCTGCTGCACGACTTGTGACTGGTCATGACGACCTGGGTGTTTAACGTGTTCTGGGTTGCTGGGAGGTTAGAAAGTAGTGGGATGAGAAACCAGTTAATTAATTCGATTATCAGACAATTTTTAAATATTTCAACAATTTGCAATCCAACCTTTGCCAGCATTATCGACTGTTTCATCGGCACCTTTAAATATTTGTTTAATTGTTGTACGTCATTAGATGTAATGTCCATATATATATTTAATAAACTACCAGATGCAATAAAAAATGAAACAAGCGACACCACTTTTACGAACAAACTCCATCAATTATTAATCAAAAAAGCATACTACACAATAAACGAACACATACAAGATAAACAAATATGACAGGCACCATACATCGTAGAATTGACATTCATAGATAAACAGATAAATATTTTATTATTATTATAAAATATGTTTTAATTTAATATTATCAAATAATAATTATGTTATGACTGATCTCAATAAAAATAAATGTTATAATTTAGTTAATTAATATTAAGGACATGTTTTAAAATTGTTAATTGCTTAAGTATTAATTTTTTTTCAACATTAACTTTATACTTTCTGCTGTGTCCTACAGTGTCCGTATTGTAAGATCTTCACACATTATGGAATGCAAATAAAGATATGAATATGAATAGATAGCTGATTAAATGACTAAATGCTGATTAAATGTCTTTCCCGTAATTTGTACACTTAATGTTAAAGTAAAATTTTGAGATAACTGGTGTCAAAGTTTATGTACGTAAGATGATTTTGGAAAATGGTTAGTAAACTTCTTCCTTTAACTTTTAACTGTTTGATGTTTTAGAAAATTTGGTCACATCGAAAGGTTCGTTAAAGTATTACGTACCCAACTGAACAGCAACGAAGGTCATTCAATTTGAGAGTTTAGAGAAAAGTGATATTTAGTGACGAATTCCGGAAAATTTTCAAAAATATATAAAAATTGGATTCTCTCGAATCCCATGAATTTTCACCTATGCTTTATGGGGTGCTTAATTATTGCAAATGGGTCACACTACCACGTCCTGGAAGGGATATGTCAAATTACAAGTCACCCTGTATACATTTTTGTTAATTCCTTTTGCGCCATTTACTTTAATTTGTTTAGCATTTCGTTCGTTTCTGAAAGTCGAACTTCTACAACTTTAACCAACTTTTTACCCTTCTGCATTAACGATTCACACACATTATATTTATATTGGTATTACAATTATCCATATAGATATAGGTTAAGCCCATTATTACAATACGATGGGGTGGTTACTCACTACAGTGATTCATCATTCACCCCTAAAGATGGTATGTCGATAAATATCTTTTATGGGTCAGCTGTTCTCCTGCAGGCAATATGTTGATGACTTAGTATTGATTATGATAGCAAGGGTTTAAATCCTCCGGTATCACCGAGTGCCGACCTACCTCTGTCGCGTGGTCGAGGCCTATCTGACGGACAGGGCCGTCATCTACCCCGGTCACCGGGGAGAGTGGAACCGGCGAGAGATGTCGTGCGGTGTCCCGCAGGGATCGGTTCTGGGACCGCATCTGTGGGACATCGGGTACGACTGGGTGCTGCGCGCCGACCTCCCTGGTGGCGTCAGCGTAGTTTGCTACGCTGACGACACGCTGGTCCTGGCGCAGGGGAGGTCGCACCAGGCGGCGGCCGAATTAGCGGCACGCGGGGTTGCGACAATCGTAGAGAGGATCCGGCAATTGGGACTCGAGGTGGCCTTGCACAAGTCCGAGGCCATGTGTTTTCATGGTCCTCGGAACGCACCACCATCGGGTTCCCAAATAACGGTAGGAGGGGTTCCCATCGGTGTCGAGTCGACGATGAAGTACCTGGGACTCGTCCTCGACAGCCGGTGGAATTTCGTGGAGCATTTCCGACGTTTGGCTCCCAGACTGGAGCGGGCCGGGGCTGCCTTGGGGCGGCTCCTGCCCAATCTGGGGGGTCCAAACGCCTCCTGCCGGAGGCTCTACGCGGGGGTCGTGCGGTCCATGGCCCTTTACGGAGCTCCGGTGTGGGCGCGTTCCGTGAGGCGGCGACCGGTCCGTCGGTTGAACGCGTCCCAGAGGGTCATGGCCATCCGGTTAGCCCGGGGATACCGCACGGTCTCCGGGGAGGCGGCGAACCTCCTTGCCGGATTACCGCCATGGGATCTGGAGGCAAAAGTCCTCGCGCACATCTGGGAGTGGCGCGAGGAGGCAGGACGCCGGGGCGTAACTCCGTTGCCGCGAGAAATCGCGGCACGGCGGACAGAGCTCCGGCAGGATCTCATGGCGGCATGGAGAGTGCGATTGTCGCAACCCAGCGCTGGGCACGCCACAATTGCGGCGATAAGTCCCCTCTTTGAGGAGTGGCTGGAGAGGCGCCACGGCGTCCTCACCTTCCGCCTGACGCAGGTCCTCACCGGACACGGGTGCTTCGGGAGGTACCTGTTCCGGATAAGGCGGGAGGAAACGCCCGGGTGTCACCACTGTGTGGATCGCCCGGAGGACACGGTGGAGCATACGGTGGAAGTCTGCCCGGCTTGGGCGGAGCACCGCCGTGTCCTCGCGGAAGCGATCGGCGGCGGCGATCTCTCGCGTCCGGCCCTGGTCCAGGCCATGGTACGGAGCGAGAGTGCATGGGAAGCCATTACCTCCTTCTGCGAAGCAGTAATGCTCGTGAAGGAGGAGGCGGGACGCGTGAGGGAGAGGCAAGCTTTGCACCCTCACGCCCCTAGTCGCCGCAGGAGACGCCCTGGGCGTCGGGAATCGGCAGCCGATTCCCGGCCACCGTAGGCGCGGGCTTGCGGACGGCGAGCAATGGGTAGCTCGCCGTCCGGTAAGGACCAGGCCCGAGTCGACGGCGCGTCGTGTTCCACGCGCGCCTCAAAGAGATGTCAGCACTATTGACGGGGTCCGCTAGGGCCGATGCCAGCTAGGGTTGCGGGATGTTCGAAAGAGTTACCGTGGCCCCGGCACAGGCAACAGAAGGAACACGGGTGGGTTTTAGTCAGTAAAAGTCTGACACGCCCTCCCGCTCCGCCCAGAGCGGGAGAAGTCATTTGATGATTTCCCATCCACAAAAAAAAAAAAAAAAAAAAGGGTTTAAATCCAACGTTACAATGTCTTCACAATTTTAAAATTTTTCCTCAATTCATCAGCGTGAAAACTTCCACTGCTAAACTCCTACCCATTAAATAAAATTATTAAAGTTATACATCACCTACCTAAAGCCGTTCACTTTTGGGTGTGTGCGACTCCTGAATTTAATCAACGGCCAATCTCATCTATCCATCTATCATAGTTATAAAAAGTATGCAATCTGGGTCATCATTTTTGTCCCGATCCATCTCACAATATTATTGAGAGTAAAGTAAGTATAGGATATAATCTGTGGTAATCGTTTTAGAGTTGCGCAACCAGCCACTACTTATGGCCTATAATAATGATCGTTAAATCCAATCCGTTACTACCGTACCATCCAAGCTTTATCATAATAATCAGACTAGTAACTCCAACAGAACAGAGCACTGTTCAATAAAGAAAACGAGAGGGAACTAGTACGATATGTGAGATGGCCTTGCCTTTGACTGAGTAATAGAACTGAAAAACCAGGAAATTTATATGACATAGACAACATTTGTTGAGGCGGTAACGTCATCTCACATGGGAAATTCATCCAGGAGCCTAAATCTCGAAGCTTGGGACACGAGTGAACTCGACTTAGATAGTTCTACATACAACTAGTCCCTCGTAGACGAAACGGTGAAGAAAGTAACATAAAAAATATCAATTGTTTCACCACTTTCTATTTCAAACAGAACAAAGCATTCCCCTGTCCAAACCGCTAATTTCACTTTTACAAAACTTCGCCACTGTTATCTGTATTTGTCTATTGATGATCACCTCACCGTGTTCGATGCTCTGTATACACTGGTATAATGTAAACAAGGAAGTGGTTAACAGTAGGCGATCGTGTGCCACTAATCGTCGTGCAGGGGTTGACTACAATGAGGAGCATTGAGAGCAGTTCATTGGCAACACCTTCGCGTGCCGTCCACCCACGCAACTCAGATAACAAGTTGAATACATCTGCCTGTTTGATAAAATAATACCATGTAACAGGCAGGTAACGTTAGCATGCAAATGCCACCGGGTTTCAGAAAAATAATTTTACTTAAAATTTTGGCAAAACAACTTAGTTGGAAATTACTAGGTCAAACGATTAACATTATGACTTTAATGATTACAAAATGACCATAAAAGCTAATGAACGTTTTGTCTGAAACAAAAGTCTTTTTAATGCCGCCTTTCTGGTCGTAAAACGTCTTTTTTAAACGCTTACGTGTGATTATAAATAATCTTTATGACAATATAATAAAAACGCACTATTATTGAGCCACACACAGAGCACAATTAATTGTTTTTTTTTTTTTACTGTTAAATGCAAAACGCAATTGTTAGTGCTAAATATATACTATTATAGACTCATTTTCAAGTGATCAAAGTTTATGAGTTCAAGTGATCTTTAGGTTTTATTGTGCCACTTAGATGGAAAAATCCTTTAAATTGTTTGTTTAAAGGGACCTTGTAAGTGGCGTGGCCATTCAAAGGGTTCCGGTGTCGTTACAGCCATTAGGGTCACTCAACACACCGACAATTACTTGGAAAGGTTTTCAATTTACTTTATTATTTATTTATTTATGCGTTATCTTGAAATGATGAGCGATGGTATTGGGAGGAGAACAGTGGAATGAATGCAGATGGGATGGACAAATAATTTTTTTGCCAGGTACAAAAATAGAGTACGGGCTTTCTCCGCGAAGACTCATGAAATGTTTTTTTTTTCAATATGATTCCATTTAATAAAACTTAGATCGCAGAATGCTTTACAATCAGACATTGACTATATTGGATTTTAAAAAATCTTTACTTTTCCACGAGTTAAGTAAATTATCCATTTATATTACTTACTCTGAAAAGTGCCATTTATCCAGTCACAAACTATAATGATTTATTTCATACTATAAATAGTTACTAAAATATAAATATTTATTTATTTATTTATTTTATTTAATACTTCATGCACAGAAATGTACAGAGGCGGACTTAATGCCATAGGCATTTTCTACCAGTCAACCTTTGGGTGATGCAGAGACAAACA
This sequence comes from Fissipunctia ypsillon, assembly GCA_947568875.1. NCBI lineage: Eukaryota > Metazoa > Arthropoda > Insecta > Lepidoptera > Noctuidae > Fissipunctia > Fissipunctia ypsillon. The sequence continues at coordinate 17,095,863 of OX387651.1, forward strand.
GTGGCAGGTGCAATTATGAGAAACTATAAATATAATAATATATACATAATAAAAAAAAAACAAAATTAAAATTACATAAATTAAAATAAATAATTACATGTTTAAAAGAAAAGCTCTATTTCTCATGAAATGCATAAAATCCCAGTACTTAATTCGATTTTCTTTAGTTTGGAAAAGAGTAAACGAGTCCAAGTATTTCTATGTGCTAGTTGTAACAAATAATGTTGGAGCCTATCTGCCTACTATGATTAAAAGTATTATGTTTATAGTCCCGAATTGCTCCAGCATTAAATGGATCTAATGGGAAGCGTTTATCTTAATTCCAGTGATTCCAGTCTCCCACGAAACGTTTGACGCACCTTAATGCCACATAGATGACTGTTTATAATATTTGACAAAAAAGGTGTTTCACAACCTTTACAAAAAACTTTATTCTATAATTACAACGATTTTGTATCCAAACTATATATTTTTTTTGTAAAACCCTTTAAATGAGCTGGGGTCAAACTTCGCATATTTTCGACCTGCAAAAAGTAACATTAGGGTTATGGACCCAGAAAAAAGAAAATGTTATCCAAAACAAACAAAACATAATAAATAGCCTCCACGTTTTCATATTCATTCTAAATTAAATTTAGGCGTGATTAACTCACTCGAGGCGTTTTCTCTGTTCATCAATCAAAGTGTGGTCACGAAGAGTGGAAGCAACATTTACTTCCTAAGATTTGTCTCTTTCGCGCTCTAACTAATCTCTACGGATTAGAGAGGGACGAAGTATACTTGATTAGACAGTACGCAATTATGATTTTCAGAGTTCACACGGGTGCCTCGGGAGCGGTCAGACGGCTGGCTTCAGAAGCCTCCGGTAATCAATTTTGTACACAAACGGCGGTTATTAATTGATTTTTTTCTCTCTAATGACTAAAAATAACATCTGCCAAATCAACAGGACCGGTCGTTAACGAACGTGCCAAAATTTTATTTTCTCCTGTCTTCAATCTCACAGATAACTTTAATGTACACGTGTTTTGGATTTTAAGGGAGTGATAAATTTGTTTGAGGTATGATAGAAATTGTCGCTGAAAAACCGAGAGGATCATTGATAAACTTTAATTTTTAATTATTCGTCTGATATATTCTGTGAATAACTAATCGCAGACCAATTACTCATCTAAATCTGAATAACTACTTTTTTTAAGAAATGTCAAACAGATTTGTCTTCTAAACCGCATTAGTGTACCCTTATCTAATACAAACAGGTACACATGGAGTGTTAGGCGTGTGCCGACTGTGCGAGTAAAAAAGGGGTTACAAATTTGCATGATCAGATTACAATAGCTGTGAGCATCACAGTGGGATAGAGTTCTGTTTCGTACGCATCCCGCTATAAATTTTATCACACATTCCGTAACCGCGTGCAGTCTTATTTATGAGCCGATAGCTCAGATTTGATAAATATTCACCCTGGGTGTTTAACTAAACCAAATTAAATTAATTTATAGAAGTTTCTATTATAATTTAGTGGTTGTTTTTGTTTACTTAATGTAATTTTCGTGATCAAACAGATCCAATTAATCAGAAATGATTTAGGCGATTCTTATATCATTTATTGTTATTATTATTTAAGTGTTTTGTCTGTACGTACCTCTGTATTATTGTGTGTTACCATTTAATGGTAATGCAAAACCTCTATAAGACTTTGAACATTTCGCCGATGTTTTACATAAAAGTTTGGCAACGTTACATCTATAGAAAGCTATCGCTTAAATTCGATGCATTCTGTTAAATCTACATATCGGTCAAGTGATTGAACTAAACAATTGAGATTGCAATTGGATATGCAAAGCGATTGGATATTATTCGATGTTACATACGATACTTACTGTGTTTCGTCAGGGATGTATTTCCTTAAATCAAACCGCTTTGGACCCGAGACGATCCCGTTTTGCATCCGTTCGTACATCAAGATTGCTATCAAAGATTTACAAGAGCCGTCCTCGATGGGAGAATGTTCCTTTTCCAATTGATACAGACGAATTATTTATTTATTTCAACTGTGTTAAGGCGTGTTTTGCTAGTCGATGTTTTATTGAACGATTTGTACTTACTACACTAGGAGCATTGTGAATTTATTTTGTTGTACCAATGTTTTGAGATGTTTTCGTTGAGATCTATTAACTACGAATGGAGGCCGACAAATGCAAATTGATGAATGGGAACAGCGGTTTAATACTGCTTGTTAATCAATGGACAGACAGAACCAGGATTGACTTACGCTTGACATTTTCTCTACCAGAAATAGCGTTCGTATTGTGCCTACCAAAATCTCAAATTTTTATTGTTGTTACCAATGCCAATTACTCGGGTAATAATATCGACAGACTGGCCTAAAATTATCCTTTTTTACCAAATCTCCAAATTCATCTTTGAAAATTAGTTAAACAAACAAAACACTAATGTGTTTCAATTCCCATATATCCACGTAAATTATGAGGCGCAGGCGCATCGCGGTGGTATCAAAGCCTGTTGAACAAATAACACGTCTTGTCTGATTTAGTGCTTGGTCTCGACCCTTTGACCACAACTGTCCACACCTATGGGTGGGCAGAGAACCCGCTAGCTTCTCTGACTAGCTGACTTTAGGTCGTAAGTCGGTGATTTACGATATGAAGTCGTTAAAGTCAGTTTAGGTATATTTTTATTGTTTTTGAAGATGTAAAAGTGCGTTAATGCTATTGGCGGTTTTGATTATGTGAGTTTAATTTTTAGAATTGACTTTTATGATTACTTAATCAACATGGGAAAATAGACTCTAAGTGAGTTATAAACTAACGTGGAGAATAAACGTATTTTCTTTGTTTTCTTTTTTGTTCTAGTTTACTATCTTCAACACAATAAGTAGTAATACATGAAATAATCTATTTCGACACGGAAATACGACTGCAATACCAATTCATATAACTAATCAATTAACAAGACCCAATTGTCATTGCAAATCGATTTCTCCGCGAATAAAGTTCCAGCAGAGAATGTAAGATATTATTATTCATTTATTTATATTATAAAGGGTTCTATGTAAGCGTGAAATCACTTTGCTTAAGGATCTTAGCTTCCCAACTCACCCTTTCGCCTTCGCATTCGCACAAAGACATATCCGGGTAGCGAATACAGCTCAATCGATTCGCACAGGAAGTTGTAACGCTTCATTACCCTTGCATTATGTTTTACTAAAATTGAATATGAACCCTTTTACCCATGCCGACAGTTTGCATTTAATTTTTGATAATGGAAAAGATAAAATTTTGCATTACTTTGCACTTATTTTTTTTAATTGAAGTTGTGACTTGTAATGGGTCGGTTAAGTTTTAAGGATTGTGTAGAAACGACTATTTTAAAACCTATGAAAAATATGAACTGATTTGTACAAAATTTGTCAAAATTATATAAAGATAATTTATGTTTTCTATTACTCCAACCTACGTTTTCAATTAAATAACGACCTTCACGAACCTTAGAAATTCTAATTCAGCGTCATCACAACCGCATCTTATTCAAAAAGTCGGAATGACAAACCCTAATCGCTTTATAAGACTGAGTGCACATCAGCACATCAGAACACATCACATAAACCACGCCGTTCAGACGCCACAATACAACTAATCGCGTACATTTTTCAGCACAGGACGTTTCAATCGCAAGTCGCAACATGTTATCGTTAATTAAAACGCAAACGCAACATCGTTCATCTAGTTCTGTCTGTCCGTTATACTTTTTTTTCGACGCTGACTAAATTATGTCTTTATAGTGATGGTGTAGCTTTATCAGCGACCACCATCTTGTGATCGAGCCCTGCCACAGTAATTTGTACCTGCCCTGTGTTACCGATGCGTCGATCTCCAATGCTTTGATCATGTTGCGTTTTATTTGGGATACATACGGTGTTGTGTATAAGTAAACATTTTGGTTAAACCACAAATTGTCTTACGGCTGATTTTTCAGTCGTCAGATAACTTTTATGTGAAGATTAGTTAAGTCGGTTTAACATATTTTCTATAAAAAAGTTGTCAAACCGTAATTTTTATTCCTTAGATAAAAGTTATCCGAATATTGAAAAGTTATTAAATTGTATTGTCGTAGTAGACCATACATAAACTATCTGATTTGTGAGTTGTCTAAGAACTTTACTAATTGGTCGTAGCTATTGCTATTGCTACGAGTGCTACGACTATATTCGGCGTAGCAAGTGCTACGAAAACCAAATAATTGAAGCTTAATTCAAGAAAGTTTTTTTTTTTAATTTTGCGGGCTCTTGTTGGTAAAATTGCTTTTCATCTACAATCCCCGTATGTCACAAAATGTTGGAATAAGAAACTATGCGGAATAAAAATTATTGTGCTTCTTGAGGGATCGATTTTCATGTTGTTGATTTTATTTGTAGATGTCCGGAAGCGGTGTTCATTCTGGTCTCCTGTGATTAATGTGCAGGCCTTGCTAACTCTGATTAAGATTTTAAGGGTAGTATTACAAATAGGGCACGCATAGCAGATGGATCGATAGGCAAACTTCTGTTGTTGTTCTTTATTAACTTCAACTTTTTTGGTAGATATTTTTATCGCAGGAGTTTTTATGTTCTTTGTTTACCGATTATTTTTATTTCTAGATATTTTTAGAAATTTTAGTAAGTACCTAATACCTACTTAAAATTAATTATCTTGTTTGTTTTGGCTTATTTATTGGTTCATAAAATTGAGTGCACTAAGATCTGTGTGAAATGAAAATGTTAACTTAATACATACAATAATAGGTTCTGTTATGTTGTTTAAACACTATCAAGTTACAGGCGCCAGTAGGCAAACTGCAATATTTATTTAGGTCAGGTTTTTTCACGAGTTTACGAGTATTCCCACACAGAATCTGCGCTTGTAGCACGCACTATTGTTTACATTCTTTTCCACACAGTGCTTTGTCTACTTCTTTTTGCGAGCATTTATATTTTTAAAGGCCTATTAGATTGATTTTTTAAGATAGTGCCTACGACAGTGACAAAATTTTACTAATAAAGAAAGAAAGAAAAATTGTTTATTCTGCATAAACAAAACGCACATTGCAAAAAAAATACATAAAGTAAACACATACAAAGTATCCAAAAGCCTCATAATCAATCCACTTAAAGTTTAAAAATTATTTGTCCATTGCTTGATGTCCGAGCCAGGGACCAAAGACAATTTAGGTACGTTGCCTGTGTGCATCTCTATTGCGCTCTGATATGAGTATAGTCTGTGAGTATAGTGTTCTGTGGTATTGTGACACTGGAAAATGATATTAAACAAAACAATCAAAACACACACAGCACATACATAAGGTAGACAGATTCTGCTTTAAATTATACTTCACTATGTAACGCTGAGTATCTATTCAATTTCCCAATCAAAAACGACATAAATATACTTCTAAATTCGATCCCCAAACACCACTTCAAAACCTACAACAACAATTAATCAACATTTACGTCCACCATCTATCATCTCTTTCACAATAGTACACATTTTGATTTGCACACGTGCTCACCGTGCAAAATTCAAAGTGTTAGGTTACAGTGAGTAGAGTACCCCTATGAATTGCATCGCTATGCACTCCACCCTTTCATTTTATCGTATTGTGCAAGCGATACGTCATCTGTCGGCGTCCGAGCCTTTGAACGTTTGCCGACGTCGCATGCGCACGGTTGCTATAACGCGACTTAACGATGCGAAATTTGCTTTTATATTTATCAAGTACACGGTTTAGAACTAGATTGTAAGTTCACGTCTCATATCTACAACTTTGAAAAAGACGGTCGTTTTATTAACAGGATGTCCTCATAAATAGAGGCAAGCTAAGTTGCGGGAATTAACTAAAAATAACTCAGTTTCTAAATAATTACTCTAGATTTTCAGATAAACAAGTTACGACTTGTCAATGTAAAAATAGATACGCATATTGATTTGAATTTTTCAAAGAAAATATAGTATGAATCAATAGCACAATGTGTTACCAAAAGGAATATAGCACATGCCAAAATCTCGAGTACACCTTGTCAAAGTTTCTATAGAAATCATAACAATAATAAATTGTGTATACAATAACCCTTCCACATCTGCCGTATAAATCGGCGCACGTATTGATCTACATTATAACGGAAGGTATCTAAGCCACTATCTCTGAAACACAAGGTGCTACCGATCGATAAGATGTAGGTTACCAAGGAGCGTGCCAAATAATTCACCTGGACTAACTCAATAGAATATCGCATTTCTGAATTAATTCTTATGACGCCACCTTGCTTGCTCTGATTGTTCGCAACGAGGATTATATTACATTATCTTTATGAACGTGATGCGTAATTAAGCGCCCACATCTAGACAGTCTTGACAATGTCTGTCGAACAAAAAATCAAACGCATTGCCTCGAGCAGATGCAAACGGTCTGCAAACATAACTGAAGGCACCAAATCAATTTCAAAAGTAATTCAATAACATAATGTTGATCGTTGTAAAAATAATGTATTGCTTCCTTCCACCTTGAAGTGGAGTAGGTAGTGTAGCCATGAACCTCGGAAGTGCGCGGGGGCTGCGATACAGTTACCTCGAAACTGTAACACTTCGATATTCGTTTTTTTGTTTGTCATAACGGCAAAGTGCAGTACCGTTCTCTAATATCAATAAGAGCACAAAAAGTAGAGGTCTATCGTTTTATATGGATCTCTTGAAAATAGACGTGGTAAAAAACGCGTAAGGTGTTCATACAAAGTTTCTTTAGTTCCGTTATACCTATCAATAGAGATTAGAGGCACGCGTCTTTGCACCAGACACCGAAGCTAAGACCCGGTACATTGTCGGTGACTCTTTGATGTGGCTGCAAAAGACGTCCGTTTGGACAATGGTTCAGGGATAATTTAGCGGAGTAAGTATCGGTCAGGTGGAAGTCCGGTTGATTGTAGCTTTATCTGACCACAAGCTTAACGGTTCGCGTTTGTAGTTACTGTCAGTTTGCATTCAACTATATAGCAACTGTACTGTATCAACACGAAAGATTGTTTGAATTGAGAAATTGTAAGAAAACGTCACAAATAAAAAAAAAATATCCAAGCGACCAAGCGATGAAAATAATTATAGCTTCACGATATTAATATGATATGATTTGCACAAGGTGATGATAAAACTTTTAAAGAAATTCGAATTAGCTGTCGTTTTCAAATGAATAAAACGTTACCAAAATTACTAAAACAAACAAGAAAACTTGTTATTAAATAAAATACGTGAGCCAGAACTCGCTACCAAATAGTTTTAAATAACACTAATTAATAAACAGCTCACTACCCAAAATACGATTACTTTAAGTACTTCGGGAATGAGATGCCGAGAATATTACTATGATAACTAATTACGAGGGACGTGGGGACCGGTACGAAAATTGATACCATCCGTCAGCACCAAAGGTTCCCGACTCTTGTTGATCCAATTACCATCATCTTATTAATTGAATATGAGATTTCCTAGAGGAGACCAATTAAATGAAGTTGTCTGATCAAAATGTAGACGTTACTTAACGTGTTTTTGATAGAGAAATTATTTAGCCCGTTAAATAAATTGCCGCTTTTTTACTAAAAATTTAATTCAAAGGGTTATCATGGATCGTAAAATAATATCGTCACTTTAGATTTGAAAAAGAAGTTATACTAAACGTGGTATTTCTTCTGCTAGATCTCGCGTAAGCCGTCTGCATTTATAAGTAGTTCGAAATGAGTTCTGTTATCTGTTCTCACGTATACCCATGGCAATCATTCATAGAATTAATTTCGATAACTGTGACGCCTGGTTGTAGATACAGAAGCCGATGCTTTTAGCTTCTATCTTACAATTTAATTATGCCTCGTAAGGGATATTGACAAATGAACTGTCTCGCGATACATTCAATCGGTTAAGGTGTTATATTCTGTCAACTAATTTCGGTGGACGGTTTTTTTGAGTCAGTTGTTCTTGGACCTGTCATATATTGTTCGATAAGAATCTAACCGTGTTTTCTAAAGCTTGTGAGTTGTTTTGCCAATTAAGTTGTCCAAAGCTGTAAACAAGAAAAAAGCTGGAACTTGTCCCGCTATGTAATTAAACCTGTCCTTCGTATTTTAACTGGACAAGTTGAATTATGGCGCGGATTATGGTTTGCGTGTTTGTTTACTCTTCTGATTTTGTGGAACTTCAATTTATGTAATCACATTATTTCGATTACATAGGTATCAGGATTCCCGACATCTCTTGAATTCTTTGCGGAATTAAAATGCGTAGTTAGCTTAAGTACTTGTGGTATAAAAAGATTCGACGCTACGGTTTATTAACCATAATACTATTTCCTCTAAAGGTCTGATATTAAATTGTCTGCATATTTCTATTCCACCATACATTAGTTCACCCGCCGCCTTCGATACAAAAGACTTAAGAAAACAAACAAAAACAGGATTTCGTTGTAATCCTCTATTCTTCTCAGCTTAGGCGTCGGTTCGTAGTTTCATATTTGTTTAAAATCACCACCGTGTTCAAAGATCCGATAAAAATACTTGAAAGCTTCCGGTTGGTTGGTCTCTGAATAATTGGTACGCCATATATTTCCTTCTCCGGGAATTTGTTACGAATTTACGATTCACAGTCATTGTGCTAAGGTATAAATCTTCCTAATGGCACGAGTGTTGGGCGTGAGCGATTGTGATGGCGTTCATTGTCACACAAGTGGTAGGTGACAGAATTGCTGAAATAGTCAAGTTTACGATTTATTAGGGTGATTTGGAATTACTTACAATCACGTCACCAAGTATTGTATTGTTATGATTGAAACATTTTGGGAGCGTATCCCTTGTATTCTGTAAGTGCTTCTGCGTAAAGATGTCTCTATATTTAGGTAGGTGCAAACTACATTGGAAATGACTTTGACAAAATTAAACAAAAGTGAATGAAATCCATTGGTTTAGGTAATTAACTAAAGGTAAACAAATCTTAAAAAGGGTTTTTATATATGGCACTTTATTATTTTTTTAAATACGTTATAACCAAGTAAAATTTATTGTCGATTTTACTATAGTTTCCTCCTTTATGTTAAACTTTATCATTTATTACACAATTTTTTAGTTGACTTTATAATAATAATATAATATTTTATATTATGTCAATTGTAAAGAGCCTAAAAAGATAGGTACAACTAATAGATAGGTAATTATAACGTTGCTAAATTGAAGAGTACCTACAACTGTGACGCAGCATGACAACTGAAGTGACTGGTATTACGTTTAGTCGGTTAACCACGTCACGTGGTTTTTTGTTTACCTTTATGTAACTACCTAAACCAACGGAGTATAGGTACTTATAGCTACAGTAATAACTTCCAAGTTGAAAGTTCTGACGTCACCCAACCAAGAACAAGAGGTAGTGGCTGACCAACGCTCGTTTTTATTATCCCCACAACGAAATGGAAGAATTATTAATTTAATATAAATCCGGATCACAACAAAGCGCTTCTTTATATAAACATTTTTTATATTTTCTTTTTTATGCCTATAATAATCTAATGAAAATAGTGCTGCGTTAATAATCTTTTGCAAGAATCTGTTCCCCACAATAGGCGTAAAAATAGAAAACAGTTGTGCAAAAAATGTATTCATCAATTTCACACTTCTTTATCTTTTAATATTTCGCCAGAAGGAAGATGATCATTAGATTTCGGTAAGATATGAGTTTCTGTCTATGAAAATAGTTCCAAAATATAGGTATTGAACAGATTTTCAGAAATTTTTGTGGTGCATATGAGTTTAAGCAGGAAGGAACTTACAAGTGTTTGTGAATACATTCAAAATTCTAAGTGGTTATTTGAGATTATGTCAAATTTGAAGAATTTAAATAAATATGTATTCCACAATTTCTCATAATTGCACCTACCACTGTTTGTCTCTGCATCACCCAACGGTTGACTGGTAGAAAATGCCTATGGCATTAAGTCCGCCTCTGTACTTTTCTGTGCATGAAGTATTAAATAAATAAATAAATAATTTGGCACAAATCCGGAAATGCGATTGTGGAGCATAAGCTCGCTTTAACAGATAATCGGTTTAAGGAAACCTTAAATCCTTTCGGCGCCGTTTAAATTAGAACCACCAAAACCAAAAACGGTCAAGTTCGAGAGCTCTACGAGAAAAAATGTGCACAAAAACGCACCGTGTTCTATTGACCGTGACGCAACAATTGTTTAGCAGTTTGCCGAGAACCCTTAAGTTCATCTTGTTGACTTCGACGCACAACGAAATTAAACATGAGAAAAAATCCAAAGGTCCTTAAGTAGATCGAGCGAAGGGTTCTATTGTGAATATTGTGTAATGTAGCGAGACGACATGGGGCCAACGTACCAAAAAAGTTTCACTATGATGTGATGTAGCTGAACCTTTTACACAAACTTTTGACCACGGCTGTGCGTGGCAGGTAGAACCCTTTTTGCACAATTCGCCGTAGCCGACAACAAAACGTGGCGAAGTTGTTGTCGCTACACTTGTCTGCGCCGACGCACTTCAAACACTCCCAATTTCACGTCTGGGTGACCGCTGAATACATGTAACTAATTTTGTGTATCAATACACATCATGGTAGATGATTTATCGTGTTTATTACGCTTCCAGCTTAAGTAATTTGGCGTGAAATAGCCGACGTGAAATGTGCAACCCTAAAGATGCAACAATATTTTAGTTGAATCTTTGAAAAAATAAACGGAATTTCCAAGCATTACATATAATTGTAATTGATATATCAAAATAAAATATACCTTACAAATTATAATTATGAACAGGAACGTTTCTGAACAAAGTCACAAGAACAAAGTTCTGTCTTAGCATATAACATACTTTTGATAAAGAAATATGAAAGGAATGATATGAAATATCGAGCGATTGTTGGCCAATTACGTGCCTTTTATAACGATTGATCTGAATTATGGCATTAAAGATCGATTGTCCGAATTCAAAGCTGTCTATTTGATATCAGAGCGAGACTAATCGAATCACAATGGTGTTAAAATGATCATAGAACGTTGACCAGCTATTTAGAGTTTGGAATTGTGTTATTGTTTATTTTTAAATGCCGTACTAAGGAGGCTTCTAGGATAAGTAAGTTCCATTTCAACTAGTCCTTGTAACAAACTTCAAATTATGAGCTGGTGTAAAATTTCAAGTTATTAAAACTGAAACGCAATGTTACTAAATTGTAATTGTTTTTCTTATGAAGTTTAAATTACATTACAATGTATGTAAATAATATGCTAATCGGTAAACACAATGACCCACAATGACCCATGATTACGACACATATACTATGATCATGCAACATCATTGTTTCGTAATTGAAAGTAAATATTTTTATTGTAATCGAGTAGCATTTATCGTTACAAACAATTCAAAAAGCTAGTCATGATGCGATGAACAAAGAAAGCAAGAGTGAATACATCGAGCGGAAGATAAACGATACTTTTATTGTCTATTGATAGATTATGATGCTGTTAACATTAGGCACTTAGAGATGTGTTAGATATGAAACTACTTAGCTACTTAGTATACTTTTCTAAAGTTGTTATGTATATCAAAGGCAACTCGTGTTGGACGGTGCTTCAATTGCGAAAGAAACGAGTTAAAGAAAATTACCTATAGCGGTAAAAGTTATACTAATATCTAAGGGTTAATCAAAATATTATTTTCACACGATCGATCGATTTCGTTTCCGATCATCCAATTTCGGAGTATCGGTTGCGGCCACAAATCATTAAAAAAATTGAGTTTGAAATTTTCGGAACGGGCAAAAAGTCGGTCTGCTTTACGTAAGGCGGGGCACACACCGCGTTTTCGAATTATGGCAATTTTGACACCTAACGAGTGCTAAGTTTTCATTGCCCCCTGTAATTTTATCTGGACGTGTGCTGACGGGTGCGGCGTGTGAGGGTGAAAATCACTGTGTGTATTACGTGCCCTCGAGAAGTGCTCCCAGATCATAACTCTCATGTTTTATAATAATATTCAAGTAGTGCACCGTCATTCGTTTTTAATGATGCGTCCAATCTTATCGTACACTCTGCTGATCTAGCGCTCTATAATTTTTGTAAAAAGGTAAAAATTATTTGTGTGATAGGCAATCTAGGTAGGTAGATTAAAGTTGATCATTTTAGGTAGGTAATTGAATATTACTGTGACAGTAATAGTATATATAGTAGGTACTTTATTGAGAGAAATATTTCTGGTTTAAAATAAGAAAAATGCAATGTTTTGCAATGCATTGCAAACTTTTTAAGTTTCAATTAGTAGGGGTCGAATTGAAATGAAGTTTCAGGATTTTGTTTTTTCCTATAGGTAATTCGGATGTATTACCGAATTTTTAATCGTAAAAACAAACGGTTTCCTTTCGAACATCCCAAAAGCCATACTCGCTAAACGGAAGGAGTAGCGAACCCACGTTCGGGGGTTGGGTGAATTAGTTTTTGTAGATATAAAAAAACGGTAGCAAAAATGAAGTATTGCTGATTGCTCTGCAGCTATTACCACACTGTATAATTTAGTGGTAAGCCTATGATTAAATAACGCTGCCTACCTGTTAAATTAAATTAGGCTCTTTAAGGGTGGCGCTCAGCATTCCTCTGTAGCCATTGGCTTGAATTAACAAACTTTAAAAAAGAAACAAGAAATTATTAATTTACGGACTCATCGATTATTGAGGCGCACACGTGTTAATGGTTTTTATGATTATTTCTTTTTGAATACTTACAAAGTTTCAATTAATTGCAGTTATTACCGACCTATAACTTATGTTGGCTTATATGAACGCAGCTTAAAATCAATAGCTCCCTTTTATTTTCCTTTAGAATCTACTCTTTCTTTGTTTTGGAAGACATTTAATTACATAATCAATTATTCTTCATAGTCCATTCCAATGTCATGTTCTTCTTCTTCTTAGCGTGTCGATGGTAATCTAAATAGACTCGGCCCAGAACTCGACTACGTGTTTGGCGCCATCACTAGCGTCCATCAGTTTCTGTAACGTGCAGGCGACACGACATGCAGGATTGTCTGTGGAACAGCACCACATTTACACTCCAAGGCGGTGTCGTCTATTAATCTCCATCTGAATAGGTTTTCCGTGATTTTGCCAACTTGGGTCCGGAAGCTGTTTAAATACTTCCAAGGCATCTCGTGTCCAGGCGGGAGATCTTCAGCAGGTGGAACGAATGGTATGGGTAAGGAAACACTTTCTCGCCACAGCTTCAGTCATTCTTTTGATCGTTCGCTAGTGACTGAGACGATACGCTTTAAAAAAATTGCTTCAGCTTTTCTGGCTTTGTGGCACAAGGATGTTATCGTGCAAAGGGTGTCGAGTGTCGGAGACCATTTTGGCTCTATCACTGGAGCTTACCACCGCTCTGCGATCTTCTGGTGGCGCTATTCCTGCTAGTGGATGCAGTATTTGTACCGAGGTCAGTTTTAGGTAACCAGTGATGTTTCATTCAAAACTGTATCCACTAAATTTGCATGGTTAGAACGACTACATATAGATCACGAATTCACCCGCAGAAAATGATAGCGCCAGCCCAGTTAGTAGTCCGCGTAACGTCAGGCGAAGCACTGCAGTTCAATGAGACTAGTCGCTGTTGCGAGTGTGCACCTTCTGATTAAGTTCTTGTAGTTTTTGCTGTATGTTAACGACCTGTCCAGAGTAACACCAATCGCCCTTTGTTTGGCGTCATGTATTAGCGTCACATAATTCGTCTCAGCCCATTCCTCGACTCCTTCTAATCTTATGTCCGTGTCATTGTAGCCCCAGTTGGAGCTGCGGCTGTTGAACTCACCGATTATAACTTTAATTGGTTAGCTGCTGACATTCTCTGGCAGAACGAAATTAAATGTGGTGCCAGGTTTATAAACAGAATTGATGGTGCACTTACCAACATCGACGGTGATGATTTCTATGCCGTTGTCGTTTAAGCACTTGGTGGATAGTATGCTTACACCGCGCCGGGAGCAGCAAACACTGCGTTAATGTGCTTCGGGTGACAGATCTCGGCGATAAGCGTAAGTTCAGGGATGTGTGGCCGGCTTTGGGTTTTATCTCGATGGGTCTCTTGGATGCATATAATGTTGCAGTGAGTTTTGCGGTAGACATCAGAAAGAATTTGACATTGGCTTGTGTGAACCATTCGATGTTAATCAAGACGACGCAAAGAGCCGGTTTTATAAGTGGACTTTGGATTGCCATCGTTGTGAAAGGATTAGCCAATTGGCGTGGAAAACTCACTGATTGCCCTGGGTGCGCCGGACGTATAGTGGCTCGGTAGATACGTCACTCGGGGAAGCTTCCTTCAAGCACCCCAAATGTCATGTTGGTCAAAACGGCTATGATCATATATCACGTTACAATTTCTTCAACTCAACGTTTTTCTGTTTAAAAATATCACACACAATTAAAATAAATAATATTTATTTATTATTTATTTATTTATTAAAACTTTATGCACAAGTAAAAAAGAATACCGTACAAAGGCGGACTTAATGCCTGAGGCATTTTCAACCAATCAACCAATCAATAATACTATAGCAAAACTAAAGAAAATCATGAAAATACGGTCAAACTGCCTGAAGGTGCAGCATATTGCATCCATTGGGGTTAACAATGAATCACTTTTATAATATAAGTTTTCATATCGATGGCCATGACTCCTACGGTCAAGCCTTTAAAAAATCACAAAAGAACCCCTCTGAGTTGTAATCAGTATGATGTATTTCAAGATAATGAACTAAAACTGACTGCGTTATCCAGCTAATTTGTATATTCTTGTAATTATTGTACAGGAAACCGTTTTCCTACCAAGTAGAGCATACTTCGTACCCTGAAGGAAAAAGAGATCTCTGCTGCAATCTCAGCTCGGTGTAATCTTGCAAATATTTATCGTGTGTCAATACAATATGCCAAAAGCGGGCGCTTATTATGGTTTTTACAAATGTGAGTACGCTTCAGGCTTTGGTTGTGTCCCAAGTTATACGGAAGAGCGTTGCTCTGTTACATGGAGTAGGTCCAGTATTCATGAATATCTCAGTAGAAACAAAACGAATGATTTAGTGGAATAGGTAATTTTCATTAGAGAAAGAGCTGAACGGAATATAACCTGAAGAAGCCGTTGGCTGGTTGCGTAAATCGGAGCATCGGGTGCTGTCTGTATTTGGGAGACTGTTTCCTGCAAGATCCTATGAAATGTGGGATTAATTGGTTCATAATTATTATATGGTCGTATTATCAGATGATCAGACGCGATCAAGAAGGCTGTTGGAGGCAGCGTTTACCTTGCGGTCCACACTACAGAAGACCGCACAACTTGGAGACGCGTTGTATGTGGTCGCGATCCTCAGCATTGAAGGAAGAAGAGAATTATTATATAAGTTACAAGATAAACCTACAATGCAAGAGTCCAATAAAAATAAGGCAAGTTTTATTCCTTTAAATATAAACAAAACGTCGTTAAACTAATGGGAATTAAACATAACTGGGTGTTCCTCACCCACGCCCCTGTCTATCCCTTGGGGAAAATAGACGATGTTATTTGCCAGCTCTTCTATCTCAATTTCAGTGGCTGAAGTGTTTGCCGAGCAAGATCGCTGCCCGCTCTTCCCTTGTCCCCTTTCTACGTCTCGTTAGTGAGGAGTTACAGCGCATTGTCCAATACAATGGGGGGAGGGGCGCCGCCCGAGGCAGCCTCGTGGCTAAACACCATGAAACCAAATAAAACCACATGCAGAACATATGGTTTTTGAGAATCGTGTGTTATGTCTTCCTTACGGGTTTTGCTTGATTACCGCAGTCGGATATATTGGTGTTGGTACCGAAATACATTGTTGAAAAAAAGGTAGACTAAGCTGAAAATAAATAAACAAATCGAAGGGATAGCTTTTCGTTCAAGACCTCGATTCATAGTTTGATCAGCCACTTGGCCTAGTCCACTTTCAATTAAGGTATCCAAGAGTTGATTAGGCCATGTTCTTTTTAAATTAAACTTGCGGTGTTGTTCAAAAGTGCGGTTATGGTATCAAGAAGAGTATAGAATAGAACAGAAAATAATTTCAAGATGCAACAATTTCGTTTTCTTTAAGAAAAGGTAGTATGTTGCTTTGACTTCCCACAGTATAAGCTAACAATAAGATTACTAGTAGTGACCACATCGAGTGATAAATTCCACTTGATATTAAAAGTTCTTATTTCCATCGCTTGAGGACGTACTCCCACGATATTGGAGCTAGTAACTGATACGCATGTGATCAATTTATCAATGCGCATGATCAGAATCGCGTATCTCTTTGTATCTGCGCGTGAGTTGCTCACGCGAGTCTCAAGATTCGAATTTCGAATCTTACCACGCGATCACTTTGCTACCCGAGATCTTGTTTGTAGCCGATAAACGAACTATGATTAATACACAGCTAGAGAAAAATATAATTAGCTACTTAAATGCACTTCGAAGATCAAGGTTGTTACTATTCTTCTCATGTTCGGCTAGATCGGTCAACATACACTGTCAATTATATTTTTTTCAAAATCATCAAATTAGATTTCTTTTCCCTTGACACTATCTGACCGATATCAAATTGCGTATTTTCTAAAGAAAACAATACCAAAGAGTCGGCGCTGATCCAAGTTTGGATTACCGTAGATGGCATGACGGCTAGGCTGGGCGGCTCGTCATACGCCCCGATCATTCGTTTAAATGGTCATAATTGGTCAAGCGGACTTTAAAATACAGCACTTGGTCATTATAACATAGCTCCCTCGAGCTTTTAAAATCACTAAACGCCGCTCTGGGCTTACCCTGTTCTTTGAAACTGTCATCTTCCTAATTGTCTTGTTTGCCTGTGCTGACACCTACCTCTCTACAATATATGACTTTATTTTTAAATACTTGTCGTGTTCAGTGGCTAAATAATAAAAAAAATGTAACATGTAGGACAGGACCACTTCTCCACTCGGAGCATGTTGAAAGATGTGCGTGACTGAATATTCAAATCTTATAATGTACAGGCCCCTAGTTGTTTAAATACTTTGGTGTCAGAGGCGATCAAGTGATAAAGATGTTTATTGATGATCTTTGGTTACATTAATTGCCAACAGCGGCGGCGCTTGTGTTACCGCAATGTCGCTCCGCGTCGAGTCGAGCGCGAATGACAAAGATCCAGCGGTCGATATGCGCAGGCGACGACGGCCGGCCCGCTTTGATCTTCACTATTGACTGGTTCGACGACCAATCAAATTATTCGTGGGAAAAATTATCATTTCCATTTCGCACTTTTTTATATGCATGAAGCGATAGTAAATATGAATCCCATACATGGCTCGCAATGTATTACAGACCGCACGTCTGCGCACAAGCAGAGCGCGCAGATCGTGGTCAGTCAACTGTTCATTACAGCTACTGTTCGATATTCGAAAAATTTTTACATTATAAAAAGTTGAAAGCTCGAGAATGATAAAAACCCTATACTAGTTTATAGACGCTTAACTACCACTCGATAATATTTTTTCAGCTCGCTATTAAATGTTGTCTTTGCAATATAAGGATCAGGCATTCGGTGGCCACCTTAGGATTTTTATTTTCATAGAACGTTCGAATACCAATAAGGATCGTACCGAAAAAGGAAGTCCCGAGTTATTGAGTGCTCGTGCCGGAGCACGTCTTTGTCATAAAATACCTTGTCGGGAATTAATCTTGGCATTTTGTTCAGGGTCGCACAAAGCTCGCCTGTACTAACTGAAAAAAAGAGTGACACAGATCCCACAGATCCTATTTTAATGGAGTGTATTTTATGAACAATTCATAAACTAAAAAATAAATATGTTGACGGGGCGCCTTATTGGTGGTAGTAATTAACATGGCGCAAGCGCAGCACGCGCACTCCCGCGCCGCCGCCCGCGCCGCCTGATAGGTCACTCACACTTACTGCACACGCGGCCTTCGCGAAGGACGCCTGCGCCTCTCATTAAGCTTTACTATTTTAAGTTGTCATAAATTACATTATTTGTCAATTCGTATTAATTACCATGAAATTAATTTAATTTACGATACTTTTAAATTCTTACTTTATCTTCACGATATCATCCTATTATGGTATAAGTAGAGTTGTTAAGTGCATCAACATTTTTGTATTCGTCTTCTTCGAAAAAAAAAACGCTAGCAAAAGAAATGGCTACAACAATGACGTTTAAAAAACAGTAATTTGCTCGTTGCGTTGTGTGGCTACACACGTAATTTGATTTATTAGTACACTAGGCCCGCATATTTATTAGAACACTGCGTGTTTTCTCAAAACCAGTATAGTTAACAATTAACTTAGTGTAATTATTAAGGTTTTAGCAGGTGCAACTCCTTTAGAGGACGAGTTAATTGTGGTTGTGTCGTGCGTACCGACGTCATACCTGCACATTATACGGTGCTGCAGAAAAACAACATCATCTTACTATAAGGAGTTAATGATAGTCCGTGCTGTTTAGACACAGACGACGATGATAAAAACACTGATCTAAATACGTCAAACGGATGAGAATAATTGCTTGTGCCATTAAAATTATTCGCCCCTTTTTGTTCAAGCCCTTTAAAAGTATAACGAGAAAACAAAACAAATCTAATATTCTTGTTAACTGAAACTATAACTTTTATTACGCACTTTCGAAAACTAGATAAGAAAGGCAAATAAGAATAACCAAGAACCCTAATTAAAGAATAAAAGATGCATGCCCATAACATGAAAATGCGTGGCAGACGAGGCATTTCGCTATTAAACATGCTTGGTGGCAGTTACCTGGCTGGTCGGTGATCATTCGCGAGGGTTTTAATCCTAACACCTTTATAAACAGTGGAGGAGAAACAATTTGCATGTAGATGGCGCCTCAGCTAATACGTGTCTAACCGTCAGCTGCCGACTGGTTCAGTACTCCATACTATCGACCACACTAACCACTAATAGACCTCACACGACTGAGGAACTATGACTGGGAAAATCGTGGAGATTTATAATTAGATTTTACTATATTTTAATTCGCCAGCTAGAAAGTACTTTGAAATAAATATTTAATTAAATCAATAACACTGAACTCTGGATTTGTTTCCTGCAAATTCAGAAAGTAGGTAAAGTAATAAAATAATCAGGCAACAAAAGCACTCAGTGGATTTTAACGCCTAAACTTTTACTTGCAACTAAGTAATGCTCAGTCATTGGTCTTCATTCCAAGTGTTAGAAAACATAAATCAATAAATCGTCTCTATTACTTTCTGTACCCTACGCGAGACTAGATCCTAACATTATCCAGCTTCTATTTTTTATGTTTAAATGGGAATACGGGCAACGGGTCTGTAGGTGAGCCGTGCTACTAAGCGGCTTGCGGAATCCTAATGCATGCAGGTAGGGCCATCTTGAGGAACCTGCCAGGACCCGCATTTTAATGTCGCTTGAAGAATGTGCTTGAAGCTAGAACGTATTGCTGTTTGATTGGAGAGCACGTTAGTAATTGGTTAGTAAATCTATTTCGGTATTTCATTTTGTTTTATTGCGAATTTATTCTATTGATGCAGTTAAGGCGCTGTTGTTGCGCACTTTTTATAAAGTGACACTTACGAGGATTTATACAGAAATATAGTCAAATGATGCATTGTAATTGCATTTTTTATAGTTTTTAAAGCTATGGCTGAAGCTCAATGTAAATCATTTAGATTTGAAATACAATACGAGTATTATGTCAGTGAGACATTGATATCGATACGATTAACATTTTAATCAATCGTGCGATTGCAGCTAACATTTAAATAATTAAAACAGCAGCTACAATTAAGAAATGACATTATCATGTACTAGAAATAAACAATATTGAAACAAGTAATAAATACACTGACATTGTCAGGCGAAAGTGTCTTGGGACTTCATTCCAAAGTCTTAGGCGAACGAACACCTGTTAACGTCGGTCCGTCAGACGAGTGTTTATAGAAGATATTTGCATATGCATGCAAGCCAGATAAAAACACCTAGATCATAGGCAAAACATGCATGACTAATTTAGCCTTGAGGTAGTCTTATTTTAATCTTAAGTGATGCTAATGACGGATGAAGTTTCTGAGGAATGGCTTAAGAAAATGAGAAGGTTTTTCGATCTTGTAATAAAATTGACTTAGATATTGAACTTTGAAGATTTTAGGGATATACGCAGATAATGATGACTTCCTTTTTCTATATTAGCTGGTATCTGATGTAACTCCTTTTAACTACAAAAAAATATTGCCCCCGCATCAATAAAAAAACCCAATTCATACTCGATATCAATATATCAAACAATATGATGGAAATATCTATTTTATTCTTACAAAATTAAGTTAACCCACATAAAAGAGTTTGTTTAAAACATTAGATGTTTTAAGATGTTATCGCTGATGTTTGGTGTCAAAAGTCTCGCATCATGCCGAACGCATTTACGTGGAGTGATACCGATCTGAGGCCTTTGTTCGCCTATTGGTTCGTAAACAAGAATAGCGGGAGTCCACATAAATCATTTTTAGACAAAAAAGTCAAAACCAAACTTCGGAATATTCATTTAAATATTATGGTACTTACAAAAATAAATTTTTTGAAAATTATTTCAGTTTACTCATGTTTATGAGAAAATAACACGTGTTTGTGGGGAATCTTCGGAGACCCAAACACGCGAAATTACGAAATAACACGCGCCAGACCAGTCAATTACGCCATTATGTTATTTCAGTCTCGCGAGCTAATTACTAACCGAACAGCTTTGTTTACTTACTTCTTCTCTAAAAACACCTATTAATTTAGCTTACAATTACATGTTTCGATGTCCACGGTACCTAGTTAACTATGTGAAACAAAACAAATGTCCGATAACTGGTCAAGCGAGTGGGGATTCGAACATCGTCCTGTGCAAATGATTTGTGTCGCGTTGCTTGTGTTTGCTATTAAATTATCGACAATGAAACAAGAGAAATATGTAACTACCACTTATTGTCATTACTTGTATATTTATTGGTAGATATTTTGTGTATTCCACGTATAACGTCCTATTTGCGACGTGGATAGTACCGAAGTATCATAGACGGTGCAATAAACTTTAAAACAGTGCTGTATTTCATCCACCTCTTCGTTTTATAACTTGATTAATATTCTGAGGAAGCTTTCATTACTTTTTAATGAAACTCTGAGTCGTATCTGCCGATCGCTAATTTTATGTTTTAATTTACGCCTCCGCATAGCGTCCCCTGCATCATTGATCACTGTAACGGGATGGTAAGTGAGCGCCGTGCGTACTAATAGAATGGATCCCTCATGTTAGTTACATAATTATACATTATGTTGGTTGTGATAAGCAGTGTGATCAGCAAGATGACGAACCTTCACCAACGTTATGGTATCTACCTGTACTACATTGAATTTGGAGCTGTCCACAAAATTATTTTCGAGAGTATCAATTTAAGCTCGTTGCTTCGTTAATGCTCATGCTGGCTCCATTGCTGGCCTTATAATCCGACGATCTTACCTGAATATGGCTATAGGCTATTATTTAAGCCGACTCATGTACGTCACTTTCATTTTATAGCCACAACAGCTGGATAATATTCACATATGGATCAGACAGACATTAGCAAGACTATTAGCAGTGAAAAAATCAATTATTTCAACATTCCCTCCTTCAAGCAAATTGATTACGCTTCTGGACAGACCCTTCCTTGAGGCATTCGTGTGAACCAAGGGTTACTTACCACTCAACCTTCTAAACTTAATCACACTATCTCTGTTCCACATAAGGCTTTTCAAATGTGAAAAAAAGGGACAGAGAAAAGCTATGATTGAATAGTCGCGACCTTTGATTGATGAGTTCAGAAATCGCCGCGAGAGAATCTTAGTTTCAAATTGAATTTTACGAAGGCTGTCCGGTCATCATTAGGCAGATTTTGTTTATTTAATGGTAACTAAAATAGCATTAGATGTAATGATAAGTAAAGATTGTTTAGTTTGACTTGAACGGTCAAAACATCCCATTCATAAACGTTGCTCAAAGTTAAGTAATGATTAACGTCTGTTTAATCATAAGACTTTTGACATTCATTCTTAACTTTAAGCAAGATTTAGGTAAATGTATGGGAAAAGAAAACTTGAAGCACAAGAGTTTAAGCTATTGTAGTAAGTATTTATTGCTAAGTGAAATAATTTAGCAAAATTTGCTTATTAAGCACTAAAGTTTTTGCTTGCTGTAACATTTTCAAAAAATTATCAATTTATACGCGTATCTAACGCCTGAAAATATTGTAGGTAGCTATTAGAATCATTCAGCTATGTGGCGTTTTCAAAACCTTTGTTCGCCATAACAAAACTGAAATTCCATAGGTATAATAACGTATTTTTACTGCTGGTATAAAATTTCTCTGACCTCTATTTTAGAAACGAAAAAATTCACAAAATTAATAGTCACCCAAAGAAATTGATGCGATTAGTTTCGGATTATGTTTGATTACTACCCTTTTTTTGTTACGGGAGACATTTTTTGTACAAAAACGCGTTTTAGATTTATTTTTAATAAAACGTATCTATTCCTCATTATCATTTTTGGGGAGACGCCTTTGATCCTTTACGAAATACAAAGTATTTTCCCAAGGATTCGTTATATTAAGTCAAAACTGTACAAAGTAGACATTATTTTTGTAGTTTTCATTCATATAAATAGAGCCCAAGTAAATTTAAAAAAAATGTATAAAAATAATTATTTAATACTAATGTATTAATTTTGTTTTTAACTTTCACACTACCGTTTCTCTCTAGAGGAGCTCGTGGCTAAGTAATAACAGCCGCACGGGTCGATCCATCAGGTTAAGCTACGCTTGGGACGGGTCGCTAGCATATTAATAAGTATTGGCTGTAATCACTTATTAGACACCCCTAGACTTAAACTCTGTCAAATGTAAAAATTTGCATTTAATAAGAATGGTAATAAAGGCGTTAAAGAATGGTAATCGTTCTAAGTAAAAACAGCCACACGGGTCGATCCGTGGATGGGTGACCATCTTTACATACCGAGACTCCTCCGTGCCTCGGAAAGCACGTTACGCCGTTGGTCCCAGCTGTCATTCGTAGATCTGTGACAGTCGTTACGGGTCGTCAGAAGCCCGAAAGTCTGACAACCAGTCTTACCGAGGGGTATCGTATTACCCAGTTACTGGGTTGTGGAGATCAGATAGGCAATCGCTCCATGTAAAATACTGGTATTCAGCTGCATCCGGTTAGACTGGAAGCCGACCCCAACATAGTTGGGAAAAGGCTAGGCAGATTGATTATTGACTAGGTACTGTTTCTCTTTCATACTCTACAAAAAGATCGCATATTTTAATGCTTTCATTCGTTAAGTACCAAGACCTCCGTAAACGTACAATCAGTTCATTCAATTTATATTCGTTTTCAGTGTTTATTTTCATATGAACATTATTTTTTTTAATGGACCAGCCTGTGTAACATCCGTATTTGCCATACACCTGCGTCCGGCTGTATTTGGTCCACGTTGTAATAAATAAAAGTGATATTGATTAATAAAAACGTAATTATTACTTTCATGGTAATGATAATTACACGACAGTTTGTACCCTGGAGAAAGTACTACAAAGGAACTAAGTTTGATGTACTGTATTATGGGCTATCATTTCTCTCTCAGCATCTGCCTTTATAAAGAACATGCTTTTTTATATTACGGCTTTTAAGTTATAAAAAAGCCGAAGAAAATTGACCTTTCTCATTACATTTTGGTGGCACATTGGTCGTTAAGAGGGTTTAAATTAATTATGAGCTAGTTACGATAATCATTTGTAGTCTTGGGTTTTTATGAAAGATTATTTTCACCAGATATCAATTTCTTGGAAATGAGTAACTCATAATACGGTTAAATAAGCCATTTTAATTTTTAAGTTCTGCGAGGTGTACTGAAATGGGTTTATTAGTTTACTAGGACAATACATAGACAGACAGGCCCCATGTAGGTATACCTACATGGTACCTTAAGTCACAAGATAACAATATGAAAATTACTGAAGACTGTAACCTTTTCACTTTTATTTTACATAACATAACATCACGCCTTGTTTCCCCGAAGGGTTAGGCAGAGGTGTACCTATAGTAACACCCACATTTCACCAGTTATGCTTAAGTCCCATGTAACTACTACTACTGTACTGTCTGTATACTTTTATTTTATAAAGTAAATAACATAGTACTACATGGTACCTTCGATTTTATTCTTAGTCACAAATTAACAATATCGAAATTACTTAATTTAAATTAAAAGAAACTGTGACCTTTTTTTTCACTTGACATAGAATTTTCAGTTCCTACATAAGATAATTGTTTTACTACATTTTAGATTGTATATAATACAAAGGATGTCGAGTTTGTACCAAAACGCAAAGCCAAATTAAAAAAACAACCCTTATAGTTTCGCCATGTCCGTCTGTCTGTCTGTCTGCGGCTTAGCTCAGAGACTTTTACTACTAGAAATCTGTAATTTGGTACGGGTATACATATTAATCACGCCCGCGCCGACAAAGTGGGAAAATAAAATCTTGAAAATAAATTTTTAGGGCACCTCCCCTACATGTAAAGTGGGGATGACTTTTTTTTCTCGTCTTTCCCATGGTTTGGGGTTGAATATGCCGTTCAAAAATATTGCGGGTGTGTGATGTGAAAACCATTTTTCGATTCAGCCTAGGGATTTGTTTGCGAAATATTTTGTTAGAGTCAAGGTGTCTTCCTGCCAGCTAAATGGTTGTTTATGGATATGTGAAAAAATTCACGGCAGTAGTACCCATATGTAACGAAGTTACAAGGAAAACTATCCCATCTAAGTAGGCTTTACAAATTAATGAGTAATAATCAGCGAACTTACATTTGCAGTTGGAATGTACGAGAGAACATGTTTTTCAAATACAATGTTAAGTTTGTTCTTGGGATAAATTCACCTCAACTAAGGAACCCCATTGTGCGTGGTCCGACATGCACTTGGCCTGTTTTTCGCATCTATAATCAATCGATGCCATAATTAAAGTGTTCCTAATATACCTTTATTTGTCAAAGGAAGTTAAGTTGGTACAACTGATTCATCAATTTTTTCCTACTTTCACAAGCAGCCGCCCAAAATCTACATACTACCATTAAAATCTAAAATTAACGTAATCACAGCATTTGTGCAGCACTGAGAAATAAGCGTGTCGTCAGCCACCTGCGTCCGCCGACAGCCTGCCACGACCTGATTTATATTAAGAGAACAGACACAAGTAAAACAATACAGTACCCTCCGTACAGGACAGGAAGTCGGGAAAAAATAGGGATGAATCTTTTGTCTTGTTGCGTCATCCATCATATGTTGCTCTGTGATAATGTTTTGTGATTATTTGGTTTTGTATCAAAAATGAGAGGGTTTCTTTGATAGTGTACTATGAGATCAAAATAAGTAAAAGAAAATTGACTTTTCTGACTTCTGTGTTTAAGCAGCAGTGTGCTTCAGTGCATAGACCTTCAGTCAGTGATCTTCAGTGAGTCGCGATCTTTTTAGCTGCAAGTATGGTTCCGCCACAACATTAATGTGACCAATGCAATATTTAATGCACACGAATGTTTGTTTTCCAGTAATTGTAAAACTGAGATGATCTATCTATGAGTGAACAATCGAACAAGGAGATTTAATGCATTTGAATTTCTGAGTGATAGTTCACCAAAACCTAATAATCAAAAAAATAAGAAACCAAACAAAAAATACTCAATAATAAATCAATAATGAAATACAAAATCTTAAAGTCAAATCAATAAATATAAAAAAAAACAATAAATATAATATGAATCTCATAATTTTCAGTTTTCAAAATAATCCAAACTTAGTAGGCTGGATTATTTTGAAAACAACAGACGAATTAAAAACCAAAGCTATCGATTTCAATTCAAACTTCATAAATATTTTGGCGTATTTATTTATGAATCGTCCAATAATGCGCACTGGCAATATAGTAAATAGCAGCCACAGGTCCGTACAGATCAGAATCCAACAACCCGGCGCGTGTAATGTCACTTGTTGACCATAAAACATTTATGCCACGATGAAACCCTGTACGGATAAAATCTATTTTTTATCAGTAAAATAAATTGCGCTTAAATAAATAACTTGTGAATACTCCAAAGCAAGCGGCTGGTTAAATTATTGAATACAAATTCCATACATTGCGGTTGAACAGAGGTGCCGGGGCGACGCGTACAGGCGGCTTATTGCTGCACTCAAAAACCGACATCAATTAAAGAGAGATGAGCGTAAGTATTCACGGGGTGCTGTGACCATGGGCTGGGAACGGGCGAATCCTACTGAAAAGCAAGAAATTAATTTAATTTAACCAAAAAACGTAGAAAAGCATGATGTTTATGAAGTTTTAACCGTGAGAACGAAAGGTAGCTGATGCATGGCAGCCTGATAATGATGAATAGTCTGATTCAACCGTAAAAAAGGTCTTTGGCAGGATTCTTAATACGTATAGGTTTAATTTTATGAACAATTTTAGCCACTGGTAAACTCCACAATTGGTTTATTTACATACTAATATTAATCCGCTGTCTGAATGGCTTTACAACAAAGCCCGAATTGATAAAACTAGAATTACCAGAAAGCTGCTAGAGCAAACTATTCAAAGCCCTAAACAGGACAATTTCCATAGGTAGTGTAAAATTATTAACGTCAGAGATTTCTCACCTCAGTACACTCGCATACTCAACCTACACGTAGTAACTGGAGTGGAGCCTTCTGACGGGTACAGGCAAGAACAGCGGCGCTTTGATCGTGTCAGAGTTGGCGCTTGCACGCCTCCTTATGGGCTGCGTCCGTTACCGACTGTCCGTCAGGGGTTGCAGGACTTGCAAGTACTTGCAACCGACGTCATACTTGCACAATAACACTAAATATGTCGGTAGAGATGGACATGGAGGTTAAGTTTCATTAATATTGAAAATAAATCTGGGCTGTGTGGGAACTGGAATCTTGTTGTTGTTTTTGAAGATTGTTGCTGTAATGTTTTGTGTTTTTAATGTATGATATTTCTCAAACAGATGCCCTCTGTTCTCAAGTTCAATCTACCGTTACGTCCAAATTATAGAATTTCAATCCCGAAAGTTAATTGTCTTCTACATAGCTATTGCGTTAATCGTTTAACATGTGGACAAGGTAGATATTATTTTTAATAACGTCTTCATTCATCTCGGCACGGTAAGCGTAACGAAGCTGAAACAATTTTATATGGACCATAAGAACTTGATGCGTAATACGATTTGGATTTCGGTACCTTGTGATCCAAAGGAAGATTAGAGTAGGCTAAAGACAGTATTTTAGTTTAATGTTCGTTGTTTTAAGCAATCAGGAAGATTATGTTCTCGTATTAAGAACTAAACGCTGTTATAGTCTTTGATGGTGAATGGAAGCTTTTACTTCATATTAAGTTTATGTCTGTTTGAGTTTAAATCATTCTAAGGATACGTGTATTTGAAACAAGTTTTTTTCTTTTTTTTTCGAGTGTTTTAAAGTGAGCTGATTTGTCTGTTCTTTAAGTTTTAAATACGCCGATAAAAACTGAACTAAATGACCAACTGTTATTTATATTTATTGGCATTTTTTAATTGTTGTCGAAATATTTTTATAAAATAATATATGGTCTCAAAACTCGGGGGCTATGTTTTCAACAAGATCCTTTATTTCAGTTAAATTAGCTTATCCAGCTATAAATTCAATATCCAAGCTAATCCATAAAAAAAAATATTTATATAAATTCGAAAGTAACTTTGTCTGTTTGTCTGTATGTTACCTTTTTACGTCTAAACCACAGAACAGATTTTGATAAAACTTGGCAAGAATATAGGTGGCATCCTGGGGAAGGACATAGGCTACTTTTTGCCTCAAAAATAATCCTACAGGCGATGAAATTTTGTACTGGAAACCCCGAATTTCTTAGTATTTTAGTATTATGGATACGAAAATTTAAATTTATGCTTTTGGTAGGAAATATAGAATTATATGGTTCAGCGTTTTTGAAAAATCATCCCCTAAGGGGGTAATATAGAGGTTGATGTTTAAAATCACAAATATTATTAAAAAAAGTGTGTACCTCTTTTTAAAAGATTTAAACGGGGTCGGAAATGTAGTCACAGTATCTTGACTTCTTGAGGTAACATTTTACTCTTTATTTTTAACCGACTTAAAAAAAAGGAGGAGGTTCTAAATTCGGTTGTAATATTTTTTTATGTTTGTTACCTCATACTCCGTCATTTAAAAACCGATTTGGGAAATTCTTTTTTATTTGAAAGGTCTTCCTTCTTCCAGATTGGTCCCATTTTTATCAAAATCCAGTTCAGATGATAGGATCCATGAGGAATTGAGGGAACTCCTCAAAAATTTGATAGGCATAATACAATGCGATCTTAGTATTTTCATTAACAAGTTAAGCATTTGCATTCAGAAAGTATCATTTGGTAAAGTGGAACTGATGAAGAAGACTACAGATGGCCACGGGAATTCCTCAATGATAAGTATTTCACGGGTGGCGATAAGATATCCCGATTAAGATAGTTAAACGACTATGACGAAGCTAATTTAAATAAATGGTTCTGACGAAAATGGTACCATCAACTGATCTGGTGATGAAGCCGGAAGGTAGGCACTGGAACTCCGTAATAAAATAATGTATCCTAGCCGTGTTTGGGCTTATTGGAATTGTCATGCATGATGCACTCTGGCTATAAATTATTTTAATTGTAATATGCTTCAAATTGCGCTACTTGAGTCGTATGTTATGTGTGGTCTTGATTGTCAGAAGACAGATTTCGTCAGCGATCTATTGTAGTGTGGTTGATTTAATAATTTGCTGGCGACGGCGTTCAAATCTGATAAAACTACGCCTTCCAAACTTCTGACACGACTAGGCACGACATATATTTTCCTTTTTGCAAAGTTTTTATTTGAAGGGGTAAACTCCTGAGGAGGTCACATATACATTTGGTAAAATTCTGATGAGTGTGTTTTGAGTTAGCTTTAATAATACGTATTTTCTTCCATTTAGTGTGTGTTGATGATGTTATAATAACTTTCTGTCACGGTTATTTACTTAGCAAGTAGTGGTAGATATACGAATTTAGGTGGGGTAGGTACCACAACTAAAAAGTGGAAAATTAAATCCTATTTATAAAAAAAAAACGACTTCCAAGAAAAACAATACAAAGTGAAAAATAACTTTAATTTCGGAAGTCGGTGGCAAAAAATGAAAATGCTAAACCAAAGACACAGACTTCCGAAATCAAAGTAATTTTTCACTTTGTAGTGTTTTGTTTTATAGATATTTTTTTATTCAAATCGGTTCACTCGGTCAAAAGTTATTTCTTATTTGTTATTAGAGTGTGACCGGCATAATTTTGTGGCGGCATATCTACATCACCACATTGAAACTTATTACACTGACGTCACGCAAAAATCAGAGTTTACCGCGCGACTAGCATATACAAGGTGTAACGTAAATAACGCACAACCTCTTAAGGGGTCCTTGTACTCATCACTATGAACAACTTTTAGTATGGGACCAAACGTGAAATCGTGAAAAAATATCAGATGTTCCCTACATTTTGGCGAGTCATGCTAACATAAATCAAAAAACGTGTGCGTTTGGGAGACGCCCGTAACGTATGATGAAAACAAAAACAAAATAATTTAAAACAAAAACCTAATTTTCGCTGCCGCCATCTTGGATTTCCTTGCTGACTTCACTATCGGCTTTAGCATAGGTACTCGAAAACCATGAAAACGATACCCATGTGAATAATTTGAAAATTTTCGCAGCCACCGTCTTGGATTCACACTTTGACTAAATTCACACTTTCATTCTCGACAGAGAGAGAGAGAAAGTGTGAATTCCAAAGAAGAAAGTTGCATGGACGGGTCATAACTTGTATGAACTCTTAAGTATGAACGCTTTTTCGTTACGTGACGATTTTTACCAGTCAACTCCTACCGCAATCAGCGTTTAGGCGCTACCTTGAGCAAAACCTTGCGATAGTGCGTTATTCAGAGGCTATTAACTCATTAATTAAGGAGCCTATTTAACTCATTAAAACTACATCTTTTTAGATGTAGTTTATTTCTGCACATTATTAATGTTCGATATCCTATCATCACATATCACATTCCACGTTCTTATTTGTTTTTTTATATACATTTCAAATCTCCTTGTAAAAAAATACTAAAACTATTTATTGCGTTCATCTTTTGCTTAAGGTGACGTTCTATTAATTTGAGGATTACACTAATGGCTAATTTAAAAGTCTAAATAATCGACGTCTTCTTTTACTTCAAAAGATCGTTTTTCTCTTTTTATTTAAATAATTCCAAATTTTTTTAATTCTATGATAAATGGGCGTGCGGAGGGAGCGGGTCAGAGCGGTGGGAAAGAGAAGGACGGAACACTCAAGGTCTTTCAGTCGGGGAAGCGCCTTAAGAACTTCGTTCCAAAAATGATAGTTCTCACTGTACAGTGAATAACATAAAAGTACAAGGTGCATAGAAGTTTCGTTGAATCAATCACAAAAATAACGATCTCGCCAATTTACGCGGTGTTGAGGTAAAACAAGTGAAACTAAGTCGTCCAATAAAAGAGCAAAACAGACAGTTGTTGAATTCAATGCAGTACAGCCGCATAAAATAAATAGATAGGAATTTCATTACTATCACATCCATAACACCTAGGAATACTCGAGGAAAATGGGGCACATAAATACACCAAGCAATAGGCACTTCCAGCAATTTAAATTTTGTGGAGTATAAATTTTGAAGTAACTCAATTAAAGTGAACGTTAATGCCAGTATATGGAGGGGCAGGAGTATGAATCATTCGGTTTATTAACCGGCAGTTAACTGCGTATCTAACGCGCCAATCACTCCCGTTTTACAGTTCTCGCGTGAGACGTTAAATTAGCGAGTAGCTTTGGTGGAGCCTGCCACTGTTAGCGCAGTGGCTTATCTAGTCGATCTGGATCTGACTGAACTGGATATCGGTCTTTTTGTATTAGGTAATGTTGTTGCAACTTACTTCGAGTTACGAGAATTTGGAAACAGTTTCGGAATGATTCACAATGAGCGCAGAAAATGGTATTCCCAATTTCATTCCATAGCTTTCCCAATTTTTCTTCAGTCATAGGTACGGCTGTTTTTAGGAAGAAACTTAGCTGTGATATTTTATTAATAAAACTTGAAACAGATAATAATGTAAGAATTATAGCTTAATTAACTACCAATGAAACAGTGCTAAACTAAAACAACACACAAACACAGATAGACAGACAACAAACACAACAAACAACAGATTAAAAAACAGTCACAGACACAGATTAAAATTGTCATTCTGTCCAAGTCAAATACAAACTATTGACAGAACTAAAATGATGTTTTAGGAGCAAACAGGTGCAGAAATTGTTCTACTAGAGTCGCTCTCTAGTAGAACAGTTTTTATGAACACTTTATGGAAATTGTTCTACCAGAATCGCGTCTCACCGTCACGTCGCGCCGTCAGCGGAAGCCTTTAATATGTCTTTCAATACTAAATTGTACAGAGAATTGCCATACAACGTGGCAATGCTGCCAGCCTTTTGGGCACTTTTCTTGTTGACAGCGTTGCGGAAGAATTTTTTGATGCCCTCTGATTATTTCCCTTCCTTTTTTATATAATTGTACATATTAATATTATTATTTTATAACTTTTAAATTATGGAAATAATAATTTATTAATAAGATAGAGTCATGTCATAAAAATAATAAATTATACAATTAAATTAAAAAAAAAAACAAAAAAAAAAGTGTACAACCGAGCCTTGGATACAAAATTAATTCAGCTGTTTGCTCCATTACCGAGTATGCTGACCGTCTTTACCTCATTAGCAAATCATATCGCCCAACAATAACTAATCATACTAACAACCTGAGAACCTGAAACAGATATCTAAACACAAGGATTAACCAAAACTGGATAACACAATTTGTTCCCGTCATTTTAATATAAATTTAAGTATGCACAAATCGCGCCGCATTGTACAGGGTGCAATTATTAATTTTGTATGCTTCAAACCCAATATTTCGACTTAAATAACATTAGATACGCTTGTTGTTGGGATGATGTTGTTAGCAGCTTTGCTTTTTATCACTTGTTTGATTTGAATGCGAAGATTTATGTCATAAAAGTAATTTTGGCGCGTGATGAATGTTTGAATCCGAAGTAAATCGGACTGTGAACTGTTCTGGTGGTCGGTGCATTGGATGTAGTGCCGAAATATATTTAGCATGGTTTGTTGAATTGGATTTTCAGGTTTACTCAGTCCTAATTGGTTCTAAGATATGGAGGACGCCTTGATTTTATATTAGTATTTTTTTTTTTGTAGCTGATTCTGTGATCGCTCATTTATCAGATGACAACAGATGCTATAAAAAGTTTGATTCTTAATGCATCATACAAATCTTTCCACTACCTTCATACTCTGCATGTTTAAGTACAGTTGATTCAACCACCATCTGAACCTTATACCTCAATCCGAGATGAAGGACGATAGTGTATATTGATCGCGTCCGTTTAATTAACAGGCATAGCTGTCACATCTGTGCTCACGGCCCATCGCACCAAACACGATATATTCGCGATATCTGCGCAAGCGCCGACGCACTTTGATCCCTCAGCGAACGATCCATTATACGTGGGAACTTACTGACACAATCTCGGGTATATGAAGGGCTTATTAATGAGCAGTAAATAGTTTTAGCAATGCTTTTGCTTAATTAATTAAGTAGGAACATAATTATTTTAAAAGTAAACATATTAATGAATCGCCCATTTTATCATAATT
Source organism: Fissipunctia ypsillon (assembly GCA_947568875.1). Lineage (NCBI taxonomy): Eukaryota > Metazoa > Arthropoda > Insecta > Lepidoptera > Noctuidae > Fissipunctia > Fissipunctia ypsillon. The sequence continues at coordinate 17,128,888 of OX387651.1, forward strand.
ATGAAAAAAGTTAATCTTGCGTTTACCATAATTAACTGGATTTGGATTGTAAATCACCATATTTTACGAAGTTTATTAATTATGTATTCAATAATTACAATTTTAAAGAAAATAACATAATTCTCATTATTTAGTGAATAAATTCAAATTCCTCATTCCGCTGTGGGTTCCCAGTCCCTCAGTAACGAAGCGGTGTTCACTCAAGGTTGTCATCATTCAACATCTAAAATGACAGAGCGGTGACGGACCATCGATACCAGCGACGGATTGGGCCCGCCGATCATCGATTGTTACGAATTACATTCCCTCATTTGACAAGATAAAGACGTTATGACAAATTACTCAAGATCTACATCAATGGTTAATATGTATTGGTGATTATAACGTTTAAAACTGACTTTAGATCATGGTATTAAAACGGGATAATAATTTTGAACTTGTTTAACTAACAAGCTTTAAATCAAAATTATAGATGGATAGAATACTCTTTATTATATACACAATAAAAATTAGATATATAAATGAGAGAGATGTGGGGGAGTGGAATTAGAAATATTACTCTTTTAGATATCTTCATACTGAAAATTCTATAAACGACTACAAATTAGAAGGGCACAGAAGAAGCCATAACAATGAAATACAAACAAAGGATACTTATCCATTTAATTATGGTGACGTAAATCCTTTGGTACAAGCTTTGACAAACAACTCCGTTAAAGAAGTCACCCTCCCATCAATTAAACTGCTTATTCGAAGCAGTAAATCATCATTTTGTTTTGTTTCATAAAGTAATATTGCAATTTAACTTTCATTTTGCAATTTATATAGCTATTACATTAAATGGAGGCATTAAGAGCAATGCCACTAGACTTCGCAAGGAGAATGTCGCGTTCAGCTACATCTGATTATTTTTTTCATACCTACCAACTTGATTATTTATCAACAGTTTGATCGTAAATTAAAACTGGTTCATTAATGATCATAACTTTTAATTTATAGCTGGTTGGTGTACATGTCGATGCAAATATTGTGTGTATACGTGTGAGGTGAATTTATTTTATGGAGAAGATTCTATCTCTGATTTTTAATGGTTAAAAGGTCTGTCAAACTGGACGCGATAAAAAAAGTTTTATGTCTAGAAAATATTGCTACAACTTGTGTTACTGCTTTTGCTTGTTTATCAACAACACGCAACAAGCAATTACACGTTGGAATGACATATTGTTTGCGTTACATGCGTAGATAAATATTTGAATGATTAGCATAGCAACGTTTTTATTCTAACCTCAAAACAAGACCTGGTAAAATATCTAAAGGTTTTGCAGGTTTACGAGCGACGCAAACTACATTAATAAAACAATTTGCTGTATTAATTATTGGCCCTTAATTCGCTCCGACATTGTCTTAAAAACGACGTGTAACGTGTACTTTGTAACCATCACTTTGAAACATGAACATGTTTATAAATTGCGATGGTGATGGCCGCGCAATAGTTGTACAATTACCGTAAACCAAGTTTAAGTCAACTTAGAAAATTGCATCAAATTGGATAAAAATGGTTTGTGACTACAAACTTGCTCTATAATGATGTATTTTCAAAATGTATATGCCCACCATTATTTTTAATATGTACCATAACTTTACTTACCTACCTACTTGGAATTTGTCGTATTCCTGGTTGTTTTGTCGCTAATCAACAGTAGGTACTCTTAATATCAAATGGAAGCGTTGCACTTAAATCGCTAAACATTTAAAAGTCCAGCAACTGGTTGCTAGTTAGATGCTGTTAAAACAACAGGCTCATTCTTCTCTCGTACATGTTTGGGAGCAATGTAAAAACATTGTTGTGATAAACTTGACTCGATTACACCGCAATTTACCGGACATGGAAAAGTGGATCTATAAATATTTACAACTCCTCATATACCCGTGCGCGAAATTATACAGCTGATCGGTGCATTTTAGCATATCTTCGATTACAATAGCACATCTCGCTACTGTTGCAGACCCATTAAACTAGCCCTTTTACACCTCATTGTAAAAACTTAAGTACCGAAGTAAGTACTTCTTCTTTAAGAAGAAACAAAGCGTTCAATCTAAAAAGAGTCAAATACTTTTTAGCATGTGAACGGTATTGATAGCTACAGTGCATGACAACTTAAATAATAGGATACATGCATTCTGTATTAAATCAATATCTCCATGTTATAAAAGAAATGAAATATCAACACGGCTGGAAACTGTACATTCACGTGTAAACAGCTAATCGAATCATCAAAACGTTTTTCAAACGTATTTCCTGTGTACACATGTTATATCGAATTAATTCACTTAATCCGTAAAAGTATGGTGTTGAAACAAATATCTAAGGCCTATTAATAAATGTTTATTGCCCACGCAATACATTTGGAGCTTTAATCTGGTGTTAGCGGGAGACCGGCGCCCACCCAGAGGTGTGGACATCTCTAACCAAATCGAATTATAAACCAACCGAATAACGATTACCGATTATCGAATCATGCAGCGACATTACCCAAATGAAATAGATGTCAGAATCGTTTGTCTAAACTTTTAACGAATGAAAACATTTCATTGCTGTCGGATAATGTAAACCATGGAAGATTAGACATATTGGAACACTATAAACCATTTATATACAGTCTCATTGATTAGAGCATTTATAACGGAATTAATTTTGTGTTATCCCACGGCTGTCCCACGGTATTTTGTAAAATTCACATTAGGGATGTGGGCACGGAATATTTGTGTTTTTGAAAAATTGTTTCCACTGTTTCAAGTCCAATATCTTTGTAGATATCTATAGTATAGTTGCATCTAGCGATTCTATCGTGTATGTACCTATACACGAGGCGTCTTCTTGCCTACCGTTTTACTTTTTTCCTTATACGGCTTCATCATATTTTTTTCACTCAAAGCGACCAGCGACAAACGTTTATCATTTTTATAGAAACCTTGGCGCGTACAAATGTAGGAATCATGCGGTGTCTGGAATCCATTCATTGGATATTATTTATTGTGATTTAAAACAAATAAGATCTAAATTCCCGCTGTGCTGTTATTTATAGGCTCTGAAAAGGAAAGTAAGTCATACGAAAGGTATAATCTAATATATTTTTATTACCATAATATTTATAATATATTTGTACCTATACACGATGTATCAGAAAGGTGTGGTCAAATTTAAGTGTGTGGTACAGACTATCAAAATGAACAACTTTTTTCTATGAGACCAACATCGTAATCGTGAAAAAATTATTTAATACTAATGTATTCATTTTGTTTTTAATTTTCACACTACCGTTTCTCTCTAGAGGAGCTCGTGGCTAAGTAATAACAGCCGCACGGGTCGATCCATCAGGTTAAGCTACGCTTGTCGGGGCTGTCCGTGGATGGGTGACCATCTTTACATACCGAGACTCCTCCGTGCCTCGGAAAGCACGTTAAGCCGTTGGTCCCGGCTGTCATTCGTGTATCTTTGACAGTCGTTACGGGTCGTCAGAAGCCCGAAAGTCTGACAACCAGTCTTACCAAGGGGTCGTATTACCCAGTGACTAGGTTGTGGAGGTCAGATAGGCAGTCACCATGTAAAATACTGGTATTCAGCTGCATCCGGTTTGACTGGAAGCCGACCCCAATATAGTAAGGAAAAGTCTAGGCAGATGATGATGTAAACTAACTGCATTATTCTTCTTAGCCAGACTAGAGCCAGGAATATGTTTTATGCTAATTCAAGTAAGTCCTTGTTAGGTTGATAGGCCGTCGTTGTTCGCCCATTATTACAACATGAGAACAATTTGCAAATACTTGTGTATGTGGAGATCAAATTGAGCATTCCTGTAGAAAACTGCGTCTGTAAATTGTGATGACTCCCGGACTACCTATGACGAATTTTATAAACTTCTGCAAACAGGAAAACCAAACGCTTTTTCAAAAAAAAAAAAACCTATGTATGTTAAACTTAATTCCACTATCTTCAAAATTAATAAATTCCACGGAGAACACTGATGAATTTTATTAAACTTGGCTTTTGCCGGTATCCTTCATATATTTCTACCCTTTGAAACAAAATGTATTAAGAGCTAAGAATCACATAGAAATTCTACAAACAGTTCAACGCATCGCCACTACAAAGTACTGTTTTTCCCAACATTATTCGACGCAATAAACCAGTACTCTAGTAGCCCATGGATATTGTTAGTGCGAAGTACCCGGTATTTGCATGTGCTCGTTAGCGCATTGCCGACTGAATGACACGCGTCCAGCCAACTGATTGTTCCCAGCGCGACACTCGCGCGAAACGACCGAATTTGATGTTTATTTACCACAGTAATGTATGAACCTGTATACCCTTAAACCTTATATGTACGTAATAATGTGTAATGATTTAAAAAGGTGTAAAAAGATTCGTATTTTTACATTTTCACTCCTTTCTCAGATTCTGGATTTGGATCGTGCTAATTTTATTTAGTTGCTAAGTGTAGGTACATAAATGTGGTTTGGTTCGATGTCGGGTTCGTTTTCGATAATGTCTTCTTTCGTTTTTAATAAATTGTTGGTCATAATTTTTATTCCAATTCGCATAAATATTCATACGTTTTTGGAAGAGATAAACGTTTGTTTGTTTAGCTCAAACAGCTGATTGGTTGTATCAATGTTAAAATGCTTCAAATTGGTTGGGCTAAAAATAATAATTTCAGTTATACATTTTTATTTAATGATAGACTAAGAATACCATTCTGCAATCCCCAATCACTAAAAAAAAAAGTTACGTACCTTCAGATATTTTGACCAAAAACCTAATTACTCACTCCAATTTCATTTGACGTCGAACTCGGCTCCAATATGCACCGTGGCTATCAATCGTCCAATCACGGGTTTGATTGAATGTCTGTAAACGTCATTTACTGCTCGTTATCCACGCTCGAGGCGCGAAACGTCCCGCCGGCTTCGGCAGCCAATAAACATTTCATTGCCGAAGCGAACCTCTTTTGTTTTAGTACGTCCCTATAACATTATTTTAACAGTGGAACTCTCCTCATAATCGTTTAGAAATCCACTCTTTCAATCACCGCGGAATGTTATCTTCTAAATGCATAACCGTTTGCGAAGAATTTGGGGACCAAATGTATTCCCGAAAATAAACGCAAAGCCGAAACATTTTGTCGTAAAATTCAGCTAATGTCCAATATCAAACAGCTGGGTGTTTAGTTATTTTTGTTTTCTTAATAACGACAGGGTTTTAGTAATCCTTATTTTATTAGCTGTGGGCTACGTTCGAGAAAATAATGAGATCTCAAACAACGTTAGGCGCTAAAGTTGTATTCAGCACGGATTGTATGGAAGAGCGTGGTATGTATCGCAAATGGCTCCTTATTTTTATTCATAACTGTACTCGCCCTAAATAAATGATGAATTTATAGAGATAAACTCATCTCTTTTTCTATATCTGCCGAAAATTCTCGAACTTCAAAGGTCATTACTTATAGTAAGATGACAAAGCTGCCGTTTTAAGGAATTTGAAGGTGGCAAATAATTTAAATGATCATTACGCAATGCGGTTACCCACGTAACCAAATTTATATTTCGACGAAATGCATCGATGCACTTGAAAATGATCTTCATGAGAAAGAAATCAATTACTCCACTTAAATAGTGCCGGTGAAAGGTTAATGTAACCATTTTACAGTCTCATTTAAAGTCAGACTTTTATAGGCTATCTTCAAAACGTTACTGTGCTCTAAATTAAATGAAGATACGATCGCTACAGTTTTCATTCAACGGTACATACGTATTTATACTTAAGTACTTGGATAGTTGCAGTCCTTGCCCCTTAAGTACGAGTGAACTAGACTCTTTTTATTGTGTGGATTATTAATGCATCCCATTATTCTATTAATGTTCCCGCATTCGCGATATGTACGGCATCTCTAATAGCTAACAGCGTAGTTGTTAGTCTTGTGTAATTAGAGAAGTGAGAATTTCTTAACTCTGTGTCAATGTGAACTCCAGCAGCTAGTACGTATACAGTAAATTTTAAAATATATGTTAAAATTCATAGAATGTATTGACTGTCGTTTGACTTCGAGTACATGAATGGACCGATGTGTCAAGTAGTTAAGTTTTAACTAGGTATTTTTATTTGAGTGCTGCTGTGCTTTACCTCAAGCCTTTGAAAAAACAAGCAGTAAGGTAACTTTACGGCCTATTTACCTGCACTACATAAAGTTACCCAGAACTTGTGTCAATTTTATACAGTGGTAGAACTCAAGTTTCAGATCATCACTCGCTTTTATCCATAATAATATGGAAATTGCTTCTGCTGGTAGTTTTTATTTTCACTAACGCGTAGACTTCGACTAGAATATTAATTTTCCGTGGCCCTTCGTGTCGGCCCGAGGACCGCCTACATAGAGCCTCCCTAACAAAATTACACACTCATTAGTTCTACGGAATGTTTGTTTGTTTTTTACCACAACTGGCGCCGAAAGACCGCGTTAAAACTAACAAAATTAGTCACAGTCAAAATGAAACTGATTTAGTTTATTGGGTTATAGGAGAGAATATTGTTATTCGGCGGCCATCGATACTCCTTGATGTTTGTCGGTGGCACCAATTAATTTAACTGTGACAATAACTCGGGTTATTAAACAGGTAATTTCTCATTGCGAGACGCCCGACATGGCATGTGACGTCACGGTGTCCTCGCGTCCTCGTAACATCTTCGACAGATGAATAAGTGCGTGTTGATTGGAATTTTAATGGGCGTTAATGGGCGGGACAATGATGAAATCGTCGCAGACGGAGATTTTATCGTTTCTATGCGCTGATAAGGGGTTGATCGCCGGCAGTTTCAAAGGCAAATTGTGGACAGACTGTCGTTACCGCATGCGGTGGTCTTCAGCAAATACACTTGAGATGTTGCGGTGTTTTTTTAACTTTTCAATGGTTAACGGTTCGATAAATGAGACAAACTAAAAAGTCACAAGAAAATCTCATAATTATGATTCTTTTTCAGCTTGAAATAAATTACTACAGGAAATACAACAAAACATTTTATTCCAAACAAAATTATGTACATTTCGTATCATGCGTGGGAATTTGTCACGTACACAGATAGCGCTATTAACCCTTAATTGTAGCTATTTCAGCCCCTCTCCGGACATGGTGTGGGCAATTGTTTGGATTTGTCCGTACGTCCGCAGTTCAGCGATAATGACTAAACGCTTTATCGAACCGGCGAATCATTATGCGACCATTTGGACGTGAGAATTAATAAATTATGGCATCTGGCATAATGTTGGGAATGGGACATAAAATTAATGATTGTCCATCTTAATTAGTTCTATGTGAAATCATTGGACGTTTTTGTAAACCCGTTTTTGGTGACTGTCCATCAGAGTTTAATCTATAAAAGAGGGTCATGTGAAATAAAGAAATAAATAAACAAGTAAATGCAGACACTGGCATAAAATAAATAAAAAGCTAAATAAAACTTTTATCTTCTTGTTCTCACACACTATATTGTCTACATTTCTTTTTCATTTCTCCTTTCGCAGGTCTACTGGAAGAAATTTCTTAAGAAACTAGCAGTACCTACCTTTGTACTCAAAATTATAAGAATGTAGTATCGCTATGTATTTTACTGTGTATATAAATAATAAAATAAATAAAATGGTACCTACACACACAGCTTGCTATTCACGTAATTTTTCTTTCAGCGTGGTAGCTGTTAACAAGCACATTTGACTCGTATTTTCTAAACATATTTCGTATATGCATGTGTTTTGCAATACTCGTCCAGCTACGGAAGTATTAAATTATATTTTCCATGACAAATCACGGTGTGAACAGGTAATGGCTATAAAAGTATCGCGTATGAGGTAGTACCTACAGCTAATGACTACAGGAACTCGACGTCCGTTGGTGCTCTTTTGACCTGTCGCGATTAAGGGTTGACAAATCATGGCGGTATGTGATTTAATGATCGTGGTTCTGCATCGTGAGAAAATTCGTTAAAGGCAATTTTGGAACTGACTATGATTTATCTTGTACACGATATATTTGTTATGTAAATTTGTGATATTTATTTGACCTAGATGACCTATGTATTTTAGTTTTGCAGTTGATTAGGGAAGCATTTTTAAATAAATCGTTATAACAAGAAGTGTCTGTGGGAAGTGTTTTAAAATTCATCTTATTCTCAGAAAAGTTTTGTCTTACATTGTTTTTCTGTCCAGATCCTTTTTACATAAATGTAACAGGAATATGAAATATGAATACTGAATATTATTCGGAGTCACAAATAAAAGAGGAGGCATACCAAAATGAATTTTTATGAATTTGTAACAGCTGCTGCCGTTCACATGCTTTTTCTTGTGTAACGGTTGAAATACATGTCAAAAGCTTAATATTTTTTTCGACACCTAATTATAAAGGTGAGTATAAAACCTACATTTCATTGTTTACCTGCTTCCTGGTCATTTCAGCAATACTTAAATATATCAATTGCATCCCGATATTGATGGGTTTCATATAAATATGTGATCAGTCCCTCTCAGCGACGTTGAGAGCATGCGAATTGTCTTCATCTTTGGATATTTTAATGATGTCCGTTCGATATTATTTTTATTGGCACCATTTACGTGATGAATGTTGTAGAAGGTGCCTTTAAAATCCAATAAAATATTATTACGATGTTTTCGTGTGTTATGTGAGAACCGAGGCGACGTGTGGAGCTCACAGGAATTTTACAGGGATGCTATCGATATCCGTAAAAATAAATGAATCAATTTAATTAAAAATAAAGGATATTGGGGAACACTTTCTCTGCGGCACAAATCCAAAATAAATTTCGGTCCGCACGGCCACAACTTATTCTAATTAGTTGGTACAAAGTTCCAATTAGTACGATTCGGTATCGGATGCGCTGTGCCGCGCGCACTGCACGCGGTGGTTAACATAAACTGCACAGATAAAATTTAAACCTTTTAATGAACTCTCGGATTGCTTTATTTACTTCGAGATTAATAAATTTTCGGCTTTCCGTACGCTCAGTAGCCATTTTGAATTTATTCTCATGCGTGTCCTAATGCTGATAGGATCAACATTTTTGGTAGCAGGTACTGTATTTGATATTGTTCAAATTCACGAGAATATCACCACTGCCAGATCGTGACCCTGGAGAAAACGGTGAATCCTTTTGTTAGCATGAAATAACTTACAAGTCAACCACAATAATAGTGCCAATTAATGTTTCACGAACTGGCTAGTCAAATAAAAGAAAACGTTGCTTTATTTATATTTAAATAGACTTTAATATCCAATAATTGACATCACATATTTTTAATATAACAACATCGAGTGACTTAAATAAATTGTCCATAATAGCCGCACGTTTAATATTAAAACAAAATCGAACTCGTTGGAGTGGTTGCAGATCGAGCGGCCGGGCGGCTCTGCAATAATAAGCCTAATGATACCTTACAGAAAAGGTGTTAAAACGTTTATTGGAATACGTCTAAAACATTATTAATAGCTTTTTAACAAGCCGACGCCTGATTTTAGGTGTGAACCTAAACTTTTTCCGATCCAATTTTTTGTCTCTCGTAAAATATTCTCATCTCGGAGTCCGATGAAAGATTGTGATTCAATTATTACGATATTCCGTGATAATGGCAGATGATAGACGTTAATACAGGGTTCCTTGCGACACCAATGTCGCCTCTCGTTTAAACCAAAAGCGATTTAAGTAAAGTGATGGCATAAATTTGATTTCACGGTCTTTAGTATAATAAACGAGGTTCAGTAAAAATAAAATACGTTGTAAAATTAAGACGGACGATCCCTTAAATGGTTATAGGTACACAGGAGCGTGGCAATGTTTCTTGGTATTTAGCTCGACATACCACAAGTTGAACTGTATGTTGAGCCAACCACGGAGAGAGTAACTGACATGTAACAATCAAGCACGATGGAGAAGGATCGAAGTGCCAAAGCTCAATAACCCCTAATCGTCGATTCCTGCTACCGCTATAAAAATTCACCGGGCTCAAGAGAAACCGTTGGTCCCCGCCCAGTACATTTTGTGCCAATGTCGATAATTTCAGGCTAGTGCTTCGGACAAACGCTGTCCACCGGTGAATTGTGGGGGCATCGATTTATTATTGAAATCAGCCCGTCGCACGCGCAGGCTTCCTGTTCTCAAAATTGGTTATAAAATTGGCGACCGCTCGTGCCGTACACATGGTGGTTAATGATACAAAAAAAGTTACAAGACTTTACTTTTCAATTATGATTCAAGATTGACATATGGAGAGCAATTTATCTTGTATGTTCAACTATACTTTTCCGCCGCAAGTTACTATATTTATCGACAAATAAAAAAAAAACCTTACAACGATTGTATTAATTAACACTTTGTAATGTTATTTCCGAACGTTGCCATTGAATAAATATAATTATTCCGATACTCTGTTTGCATGAATAATGTAAATATTAAAAGTTGATAGGTAGTAAAAAAGATGTCGCCTCGAAATGTTACTTCTTAATGTCTGGAGGTCCTTAAAAATACATTTCACTTAATTAAACGTGAGGCAGGATGGGTGAGAGGCGGCCATGTGATGAATACACATATTTTGTTAATTATTTATTGACTCATTCAAAATAAAAATTGTTAGTATCGACCTTCAAATACTTCAAAAACTTCTAATAACATCTAATACTTTTCCTTTCGGCCTGAAAGCTCTGGTGGGGGCGCACGTGCCGGTCAGTGCGCACGCGCAGATGTATCGCGACACCTGCCTTGACGGCTGAACCTCTCACTCACTCTCACGATATAACCTATCGCCATCTCTTTCCTTTAACGCGTATTTTTGATTCCAACAAAGTAATGTTAACGTGATACGAAGATCAGAGCCACTGCATTTTACATTATGTGACCTGTTTCTTAATGATATGTTCTAAAATAGTCGTCTGTACTCATTAGTATTCCCGCTGCGAGGGATCCCACCCCACAGTCTATGACCATGTTTTATACTGCAGCCTCCGACATGTTTGGGAACTTGTTCTAGTACTTGACCACATACTTCTGTATGTAGGTGCTTGGGTTAGTTGTTTAAGTATTTGTCGGATGACTCAAACGCGGCACATATCGTTTTTTACTCTCACAAAAACTCCCTGTTTAGCCTTACACTAAATTAAATTGTGACTTTAACTGATGCAGAGGAAGGAATTTAAAAAGAAACACACAAGGACAGAATAACTTCAAAGTTGCAGTTATTAATGCAAATTGAAGTTCATGCGATGTTCAGGAATGCGAATTACAAATATAACCAAACGTCCTCATATGCATCGGCAGCGTAGCCTGTTTAAATACAGTTTGTCAAAAGCCATTTGGCAGCGAATCAAATGTTAATAAAATGGTCTAAGATGTTGATTTGACCTTGATTAATGGTTTACATTGACAAAGGCCCAGCACGACAGACGTCTTGCTGAGAAAATTAGACACAGCCGAGCACCCGAACAGGGGCAGCGCGATGATACGTAAATGTCATTCTTAACAAGACCAACGGTAACCTTTTATGTGGGCAATGTGGGCACACTGATCTGGCAATATTCGATTTAATTGATACACGTAATTATTAAATGAGATATTGGAGAAAATAAAATGGTTCGAATTGCTGCTCGTGCTATTTTTTAAGGCGGCTGTTTTTGTACAATTTTGAATGAAAATAAGAAATTATTGAGCGGCGAAGCACCTGTGAAAATAAAGATCAATTGATTAATTTTCTTATAAGAATAACCATAACTTTCACAATATAATATTATACTTAACCTGTTTTAAAACCATCTTCTTCTACACCATTTGCTTCAAGAATAACCAAAGGCCTTAACATTGCATCATTTCAACGATTCCAGAATAGTTTGGAAACAAACTGTTCTGATAATCAATACTAATAACTAGGTAGTAGATAACTTTATTAGTAAAGCTTCTGAATTCTTTTATTCAGGCTCACCCCGCCTCTAAAGCCTCTGTTATTTCCATCAAATTACAAGATACCTTTTACAGCGTAAAAATTCCTTAATTAAACAACAAATATGAATCTATTCTTTGTGGTTAACGCCTTTTTTGTTAAAGGATATTGCCGCTCATCAATTTAATAACTTATTTTTTGATGTGTAATAATCTGTTTTTTGTTCCTGTCCTGGCATTTAATATTTTTTATTGCGGATAGTAAAATGATGGTGCCACTATTGCCCCATTTTAAATTTAGGGTGTATCGTCAGTGTGATCTTAACCATTTCACCGCCATGCCATTGTCTGCCATAAACTACATAAAGGCCGCAATGTCAAAAGCGTCAATGTCTCTTTCTCTTGAAGACTTAATTATTGCAATTTACTCAAAAATCTACAAATAAATGAACGTATGTACATAATAGTGCCCAGGTAAGTAGAGGAACCCATTAAACTTCTTATGCTGCCCATATTAGCCAGGAACTACCTCATCCTAATTTCCCAGGATATAAAACATTCGCGATCTCGTTTGTATAAGTTTACTGCTCAGTTAATGACTGTACCGTAAGGGATTACTCCTTAATTGATAATCGTTAAAATGTTACATTTACTGCCAGTGCCCATAAAGTTTACATTCACTTCTAACGTTTACCTGCAAGACCACCGAGTGAGGGCATCTCAGGGAAATTCGCTGAGACGTCACAATTTAATTAAGGGCGGCCTCCTAATTAATGTTTCCTTTACCGACTGTGACTCGATCGGCTCACGAACGATTGAGCAACCATTTGTAGGCATTTTGGGGACAAATCTCTTGGAAGTGGCCTAATGTTCGTTAGTGCAAGAGAAATCATTGTTAGCGATGACCGACTGTTTTTTATAGGCAAAGGGCGATGTAGGCCCTTTTCTCACATAAAGGAACAAGATTAAAAACACAATTTCTAAATATCAACGTTCTAATTAAAATACTCGACTATTATACCAGCACAATACATTTATTTAGTGTTCACTGCTCTCATTTATCGGAGCTCGATATAAATGACCGAAATTTTATCAGCAAGTGGATCTCCCAGCCACCGGGCAAGTGATGTCTTAATAATGACATGAGGTTAAATATCGTGAGACACATCTCGGGAACAAAACCGAACGTCACGACAAAGGAGCAATGTCCCGAGTATTTTGTCACTGTTTAACTGATCCAATCAGTGCTACGTGAATCGTAGCTACAAAAAATAATACCGACATCCGAAAGGGCTGATACAAATTATTATTAAGGCATGCGATTATCTTGTACGATAAAAAATGGGACGGTAAACAGCGTTGTTAATTTCTATCATTCGGTATCTGGATACTGTTCGGTATTATTAATAAGTAATGTCACGAAACCGATTACTATTAATAAGGTTCCAAGTTCGGAATGCCACACGCAACTTCTAGTTAATAGACAAAAATAAATGTGCTACCAACTGGAACGTGTAATTTGAATGATTCGGAATAAGACGTCAAATGAATTGTTCCGATGAAAGGGTTTGTTTTTGTATGAATCAATCATGTTATTATTTTTAATTGAGCTTGTGATGTAACATCTGCTTGTTTTGGTTTTTAGGTGCCCCTATTAACAGGTTAACAATGCCCTAAAAAATTTAGAGAAAAAAACGTATGTTACATTGTTTTCTAATAAGATCTCATTTAGAATTCGACATGTAGTTCCTTGCTAGTATCGAATGTTACAAAGTGCAAATTATAGTTTTTGTAAGCAAGTTAGTAAATATATTATATGTATGTATGCCAACGTCTACTGCAGATCCCACTCAGTAAGTACTTAGCTAGCATTCATCCGACCTTGTAAAAGAAAATGATCCTGAATATCGGTATAAAATCATTTAAATGAACATGCGCTCCTGAATTAACAATATAAAGAAAAAATCTCTTTGTATGAAATATATTCAATTTACATAAACAAAAGCGCCGCACAGCGTCGTTGGTGTCATATTCATTATTGATATTTCCATGTCCGCCACCCAACGAGCAAAAGCGTTGAATAAAATATCAATTAGAGCACTTTTTGAATGGTAAAAAATCTCTTTATTTCTCAATTTCGCTAAGTGAATATGTAGCTCGTGTATTGGCGTATGTCATTTGCTGTTTTTGCATTCCGCATGTCGTCGGTTTGGGCGGTAAGGTAATGAGGAAAGAGAAGTATTTATTACAACGCTGGTCTCTTAAGGCGCAGCGGACCAGCTCAAAAAATATAACAGATGGGTCATAAAAACCCACTCGTCATACATCTTCAATGGGCCTCTAAACATAAACTATTACAGATGAAATGTACCTGATATTGCCTTATTCGTCCGACTACTTTTTACTATGAAGTCTCCGAGGCATAGCTTCTCCTTAAAGGTTTCAAGTGCAGCTCTGGTTGTTTTTAGGGCTCGCGACAATGTCGATGGGTATGTGTAAACAACGGACCGCGGTAACACGTGTTTTTTGTGCTTTGATTTATTGTTTCATGTTTCAAAAGTTACTTTTTGCGCTGTGCCACACACGCACAACCTTCGTGGTTGATATATGCAAATTTTTGTTTTACCTTTTTTAATCGAGTGAACTATTGGAATTTATACTTAAACCTTCGCTATCCTACAGTTTTATTTTTAGAAAATGATTTAATAGTTTGTAAAATTAACAAAATAAATGTTATTACTGGCTGAGGAAATTTATTACATTTTTTAAGTTCATTTTGTTAGTACGCTTAATATCTTGTTTTGCATTTAATAACTTAATTGCGATATCATTATGACTGCGATAAAGTAGATATTACTTTTTAATATAAGCACTAAACCCACCTTGGGTAAAACTGCAGTACCAACAGAGCCTGCAAACAAACACACAAATATTAACAGAACAGTGTATATGCATTCGAAAGTCTAATCTAAACGGCGACAGGCAAACCTTGTAATGGACTGAGCAAAGTTTATTAGTTGCTTAAAGCTGAGTACACGAGCGCGCGCCCGCTACCACGATTTTATTATTAAGCAGTAAACGTCAAACATTTAATGTCGCTCACATAAAATTATTAAAAGACATTATAATAATGCCAGCACTCGCGACCCTCCTTCTAATTGGCACCTTATTTAAATTCCTACTGGCGATTATTTCGGAACTGGACTTGCAAATGTTGCATATCTGGTTTCTGTGTAAAATCTACTTCTTTATTAAGTGAGGAACTTTTATATTCGCGTAATGGTAAGCATACTCACTAAGCGATCCGGTAATTTCATTGGCACTTTATTTCGTTAGCTGTATTAACCGACCCTGGCATCTTATGCGCGGATAAAAAGAACTCATGTAATCTTGCTTAAGTGCACGTCTTCACCGATATTAAACGAAATAAACTTAGGATTTTATGGAGCAAAAGTGGTATTTCTATTAAAAAATCTATTTGGGCTTAAATAGATACAGCGTTTTGTAAGTAGATGAGCATTTAATTGAGAACAAAATGGGTTTAAAGATCAGCCTTGGTGCGGTAGCGTCGCTACTAGTTCGAATATCTCAAGCTGCGAAAGTTTTTACTTGATGATCGCAGTGGAATAGTATTAATTTTATGGCGGCATAGTAAACTCTCACTAGAGTGTGGTAACTCCCCGCTGGCGAGGCACCACGGGGCGAGCCTTACGAGCGCCAAATCGGTTTTTACCGTATAACCCTACCATTTGTAGATTAAGGGAAATGTGTTATTTATGCATCACAGAGAGGTGCGCACCCCACCGCGGCATCATGTTAATTGATCGGCATTTCATTAATACCTCATTGTTGCTATACAGTGTCTTAGTTTTTTATTTGGCCTCCCGTAGTACGGTCGCGAGACGGACTCTTAATTACAATCAGGCGATCATCATAATGATCGTTGCGGAGGTGCTGAACCTTTTTGTTATTATTTAAATACTCTGGCGCAACATTGGGATCGGCAAGATGAATCCTAATGAGGGCTAAGTTGGTTGGAGTAGAGTTGAAATTAGTGCTACTGATAGCTCTTAATGTAAAGAAGGTATTCTTGCTTTACTTTTGAAAACTTTGGGTTCATACATATTGATGTGCTACGCATTCTAAACAACGTTAGACTTTTAATTAGTTGAAATGTCTTCATCAGCCTCTTAAGACAAAAAGCGTCGGTAAAGCTCATGTGAACGGTTGGGCCCGGGGTCCATTTTATTCATTTATAGCGTCGTAAACCCTTAGATTGCTAATTAGTTTTATGGGCATTTTATTCTAGTGACAAGACTTGGATGATCTTCTACCGTCTCGCGTTACTTGCTTGGATATTAGGATATAATTATTTGCCTATAAAGGTCGCAACGAGACT
The DNA here is from genome assembly GCA_947568875.1 of Fissipunctia ypsillon. Classification (NCBI taxonomy): domain Eukaryota; kingdom Metazoa; phylum Arthropoda; class Insecta; order Lepidoptera; family Noctuidae; genus Fissipunctia; species Fissipunctia ypsillon. The sequence continues at coordinate 17,145,279 of OX387651.1, forward strand.
AGGCTGTAAAAACTGTGCCTTGCCTCCTAGACCAACGAGGAAGACATAATTTACCTGGTTACAACCATTGGCATTGGCAGTTGGCAGGGTCAATATCACCTACTATGCTTTTTTTAAATGTTAATTTGTTATTATGCGAAAGTATGCCACCAAGGAATACAAAAAGTAAAGTTAAAGTAACCTACAAAAAAAAAAAAGATTTACAAACGTAACTTTGTGCGTAAATTCATCCTTTTTTTCAGTCTGAAAAGTTGTATATTCGTCTGAAGCTTTCTCACGGCCAGCAAAGGCGTCTTTCATCTCACACTAAAGTACCTCAGGGTATAAATATTCCAATGACACATAAGATTCTATCAGACAGTCACATTTAGCAGTCCTGCCAGATACCTAGACGGCGAGTCGTGATGTATGAGCCGACGCGGGTGGCGGCTTTTGTAAAATAAAAGTGTGACTCGACTTTGTTGAAATTATTTATTTCCTTGATGCCTGTGTAAACTTTTTTGCGAGTGTAATGTTACCTATAGGTACATTGATATTAACATTAATATCACTACTTTGTTCTTTGTTTATCCTAATTATTATAAATGTGAAGGTTTGTATGTGTAGATGCTTGTTACTTGTTACTAAATCACGCAAAAACTACTGAACGGATTGGCACAGATAGTTTATAACCTGGATTAACACATCGGATACTTGTTATCCCGGTAGTACGTTCCTGTGGGATAATTTCCGACCTCCACGCAGACGAAGCCACAGGCAGAAGCCAGTACCTACCTAAATGATATAATTATGTATGTACCTATGTATAGAATTATATGTTTTTGATAATATAGATGTTTAAAGTATAAGTATTTTTTATAGACTCGTGGGCTACTTATAATAAAATTTGTAAATCATAATCGTCGTAAAAGTGACCGCCGTAGTAAAGTTATTAAATTAAAATTTAAAGGAAATATAAATAGGCTCCTAGATGAAATTTAATTCTTTATTAAAAGAAACATAAAAATTGTCGGTATCGGTGGCATTAAGCTTATTAAATATTGTTTGATCAGCATTTTTTATGGAGACGTAACTCCGTATTAAACTGTAATACTTAAAAACGTACATATATTTATAAGTATTTTAAGTCGGTATATTTTATAGCATACGTTTAAAAATATGCTATTAACGTTAAGTAAATAGTTATTTTAATACGAAGTACATATTCGTAATTAATTATATTATATAAATCATAGTCTTACTCTGTCGTTCTACCATTGATTTTATTTGTTTCATGAATTTTATGTTTCCCATCCTGACTCGTCAAAGTAAGTTTCCATTACATTTAAAAAGGCACTTTATAAATGACCAGCAATCATTTTAAATTATATATCGCTGCTTAACGTTCGCGGCTTTCTTTTTGCACAAAAGTGCAATGAATGGAGTCACGTGGTCCCTCGCTCATTGACAATTGGCCACATTTGCCATTGTCAAATTGCTACTTGCAGAGTTTTGTTGTGGCCCGTAATTAGAGATCATTGCCTTATATCAATTCAGAGAATTATTTCGTTTATATATCATACAATGTTTTTGACGACGTTGTAATAAATTGGTGCTGTCATTTAACTGTTTGAAATTATGTTTTTGTATGTTATTTTTGTTAGGGTTCCGTATGATTCAGAAAAAATAAAATTGGTATTGGTTGCTAATTTTTGTGGGGAAGCTGTTCTCCTGCATAGCATAGACTTGCAACCTATATCAATCAGTCTGACTGACTGACTGACATATCAACACACAGCCGAAACTACTGGGTCTAGGGACGTGAAATTTTGACACGCCTTCCTTTTAAAATGTAGGGGAGCACTAAGAGGGTTGAAAAGGGCGACTTTGTTTATGTGAAAAATCTTATTCCTAGAGTTAATAAACTTTTAACTTGGCAGGAATACATAACTAACTAAATTATAAACTTTGTATTTTTTTTCTAAACTACCCCCCCCCCCCCATAAGGATCGGGGGGTGTCAAAGTTTGTATAGAAGAATTTTAACGCGCAGTCCGATTAACTCGAAACTCGGGATTTATACTTAAAACCAAAAATAAGAGTTTTTCGAAAATCAACTCCTAATGGGGTGGAAACGGGTAATAAAGTTTAAGGGGTGGATTTTAGTGCTTGCTTCAATTAACTCGAAAATGGGTATAAATAATGTTTAATACTCGGTTTCTATAAACAAATATCGTTACCTTTTCTATTGTCAAACTGGACATATAAATAGATTCGTAAGCTAATTTTACCTGTGATAGCTACTTCCATACCTGAGGGTCTACGATGCAAAGCTATGAGGTCTTTGCTTCATTATTGGTAAAGATACAAGAGTCGTAATTTTAATCAATAACGGTCCGTAAATTATAAGAATCGGCCATATATATGCCATACAATGTAATGGTACCAAACTCTTTTTAAAAACAAGCCATGTCTTGATGAACAGGGAGGACAGTTTATTTGAAAAATCTTATTCCTTTGATCTAAAGTGTATCACCATATTATTTAAATGTCAGTACATTTTTGAACAAATTAATTATTATATCTCTAAACTTAAAAATAGGCCCGAATAATTATAAAGATCGTAAACATTAATTTTCGAAAACCACCTTTCAAAGGGAGTGGAGGGGGAGTTAATTTTTTTAGAGGAAAATACGAAATCCACGCGAACGAAGTCGCGGGCAAATTGCTAGTAACAATCATTTCTTAACGTTTTATGCCCAAAAGTTGCGTGCTTCGTTGATGTCTTTTGTAAGGCAAAAAGAGATAAGTATTTTCACTATTTTTTCTAAATATTTTTATTGTACAGCAAATACCATGAATTGAAAGAAAATAATTTGAAGAAGCCTCATGTTTTCGTAGGTAAATGTCATTAGTTTTAATTTTCAGAAACTGGAAAGAAAATATCTTGATCAAAGGAATTTGAAATTATATTTTCTATGTTAATACCTAAATTATTATACACGTACCTATCCCACGACACATAAAGCGTCTATTCCTATAAAATAGCCCCAGACGCCTCATCAATAACCCGTCCACGCGCCACAACCACCCGAGAAGACAATAAAAATCTGGCGCCTGCGCCGGTCACAGATTATGACACGTTCACAGTAATGACGGGGAAATTGTGCCTACGTGATATTACGCACCTCTATTTTTTCACGAAAGTAAAAGTTCCGCCCTCTATACCATAGTGTCGCGTATTCGGAAGCCGATTGTCAATGTGACATGAATTTGAAATTGGAATCGAAACTCTTTTGTGAATGGGATGTCGTTTCTGCGTAGTCGTTGGCATTTTGGAGAAGTGTAGAGTAATTTGGATGATAAATAATGGTTTTATTTTGGAAAGGTCATTATAATTTTATGCTTTTTTATAGGTGGATTAGGGTTATGAATATAAATTGGTGATAATATTATTTTAACTTTCGCTTTTTCTGAAATGTAAGGTAGGTAAGTACTTCAGTTTAGTGCTTATCTTTACCAAAAATTTGTAGGACAAGCAGATAGACTCCGGTGGACATTTATCCTGATAAGATACTTTTTGACCAATTCCATCGAGTTATTTTGTTAGATGTGGTTATAAAACTGGCCATATTAATCAATAAGCTTTTGTTCGTGGCAAGCGAGCTATTAATAAACTGAAAACGTAATAAAATAAAGTAATAAGCAAGCACATACAGCCAATACATTCATCTTGGAAAACGAATACGAAATCTTCTATTAGAACTAATAGGAACTCCACCAATAAGAATCAACTAACATAAGCCACCAATAAGACCCACCAATAAGACACACTAACAAGATGCATACAAATGCATTCTATCTAACACTTACTAACTAGAGCAGGCAATGAACAGCACCTTTAATTACTAAATACCTACGACGCATGCGAAGTGACTGCCAGCGCAAATCTATTGCTAGGCGAAGCCTCTTCGCTGTGATTGGAGGAGCCGTCGCCAAGACTCCGAAACAGAGCCAATAAGCTTGCTTCATTCAACAATAGGTGAACATAGCTACGCCTGTAACGGTACCTTGCTTAGTCCCACTTAGAATGAGTTTAGATGTTTGAATGTACTTAGTTGTAAACTTATGATGCCACAGCTACTTGTTGTAGTTTAAGTAACTGGTTAAAGGGTCTTGCGTGGTTCAATATTTGTATAAGGGTTAACGTGTTGTTTGAGTTGGTTTAATCGTTTCCAGGTAAGTTAAATTTTGTCAAGAGAAGTTTTTTGTAACTAAGAATTAGCTTGGATATTACAATGTTTTTGTAAATTGCGAAAGAGTAACTAATATTTATTTCCTGAAGTCTTTTTGTATCGTTGATTCGACTTTATAACTTTACAGTTCCTTAACGGTAGTATTGTTTTTTTGTTTCTACTTAGAATAAGCTAAGGTTAGAGCCAGTAGGAATAAGTTCCATAATTTATGACAAATATGTTGCTTGGTAGTTTACTAAACAGACAGCTGTGCTGCTGGAGAGTTTGTTGCGCCACTTCTTCTTCCCAGCTAAAGCATTAGGAAGTGGTGAAGGACGACCGTTTTGTGGGACTGTCTTAAGTAATTTTGAAGTTCGAAAAGTGCCGATTCTCAGCCTAGTTTGAAAAAATTACTTTTAATTATGATTTTAATTTTTTGGTGTAAATAATAAATTGGTGTTTCATTGAGGCATGTTTTTATTGGAATCATAGAAAAAAAATGTGTATTGTAGTACTTGTAATTGAACTGCAATCGTTTTTAAAATACTGTTTCCTTTCGTGGATTTGATTTCTTGGTAGTTGAAATATACCACAACATTATTAATTTCACTCATTTTCAAGAGGCGATGACTTATAATATATGTGAAAATAATTAGCATAAACTTTCTGCAAATTCCTCAATAGATAACACTACTATACCTACAAACACTTTTCTCTTTAAAGGCAATATCATTTATTAACCTGAAGCAGCCTTATATCTTGTTTACATACCAACCATACAAAACCAAAAAAATAGTGTAATTAATAAAACATCGCGTACCTACGCCCAAACATATGTTAAGAAGTAATTTACCTTTAAATCCAAGCGATAACCATTATGTTAATCATGTTTTAATTAAGCGAAATGATTAATTAATAAGTTGTTCCTGCGATTAAGTACACATGTAGTACCTACAGCTGACATTTCAACCGCTTCAGGCACCTGACCACAGACCACAATTAGAGTAACACGCTAAATATTGATAATTGTTTTGCGCCCTCTAATTTGTACGTCTTTGCCGTCAATTTTGTACAAGAAATACATTGGATGCATCTCGACGACATTTTTATGAGATTAACTTAATTTCAGTCATTATTTTGACAAGTTGCAATTTTACTGATATGTAATTTTCGTCAAAGAGAACATGTAACGTTTATAATACTTTGTTTAAAGATTTGTTTTAATAAATAAGACTAAAAATAAATTAAAACATGTCACGCAAGCTTTACCTAAGGGTAAACTAAGATATTTAGATATCAGTAAATAAGCGGCTGGATGCTGTCGTTACATAAACGCTGTTGCATTTTTAAGAGCAGATCATTATAAGTACATGTGGCCCGAAGCAGTATCAACACCCCATGTTGGTGCAACACGCATGATATGTACACATTAAACGAGCATCATTTCTTTACTCTCATTTGGTATAATTTATCGTCATACAACCAACATATAGCATTCAGCGACCATATAGTATATATGTATAATATACAAACGTCTATTCCAATCGGCGCTTCGCTATATGTTCATAATTAATAATATCTATACACGATCCCACTGTAAGATCAGAGAGATATTCGTTTGATGAAGCTCCGCCATTTGTTTGATAAATGAATAATCGCCACAGATGAAGTGAAAATAAAAAAGCACAACACTATGGTGTGCGAACTTTATACTAGAGGTATAAATAAAAAACGCCACGTTGTTTAAATACACTCGATATCCGAAGTGCGGTACAGTCACCACTTAAAATTTATTGCAATATTAATAATATTAAAGTGACGTTTATTGTTCGCTAGCCATCGCTTACGCATAATGAAGTATGAGAACCATTCTTTATTAGTAACAAAGTACAATCGTTTATGTTATTTAATTTAAAAAAATATTGTTAGCACAAAGTGCTCTACTGACCGATGGACGATCTAGTAAGGACGTGAGAATGTGTGTATCAACGTAGAAGAAGTGTAACAATAAACCCGGTGCAGATGAAGACTACTATTACCTACGAGTTAAAATACGGTTGAAAGGTAATAGGGCATAAGCGGCATTTTGGTCGAAAATGAATGCCATCCTACTTAAAATTTTCCGCTTTATAGGATGGCATTCATAACTCATTTTCGACCAAAATGTCGCTTATGCCCTATTACCTTTCAACCGTCGATTATCATAATTCATTCTAATCACTGGTGATGCTGTGTCCAGACTAGAGTGTAACGCAAGACTATGATGTAGGTGCGTTTAATGGAATGGGCATCGGCTAGTGGCGGGGCGTGCCCGCGGCGCTCGCTGCCCGGCGAGCGCACACGAATGCTTCTGTCGCGTGGTTACGTGCTATTAACCGTGTCGGCCGCTCGCTACTAGTCGACGGACTACTATAAATTACACGAATTATACAGTGTGGCGGCGTACGCGAGCATGTGATATATTGAGGTATGGCGATCGTGCCGAACAGCCTCCGTGTCAGCGCACGTGAAATTACACACCAGACCGCGATGTTTGCGCGCAACACCGCTAATACCCGCGCACGCGCATCGCATTTTATTTGCGATTGTTATTTCGTAAATGATAGCCCTACGCGCGCCTAGAGAAGTTATTGCCTCTAACCCAAAGTTATTTACAGAGAGAAAGAGTCGAAGAGCGTTTGTTCTGATGACAATCAGAATCTGTCTGTGTCGCGCGTTGTGGTATTATCATTTGTATTGCATGTAACTCCGGCTAAAACTCCGATGTAACTTTAGCTGACTGTATAATTTATTGAATAACGCGTTAAATAACTATTTACACGAGCTCGTCCGTACATACGTACGATCGATATAAATTATTTTAATAACGCTTTTCTGACGCTGAATATAATTAATTCGTGAAACAGATGCGGTTATTAAAAATGTAAATAAATTTGCGAAATGACAGCATAATTATGGCGAAGGCCTATTTAAAATGTCTGGTATCGGCAAAAACGCGAGTGTACCGAGTTGCTTCCAATCAGAGTGGTAGGCCGCCTTTCTCAATCCATTAAGTCAAAGGCTTTATAATCCAATTAAATTACTTATATCGATCAAGATAAATTTTACATTATTGTCTTAATTACGAGTTATATGTCATCTTTGACAGCATCTCGCAAAATTTAGATCATCATCGTTAAAATATGCATGCCTGTAACGAGAGAAGAAATGAATCAAAATGAACTCAACGTTTATAACTTTTTACTTATCAAAGTCATCTCATCATCATTTGCTTTTTCCCAACTATGTTGGGGTCGGCTTCTAGTCTAACCGCAGCTGAATACCAGTGTTTTACATGGAGCAACTGCCTATCTGACCTCCACAATCCAGTTACTGGATAATACGTTATCCCTCATCAAAGTCATCTGAGAAAAAGAAAATAATTGTATTATTAATTTAAATGTAAAAATATTTCAAAACAGTGTGTAGTCTGATAACAGCTACCTATGAGTTGTTGACGAGAACCAAAAATTAATTTGACAAGAACATTCCCACGATTTGATTTCAATTACGGAATTCTTAATTATGTAAGACACAAGCATAACTACACTGATTTTATATATCTTCATTGGTTTCTTCGCTCGTAAAATGAGCTTCGATGTTATCGAAGGCTTTACTGAGGACGCGAGTAATTAACAGGTAGATAATAAGGTTCGCGGGGAGAAGTTTATTATATTTTTAATTAATAGCATCATTTGTGTGAGTTTAGGTGTGAAGGCTGTGCCGTCTCCCATATTACTTGCTGTAATTGGCTTTTAGCTACCGTATCAATAAATGTTAATGACATACTCGGGAAAGTTCTACGATAGTTTAATTTCGTAGCGTTTCGTAGCAAACGTTTAAGTGTCATTTCGTTATCGACTAATTACAATCGAACGTTTCATGGGACTTCAACAAATTAAAAATGACTTGAAATAGGAATATATACATGAATAATTATAAAAAACATTTTAACATTTATAACACAACACAAAATATGCCTCAAATGTTATAAACATAATTCAGAATTAATTGTAGCAATTATATTCATTATATTTTATTCTAACACATCTACTTTCTTTTGTTTTTCACGCCATCTATATAGCCGAACATGATTTAAAAGTCAATATAGTCGAAACCACCCTAAAAAACAACCCCTGTGCTGGCGCCACTCGAACGCCATCTGCTATCCTTTTGTAGAGATGTTTCTCTTTGGTTGGGGCGAGTATCGATTGAAGTTTCCTTTGGCTTAAGGGTTGGGTAGATGGCGTGAGTGTGCCAGTTTAGGGGTAGTTTTGTAGATACATTAGTTTCAGAATGTGTAGGTGAGCGTATATTTTGATAGAGCAGGCGTCGAAAAATTCAGATGATTTTGATCACATATTTTTTTTTGTATTTCAAGCCTCTGCATAATTATAATTATTCATTTTTATATTTTCTAAGACAATGGCACGATATTATTGTAGGAATCGATTTTGAATTCCTCTTATTGCATAGGACGTAAACTTTTACTATTGATAGGCTTGCGTTTTACCGCATAACTGACGCCATTTCGGTGTAACAATAGTAGAAAATACTATAGGTATACTTCTGCTTGCCCCTTCACAAGGGTGATGTTTTCTTGTGTTATTTTTAAATTAATTATAACAATGCTCTGTACAGATATAAATATTCATTACAAAATTCCTTAATGTGATTCAGGTCTAACGAGAAATAATTTATTTTCTGTGCACATTTCATTTATGTTTAGACTATAAATGTCAAAGTAAATTGGCATTCATTGGTGATATAAATTAAATAAGCCCTAAGCACTGTGATTGCTTGCGTAGGTAGGTACTTCATTAATTAAGAAAGTGAATTAATTTATTGAACATCCAGCTACTACTTATATTATTCATAATAAGATTCTATGACCTCAATATTTTCACTTAGATGTAAATTACAGTAGTAATTGAGAAACAGTTGATCAGTTCTAAAATATTTAGGTCATCAAGCCTCTAATTATATTTAGTTAAAAATAAGGTATAAGTTGTTATTCACGTACATATTATTTTAATTCTGAATAAAGTATTTACCAGTTAAAGATCAAAACAAACTAAGTCTTAAAATAATGAAATCATATATTTTATAACGATATATCACATTAGTGAGGTGCGTGTTTATGTCAAAATAACCTTACTTATCTTATTTCGTATTGATTTGGCTCCCAAATAGGGTAACATCACAATACAGGTGACGTAGAAATAGTCGGACAGTGTCGCGCGCCGGTACACCTGCCACAACCTGCCGATACCTTTAAGATCACACGTAGTTCACACGCTAATAACAGATTTTGTTGTTAAATAGAAACGTTTATTCTATTAAGATTCGAAAGTTTTATTTGCCTGTGATTTGAGAATCTAAAATGTAGTCAAAAATTTAAGTGTGGAGGTGAAATAGGCGGAGTGTCGTGCGCCATGTTACACCTACATCTTAGGAATCAATGGTAGGTTTTGGTGTTTAGATTGTGCCATTTTTGGCAGAAATGTTGGGAAGAAAATGTTTGATTGATTCATTAGCAGTATTATGCTTTTAATAATAATTTTTCATGTCTAAAGAAATGGTCATCAAATACTGATATCGTAATTAAAACATACATATATTCTTCATGGGTAGGTTTTGTAGAAAATAACACAACTTCATTCCTTACAACTTAGTATTCTAATCTATCTCCATGCCGGCTAAGAACTTAAAGAGCGGCTTGTAAACTATAAATATCAAAAGATCTAACATTATAATGAGAGTAAGCCATCAAATAAAGTGCCATTGGCGACTCACTGGGCTAGGTTACGCATGAGCGTCGTCAGTGCACCTGCCCACGTATCGCGAGACGAACCAGACGACTTGTGCATAAAGAAACATTAACTTTTGAGAAAAATCAACTTTAAACTGTCGACCAATCGGTAACGTAGTTAAGTGCTACGGCGTAGACGCTACGTAGTAGCTACGACTCTACTAACAAATACGATTTTTTGTTTAATTGTTTTCAGATAAAACATTATAATGACTTGGGACATGCTCGTGGGCACTTGAACTGTTGAAAGTAATATCATCAACCGATGTTTACACAAGTATTTTTATACGGAGCTGTATCCCAAAAAGTTTACAAAGCTCATTTAATAAAACAAAAGCTCCGGGACAATATTAATAACGCAATATCGTCTCCGATCGGTTTACAGCGTCTATTCTCTATAACGACTTCTAAATAGAAGACGTGAACAGAGCCCGTCTTCCGAACATGGTAATGGACGGGATAATTACGCGCAACGACGTGCAACAATAGCGGCGCGAGCTTACCGCTCTATGGCATAATAAGCGCCGGCGTATTTTGATCAGCGCAACAAGTAGCGTGCGGGCCGCGGGGCGCGTGCCGCGCGCGCGCCGGCCCGCTCCCCTGCCCCGCGCCCCGCCCGCCGCCCGCCGGCGCGCGCGCTACTTAGCGTCGGGGGTGCGCGCCACCTCCGCCAATCCACCGGCAACCTCCGCGCGGCACAGACAAGTGCTCTCTCGATACACACTCCTAGTTCACTCGTACATTCGCGATGCCGATGGCGGCTATTCACACATACCAAAATCTCGGTGTTGATCAGAAACTGACACACCTTCAATCCCAGGCTCCACGGAGATTAGCACCTGCTCCAGTGGACCCCAGCCGCTGCAAGAAAAAATCTTATCTTCATCAGCCCTACCCGACCCAGCCTGCCTCCGTAGCACGGAGGAACGCCAGGGAGCGGAACAGAGTGAAGCAAGTAAACAACGGTTTTGCGGCACTGCGTCAACACATTCCTTCAGCTGTCTCCGCAGCTCTGGCTGGGGGAAGAGGATCTTCAAGGAAGCTGAGCAAAGTGGACACTTTGCGGCTGGCGGTGGAATACATCAAAAGCTTAAAGCGGTTACTTGAGGAGAGCGAAGAGGGCTGCTCTGATTCGTCAGGAATAGTCATGACAAGTAGCGGGCCGCATACACCGCCGCTGTCTGAGGAGTCTCACTCACCAGCCCCCTCGTTCGTGTCCGAGTCCTCAGCGGGTCCGGGCTGTCACGACGCCTACGACTCCTACGAGCCGATGAGTCCTGAAGATGAAGAGCTTCTTGACGTCATATCGTGGTGGCAGCAACAGTGATTGGAGGTGAGTCCAACTTCTTTTTACTGACATTTTTGATAACTGATTGATTTTATTTATTATTGTTTGTTGATTTTATCATTGACATAAAACTTATATTGAGGGTACCTATATTTTCCATAACACTGCCCGATATTTCATGAATGAATTTTAAGTGTGCTAACATAACCTTCAAGGTCTGATAATGAAGTTCTTATCACCGTGTTTGCTTTCGTCGCGCCGTCTGTTAATATTAGCATCAAAGTTATCTAATTTTTTATTAGTCAGTCATTTGTTAAAGCTAGGTTGGAAGGTAAACGTTATAAGCTTATCGCCGTTTTAAGTCAAAAATATATTTTATTATATTTATTCTCGCTAACAAACTTCGCATAGAATCAGGTAGTTAAAGCTTATAAGTATTTTTTATGCCGATCTTCTAGTCACGGTTGCCTTAGGGACCGAATCTTTTATATTGCACAATTTGAATGAAGATTCACCTTCATTCTAAGCAAAAAGTAAACACATCGACCATTATGAGTGAGCATTGAACCGTAAGGTAGACTTTATCTTTTCATTGTAGAATTAGGAGGACACAATGGCACGTCTGCAACAATGGCGAATGTTAAAATATGTCGCTTTATAAAAGCTCGCAACTCGCAGCTAGGTAATTTTTTTATGGTCATAGGTAGACTTTTCTATTTCAAGTTGTAGATAGTAGGGACCCGCATTCCACCTTCTTATTTGCTTCAATAGCTGAACAGCAATTACTTCAACAATCTTGCGGTTCGCCCCGCATGTAGTGAGAAAATTGCACATAAAAGTGATCTATTCTAATAATAAGTAGCATAACAGATGACTCCGATTCCCAAGTGGAATCATGTTCTGGTTTTCACAGATATCTCAAGTTAATGCGTTTCGTCCGGTCAGTGAGAGTTTTTGCTAAAACTCGCCATATGGTCCGTCCTGATAGAACCGGTAGCGCCGCGACTAAAAACAAGATATTAAAACTCGCAAAAAATGTTTTGAGACGCTTCGTGGGCTATTAATTTATTGTACCGGAAGACGAAATCTCAAGAGGAAATAGAAGGGCAGCGAGCGCGGCACACGTGTTACAATATTTGCTAAGCTCTAGCAAACATATGGTGATATCGTGCACTGTTCATGGGAATTATATATTATCACAAAGCTCTCTATCCAAGATTTAGGTTTGATTTTACCTGTTATTGTAAAAGCATTGACGCAAACCGTAGCGATGTTAACTTTTTACCTTCAAACATTTCAAATATGTTTTTCCTTTTTCCCAGGAACCCGTACATTGCGGTGATCAAAGTGCGGCCAATCAGCGGCTTGGTGATTATGAAAAAACGAGTAATCCTCCAGAGGACCCGAGCATCGGAGCGCGAGGGCTCCGAGAGAACCTCTAATTAAGCGCAATCAGTATATTCCTAATGAGAGGGGATAATGGTGGACTGTAACGACCCCATCGATGCATTCCCCGAGCGACTGGACACCGAACGAATACCCCCACTGCATTTCCCACATCGATGGAATATCACTAAGAAGACTGAATCGATCATTTATTTGTTCCACTTAAGCATTTAGTTCTAATGTAAGTGATTCGACATAACGCTGTGCCTTAGTGTAGCCCATTGAGGTTCAATGTAAACTAGAGCAGACACCGCGAACAAAATGTTGCGCAACATATTGTTGTCACATTTGACATCCGCGGTACACATCTTTAGTTTGCGACAACAAAATGTTGCGCAACATATTGTTGTCACATTTGACATCCGCGGTACACATCTTTAGTTTGCGACAACAAAATGTTGCGCAACATATTGTTGTCACATTTGACATCCGCGGTACACATCTTTAGTTTGCGACAACAAAATGTTGCGCAACATATTGTTGTCACATTTGACATCCGCGGTACACATCTTTAGTTTGCGACAACAAAATGTTGCGCAACATATTGTTGTCACATTTGACATCCGCGGTACACATCTTTAGTTTGCGACAACAAAATGTTGCGCAACATATTGTTGTCACATTTGACATCCGCGGTACACATCTTTAGTTTGCGACAACAAAATGTTGCGCTAAAATTTTGTTCGCGGTGTCTGCTCTAGTGTACATTTAGGGCTCCTGCAAACAGGCGCGACATGCGACCCGATACAAAGTCACAGTGTGTCACGCGACGAGCGGTGCCTTTGTATCGCGTGCGATTCGCGTCCGTGTCGCGCTTGTTTGCAGGAGCCTTTAACCTCAATGGTGTAGCCTTACGTATTACTACTTCCACATAGAATGTAATTTTTACAATTGTTCATAATTGTTATCTAGTCATTAATATTTAAGTATAGTTTATGTTCAGATTTTTGAACGACTCTGGGTGCCTTGTTTTGTACTTCAGTTTGTTCAATTTGTAAAATAAAATTTTGAAAATCTTGAGACAAAGACTTGTATTGTAAATAGATAAGTTAGCACCCTAAGACAGATTCCTAATATTATAAGATTTTTATGAAATAGTTATAAAAAATACCAGTATTCAACCATTAGGTTGTATCTGTAATTAAATACATTTTTTTATAAATTCCTACTTATGTTTTTCAATCTCCCATTTTAACCTATCTACACTAAAATATGCAAGTAATATCAGTGATGAAAAATAAGGGCCACTCCATCCATATTAAATTATGGCATGATACTAAAAATAAAATCAAAATTGCACTCATAAATCTTTGCATACCTCTCGACTAATTTATACGATAAAATATTCCTATTTTAAGCTCGTGTAGATAAGTGCTAATAAGCGTAAATGAACAAGCGTGATTTATTCCCAGTACTTTACAATCTTACACAGACACGGTGCCTCTCGAACCTGTACAAATATAATAAAAAAGAATATTAAGGACTGCCTCGTTGGTCTAGTGGTCGCAAGCGCTACTGCTGAGCATGAGGCCCTGGGTTCGATTCCCAGGTCGGGCAAAGTGTTATTGGGTTTTTCTATCTGGAATTTTTGAATAGCAGCCCGGAGTCTGGGTTTGTGCCCGGTAGATGGTAATAGGCTCGCCCCCTATTACATGGAACTTAAACATAACTGGCGAAATGTGGTTGTTACTATAGGTACACCTCTGCCTAATCCTTCGGGGAAACAAGGCGTGATGTTATGTTATGTGTTCTATTAAGGACTAACTGGTGAAAATAATGAGGGGATACAATGAGAGTTGGATAAATTGCTACAAATTTTGGCCAAACACAACAGAAAATAGTTGATTCTCCAGGTCTAATGATTGACTATCTATGCTAGGTTATTTCATAGTCATCAGGCACATCTAGCACATTTTTGAATATAGAAGTCGAAACGTAGGTACTGTAAAGGAACAACGGGACTTTACGGGAGTCCACGAAGAATTGCGGTCTAGCCGCAGAGCATAGATAAACAAATAACGATTGGCTGGTGACGGTGGTATCCCATCGACTACAATCACCAGAAGAACCTGTTTCTCTTAGTTAACTCAGAATTGCTCACAACGATAAGCAGCTGATACACTCCGTGTTTTCTTATTATCACCATCTTACAGAAGTTAATCTAAAATTCACACCTCCATTATTTATCTTTCTCTAGTCGTAACTCTAGGTAAAACAAACAAGCTAAGATTCGATTACTTTACGATAAATTAACACCCACACCATTGACTCTATAACTTGGGACTGCCAATGCTTCATATGTCATTGATATAAATAAAAAGCAACATTATCTACTCAGGTTTGAATATACAAACACAGAACACAGGACGTTGCAAAATTAAAACAACAAAAGGTGCTTTTTCCACACGTGCCTCAACTCAGATTACATTTTGCAAAAGAAAAATAATAACATAGAGGTTACTCGAAATACACGAAATGGGGGGCCCTAAGCATACTTTGCCGCATTTAATTTGAAAAAGACAATTCGTACCGCAACTGGATCACGTCGCCGTACCGCCCATCGAAATCAAATTGCAATAGTAATTTTTGATAATGGAAGGGAAGCACGATCCATTATGGGTGGATATTTCCGCCGGAGGATATTAATTGTTTGAACTTGTTCAAGTTCTGTACAAGACGAGATCTGCTAGATATGACAGGAACGTGACGACTACACCTGTGGATTTGCGAATGCTTTGTCGTTCAGTCTAGTTAATTTTCTTAAGTATTAATTGTTGGTTATTATACGCTGGCGCATCCGTTTGCAACAAACTTGTTTCTCATTATCCTGTCTGTCTTGTTGCATACCTAGTGTCTACGTTCGTTTATATAGCGATTATCACAATCTTGCAAAAAGGAATGTGAATTTTGAATTCAATGTTAACGTTAATGGGAGCAATACCTATTATTTTCAACTTTAAGAGCCCCTTATGGAAGTTAAGAAATGGTGTCCTGATAAAACTCATTAAAATTAAAAAAAACCCGTTTAATTCATAACAAAATAACCAAAATATAACTTTGATATCTCTCTAGAACTTTAAAAAGCTCGTTGTAATATCGCGGCGGCAACAAACGCTGCGCCTGCGCCGCCCCGTAAAGTTTGGCGGCGTCAGAGTTCAGCGCGCGGCGGCGCTGTCTCGTGCGCGCTCGGCTCCGCTCGTGCGTTTACGAGGCACGCGACCGTCGCGCGCGCAGCCCGCACAGCTGCCTGCGACTGGTGCCCACTTGCCCAGAACAGATTGCTTGGATGTGATGGAAATTATGAAATTGGTAAATGTGATTTCTGGTTTATGGATTTGTTCAACAATTGGTTGGTTAATAAAGAATATAAATGATTTTATGCACATTGAAAGTTTTCATATTTTCCATGAAATATGAGAGCTGTGGTGTTCGGCTATGTCTATTTTGTTCACCATCCTATCTGTTATTGTTTGATATCTGTTTTCACGATATTATAGATTTCCTAATTTGTCATGACATTTGTGAGGCGATAAATAAATAATCGGCAGTGCCCATAAGTATTTGTAAAAGCCTATTTCAGAAGCTACCACCCATGAATTCAGTGAACGCTAAAATATTTTTAAACTTTTGGGGAACAATGGAACCGTAAATATTACCAAATTGTATTTGGCCCCACTTTATAGCAGGCTGTGTTACCGATATGAATTATTGTACCTAACATGTAGGAAAATTACATCGATATTCACTTTATTATTTTCTTTATATCTCCATTTGTGACATGAATGACTCTAGAAGAGACAGAATCACATAATTCACTAACAATTTTTTTTTACAAAATTTCTCAATATTCGTATATGCCTCAAATTGCCAAGTGCCTCCAAGGGCTGCCCGGGCCCCAGGGACCCCTGGCCTTGGCCGCAAGTGTTACGTTGCCGCCAATAACGTGTGACCTAAATCCCTTGGCGGCGCGCACGCACAACACGCTGCTATTTTTGAATATCGATCAAGTTCAAGTGCCACTACTTTTGGTCGGTGTTTATTTTTTTGCCTTTTTCGCTTCTTGTATGTACCGTACCTACGGGGCATGTGCTGTGCGAGTTAAGGCTGGCTTTCCTCCTGAAAATAAAGAACATCAATAAAAGGGTTTCTTGCATAATTTTATTATGTAATGTGCAACGGTAGGTACCTATATGATGACTGACATAAAATGTGTTAAAAAATAAATATACCTACTTAATTCAAAGTGATCAATGATCTGTCTCATATGATGAATGTAAGTAATAACATCAATTATATACTGTTTTCGTAATCATAGAGAAGACAATCCTTAAAATTATTTTCATTACTAAGAATTACAAAAACGGTGATGCTCCTGATGAATGACAACAGTTATACGCACTTTTTATTTAAATTCTAAACATAGTTTCAAACACGCCGATCTCTTTGAATTTGTTGAAGCTGCGATATAATAAAAATACTGGATTCCAAACGGGACGCACAAACTGTAATGTCCACAGATAATGTCCTATTCAACGACTATTTAATTAATCAGTCGGCACAGAGGTGCCATAAATTCAGAGTCCGCAATAAACCTCATTAATGGCCTTTAATGAATTGGAACGTAGTAGCAGGTAGTTTTATCTAAAATATCTCGAATAGCTCCGCCGAAATTCCTATAAAAATAACAGTTACATCACAGGGTGTCATGTCACCGCTCTCTGAGATGCCACCCTTAAACTTTGCATTTAATTGCCACTCACAAAAATGCGACCTTTGAATTCTTTGCGTTCTTTATAACGAACCTTGTTTTTTCATACGCGAGGTCATTAACAATGAATTTTAAAATTTTAACAAATCATTTTATAAATGGCCGATACATCAAAAAACAGAAGTTCAAACATAAGTCAGTGGTTGTTATTATAATTTCATATGTCTAATGGCACTGCACTTGCTACACAAAAACTTTTCTAAATTGTTGGAAGCAGTGGAGTCGACAAATATTAAGATTATCTTCGAGGTAGGTACTAAAATAAACTGTTTACATATTCCAATCTTGTGTGTGGTAAACAATCTTAATGTAATCGTGTAGTTTTCTTTATACCTACTTATGATACGCCCATTAATTTTATCGAATCACCCTTTTCAATCTATCATGATTGTGACATGGCGAATTTTTGATTTTACGCATTTCCGAAATATAATATTAAATTATCATATTCCTTACAGGCATCGCTTACACCATTAAAACTTAGCTCGTCTGTATTCAGTTAGCGCACTTCATCTTGTTTAAATCGTCGTATTATATTACCGAGCATGACCAAAGTTTTGCATGCTCTTTTTTATTCACGAGAAAACCTCTCACATTTGCAAGTTCTGAGTTAAAAACACATTTGCTGCTTCAAACCCCTTCTCTATAATTTTCTCTGTTCGAACAAGTTATCGGCTTCAGTCAAAGGGCCGTCGTGTCGCGCTATTCAAATAATTAGGGCCGATACAACCACTTGCTTCGATCGAATTAAACCACATAAAATCGCCGTGAGGACCCGTTCGCCACAAAAACTTTCAACCATCAGTGATATATAGAGACTTCGCAAACGTCAACGATCATTTACACTTGTATCCAATAAAGCCATATAGAACTCTAAAATAATGATCATCCGTTATTACTGAATCTTCCCGAAATGTAAGATATTTGGTGACGGCCATTATGTGTTTACGTTGCCAATTTTGGTCGATAATTTTGTCGAGATCAAAATGGAAACTTGCATCGAGTTCATTGAACCGTCCAGGTGGTAAGTGACAGCAAACATTGCTTATCAATAAACGGAAGAAATTACGATGCTATTGGTGTCAGTCAACATTGAACTGACCTCTCATAATGCGCTCTAGATTACGTCTAACATCAACAATGTCCACAATCAATTTAATTTTATCGGCGCGTGTGATCTGGACAGCTGTCAAAGCAATGACAACTATTTTAAAAGTATGTATTTGATAGCCGAATTTACTTTTCTTTAACCTCACACAGACATTAAACTCACTTTGAATATTTACATACTTGAAATACTAGGTGACTACACTTACAGACACACAATTTACATACACCATAAGTACAGACACGTTCGCAATTGTCCAGGAAAACCTTACCAAGAGGTAACATGTCATCCAGATCGACTCTAACGAAGGTTTATTCAAAAAACGGTGATCGCCTCCGGTGGTCCGCTGCTGTCAACGCAACCCGTCTACGCGAGACAGGACTCGTTATGCAACAATACCGATGTGAATTACTTTACAAGGCAATTATATGCTCAATAGTCGGTAAATGTTGCTACTAATTGAGCTAAGTTCTAATTGGCTGTTATGCATGTGTAATTTGTTACATCACAGGACATAATGTTCCGTGAGAGAACTGGTGGAATTTCTTAAAAATATGGTTATAATTCATGCTGTTTAAAAGTTCTTGTCACGTAGCTCATGAAAAAAATTGCCTAAAGCTACGTCTTGTAGCGGAAGACGCCTGCATTACATCAAAGGGAACATTACTTCAATCGTTTCCAAAACCGAGCTTTAATTGGCAATGCCGATCGACGCATTGTATGTCATAGGCGCTTCCACCTGATAGCTAACAATCATCAAGTATTTGAAGCCAATTTCCCCTTTCACGGTTATTAAGTTTAATGTGTGCGGTTCAAAATTTGCTAATAATGTACCACTTTGTTCTGTTCAGTTTCGAGCCGCTACGGTACTTAAAGTATATTAAACGTTAAGGTGTTGGTACTGGTAGGCATTCATTACAATTGGCACCGCCCAGAAGTCTGGTCTTATGCGATGAAATGTACGATTATAAGGCAGAAATCAGATACGAGGTAATCGTAGTGCAAGAAGCTTTTCCGCAATCACGCGATCATGCTAAAGTCTGAGGCCTGCGATGTATTAAAATGCATGAGTCGGGGTAGTAGCGTTTATTAAAAATATTTTAAAGATATTCCCACAGTGTTAATCAATGCTCTCATCATGATATACTGCTTTATAATCACGGAGTAATCTAGTCACATTTATCAGACGTTAACGAGCCGATAAATTGATCACTAGAGATAGAACCATTCACAAACAAGTAACATTACAAAAATATATGTCCAAAAGCAATTTGTTAATGCTTATTTCTAAAAGGTAGCGCGGTATAGCTCGGCTCGCTTTATAAATGTTTCATTGGATTTTAAGTTTGATAAAGAGCCACATTAACAAAATGCGGAGATAAGGTTCAGGATATACTAATTCAAATCCAGTTTAAAATATATTATCTTTTTCTTTTCGACTTAGATAACGCTATCTGGATCGGTGCCCCCACAAAATTTAATAATATTTTACGACATATGCTTCTTAATTCATCAGCATCTTCAAGATAGTTTGATGAAGTGGTAGAACAAGTTATTGATGAACAAAAAATGCTTTTGGCGCATGTAATAAAATTGTTTAAAAAAATGTTTTAACTTATAATAATTTCACGGTTCGGGGGATCATTTCTGGTTATTCCAACCGCACTGCGCAGACTCAGAGCATACGCCACTATGTATAGTGGTCAGCTCGGCCAAGTGCCAATGTCAGTGACATTCAAAAAACTATTAGTAAGTAGCGGGTCTGGAAGGATTACTCTGACCGCATCAATTTTCTCAGTAATTTTCTATTTGACTGCGTAAACCAAGGTAAGGCACGAGTCACGAGTTGCTGAACCGAGACGGTAGTTCAATGTTTTAAAATATTTCCGAAATATTAGCTACGGCTATTTCCTTTGTTGTATTTGATGATAGACCTATACTATTTGCTCAATGATGTCTCGTAAAAAAGTCGCCGTTGTCGTTCTGAAAAACATTTTTACTTTATTTTTGTCTAAGTAGGATTTATTCCATCATGGGGTTAATAGATCATGTATGAATTAAAAACATTGGCTAAAGCAATAAAAGATGAACTTCTCAAAATAATAGAAGCTTTATTTCCAAATTTCGATGATCTACGAAATGTACATCGAAAAAGTATCGATGAAGCGAGACCACCAACGTCAGCGGAGGTGTAAGACGCTGGTATCTTAATTAAAGGTTAGGAAGTTGATCGCCTGCGTAGTTCCGGCACCGTGCCGTTGATTTTGGACGTAACCACTCTTTAAATCCAGTGAATATTGAGATGTTTTGCACCGATTACTGCCACGTACAGTGAAAAATGCACTACGTTTAGCATAAATAAGTCCTCATCTGTTTTTTTTATTTTATTTTCGATAAGAAGACCAGTTTTGGAAGTATTATTTAATGCCTTCTCTGAAATGAATTATCTATGGGAAGTATTTGTGAATTCAGATTTGGAATAGAAAACAAAACCTCAAGCGAAAGCTTATCCACGTAATAAAATAGAAACTAGAACCCAGCTCGAATATCTTAATTATTTAATGAACTGTAACAAATCCTAATCGTTATAATTGTCGTTAAGACAACAATGTCAGCCGGGAGGCCAACCATAGAGAATGCTGTGGGGGCAATCAGTAGCAATAAGTTAATGGGCGGTAGTCGCATATCGAATTGGACAATCAGCGCCACTGGTGTGGAAGATACGGAACTAATCGAGGTGGAATCGAGTGGAGGACAGTAGCCGTTTGATTTGTCGGAAGCTGTATAAACTACTAAGATTAAGAAGGATTGACTTCACGATACTAGTGGATTTAGATACACTAGTATCGCGACACGACTAAAATATACTACGAAAATCGTTGATTAGGTTTTTAGACTAAGTTTGGTAAAATTGAGGCAGTGGTTTAAAATAAAATAAGTTTCAGCTTTTAAATTAATTCGTGCGCAGTTTGAGAATAAGCTTTCAAAGATTTTATTCCTCAAGTTTTCAAATGCAGAAGAAAAATATTAGTTATAAAAAACTAAATACAGATGGAGAATCAAACGTACGATGTCGAAGTATTACATTCTCTTATTTTCCTCGAATACTTTTTACTTGGAATGGAGATATTACGGTGGTCTCACAGAGCCTGCATTGAGATCAATGTAATGACGGTGACGAATCGAATGGACCGCCGCTCACCGCTATTATTTTAATGGATTTATTACCATACATTACGACCAACAAAAGATCTAATCCAATACGCTTATTAAGGCTTTTAGAGTTTTAATTGGATAACAGTAATAATTTGAAGAAAATATAAAAAAATTCTGGTAGCTAGTGCATGATTGATTCAAACTTGAAAGTTACGTTCATGGAGTGTATTTAGATTCACACGCTGTCATTCTCGAGTAATTGATTTTGATCTAGGCGCAGACGCATCTACATGTGATAAATATATTGGACTAATAAATAGCAGCTCATTTTTTTTATTGAGGCACCCACAGGAAAGTCCGGTTAAGCAGCGCGACAACCTCCAAGGTTGACCTGCGAGATTCCCCAAAAACAACTAACTTAATTAACTTAATTTTAATTGTTTTTCGATTACTCATGCAAGTTAAATCTGAAACTCTGTATCCAAATAATAAATGATTGCTCCATTACCTTAACGTTAAAATTTATCATAACATCAATTATTCAATATACAAACGCATTCAAAGCAAATAAAAATCATTAGGGATTATTATTTTACGCAGGAGTATAAGTTTTAACGACGCCATTATTTTTAATTCACATCAGAGTCTTGAACAACTTCTCATAATCTGCCTCATGACTGCAATGGTAGCGGTCACGCATGCTCCGTACGATTAATTCAAGCCAATCAGGGGCTGATTACACGCATTACGTACTTACAAACTAATACATGCAGTCATAATCCCTCTTATCCATAAACAAATAAGTGTCATTTTAATAAAGCGTAAGTGGAAAATACAGTTCCCAAGTAGGCCTGTGTTCAGAACCGGGTTGGTCTTTAGTAGATTTTACAAGGATTTCACGCGATGCCACTCGGTTCGACGGAGGCGTAGCATAAATTCTAACCCGCGGCAAACACTTACTGTATTACATGAGAATCTATCATTATACCTTATTACTCTAGAATTTTAAATGGTGGCATACATTAAACATTAAGCTGGGTTTAAGTTGATGGGGCTTTTAATTTTTATTAGCATTTTAAATTGTCTAAATTTTTGGATTTCCACCTCACTAAGTCACCCTAGTCTTTTTCATTAAAGCCTACAATATTAAGCTTAAAATAAGCTGGGATGTCTTCGAGTCGTTGTCAATTTATTTTTCAGTAAAAAGTAAAGCTAACAAAATGAAAAACCTTACTAAGAACGTCCATCCGCCAGCTATCAACGCATCAGCTATCGCAGACACAAAACCTGTACCATCGCTAATCTAAGATTAGTTAAACCGTAGACATAATGTTAAACGTTGTCTAACAATCAGTAATTTGAAACCCCACATTTTATATCAGCAGAAACCTTTTCAAAATAGCTTCCAGTTATATTCATATTAAGAGAAGAAGTCGACTTCATTTTGTAAGTTTTTTTTTTCCACACATTGCTGATGCTAAGTAACATTACGAAAAATAAGATGTCAGTTGCTTAATTAAGAAGATAGACTGGATTCTGTGGCTTCAGAACATGGTATATCCATCCGTTGAACGGCACATCACTTACATCCTTCGATACATTTTTTAGTGTCAGTGTTACACTTTATAATACAAGTACATGCATGTTCCACACAATTATACAATGTAGAAAATACTGTAAATTAAAAGAAGAAACGGAAGGTAAATCGTTGGTATGTTTAAGTAATTATTTACGTAGTTTCTTAATTATCTTTTGTTAATCGTGTCTAATTCGTAAGAGCAAAAAAAAAATATCTATATTATATATTTCCTATATTTTCCTATTTTTTTTCTTTTGCTTTAGATGATCCCAAGGTTTACCTTGAGATCATATAAAGAAAATAATGAAAAATTAAATTAATTGATAAAATCGATTGAGAAGATAATACTGGATGTTTTTTTTTCCGTCTCGAAATTTTTACAGGGTGTTCTACCCATGAATATGAACAACTTTCACTACGGGACCAACTCTGAAATCATGAAAAAAAAAATCAGCTGATTCATACAAAAGTTCAATACCTACTCGACCAAAATATATGAATCAGCTGATTTTTTTTCGTGATTTCAGAGTTAGTCCCATAGTGAAAGTTGTTCATATTCATGGGTAGAACACCCTGTAAAAATTTCGAGACGGTAAAAAAAATCATCCAGTATTTGTCACTCTTTAATACATGGAAAAATAACGCAAAAGTTCAAGTCGGTGGATAGCTTTGGGCAACAATGCGGATAGAACAACTTTTTTTATTCCCTGAGGGATTGACCGTTGTAATTTACATTATATTACCCGTAAACATTTTCACACGTCGTAAGTATTGACTGTGCTATTTTTATATAATGTATATATATATATATATAAGTATTAACTTACAGCGTGTACATATTTAAAGTCCATTCAGTGTTCAATACGTTCGGTATCCGAACTAAGATGTATGGAGAGATATTTATCTTAACACAACGTCGCTAACGAACTGGTCACACATAAAATGTTCATAAATGGCATTAACCAATGCTATCTTTTGTTAGATGTATGCAACGATACAAACCCGTTCTATGTCTAGATAGGAGTAATAAACACGTGTTTTGTATATTGTTATGTATAATGTACAGTCAAAGAATGAAAAGGTAAAGCAACTTTTTGTAAAAATTTAGATGCGTCACACAGTGACGTTTCCACGCCAGAAAGAAAGGCGTCCTCTCTGAGAGAGAGTTTAAAAACTACATAATTATTGCCAAAACTAAAAAAAAATAATACTAGCTACTACTTCGAAAAGATGATGATGATGTGCTCCATACGAAAAATGTATGTATTTGAAAACGCTCAAGCTTTTCTTTCCGCGAGTGTACAAGTTTTCAGTGGGACGTTAATGTAAACAGACATGGTCTGGTCTAATAGGCTGGTGTTGCCAAGTTTTGGACAACAAGGCCTACTGTTAGGTAAATGCTGATTTATAGTGACAGATAACTGTCACGGTAGAAAGTGTCGATGTCGTTTGGACTTTTACTGCTTTACTATGAGGAAATCTGAACGATACAATATAAAATTTACTCAAATTCAATAACGTGAAAAAGACTACTCTTTTTATTAAATGTTACTCATACATGAACAAATCTCCCTTCAACTGTAACCAGGTAGGTCTAAAATTGATTAACTGTAACTGGTCATAGCCTGCAGGCTTTGGGATCTCCTACGGCGTGGGCTGCTTGGAATTCGCTCTTCTGTTCGGGGCTGCTTTGGTGTCTGTGATTCGCTGCTGCATTCATACCTTGTACTTAGTAACGCCATCTTGCTTCTGTAATTTACGGATAAACCAATTTATCAACTGGCACACTACGATTTGTCAAGTAGGAATATTAAATTAAATTTGTTCTTTGACCCCCAGCGCTGTGGCTCTGTCTCGCATAGTGTCACAGCTCACAGCATAATGCTGAGCGATGGCCGTATTGCGTGAATGTGACGCTTATTTTCTCCCGTACTTGTTTTTTTTTTGTGTTTGTGTTTTTTCTTTACGCGTCATGTTTAGTGCAAATAAATGTATTTTCTTTCTTTTCCTTTTTTATTCGCTAAAGACAACTTATGAATACACACAAAGTTTTTAAGGCAAAAATCAATTACAGTGCAATGACAAATCATTAGCTATGGCACTACGCTAATCCATCCCTGTCTTAGGTGTGTCTTATTACATTTAATTAAACAAAAGAACATACTACATATATTTTCCCAAAAACAACTTTATAACAAATGAATGCTATAAAGTTCTGTATTGTTTCGTTTCATCACATAAAATTATGGTTGTGTTCATTTGGACTCCGAATGTGGTACGGCAGACGTTGTTCGACCAAAATCATATTATTATGTGGTAATTGAATTAATTTGATAATTCTTAAAAAATATGGCGTCTTTAAAGGTGTATTGTCTTCGGGGTGAATGTATCCGACAACAAGCATTTAATGAATAATGTAGTTTGAGAAGAAGTCTTTATGAGTACCTACCACTTATTAAGTTTGTTATTGTTAAATATGGTTTTGCTTTTGGTAATCATTTTTAATTAAATTAATACTGCTACATGGAGAATATTGCGATATTTTACTGACTTTTTTGTTTTATTTTGTACCGTTAGACACACATTTTTAACAAAATTTCTTTTGCTCTTCGAAAAGTTCCTAGGGAATGTAACCAAACAAAAAAGAAATTAAATAAAGCTACCGGTCCAAAATATTTAGGTAAGGCTTAGCAATTTTATTATTACCCCTATTTGTGAAAATTGGAATATTATTGTCACTTTTTGCACTATTAAGGGGTCCCAAGGGACACCCACGTCACTTATTACTTCCGATCACGGAAACATTGACACGAACGTTCGAAGCTCACAATTTACGGAATGTTTATGTTATAATCTATTTGGCAGAATCTTATTACTTCTCAAGTTCTAACAATTGGACCTCCTGCGTTTAGCAGTCAGTTAATATGCCAATTTGTCACATATCAACCCTTATGGGTTTATTTCGAGAAAAATAAGATGTCACGTTGTGTGGGCAGATACCACCAGCAGCTACCTTCCTGTGTCACGCAGAGAACGGACATACGTTTTGACACCATTAGAGATACAGTGGAGATAAACATAATCAGAGTTTGACCACAAGGTATTCCACGTACCTACAATATTGACGGACAAGACAAACGTTGTAAAGGATTTTAAGCTTTGAGTCCACACAATTGAGGTGGTTTTGAAAGGATGCCAATTCGCCAAAAAAAAAAACCATTTATCATTCCTTGAACCCCAAACATCCCTTTGTACTATCTCTGATCTACTTACTTGTGCTATTTTTTTGCTCCGTATTGTTTCTTGCGAAGAGTAATGGTGTTTGACTTTTTGTTTTAATCCCGAGATGGGAGTGCAAATAAATTTAACAAGAAACGGCTCTCATGGTGGTGCGGCCCTTATCTTGACGTCTGCTGGTCACCCAGATTAGAGGTGTTAAATCTACCCTAAACATGTTTTCGATGTTAAGATTAAAATGCCAGGATGGTCTCGTAACGGAATTACGTCAAACATGGCAGCTATTGTTCTTTTTGAAAAGCGAATTTGATGTGTGCGTTCCTGTAGTTCCTCATTATTTCCTTTCGATTTCAATCGCGGTTTAAATCTTCCGATATCATTAACGAAATCGAAACCTACGATGCGTTATGTGGCTGAATGTCCTGCACACAATGCGGCCGTACAAAAGCGTCCAGACCACGCAATAAAAGCGTTCCCAATAAAAAGTAAAATCTGAGTAAAGGAAGTGCACGGCGGGCGGAAATGCAAACTCTCATTGTGCGAACTTGCACGTGTTCCGGAGTGTTTTGTGCACGCCCCTGCACTCGCTACCAAAGGTACCGTGAAAGCCTTCCCGAACGAAATTATGCTTATTTTCAGATATGACTTAGTGTTTAAGATAATTATGGCGAGAACAAATAGTTGGCCTCACAATGGCTGTACGAATGGTTGTGCGATGTAAAGCTTTTTGATTGCAGGCTTAAATATAAAGAGTTTCAAGAACCTACCAAGATAATATTATGTATTGAGGTCATTTTATATAAGGTAAATATTATTTTAATCTAATGCAACATTAAAACTCAAATCTTAATTTATTTTCTCTATCGGTATGCACGGAAGGTCCATTGGCGTAGCAACGACCACAAATCCACCTCACAATAATAGGTGCCTACCTACGGGGCGATATATCATAGTGCATCTTCTATAAAGTTTTTTTTCAACATGCCCCGAAGTACGAAATGTACCTACTTTTTCTAAAAGCAAATCTTCAATAAACGAAATAAAATACGAAATTTTGGGCAAAAAATTGTTCGGGCACACAGCAGGGTATGTTTGTGGCTTTGTCGCGCCCACAACTTGACAAAAGGCAAATAAGAGAACAGTACCTTGGTTCGATGAAAAAACATCATCTAAATACCGTCCTATTCATGTTTAAAAGCCGTAGAGAAACGCGCATTGTTCGCGGGTCGAATGCGGTGGCGTTATTAGATTCGTATTATTCCGCGATACCAAGTGCATTTTAAGACATTTCGCATTCAAGATCCCAAAACCGTTAAAATCGATGAACGTCCTCGGACGCTATAATAAATAGCCGTCGACGGAAAAATTCTGACATCGTCGATAATTTTATTTATGTCCACCTAAATATCAAATGACCACACGGTCGGCGTATCAAAGCGGGTCCATCATACATACATCAGGGGTACCTCGGTAACTTTGTGGGTAATTGTTTGCAGAGCGTTAACGCAAACAGTATACTGGCTACATTCGGTATAAAAACTATAAGTTCCTCATAAACAGTGAGTTGTTTACACCGCGGCGGCGACGGCAGATTCGTTGTTTTTTATGTACATGTGAATTTTTTTTTGTTCACCACCGTCGCAGGACCCGTGGCCAAATGTAATTCGACCTGATCGTATCTGGACACTTTTTGTCCTTGTGGTCAGAGACAGCTGTCCTATAAAGCACCGTGTTTTGAACATTGTTTATAGACTAGCGCCATAATGACATTGTCAATCAGATATATATGGACCTTGCTCACGTGAGCCACATTCTTTATAGTGTGATTTTAAATACAGGAGATTAAGCAGCTGATTTACGAACAGATAACCACAACGAAACGATTTTAAAACAAGCATTAATCTAAATGGCAGTCCATGATTCTAAAACCCACAAACCATAACAACTATTTCCGCTATTCAAAAGCTGTCCAAAAATTTTATATCAAGCAGCAAAAAACTGACTGGGTTAAAATTTCGCGCAAAAAACAGAAGACTTATGAATAAAATCTTAATCAGCGGCCAGGACTAAAAGGCTAGCAGAACAAATATGATGATTAAAAACAAATAGGTCTGAAAAAGAGGCGGACTGATTAATTTTGTGGGCGAGGGCCGCATCTTCACCTGTGATGTTAAATTGGCGAAGCGTTGTCAAAATTGACGCGACCAATGTCAAGGGTGACCATGAAGACTGGATTTACAGGATATATCTGGAAGACGTCGCTTCTTTTTGATGTAATTTCATGTGATAAAACAGGCCTAGTCGGTGGATAGGTCAAAAACAGTGGTATTTAATTAAAAATCAATCTATCTGCTTATAACTGGATGCGGCTGGATACCAGCGTTTTAGATGGAGCGACTGCCTATCTGACCTCCACAACCCAGTTACCTAAATGGTTTTAATTAATGGTAGACAACATTTTGAATAAACGATAATTGAATAAAAGAGTATGTAAACAGATTTCAGCTGTACTATCTGTCATCTACTTACCAAATGCTAAATCTGATTTCAGTCTCTATCGATAGATATCATAAAGGCATGAAAAGTAAGATTAACAAGTACCTAATTACACAGTAAAAAAATTGATTAATTATAGGAGATTATACAGTGTTGTAAGGTCTTTGCTAAATTATTCTGACACGTTACCAATGGTCACCCTACTAATACATTTAACGGTTTTTGAATCGCGTTATTAATATTTATAGTTTTAGTTAAACGGCTGTTTTTTTTTCTTATTTGTTTAGCAGCACGGGGGGCACAGGTGCCGCCTTTGATGCACCGCCCATGATTGATTCAAGACTGAATTAAAACCTATAATATTACCGTAAAATATACCGCAAAATTAGTATTAAAATTTATGACTACTCGCAAAATTGGCTTAAACAACTTAATTTTTACGATAAAGTTTATTTAAAACATGATATGTATGATACTATGAATCTATGTGTAAATTAGCAAGAAAATTACATGTTATTAAACAGGCAATTTACTTACTAGTAACTCTGATAAACTGTCCCACTAAATACAGTTTATGACACTCGCGATGTAGACTTTTTTAATATTTAGAACTGCAATAATTTAATGTGTATCCGTTCCAGAAGAAAAATGTGTGTGAAATGTAATCCAATTGCAATTCTTTACTTAACATGCTCTAAGGTACCTATTAAGTGGCTATAATATTAAAGCAATTCAATTAATTTGCCCTTACACAAGCAGAGGCCAGCATTCTGTTACTAAACATTTTGAATCGTTCTCCCTACCCTCCCGATTTTATGACGCCAATCAAGCCATTAGGCCTATTAGAGGTCATTATGCCTATTATTATTAAACCAGAAAACCCGTAGGAGCATGTAGTGAATAGTAATGTTGGGAAACATAGCCTGTACGATGAAACAGTATGTATAACAAAATCTTATATGGGCCCATAACATTTGATTGCATTTTATTAAATGTACGCATCGTATACATTTATTGATTTCATTATAACATAAGTACCTGATGTATTTTTCAATATAGACCCGGTTATATTAATCTGTGTATTTTGTGTGTTGAATTCTTGCAGTGTTTCTCACACATTTTGCGGTTCCTAGCAGAATTAACGGGAACTAGCCGCGGGCAAAAATTGCTACAGTATAAAATGAATCAGTCCAATTACAATCGGTATTGGTATTCGTTAACTCAAGGATATACGGTGCAATAAGAACGAAGCTACTTATAAATAGATTAAGTTTATAACCATAGCAATTTCAATATTCAGGTAAGTTAACTTTTACATTTATGTATTTATTTAGGTTTTGTACTAGTACTAATCGTATGTGAACATACTTATTATTTGTTTTATGTTCATTTGATTAAAAACAATTACAACAACAATAAATCATCATCTGCCTAGCCTTTTCCCAACTATATTGGGGTCGGCTTCCAGTCTAACCGGATGCAGCTGAATACCAGTATTTTACATGGAGCGACTGCCTATCTGACCTCCACAACCCAGTTACTGGGTAATACGATACCCCTTGGTAAGACTGGTTGTCAGACTTTCGGGCTTCTGACGACCCGTAACGACTGTCAAAGATCCACGAATGACAGCCGGGACCAACGGCTTTTTTTTTTTTTTTTTTTTTTGTGGATGGGAAATCATCAAATGACTTCTCCCGCTCTGGGCGGAGCGGGAGGGCGTGTCAGACTTTTACTGACTAAAACCCACCCGTATTCCTTCTGTTGCCTGTGCCGGGGCCACGGTAACTCTTTCGAACATCCCGCAACCCTAGCTGGCATCGGCCCTAGCGGACCCCGTCAATAATGCTGACATCTCTTTGAGGCGCGCGTGGAACACGACGCGCCGTCGACTCGGGCCTGGTCCTTACCAGACGGCGAGCTACCCATTGCTCGCCGTCCGCAAGCCCGCGCCTACGGTGGCCGGGAATCGGCTGCCAATTCCCGACGCCCAGGGCGTCTCCTGCGGCGACTAGGGGCGTGAGGGTGCAAAGCTTGCCTCTCCCTCACGCGTCCCGCCTCCTCCTTCACGAGCATTACTGCTTCGCAGAAGGAGGTAATGGCTTCCCATGCACTCTCGCTCCGTACCATGGCCTGGACCAGGGCCGGACGCGAGAGATCGCCGCCGCCGATCGCTTCCGCGAGGACACGGCGGTGCTCCGCCCAAGCCGGGCAGACCTCCACCGTATGCTCCACCGTGTCCTCCGGGCGATCCACACAGTGGTGACACCCGGGCGTTTCCTCCCGCCTTATCCGGAACAGGTACCTCCCGAAGCACCCGTGTCCGGTGAGGACCTGCGTCAGGCGGAAGGTGAGGACGCCGTGGCGCCTCTCCAGCCACTCCTCAAAGAGGGGACTTATCGCCGCAATTGTGGCGTGCCCAGCGCTGGGTTGCGACAATCGCACTCTCCATGCCGCCATGAGATCCTGCCGGAGCTCTGTCCGCCGTGCCACGATTTCTCGCGGCAACAGAGTTACGCCCCGGCGTCCTGCCTCCTCGCGCCACTCCCAGATGTGCGCGAGGACTTTTGCCTCCAGATCCCATGGCGGTAATCCGGCAAGGAGGTTCGCCGCCTCCCCGGAGACCGTGCGGTATCCCCGGGCTAACCGGATGGCCATGACCCTCTGGGACGCGTTCAATCGACGTACCGGTCGTCGCCTCACGGAACGCGCCCACACCGGAGCTCCGTAAAGGGCCATGGACCGCACGACCCCCGCGTAGAGCCTCCGGCAGGAGGCGTTTGGACCCCCTAGATTGGGCAGGAGCCGCCCCAAGGCAGCCCCGGCCCGCTCCAGTCTGGGAGCCAAACGTCGGAAATGCTCCACGAAATTCCACCGGCTGTCGAGGACGAGTCCCAGGTACTTCATCGTCGACTCGACACCGATGAGAACCCCTCCTACCGTTATTTGGGAACCCGATGGTGGCGCGTTCCGAGGACCATGAAAACACATGGCCTCGGACTTGTGCAAGGCCACCTCGAGTCCCAATTGCCGGATCCTCTCTACGATTGTCGCAACCCCGCGTGCCGCTAATTCGGCCGCCGCCTGGTGCGACCTCCCCTGCGCCAGGACCAGCGTGTCGTCAGCGTAGCAAACTACGCTGACGCCACCAGGGAGGTCGGCGCGCAGCACCCAGTCGTACCCGATGTCCCACAGATGCGGTCCCAGAACCGATCCCTGCGGGACACCGCACGACATCTCTCGCCGGTTCCACTCTCCCCGGTGACCGGGGTAGATGACGGCCCTGTCCGTCAGATAGGCCTCGACCACGCGACAGAGGTAGGTCGGCACTCGGTGATACCGGAGTGCCTCCCTGATGCAACTCCAGGGCAGGGTGTTGAAGGCATTGGCGATGTCTAGAGACACCGCCAAGACGACCCCACCCCGGGCCACAGCATCCCCCGTCGTGAGGGCTCGTACGCACATGATGGCGTCCACCGTAGAGCGCCCCTTGCGGAAACCAAACTGGCTCTCCGCCAAATCCGGCCCCACCCTCACCAGCCGCCCGACAAGGCGGTCTGCAATGACTCTTTCAAAGAGCTTGCCCACCTCGTCGAGCAGCACGATGGGCCGGTAAGCGGACGGCGAGTCCGCAGGGCGCCCCGGTTTCTTAATGAGGACCAGTTTCCCTGTCTTCCATTGAAGCGGGAACTGGCCCCTCTCCAAGCATGCGCTTAGGAGCCCCCTTAGTCGAGGCCCGAGAGCCTCCAAGGCCAGGACCCAGGCTTTTCCAGGTAAGCCGTCGGGTCCTGGGGCGGTATTCTTGGCATTCAGCCTGCGCACCGCCACTCTCAGCTCTACCTCGGTCACCTCCGGAGCATCGTCGTCATCGTCGGCTGCGTGGTCCGCATCCGACACCGCAGGAGGCGGAGCCATGGGCGGGGGAGTATGTTCCCCTCGCAAAGGGAACAGAGCGCTCACCACGTCCTCCACGAGCTGGGGCCGGAGACTCTGCGTCAGCGGGGGAGCCCATGGGCGGAGTTTGTTGGGACCAACGGCTTAACGTGCTTTCCGAGGCACTGAGGAGTCTCGGTATGTAAAGATGGTCACCCATCCACGGACCAACCCCGGCAAGCGTAGCTTAACCTGATGGATCGACCCATGCGGCTGTTATTACTTAGCCACGAGCTCCTCTAAACAACAACAATAAATATCAGAATAAAAAACATTTAACAGCTTCAATGTCTATTAGTATGCTCATTCTGAAATCACAAGTAAATGATAAAAACTATTTATGAGTTGCGTTTTTTTAAAGCCATAATAAAGTCGGTCCAACAGATTTCAAAGCTGAAACATTTACAACTACCATATTACTAAAGTACCATACTATTCGTAAATTGGACGAACTATACCTAATTAAACGTTTTTTAAGCGAAGTAAACAGGATTAATAACCATCTGCCCTCGTTAATTATCTTTTTGCGAATTTCTAAGGCTTCATCTAGAACAGAACACGCTGCGGTAATTTATTTTGAAACAATAAGAAATTGCTAAAAACGGTCATATTTCAATGAATATTCACAATTTTTATTCAAATCAACATTGCGATTATCTTAAATACATTTTCAAAATCCATTTTAACTACCGCACATCCGCTGGCGCGCATTAATGACTGTGCGAGTAAGTCTGATATCACACGTAACGGAGTCTGTCCAAGATCTCATTTTGTGATAGTTATCAGGAGGCGAGACTCGCCAACCGCCACATAATAACCTCAGCTACTTAATTGGAACCCTTTCATTGATTTGTTAATGGTCTCGTTAATTTTTATTGGAATATAAGCAACATTTTATGAATATGCGAATTATGATCTGATATAAAACTGCCCTCCCTACAGATTCTTATTCTATTTTGGGATCGCATGTTCTTTGTTTTCAGGTACGTTCTATTTTTTCATTTATATCATCGAATCCTATTTCTGATGATAAAGATTATAAATAATATATCGTAACTTCTACTTAAATTAAGAAATAATGTATATCGTGCGTTCCCAAAACTAAACGACCCGATACAATATTTTATAACGTAAACCGTTTGAACCCTAATTAAGAGGTTTGTGTCCGAATAAAAAGTTATACCAACGAGAACTACCGCCGGAATATACTGCGCCTGCGCCACGGACACAAAGCGACCGAACTAATAGCGTCCAAATCTAAAATTTATTTGCTCTTAAACCCATCGAAGGCTCAGTTAAAACAGGACATTAATAGATGTTGATTGGCTGAAGTGAAAGCCTATAGATGAGAATGCTCGAGCACAACTCATCAAATTTGCATTTGGTTTGTAAACGGTGCCTCTTTGGACACTAATGAGGTGTTAGAGAATTAATCCGTGAGATCTCCACTCAGATAATCAAGATCTTCCCGATAAAACGGTAATAGGTCGGTTTTCATGTGACATTAACGAGTGACTTCCGATTTCGGCTTTTCATTACGAACATCTAACATCGCCTGGCTAGTTTTAATTGCATCTATATTTCCCGACGATGATAAACAACTTCCTATTCGTTAAGATTCCCTTCTCTATACAACCGATGCTATGTTCCGCGTCAGTAACTAAACCCACTCCTGTGTCGAAGACGTCAATTGTGGTCATAATTGCGCCATTAGGAACTGTGAAAGCTATAAATCTAACGATATCGGTGGCGGTGATATAGAATCAATCGTTGGTAATATTGGGCCACTGATCATGGCTAACAAGCGGCGCGTGATTATTAGGGCAATCACATACAAAAGCGGGAGCAGCGCTCATAGTTTTGAATATCGTCCGTCTGATCAATATGGTTATCTTGCCTAATGGGCCCACGATGACTTTCTATAAATTAATAACAACGAGCTCGTGGAGCCTCCGATGATTGGACCAGGTTAATGAGGAAGCACATCTTCATCTTTGCCTCATAATAAATGTGTGCGTGTTTTTATTAAGTTCTGTTTCTTATTTTTTACTTTTTTATAACTTCTGTTACGTCCGGGATTGATAGCATATTTATAAATATGACGTGTAAGTTTATTTTGTAAGAGATCTTGTTCAGGCTGCATATAATTATTACATACAATTTCGTACACAACGGGTAACTGACTACTGAGAATCTTCCGGTTGTAAATCATGATTGTAAAAAGCTTTGTTATGGCAATTTATTATGTTTAATAATATTTTTTGTAAACGTTTCACTATAAATATTTTACAACTGAATGATGGTTTTACTGCTGTTATTGCAGTGTTACTTCCTCTCCCGGTGACTCGGGGCGATTCAATGCCACCGGAAAGAAGTTGTTACTCCACAAGTGCATTGTCAGGATTGTACACCGACGGTCTACTTTCGATCAAGTTAATTTGAATAGCCTGTGACGTTCCTTTATCTTGTCACTAACTTTCTACCCTATGTGGTAAACCTGACAAGACTTATGATAGTTTGCCAGTATTTTCCGTTCTTCATGTAACGTCCAAACACTAGATTTATTCATAAAAGTATGTTAAAATTTGTCTTTCGGCTTAATTATTTTCAGTAACATCTTACTATACCCACTTTCACTCACTTTCACTTTGTATCAGCTTTTATGCGTTTCAAGACTTCCAAAGTTGTTCAGAGTTTTTTTTTTTTGCTTAATTGTTTCTTCAGGAACCACAGTCAACAGTCAAACTGGAAGCACGAGACAGAACAAGCTTAACCTAATTCTATTGTGCGTTATTTTCTCAAAGACTTGCGCCACCTACTCTGAAAGCCTCTTCACACATCTGGTAGCCTCATTGTATTATTTATTTATAATGTTGGTAACAATACATGACACACTCCAAGTGCAAATTGTTATCAAGTGAAGGACATCCACAATGGCACACGCCTCGAAATTTCCGTGTAATTCTACCTTTTATCTTTACAAACCTTTGTGGCGTGAAGTTGGCCATTTATTCTCAATTATTGTTTGTTCACCGGGGGGAGTAGGTTGCGAAGGTGTTATGTTTGCTCTGATACCACTTTGAATTCATTATTAAAGAATAAACCTTATTTTAACCCCAAACTAATTTGAAACTTACTCCCCTTCTACAAGATTGAATTTCGCACTGACATTGTGGTGGAGTTAGGACTTTCAGTGACACAATTTTGTGGGGTGTAAATTGTGAATGAATAGGTTTTGTCGCGTTACAAGTGAAGCACTTGTAATGGGACAAATCGATACAATGTGACTACTCCTCGCTTGTGCCAAGTCATCTGTTACAATATTTATTTAATGAATGCCGACTTTTTTTTAATAAATTCACCTACATAATGAGTGTAGGAACTATAAATAATGTCAAACATAAAATTGTCAATAGGTATTATTGACAATGTAAATTGTTAATAGGCCTTACAGAAGATTAAAAGCACCATGTATGATTAGGTACATAGATAGAATATTATAGGGCATTCTCTCAGTCGATTCTCATAATTTACAGAATGATAAGATTCTGATCCTCTTTTGCATTCCCAGATCAGTGCAAAAAATATTCCTCAAGTATAAATACAGTTGGGATATTTATCCTACAATTTGGCATTTTTGTGTAAAACAATTACTTTGGCCCGATGGAGGTGATAACTTGTGCGCTGTGCAGTCTGGACTAATTGCCCGGTGTCGAGAGTGCTCCAGTTTAATTATTGAGGTAAAAATTTCTGATACAATCGCAACAATTAACATAATGAATTTATTTGAGACTCTTTCTTCCTCTAATTTATTTATTTGAGCACTGTAACGAGATGAAATGAAATAAAATTGTTTATTCTGTAAATAAGATGCGGAATTTTAAGCATCATATTAAAAAAAATAAGCTAGATGGAGTTGACATTTCCTACCTGACTACCCCTTAGAAGAGATGTCGAAACATCAGGGGTCAAAAGTCCAGTCCAGTCCACTGATTTCCTTGTTCACTTTTTGTAAGGGCCTTGATTTCATGTTTGTGAAAAATTAAATTTAAGAAGGAAATGACCCAGATTACTAATACTCTATTATTTACACTGATTATGTAAAGTAGTTTATAAACAAATATTTAACTATCTGGAAAGTAAATATAGACAACTCGTACTTTCAACAATTACTGACAATCACAATCCCAAGAAAAAACAACAAAATTGAGCTTGCATTTGAGAGTCGCAGTTACCCTCAAGGCCACCATCTGCCATCGAGTGGAGACGAACAGCGCGTGATGAATGGCCGATCTAAAAATTTACAATTTTAAATGAGTGTTACAATTGAGGGTTTAAATTACAAATCTTGGACGCACGCGGAAAGTCGTGGAATGTATTTTAGTCGGACGCGAAGCTCTCACAATTGCGCACACGATTGTAAACAATCAATTTCAGTGGAATAAATCTTTAATACTTTGTAGAGACAATTTTGATTTATGATCGTGACTTTACAAAGGACGCCTAGAAAAAAATTATAAACAAACTAAAAAGTGATGTAAGAAATTTATTGAGGGCCTTAAAAGAATTCCATGATATTTATTTTCTGATACGTTTTTCCGTAATATTTCCTATGAAATTATAATACGATGGTAAATAAAAGAGCTGACATATTTGTATTGAAAAGAATTTTATGCGATAGCTAGGAATCCTGAAATTCTTTTTGTCATTCTGGGTGATATTGATATGATTTAATATTTTATTTTATGGTATCAACGCGTGCTTTAATTTTATTATTCTCGTATAAGAACCTGAATGTCTGTACATGGAATAATCAAATGTAAAGTGTTGTTATCAGTACAAATTTCTAAGTAACACTTCCTCGGCGGCCGCGGTGCCGTCTTCTATCTCGGGTCAATATTGACCGAGCGTGGGTGTGAGTCGATTTAAACGCAATCAATATCGAGTAAGCGCTGACTTGACGACAGGAAGGTGCTTCAGTTCGTGCGACCAGCGACAAATTGAACAATTTGTACCATCTTACACCGCGCTATAAAATGTTTTCGTAAAGGTAGGTACTACCAACTTGCGTGACTACGCACTTGTAATTTGGGACATGTTGATTTTGTGTACCTGTGCGTGTTATCCGATCTCAAATATAGTCAAAATAATCATTAATATCCCACTAAACGTTTCTTGAACCAAAGTATTAGTAGTAATGTCAACGTATTAACAATTTAAGACGTCTCTATGCTTCTGATTTTTTATCAAATCAGACTACTAGCTATATATTTTTATTACCTTACAAATTAACGGTAGTAAAAAACGCCCATGACCTTTTTATGGCACGGAAAATGCGTAACCTTAGTTACCGTCTCCTTGCAATTAATATACAAAACAACCTATATTGATACTTGTAGATCAGATATCGTTTAATGCTAATTGCTTGACAAACTCTTCAGAGACAGAACTGTTATTTTATCTGTTGCAGCACTTGATATTTAAATAAAGAAATCAACGGAGCAATTAAAAATCAACAATGTAAGAACCAGGGATCCGCAATTAGCATTCGGAATCAAAGCGTTTAACTAAATGTCTTCAACAAAGTACGAAGGAATGGCCTCCCCGCTGGCGTATAAAATAAGATGATATCTTACTAATGTTTACGAACAAAATTATACGAAGTAATTATTTGGCTTAGCTTTGAAACGCATCTCTGGGACAATTATTGTGATACCATCGTGGGCTTGAAATCATCAACACATACACTGGACTAAAATACTAAAAAAATAAAGCCTGATAAAAGTTTATTGAACCTTTCAGCAGGTAAATATCAGATGACAATTTTTGACTTTCTAATTCCTAAAAAGACAGTTTTTAAGCTGTTTCCGTCTATAACATTCCTTGTTTAAACAAGGAATGTTATAGACGGAAACAGCTATGTCAATGCGTAGAAAGCAATTAATTTTAATTTGGTGCTGGCAATATATCAGCTACATCATACTCTATGTTACCAAGAACAGGCGACACTACAAGGAATTTCTGTTGAATAACACACGATATAAATAGCATCAGGACATTGAATAGCTAAGGTTAAACGGTTTAGTTGCGCAACATATATTAATAACATACACTCATAAACTATTTCCTTTTACATCTACACCAGACTATATACCACAGTGCATTTAAATTAAGGATGACATTACTTCGCAAAGAAAGCACTCTATGTGCCGTTACAAATTAAGCGCAGAGGCCACAGTACCTAGCGTCTTGACTCTTGAATTAATCTCAATTTGTAAGCCGCGTCTTGTCACGGTGTTTGTATAATGAAATGGAGCAAGTCTGTATCATTCATTAGAGTCGGACACTTCTATACAGTTAATTGTTTGAACTTGCCCGGGCTGCCGTTTAACATCGTCTCGGCTAATCAAGCCACGGTTAACAACATCCGCTCGGTAAGTGGCCGGCCGATGACTCGACGCATCACTCGATGATGCAATTGTCTCGAGTTCAAACTGCTAAGCACAGAATCGCGTCTTCAATGCTCACAACTTCCGATTGAGTGCCAAGGATGTTTTGCTAATGTCAATGGAGTTGAACTTATAAGTCGAATGCATTAACTCCACTAGTCAAACGACAGACGTCATGTGATAAATGGAGTTGTAATTTATTCAAGAATATTCTAAGAACTCGATTTATCAATGGAGTCATCAATTGATCGCATGTATCGATCGTTAGTCTTGTAATGAATTTATTTGGGTCAGACTGATCGGAATGAATCATAAACATGTTTAGTGAGGAAACACTATTATGAACAGGAAATGTTATATGTAATTTCAAATGGAAACCATTCAGGTATAACAAGTATAAGCTAGTAAACTGGAGTAGAATATCTTTACGAACCGCTGTTTTATGTCCTCGTATAAAATACCAGCCAGAGTAACATATTCAGGATATTGGTTAAATTCATCCACATAATTCAAGGAACCTTCGATTAATACTTATGCGAATACTTATGTGAGTGCCCTGTGGTCATTGAAATGACTAAAGAGTGAAACTCTTAAATTCAACAGAAGGAGAGCAGCTCGATGAATGAACGTTCACGCAACGACTAGTGCTGTCACAGCTTACCGGTTTATATCGATGACCATTTACAACGTAAAATTATTAAATACAATATTGTCAACAAACCTGGTCAGCTCAGGTCGTTGACCTGAGCTCCAAAAATTTCGTCTTCTTAAGATTCCCCGTTTTCAGTTTTCAGTTAACTTGACACTTACAACTTAGCAAAATATACCAACATTAGATAGATCATTATTATCACCTTTGGAATTAATGATCGGATAGCGATTTAGCTAGAAATATTCAAAGAAATCGTAAGAGTACAAAATTTTTTGCGTATTTACTGAAAACTCGGGTAAAAGCCAAGGCATAAAACTACACAAAATGTTTAATCATGGATTATTTTTAATAAAACTTACCTTGATCGATACCTTACTTCCATCCCTATATCAGAGAGACAGGTCCAGCAGCGGGTGCATCAATTAAACCGCCCGCCATTACAATTCATTCACGATTATTGTTGTTCGGCGCTGCGCCCGCGCCGATTCTGACATCGATGCGACACGCGAATTGATACGATGTGTTTTTTCGCATTGTCGAAATTCGCAATTTCTTTAACGAGAACTTGACTAAATTCCTGAATTTTTGGAGACTGTAATGGCAATAACCAATGTTTCAAAATGACGAAGCAATATATAGATATATTATGAGCTGAGTTTCAAAATTTAATCATCAATGTATGAAATTCTTTCTGTAAGAGTGGTAAATGACTAACACCTAATAGCAATCTAATGCATCATATTCATCAATCATCATCATCTCCGTTAACCTTTGTGTTAGTAGATAGGAGATGCGTCAAATGACACACATCTCATAGCTTACGGAAGTCTGTCGTCACCAGTTTGTTCACATACGACCGTAATCAGTGCACTTCTTATTTGTGTAAGCAAAGGGACGTAAAAAAATGCTCGGATGAAGCAAAAGTAATAAACTTTACACTTAATAGCATTCAATATGGTATCATGAGCACGTATCGTTAATTCGCGCGTCTCAGTTCTGCTATGATAATCATTTACACCTTCACAAAAGTCATTAACAGAATTTTCCCACACGTACATTCCACGCAGGTAAATATCAAGATCGACGGCAAATTTTCTCAAGTAGGTGAACGTATGGATGGTAAAAAAGCGAAACTGTGACAGGAAAACGTCATTCAGCGGCATTGCTAACTCCGACGTGGATTGTAAAACAGTATCCTTGAGCCAAGATCCCGAGATGTTTATGATATTTCCCGTAATTACTGTAACAGTAAATGAACCATTTTAATCGTCCATACTATCGTTAATTAGCTCACATATATTACAACAGTTCGTGATCTTTAACTTAATTCGTGCACTGTCGCTATTCGTAATTTTTTCAGCAAAACACAACATAATGTTCCGATGAAATAATTATAGAAGATAATGGCACGTTTACTGCTATCATTTAAGCCGAATGAAATGTGACCATATATTTCTTTAATTGCCACATGATTCGGATATTTGTCAAATTGTTAAGGGGATTAATGCCATGGAAGCTTGTTCAGTATAAATGAAAATATTTCTTGCCCACTGTTCTAGCAAACATTTGAAGGCGGAAACACATTAAATCTCAAACTTAATTAATTTGATCTGGAATATCGTGTTTTAATGATTACAATAAAAAAAAAACATATATTTCGAATCGAGAAACAGTATCAATTACCAGCAATATGCTGAAGAAACTTTCTCATAAAATCAAGTAAATAAAGTCCAGATTAAAACCTCACCTGTTAGGGCTTGTTAAAAACCCATATTTTGAGCTAACCATAGGCTTCCGCGTCGAGTGCGGGAGAGCCTTCGAAAAAAAGTAATTTCGTGTTACATAATTCTTAGTTTTTGAGTTTTTGAGATGAAGCACTTCACTTTTCTTCCTGACTCAAATTAATAGCGGCATAATAATGAACTTCGCTTTTACTTAATAACAATACCTGATATTAAGCGAAATCGAAGCAATTTTGTAGTAAGTAGAAGTATCTTATTTAATTCCATGTCCTTAACCTCCTGTTAGAAGATTTTATCTCTGTTATTTTGACCAATCTCATTTCTGCCAGTCATAGTCGAATGACACGTCTGCTGATTAAAAAACAATAAATTTTCCTTAAGTATGTTGCGCCGAAAACTTAATAATACGAATTTCGGCTAATCCTTCGCTGACCTATTTATTATAGAATATCTTGCACTCAATATCTTGATGAAATAACTGTTTAGTTTTTTTATGCTATCGTAAAATACTACGATGTCTTTCAATAAGATTACCTGCTTTTTGTAGGGTTTTCGTAAAAGAAATACAAAGTCTGAGTTTTGTTAGAAAAACAGTTACAATTTCGGCCGTTATAATTGTATAGAATTTCTTTGTGAAGCACAAGAGCAGAACAGTGAATCGAATAGAGTCGATAGTTTGTACTTTGAGCAATATTGGAGAGGAAGAGGCATTCCTGAGGAAAGCTTAATTTTTTTTGTAATCGCAGTTTTCTCTGGACTTTATTTCATCAACTGCAAATTATGTTTCATTTTTGTGTTTCCTGAAATAAAACGTCGAGTGAGGTGGCTTCTCTTTTTTACTGCCTTTGCTGTCCTATCAACTCTTTCAACCTACCGTCGACGTAGCTATGTAGTACGTGTTGT
The DNA here is from genome assembly GCA_947568875.1 of Fissipunctia ypsillon. NCBI lineage: Eukaryota > Metazoa > Arthropoda > Insecta > Lepidoptera > Noctuidae > Fissipunctia > Fissipunctia ypsillon. Next base: position 17,188,100 of record OX387651.1, read on the forward strand.
AAACACACCCAATTAGAAAGTCAACAAACATGTAAATGAGCTAAAAGAGCTATTTAAAATTATTCTACCCCTAAAGCCACTCCAAGCATTTTCGTCCAAGACGCGTCGTACCTGACATCAACTCGCGAGCGCTGAGAAAATCTTCCAAAACATAATCTATAATCCATCGGCAACACGTGCACAGGGCTATTATTGATTTTGCCGTTTTTTCTACAAAATTGCACGCCCGTCCCGACTTGACATTGAAAAAATATCTACTAGGGTGCCGTGTGAATGGGCCTTATTATAAAGCTTGCGCAATGACATTTGAGTTTTTGTGGAAGGTTCCCAGTCGCGTGGCGTTGACAGAGGAATGCGAAGGCTTCGTGAGTTATACATACTTTTAAGTCTGTATATTAAGATAAGGTCATTAATACATTCGTATAAATAAACTTAATTTTACTGCAGTTGAAATGATAAAGTGACAAAACATGGTAATGTTCTACAAATGAACGTTCACTTTAGGTTGATGTATGGTCTGTGATAACATGCTCGTTTATGTCAGATACGACGTCTTAAATGTGTTCATTTAATTTACTATTTACATAAACTAATAGGCGTCAGAAACAATTAAATTATTCAACTAATAGCGCCTTGTTCAAATTCTCTTTTTTAACAAACACAACAGACTGTTAACTTAAACATTGATGCTAACAAATACGTGTCAATTTTCTAACTGGCCCTTGAAATTCCAGTAGCCACGTAAAAACGTTGAAAGAAAAACACATTTGTTTGTACGGATGTCAAAATGTCAACAGATCCTGACTTTCGACCCGTCGATACTCGGCTCCCGGAAAAAGCGTTTAAAGTTTCATGTGATGGCATGTTACCCTTTTATAGAAATACAAATATTATTTAACCCTCTATTCCACTGGGATATGCTTACGACTATAGGGAAAATATCGTAAAAAAATAAATAAAAATTGTGGACATCACAGGTCATCACAACTCTGTAAATCAGTCGATTTATTTTCTGTCTGTACGCTATACTACATACTTTTAAATTTACGTAGCTTCAATAACATAATAAAAATCACGATCATTACCGAGACACAAAACAATCACAACAATGAATTAATGTAAATTAAAAATACTTGAATGGATGTGCGTTAATACGTATAAACTGTGCTAATTAATGTATTTAAAATATCGTACCATATTGTGTAGAAATATTCATTTATAAAATTTCACACCGGAGAAAGATCGTCAATTTTTGAACAATGTATTAGTGCAGTGAGAATCGAACACTGAAGAAAATATCCAATGTAAATACCTAATTATGAAACAGTTACTCATCCCTTGATATCATAATTATAGCATGTTCTCTTGTAATCTATATTATGTTGTAGGTAATAGTTTACTATGTATCGTTTAAATATATTTTAGAGAACTCCGCTATTCACTTAGCGCGACAAATGAAAATAAGCTTTTACGAGTCCCGAAAAATATGTCCCCTTAAAAGATTTAAGTCGTAATATGACACAATACCACACGATAGACACAATCGAAGATAAGATAAGGCGATCCACCTCTCAAAGGATCGACTCGACACTTATTATTCTATTACAGATTACAGGCGCGGCGAAGATAAACCAGCCGATAGATAGCTTTAAAGACCGATGATGTCAAAATATTTATTATATCAATGAATTTATTAAACATATAGAGGCTCGATCCGTGAGAAACAGAATAGGGAGACATTATGAAGTGCATTCGGTATCAAATAAGAATGCATTTTAATCTTTTCTTCGATACGGCAAGTGTGAATTTATATAAGAAAGCCGTAAGGGATTACTATAGGCGCCCATGTATCCCGTGCTTTATGGCTCCTTAAGAGATAATCACATCAACGCATATCCTTGAATTACAGGCAGACTTGAACATTGCAGTAAAGATCCTTGCTTATGGCACATTTTGTGATACTTTATACGGCAAAAGCGATTTTATGCCATTTATGCGTATAATAACATAAATATTAGACAAAAAAACTGCTAGAATTATGGCAGTTTTATGAAAAAATAATATAAATAAACAACTTTCCCCAGTAGCAAAGGCGGGCTTAAATATAATTTCTGAGCAGACTAATCTTGTGACTTATGTGACCTAGGTACCATATTTTAAAATCATTATGCAGGTTTAATTGCTCGGTAAGTAAATAAATTGTATTGTATGGAAAGTATTAAAATATCACAATAACCCAAGACTCAGCAAGTTTAGTCTGCTTTTGCCTTATTGACAATCTATCTCGTATCTCTTTTTTGTAGAAACTGATAAATTTTCATGAAATTGAAGTCCAAATTTCCAATTGGCATGGAGCCGAAAACGAGTATTTTACTAAAACTGGTATTTGGCTAAAATCCCTCAACCGAAGAATGATGTCAATCAAAAAAACTCTATTTCTTTTTTGTTTTTTTTTTTTAATTACATGATACCAATTTTTGTAAAAATGCGATTATAAAATTAATAAAATGAAACCTCACACGACTCGTCCGTTGGTAAGACACATCCGACATGCGGACTACAAGATTGATGGCATAATAAAATCAAGTTTTTATAACTAACATTATTGCTTTATAATCTCAAATTTGACTTTTATCTTTAGAAAGCTTGTATAATAGATAAACTATCTTTGGGGACACGATCGTGTTGATTAGTCAAACCAACTCATACAAGTAACATGTCCAATTAAGACATATAAATAAAAATAAGTTGCTCATAATAAATTTTAAGAGTGGTTTTAAAGAATTAATGAGTTCTTTCAAACACCATCATGCGCTAATTTATAGTTGCTCATAATTACGTTTTAATATGAAATGTCATATAATTCCAATAAAGATCACAAGGGAGATTAGTAGAAAATAAACTTTTATAATGAGAGAGAACACTTTTCGAATATTTCGTTTTCTTAAGACGCCTATGAACTGTGACGATTATTGGACATAAATTTTGTTAACATTTGAATATATTTTTGACATTTATTTAAGTAATTACAATGGCAGGCGTAGCCAGCTAATTATAGCGCTTCATTAAAGATATAAAGTATTATGTGTTTTTATTGGGTTTGAAAATACTTCGGACAATACAACTACTTAACTTTCCGACTTTTCCGAAGCGATACCTGAAAACTATTAATAACATTTCCATACAAAATCTCAAAAGACAACTTAAAAAGATGGTGGGGATTCAGTCTACGACTGCGAAAAGTTTTCAGCTAGTTTCCAATCTATGACATCTATCATTCTGTTACCTTATCAAGCAACAATATCCTCGGGACCACTCTACCTTCCCAGATCAGAAAGTATAATAACAATTCAGCAACCTGTAAGAAACTGCTCAATCACAAAATCAATTCAATGTTCATACATGTTCAGTACGTAACAGTGAATGTTCACGATTCAGAAGCGGCATCCGCTTCGCGCCAATAAATACCGGAGATGAATGGTCTATGCGTGAGTGCACTATCAGATGACACCAACCCGGCAATACAGCGTGTTGCAGCTTTTTGCAGCCGCTGCAGACATGTCATCGTGCACGCTGGTTGCGTGCTTACATACCCATTCGTCATTTTTATGACGTAATATGATTGCGTTCGGTACGAAATTGTTGGTGTGTGTTTTGATGGGATAGACGTGGCTTTTTCATTTTTCTAATTTTTTTTTTTCAGCGTCGCTGGTACATCTTTGTGGTTATTTCAACTCCTCACACAGGATCTACGGTGTATACTTGCGAAAGCTAATTGTGAACCAATAACCTTTTGCAATAAAAATAACCTAGAGTGCTTATTTAGAAAACGCCCTTTTCTTGACTGTTCTAATCTTATTAAAATATTTGGTTTTTAACGACTGCTTACAACACCCGTTGGCGAAAATAGATTTCATCTTTTATCGTTTTAAATATGTGCACATTATACAACGCGTCTGCGGAGTTTAGCTAGTCAATTTAAAATAACCCTGTATGTTATTGGTGTTAAACGAGAGATGAGACTTCTGTGAATACGGCGCTCCCTAGGTAAGCTCTGCTACCAGTCTTGTTAAAATAATATTTATACTTGTCTTATCCTTGTCTACCCCTTGCACGTATCTGTGGTTCTCTGGTATCACAAAGCAATGTCATTCAAAGATTTCCCGAGCGAAGCATCTCTCGGACTACTGTACATCCATTTTTTATATCAATAAGAATTTGTTCCTGGTTGACGAGTGAAAGAATCCCGCTCGTTCCCTTGTTACATACCGCTCCATCATAAAATGTAAATATCATCAATATCACTCATTTAAAGTCGCCGAACAATTACAAATAACGCAGTATAACAACATTTTAAGTCCCCGAACCGGCCAGTGTGAATGAAATGCTATTCATGCGCCCAATGCTTTCTTTGCTACAAAAACCTTTCAATAATCAATCGTAACGGTAATTGTTATTAACTCTTCAAAATGCAATCATTTCCGGAAGGCTCGATTGTAAGATACAGACGTTGGTCGATAAAATTTTTGATTTAATGTTTAAACACGTGTCAACACTTCCAGTTATTGCCATCTGCTCCTACGATGTCACCTGTAAATTTTTAAGTGGAGACCGCACACTAATGAAAAATTCGCGAAAGTTGAATCAGGATGTAAAGCAACGTGTTATTTCGTATCTGCATCAGCGCTTCATGAATATACAAGTGCCTTGATTGATGTCATGAAAACATATGCTGGTTAGTCTGGTTTCATTTTTTTCTATCTACTATTTATACAAGGTGTAACATAATTAACGCACAACCTCTTAAGGGGTCATTGTACTCATCATTATGAACAACTTTTACTATGGGACCAAACCAGAAATCGCAAAAAAAAACTGCTGCTCCCTACATTTATGTTCACATAACTCGCCAAAATGTAGGGAACAGCTGATTTTTTTTCGCGATTTCAGGTTTGGTCCCATAGTAAAAGTTGTTCATAATGATGAGTACAATGACCCCTTAAAAGGTTGTGCGTTAATTATGTTACACCTTGTATAGGCTTAGTGTTATAGATTACGTAACGTCTTAGTATTTATTAAGATCCAAAATAAAATAAAGTAGCAATGCGGGAGCTTACAGCCGATTATGCTAATGAAGTCATCATACGTAAGCATAATTATCAAAGCGCATGGTTGAAGGTAGGCTCCCGATCTATGACGCTATAATGGTACCGTAACGGGGTCGGGAGCATTGGTATGGTCAAACGGAGGATATGTAATTTTAATAATATTTATTTTTTAAATTCTATATGCTCTGTTACATTAAAAGAAACCCGTAATACAGTTTTTCTCATAATGGACGTATAAAAATGCTGATTTTGAGGAAACTTTGCGATTTGTTTGTATCTAGATAAATTGTGTCAATCGTATTTTACTCGTCTCATGATTTATTAATGAAAATCTTAATTTTAGTAGTACACCCACATTTCGCCAGTTATATTTAAGTCCCATGTAATAGGGGGCGAGCCTATTGCCATCTACCGGGCACAGATCCAGACTCCGGGCTGCTACTGAGAAATACTACTACTACAGGTACTACACCTCTGCCTAACCCTTCGGGGAAACAAGGCGTGATGTTATGTTTATATTACACCTTAATTTTTTATAATCATGAAAAAATAAGGCAACTTTGTAGTTTTCGAGGATAAAAATTGATTTTGCATAAACATAACATCACGCCTTGTTTCCCCGAAGGGTTGAGCAAAGGTGTACCTATAGAAATTGATTTTGCTTGCAGCCGAAATGCGTCAAAACATCTTCTTTGTCTCCCATTTCACTTTAAGTAAAGACCTACTAAATTAAATTATTTTATTTGCTTAATTTACTCTATAATGAAGTTAAATCTTTTTGTTTGCTTAACTTGCACAGGGTTTTACCTACCTACCTCCGTGTTCTCTTTTTCTCAAGTTCCAAATTAAATGTGATTGAGACATGAATTAAAACAATTGAATATCAACATTAACTTCTATTATTATCCATATTCTTATATTTATCTTGTTTGGATCATACAGACTAACGGCTGAACCCAATAACCTATTTTCAGTAAAAGACAGATCACTGTTGATGGTAGACAGTATGATTCTATCTGTCCTTATGTCAGGCCGGTAAGATTCCATAATCTCTTAAAGATTATTGGGACGTTAAAACCATAGATAGGTAGGTCTTTCTATCGTCAGTATGCCAAAACTGGTGATAGATAGGTTATGGGGCTCGACCGTTAATAAGGCAGCTACCTATTTATCAACTGACGTATTTTATGAAATCTTACTACAAACATTTTAAACTACACCCTATATCTGCTATATTCTATTTGCCTAACGGATAAATACATAATTCGATACTGTGACGTTTAAATCCATTTACTCGCATACAAGCGTGTGCTACATTTCTTTTACTTTCAGCTCTTACTTTCAAAGGTTACGTTAACATTCAGATGGGATCACTAACGCTAAATTTAACGCGAGACACGCAGACGCGGCGGCGGCTTTAGCTCTTTTTGGCTCACATGGCTCTTCGAAGAAAACGATACCCCATTGTTATGCCTGTTACTGAGTGTACTGTTACACTTCTTCATGCCACGTTACTAATGTTCGCTTTGTATACGTTTTTGTATCTCAAGTACTGGCTCTTCGTCAATGGGTACATTATGTTTACGAAAGCTCGATTTCAAAATTATTTGGTAATGTGTAGGACACAAAAATCTATTTCTTGTTTATAGATTAGGCACCTACCTGTTTATTGGTCACCATAACCACACTACACGTACTGCCATATAACCAAGAAAAATATCAGATTCATCAACCACAGTCATTTGTTCTAGTAAGCCCATTTTCGGACAGACGTAAACATATAGCGGCTGAATTTTACCGCGCTGGATTTTGAACTCTCGTTGTTGAGCCGAGCGTTGAGAATCCAACAGAGCTCATCCCAGCGCGTCGAAAAGACACACTATTGGATTTTCAACTCTCACCACTAAGCAGAGCGTTGAAAATCCAGTGTGCGAAAAAAAATCGACGAGGGAAAAAATCGCCACTGCGAACCTGTGCTAGACCGCTGACGGCTGTAACCTTTTGACCTTGAGCTGGCCTAGCGTATACTCAAACAAGATAAATACATAAAATTGCAACTATTTAATATACAAATATCAACTTTAAACTCAAGTAATCCAAGTTGATTTTTTAATTAAAAAAATCTATCGTTAAACGTCATAAAATAATTTTAGTTGCAATGAAAACTGAACCATACACAATTAAGTTAAAGTTTTGGATCCTAAAGCTTGAAATTTATCTCATATCGTTGGCTTTAGTTTAGTACAAAGATTCGATAGCATAAGCAGCCAGCATATACTGATTTTATTGCCACTGAGGGCAAAGTGCGACCTACCGTACCACCTACAATCACTGGTAGCTAGCCACCTACAAAAACCAGTAAAGATGTTACGATCAACGAACCCAGTAATGTTTTGCAGATATCATTCAGCTTCACCAGGTACACATGGCCGGATGTGGCATGCCATTTCCCTGGCATAAATCTTAAGAGTTCTTTTATGGCATCATTCACTCGCTTGCCATTGCAAAAGTAAAAACCATTTCAGGCAAAAAAGAAAAGGCACTTTCTTTAAGTTTCCCATGGATAAGAAAGCACAGTTACCCTGAATACTATTAATGTGGGTAGTTTAATTATTCCCACGTGGCCATTAAATAAATCCTTTCACTTTTTTTTCAAAGGACACTCGCCACTTTAAGTCGTAAACAAAACCGGACAAAGATAGAGAGAGCTAAGTAATGACTATTTACTAGTCCTGCGATAATAGAAACCCGTTTTACTTCAATACCTTGATTCTTACTTACGCATGTTGATTAGGCGCTACTACTCTATGTTTTACTTTAGGCTGGGCACAGACCTGAATCTTCTTCTTCGTCGTATCGATGATTCTCCTTTACTAATGTATATAAGCTTCGACCAGAATTCGACTACTTCGACATACCAGGGGGACAATTGCGTAACACACTTACAGTTGGAATCCGTTTAAATTTGACAGTTCAACAAAATTCAGAAGACACATTTTTCGAACATGTGAAGCAATGAATTAGCAATTTGCTTCAAAATCATTCAGATTGTGATTAATAGTCTGCTACGGAATTAGGGTAATGAGTAAAGAAAGTCTTATGATATGACAGACTATCGCTTTTTGAGCACGCACATTTTCAACAATTTTATTAGTGACTGTGTTTTTGGCAAAACAATACTGTTTTGCCTTTGGTGTACGCACAGTTACAGTCTGTGCGTATATGTATAGACCTGCGGGGCATTTGCGTGCACACAGAGGCGAGCCACATACAGTCGGAATTCCGAAACTAAATTCTATTTCGAGATATCGATTAAGAATTTTCAAAAGCAGCAAATCCATACAAAATCAAGGATCTATCACACACGTACAGTAGTAGTTCTCCGTTCGAAATACCTTCGAATTTATTTTGTATGGATTTGCTGCCTTCGAAATTCCGAATCGATATTTCGAAACGGAATTCCGTTTCGGAATTCCAACTCTATGTGGCCGGCTTTACATAAGCAATGCCTTTTATTTTGACAGTTCAACAACATTCATTGCGTTATAAATGCTTTTGAGCAGACGAACAAGCTTAATAAGCAATGGATTATTTAGATTCAAAATTTTTCGGATAGCATTCGAAAATGTGTTACGCAGTTAAGAGTGCCGAGTCAAGGCTAGTCATTACGACGCCACTACTATCACTCTGTGGAAACAATGATCTACGACAAACGCAACCATACTGATTCATTTTGACAAGACCAAAACTGTGCCGTCAGCAATAGACAATTATTTTGAGTCTGTTGTGCGCACTGTCTGTATTCCCAGATCCCTGTATTCGCCGCAACGTCGTAGAAATGCATAAAACAAAAAATAAACACACAGATTAGATAGTAAGAATATTTCTTGATAGCTTTTATCAATCAGTTGTTCCTCAGTACCACATTACTGCATCGCTAGGAGGCGAATCCTTAGGAAGAGGTCTTCAATCATGTTAGAAACTGGTAGTTTTAAAACAATTATTCAGCTTACAGCAAATGCGCGATTAAATGCTGTAACTACCAGGTTTGGTTTGTCTGTAGGTACTTACTTTTTGTGTCTGTAATACATACACTTAGGTTTTAAAACTGAACTGTATTATAATGGTGTTCTTTACAAAAATGACACTGCATTTATTTGTTACTTTTGCTAGTCCATGTTATCATCTAAGAGGAATTTTATACTAAGGCCCACTGGCACCACAAATCACTGGGGTGATCACTTAACGCATTTGGCGCTAAACGAATTTAAATCATCATTCTATTTCTGACAATCGTTTGAAGATGTCAGAAGCAGAGTGATGTTTTAAATACATTTAACGTTAAATGCATTGCATTGCGTTAAATGCATGCATTTAGTGATTTTTGGTGCAAGTGCGCATTGTTTTTTGCTTTTCTCAGAAATTTATATTAAAACAGATATTAAGAGAGTTTCTTTAGCAGAATGCCTAAGTTTATTACCCAAATTATCCCGACCATGACATGGAACTTGGTAAAAAAAAGGCAGCGATTCTAAAATATGGCAAGATTAGACTCCATTTAATTATCTATCGCTAAATGGTACCATAAAATAATTAATTTAGTTAAGACTAATCAGTGCACTAAATTAATTAACTAAGTGATTTGATTACGTCCCAATCTGAAAACATTTGTAACCATACAGGGTTATTTTAAATTGGCGAGCTAAAATCCGCAGACGCGATAGGAATGGATATCTAAACATGATAAAACAAAAAATTAATTAATTTGATGATTTTTTCTTTTGTGAGGCCATCGATCGCAGTTATTGTCACTTGAAATATCAGTTTCAAAAACCTGTTTTTTTTTTGTGTAAACTTCACAGACGTGATGGGTATCGATATCTAAACACGATAAAACATCAGAAAATAGTTTTTCTCAATTCATACTTCAAGTAACTACACTAACAGCGGTCGTTGATCTCCCAAAAAAAAAAAAACATCAAATCTTTTATGTTGTATTTTATCGTGTTTACATATCGACATTTGCGGAGTTTAGCAAGCCAATTAAAAATAACTCCGTATAGGCTATATTAACACTCTGACTTACGTCGTAATAATTTTTGTTCATCTAAATGAGTTTTTATGCATCCATTTTTGATCATCTTTTCATAGATTAAAAACTTTTTAATTTAAGTAAATTAATAGAAGCTACTGGATATTTTCTGTATTTAATTTGACATTAATTTTATTAAAAGAAAAATGTAAGCTATGAAAGTTTAAAGCGTACATTTTTCTTTTAATAATTCAGATCTTACATTTTTATTTTATTAAAATTAATGTCAAATTAAGTACAGAAAATATTCAGTAGCTTCTATTATTATAAAAGTTTCTTCAATACAAATCAGTTTTCTTTAAGTTGTTCGAACGATCAGTTGGACCACCGCGTAGAAAATAAGACGTCAGGCAAATTGAAACGGATCAAAGGAATGAAAGCTTCGTGAAGGCATTAGAATTGACCGTTTTCTGCGCGTTTCAAATAAATAATACCAAATACGAGACTCTTCCGATATTGCGAACATCGAGGGAGATTTAACTTAGATACAGGCTGCTGTTTTTATAGAATTGAAAACAACTAAAATGTATTTTATGATACGACAGAATTTAGTTGGTGCTTTGACACGATTTTAGACAAGGTCCTTTTCAAAGTCAAAGTTAAATCGTTTATTTCAAATGCACATAAAATGCACTTTTGAACGTCAAAAATTAACAGAAAATAAAATTGATTCCAGTTGCCCCTTCCAAAAGGAAGTTTTCACGTGGAAATTCACTAGGTAATGAAAATTATTCTCCACTGTTTTCTAAGTTTTCTTTGCCAGTTTGCTAAAGGCTTAGCTAGTTAAAATAAATAATTATAAACGTAAAGTCGGATACGTATTATTTTCATAAACATCTTCATCAAAGGTAGGTTATCTCATTCGTTTAACGACTTCATTCTCAATCAGGTTTTCAATCTCATCCACAACACCCATTTCTCTTCATAATTATTAATTACATTCAAAGTTAACTTTCATAAATTCTAATTATTATCTGTTCATATCAGAGTAAACTTGATAACATAATTCAAATCTCGTACCCAACTCGAGTCATTAGGTCCTAAGATATTATCGGTAATCGGAAAGAACAAATCACTCCTAAATGTGAACTGTCTTAAAAGTTCAATCGCGAATCGAAGGGCCACCCGTTACATCGCTTTCCCCGGTGGTCCAATCTTCAAGATGATTAAATTAGGATACGAACAGATATAACATGCGAAATGATATACAATGAACCGAGTCCGATTCTGCATAATGAAGCAATCAAATAGTTTCCATTGTACCCCGACCGATCCTGACGTAGCAGTAACGTTAACTTTTGCGTTACGATATATATTAACATGGAGAGGATTAGATCTAAAAATGTCTCTGTGTAAACGAGATTAATGTAAGAAAATCAATTAAAACCGTCAGGTTATTGCATCTATCACATTTAACAAGTGTTAAAGATTAGTTGCACATATAAATATCGAGTCTCTATCACATCGAGCATCAAAGTTTGCGTTTTAGTTACGTTTAGTAAGTAACACCGACCCTTTGCTGTCCGTGACCGCTTTGCATACGGTAATCCCGTTGGAATACTCACACAAAAAGTCGTTGCATTTTAAAATCCTTTTCGAAAGCAAACATTTGACGTTTCAAGGGAAATTGAGCGGAAGGCTTTTTGTGCGCTTCTTTGGAATGGATTAATGCAGGGTATACTTACACTAAGCTGACGTTCGGTAGCACTCTGTTTCGAATTGGAAACAGCTTTTTGACTGGTTATACACTAAAGATGATTTAAGCCATCATCTTTATTGATTTACTCCGATCTCGAGGCTGGGATATTCTCGGGCTGTCCGAGCGTCCGTTTATCGATGTTACATTGTCAATATGGCGCCTTTGTTCGCGCCAAAATTTATAAGTTAGACGTGTGTCCATTGTACGGCGACGTTAAAGATAAAACTACAATGCGGAGTATTTTATACCGATCATAATCCTGACGTGTGGTCAAAATGTGTCGAAGCGTTAAAGATTTATATCAACGGCCAGGATTTTGGGGTAGTGGGTCATTTATTATCTACCTGGCTACGAAAATTGATATCACTGCCATACAAAACTGCAAAAACGCGCAAAATATCGATGGCCATTATTATTTTGGTTCTAAAGCCCGAACCTATTCGTTCTCGGATTTAAAATTTAGTAAATAAATTTATTTTGAAAATTACAAATGACTTTCAAGTTAGGTTAAAGGCGAAGTACTTACTTACATCGGGGTAAAAGCTTGAATGTTATAAATCAATACCTTAATAATGGTAGATGAATAATAATTAATCTTAAACGTAGGTGGCTCTACTAATCTGTATATTAATGTATCAGTATCAGTCTGACTGTCGAGTTGTCTACTTTTCTTACTAAGTATTGTAATAAAACCTATAAATGTATACTTAAACCCGATATTGTGTGTTGTGTGTAATATATCGCTCCTTACATTTGTGTATTGCGTGTTACATAAGAAGAGATAATGGCGAAAGTGTAATTATATTTTCGAGCCGTTTGGGGTTGAAACCCTCGGGCCGTGGGGTCCGAGTGCTCATGCTTTGTTTAATGAAATCTCCAAACTCAAGAGCTGGCTTTGGCCAGAGGCTAAGCATTGCCATACAACGTGGCAATGCCTCCAGTCTCTTATGCACATTATCAGTCGACAGCGATGCGGAGGAATTTTTCGACGCCATATTTTAATTTGTTAATAGGTTTAGTTAGGTTAGGTTATTATATTTTTTTACATAGTTTGTTAGTTAATTTAGCGCCTAGAAGAGATTGAATATTTTCAGATACCATTTTAATAAGTCTTTTAAAGTGCTTTATCTCGAGCACTATTCATATATAGGTACCCACCTAACCGTAGTCTGATTTCTGAAAGCCTGATCACTACTGAATATGCCTCTCAGATTGGCCATTTTTTATGCCAGATTTGTGAAACTATTTTGGTCAGCGTACCCTGTACCTACCTATCATTTCCACACAAATGACGTAATAGAAAACAAGTGACCTGCACCCTAGTTGAGTAACACACTATCAATCAGAATCTGAATGATTTTGAAGCTCATTGCTAATCCATTGCTGCATATGTTCGAAAAATGGGCCTGCTCTACAACGTAAATAACGCAATGAATGTTGTTGAGCTGTCAAGATGAAACCGATTCCTACTGTGTATTACGCAATTACCCCGCAGGATAACAGACTGATACAAATTAAACAAACCAAGCTTTTTATCTTTTTATTTTTAAAGAAGTGTGTGTGCAAATTAAGAACTAACTTTTGCCCGCGACTTCGGCCGCGCGTAATTTTTTACAGGAAGTGTCCTATTTTCGAAATAAAAATACCATACTTATGTTTGCAAACCGAAGCCTTTGAGATAGCTAGGCTAATATGCATGATATAAATATAATTTATAGTCTATAGCACTCAGGAATAATGTAGCTTTATACCTGTTATTTTTTTTTTTTAGAATTGGGTCATTAGTTCCGGAGATTACCCCCTACATACAAACTTACAAACAAAAAAGTTTTAGCTCTTTATAATATTAGTATAGTTATCGCTTCAGTGTGCGTGAATTTGATAGGCAGTTTTGGGAATTCCCGTGAGAGTGCGAGTGCCTATTACTAAATTCAAACTTAGGTATGAGGTATGAGGGGTCCAAACGCCTCCTACCGGAGGCCCTACGCGGGGTTCGTGCGGTCCATGGCCCTTTACGGGGCTCCGGTTTGGCGCATTCTGTGAGGCGGCGACCGGTCCGCCGGTTGAACGCGTCTCAAAGGGTCATGGCCATCCGGCTAGCCCAGGGATACCGCACGGTCTCCGGTGAGGCGGCGAACCTCCTTGCTGGATTACCGCCATAGGATCTGGAGGCAAAAGTCCTCACGCATTTGTGGGAGTGGCGCGAGGAGGCAAAACGCCGGGACGTAACTCCGCTACCGCGAGAAATCGCGGCACCGCGGATAGAGCTCCGGCGGGATCTCATGGCGGCATGAAGAGTGCGATTGTCGCAACCTAGCGCTGGGCACGCCACAATTGAGGAGTGGCTGGAGAGGCGCCACGGTGTCCTCACCTTCCACCTGACGCAGGTCCTCACCGGACACGGGTATTTCGGGAGGTACCTGTTCCGGATAAAGCGGGAGGCAACGCCCGGGTGTCACCACTGTGTGGATCGCCCGGAGGATACGGTGGAGCATACGGTGGAGGTCTAACCAGCTTGGGCGGGGTACCGCCGTGTCCTCGTGGAAGCGATCGGCGGCGGCGATCTCTCACGTCCGGTCCTGGTCCAGGCCATGGTACGGAGCGAGAGTAAATGGGAAGCCATCACCTCCTTCTGTGAGGCAGTAATGCTCGCGAAGGAGGAAGTGGAACGCGTGAGGGAGAGGCAAGCTTGGCGCCCTCACGCCCCTAGTCGCTGCAGGAGACGCCCTGGGCGTCGGGAATCGGCAGCCGATTCTCGGCCACTGTAGCTCGCCGTCCGTTAAGGACCAGGCCCGAGTGGGCGGCGCGTTATGTTCCACGCGCGCCTCAAAGAGGTGTCAGCACTATTGACGGGGTCCGCTAGGGCCAATGCCAGCTGGGATAGCGGGATGTTCGAAAGAGTTACTGTGACCCCTGGGCACAGGCAACTGAAGGAACACGGGTGGGTTTTAGTCAGTAAAAGCCTGAGTGCCTGACATGCCCTCCTGCTCCGCCCAGAGCAGGAGAAGTCACTTGAGGACTTCCCATCCAAAAAAAAAAGGTATCATGTATGAAGTATCGTTTTTGAATGTTACGTTTTGTTATAAGTATAGAGGCTCCTGCAAACAGGCGCGACACGCGACGAGCGGTGCCCGTTGTGTCGCGTCGCGTGTCGCGCCTGTTTGCAGGAACCTTTACAATTGATGCATTTTATTTTGATTTTATAAGGTAGGCAGTGCTTAGTTGCCCGTATAAACTGCATGCGCATGCTTACTTACACATCAATCTTCCTCTAACACAGGTAATCCAATTTCATCCTTTATGTTACGGAATTACACGAACCAAGAGATTCATTTTACTGACCTCAAAGTTCTTTCGCCACAAATAAACTATAACATCTAATCATACACCCAATATACCACACATAGAACATTTTAACGATCTCCATGCACAATAAAACCTACATACCAGAACCTTCGTACCTGTACGAACGTTAGCCAATACCTCCATAGACCCGCCCCGCACCGCGGCGTCTCTTTACTCATTATTGTCACACAGAACGACACTAATTTTATTTATTAGTATCTTTTATGAGTTGTCAAATTGCGGAATACTACTACTACATAGACAGTGGGCGGCGCGGGCGCAGGCGGCCTTTTGTGACGCCGCTGTGTGTCAAATCAATTTGTCTTAGGGTCTGTGCCTTGAAATGGAGAAATAGAAGCTATACGAAAACGCGACAGAAACTGGAACGATGTGTGATTGTTTTTTGTAGGAAAAAAATAATTATAGTTTTCCTATAATCTTCTAGACTTTACTAATTGCTTCCTAGAAGATTATTTGTCTCTCGTCATATAGTGTGGGACAATTTGATGAACCACAGTGTAGTGTTTCGAACTGTTACAAAAATCATGGAAAAATAATCCTTAAAATCAAAATGATAATAAGAGTTACATGGGCACTTATGAAACGTCAGAAGCTAGGTTCACGGTTCCTATTGGTCGTTTCCTATGGAGAAGAGCCGGCAAGAAACTCCACGGTTACTCTTTTAAAATAGTTGGCTTTTACAATATTTTCAAATTACAGTGTTAATAAGTATGAGCGGACAGTATAGGCCTGTTAACAAGTACGTACCAGGTACTTTACAGAATAAAAAATGGTCAACAAATCTACATTCTACAACGTTTTCACATTCACAAAATAAATTCAATAATGTTACGTTAGTAGATAAGTCAATATTATACCCAAGAGATTTTCTCAGATACTCTGTTTTTTCTGATTTTTAACCGACTTCAAAAAAGGAGGAGGTTCTCAGTTCGTCGGAATCTTTTTTTTATTAATATTCCCCGATTACACTAAGACGGCTCGACCGATTTAGAAAATTATTTTTTATTTGAAAGGGTATTGGTAACACTTCCCAGGTGGACCCATTGTCATCAGGTCAGGATCTGATGATGGGATGCTGGAGAAATCGATGGAAATCTTCAAATATTATAGGCACACCTATAGAGATTTTGGGAGAGGGGCTTGTGGCAAAGAAATAACAGCCGCACGGGTCGATCGGTCAGGTTAAGCTACGCTTGCCGCGGTTGGTCCGTGGATGGTTGACCATCTTTACATATCAAGAACCCTCCGTGCCTCGGAAAGCACGTTAAGCCGTTGGTCCCGGCTGTCATTCGTGTATCTTTGACAGTCGTTACGGGTCGTCAGAAGCTCGAAAGTCTGACAACCAGTCTTACCAAGGGGTATCGTATTACCCAGTAACTGGGTTGTGGAGGTCAGATAGGCAGTCGCTCCATGTAAAATACTGGTATTCAGCTGCTTCCGGTTAGACTGGAAGCCGACCCCAACATAGTTGGGAAAAGGCTAGGCAGATGATGATGACCTACAGAGATTTTGGTATTTTTTATAGTAACTCTTATGCATTTGCCCTCGGAAAGGCAAGAGAAGAGAGGATTTGGTGTACCTAGTGGAATTGATGAAGACGACCACAGATGGCCACCGGAACTACTCATTAATAAGTATTTCACGGGTTGCGGTTCGATTACTTTAATATGGTTACCAAGCAATTTATGCTCGTCACAATGTATAGGTGAAGTGGAGCTGATGGTGAAGTACTAGGAGAACTCCTCAAAAATTAACGTCCCTGCATCGGGAAAAGCAATATTTTGTAAAAGGTGATGAGCAGTTAACATTAGACTATAGTAACTGGGATAAATTACAAACCGACCCACTAAAAAGTGAAAAATAAAAAACTTTTTACAAAAAAAAAAAAAAAAACAAGACTTCCAAAAAAAAACACTAGGTACAAAGTGAAAAATGCCTTTAATTTCGGAAGTCGGTGGCAAAAACTAAAATAATTCAGATCTAAAGACACCGACTTCGAGTGTTTTTTTTGTTTTGTAAAAAAGTTTTTTATACCTACAATTTGACTACTAACGAAACATATTTAAGGGTTGTTTCTTTTATAATTTTGAAACATAATTTCTAAAATACTTTTCCTCTTTAAATACCTACAATATTCCATTTTGAACTTGACCATGTATTCTCTGCAAAGCGGAGATCTATAATATTCTAACTAACTAAATAAAATAAACTTTGTTAGTCAAACGACTAACAAAGTTTATTTTGACACTAAACTCATAAACTTAGAGAAAGGCCGTCACAAACGAGATAAGAAAATTGTAAACTATTTTAGACAAATTGTCTTACGATTTAATGTATGCGAGAGGAGTACAAAAAGGTTTTAATGTTATGCGAGTCTAACCATGGCTACTGTGTATTTTTTGTCTTACATACCGAACAGGACATAAGCTACGTGAACTTATTACCAGATGATAACTAGTCATACGTATGAAATTCAATGGAGTTTTATACTTGCCGAATACTAATTTAAAATTTCCATTGATAATGTTAGTGAGGCGTAATGAGGTTTACCTACTAACAAGCACAACTGCCTTTTTATCTAGTATATCTTTGGCTATAAGTTGGTATAGTTAACACTGTAATATAACACTCTCCTCGGGTTCTAAACTCTTTCACACCTTGTACTTGGTCAATAAGTAGATAATGTATGGACCCTATTAAAGACCAAATCGTATTGGTCAGTGCCTGGCGATGTCTGACACATGAGCGCTGAGAGTATCAAATATCTAATCGATTTTTTAATGGATTTATCGTGTTAGAAATCTATGCTAGCAACAAGCTTCTCACTTGACAAGAATATTAAATATATTTATGTTTGTACCTACTTAATTACCTATAACGGATATGATAATAACAGTGATTTGGTATTTTCCTTGTAATGCTAGCCACACACGTTACGATTTACTTGCACAAGTAAATCGTTACGTGTGTGGGACGAATTAGCACAAATATCTGAACCATATGGTGTCACGCAGACTTACGCAAGCCTAAATTTGCGCAAGTAAATCGTAACGTGTGTGGATAGCATTACATTTAGGTATACTGAAATAGTTTATGGACTAATATTAAGTCTTTATTATTTATGTATTAATAATAAATGTATTACTATGTACTAATATTTAGAATGAAACGATAAAATATGATCTTAAACGAGGTTCTACTTACTACTTACGTACTCAACCCTAAATACGTTGAAGTTTTATTTTTCATTTTATGAATGAACGTAGGCTAAATATATTTCGGTTGACCATTAGAAAAGCACACTGCTGGTCAATGTAACACCCCGTATGTATCGTTTCTAACATCTGCCCAACCCGTGCATGCGTAATCAAAATAAAAATATTATTTTAGTAGATTTATTCGATAGTGGGCAGATGTGTCGGCGCGCGCTCCTGCCACTCTATTTTTCTTGGCCCTTCATTGTATTTGGGCGAAGGGTCTCAAAGGGTCAATATCCAAGACTTGGGCTTCCGTTCGATATTCGATTCACTTCTTGTTTTGTCTGCAAACATCTTATATATCCGCCGTCAATCATGAACAATGATTTTGCATTAGCTGAAATGCTTTCTTTGAATTTTATATTGACCCTTTAGTTGTGGTAGGATCTGGGGCTGTTTAAAGCCCCAGACCTTACCACTAAGCTTTGTAAGTCTGGTGTACCACCTACGTATTAACTGAACTTTATTTAAGATTAGTTTTAGGCACATAAAAATTCCTTAAAAAAGTTCTACGTAGAATTTTGATAATAATATTCTGGTTAAGAGGGCTGTCACATTTTGTCACCTCTCTCACTCACACACGACCAAATTCTTAAGAATGTTAAATGAAAAGATGCTTTTTTGAAAAATTCAATCAAAGGGTGATGACATAACATAACATCACGCCTTGTTTCCCCGAAGGGTTAGGCAGAGGTGTACCTATAGTAGTACACCCACGTTTTGCCAGTTATGTTTAAGTCCCATGTAATAGGGGGCGAGCCTATTGCCATCTACCGGGCACAAATCCAGACTCCGGGCTGCCACTGAGAAATTCCAGATAGAAAAACTAAATTCAACGAAATTCAATCAAAGGGTGATCTACTAAATAATATCAATTTAAATAGGTAATTACTAAAAACACATTTTTATTGTGGCATTTATTTAAATCATCTCAAAAACAGATTATAATACTTATTGAGCTAAGTTTAATATATAACACAATAGAAATGTGTGTTTAATAACTACCTATTAAATTAATATTATTTAGTAGGTCGCCCATTGATTACATTTTTCAAAAAAGCATCTTTTAATTTAACATTCTTAAAAATTTGGTCGCGTGTGAGCGAGAGAAATGACAAAATGTGACAGCCCTCTTAAATTCGTTACACGTAACAAAGCTTGAAAGTAACGTGTAGAAAAATGAAAACATAAATGCGATGCAAAATTTAAATGAACGACGAAGAGCTGAGAAAAATAAAATCATAACTAGAGCTGCAAATATGTAAATATAGACGCATCAATGTCTTGTGGATAGAGAAGTAAAATTGTATCATCCTGATTCAATGTTATTTACATTATTGCACTTCATTTGAAAATAATGTTGAGATCTTTGTTTCACGAAGGTCAAATATTAGCCATGCTAAAAGAATGATTTCACTACTGACTTCATTATTTTAGCCTGGCTTAATTAAGTTGAGCTTCGTGTATAATTTGTAGACTACTGTTATTAATAGTTATAGCTGTTATTAGTAATCTGCCTCGTTGGTCTAGTGGTCGCAAGCGCTACTGCTGAGCATGAGGTCCTGGGTTCGATTCCCAGGTCGGGCAAAGTGTTATTGGGTTTTCCTATCAGGAATTACTCAGTAGCAGCCCGAAGTCTAGATTTGTGCCCGGTTAATGGCAATAGGCTCGCCCCCTATTACATGGGACTTAAACATAACTGGCGAAATATGGGTGTACACCTCTGCCTAATACTTCGCGAATTACAGGCGTGATGTTATGTTATGTTATGACTACTGTTATTAATTTAAGTATACATAAGTTTACAAAGTTTATTATTCTGAGTGGTCTACAAATTAAATAAATAAGCACCAAATAAGAAAAACATTATGACCGAACTAAACAATGAATTGAAAAGACATTGCAATATCTAAACACAACAAGTACTTATTTATACCACAGCTCAGACTACTAACTAAAGAGCGGTACAGCGTCCGGCGCTAGTCGGATTAACACTATTTACTTCTTGTTTCGCGCAAGCCAGTCCACTTAGTCTTTTTAATGTGTAAATTAATTTAAATCGACCTTTGGAGCATGAAATTCCCAATCCATTACCTGTGAGACAGTTTAATGCGCCGCCGCAGCATTACAGCGCAATAGAACACAGCTCCCAGCGAAATCCACGTATTCCCAACATACTGGACACAGGTGGCGGATTCTTGAAATAGAAAAATCGCCCATACTTCTCCTTAAGTACATTTTTCCCGTTTCATTATACACCATAACGAGGAACTTTTGCAATTTAATTAAACGTGCGTTAAATTTGAAAGTCGGTGGCTTATCTCATGTCTAGGTGTAAAGGACTAATTGATAATCGAAATAAATAGAGGGCTTGCGTCCGTGTGAACGCGGCGTAATCAGCAGCCACTTCTCAGTTGTCGCTCACGCACGATAATACCTGTGCGCTGATCATACCGGGCGCGAGAAGTGGTCTCACTAACGAAACCAGAGATTACCTCACAATCTCATTACTGCCGTGCCGTGTTTAATAGCGGGGATAACACTGGAATACGTTTTAATTTCGCGTCCAAGCTCGTTAATACGTCGCTCAGATCAGTTTATACTTAGTGCCAGGTTGGCGCAGAAAAATTGTTAATTACTTATTTTAAGCTCGCTTTAATATCGTGGAGTAGGGATCCGTTTCATCAAAACTTATTTTTCCTTTTTGATGTTTTAAATATTATTGTTGATTCGATAGAATATCAAGTTACCTACATAATAGCGGTAATATGGTTATGCCCTTATCGAAGTACGTTAACCGTAAAAATAACTCAAAGAAACAAACAGACATTGGACCTTTGCTTTATCATATGCAGCAGATATTTTTTAAACAGACGCTTTTACTTTTTAATAAATATGCAAGTGAAGGCTCCCCTTCGAGGTGGGTAATGCAACAAACTAACATATTTGATTAGAGTTGTTAAATAAAATAATTGAAGCATTAATTATTTGAAGACGTGTAAACAAATTGCGGCGAAAAATATTTAATGACATAGAGAAGCCATAATTGACGTTATTTATTTGCCAACAGATTTTTAATTTTGTACCGAGCGGTTCGATACCATCGTAGCGCCAAGTAGATCTTTTTGGTACTAATTTTTTATTCTGAGCATTAAAGATTTTATTTCATCTTGATTTAAAGTTTTAATACGGTGAGCCGCGCATCCGTTATAAAGAGTCAATTGACAATCTGAGCCTCACGCCTCGTGGCGACTGAATAAATGGCGCCCACGACGGGTGATTAAAAAATATGGGCACTTTAGAGTGTTAAATATCACAAAAGGCCGGCAATATTTTCAAAATAATTACGTCAATAATTGGCACGCAAGCCAACAGTAACTCGAAAGAGGTTCGTCTCATTATTCGCGTACGGATTTTACCACCAACAGAGACAGATTAATCGTTTTAACTATATCATAAGTTTATATTCGAGCGTAGACTGCGTTGTGTCAATTACACAGCAGAAATACAGCTGTCTATTATTCATGGTGTGGTTCATGAACTATCTATGCTAAGTGAAATCCATATTGCATGCGTGGGAATGAAGCGGCCCGACTACTCGCCAGAGATTATGAATGAAATTTATTTATTCACAGAAACCTGTGGGTCAGTGAATTGCAGCTCAAATAAACGGTTTGTAAGCTAGCTAATTGAGAACACATTTAATCTAATAGCAATTTATCAGTAGGTATTTTTCTCAGAAATAATTGAATATGCTCAAGTTAGAATTTCAGTCTAAAAAGAACACATAATAATGAAACATTTAAAACTTCAAAGTAAATCTTTGAAGAACCAAAGATGGCAAAAACTTCGATACAGAAATTATCTGTCGAACAAAAGACGAAATCTGTCAATAGTACGATGACAAACGTTGAATGTTCTTCAATGTATCCATTCAACAGTAATGATCTAAGGATCGACCTCTCAAAGTGCCCGAAAGTATACAATAGAGTTGAAATACATGAATACTATCGCCGATCAGATGGTATAATGCATTCTTATTCTCTCTCACTCACACTTTCAATATCAAGATGTGGCCACTAAAGTAGCGAGAGACAGAAAGTATGAACACCGGAGAACAATTGGTTGCATATAAAACCCTACGAAACTAAGTCTTCTTGGAGTATGTCCATCCAGAGAAAAATGCCTTTACCTTAAAGTCTAGTAAAAATATCTCATAGCCAGTGATCGGAATAGGTAGTGATAATTTGCCTAAACTTCCAGGAAGGAAGTAGCATAGAGTGGATAATAACGGTGGTAGTACTTTATTTGTAGTTACAAATTATTGATTTGAAAAATCATTAATAACACACACACACACACATTTATATCAGTAATTTTTATGGTGTGCATAGTAAAGAGTATTCTATCTATCTATAAATAAAGTCCAATAAATAATTCGTGGTTTTTAAATCCCGGAATTTAAACGTCATTAAAATTATTCCGGGATTTTAGAGGAGGTGTTATCCACTCTATGTTACTTCCTTCCTCGAAGTTTAGACAAATTAGCACTACCTATTCCGATCACCGCTCATAACAGTATTAATCACTATACTTGCGAGCAATTCAGCAGCAACTCCGCAGTCGAAATGCATGATTAGGAGTTGAGTCGATTTACTCAACTCCTAATCATGCATTTCGACTGAAATAGCAATTACTCGAAAACAATTAAACTGATTTTAATACTCATGGCGCCATCTTAAAGCTGAAACGTCAGGCTTAAAAAAAACTCTTTCATAAATGGGATAAGAACTTTTGAAAGAAATACTACTTTGTATGCACGGGTTGTATGGGGTTGAGTCGAATTGGTTACATTTTTTGCAAAAACAGTACTGTCTTACTAGCAGAACACAAAAGTAAGAAAAGCACCCTCGATCCAACTGAAGATATGAAAAGATTGTTCTTCAACCTGTGGCTTGAATTTCGTGTAATTTTCTCTGAGCTGATATGTAAAATTAATAGTACAGCTCATACTAAAGCTATAGCTTTAGTATGACTAAATCAGCGGGCAATAGTAACGCGGTGATATATCACCGCGTTACTATTGCCCGCTGATTTAGTGGCCCCAGCACCTAAAGCTTTCTGACAAATGTCTACGTCACTGATATAATCAAGGACGATGGCAAAGAATAGCCATGATACTTGTGGTCAAAACAGATAAACATTGTGATTGTGCTGGCGATTTTGTTATTTTTAATCGTCCAATGATTACGATCTGAGGTGTGGATAGCCTCTTTGAAAACTTTGCAGCTGAAGGCGTCTTTTATACTGTTGTTATCAGTTGTCTATCCTCTTAACGAGTAATACTTCTGAAAATATCCTTTGAGTGTGCTTTTCTTGTCTATTTTCTTATAGAATAAACATGGTTTCTGTTTTGCTAATTCAAGGTAATTACCTGAAAATAATTGATTCTTTCTATTCTATATGTGGGAGATGCTCTTCTGTCGCTACACCTCAACTTTTTGTTTTTAATAGATAATTGGATTTAATGGCATGATTGTCAAACTAGGTGTGCTTTGTGATGCTAGCAAAAGTTTCAATGTATTTGATTTAATGGCGACTAGTGTCTGTCTACTACAAAAATAACATATGGCATTATTTACCAGGTCCAGATACATTCCAGATCTTATGTCACCTAATGAAAAATAACTCCACTTTTTCATAAGAGTAAAGGGTACCAATACATCAGTATTAATAATAGTACTAGACGTATCTATACCCTCTCACCCGTTTCGGTTAATCACGGGTACGCCCGGGTCATGCGCTTGCGCCGACGCCGGTGATGGAGGGTTGAACTTGTTCAAACAACACGTTTATTTGCATTTGACGAGTGTAACGAGCTTTTACTATCGTTGAGTGTCAGCCGTCTGTAGGGTCACCAACTATTCATCTAAGCACGTTAGAATTTACATATTTTACTAGACTGGTTTTCTATGGCATGAATCACGCAACACGTTCTGAATATTTGCATACGATTGAGCTCACTGGTTTTAGCTGTGCTGTATTTAGAAATTGACAGATTGTTATCTTGTTAGTTTAACGCTTATTTTGCACAAATATGCACTAAGGGACAGTTAAACCATATCCTCAAACTGCATTTTGCTGACAAATGAATCTCGTTTTTTAAGGACAGGATTGTACTGGGCCCAGTAGTAAAGTGTGGTAACGATACTCTATTAACAAAGCTGATAATCAAAACCTTAATTTACCAATCGTCTGAACAAACAACATTGTAGAACTTTCCTTATCAACGGCCACCCTACATTATATTGGATAAGTACCTATACCCAGTATAGTTATGCGTTGTGGCCTCAAATTCCCTCAAATAAGGGGTGCGACACACCTGTCCCGCACCCTCGCGACACGCGACGTTTACAAGTTGCACAAGCTGGTTCACCAGTGTAAATAGACCTTAGAGGACCTACATGTCCTATAAAGTCCTCCTTTTGATAGTGCCCACAATGTACCGGTCGCGAAAGGTCCTGATAAAATGGTTTGAATTTGTAATCGCGTAGGGTGCCCACATAGCATGCTCTTAAATCTGAGCATGTGTAGAGCAATGTGCATTGTCATGGATGTAGTGCAATGCTTTTCAACAAGTTTGGCAGGGGTGTTTTATTTTTATTATTATTCAGGTTTTTGTGTACCTGATTGACCTCGGTACTTTGAAAAGGGGAACATTATGGATCATTTTTATTATTTTATAAGAAGTTTCTCTCAAACAACGACTTGTTAAATCAAAAAGAAAAGTACTATTTGTATTACAAGTCACCAATATATAGGGAGTGATCAATGAAAGCGCTTCATGGCTGTGACTGTGATCAATCGACCATTGTGTGCGCTCAAATTGGTAAAATGTCTTTACAGCCTATTTTATTGTTGTGTCCACGGTTTACAACTGCACCTACGAGCTGTGACACCTACATCACTGATAATTCGATAAAATAATGGCGATCAACTTGAAGTTACTACTGTGAGAGCAAATATACGTTTAAATTTCCTTTTTCGTTTAACCTGTTTAGTGCTTTCATATAGTGGTTACAAAAGCAGCAAAACTATGTCAAAAGTATGAAATGTATAATTTGGCAAAGAATTGAATCATTCAGCTCACATAATATTTAACACAGTGCTAAAATAATTACAAAAATTCAGAGTCATGACAAAAACTAATGTAAAATTAAAAACGCAATCACTCAACCGGAATGCAATATAAATTATAATATTCATGAATTGCTCAACAATGTTACTCATTATGGAACCCGTTTTACACGTGTCAAAAATACCGTTGAATAAAAATAATGGTAATATAAAAATTCAACAATCGAACGTAGGAATAATTGCGGAGGGAATCGCAAGCGGTTGGCGCGTGGCGTGCGCGCGCGCCGGACAGGTGTGCTTCAACCCTAATTGTTCGCTATGAAAGGGAGGGCGAGAGGGTGAACTATGTAGATTTGCATTAAATAATATATGTAACGGCATGCTTTATTGCCCCAGTAACAGAATTAGGGGCAAACGAGTTGTATTGATACTGTTTTGCGGTGGCTCAACTACAATAATTATCATTAGAGGGAAGCCGAAGAAAAATTGTTCAGTTCTCATAAACTCAGACGAAAATCTGTAGGGTTTTAATCTTATGATGTAATAAACTGGTATTAAATATAATTATGAAATGAGATGTGATACACAAGTTACACATACAGGGGTAGATAACCATATAATTTGGCAATAGTAGACATTAATAAGAGTGGTTGTTTCGTAGGGAAGCCGATAGGAATCGGGTTGTACGAAGGCTACGCCCCTGCTGTTTTGTTCAAGGTGAAATGTAAAGCATAATCAGATTTTTTATTACTGTGGTCCAGTCCATTCAAAATATCGCAACTTCATATCGTATGTATTTGTAAAGTTAAGAGTCAAAAGTGTATGATATAGGTTTACCAGACCAGAGCAAACCAGTAAACTATTTATTTCTCTTTTTACGTGCTAATATTAACTAGCTGCTGAAGCTCCATAATGACTCCTTAATCTCAGGATAATATCACCATAATTACCATTTCAAAAGACGTTAAGTTATTCTTTAATCAGCTACCCTATTACATATGACCTGGAAGTTTCATAACAGACAGAAAGAATCAGAACAATCTGTTACAACAGCTACGTTAACCTGAGGACATAACGGCCTTTCTATCCGCTCGTTAGCCAAAAACTCGTTGTATGTACCCAGTGCCTTACCGACAATGTTGGGACACAAAAAGCTGCGTATGCGTCCGTCGTTCAGAACGCCACCGGAACACCTCAGGCGCAGGCTGTTAAGGAGCACTTATATGTACGTAGGTTTATGCTGAATAATGTGGGAACAGAATGGTAAATAGAGTTGCTTTGGCTTAAAGAAATCTGTGTAAGTAACAACTTTTGATATGCTAAAATGATCCAAGTAGATTTGTCGCTTAAGATTTCAGTAGAACAACAACAGCACGATTAGCATGACATCTATCTCTCTCTATACAACGAATAGACATAACCTCTTTGTATACAAAGTGTCATTTCTTTGCTTCATTTTTGAGATCGCACTGTAGAAATCTTTCTACAATCATATTGTCTTTCGTTTCTTCTGTTTCTACAGTGGTCATGCTGCGCCTGCTGGTGTCGTTAAAATAACATCACGTCTGTAATTTCCCGAATAGTAGGCAGAGGAGTATAGATCTATGAGTAAAATACACCCACATTATCGCCAGTTATCTTTCAGTTCCTTGTAACAAGGTCTATCTATTTTACACTGCAACCGCCTACGCAAAATCAGTGCAACAAAATGAATCCAAAAGAAATATAGAGCAACATCCTACAACAAGTGAAAAACGTTCCAGTTCTCGAATTAACATTGCAAATAAACTCCTCATGTCAAGTATTAAGTAGTGGGGGTAGTAAATAAATACGAGTGTGTCCCGGCAATCAGTGCAGATATATAGACTGTGGAATTAGCCTGCCGCCGGGGGCGCGGCGGTCGCGCGCCGCCCTTGCGAAGATGTGATGCGACGTGGGTGGAACTTGTGTCGCATACGATAAATAAGTCGTACTTTTAGAAAAGTTTCTATAATTGAGATGACCAAGAAATTAAAAATCTTAATGGAAAGAAAGGTTTTGGAAAGTATTTCTGTGATAGATTTGGGAGAGAGTAAGAATTAGATTTGAATTTGTATTGTATTTCTCATTCAATATTTTCCTTGTTTCAAAACAGTTTTTTTTTACAGTTATCGGTAATTTGAGCTAAAGGCAAAGTTTTGGGAAATAAATACCTACGCTTTTACAATACAATACCGAGAACTTATTACAAGACCAAACTCTTTTATACGACCGTTTCACGTCTAGTGAAGCATCAGCACCACTAATTGCAGGCTCCCGTACCGATTTAAATCGTACTCATAAAACATTTTGTAAAACCCAACATACACAATTTATTGGTGGGATTTAATAATTGCTCATAATTGAAATGCAAGAGCAATTACGTATGTTACCTACCGCTCCGGACCGCTTTGTATCGCCGAATGCCAAAGGCGTTTGTTTACAATGAAAATTATGTAAAGTGCAACTTTGACTGATGTTGATGGGTATTTAATGCTACTCGTAGTGAGTCTTGTTCTCCTATTTTAACTGTGTAATTAGTTATAAATTGTACTCTAACTGTCGCACGTGACATGTTCTCGATTTATTATTCAGATGTACGTTGAGAATCGAGATCATTAATCTAAATGAAATAGGAAGCTTTCAATCATTATTCAATAACTGAAACTTTATAATCTTAATAACTTCGTACTTTTTGGTATACCTACCGACCAACGACAATTATTATGAAACTTAGTAAACTCAAACTCAAAGCATTTATTTCAATTAAACCAATATTACAGGCACTTTTCAATTGTCAAAGATAAGACGTGATTTACAAATTAACTTTACCCCGTCGTATCCCGCTTCAAAACATACACAACTTAACGTAGTAAAGCTTAATACAGGTGTGTACTACGAACCGCGGCCATCACCTGAGATTAAGTTATCAAGTAGCGATTTATACCGCCAATAAAATGTCAAGGCGATGGCCGTTCGACGGTACGACTGAAACTGAGCGAGTCGAGTAAACTCGACTTTTACCGAGAAACTTATTAAAAAGTAACGTTAGCCCATATCCCAACATCGTTGCCAATTTATAATAACGATCTCACTTACAGACAACGTGTATTTTTCAGCTGCTAATATAATTTTAACTTGCGTACTTGAAAAGCCATATTACCTTTTTTAAGCTCGCGCCAATGACTTAATCACGCGTTTTGGATACCACCATTCGTTATATCCTTATTAGTATCATACTTGCGTGCTGTGTAAATACTTATACCTACATTCTTTAGAAATATAAATAAAGGCTTGTATAGAAATTCCCAATTAATAAAAGTGAAACTAAAACCAGCCAGGACATATGTATTTACCGGATGATTTTACCATTTCCATGGCATTGTCGATAGTCTTTGAAATTGAAACTCCGGTTATTGGTCGCCATCGTGGGAAAGCTTCCATATGCCAAAAGCGACCATCTTATTGTTTCTTAACCAAGATTGATAGCGGAAGCTCCATATCTCATGTCTTATTGCTTTTATCAGTCATTTCCGTCCAAATTATTGAAAACATATCATATTCATGGAATCGATTTAATCCAACTCATTTTTATTTCTTCAATCTATAAGATTGATGCGATTATAATTATAAGTTACGTGTGAAATGAACGGATATCTGTTTTTAAGAGTAATTTAATTCACAACTAATAGTTCGGTCAGCCATCAATCATGCCAATTTCCTTAACTAGGAAACGAATGGACATGTCTTTGGTAGAAAAAATATCGGCAAGTGTCGTGGGTGTTGCACTAAAATCGTTATAAACACATTTCGTCGACGCGCGAAGTATAGGCGGAGTCGGGGGCGCAAGAATTCACATCGAACAGTCAGGAATCGGATGTTCTTAATGAATGAGATTAATGACCTTTACTACCTGTACCTACTCCTTGATAATGATACGTACGTTCTCGAGTTAATTGGGTGCCTCGTTCCGCAAATATTAATCGCGCCCTTGATGACTGCAAGTTTGTAAATTTAATTAGTCTATAGAAGCTTTTGAAATCGAACATAAACAAAGTACACTACAACCGCTTTATATTCATAGAAAAAATGCAAATCAAATCGGTTTCGATGTTTCAAAAGATCAAAGTTAAACGACATTATCAAGTCAGTTCTCAATACGCGTCATTTACAAATGGAAGTGGTGTTTATTCGCGAGCACAGAATCTTCCCGCCAACTGAATACTTAGGTGACAGATTTCGGAGTCGAATTAATCAAAATTACTAATCAATCGCTAATTACAGATCAACGACCCGCTGTGGGCACCGAGTCGCTCCTGTCCTAATTGCTGGACGTTTCAAAGCCTATACGGCGTACGTAGAGGTTTTATCTCAATAATTAAAGGCTTATCTTCGAGTCAGAAACGCCGTCAGAACTTTATCGTGCCGTGTCCACCCCAACGTTATCTTCATTACGACTCTGCACCGCAACTTTAATTCACGTGTCCATTAATTTTAAAAGCTGCCGCGTGCATTTGTTAAACCAATGATTATCTTTACAGTAATATGGCCCTAAGTTTCCCATGGAGCTATAAATCATTGCAAATCAAATGATGTCGAACCGTTGGATAATCTAGGTTACGTTGAAATGGCAGATTTAAGACTTGCAGCCTGTAATTGCTGGTTCTCGTTACAGCTAGTGGTCGAAGCAATGGCGATAATTAATGCTTTGTGCTTTAAGATTCTTCATTGAATCGTGTTAAAGCTACTTTTATGTGTTCCAATAAATATCTTGAGTTGATATTTATTTGAGGAGTAAACTATAAGTATGCGTTGGTAGTTGATTACTACCTTCAGCTTCAGACTTAAATAGCTCTTAGATTGAGGAGATGCTTCTTCGCTGTTTCGCTTATGTAGGTAATGCTCCAAGAATAGTGCGATAATGAATGATCACTATTGAGTTCTTTAAATAAACACAGACGTCTCGGAAAATTCTAGAATGAAAAAGAAAACTAAAGAAATATGTAAATTAATAAAACAAGTATGTACGCGGGAATATAGCAAGTATTAATGTATCACTTAAACTTTTTTTCATACAACCTGTGTCGGCACCGCTTGATCTACATAAAGGTAGGTACTAACAGTGACAGATTGCTATCGCCCCCAAGCATTAAGTTACTAGTAGATTCCTCAGAGGAATCCTATAACTTGTGTCGGAGATATACCAGTGATACACTGAATATTTTCATTCCAACAATTATTTAAAACGAGGGGTACTAACTAGATAATAATCTGTACGTTTAAAAAGATGAACCGCCACCTTGTATTATCGCGAATCTTTCATGAGAGTAAAAATTTAATATCCTCAGTTTTTCTTATTTTATCGTCACCCGTTTTCTACTTGGTTTTCCAATTTGATTTAATAAGATTTTAGTCTGATTATCTTGAACCGTCTTTTCATATAAGCGCAAACTAGCTAATGATTTACCGAGCTAGTTGTCGGCTCGCCCGCGGAGCACGATATCTTGCACACCACATAGTAACGCGTACATCAAGCCTCCACACTAATAACAATATTAATTACACCACGCTACTATCTCGCAGAAGTAATCGTTTTAATTATTAATAATAGCGCGTAACAACAGAATTCTGTCTTGATTCAGCGCTTGCGCACCGGTCATGTTATTAAGCCCTATTTTTTAAATCTACATTAAGCTCTTGACTGTTTGTACGTACGGAGGTAGGTACTTCTATAAATAAACGTTTTTAGGGTTCCGTAGTCAAAAAGGAACCCTTATAGTTTCACTATGTCAATCATTTCTTATAAACAGTATCCGCTTTTCCTAAAGGCAGAGGCGGACTATAAGTACACCTCTGCCTAACCCTTCGGGGAAACAAGGCGTGATATTATGTTATGCTATGTATCCGCTTCTATAACAAGTTGCCAAAGTCAGTTAGAGAACTTAGCGATGGAAAGTTCAAAACCCACATCAAACGTGTCCTTATTAAAAAAAGCATATTATAAGATTAAAGACTACATTGAAGACAGGGAAGTTTGGCGCTAATTCCTTCTGCACATGTGGCTCCCCTGGTACCTCATTAACAGCATAACTATTTATGTAAATGTCCATAAACTGCTCCTAAATTACTTTAATTTATGTTTTTACATACTGCCATGATTATAATCTTTCATTATTTTACATTATATTAATTATAGTCTTGTCTTTTAAACAAATTCTTTTATATTTTGTGAATGTGAGAACGTTGTAGGCTTAATAGACTGTAGATTTGTAGACCATTTTCTTTTCTGTAAAGTACCTGGTACTTGTTGACAGGCCTACACCGTCCTCACATACTTAATAACACTGTAATTTGAAAACATTGTAAAAGCCAATTATTTTTAAAAGAGTAACCGTGGAGTTTTTTGCCGGTTGTTCTCCATAGGAAACGACCAATTGGAACCGTGCACCTAGCTTCTGACGTTTCATAAGTGCCCATGTAGGCTTATGTGAAATAAAATATTTTTAATTAGATTTTTTTTAATTTTGTACATGTGGCTTCCCTGGTATCTCATTAACAGCATAACTATGTAAATGTCTATTAACTGCTCTCAAATAACGATGTTTATTTTTTTTTTGACATACTTCCATGACATAATCTTTTCTTTATTTTAGATTATATAACTACAATTCTAATTTCTAATATTTATTAGTTGTACAGGAAATCATGTAATTTGGTTTAAAGATGTTTTTATTTTTATTATTTAATTTCTCTTTTAAATTGATTATTTTATATTTTGTGAATGTGAGAACGTTGTAGGCTTAATAAACTGTAGATTTGTAGACCATTTTCTATTTTGTTAAGTACCTGGTACTTGTTGACAGGCCTACACTGCCTCCCATAGCTATTTACACTGTAATTTGAAAACATTGTAAAAGCCAAGTATTTTTAAAAGAGTAACTGTGGAGTTTCTTGCCGGTTCTTCTCCATAGAAAACGACCAATTGGAACCGTGCATCTAGATTCTGAAGTTTCATAAGTGCCCATGTAGGTTTATGTGAAATAAAATGTTTTGATTTTTTGAGTCCATCTGTCTGTCCGAGGCTTAGCTCAGAGACTCATAATACTAGATAGCTATAATTTGGCACGGGTATACATATTAATCACGCCAATAAAGTAGTAAAATAAAATCTTGAAAAAAACATTTTTTAGGGCGCCACCCCTACATGACTTGGATAACTTTTTTCTCGTCTATCCCAAGGTGTGGGATGTCGTTGGATAGGTGGTTTAAAAATATTGTAGGTGTGTGAAAAACATTTTTCGATTCAGGGATCCGTTTGCGAAATATTAAGGTTTAAAGTGCAAATTTTTGTTAGAGTCAAATCCCTCCCCCCCTCCCTTCCAGCTAAATGATTGTTTTTGGATATGAATGAATGAAATGCACCGTCCCCAGCGTGGTTTGGCCAGACTCTATTACTTGAATGAACGCAAAGATTCACACTAGCCCCTCTAGCCTCATATTTCATGGTTCAACATAGGCCATTGCATATCAAGGAGTAGACCGGGGGGCGCGGTAATGGTAGGGAAGATGTGCCCTTAGCCCTTAGGATATTGAAAACATTCACGGCAGTAGTATCTAAATAACGAAGTTACAAGGAAAACTGTCACAGCTAAGTAGGCTTTACAAGTTAACGGGTTATAGTCGGCCAACTGACATTTGCAGTTGTAATGTAAGAGAGAACATGTTTTTCAACTACAATGATAAGTTTCTTCTTGGGATAAATTCATCCAAACTACGAAACCCTTCATTGTACGTGGTCCAACACGCACTTAGCCAGTTTTTAACTATCATTATTTTACAATTGTACGAAGGTTTGTAGAGTAACTGGTGGACGAGTTTATGGCCACTCGGAATACTTTGGGCCGTGGAACGAAGAATATTTATTTTTAACCATTATTTGTGGTTTTACGGTGGACCATGGAAATAATTGGAGCATTCTGTTAAATAAACCTAAAGTGGCAAATTGGCAATATGAAATATTTGCTGATAAAATGTAGGACATAAAGTGTCATTAAATTAACGCTTGTAAAGGGTCTGTGTACATGCGAGCGCTACAGTTGGACGTCCGTTCGGAAACTTCTTTCCACCCCCCATATTTCCTACATTGATTGATTGATTGATTTCCTACAGCTTACAGTAACATAACCTGAAAACCAATATGGTACTGAACCAAACTCTTATGGGTGCTTTAATTAGTCCAAATCTCCGTAAAAATCGTCCCACTTACTTCCTGTTCGCAAAAACGAATATACAATATTTATTCCTTCCATATAATCAGAACAAGCGAACCGACAGCTCGAGCAGAACGCTCGCCTTTTGTTATAATTGAATTTTGTTAACAGCACAGTTATCCGGTTTTATTGCAAGAAAATTAATTTTTATGAAGAAAAAACCATTTGTGTTACCATCCTGTATTTTCATTACCCCTAATCTTGGTAGAGTTTATCGTTAATAAAACAAAGGTAAGAACTATTGAAATAATAATTAGTGAAGCATTTAGGATGCAGCGCCAGTCCCCGTGCCAGAACATGAAGCTGGCTTTTAATGGATATTTCAATGTCAAAATTACTTCTGCCGTTGTTCTCAGACAGTCTTAATGGAGTAAAAGTACAATAAACGTCATTATGCGTTTCTTAATGTATGAAATTAAGTTAATTTTTTTTTTAATTTCCATTTAAACCCTGTAAAGTTCTAAAGTTTTTAAAGATTCCTTTCATGCAATAAAATTTTAATACACGTCTATGAAACACCAACACAAACATTCATTAGATTAGTGATAAAAAATTCGAATTGTATTCGATTAGCTCACAAATAGAAACGGCATTACTATGATTGTGTAGAATGTGTAGCTATTGAGCGAGTAGATAGTAAAAACTTGTAGGACAATGTCATAAACATCATTATCATCAATACTACATGTCATGCAAGGATATGATGGTAGTTTGGTCTCTAACGTAAACTAGAAGCACTCTCTGTATCCGATGGCAACAAGAAACAATAATTGTGAAAAAGACTAGCACGAGTAATAGTCAACTTAACTTATAACATAACAATACATTCCTGGAACATTATGGTCTTTTTACATTAATTACAATAACTGCAATCCATAAAATTATATTTATCTACAGCATTCAATTGAATCAATAAAAAATTATTTATAAAATTATCTCTCGCTTCTGTTTTGATCGTCGCACATACTCGGCCCACCCTTAATTGCTTGTCAACAAATTCTTGAATGGACAGCTCCGCTGGACACATAAGATTCCTCTTTTTGCTCACCCGAAATACTCGATAAACAAGTCATCAACACTGGAACCTTTTCGAATGGACGCAATCCGTGAGCAAAACGAAAAGTACTCGATTTCCGAACTTTTCTTACTGCGACAGAGTTGTAACGTTATTAGCGTAATAACGTTATACTTTCGTATCAATTATATTTTAATAAATTCAACAAAACGAACCAGTATTCTGTGAGCATCACGGTGCATCGACCTCATTTCATTGAACTAATTTTTTCGTTTGTTTCCGCATTCATGTATTGTGATACGTGAACACATTTCATCAAATTTACTGTAAAATACTTCTTCAGATTCCATAACAAATGGAGCTTGTTTACAACGATACTTTGTGGCGGAATTGCTGCGTTTCCCAGATAAAACAAGTCTTTAAAATACCCGACAAAATAAAATGGCACCTATAAATATTCGTGATTAAAAACAAATACCTACGTAGGTCTGCAAGAGGCTGCGGCCCGCACCGTTTCACTAGTTCTTAATTAAACATCGTACCGAGGTACTGTCGCTTCGCTTATTAAGAAATAAATGAAATACACGCCTTATTCCAAACGAATGGAAAAATAAGAAAGAACAGATTAATTCAGCATTTGTTTCGAAAACAGAAATTCTCGGGTGCTAAAACGGAGTAGATAGGAATTGTAATTAATTTACGTGTGGGAGAAGGATAAAGTTTGAAGAGGTCCGGTAATAGTCGTCATCGGGCGCGTGTCTTTATTTTTATTTAGGAGTGGTTGTCAGTGCGCATGCGGTGGCGGTGGAACCAGTCGGAGAGCGCGGGAGTGGCGCGTGGCACTCGATGCCACTCGCCGCCGACGACGCACGCCTCGGTTTACATACGGAATGACTTCAACCTGTCGCATCAACCTTATCAAACATATATAATATAACATAGTACACCCTGTCTATGAGCTGCTGCTGATATTAATTAAGCACCTGATAGTAATTATTAGACTTGGTTTAGACTTTTGGAAACTACATCTTAAATAAGCTTCCTATAAGTCAAATCGTGAAAGATTTTTACTTACTATTATATAGGTACTCGCCGTATTTACACGAACAGATCCAGATGACTTTATGGACTGAAAAAGTAAATACGATCCAATAATTCTAAGTTCTATTCAATAAGGCGTTGAAATAAAACAATGATCAATCAGACTTAGGGCTTCAAATGTAATAGTCGTTTCAGCTGCGCACAAGCAACGCAACGCAACTAAGGCTCTAATAGCACAATTAAAATTTCAAATTCCAATTTTGGTGTTGGCTCTTTTTGTTTGACGCTGCAATTTCACGGCGGTTCTTGTCTTGGAGTTGACAGAAATAGATCATGGCATAGCTGGCAGTGGACTAGGTGGAATCCGCTCGGCTGACCTTCGATTATTCACTATTGCCAGTTGGCACAATAACCACCAGTCGATAACCACCGTCCAATTAAGTTCGGTAGCGCCTCTTAAAGGCTCACAAGACAAGTTTTTGTCACGGACCATGCGCAGACGCTTAATTGGCGGATACTCGTCATTAGGTATGTGCAATGCAACTTTGCGGTTAGAATTACTTTTTGCATTTTAATTTGTGTTATATGCTTATCCACTTATTGAAGTTCTTCGCCATATTTTTAATAACGGTATCTAAATGTTTGCTTTTTTGTCATGCCATCCCTTTCATTAATCACCTAACGTTCGACCAGTTCCTAACATAAGATTTTAGGAGTATCATTTACAGTGAAAGATGGAACTTAGAACATTAAGGAATCTTGAATGCATCGCCCATTAAACAATTGACATGAACGCCTTTTATTAAATGTTCACATCACGTTTAATTAACATGAGCTTGTTCATACAAAATTGTGGCTTGATCGATGTGGAAGCCCATCCAATTACTTCTCTTGTCGTTGAGATATTATTTACAGTCACCTTGTGTGTATTTATCATGAGATAACGATAAAATATTGCGTGTACAATCTAATATACATCTGCGGGATTGTAATTACTTCGATTAAGACCACGGTATTTTCAGAGAAAAAAAATTCATAATCTGCATGAACTTGTAAATAAAAGGCAAGGATTTTTAATGCTTTATTATTTACTAGCTGTTTCCCGCGGCTTTGCCCGCGTGGATGTCAATACTTCTCTATTTGAATCGGACTTTATTCACAATTTCATGGGTTTTTTTTGCGTGGAACTCTATTTTTCTAAAATAAAAGTAGCTTACGTTACTCATTATAACATCAGATATCTGCCCGTGAAAGACCCATCAAAATCAGTCCAGCCGTTTCGGAGATAAGCTGGAACAAACAGACTGACAAACAAAAATTTTAACAATTGTTTCTTGTTATAAGTATCGTATATACGTTCTTGCATTTAGTAAAAAGCTGTTATATTGTCATTAGAAACATACATTTCAATTTTATTTATTTGTATAGATTTCTTGGGTTTATTTGAAAATACAGCATTGTCCATACTTACCATTGGAGATTCAAATTAACACAAACATATTGAGAACATTGCTTTTACGCATACTAACTTGATAAATCTTTAAATTGACAGAAGTCGCCAATCCTCACCCCTCCTGGTACACATCCCATGACTACCATGCTTAGTACCACAGATGTTTCCATGTCTCTTGGTTTATCTTGGCCTTCTGTGTCAATTCCATCTTCTGGACCTCTAATGGCAGAAGAAGAGATAAATCATTTATTAATTTGTAATTCTCGATTATTGTTATTCCTAATAAAATAATAATAAACTGAGAACAGTGCGTAACTTTTTCACTGAACTTTATGAAGAGGGTAAACCTATGCGGACTATGTAGGTGCTTCTATACATAATATAAGATAAAGTAACTGCCTATTGATAAAAATTATAGAAACATGCTAGCTAGTTAGCTTAATTGGACTGAAAATTAAAATATAAAAGGCTTAGAACGAGGGTCTCTAAACCTTTCCCGGCCATAGAAGTGCATAGTTACGTTAATTAAAAACCCGAGCATACACTTGCATACACAATGACAAAGTAGCATACCTCATAAGTGCATCCATCCTGAGAATTAGATGAAACAGTCTGCGACGATAACGTTCAGAGCCCGCTCCTGAGCCTGCTTCAAAGAAAAGAAAACGTGAACGCGTGCGTTTGTCGCGGCCACGAACATTAGCCTGTAATGGATATGATCGAAAACCTGCTGCGGTTACATATTATGTCCATAGCTCCCCGAACTGGTCCCAATATCGCTTATAATGTATCGCCTTTGTGTTAATCATATCTTTCGCTCAGTATGGCAACCGTAGCGGCTACCGGTCGTCGGTCTATTAATAAAGGGCAGGCTTCCACTCGACGGAATGCTCGCAACCTGCTATTGTAGTCCAGTGGTTGAGGGATTTGTCTTTTTAATCGCACTGCTTCTCCTCTGCCCGGAGCCTATTATTAGGGTTAATTGGAATTATTAAAGTTTTTTTTACACAGCAACTAGAAGTTTTAGCAGATAGCAGTGATGCCTGCGAGATAGCTTTGAGTGAGGCGAGCTTTTAGATTAATGTATGGTTAGAGTACATGTTATGGAAATTTTAATAGAGCGAGCTTGGGGAGGCGTACGATCGTGACCGTACGATTTCTTTCGCTCGGTTCTTTTTGCATAGGAATTAGTAATCTTCTAAATGTGATATAGTAACTACGTATGACCGTATAGAATAGGTATACTTGTTCTCTTTTTCTAGAAGCAGGATACTCGCGTACGATGTTTCAATTTTCTTCACGTAGTTGCGCTTGTTAACTACAAAATTATACATAATGTAAAGCTTGTCGTATGTTTTTTCGATCAGTCGATTTTCACTTATTACTGAGTTGGTTGGTTGGTACTGAGTATTGAGTGTGGCGTGTCATTTGCATGATTGTCGTTAATTAACTCATAAGGACCGTGACGGTGTACGAGCGTATAAACTTACTGTAGCATTTATCATCAAATTGCCAGGCTATGTCAAATTGCCGGGCTATCTCGAGCTACGGTACAATTACGGCCAGTTTAAAATGATTCAATGTCGCCAATCGCATTTGAGACAAGTTTCAAGAGAGATATTTTTTTTTTATATGATTGGAAATGCTGAACTTTAGGAATAATCGAATGTTACCAGCTGATTATCGAAGTAGAGTGATAAGTGTACAATTTTATACTTAAAACTTCGGAATCGTAAAGTCCACTATAGTGTATTAAGGGGCAGAGCACACAGAATTGAGTAAACGGTAGTTTTACATTACACGCTACCGTAGTTAAAATGCCTCAAACCTGCTGAGTGTAAAATCACCACTATAAGGATAAGATCAAAAACTATCATGGAACAATTAAAATTAATACTCGAAACAATAGAAAACACAACAGCTACCAACAAATTCATTATTATAACATCGTAGAGAATTACAATTAAACATAGAATATTAAGATACAATGTATACAGCTTCAGGCGACGGCCATAAATTGTTATCTATTAAATCTAAGACGAAACACTCTTTATCATTAACACTA
Organism: Fissipunctia ypsillon; assembly: GCA_947568875.1. Lineage (NCBI taxonomy): Eukaryota > Metazoa > Arthropoda > Insecta > Lepidoptera > Noctuidae > Fissipunctia > Fissipunctia ypsillon. Next base: position 17,227,621 of record OX387651.1, read on the forward strand.
TATAAATATTTATTTATCGATGGTCGATCCGAAAGTTAATTCAGAAGCGAGTGGGTTAGAGGGCCTGCACATTGGTGGCACACCAAGCACAATATGAACAGCACATCAAAATCAATATTTAACCTACTACTACACAAATAGTACTACTCTCAGCGCCTTCTGATTAGTTGGTCCAGTGGACTCTGTTGTAGGTGTTCATTGAACGTAAGCGTTGCGGCTCCTAAGCGCAGCTCAAACGCTACGCGGTCGCCGTAGCTACGCTACGCAGCATTCACCGCGCCGCCGCCGTAGCAATGCCACTCAGTCATCATAGCCACGCTACGCAATCGTCGTAGATATGCTAGCACAGACTTTATTCAGGATACTTATTGCGTTTACGTCGCCTCTACGCGGTGCATACGTTCGACTAAAGCTTACGCTGGGCAAACGCCTAGTACAAAGACACTACCGTGGTAGTTATTACATCAATGAGTTAATGTAAAATCAAAAGGAACTTACGAACTCATGTAAAATAAATTATAACAGAATTTTTTCTGTTTAAGGAATAAGAAAAATTTTAATTACAATAATACTAATAAATATTCTATTCCAAAATCTAAAAAAAACGTAAAACTTATTTCAAACGCTGGCTAACTACCATCCAGAACACGAAATTCGACACTACATTAAGGCTAGGCGATACGCTGCGCCCGCGGCGATGCCCACTAGCGCCACTAAAACAAACAACTCTATTAATTCAAAATGTAAGAAGGAATCCACTACGAAATTATACCGAGACCAATATCAATCATCCGATGTGTCCAAACCGATAATCGATATACAATCGAATATTCAAATCGAGAACTAACACGGTATGCATCGATTAACAACTCAATTATAATGAATTATAATGTGATATTTGAAATAGCTTCTTAAAATGGAATTTAATTTTAATTTTCTTTTGCTTGATGATTGAATAATGAAAAAAACACGTCAATGGAATCTACTGTTTAGGCACCACTTAAATTCCAATCAACGGACGATGTTACTACTCTATATTATCTATACAAATAAATAAAATTGAAGTGTCTGTTTGTAATGTCAAAATAACAACTTTTTACTAAATGCATATGAAAGTATATACGGTACTTATAACAAAAAAGCAATTTTAATTTTTTTTGTCAGTCTGTCTCTTTTTCCGGGTAATCTCCAAAACGGCTGAACCGATTTTGATGGTACTTTAACTGGTAGATAGTTGATGTTACGAAAAGTAACAGGCTACTTTTATTTTAGAAAAATAATTAGGGTTCCACGCAAGAAAAAATAAAACCCATGAAATTGTGAAAAAAAGTCGTATTTGAAAAATATTTTTTGCATTTAGTAGCCCAATTCTAGAGTTTAGTTATAAGCTATTTAACATCACGCTACGACCCTTAGGAGCCGGACAAAAAGAAAATGTTCGAAAGAAAACGAAGTAATAGCGTGGGCGGGCGATGCAATGCGACGGGTCGGGGTACGAGGGAGTTGTATTAAAATGTGGCTTTATTTTAGTATATTGTGTATCTTATGACTTCCACGCGAACGACGTCGCGGGGCACAGCTAGTGTTGATATAAAACTAAAAACTCGTCTCTATTAAGATGGTCTGGATCTCATTTACTTGCTACGTGCAGTTTGAACGATGGATGATATCAAACGCTATTTAATTTAAGTACTTACTACATAAAAGCTTTACTATGGTACCTATTCCTTCTTTATCTCTTGTGTCTAATCCAATAGTATCAGAAATTTTCTAAGAGTATCCATATATTTTAATACATCTTTCATTCGCAGGTGACCATATTTTTAGGAAATAATTATAACTCTCACCAATCGCAACTCTTTAAAACCACCGCCATAAAAATGGTCGATATTTTATGATCTACTTAGCACAAATCCGATTGTTGGAACCTCTCTGTCGGTACCTCTGTACACAAGATACGAGCCAGAGAAATATGTTGCGAAAAGGATAATGTCTTCATTAAAATGTATTTAACGTCGGATCGGATTCGACTAAGCTTGATCAATACACTTTCTATTACTTTTAATATAATTTAGTTCCCACATATTCGTATAATCTCAACTTTATTTGTGTTTTTAAGGCTATTTAAATATGATACAATTTTTAAAGAATAAGATTTTTTTACGTAACAATAAAATATTTACATACAAAAGAAACGTTGCCGCCGAATGATAAACGCATCATAAGTGCCTCAAGGCATCTCGAACGGTCGATATCTGTTCGGAACAAATCACTGTTTTATCGTTACTCCCATCGTAAAAAATATTGATATCAACATAAAAAAGTGGTCCAAAAACAATAGAACGGATGGATTGAAAGGATTCCTGCGTCAGATAACGAGTCGGTTTAAAAAAAAGATATGTATTAATAATAGCTCTATAGTGACCATCTCCGAAACGCTGGTCATTCTTTGTTGTTAATGGTGTCATTTTAAACTCTATCGTTGAAAGATAGTTTTGACACTTTTCTAATATGAGACATGATGCTGCTGCTATCTATATAATTAGATGTTTTTTTTTGTACAATCTAATTAGATTCCATAGAAATACTCGCAGGTAATTCCAACTGGATGACACGAAACAAAATATCTATTTGTTTTTACAAAGTTGTAGGTATGGGTAATCTAACTGAACTATCATGTAAATAGGTACCTATATCGTGGTTTATAATGCACAGTCTAATGCATTATAAACAACGATATAGATACATATTTTTCTTACCTAAATAATCGGAGCCAGGTAGCACCTAGCGACGAAAAAAGAGTGATTTGTGTAGGTATGTATGTCATGAAGAATTTGTATGGTCATGAAGAATTTCTCGAAACAGCCAGCCAGACATGGAATCATTAGGCAAGTAAATTATCACCAAAAATATAAAATACACAAATTATGGGCATTCCACTTTATTTTATTTTACGGTAATTATGTTTTTCTGGAAAGAAAAACAAAAGTGAGTTAATAACCGCCAAATATTAATCGTCATTATTTATCCCCGACCTACCTTAATTTACCGAATGTTAATCGTTTGACCACGCGCTAGGCTATCAATAAACACATAATTTACTTTTCAACGACCACATTGTAATCTAATAACTAATTTGCTTGATTGGATTAAGACGTCAAAGCGTGCTCTTGATTTCACGGTCGGCAGAAAAGATCGAGTTACTATCTATGAATCTGTAATCGATATTTTGTTTGGGCGATATAAAATGTATAACTAGAAATAACTGACAAGCGTGTTAAAGAAAGCATACAAATTGAAAATACAGGCTCAAATTATTTACTAAGTAATTAAATTTGACCCTGTTTATAACGTTTTATCTTAATATACCTACTAAAAGTTCATTAAAAAAGATCATCAAAATATAGTGTAAATTAATAAAGATGAAAGAAAAAAATACAATAAATAAAAGAAAATAGCTGAAAATACATATATTTATCTAGAATAGGTACTAAACAAAAGTGGAACTAACAAAGTACTACGTTACCTATAATAATTATCTTATCTTCTTACCTTATCCTATCCTACAATAATTGCGCAACAATTACTATAACGTAAAAATCAATTGCAAAAAAAGATTTACAAAAAGAATATTTAGCAGAGCGTGGTTTCGATCCACGGACCTCTGGGTTATGGGCCCAGCACGCTTCCACTGCGCCACTCTGCTTGTGTCAGGCGTTGACGAAATTTTGCTTATCTATCGTTAGTCTAATCTAGGTATGGATTGCGTCAGCTGCGTGCATGACTACAATATACTATGCGTCATGAACACAATATTACAATAGATAAGAATCTTCCGTTTTTCCTTTATAAGGCTTATTTTCTCTTTTTTACAATTTCTTAAAATAAAATATTTAATACCTACATAATATAAAATTGCACGATCGATATTTTTTGTTGTTGACGGTATTGCATTTTTCGCGAATAATAAATGAAATTCCATTCATAGCCGTGACAAAAATTATCACTGCAAAAGTAACAAAATAACAAAACATCTTCCTCGTGATTATGATTAGAACCTAGACTATCATGGCAATGAACAATTTGTATGCAATTTATGACATTATATCTGCAATTAGCAGTGAAATATCATTCATTATAACTCGTTAAATATTTAAAACAGCATTCGTTGCATCAATGACTTAATTAGTATCACTCTTTTATTCATAACATTTGATGGAAAAATATTATTAGTTAGGCAGTTTATTCCATGAAACACCTGACATAGGTACTAGCATTATGTGTAGTTTTATAATGTGGTTATTTTAATTGCCAATAGCGTCGTACTTCAATAAATCCATCGAATCATTAATAAACGCTTGATTCCTACCAAAACCAGGAAAATGTATTGAATAGTATATTTGTTAAATCATATGTTTGTGACACTTGACACTGGCTCCTGAGATACAAGTATTTATTATACTTAGTTTAGGAGTCAAATGTTAATTTTATTTCAATGGATCAGTGTTTGTACAACTAATGTATCTGCTCATGGCATTATATACCATAACTGTGTGTGTAAAATGTACAAAATAAATATTTATTATTAATATTTCCTTTATTAAAATAAATACATATAAATTATATTTTTAAATATTAGAATATAAAGATTATAAAAAAAACATTTAAAAATATAAAAAATAGTAGCCCACCGGTATCGGGAACAGGGTCCAAGCTACCGGCGGTTAGGGCTCCAGAGAGAGGAACCTCCTAACAATGCGAGCCGTGTCCAGAAGTACCGCTCTCTGAATCAAGCCCTTAATCCAGCTGCCCAACGAGAGCCTCCTTAGGTGTTGGTCGAGGCTCTTGGCAATTAAGCCATTGGCTGATACAACTATCGGCACAAAGATCGCTGAGTCCACATCCCACATGTCGACAACCTCGCGGGCCAAGTCAAGATACTTGATTTGCTTATCTTTCTCGGCTTTCACGAGGTTCCCGTCATGCGGGACAGTTACGTCAATAATCATTGCGCGCCGCTCTATTCGATCCACCACCACTATATCAGGCTTATTGGCAACAATAGTCCTGTCAGTGATGATGGATCGATCCCAGTACAATGTGATATGTCCATTTTCGAGAACTGGGTCGGGCACATACCTGTAGTACGGCACTTCTGATTCCACGAGACTGTATTTCAGAGCAAGTTGCTGATGGATAATCCTGGCTACAAGGTTGTGTCTATGCAAGTACTCTTCGTTAGCTAGACGAGAACACCCGGAGATGATGTGTCGGATTGATTCTCCCGGACGGTGGCATGCCCGACAGATGTCAACCGTGCCGTCCTTCACAATAAATCTCCGGTAGTTGTTCGTCATGATAACTTCGTCCATAATTGCACAGACAAAACCTTCGGTTTCCCCAAAGAGGTCACCAAAACGCAGCCAGGCTACGGACGCTGGGAAATCTACATCGGGTTCATGTAGTGCCCGGAAAAAGCGTCCGTGAAGCTCCTTACTCTGCCATACCTCCAGGCGATCGTTAGTGTCAAGCACTACAGGCTTGCGCCAGTTCTCTTTAGCCAAGGAGAGCGGGGTGAGGCCCTTGTCCACTGCGACCACATCTCGATGCATCCCCACGTCGGCTTCAAGGAAATATTCCCTGAGACTGCATATCTCGCGATTGTGGAGGCTCTTGACATTTAAAAAGCCTCGACCTCCACACTTTCGCGGGATATACAGTCTCATTACCGATGATCGCGGGTGATGCATTCGATATGCAGTCAGCAGCGTACGGACCCTCATATCCAGGGCGTCTAGTTCGGTCTGAGTCCATTTGAGTATGCCGAAAGAGTACATCAAAACCGGCATGACCCAACCGTTGAAGGCGCGCACCTTGTTTCCGCCTGATAGAAGACTATTAAATACTTTCTTCAGGCGGCCAAATAAGCGCTCCTTCAACGATTGCTTCATGTCAGCAGCATTAATGCCCAACGCTTCCGACATACCCAAATACTTATAGGTTTCGTTTGCGGAGAGGGACCTAAGGTTTATGGAATCCGAGAGTTGGGTTCCCTCGGATTCCACAATCTCCCCTCGCTTTACATGCATGACCGCACATTTGTCCACACCAAATTCCATCCTGATGGCGCTACTGAAAGTTTCAGTTACTTTCAGTAGCTCCATCAGTTGCAAATTGTTGGGGGCAAAGAGTTTTAGGTCATCCATGTAGAGGAGGTGAGATATAACCTGACCACCTCTCCTCAGCCGATAGCCTAGACCTGAATCCTCCAGCAGTGTGCTTAGGGGATTCAAGGCTAAGCAGAACCAAAGCGGACTCAAACTATCACCCTGAAATATGCCTCGCTCGATCCTAATCGGCTCGCTATTCCTCTGGATATTTCGACATCCTGGATAGCGAAGGACCGTCCTCCATTGCCCCATACATGATATCAGGAAGGTGCGCAGAGTTGCATCTACTTTATACAACTCTAGCACCCTCATGAGCCATGTATGTGGCACCGAGTCATAGGCCTTCTTATAATCTATCCAACATGTCGACAGATCCTTTCGGGAACGACGAACCTGTTGGCTAATGGCCATATCAATGAGGAGTAGCTCCTTAGTACCGCGGGACCAGTTCCTACATCCATTTTGAGAGGCAGACATGATGAAGTTTGTGTCTATATGTTTGTTGATTTTAGCTCTCAAAATGGATGTAAGTTATTATTATTCGTTTATTTATTTTCTTTCTTATCTATTTACATTTTTAAATATTTCTAATAACAATATATACAAAAAAAACATTTAAAAATATAAAAAAATAGAGGTCCGCCGGTATCGGGAGCAGAGTCCAAGCTACCGGTGGTTAGGGCTGCAGAGACAGGAACCTCCTCACAATACGAGCCGTATCGAGGAGTACTGCCTTCTGGATCAGGCTCTTGATCCAACCGCCTAACGACAGCCTCGAGAGATGTTGGTCGAGGCTTTCGGCCATCAGGCCATTGGCCGTTACAACAATCGGCACAATGACAGCCGAGGTCACATTCCACATGTCAACAACCTCGTGTGCTAAGTCGAGATATTTTATTTGTTTCTCTTTCTCAGCTTTCACGAGGTTCTCGTCATGTGGAATGGTAACATCGATAATCATTGCGCGGCGCGCTAATCCATCTATCACCACTATATCAGGCTTATTGGCGACAATAGTCCTGTCAGTGATGATAGACCGATCCCAGTACAACGTGACATGGTCATTTTCAAGAACTAGGTCGGGCACATACTTGTAATACGGTACCTCAGAGTCCACAAGTTCGTATTTCAAAGCAAGTTGCTGGTGAATAATCCTGGCCACTTGGTTATGCCTGTGCAAGTACTCTCCGTTAGCCAGACGAGAACAACCAGAGATGATATGTCTGATAGACTCACCCGGACAGTGGCATGCCCGACACACGTCAACCGTCCCGTCCTTCATAATATATCTCCGGTAGTTATTCGTCAAAATTACTTCGTCCATAATTGCACAATCAAAACCTTCAGTTTCCCCAAAGAGGTCACCGAAACGTAGCCAGGATACGGACGCTAAGAAATCTACACCGGGTTCATGAAGAGCCCGGTAGAAGCGCCCATGAAGCTCCTTGTTTTGCCATACCGCCTTGCGGTCATCTGTAGTAAGTACTACAGGTTTGCGCCAGTTCTCTTTAGCCATGGAGAGCGGGGTGAGCCCATTGTCCACTGCGACCACATCACGGTGCATACCCACGTCGGCTTTTAAAAAATATTCCCTGAGGCTGCACACCTCGCGGTTGTGGAGGATCTTCGCATTTAAAAAGCCTCGACCCCCGCACTTCCGCGGGATGTACAGTCTCATCACCGATGATCGTGGATGATGCATCCGGTTTGCGGTCAGCAATGTACGGACCCTCCTATCCAGGGCGTCTAGTTCGGTCTGAGTCCATTTGAGTATGCTGAAAGAGTACATCAAAACCGGCATGACCCAGCCGTTGAAGGCGCGCACCTTGTTTCCGCCCGAAAGAAGACTATTTAATACCTTCTTCAGGCGACCAAAGAAGCGCTCCTTCAACGATTGCTTCATGTCAGCGACATTGATGCCTAACGCTTCAGACATACCCAAATACTTATTATTATTCGTTTATTTATTTTCTTTCTTATCTATTTACATTTTTAAATATTTCTAATAACAATATATACAAAAAAAAAAAAAACATTTAAAAATATAAAAAAATAGAGGTCCGCCGGTATCGGGAGCAGAGTCCAAGCTACCGGTGGTTAGGGCTGCAGAGACAGGAACCTCCTCACAATACGAGCCGCATCGAGGAGTACTGCCTTCTGGATCAGGCTCTTGATCCAACCGCCTAACGACAGCCTCGAGAGATGTTGGTCGAGGCTTTCGGCCATCAGGCCATTGGCCGTTACAACAATCGGCACAATGACAGCCGAGGTCACATTCCACATGTCAACAACCTCGTGTGCTAAGTCGAGATATTTTATTTGTTTCTCTTTCTCAGCTTTCACGAGGTTCTCGTCATGTGGAATGGTAACATCGATAATCATTGCGCGGCGCGCTAATCGATCTATCACCACTATATCAGGCTTATTGGCGACAATAGTCCTGTCAGTGATGATAGACCGATCCCAGTACAACGTGACATGGTCATTTTCAAGAACTGGGTCGGGCACATACTTGTAATACGGTACCTCAGAGTCCACAAGTTCGTATTTCAAAGCAAGTTGCTGGTGAATAATCCTGGCCACTTGGTTATGCCTGTGCAAGTACTCTCCGTTAGCCAGACGAGAACAACCAGAGATGATATGTCTGATAGACTCACCCGGACGGTGGCATGCCCGACACACGTCAACCGTCCCGTCCTTCATAATATATCTCCGGTAGTTATTCGTCAAAATAACTTCGTCCATAATTGCACAAACAAAACCTTCAGTTTCCCCAAAGAGGTCACCGAAACGTAGCCAGGATACGGACGCTAAGAAATCTACACCGGGTTCATGAAGAGCCCGGTAGAAGCGCCCGTGAAGCTCCTTGTTTTGCCATACCGCCTTGCGGTCATCTGTAGTAAGTACTACAGGTTTGCGCCAGTTCTCTTTAGCCATGGAGAGCGGGGTGAGCCCATTGTCCACTGCGACCACATCACGGTGCATACCCACGTCGGCTTTTAAAAAATATTCCCTGAGGCTGCACACCTCGCGGTTGTGGAGGGTCTTCGCATTTAAAAAGCCTCGACCCCCGCACTTCCGCGGGATGTACAGTCTCATCACCGATGATCGTGGGTGATGCATCCGGTTTGCGGTCAGCAATGTACGGACCCTCCTATCCAGGGCGTCTAGTTCGGTCTGAGTCCATTTGAGTATGCCGAAAGAGTACATCAAAACTGGCATGACCCAGCCGTTGAAGGCGCGCACCTTGTTTCCGCCCGAAAGAAGACTATTTAATACCTTCTTCAGGCGACCAAAGAAGCGTTCCTTCAACGATTGCTTCATGTCAGCGACATTGATGCCTAACGCTTCCGACATACCCAAATACTTATAGCTTTCGGATGAGGAGAGGGATCTGAGGTGTATGGAATCCGAAAGTTGACTTCCCTCGGATTCCATAATCTCGCCTCGCTTTACATGCATGACTGCACATTTGTCCACACCAAATTCCATCCTGATGGCATTACTGAAAGTTTCAGTTACCTTCAGTAGCTCCATCAGTCGCAATTTGTTGGGGGCAAAGAGTTTCAAGTCATCCATATAGAGGAGGTGAGATATGACCTGACCACCTCTCCTCAACCGATAGCCTAGACCTGAATCCTCCAGCAGTGTGCTTAGAGGATTCAGGGCTAAGCAGAACCAAAGTGGACTCAAACTGTCGCCCTGAAATATTCCCCGTTTAATCCATACAGGTTCATCATTCCTCTGGATCTGACCACACCCTGGATAGCGAAGGACCGTCCTCCATTGCCCCATACACGACTCAAGGAAGGTGCGTAGAGTTGCGTCAATCTTGTACAACTCAAGCACCCTCATGAGCCATGTATGTGGCACCGAGTCGTAGGCCTTCTTATTTATTATTATTACTTTGTATATTTTTATTATACTACTGTTTGTTTTCCCTATATATATAAATAAATAAATAAAACCGCTGTTTTACTTGTTCTAATTCTGATCTGATCTGATCCTATTAAAACATGTTCCGTTTCTGTCATTTCCATAATTCTTTTGTTTCGGCAAATCTTGAAAGCATAAAGAACGTTATCGCAAAACCAGAGGCTTATCAGCAGTTCCCTTGTTCTGCGGCAACAATAAATTGTTTGATATGCCATAATTCTTTGCTTCCTAAGATCAAGTTCCGATAAGTGTTTATTAGAACACGGGTGGTAGAAAACTTGTGCGATATCGACATAAAAACAGGTGAACAACAAAAAACTACCGACATTTTTTTCCGTTTGCCAAATCTTAAAAAGTGTTTCGAAAATCTTCGAGCTTGTTCGACCCTTATCTCTGTTTGTTTAGTAAATAATGAGTGGTCGCGAACTTGTTAACAAGTTCTGAATTTGTGTTCAAACCAAAGATTAGTTGAAAGGCAAATATTAAAATGTCTCAAGTCTTTTAATTGAAAAAACCCGAGTGTTGTCTTAATAGCAGTCTTAACGGTGAAGAGCGAAGTCTCCAACGTTATCTCATGCCGCCCGTTTTATAACATAATTATTGTATTAAAAAGTAAAGTGGTCAGATATTGTTGGTATTTGCATAAAGGATTGGCGGTTGGGCGTCGCGGCGTGTGTGGCATCCTTCTGTCCCCGCTATATGTCAGCGTTCAAGCAAATTGAGGTTTCAGGAACACTCGTTAAGAGCCCCGAGCTATAAGAATTTCATCGCAACGTGTAAATACAAGTGGTAGTTACAGTCAGAATTCGTCATTTACGCTGTCAGATCTGTTGTTTTGAAAAATGCCTTCTCCTAAACTCGACTGCAAAACTTAAATTAAGAAATTGAAGATAAGGGCGGCACGAAGTGCCATTTTTTTCCCATCCACGTCAATTAAGTGGATTTTATTTAACCGATCGAAATGAAGTTTAAGTAATATATCGAGACACTTTTGAATAAATGACATAATAAAGATGTGAATGAATTACGATATCGATATCCAGTGTAGTAAATTAACGATGCAGATCGACGCATCCCAAAGATATTTATGAGATAAATTTGTCTCCCGCTTGCGCAGTGTCTCATTACTGCTGCCGACAAAGCCTCGGCCGGCCAGCATTTGTCACACGAACAGTTGCAAATAGCGAAATTCTTTATAATTTATAACTATGCACTCGTGATTTTTACTTGCTAATTAGGGATATACCATGTTTTGCATTCAAGAGGAATAACGAGCGAGAAAATTACATGAGATGTGACAATAAATCAGTGGAGAAAAAAATTGCAAATTTCGCGTTTTCGATAACTACATCGATGTTTCCGAGTACCAGCAAAGTGGTGTGAGGAATTCGCTTATTAAGTGGTGTTGAGATGTCTATCAAGTTTGATGCAGCTGAGCAGTGCGGCGGTGGAGCGGGGGAGGCTGCGCATGCGCGGCGGCACGCGTTGCTTAACATTCAGCGCGCAGCCACCCGATCACCAACTGCCGATGACTCGTGCGCACTTCCGCACAAAACTCATTAAAATGATGAGCATTGGGTTTTTCTTAAAATAAAAATTAATTGTGAATATTTTGGCTCCATATTTGCCCGTATTCATCTGCAGAATTTTATTAATTGCAATGCCAAAAAAGATGTTAGCTTGATGCTATGAGAGCCAAAAAACTGGTAAGATATGCGAGATGTAGATTTATTTAGGTTAGAACATAGTAAAAGCCCGTTGGTTTATAATCATCACAAAAGCAATCAACCAGCGTAGGAGTAACCACGCAGAGTTTGAGGAAGTCAGTCAGAACAAAACAAAGCATTGCTCAAATGCATGTCTAATATTGAAGTAACTAGAGGCACAAGCCTAGACTTAGGTACCGATTGGGATATGCAAAGTAAAGCTTTTTATAATAAGAATACTTAACCATGACCCAATGATATTGGATACTTCCAGATTTTAATTATACAAAGATTTTATGACAGATGATTTACTTTCTGGTAAATTATTATAATACGTACTTAATATTTAGCGAAAGCTTGGTTTAACTGGGGGCAAATATGATAACATTCTCTCATCCTCGCACTTTTTATTGGATCAAGCTTATCCTGGCTATATGACATGAAAAGTTCAGTGAGCACAACACTAATTGCTCTCTTGATTGAGACCTCACTGCTGGTATTGCAAGCGGCTCTCCCGCGGGCTACGAACTTTTTCGTCCAGGCCTTGCTCTTCATAATTGATTTTAAACAACGGGACACCCGCTCTTTTGCACTTATACATTTGAATGTTATGTTCTTCACAACTAAAAGTTTTTCATTCTAATGAATGAAAACGTTTTAGTTACTTACAACAAATTCTTATCCACCGCGGCATTGTAAAATCTGCAAAACATTACGTCTCCCAAATATATCACCTTCTTCCCACAATGGGATCGAAAAACTATTACCGCCTAAGGTATGAATGTACGCAAACGTTCCCAACAGTATATTGAGGGCATTTAATGCGGATTCCCAAAGGAGTCCCCACTAAATAAGGCCTGTTTACGAGTACCGTGCTGCGGAGGCGGTATGCCATTGTAGCAACCTTCGACGAGCAAAGTTTATTGGCTAATTTTATTCAATTAAATTGTTCTCGTTGCGCGCCGACACCCATGCCGGGCTCATTTTAACGCCTCGGAAATTATTGCAATAGATAACATAATACACGGCGTGCGTTCGAAGGTAAGTGATTTAAAGACAGCCGCGCCACTTATGTTTCACAGCCACTAGCGCACGCTCCAATTTATTGTAACGACTTTGACATGCACCGCTACTAAAACTATAAACATAAACTAATAGGGTCTTATTGCTATCTTCAACTGTCGACGATGAGTCGATGTATGGGGTTAAAAATTATTATAATATGTTAATTCTGAGCAACATTACAAGACGGGTGGTGGCTTCCAAACAGTGAACGCGCCGTCAGCCTCACGCTGTGAATCCACTAAGACGTCTCATCACAATATTGTCCAGGGGACAAAACTATTATAACTACCCTTTGTTGGGAAAAAACTTGATTTCACTAAACTCAGTTCGCGTCATGCTGACAACGCATTTCACAAATCGTTTATAACAGAATTTTATTTTAGCTGGGATGCGTATGCGCTCCGTTGATAAGTATCGTGGTTATGAATGTTGACATATGAATAACGAAACTATTAAAAGGGTTGTATTGTTGAAACGTTAGCAATTTATAGGCATGATATTATAAACGTCGGTAGGTTTGATTCATCTTCCGATCTTGAGATCGTGATTCGTGACTGTTTAACAGGGTAAGGCTTTTCTTTGTAGTAGGTAACATCTTTGGATATAAGTTCGTATTTAAACATCCCCAAATCTGACAAAAAAACATCATTAATTAGCATTAAAAGAACATTAAAAACACAATTTCAGAAACAGCAACCTTGAACCTGCCACAAAAAAATATTAGCGACAAGTTTTCGAGCTTCCTCATCATAAAGCCCGTCAAAGTCCCGCCGAAGTATCCACATTTATAAACAAGGAGATGGCGTCTACTCATAAATCGTTAGAAAAACAAATAAAATTATATTTAATAGGCTCGTGAGAACTGTCGCCCACCACCCACTGCGACAGGTTCGTTAAATATTTTAATTGCGACGCTAAAAAGATCCCAAAACTTTATTCGTCGTAAATCAAAGCGGTGTCCACGGTAGTCCCCATGTTTTTTCTTTCAAATATTCTATGGTTATATCTGATGAAGAGCCACAAAATAATGCCAGGAGTCTTAGTTCCTCAAAAAACGCATTCCTGTTATTACCTTTAGAAACTAAAAAAGGAAGGGTGTAATAGCAACGTCATCAGTGAATCGTGAAACGAAATCATACAGATAGACATCGATTAGGATCGTTGCCTACGCTCCGTCAGCTCAATCTTTTCGCTTCCAAAATTTCGTAAAACTTGATATATTTACCGCAAACCGATGAACAGATAAACCTTTGATAATACCGTTCTATAATTTTGATAAATGATATGATTTGCTCTAACCATCATTGAGCATGGAGACATGATTTTAGAAAGGAGCACGATTTTCTAATAACCAAATTATTATCATCAATAGAAAGACAAATCAGTTACCTCATTCCTTCACCTATCAAACATCGAGATATAATTTTGTGAACGGAAGCATCATTCCGTCAAGGGTCGACAGTCATTCGAAATCCATCATTCATTCGCAACTAGACATTTAAACAAAAATTTCCGACTCAATAAATGTCTCTGTTTGTTTTTCTAACAGGAAACCTATTTAGTTTGGTAAAAAGATTGGTAAAAAAGGAGACCATGTGGGTGGTAGTAGCTGACGACAGTTTAAGTAGTGTAACTCGATATGCGAGTCCAGTAGTTTGTTTTTCTTGCACACTCGAAATTGTCGGAAGCCAATGAGATGATGATATTATTTTTGCCGAAGACCCATCGTAGACTTTATGGGCCTGTGTCGGCGCGTCTAAATGTTTACGGAAGCAGTTTTTTATGAGCACTTAACTATAAAGTTGGTTTTAATGTCGTCATTACACTTTGAAACAAAAAGTGATCCGGTTTTGGATCTGTTGATAATATAACCTCATCAAGTAAACTATTTGTAATATTCGTTTTTGTTAATTGGTCAATCCCTATTTAATGTTGACATTTTTACACGACTGCCCCAAAAATGGAGTGTAATGTTTTTAGGGTTCATGTATGTATGTATGTGAGTTTCTTTATGCCAAAATAACTTTTAAATGCCTGAACAGATTTGGATGTAGGTATGGGGTATCGTTAGAATCCTTACATCATTTCGAGTGACACTGGTTACATTTTATGCAATATGGCGGCAGTATGGCTCCATTTTCAAATGTAAAAAAAATATTTTTTCTTCAATTATGAAATAAAATTGTCATTGCTGTCGGGAGTCCGTTCTGTGGAACGCTATTTAATCTAAGAGGTCCTTCGACTGCAATGACAATTTTATTTAAATGTTTATTTAGGGAGTAAATGAGTGACCTTTCGCTTTGTATATAAAGATTAAATAATACAACTTGTTTTGTACTTTTTGGTTCGTTTTTTGGCAGGGCAGTCGTGTTTTTTTAATTATTTATTAGTGTCTACTTTTTCTAATTAGTAAAGTATTTGATATTCTTACTGCTGTCACAGACATACCTTCATTCCTACGCTTTTCTACAATTCATCATAATTGTCAGCCTTGAAAATATGATTGCTAAAGTCCAGTCTCCTTTAAGAAACAAAAGCACCACAGTGAGGAAATTAATTTCGTTAAACACATTGTTTGTTTTATATCTCAGATTGTATACAAATATAATTATGTAAATATTGATCTCTAAATAACACGCTTACTCAAAGTATCAATCATTTTATATTCATTAATCACCCAGCAATAATAATAATTAAAACAACATCTACAAATCACGTTAATCCAGTACTCGGCCAGTAACAAAATTAATCGCAGAGATTTTTTCTCTAGATCAATAAAATGATCGAGGGTTCCCTGTCCTTGTACGTGTGCGTGCGCACCAGGGAGGAGATCACATAGCTGAACCCTCTACAACCCCTATTGATATCTTTCCACTCTATCATACTAACTTGGCTTTAGAAGGATAGAAAAGGACAGGGTGTACGCTTGTGTGGGTAAAACAGCGCGGGCCCAAACATCTGCCTGGTTCCTGATATTTTTTGGTCGGTTAAGTTAGTCGAATAATAATACTGAATTAAATTTGATTAAAGTTGGAATTGATTTTACTGTAACTTATCAATTTTGATACAGTTCTAATGCAATATATCTGCTTATTAAAGTATACGATATGGATATCGGTCGATCGATTTTCGATACTATTAAATAGATATTAGGTTTAAAGGGTCATGTTCAAAGTCCAATGTATTCAATCAAATCCTTGAGTAGGTACTAGGTAGGAACTGATTTATATTTCTTGCTCCATTTATCCAATCTCCTTAGTAACTGTTATTGCCAAACAAAATATTAACTCACAGCATGTAACGGTTTTGCCATTGAAAACAGAAGACCGAGTTGAATAGGACCACTTAAAGAAAAAACTTGATCTTGAACCTTTGCAAACTTATTAAAGCCACTACTTAAAGCAGCTTAATCAGCAATTGTATGGAATAAGGTATGGAATAGAATAGGGGAATTATTTTGTGAGTGCAAATGTAATGTAGTTTTGTTATAAGAAGTTGGCAAAGAGTTCATTGAAAACGAATGCAGTTCTAAGGTCTCAGAGGAAGGGGCAGGTCCATACGTCTCGCGTGGTGTTAAACAAAGAGGTTGAAAGGAGTATTATGTCTGGACCACGGTCCAATGAATGCACCTCGTACTGTGCGAATACTTTTTAAATGTACTCCAGAATTCGATATTTAAATGCAACAAATGGGAACCAGACGGCGTCTTAATATAACCAGCCTTGAAGATGCAAACTTGTTGGTGTTTGTATCGTTCTTTGTATTTGAGCTGGATTTGGGATAATTATACCGTTTGGTTGCGGCCAGTAATAAGGTCGTGAACTTTCTTCATTTCAATTTCAATATTGTTCTCTAGAGACCGTCCTTGGTTGTATGAATGAACTTAACAAATTCCCTATAATCAGCGTGAACTATGGCTAAATAAATCATGGCCCACTTGCACGTTCAGTCGGATTAAATAAATAAATGTAGAGTTTGTAAACTCGAAGTAATTAAGTAATTAACAACTCTTAATCCGCGTTGCGCCACTAAAATGTAACACCGGGTTTGTTAACCTGAAATTTGTGTTTTTCGAGTTGAGAACATTGCAGTTCAATCGACGAAACATATTGTATAATTCATTCATAATTCATAATTTATTTATTTGTTAACATAGGTAAAGAAATACAATGACGTATTGCCCTGATATATATGTATATAATCCGAACAAAAATGAATGAACGAACAATGAACTGAACTTGTATACCCATCTCTTTTCCACTACATTACGATACGTAATACTTTCTTGTCTTTGAATTTTATAACGACATTTCATTTTAATCGTATTGTACCTACCTATGTGGTTTCCATAGTGGTTTAGTTTCTTGATTGACGAAAAAGTCAGATAAGGAAAAATATGTTTTAAGTTGTTTTTTTAATTTAATTTTTTTTTATAAGTTCATGAATATATCTGCTGATATAGTACCGAATTTTCACTTATCCACTAACTTCGAACAATCTTAATATTAATAAAAATTAAATGTTGTTCGTTGGTAAGGGCATCACTTGAAAACAGCTAGAACGATTTGGCAATTTTTTGTTTTAAAATGCTCGTTATAGTCCGAGGTTCATCAGGTTCTTACGGAGAGAAAAATTTTAAAAATTACTGGGAAAATTGGTAAATTTGGAAAACACTGAACGTCTTTTTCTCCACGAATTATTGAAAATTGAACAGGACAACGTTTGTCGGGTCAGCTAGTATAAAATAAAAAATAAGTTATCAGCAGTACCTCATGACGTCAATTTATTTTGACATTACTTACACTAACCCAGAGTTTAGAGAGAGTAAGTGTAGGGTTAAATATTTAAAAGTTTAACTCTAGGTTTACCTCTAACTCTTGATGGCGCAAGATGAATTATTTGATTAACCCTGAGTTAGTTGTTAACTCCGAGTGTTAACCAATGAATGTGCAAGTGGGCCTAAGAGTTTTACTTTCGATATAAGCTGCCTCCAATGGCTATCAAAGACACCTTTGTCCTATTGTTTTCCCTCAGAATCATACCCAATATTTTGAAGCGGATATGCTTACAACTCCCCTTTGCAATAAAAACGTCTATTGAATGGCTAGTCTAGTCGTCTAGATGCAGTCTAAGGGAACCAGACATCTTTTGTTGTACTGACCTTAGCTTATTTAATTTTCAAGTTGAAGGTTCCCCTTTATTCATGTTAGTTTCTAATAATAGTGTACTGTTGATCGCACGTCGGTGGTAAAACTTTGACCGTGAGCTGGCCTAGCGTAGTTCAGTTTGACAACGTTCAAAGGTTAGGTCCATCGTTTATTTTCGAAAAAAAAAAAATTTGTCGAATTAAACGTGACTGTGGAACAAGAAAGCGACGCAATTAGTGCGTCAATCTGTAATAATTTAGGTGGAAATATAAATCAATTTCTATTGGTCGATAGTCACATTTTATTCGCTATATTTCGGTTTTTTCGAAGATAAACTATGGAACCTTTCAACGTTGTCAAACCACGGAGTTTGAACAGAATAAGAGGCCAGGTTATACTGGTTTTCTTACTATGACATGCGGCCTACTGTACGTCTGGATCGGGGAAACCCTCAATAGCCTAGCTAGCTAATTCAAGGTGTCCTATATTGAGATAGGTTATAGCATTAGAAGGTAACTCGGTCGACGGGAACTATTCATAACACAGCTGTTTGAGATGAATGCGCAGGTTAACTTTTGTTCGTTTCTTTAGTCTGGACTGGGTTTATAGGATTTTTTTTCTGTAGGACACAAACTTTTGTTGATTTTTCAATAAACTTTAGTTACAACTGCTATTCAGTATCTATTTTGAGCCTATATCAATTTAAGAATTATGGAGGCAAAATATTGCCAGTGTGGAGGGTGGCAATCTGTCGCAGTACAATACAATTTTCGGAGTTTCATCAGTTTTCCTCTATAGTCATATTTCTGAAGTTTTTTTTAACCCAGTGATTGAAAGGCAGCAAATCAATGTTGTCACCAATAATGCATTATATACGTCCAAATCAGTAAGTATGCTTGGAAACAAGGATTTTGCTTACAATATTATTTTAGTACAGATATAAGACAACGATGAAACAACATCACCCTGACTACACTCCTAAAAAGTTGCTTTTAAAAAGGGTTCGAATGTTTTGACAGATCAATCCACCTCGTTCGAATGCTGTGGCATCTCCAATTCGATACACCTTCCCCTGCCAGCAATTACCATATGGCCAGGCTAAATATAGCCAGGATAGTATGCACCATAGTCACACTTACGGATCCCACATGTTCGCAAGATGTTGGAGCCTTGGAGTTCGCCTTACTGAGCGGATTGCCGCGAAAAAACAAGTCATCTTGAGTTACAGGATGCACTTTTGAGTATTAGGCGCAACACTCGTCTTACTTCACTAATCCAAAGTCAGTTTAATGTTTCGTTGTTCGAGTTACATTTTAATTGTGGTCTTTTAAGATAAACGCCAAGCGGGCCCCGTCTAAAAAGGATGCTCATATATTTTTATGACTAGAAAAAAAATTGTGTTCATACTTTTAAAATACTTAAAACTAACTTC
This sequence comes from Fissipunctia ypsillon, assembly GCA_947568875.1. NCBI lineage: Eukaryota > Metazoa > Arthropoda > Insecta > Lepidoptera > Noctuidae > Fissipunctia > Fissipunctia ypsillon. Next base: position 17,247,077 of record OX387651.1, read on the forward strand.
CTATTTAATTGGTTTCTTAGAATGCAAACGCCTATAAGATCTATCGGAACTCATGTAACATTCACCGGCGTATATGTTGCCTTATTATTTGATCAGGCGCTTGATATATCTCTTCGTATCCTAGCTGACGTCTTTTAATAAATTGTATACAGCGTTCTTTTCCATATTTGTGCATTAAATTGGCAATGAATATATTAGGTAAAATGCATACGAAGCTTTTACTATCCAACTTATTTTCAATACTCTCTCAGGTATCAAAGTCCTTAGTTTTCGGCTGAGCAACTAACAGCGAGTCTCCAGAACTAGATTTAGTAAGACAAGGCGTTTCAAATATCTAAGTCTTCAACCTTTTAAGGAAATATGCACAGCATTGTGCTACAGTCAATCCTTCGTCATTCCCAATAACCAGCACCACAGCACAATGTACAATGATTGAATCGACTAAAGAATTTCATTTTAGCAGTCCACTGTTGCTGTAAGGACCGTCATATGCATAATGAATCATCAATAATTTAATTAATCATCTAAGTATCGTTTTATTAATTACCCATAAAGGTACCCCTTTTTAACATACCTAAAACGTAGGGGAAAGTCACAGGTAGCAATTAATTCTGTCATCATTATGTAAACATCCGTTAGTCGCCACCTGTGATGGACAGACAGCTACATCAAAGGCTAATTTTAGTAACAGATTCATAAAATTAACTTTTTTTCACTTTAAATTTGCATCATCTAGCCAGTCCACATCCAGCTAGTTTCCTTCCACAACAGACAGGACCAAAAGGTCGACCGTCGAGTCGAAAATGTCTGGAGGAGCTACTCCATGAAGACACAAATGAAGGGCGACGTTCCTATCTCACTAAACCGCAAGCTCGTTGACATGATTATGTATCCTGCATATCCCAACCTATGACGCTCAGATTTGGTCTTTGACCGAGGATCAGAAGTCTAAACTCAAGGTTTGCCAGAGAGTGATAGAGCGTAGTATCTTAAAAATCAAACTCACCGACCAAATTCGCAACACCATAATACGTTCCAATACAGGTATCGCTGATGTTGGTGATAAGTCTGCGAGTCTGAAATGGGACTGGGCGGGTCACACATAAAGGATGCATCCAGACAGATAGGCCAGGATCGTCACACAGTGGGTGCCTGAAGACGGGCGTCGTCACCGAGGCAGACCTAAAAAACGCTGGCGTGATGATTTGGACTCAATCCTAACCGACTGAACAGAGAAGGCATAGCATAAAGAAAATTGAAAAAATATGGGGGAGATCACACACACACACACATAGACATAGAACAGACAGACATAGACAGGATAGACATAGACATAGCTTAAAAGGAAAACAATTGTATCATTTACTGGATCTACTACCATTGACAACCTCGCTATCAATAACAACAGTACACACAGTACAGTTTTAACAGTACTTACCAAATGATGTAGTCATTCTACAGCCTGGCCCAGGCCTTCCTGATTAATGTGGCTGTGCTTCAGCGTCACTGCGACAAATCCATAGCATTAACTTAGCTAGTGGATCTAGCTAGCTAGGATAATGGTCTATTCCAAAATCTAATGAAAGTGTAAATAAACCCTGTCCAGGTTCAATTCTTACGCAATCGTTCACTAAATGGAATATAACACATTTCATCTCTAATTAGAAAGTTTCAACTGAATTTATATTATGTTGTTTTTGAATGTTTTTTTTTTTAAATAAAATTATTAAATTGTAATTGAAAAATCAAAGACGACAATTGAGATTATAAAATTAACCTCAATTTTTACCTGAAAAACATCTATAAGATGATTTAAAATTAGAATTTCGGATTTCGGGTTTAATTATACCAAAATTAATCAAATCGAAGCACGCTATTTGTAAGTGGCACTACAAATTGGCATCTAAAGATACGTTTTCTGATGCAGTTGTTTACATTTTCATCAAATACTTTTAGAACAGACTACAGTAGAATGTAGTGTGTACCTCCCTCCCCAAAGATGAATTATTTATTCCAAATTAAAACTTTATTGCAAAAAAAAACAACCGACTTCTAAACAAAAACTACAATGTGAAAATAGTTATTTATGATACTAGTGCGATAAGTTGGTTTTTACAAACGAGTAGACGAATGTAAGCCCTCGGCGAAGTCGAGTGCTTACATTCGTCTACTCGTTTGTAAAAACCAATTTCCGCAAGTGTGTCACTCAACTTTTACAACACATTTGCGAGAAAACAGTACAATAGGCAATGAAACAAACTTTTTCATTAGACTATTTTTAATAGCAAATAATAAATATTACAGATAAGACACTACTCTTGGAAATTGATAGTAAAATTTGAACACTTATTGAAATTCAGTGAAATTTGGTGTTTTGGAAACTTAACTGACTGGCTGACATTATTAATCTCACACGTACTGTGTTGAACGGGAGAATGTGGTGTAAACGTCGGTGACGACGGCGTTGACGGCGGAGCTTGCAGCGGCGGTGGTGGTGACTGGACGTTTTCGCGCGAGGTAGAAGGGCGCGGTTCCACAGGATTATTTTATATTTACAGACTTTGATATCTTGTTGCCTATTTCAATGTTATTGTGCACCGAGTCTTCTCCGTGGCGTTTCAGTGTAATGATATCGGCTCCGGATTTCGCTAGTAATATTGCAGAAAATCCGGCTGGTTAGCCGGATTTTCCAATTTCAAGAACGTGGCTATTTCTTTTGGTACACTACCGATTTTTAACGCCAACTACTTGTCGCTTGCATTTACCGTTTTGGTACTTCTGAAAGAATCTGTTACTCTTTGCGTTTGTAATTCTTGGAGCTTGATACTTCTTGACAATTGCGTAAAACTCACCATATGTGGTCCATGAACGAGGGATTTTGATTTTTGTGTCAGGTATCTTGGACAAGTAATAAGTCCCCATAGTTTTCGATATCGCTCACATTTATGTTGCCTAATTCTCGTCGTTTGCACGCCCCAGATATACCATAAATTAATATAGCCTGTAATAAAAGAAGTAATTTAAGTATGCTTTATTTAGTTCTATACAGATAAATGACCAAATTAGCTATCAAATATAGGTACCTACCTACTAAATAAAGCATTCCCTAATAAACTATTATAGCAAATAAGTATGTAAGTGCCCACAAAAAGACTTAAAGTTTTGAAAATGTACCTTAATTACTAAATATTTTTCATCTGGCGCGACATTAAGGAATTTTTCTACGTTAGCTGCAGTGAATACTTTTGATTTCTTGCTTATATAGCCATCGGACTATCGTTTCAAAAATACAGTATTTTGTTCAATCTATGTCATTATTGGTAATAAAGAACTTTTTAACATTGTATTTATTGACCACATTGAGGACGGCTTAAACTTCACACCACTTCACTTCATTGAAACAGGCCGTCAAAACATTTTCAGAGAGTCAAAGTCAATCAAATAAATCGGAGTCTTCCAGGCGGCAAGAGATCATTTTCTGCAATTTGCGCCTAACTCATTATATCAGGTGGAGTAGATTCCATATTAATATCGGATTCCTCGCTTGAACTCGTTTTATTATTTTGTTAATAGACATCAGTCGGAAAGTCGCAACAATCTTTGACGTTTTTAATAAGAAAATGGCGCGAATTTGCAAATGGTGCCACGTACACGTGATGAAAATTAGAACTACATCTTTCGTCTCATTTTCTCTTTAGTATTAAAGTGAGACAAACGTATTGAGCAAAAGCGCTTCCATGGAGGTTCGATCATTCAGCTTATTTATTCTCGTAATGTGAAACTCCTTGGTGGAATTCTTTCAATTTTTTATGGAAATTAAAAAAAAAACCGTAGAGGATACGCACGGCGCTATACAACAGAATATGCGGTAAAACAGGTACAACATAAGTGAGAGTACCTATTTTACCGCGAGTTCCGTTGTATGGTGCGTAATTTTTAACTTTCGATCAATGGATACAGGCTTTGTAAATGCACTTTTTGAGCAAATGTGTTGAAAATAACTATAATTTCGGAATTCAGTGTCTTTGGTTTTGTATTTTCGTTTTTACCGACTTCCGAAATTTAAGTTGTTTTTCACTTTGTAGTGTTTTTATTTCGGAAGTCGGTTGTTTTTTTGCAAAAAAGTTTTTATTTTTCCCTTTTCCCACACAAAGTCGTATACCACTACTTGCAATGCAAATAACGCATTGCAAGTAGGGGTATAAGTGACAGGAAATTATTATAACTTTATCAACGTACACTAAGTGCAAAAAATACACATTATTAGAGCTAACACAAAAACCACTCAGCAGAACTTGACTAAATTTACATGGGACCAATTTGAAAATATATTCCTTCAAATAAAACAAGAATTTTTAAAATCGGTTTATAAATGATGGAGTTCTGAGGTAACAAACATTAAAAAAAATACAACCGAATTGAGAACACCTCCTGTTTTGAAGTCGGTTAAAAAACCAGATCTTGCTTAACAGTGTTCATTGCCGGTCTAAATTGGGTACAAGATGAACCTCATGTACTTAGTAATTAATGATACCTCCATGAGTCGACCTTTGAACCTTTACCTCTGTGCGCATCCAAAATCCCGTTTCTAAATCACACTATTTCAACAACTATTGTGCCCACCAAAATTAAACTCTACTACACCAATATTAAGAATCAAAACAGTCTAACAAACTAGTATGCAGTTGTACTCGTAATGTAACAATGGTCTTGCTAGGATAGTGGCGCGTGCCACGACACAAAAGCTAAAGGGCACGCAGCTGGCGTGGGTGTATGTACACACACACACACAACCCCCGCATACAATCAGATCGGTTAGAAAAAAAGCTAATTATTTGTATATAAGAGATACCTAAGTTGTTTTGAATAGGAGAGGCTTCATTGAGTTAAAATAATAATCTGTAAGTAATAGTAATTTAATTTCAGAGTAAAAAGAATTGAAGAGTTTTGAGCATTACTTTCACTGAGAACATAAAAGTGATATCAATTTTATATTATTTTTCGAGGTATCAGGAAAGATGATAATCAATAGATGAAAATTTTGCAACTTTAATTAGGGACTTACGTTGCTTACATCTATTACTAAGGATTTATAGCTCTAAGCAGCAATACAATATAATAATATTAGTACTTTTAGCCATGGCTTACTTAAATTCCGTTACCAACCCCATGCTCCAGCGCAATGATTTCGGAGTTCCATTCAAACACGCGAATGGCTCGATTTTAGCTCGATTACTGCACCATGTGTGAACTATCTATGTATGTGTGGGTATATATAACATAATAAATAAATGTGTTGGTGTGTAACTGCAACTTACACACACAGACATACTAGTAACTGGGTGCGACACCCCATGAAAATTATATTGTCCTTTAGGCTCTTCAGGTTTTGGGGCATCGTTGTGGTTCACAGCGGAGAACGTTCCTGATTTCAATACTGATTTGTTTAAGTATTATATAGAACAACAGGTAAAATTTGTTCTAGATTTTTTATAGTAAAACACCAATTTGGAAATAAATTACCAAAAATCTTCTAATACTAGTATTTTTATTGATGAAAAGGCCTCCAGAAAACTACGTTAAATGGTATGGTAATTGTATGGTGTGGTTTAATTATAATATAACAAACTACACGGGTACTGTAAAACATGAAGCAGATATAGAGTGCCATAATCCTACGCAAAATAAAACATTTCCGAGTGCAAATTGTAATACCTTCCGCTCGAATAAATCTGAACTGGAACGCTGCCCCATTCCGCCCTTTGAAAGAGCATGTGTGCAACTAGTAAACGTAAGTACCCCTGTTGATCCCCCCGCGAGCCACCCCAGGTGCGTCCGCGCGGCACGCGCCATTCCTGTCGCGGCCGGCGCTCTGACGCCATCGCCATCGTCCTACTCCACTTTACTAGAAAACAGTTATTTTCTACGTGATCCAATCTTACCAAACTCCGCAACTAATCCAAAATAAACAATCGTAACATGTGAAAACAGCAACTCATCGTGCCGAAATGAGTTCCATCGGCGTCGTCGTCTTCCGCAACTCGCCGCTCGGCAAAGCGCAGGTGCTCCAAGAATCCGTGAATAATACCGTGAACATAACAAACAATGATGCCATTCAAAACTCCACACGTGAAATTATTATAGTGAGAAAGAAGCCGAAGATTCAATCTGTACCAGCGACCGTTTCAGTGACGTCATTAGTGCGTGCTGCTGAGCCTATAACGTCACAAGCTTCAGCGGCTAAGAAACCTCGGCCTTGCGAAAATAGCGCGGAAGAATCAGTGCGGTCACCAACACCTCTTGCAGTTGCTCGTCGAAATGCGCGCGAACGTAACAGAGTGCGCCAAGTTAATGATGGGTTTGCCGCTCTGCGTAAACACATCCCCGAAGAAGTTGCATCAGCTTTCGAAAATGCTAACTCCAACCGAGGTGCTAACAAGAAGTTAAGTAAAGTGGAAACGCTGCGCATGGCGGTCGAATACATACGAAACTTGGAGAGTTTACTGAACATCGGTCATGATAAGGAAAATTCATCACACCCATCAATGGAATCATTCCCGTCTCCAGCGTCTTCATCTCCGAGAGAGAATAGCCAAGAAAGAAGTTACTACTCATTACATTCTCCCGCTGTTGAAGACGATGATATGGATGAAGATGAACTGGATGGGTCTATGCATCTTCCTCGACAGCAATATGTTGACTTACAAGCAACTGAGCAATTTCAGTTAGTGGCTACTCCGAACTTATACGAGGAAGAGGAAGGTGCTGGACAGCCTCTAACTCCTTCATCCGACCTTCTTGGACAAGAAGATATAAATCCTCATCTATTGGAAGGACATTTTGCATTCCCGAATTCAGCAGAACAGTTTACAGTGATTCCGGAACGACATTACCTGAATGAGACTGATGTGCCAGTGAGCGAAAGTGATTTTGAGGTTAAATATTCTGCCATAATGAATCAGCAACTGCATCATAATTTCACTGAAGAGACCAGTCTGCCTTCTATTGATCCTGGGTTAATTTTAACTCACAATGAGTACAAATTCAAGGCAGAAGATCACACTTTCGTTGAAGACCAATTCAATGACGATACGGAACTAAAGAGAGAACTTCCTGATATTCAAGTGACACCGGAAGACAGAGAACAGTTTGAAGAAACCCTAAAATGGTGGCAGGAGAAAACTAGACAAGCACGATCGCTGAAAAACAACACTAACAAGAATTAACTTAAGGATTTATAGTAGCTTTTGTGTAGATAAATGTAATTCAAGATATTTATTGCGATAGAAGTATAGTGTAGTAAAACGTATCATACAGCTGTTAGTGCCAAAGTCGGTTGAGGGCGCAGGCGCAAGGTGTGTCGTAACGGTCGACAGACGAGCCTGCACTTCAAGCTTTGTACATGTGTTATTTATATATTATTCTAGTAATTTTACATAGTTTAATAACTGTCCAGTGTGTCGTAAAACAGAGAAAAGCTCTTATGAATAGTTAAAATATTGTAAATACGAGTCTCACAGGGCACCTCTTAATACAAATCGAATATTTTAACTTAGTGCCTTCTATTTTAATAAACATTGTGATGTTAGATAATAGTTATTTTACGACAATAAATGAATTAGTTCCTGTATAATACTGTTTTTAATTTAAATACCTGATGTTGCCCTTTATTTATGTGTCATGTATTGTGTACCTATATATATTGTTGGGAGATCCTAAATATTTAAAAAATAAATTAAACAATTTTAATGAAATTCTGTGATTTTTCTAGATGACTGAAAAGTAATTATCAATTATGGAGGTAATGTAACCTATTCAAAGAAAACTTAAATTGACTCAGGCCTTATAAACGTTCCCTTACCCTAATTTATCGATTGCTAATGATCTAGTGAGCCCATTTACAACCCACTCCCTTAATACCAACCCCATTGAGACAAAGACTCTTATGCTAATGCAACCAAATCATTTGACAGTAAATGACCTACTTAAAACGCTTTGCAGCTTAACATAAGCCGCTACGGTCGACTTCACCGTTGTCTAAATCTCTTGTTAACTGAGAACTGTTTTAAATATTTTACGCTTCATTCTATTTTCAAAGTTCTGTTTTAGTTTTTAGAGGTACTTAATATACACTTACCAATAGACATAAACACAGTTAATAATGATGAAGAAATCTTCAAGTTACTCTTCCATAAAATTATTCATATTGTAGCATCATACAACAACTTTAGAACTTTTAGACGTCATACAAAACTTCTTGAAACTATAATTAATGTTCTTTCTCTCAGAATTTTACCCACAAAGTTTTCGTCAAAACCAAAATCTTAATCTCCAGTTAACGAAATCGGTGGAGCCAGCCCAAAAACCCGAGCCGTTAACGGTAAGGCGATAGCGCTATTATGATTGTAATGTGCCGCCGTTATCCCGAATAAAAAATACCAAGTTTCAAGGGAGAACCACAAACGGGTTGATTACAGCTTGGGTCGAGCTTACAGATTTGATTTTTGTGTAGTTGATTTAAAGTTATTCAAGTTCATTCTAACTGTCGGTTTTAATGTTGATTCGAACACTTTGTTGTGAATTTTGTTTGGGATTTAGGAACTTGGACTGTGTTTTAAAATTAGGACATTTTGCAGAAATGTTGTATTAACTCGAACTGATGGGGTTATATGAGTTAGTTGTTACTGTAAAATTGCAACATTCATCTCAGTATTCAAACTACGTCCTTGATCCCCAACATTTACATCAGAATGTTATTTACCGTGCTTGACAACTTGATTCCTTCAGTTAAATAACGGAAGTTTCGCTACCGAAGAATGCAATGAATTTCAAAGTTGGTAAACATGAAAGTTCACCTATTTCTTCCTACGTTTGTTTCGTTCCGCACGCTCCTTGTATCCGGGCCGGTAAGAATGTTAATTTCTCCCATTTTTTTTTTTTACATCAAAATATCGCCATATTTTATGGGGTAGTTGCACGCTATTTTGACTTCCATTTAAATATTTTCCGCTTCATTCGCCATGCGCTGTTTCAAATGATTAAAGTTTTTGATGCACATGGGTGAATATCGATCATAGTTAGCAAGTATGTTTCCGCTTCGTAATAGTGCTACAAAATTCAGAATAATACTGTACTGAGAAAGTAACTAAATAAATAATACCTCATCTGGTGAATGGTACAGTGAGGCATTTAAACAATTTTAATAGCATTATTTGCGTTACAATCTAGCTAAAGCCTTAGTCAAAGATGTTTAACTATGACTTCATTAGTCACAATAATTACTAGACAAATAAAACTAACTAGCACAACATGATTCATTTGTCTGATGAACTTTTACGACCCTTTACTTATCACAATTATTACAGCTAGGAGCTTGTCTTGAAAAAGGGCGAAAAAAAAATAATTTTCAATCTAACTATAGATAGGCGACATACCCAAGCAAGTCCTTATTGTAAGGTCACCGGAATATTTTTAGTTGCATTTTTAAAGACAACGGTAGACGGCTTCTCTTTTCAAAATGCTAAGAACACATATTTTCTTGAGCAAGTGGCTATACAAGTGTCCTCTTAGACCGATATCTTTACACCGTTATCTGCAGTTTAGTTTAACGAACGTTTATTTAAACTATCATTATCTGCGTAGATTATTACTGCACTTAAAACGCTTTGAGACCCGTTTTGTGGAACTCTGTTACTCCTTTTTAGTGTTAAGTAACAAGTGCATGTTCTGTAGATAGTGTCTTTAACGTTTTAATTACGTTCCAAAATGCTATTATTTCTTTGTCATTTTTTATTGATAAAGGTTGAATTCTATTGGTTAATTAACTCTTTCCATAATGTTAATGCTACTAGGTACTGTAATGACCAGCCACGATACACAGGCAGGTCACTACGTAGATTGTCTGTAGGGTCTCGACTTCGAGGTGTGTTGGGGACTCTACGTAGAAATATGTAAATAGGAACACGGTTGCACTGTCAATCTGATTTATTTGCTTATATGAAAGCAACAATATATTATATTAGTAGGGCTAGTATATCACTGACTCGACATAAAACAATATGACTATACGTCATAATTTTCACATATTCTAAATTCCAATTAAAACCAGTGTTTGTCTTATCAGCCAATGTCATAATCCAAAGAGGATTCATGCGGAAGGCAGGCTCAACTAAGGCCTCTACAGTACTATGCAATTGTTTATCTCTTCTATTGGATTATTTTAAAGTTTATCAGAATACTTTCTCTCCAACTTGTATCGGCGTTAAACCTGACTTATTGAGTACTAATTCTGGTTAAAGACGTTTAATTCTCATAAAGAAATACATTTCACTTATATGAGAACAAATTTATATTATAAAAATTAATCACTGTCCTTCGACACTCGGACTTACAATAAATCTAACTTATATTACTATACATATCATTAATTACCGTTTATATACTCGTATATTGTACGTTGGCACTAATTAATTACTAAACATAACATAACATCACGCCTTGTTTCCCCGAAGGGTTAGGCAGAGGTGTACCTATAGTATACACCCACAAATTAATTACTAAAGTCTGCACTATATCTACGTAGGTATAATTGCACGTGACAAAATTCTTTAATGCAATAAATTAAGTCAATAATCAGGTTATGCGATGCGTGGGAATGTCGGGGCCCTTGCATCACAAAACCTACGAGGAAGATATCCTGATCGATGCCGCACGGAAAAAAGTCCGTTACGAGCCGCTATGCCTTTTGTTGTCATGCGTATAGCGCGCGTCACAAGACTTGATACTTGAACTAGAGGGGCAATTCCCGTATTTAAAAGAACGTTCTCATTCTAATATAAATATGTCAAAAATGTTATGGGGTTTTTGATAATAATTGTAGCTAAAATGAAATTGCTACTAAATTTTAAACGATTTAATCACGGGAGGTATTAGTCTTCTGATTATCAAAAAGTTTTAATGCTAGATATAAACTAATCTTCAGCTATTTAGTAACACCGAATTTTTATTGCTGTCGCACCTATAAATGAAGCTATTCCCGGCTTGTTTTATAACTGCAATTAAACATTGTATCATATTTTGATGTCGTAAATATTGATATAAAACAAGATTTGCATTGTAATCTTTCAGCAATATTAACTGATTATTTTCAATATAAATAAGTCTAGAATAAATATAACACTTGCTGTTTTTAGGGTTCCGTACCTCAACAAGAAAAACGGAACCCTTTTAGGATCGCTCTTGTGTCTGTCTGTCCGTCCGTCTATCACAGCCAATTTGCTCCGAATCTAATGTACCGTTTAAATTTAAATTTGGAACACCAAACCCAAACACGAACGTGTATCGTAAATAAATGAATTTTGAATATGGGGGTCACTTTTGGGGGACAAATAAGAAAATTGATTATTACCTAAACCTTGAATTTCTTAACAAAACTTTCCAAAGACGTTAAAACTCTAAAGATCAAGACTATTCGGCCGCCCTTTACAGCAAAGTAAAGTCAAAGAAGCTACCCTATTGTTGTATAATATTTATTCTTGCGTGGATCTCCCCGAAGTCTTTCGGCGAGGTCGTGGCCATTGTCGCAGGGTTCATGGGAACCAGCAAAAAATGGGCTTTACCTTTAGGGTACTACCGAATTCACTAAAGAAACTGAATAAGCACTTTTTCTACACAACGATCGCGCTTCCACGTGTTCCAAGATTAGGACGACGTATATTTTTGTATTAATAATCTGTGCATCTTATGCAAAGACCCTCGGGGCAGAACGTGAAGACTTGTACAAAAAATGTCTGCTTGTTTATTTAATTAACAAAGATGACATTCTTTTGCAAGAGCAAATCCTTTTGCACGTGAATAGCTCTGTCACGCCTTGTCATACTTACGAAGTTACGATCTCAAAACCAAATTTTGCCTCCAACGAAATGTTTCTATAGTGTATCTTCAGTTACCTTGTACCTGTCATGTAAATAGTGGACATATAACTAGACTTCAGAAATCTCGTTACACAATCTTACTATTTTCGAGTGTTTGACTAAGATATCTTGACACTGATAGTTTGATTTAACTAAGACTTCAAGGCCACAGTATGTACTGTGGCCTAGATTATGTGTTGTGAGTATGTACTGTGGTAGATTTCTAAAAGCAAACATGTGAAAGCAAACCTGATGATATAATTTATGTTAATTGATCAAAATCCAAACTTAATAATTCCGAGTGTTCAGAAAAAAATGACTGTGTTTTTCCTTTACTTTCTTTTAAAAACTATCTAGGTCTTCAGAAATCTTGAAAACTAAGAAATATAGACGGTTGAACTCCTGTAGCACTAGATAGTATTTCTTTTTCAAGTCTTCAAATAAATAAATATGTAAATAAAAACACTAATAGTGTTATTGGGTTTTTCCATCTGGAATTTCTCAGTGGCAGCCCGGAGTCTGGATTTGTGCCCGGTTGATGGCAATAGGCTCGTCCCCTATTACATGGGACTTAAACATAACTGGTGAAATGTGGGTGTACTTACTTAATATCATGCCTGTAAAGGCGTGATGTTATGTTATGTTAAAACACTAATAGTGCCAACAAAATGTCATTACCTACGTAATCAGACGATAAGACGTCAGCACTTATTGCAAATGTATTCATGAAGTGCAAGGTCCAAGGTGCTTCTTAATTCAATATTCTATTTAGTCATGTCGCCTTTGTTGCCTCACAGTTGCAACTCTATTTTACCTCAAAAAATCTAAGAACCGAATTAACGAAACGCAACAATATACATATCTTTTTGTGTTTCCGACATGGGGCCAGATTGTTTGAGATAGTAGACAGTGAAATTACGCCAGGTTCCCGCCAAAGTCCTGGCACTGACGCCATACGGCATGCGCGGGCGCAGCACGACCATCTGGCGATCAACGGAGATTCAACAAAAACTACAAATTAGCTCTGACTGAGGAAAAAGTTTGAGTCACGGTGGCATATGCTTTTGTTTGCTCATAATTAGTGTAATTCTATTGATGGTAAACAAACACATGCGTTGCTGATGGGTTTTATTAGGTTTATTTTGGACTGCATCAGCTACAGAGGTTATCGTTACTTAGATATATCATAATTTAAGCCTACTGATGAGTTGCAGACAGGATTTTTTTTTATGTAGAAATTGGAGAAGCCTATGAACACTTACCAACCACGTCACGGTCTAAGCTTTGGATCTTTTTCTTGGTACTATATCATAAAATCCCAGTAGATAACAATTTCCCCAAGCCTCCTTGAAATCCCAGACCCTTATGATATAAGTACTTACATAATAATCAGTTAAAAGAAATAAAGATGTATTGACCTATGTAGTTAATCAATTTACAAATACCAACATAAATCAATGTTTAGGTACTTAATAGACACTAGTGACTAAATTTATAACCGGTAGGTACCTACTTATGTATGACCGATCAACAATCTTTAAAGCTCCTGCAAACAGGCGCGACACGCGACCCGACACAAAGGCACCGCTGACATTGCAAGAGGGCGTTGTTGGTAAACATTTGTGTTTTTTTCATGAAATCGGATTGAAAAAACAAGATGGCGGCGTTAGTTCCGATTTTGGCCGAGCGCCGAAAGATTTTTGTACTACTATCAGTATCTGTACCCTGTATTAATAATAAAGCTGGAGAGTTTGTTTTGTTTTTGTTTGTTTGTTTGAACTTGCTAATCTCTGGAACTACCAGTCGGATTTGAAAAATTCTTATTGCATTTGAGCCCCATTGTTGCGGAAGCCTATAGGCTATTTAACATCACGCCTAGTATACTTAGAAGTCCAGCAAAAAGAAAAAGTCAGAAGGAACGCTAAGCAAAAATGAAGTAATAGCGTGAGCAGGCGATGCAATGCGACGGAGTGGGTCAGGGGAATAAGAAATTTCACGCGGAAGAAGTCGCGGGCAGAAACTAGTACATTATACAAATATACAAGTAATAAATAAACATTTAGTAACTACAACGTCGATATTCAGTGCTTTTTATCAGCCTAAAATCCATCAGTCTAGTACCACTGGACTGATAAGTTCCACTGAACTATAAAAGAATCGAAGTCATCTCTTGTCTTGAAAAATCATTGCTGTGTGAATTGTGTTTTTGTGTAGTAAATAAATTACTTATAAATACATAAATGGAGTGAGTCATCGTCGATATAAATTATATTATATTAGAAATCTCGTTTATCTTTAGTAAATGTTACAAAATCTAAAAATACGCATATTCGTGTCATAGGTACCCAAAATGGCTGCTATGTACGTAGGTAAATAATAAATAAATCTTCATTTGTGTTCTACATAACATGAATTTCGATAGAATCAAGATCTTAAAATTGGAATCACGGATATAAAAACTAAATTAATTGTTGAAGTTTATGGCTTATATTATATACTAGCTTCCGCCCGCGACTTCGTCCGCGTGAAATTTCTGGTTCCCCCGACCCACCCCGTCGCACCGCATCGCCTGCCCGCGCTATTACTTCGTTTTCGCTTAGCGCTCGCACTTACTTTTTTTTCTTTTTGCTCGGCTTCTAAGGGTCTTAGCGTAATGTTACATACCCTATAGGGTATGTAACATTACTACAAGGCTATAGCCTTCCTCGAGAATTGGACTTTATAATCAAAAAAGAATTTTTCAAATCCGACTGGCAGTGACAGAGATTAGCACGTTCAAACAGTCAACAAAAAAATTAAATGTGTCGGTAACTGATAGACTATGCGCATTTTTCTTACTTTAAGCATTTTTATGCCCATCGTAATTTCTAAGCGGAAGGTCCGATTCGAATAATTTAAAAAGGACTTTACATGTATTTAATCAACCTTGATTATGAAACTATTTATTTGGATAAGGATTAGTACCAGGTTTATGAAAACAGCTTCGCAAATAATGCATTATTTGTAACAAATTTGATTACCATTAAAAAAGTTATAGTGAGCCAACCTTAAATGATAGACATATGCCATTGCCGACTTTTTTTAAGAACTTTTTAAGGGAAACAATTTTGTCATACATGATTTTTACGTAACTTTAACCGTTTACGCAGCGCACGCAACGGAATCTCTGAAAAGGAATAAATTTTCCCCATTCTTGCAACATGTTTCATTGAAGCTC
Organism: Fissipunctia ypsillon; assembly: GCA_947568875.1. Taxonomy (NCBI): domain Eukaryota; kingdom Metazoa; phylum Arthropoda; class Insecta; order Lepidoptera; family Noctuidae; genus Fissipunctia; species Fissipunctia ypsillon. The sequence continues at coordinate 17,262,206 of OX387651.1, forward strand.
AGCTCCTATTGGTCGTAGCGTGATGTTATATAGCCTATAGCCTTCCTCGATAAATGGGCTATCCAACAATAAAAGAATGTTTCAATTCAAAGCAGCAGTTCCTGAGATTAGCGCGTTCAACCAAACAAACAAACAAACTCTTCAGCTTTATAATATTAGTACAGATTACGCTATGTTATGTAAGTATATGCTAACTAAAACTGACCGATCAGAGCCTTAGAGATGAACAAGAATAAAAACATTGAAATACATGTTTTATTATTTCAAACAAAATCAAATAGTGTCTGTACCCGTAAAAATGCTAACCACCAATGCATATTTAAAACTATAAGCATTACGAAAGACCCAATTATGGTACTCAAAATAGAACAGGCTGAAACGAGTCATGTGTCTCTCGACGGAAACATGCTGTCCGGTATTATATGTTACATAAAGGTTTAGGGTACTTTTACTACCATATGGTAGATTACCATAACTCACACGGTGTTTAATATTCAGTCAGTTTCATTATAATAATTGTATTCGTTCATAGACTTAAATCCTTTATTTTTTTCGATGGCAACAGTACTACACCCTACTACGAGTGTCGTAGGAGTTTTCAACGTTGGAAATGATTTAACTACATGAGCCATGACACCCACTACTACTAGCATGAGGTCCTGGGTTCAATTCCCAGGTCGGGCAGTGTTATTGGGTTTTTTCTATCTGGAATTTCTCAGTAGCAGCCCGGAGTCTGGATTCGTGCCCGGTAGATGGCAATAGGCTCGCCCCCTATTACATGGGACTTAAACATATCTGGCGAAATGTGGGTGTACCATAGTACACCTCTGCCTAACCCTTCGGGGAAAAAGGCGTAATGTGATGTTATGTTATGATTTAACTAGTAACTTTTAATTTTGCATGGGATTACGCTTTTCTTTTTTATTATGTTAATTCCAAAAATTGGGTGAATTTTTATTACAAATGGGCGTGCTGAGGGAGCGGGACACAGCGGGTTAGAGCGGCAGGACAGAGAAAGACCAAACGCTCAAGTTCATTCGGTCAGGGAAGCCCCTTAAATGCTTTTCGGAATTATCTGTTCAAATAGTCTGCACTTAACTTCCTTGGCGTTTTAGCAACACACATATCTTTCAGTATGTCGTTATTGTACAGAGTGACTTTTGTGACTTGTGTTGACTCGTTCAAAGCACTAATTAGAGAAAGGGTTCATAAGATTATCGTTTATCTAGAAACAAAAAAGATCTCTAATATCAAAGGAACAAGCGCTTTTCTGTTGTTTATTCGTACTAAATATTCAACGTTTGCCTGAACAATACTGACATATGACATTATGCAAATATTATGTGAAAAAAGAGTTCATAAAACGCAATATTAATTCAATTTTATTCATATTCATGTTTTGTTTGTAGAACATAGGTAAACAAAAAAGTACAGATGTCAATATTTTATTAACCAAATAAATGCTATGTCTTGCCGTCAGCGGCGCACAAATGTATTCTAATTATAATTTCTAATTAATTAGTAAATACCACAAGACATTCTTACATAAAACTAAATTATAACAATTCAAAATTAATATATAAAAACATTCGTTATTCCACTATATTAAACATAACAATAAGTCATCATAACAATATATTATACTAAATTTAAAAAAAAAAACTTTAGACCTCAATTAAATTTAATAAAACATTTAAATTACTAACAAGGGAAAATTTATTAAATAAAATAATTAGAAAATGTCAATAAATTATAATTTGTTGTCTAGGTACTCATTGATTGTGTAATATGCTTTTTTAATTAATAAATTAAGAACAGCCTTTTTGAAATCGTGTACTTGTTTTAACCCAACCATACAATAGCAAACATAGGTCTTAAATAACACATAGTATCACGCCTGTAATCCTCGATGGGTTAGGCGGAGATGTAGGTACCTATAGTTCACGTACCAATAATTCGCCAGTGTAATAGGGGGCGAGCCTATTGCTATCAACCGGGCGGGCACAAATCCAGACTCCGGGCTACTACTCAGAAATTCCTGATGGAAAAACCCAGTAACACTTTGCTTGGTCCAGGAATCGTATCTAATATTAATACTTAATAACCTTAATATAAAGAATAAACCAGGGCAGCATGTGGCGAGCTGTTGGGCAGTAGCGACCCCACGGACCCTATCTCACGGAAGAAGTCTTGATCTTCATCTCTGAATTGCCTTCATTAGCTGGCTAGAGACTGACGAGGAACAGAGCTCCCACCTCTTTCTTGCCTTTATTGCCAGCTTGAGTGGAGATTCGCAAGAGCAAATGTGCTTGGGAGTAGGAAGTATTCCAGTAAGATGCTGGTAGGGATCTTGACCGTTCTTCCGGGATTTACATTAATTTTATTTTCCTTTAATGGCCAACCAATAATTATTTACACTGTTACAATTTTAAAATAATATTTAACTTAAATCTAAGCCATAAACGTATATCCTGGAACACCTCTCCACTCCTCTTCAGCACCTCAGGACATGTTGCCCCCTTGTCGCTACGACACTATGTGCTAGCGACCGTTTCCGGGGGCCCATTATTGAATGTGCAAGTCACCCCCTGCCATTTTACCCGTGAATTGTATTTATAAAACATTGGTCAGGCAGGGGCCATAGTCCTTCCATAGTTTTAGATAACCAGTCTACTTTAGCCACCCAAACCCATAGCCCAATAATTATTTTTGTTTCCATATCCTGCAATAGTCCTACACCATCCGGGGGTTGTCCTTGGGTGCACTTGCATAGTGCGAACAGGGATAATCGTCGGTTGTTGCCTCATTTTCATTAAAAGCGTCTAACGGGCCTCTGCGAGTTGGCTTCGGCCCCTCACACGCCTTCCAAAGGGCCGGGACCCCTGGGTCCCGAGAAATGTCAGACATAAAGAATAAAGCAGGGCAGCATGTGGCGAGCTATTGGGCAGTAGCGACCCCACGGACCCTATCTCACGGAAGAAGTCTTGATCTTCATCTCTGAATTGCCTTCATTAGCTGGCTAGAGACTGACGAGGAACAGAGCTCCCACCTCTTTCTTGCCTTTATTGCCAGCTTGAGTGAAGAATTTCAAGAGCAAATGTGCTTGGGAGAAGGAAGTATTCCAGTAAGATGCTGGTAGGGATCTTGATCGTACTTCCGGGATTTATATTAATTTTATTTTCCTTTAATGGCCAACCAATAATTAGTTACACCGTTACAATTTTAAAATAATATTTAACGTTAAATCTAAGCCATAAGTGTATATCCTGGAACACCTCTCCACTCCTCAAGCACCTCAGGAAGTGTTGCCCCCTTGTCACGACGTCTCTATGTGCCAGCGACTATTTTCGAGGGCCCATTATTGAGTGTGCAAGTCAACCCCTGCCATTTTATCCGTATATTAATTAACATTGATCAGGCAGGGGACAGTCCTTCCATAGTTCTAGGTTACCAATCCACTATAGCCACCCAAATCTATAGCTCAATATGTTTTGTTTCCATGTTCTGCAATCGTCCTGCACCAACTTTCTTGTCTTTGGGTGCACTGGAGCAAACAGGGATAATCGTCGGTTAGTGCCTCAACACTTAAAATTATCTAAGGGGCCTCTGCGAGTTGGCTTCGGCCCCTCATACCAGGGTGAATCAAAAAGTTCTTAGAAGTGTTTATATATAAAACCTTTTTGGGGGAAGTTTGATATTTGAATAAATTAAAGAGTGTCAATCACACAATATTTATGCAAACTGTCACTTGTTTTCGTCAGTTCGTTCGCACGTAATAAATGTTTTGTGCAACGATTTGTTAAAAACGCAAAATTATGGATAAAAGTGAATTACGTGCGGTGATAAAGTATCTCAGCCTGAAAAAATGACTACGAAAGAAATTTTTTCGGACATTCAGCAGACATTAAAGGATGATGCTATACTCTATTCTACCGTTGCGTACTGGGTGGCTGAATTTCAAAGAGGTAGATCAAGCTGTAAAGATGACCCGCGTTCTGGGCAGCCTTCAACCTCCGTTACGAAAGAAAATGTCAAAAAGGTTGAGAATCTGGTTTTGGAAGACAGAAGAATAACTATAAAACATTTAGCTGAATTCCTAAAGATATCATATGGTAGCATTCAATCCATTTAAATTGATTCACTGTGGTTCAGAAAAGTGTCGGCAAGATGGGTGCCACGAATGTTAACCGACGAAAACAAAAAGCGAAGTTTGGAAATTTCTAAACTCCAACGAGATCCGGATAATTTTTGCCGTCACCTTGTCATCATGGATGAAATGTGGGTCCACCATTTCGATCCTGAAACTGAGAGACAAAGCATGTCTTGGAAACGATCATCCATTAAGAAATTTCGAGTTGCTCCTACCGCTGGCAAAGTTATAGCCTCAGTGTTCTGGGACAGTGAAGGAATCCTATTTATTGATTACATGTCAAAATGCCAGACAATTACTGGACCCTATTATGCAAATTTTGTTCCGAAAGTGCGTGAAGCGATTAAAGAAAAACGTCGTGGAAAACTGACGTTGGGCGTGTTGTTTCTTCAAGATAACTCTCCTGCTCATCGATCGGAAGTTGGACTCAACGCAATCCACTGTGCTGGCTTTAATCTCCTTGACCACCCACCATATTCTCCAGATTTAACTCCAAGTGATTTTCACTTATTCCCAAAATTAAAAGAGGAAATTCGTGGAACTAAATTTCACAATGATGACGTGGTTATGACTGCCGTGAAGAAGTTTTTCGAGAGTCAAGAAAAAAATTTTTTTTCGCAAGGAATAAGAAAGTTAGAAACGCGTTATTCTATTGGAGGGAGATTATGTAGAAAAATAAAATAATTTAGTTTCATTTTTAGCATTTTTTAATATTGATTTCAAGAAGATTTTGATTCACCCTCGTACTCTTTGCAAAGGTCCGGGACCCCAGGGTCCCGAGATATGCCAAAGACTGTAATAATATAAATGGTCTTAAATAATGCTAGTAAATTATTTTAATTAGACTATTAAAGTTAGGATAATTTGAACCCCGCCGGAACCACGGCTAGCATAGCGCATAAATGTCAGTTACGCGAGTCGGGTGCATGTCAACCTTGATTCCTACGCACACTGCGCGCGCGCAAGTCACGTGTTGCAATAAATAATTCAAACATCGTATGCACGATACGAATTAATAAGTATTCGTATTGCATGTAAGGATATAATTAGGATAATAATTATTATTCGTGAATTTTTAGAAGGGTATAAAATTTTTTAAATTATTAAAAAGTCACTAGAGATTGTGTATGAAACGTTTTATTTGGATTTATAAATAAGACCGTAAAAAGTTCAAGAATAAAATTTCGAAAGAAAATAAGAATCCACCGACAAAATGACATTGAATGCAAATAGACATTTCGTAGAAGAGAAATAAACTAAAAAAAACTCTGTTTAATCAAGTTAAGTCAAATATTTGAAAGTGTAGGTAAATGCCTATGTATTACGATATTACACTATATCTCTTACACAATATTGTCTCGATACATAGTAGATAACTGTATTACATAAGTACATCTGTCATGATAACAGATTTCTCAATGGAAGACTTTAACTTATTTTTAAATCCAATGTTCAAAACATTTAATAGAACGAAAAAATACAACTGACTTCCAAAAAAAAAAACTACAAAGTGAAAAATCACTTTACATTCTGAAACTGGTGTCTTCAGATCTGTATTTTAGTTTTTTGCCACCGACTTCCGAAATTAAAGTTATTTTTCACTTTATAGTTTTTTTTGGAAGTCAGTGTTTTTTTTTTTTTGTAAAAAAGTTTTCTATTTTTCACTTTTTAGTGGTCGGTTTGTAATTTATCTAAGTTTAGTTAGCCTAATGAATGCTGCTCATCACCTTTTACAAAGTATTGCTTTTCCCGATGCAGGGACGTTAATTGTTGAGGAGTTCTGCAACCACTACTACACCATCAGCCCCACTTCACCATATGCATTGTGAAGAGCATAAATTGCTTAGCAACCAATTTAAAGTAATCGAATCCCAACCCGTGAAAAACATATTGTTGACAGTTTCGGTGACCATCTTCATCATCATCAGTTCCACTTCACCAAATGGTGCTTCCCGAAAGCAAATGCACGAACTATAAAAAATACCCAAATCGCTATAGGTAAGCCTATAAAATTTGAGGGTTTCCTTCGATTTCCATGGAATCCCCTCATTAGACTCTAACTCGGCGACAATGAGAATATTTCGAGAGCATACACTTTCGAACAAAAAAATAATTTTCCAAATCGGTCCACAATATTAACGGAGAAATCGGTGTACATACGAGTACATAAAAAAAAAAATACAGGGTACGCGACGACTTGAGGACCTCCTCCTTTTAATGAAGTCGTTTAAAAAAGAGTTCAGAGGTCACATTAGCAAAGAATGTGTATTTTGTCGTAACAAATGACAAACGATGTGCCTTTAGCAAAAAAAATAATTCATTGATAATAAACCCAAGCGGAGATATTTGGGCCTAATCATAAAATATCATCATATTTTCTTAGTTCCAATTTCAACTAAGAAAATCATAAACAGTGTGGAAAATAAAGCCGGTTGGTACCTCATTATAGGGAAAGTAGTTCGAATATTGATTGAGAATTTTTTTAGACTCGTATAAAGTTTTTAGATGTTTTAGACACCATAAAAAGTGGAGGGTTACAAATTATGTTCAGCATTCGTCAAAATATTTTATAGCCAGCTCTGCGTTTCATGTTTAAGTACATATACTTAATAAAGAATTTAATGAGTAAATAATAAAAAAAATTCTGTCCTATGACCAACATCTAGCACACAATAGACAATCAAAAGTGAAGACATCGGTCACAGCTATCTCTAATCGCACATTACCACATGTCAACAAGTATGAATCACTGGATAACAAGATAAATGCAGACAAGAGTAATAGTAAATAAATGCGATCCTATGATGCATCGTCTGATAAAACAGAACACATACCTACTTAACTCTCCAAGATGTTATTAGTAGACACAGTTTTATGTTTCAGTCAGTGAACGAAATGTTTATTTTCGTTCACTGGTTTCAGTATATTCACTGAAGAAAAAACCATACGCGCCAGTAGTGTTAAAGGTTTTTAAGAGATGGTGCCCTTGAGAAAACTTGGCCTCTAGGATAAGTAGGTATTCGGTTCAGGCTCCTGGTCATGCCTGAACCTGCGATGTATCAGTCTCCTGGTCTTGACTGAACCTGCGATGTATCAGTCCCCTGGTCCTGACTAAACCTGCGATGTATCAGTCTCCTGGATATGATACTTATCTTTTACTGCATGCGGTCATCAACTTATCTAGAAAGCATGGTTATAAGTACTCGTAATAGCAATTATAACTCTTCCATTAGGTATTAGCCATCATTGTAAAGTTGAAGAAAGATAAATTTGGAAAGAGTACCTATTGTTACGATTTTATTCGCGAAATAACATGCCAACGCGACTAAGTTTGCGCTTTGACAGGTTTGTTAAATATACGGCACTTTTCCTTATTATAGAAACAAGTTTACTACAGTAGACCAAAACCACGTAGTACATAAATTTACATATATATATATATATAAATTGTACACAAACAATAATATAGGTTCTTTTCTTTTGGAAAGACTGATAACGTATGGCTTATATCTTCCACGTAGGTATCTTACAGAATCGATAAATGGCTTACTAATATAAGTACACCCATGCATTTAAATTGAATGATATCCTGCCATATTATTATGACGTCTTTGATTTCACTACTTATCTTATATACCTATTGATTACATTATTTACTTAATTCATCAGATAGGTAATTTGAGACGGAGCCAGCCTGGAGCTAGACCACCACCTCTTAAAGCAGTATTATTGTGATCTTACTTCAGTGTGGGAAAGAGATGGAGCTAGACGTCCTGTATAGCTCCATCTCTTTTAAACACTGAAGTAACATTAAAATAATACTGCTTTAAGAGGTGATGGATGGCCCCCTGTTATATCACTTCAGAAAAATTTTGACTACCATGTCTACCTACCGCTTTCGAAAATATTTCGACAATTACATTGACAGATTTGAAAAAATATATAAAAGAAAGATGCAATTATATAAGAATTAATCTTATTCTTTACTTTGCCTCTGAGATAAGGCCTTCACGAAGTAGGACAATTACATTTAAGTCATGGAAACAATACTGATTTAGTATACTTATCTCAGTTTTCCAAACGTTAACTAATCTTAAAACTCATGTTTAAGGGGTACTAAGAAAACAATATGTTTTGGGTTTTTAATAAGTTTATTTAGAAAAAATAAAGTAGTAGCGACGAACGTCTGACTAGCTCAAGAGTTTCACCAGTCAGTGAACAAACGGATCGAGGATAAACCTTGTAGATGATTGTAAAAAAATAAATATCACTAAAAACGTGCAAATAGCACTGCCGTACTTTGATAACTATGGCATTTGTAAAAGTCACCTAATTAATATTATGCTTACGGGTTGGTAAGCACAGTGTTTAAATCATCAAGGTTCTACAGTTCCAAATATGTACCTCATTTTATGTAATGTGATTAACGCACTTACGCAGCACGACATTTATAGGCAACATTTTAAAATGGTTATCATATTATCTATCACCTAAATCCTGCCAAGGTCTAACTAGAACATAGCACTTGAACTGTTATCCGTAAAATACAGTTTCAAACATGACATTGAACATCTCTGCGTGTAACATAAAAATTAAGAAACTACAAAGTGAACGAATCCTCTTAACCCTTTGTAACTCGCTGCACAAACAGAGGGTAATATTTATGATTTCGCTTTCATTTTTATAGGCAACGACTCCTCCCACTTCGAATGGTTCAATAAAATTCTAGTCAAGTTTTTTCTATCTATTTCACTTCTAATTGATAGCACGTGCATGGTTTCCGCTCAGCCACGTGTCCTATTGTAGGTTATTAAAATATTCGTTCCGCTCGAATTCCATCGTGCCCTTTAATTCCGATGATATGATATGCAAGTAGCACAGAACGGGATAAATAAACTAAAGCACAGGAACCACTTGACGTGAAAATAAAGGCAATTTGTTGATGCATGCTTTATTTCAAAGGATGAATAAAATGCGGAACATATTCTTAACAAACTTATTTAATCAACATTTGAATGCGGAACCTTGAACCATCAATCGATATATGTAGATACGTCGTTACCGTCGACCGGCGCACACGGCGCTCACGGCACATGTTCATTAACAAGTTCCTCACACTTTACTTCATGACGCTCAAGTGTATAAATAGACTAATCCAGTCTCCAGATGCTTTCCTGGTTATTTTTTTGTCCTCTTACATGTCGCGTACCGACGTGGGAACTTGAATTTGGAAAAAATCTTCACAGATGTAGCGAATCTTGGCCTCGTAGACCACGTGTGAGACAGGAAGAATCGATAATTTATGTAGGAGACGCGTGCCACTTGTGCCACAGATTAAACGTAAGTTAACGGACTGTGTAATTGACCTACTGTTTTTACTGCTAGAGCCGATGGACACCCTTCTGTAAACGTCTTCGAACAATTCATTTGTTCCGCTTTGTAGGTAGAATGTAGTAGTGATTAATATTAATAATGAGTTTAATTAAACATGACGTTAATTGTATTAGTTTTGTAATCAGCCTAGTATTTACTGTTTTATTTCAAGGTACTCTGTTTCGATATCTGTGTCTAATTCGTTCCAAGACACTTCTTGGAGAAAAAAAGACTTATCTTCATAAAGATTTTTTCTTTACAATATACGTATAAATGGCGTTAAGTACCTACTGCTCTACTATTGTGATTTTTGCCGAGCAAAATCAACATTGATATCAAATAGTGGAAAATACCACTGGACGGATACGTACATTGTTCGATTTAATCAGTTTATTTTTAGTTTACATAACATCACGCCTTCCCCGAACGGTTGGGCAGAGGTATACCTATAGAACACCCACATTTCGCCAGTTATGTTTTTAAGTCCCATGTAATAGGGGGCGAGCCTATTGCCATCAACCGTGCACAAATCCAGACTTCGGGCTGCTACTGAAAATTTCCTGATGGAAAAACCCAATCAAACTTTGCCCGATTCGGGAATTGAACCCAGGACCTCATGCTCAGCAGAAGCGCTTGCGACCACAAGACCAACGAGGCAGTCAGTTTTTTTAGTTTACGTAGCAATTAAACCAAATCAAAACATTATTTTTCCCAGAACAATGATAAAACTAAACAAAATTAGAGATAAATATATAATTATGCTCAAATGTCAACTTTATAGGTTCGTTGACCCGCAATCATGGTATCCCCTTGCACATTAAACCTAAAAGGATCTAAGTATCTCAAATATTTTATCTGGACCCCGGCAGGGTCAGAAACCTCACAAAGTTCCAGAAAGAATTCATAGCATTGATTTCATTAGAATAAAAAAAGCAATTCAAGTGGTTAATTTTAAAATCAGTAGGTACGTACCGAAGTAGCTGAAATAAAATTCATAGATAGTAATAAAAATATTACTAAGTTTCTGTACCTACACTATCTAAGCAAAAAATATAAATATTCTACACGAATAAAGTGTTAAAAAACTAAAGTACTGTTACTCCATTTGTCGATATTTGGCTTTTACTTAAGTACATAATGCCAATTCGCGCGTCACAATGAGATAAGCAATGTTACGAGTGATACCGTCGTAGCATTTGTTTGAACAAAAAATATTTTTACAATATATTGCTGGTATGATACCTACTAGTTTATGACGAAATATGAGACGCTTGAGTCAAACGGGAAATAATGCAGAAAATATCATTATTGCTTTAATAATTACTGAAACAAAACACTTAGTGTAATAATAGTACTGCGTAGGCACCACGTAGACCCCGTGTAGGCGCCGCATAGATCCTGCGTAGGCGCCACGTAGGTGCCATGCGTACCAGTGCACGCCTACGCAGGATCAGAGCTCAACGCGAATACTGTTGACCTAAAGTTATTTTGTATAAATTAATACTAAACTTAGCCACAGAGTCAAAGCACCAATAAAAACAAGGTCGCGCGGACAGATCGGTGATAACAACCATAAAATTTTATAATTAATGAGCAATCGTTTTTGGCCATTTTTAGGGTTCCGTAGTCAACAAGGAATAATACTTTTAGTTTCGCCATGCCCGTCCGTCTGTCTGTCCGCAGCTTAGCTCAGAGACTCTTAGTACTAGAAAGATGTAATTTGGCATGGGTATACATATTAAACACGCGGACAAAGTGGTAATATAAATTAATCTAAAAAAAAAATATGGTACCTGGACTACACGTAAAGTGGGGATGATTTTTTTTTCTCATATATAGCGTGACTGGTAATTAGTGACCGATACTTAAACACATGATTGTACTCATGATAACCAACAACTTTTACTATGGGACCAAACCTGAAATCGTGAAAAAAAAAATCTGCTGCTCCCTACATTTATGCTCGCATAATTCGTCAAAATGTAGGGACCAGCTGATTTTTTTTTCGAGTTTTCGGTTTGGTCCCATAGTAAAAATTAACAGCTAAGTAGGCTTTACAGGCTACTTAGCTGTGATAGTTTTCCTTGTTAAATGTAAGTTAACTTACATTTGCAATTGGAAAATATGGTAGGACACGTTTTTAAACTACAGTGTTAAGTTTATTTTTTGGATAAATTCATCACATCTACGGAACCCTTCATTGTACGTGGCCCGGCACGCACTTGTTTATTATTAATAACATATATGAACGGAAAAAAACCTTTACACTAACGGTAACTAACATACAAATATTTAACGATATAATTATTGTGAAATAGTAACTTAATCATGTCAATGAACCCTTGACAAATTGAATACTTTATCGTAATTAGACATTATATATCAGTTATATTAATTGACATTATAATGTAGGTACTTATTGATTTGTTGTTAAGCTTTTTAACGCAATACAAATAATAAGTACTTTTCGGGACATTATTTGGAGAAATTGGAGTTCGAACGTGGTAGATAAGTCGAAAAACACCATTTGATCATACTTAGTAGTACTGTGTTTTCGCTTGGAGAAATCTATTTTTAAACTCTTTCTAGCATCCAATTAAGCTTAAATTTGGCATACTTCTGCAGCAGTCCAAGAAATTTATTAAAACTACTTTAGAGTCATTGCGACCCTTCTATTTTTATTTTTTCAAAGACTGAAAATCGAGAATGAATCTTGTCAAGCCAAAATTTTCCCTTTGATCTAATTTTCCATCACTTTGGGTGATGTTTAGACAGATAATATATTTCATTGATCGTAGACCATAATTTAAGTATCTATACTTAATGAAAAAACATATTTTCAAAAATGCGACTTATAAAGAGAAAAGTCAAGTGAGGATTTCCCTAAAAATATTAAAAACTGTTTAGGTCCTAAACTATAAAAATAATCATTGATTATACATAGGGGTGTTCTGGGAAGCCCTTGAAGCGAGGCTTCTAAAATTTTCCTTTAGACCTCGTTTCACGGGCCAGGCTGTATAAAAATCTACTTGTAGTTTTAAAGATTTAACAGAGATCTTGTTCATATTCTATGTAGAACGAAAGTCTGACATCGATCTGAAAAACATTGTATTTGTTAGATTTTTCAGAACTGAACTTAACATCGTTCTATGGTAGATTACGCAGCTTACATAGCACGTACCTTAAATATTAGGAATGCAATAAAGAAAAATAAAAGAAGAATAATGGTCTTGACCCACATAGACAATTATTAAGCTATTCATAATTCTGTTTGATTGGTGCGTTCATGAGTTGTTACTCAATATACATTAACAATAAGGTCATTTCAATAAAACTAATATTTAATATCGGTTTTCTATTTTGACTCTTATAGAATAAGTCCAACCTTAAACTTACATCACAAAAGGGATTCAAGAATTAATACAGTCATAAAATCCATTCAGCAAATTCTTCAATTAAATTATATTTAAATTGATTTATCTGACCTAATTTATGTATCATTTTATTACATAAATATATATATAATGAACTGGACCATCATCTGCGTTCGACATTAACACATTCGCTGCGTTACGGGAAGTATTTGGCCGTAATTGAGTTTCGCCGTGTGCGGCAGCTAGTTTTCCCTGTCTGGCCCCCCCGGTGCGGAGGTTATAAAACTAAGTTCCCGGATGCCTATACATATTGCCGACGTTCTTGCTTTAAGTGTATTCAAATTTAGAAGGAAAAATGTACGGGAAGTATTGTTGCGTAACGCACAGAAGGTAAGTTGGCTTCTAGCGCTGCCGCAGCGAATGTGTTAAAGCTATGCTATGGCCCATTTCAATCAATCAATCGGTCCAACCGCCGCGACCCTGCTGCAGAAGTATGTTGGTTCACGAGAGGGTTGCGCTTACGGCTGTCAGACTATAACAATTATCCAACTAGGTTAATTAAATTACATACTCATACATTTTGTTCCTTCATTATAACACACCTCCAGTAATAATTTACGGCAAAAATTGTATATTACATTGTCTTATATTTATCAAAATACTTTGTTTTACGCCACTACAATGATAAAATAAATTTGGCTCCGTTGATCGGTCATTTAAACTGAAATCTATAACCTTAGACACATAAGAGATCAGTTACAAATTCGTCAAGAAAGCAATCTATACAGTCATGTAATGATGTTCTAAACTCTATTTACTAGATATCTACTTCTTTGCTATCTTTTTTCTTGCCATACCTAAAGTGTTCTTCTATTTGCAGCAATGTTTTGTCCTTTGTTTCGGGTAAACAGAAGAATAAGAATATCGTACCTAACAAAGTTGACAATCCGTAGAAGAGATAAGTTCCATGGTGACCTATACTTAGAAACATGGCGGGCGCTGTCTTAACTACTGCGAAGAAGGCGACAGATGTCATCATAACACTGATACCTGAACATAAGCCCTTTGTTTCTACAGCGAACAGTTCTCCTACCATGTTCCACGGTAAAGGACATATTCCCAAATTAGATACTATTATATAGAATCCCATAAGTCCTAATGAAATAAATGGCGACATGTGATGGACGACACCAGAGCTGTGAAGATATAGGTACAAAGCTAACGCTATTAACGATAAAGCTGTAAACACACCACTGAATAACGCCATAGGTCTTCTGCCAGATCTTCTGAGCATAATACAAGCAGCTCCGAGTGCCACGCATCGCAACACGTCTATACTTAACATGGCAGCGTAGGTGTAAGAGCTGGTTGAACCGCTACCAATGAGTTCTTTCATCATATCTGTTGTGTACGCACAAATAACATTGACTCCAGAAAGTTGCGTTATCACGAAGAATGCCGTCATTATTCCCAATGGTTTATAAAATTCTGGCTTTTTGATATTTGCAGCTAAAGTTTGCATTTTTCCCTGATTCTTTTCTTTGGATGAAAGGTCCGCAATCATTTTATCCAGTTCCGTTTTCATTGCTACACTGTTTCCTCTGTACCATTGGTACGAAATTATACATTCGTCGATTCTGTTTCTAGATGCTAACCACGATGGTGATTCTGGAGCGTAGTAAAGTATCAGGCCACCAAACAGAGGGAAAAATCCACAAAGCAAGGAAGCTAAACTCCAGTGAAGGAAAGTACCGAATAAATGTGACATGAACACACCAACTGCGATCCCCAAAGATAGAGCAGCTAAGAATAATCCTCTGAAGGCTGGGGAACTAATTTCTCCCACGTACACTGGACCAAGAGGACCAAGCCAGCCTTGACAGAGACCTGTGATGAATCTTCCTATTAATATTAAATACATGAGGTCGTTTGAAAACCCGATGACTAGCCAACCAGCTACAAATGTGCCTGCCAGTAATAAGGTAGACAGTCTTCTTCCAAATCTATCCATTAAATAGCCCGACATCAGGTTACCGAAGAACAGGGCCAGGGATGATATAGCAGCTGAAAGATAAAAGAAAAACATAATGAATTGATGTTATTAACAAACATTAGCAAAAACTTGATCACAGTCGAAGTATATACACGTACTTACCTACCCATGATACAAGTTCCACGGAGAAGGCATGTTTTCCTTTAGCATGTTTTAGTTGTGGTATTAAAATTGCGGAGATGCCTGACGTAGCACCAGCACCCAGGGTGATCATGAACACACCAAACGAGATGATTGCCTGTAAACAAAATTCAAGTTAAAACATTGTTTTACAACATTTATAACTTTTTCTTATACAGCATAGTCTTGCTTGACCAAAATACACGTAATACGCGATATCCGGGTTGTCAAATAATGTCATGTTTTTGTTTACAGCTAAGCAAAAGATTGCGTCATCTTAATAAATGAATAAACTTGATTTATACAGAAATAATTATAATGGCCATATTGCGTAATATGGTATGAAAATGACTTATCATAATTCTGTTTGTCACGTAAAATATAAGTTCGGTTATAAAGTATCCTAAACAGAATCTATTCCAATAAACTATAACAACTTACTTATTTTTATAGCATTAATTGGGGAAAATTTTAGACTGCAACTGATCGTTCATGGGCCCATGGGTATGTATTGAAAGACCCGTGAAACGAATTATTAGCAAAACTAAATTCATTATAACAAGACAGCTGTTGTGAACTTTACGAACAATCTAGCTCATGCACGTGTAACCTATTACTATCTAAAAGTAGGTAAACAATATGTAAGCGTCATAATTAGAACACAATTAAAATTATTCTGATAGTCATACAGAAAGTGTGCACGAACATTTTTCTGAATACAACTTCCAATTAAACAATTATAATCATCAACCAGTTTTAATTTGTGAATGAACTTTTTTGTCTCGGATTCTTTCATCTATACAAATACATAAAATTTAAGTGTCTGTTTGTAATTTCAAAATAACAGCTTTTTACTAAATGCACATATCACTATATACGATACTTGTAACGAAAAAGCAATTTTTAAAATTTTTGTCTGTCTGTCTGTTTGTTCCGGCTAATCTCCGAAACGGATGGACCGACTTTAACGTGACTTACACTGACAGATAGCTGATGTTACAAGGAGTAACTTAGGCTACATTTATTTTAGAAAAAGAATTAGGGTTCCGCGCAAAAAATAAAAACCCATAAAATTACGAACAAAAAATCGGATTTCAAAAATTATTTTTGCATTTGGTAGCCCAACTCTCGAGGATGGTTATAGGCTATTTAACATCACGCTACGACCATTAGGAGCCGAGCAAAAGGAAAAAAATCAGTAAGAACGCTAAGCGAAAACAAATGAATAGCGCGAGCGGGCGATGCAACGTGGCGAGTCGGGGGACGAAGGAGTTTTATTAAAATGTGACTGTTAATTTAGTATATAGTGTATTTTATGACTTCCAAGCGAACAAAGTCGCGGGGCACAGCTAAAAAAAATATTATATAGGTCTCGCATATAGAAGCAACAAGAACAATGTACCCAGGATTTTGTAACAATTTTGATTTAAAAGAGTGTCCATGGAGTTTCTTGCCCATTCTTCTCCATAGAGATCTACGTTTTGGAATGGGCGACTAGCTTCAATTTTCTGACTAACTGACCGACTCTTTAACAATTCAAAAGTGCCTGTAATTGGTTTAATTGAAATAAATGCTTTGAGTTTGAGTTTGCATAGTAAGTGTCAGCACTTTGTTCAATTGTCTACAATGGAACGTCACATCGACACGCCATTGATTGACACCCGGTGACCTTTCGTATTGTTTTACCTAAGTAGGTACTTAGGGCTAGTTGCTGTAATTTATGTTTCACATAATTATGTTGATTCTGTATAATTTCAGCTATACACACGTATTTTTATTTTGATATAGCTGTAGTAGTTTATTATTTAATAAGATTCTAATTGGAAATGGCAGGGGCGCGTGCGCAGCATGGACGTTAACAGCTCTACTTCCGACCGCCTTTTTGGACGTTCAAATGGTTAGTCTGTGGTTTTGTTGTTGTTGTGAATTGTGAGACATACTGTGCTATTTTGGATTTTCTTCTGTTATTTTGATTTTGTCACTCCTATTTTTTTTGAGAAATTCTCTGAGAGAAATCTATGCAATGTAATGTACATTGCATAGATTTCTCTCAGAGAATTTCTCAAAGTACTGTGATAATAAGAATTGAAGTCGCTAAAAACTGTATAGCATCTGCTTAGCATTAAAATCAACTTATTCGTTGATTCTAACCTCAAAAGTATTTTTAACTGTATCTGGGCTATTCAGATATTATTTTCAAACAGGATGGTGTTTCTTACATGAAAACAATCCAATCACACTATAAATTATTTTTGTTCAAGGAAAATAAAAGTCAGGTCCAGCTTCTATAGGAATTTGGCCATAGTTCTTTCTCACGTGCAATACAGGGATAAAAGTGTCACCAGACTTTAGATAGTATCTAGATAACACGGCAATAGTGCTTTAGATTACGAAATTATAGCATGCCTTTTATTACCGTGAATGTATCATGAATTATTGCCATGGGTAATTTTTATAACCACTTCAAAAATGGATGACTGCTTAAACTAGCTCATCTACTTGATAAACATCTTAAAACATCGTTTCAAGGCAAGAGCAATAAAATTACTAAATTCTTAAGTATATTTTTTTTTCTTTCTTCTTCTTAATAGTCTTTATGATGTCTGTTTACTTTTAACTTTTCTTTTTTGTGAACTCGTGGACAATGGTGTGGGTTACATATAACATAAATATGGAATAGATTATGTATAAATGTATTTCTAATTACTGTGCTAATTTAAGAATCTTTAGTTAAGCTTGGCATGTAACTGTTTTTTGTCCCTATCAAATAAAATAAAACAACGCATCCATAGCCGCTGGGTCTAGAAGCATGAAATTTTGCACAAGAGTTCCATAGATAGCGAAAGGAAGGATTTTTGAAAATTCACCCCCAAAAGGCGTTAAATATGATATGAAATTTTATAAGGAAGTTCGTCAAAAATACTGAATGAAACAGACTTCATGTTTCTTTTTTAAATGCTGTTGTTGTATGTAGTAAATTTGTATTATGTTGGTTATTTTTGCTAACAGCATCTCACCAGAATAGGTAGGTACTACACATTTCTAACAAAGTTATTGTATTTGCGGTACCTACACGGTAACTACCGAAAATAACTTTAGTGGCTGACTTTAAAAAGTTTCGACGATTAACAACAGACGTTTCTAACAAATTAGGCTTATCTACCAATATTAAGTAGGTACTAGCTTTTGCCAGCGGCTTCCCCGTGTGGATGTCGCAAATTATCCCACGGGAACGTAATACCGTCCAAACCCATGTCACGTTCTACCCATGTGCCTTTCATCTAAATCCACCCGAATCGTTTTAGCGTGAAAGCGTAACAAACAAATAAACAAACTCAGTTTCACATTTATAATATTATATAGTTAGGATTAGTATTAAAATTAATAACCTAATTATGTTAGTATTTACAATTATAAAATTAGGATAGGCGCATTTATCTCATTGGGTTATCCTGTAATGGTAGATGTAAGAAGAAAATAAATAAATAAAAATAAATAAATATTTATTAGTAACTACTAATATCAGAGTTACTATTTGAACCATAAGCAGGTTTTAGCCATAATATAGTTAAAATATTCATAAACTTAATGACATTGTAACATTTGATAGTTATAGATTTCATAATATGCAAAAAAAAACAAGCTTATCATCATTCTCCTGTCCTTATCCCAATTTATTCGGTGTCGGCGCAACGTGTCTATTAGTTATAATTCTCTATTAGTCGTAATCTCGGTAGTCACTCCCTTTCTCGCCATATCATCTTTCACACAGTCCATCCATCGTTTCTTTGGTCTTCTCCTACTTGTCCATACACATCCATACACATTCCATACTCAAAACTTTCCCGACGTCATTTACCTCATTCCTCCGCATCACACGCCCATGCCATGACAACCGATTTCCACACATCTTTTCAGCGGTGTCACTTTCAGACTTCATCTTATAATACTCATTTCTTATTCTATCCATTCGTGTAACACCACACATCCCTCTTAGCATTCTCATCTCAGCTGCATGCATTCATTGCTTTTATGGCCCAACATACTGAACCATACAAGACAGCAGGTCTAACCATTGTTTTATAAATCTTCCCCTTTAGTTCAAGGGGAATGCTGGAGTCACAGATTGTTCCTGTGACCTGCCGCCATTTCATTCATCTAGTGTTAATTCCGTACTTAACAGTCCGATCTACTTCGTCATCGCTTTGCACGAGTGAACCGAGATATCAAAAGTCGCACAGGCAACTGAAGGAACACGGGTGGGTTTTAGTCAGTAAAAGTCTGACACGCCCTCCAGCTCCGCCCAGAGCGGGAGAAGTCATTTAATTACTTCCCATCCAAAAAAAAAGGTCCATATTCACCGACAAGAACTATATCGTTGGCAAATAGCATACTATTTGCCGGCCATACCGGAATGGGGATGCCTGGTGCATGCACCAGGGTGCCTGAACTCGTAGGTGTTGCTGTAGGCTTGCACCAAGAGTCAGCTATAAGTCCTTACCTCATTACAAAATAATATTCAAAATTTATGAAAAAATATTGTTAAATTCCGCTGATATAGAATCCTTTTATTTGAGTTATTATCAAATACAGACAGTAATAAACGTCTATTTGTATAGGTTAATTGCTAACAGTGTGAATGAAATATAAAGCAAACACTAGTCAATGCTATGATGTTGAATGGATCTACAGAAAAATAATTTTTCACGATACAGAATGTCTTTATCAAAATACATCATCTGCCTAGCCTTTTCCCAACTATATTGGGGTCGGCTTCCAGTCTAACCGGATGCAGCTGAATACCAGTATTTTACATGGAGCGACTGCCTATCTGACCTCCACAACCCAGTTACTGGGTAATACGATACCCCTTGGTAAGACTGGTTGTCAGACTTTCGGGCTTCTGACGACCCGTAACGACTGTCAAAGATCCACGAATGACAGCCGGGACCAACGGCTTTACGTGCTTTCCGAGGCACGGAGGAGTCTCGGCATGTAAAGATGGTCACTCATCCACGGACCAACCCCGGCAAGCGTAGCTTAACTTGATGGATCGACCCATGCGGCTGTTATTACTTAGCCACGAGCTCCTCTGTCTCGAGTCTTTATCAGAATACAAAAATATGTTAAAATGTGACTAATACAATAATTAATTTGAATCACAAAACACGTTTTTAGTCTACGTTAATATTGAAACCGCTTTTTATTTTCCTTTATTTTGGTTTGTAATGTGGCACTCCTCCAACATAGGAAAAAAAAAACTTGTCCGAGACACACAACTTCTGCATAAAAAGCGAGCAACAAACTTTGGCATTTGCATGTTTGTATTATAATCCTTAAAACGGAAAATAGTAGCCACTAAGCTCCGTTTTAAGAATTATAATAAAATTTAACAATTTAAAACTACTGTTTGTAATAATAATAATGTATAGTCTTGTGGAGCACAACGTAACATGCTAATTTTCTGGATTTTTATTCTAAAATAAAAGAAATAACCAAACAAACGATGAGGTAATGAGCGCGCCGTCTCCTCTTAATAAAAAAATGTCATATTTATACAGTCTAATTCTTATAGGATTGTGTTAGCTTATTATTAAATAAAATCCAAAATTAAATCTAGGAGCAAAAATCCCTACAAAATTTTGTAGAAACAAAATGTTTGGTTTATAACTTCATTCCAAAGCTACCTTAAGGAGAAGCGCCGGTAGCCCGTGAAATTCAAAACTTTCTTATGTTTTTTGCAATTTGAAAATCAGTATTAAGTTGTATGTTGATTAAAGTATCATTTGCGACCGTAACAAATATGTATTTACATAATTATAATCATCAAAATCAGTAATACAACTCCATAAGTTTGTAAAATCCTAATTGTCAAGATTTCATAAAATAGTCATTCAATAGAATTACCTGGTCTTAAAGAGTTGTATTGGTGACTTTAATTATTGTAATTCTGTAAATACATACTTTTTACGGTCGCGAATCATATTTTGATCAACATACAACCTAATACTGATTTGCAAATTACAAAAAACGTAGGAAAATTTGAATTTCCCGGGCTTCCTGGCGTTTTCGCCTTAATTAAATGCTCCAATAAACACATTATATTGGCAATTCTGTATCGTAGGTTAACGAAAATTATCATGAAATTACTACAATTACAGTAAAGGCAGCTATTATCTAATATTATGCGTTGAGGAAATCGGTACACTAGAAGATCCGGTCGTTAAACTGCACAATCTACGATGTAGGTGAGGGCTTACCAATTTTAGAAGTACTTATATAAAAATATATCAAACCTGTTTCCACTGTTAACTTAACGTTAAAAAGAACAACTTATCACACGTCACTTGCGTGCACAACTTTTTAGAAAACCTAAACAACTAAACACTTGTATAAATAGCTTTTCAACACACACCTGTCTCCTAAACGGTGCTCGTTGGTCATTATTGAGGTATTCATCTTTAGATTCACTAAATTCATTTTCGTGGTCCGTTCCATTTTTATGTATTTTCTCTAATTCGGGCACTGTATCGTCACCCATCTCGGAATGTTTCCGAGTCACTGCATCACACATGATTCGAAACAACGACTTTATGAACCTCCGAACGCTTTGGAGATTGTATTTTATCTTATCACCCACTCAAGTTAACCGTCGCTCTGTCGTATAATGATATTTGTATTTTTGTTACCAAACGTATAATTGCCCGTAAAGATTTGAATGGAAATGTGTTGTAAAACTGGTTTTTCGGCAAACATGAACTTGTGTCGCATTGAATAGGAATGTGACCTGTTTCACTGCAAGATGAAGCGTGATGACTTCTAAAATGGAGGTAATAATTGTAAACAAACCGCTGTTTTGATACGAAATATTTTAGATTAAATAACTATGTAAGATTATAGGAAAATACCAGCTTTGGTATAACTTCTTTATGTCATGCGGTACTATACAAGCTACTACACAATGGAACCTCTTGAACGATGTTGCTGAGAGCTAAAACGGTGAAACCCTCGATCATACTCATAATTAATGCTTTGACCACAAGCCTATAATATGAATAAAATAATGTTGGTTTGCTATTGCAGGTATCACTGAAATTAGTAGCGATCAAACACACATGGGTAAATAAACAAAATACTCCAAATTCAATTTTATATTTTATATCTATTCATCAAATAAATAAAATTGAAGTGCCTGTTTGTAATATCCAAATAGCTACTTTTTATTAAATTCATGTGAAAATTTATTCGGTACTTATAACAAAAAAAAAAACAATTTTTAAAATGTTTGTCTGTCTGTCTGTTTGTTCTAGCTACTCTCCGAAATGGCTGGACCGGTATTGACGGGACTTTCACTGGCAGATATCTGATATTACAAGGAGTAACTTAGGCTACTTTCATTTTAGAAAAATAATTAGGGTTCCGCGCGAACAAATTAAAACCCACGAAGTTATGAACAAGCAGTTAGATATAAAAAAAATCTTTGTGCATTTGGTAGCCCAATACTCGAGGACAGTTAAAAGGTATTTATCATCACGCTACGACCCGTAGGAGCCGAAAAAAAAGAAAAAAGTCTAGCCTAGTCTAGGTTTTTGAAGTCGGATAAAAATAACAGCCACATTTTAATAAAACGACTCCCTCGTCACTCCGACCCGTCTCGTTGCACCGCCTGCCCGCGCTTTTACTTCGTTTTCATTTAGTGTTCTTTCTGGCACTCCTAAGGGTCGTAGCGTGATGTAAAATAGACTCTTCGAGAATTGGGCTACCAAATGCAAAATGAATTTTTCAAATCCGACTTTTTGTTCATAATTTCATGGGTTTTAATTTGTTTGCGCGGAACCCTAATTATTTCCATAAAATAAAAGTAGCCTAAGTTATCCGCCGTAACATCAGCTATCTGCCAGTGAAAGTCCTGTTAAAATCGGTCCAGCCGTTTCGGAGATTAGCCGGAACAAACAAACAGACAGACAGACAGACAGACAACAATGTTAATTTATACTCTCTATGCATTTAGTAAAAAGTTGTTATTTTGACATTACAAACAGATACTTCAATTTTATTTATTTGTTAAGATAAACTAGCTGTGCCCCGCGACTTTGTACGCGTGAAAGTCGTAAGATACTTAAAATACTAAAATAACAGCCACATTTTAGTAAAACTCCCTCGTCCCCCGACCCGTTGCGTTGCATCGCCCGCCCACGCTATTACTTTGTTTTCGCTTAGTGTTCTTTCTGACTTTTTGCTCGGCCACTAAGGTCGTAGCGTGATGTTAAATTGCCTATAACTATCCTCGAGAGTTGGGCTACCAAAAATGCAAAAAGAATTTTTCAAATCCGACTTTTTATTCACAATTACATGGGTTTTAATTTTTTTGCGCGGAACCCTAATTATTTTTCTAAAATAAAAGTAGCCTAATTTACTCATTATAACCTCAGTTATCTACCAATGAAAGTCTCGTTAAAATGGGTCCAGCCGTTTCGGAGATTATCCGAAACAAACAGACAGACAGACAGCCAAAAATTTTAAAAATCGTTTCTTTGCTATAGGTACCGTATAAACTTTCATTAGCATTTAGTAAAAAAACTGTTATTTTGACATTACAAACAGACACTTCAGTTTTATTTATTTGTATAGATTTAAGGGTCCCATGAGGACCCTTAAGCTTTTGAATGTGACTTTTACAAATAACTAAGTTAAGCCATGAGAAGGTGCTCCACAAATCTGTGAACCACTCACGACGGTTATCACTATTGCAAATGTTAACAGCAAAACTCATGACCATCATAGCTATCTACAGTGTGTTAGGTTGAACGAGTGGTTCATTTTCACTCTCTTAAGGCGACGATAACGGACTTTTAATGATTTTAAACTGAATATCATGTCTAAACGAGTCTACCTATGTTAAACATACATACATACATAAACTCACGCCTTCTTCCCATGGGAGTAGGCAGAAACTACAGAACGCCACCTGTTACGATCTTTACATACTTCTTATGCCTCGTTTACATTCATACATCTGGTCATACACGCACGCCGGTTGCGCGTACTACGCACCTGACTTTTCTGAAGAACATCACCAATAAGGTCACTGTATGTCTTCCTGGCGTTTCCACTCACATCTCCCGTGTAAATTCCTTTTGTTAGTCGCCTTACATTCATCCTCTCAACATGACCAAACCATCTAAGCGTACTCTTTTCAATTTTTGTCACTACATCTTCTTTTAAACCCCACCGTTGCCTTATCACATCATTCCTCAGTCTATCATTCATAGTCACACCACACGTGCTTCGCAAGTCACGCATTTCCACAGCATTTATTCTCCTTTCATGCTTCTTTTGCCACACCCGACATTCACTTCCATACATAAGCGTAGGCACCAGCACACCATTGTTAACAACCAGTCGGGCCTTTTTGGACATCAACTGGTTGCTCACAATCGCATGTATAGCACCATTCACTTTATTTCCCGCATTTACTCTCCTATCCACATCTTCGTCAATCTTTCCATCCCTTGTAAACAGACTCCCCAATCATACAAACTCACTTACTTGCTCCACACTTTGATAATTTATTTTCACATCACACATCGATACGTCCTTTTCTCTTTCAAACACCATGATCTTCGTCTTATTCACATTTATCTTTATTTATTTATTTATTGACACACCAACGACTTATTCACTGAATCATTACATTAAATATATTATATATCAACAGCTTTGTGGTGAATTTGTCACTTATAGGTGTGCACAGCACTTATATCCCTTATCCCTTTCATCTTATATGCTTCACCCATGACAGTCAACATGTCTTGCAACTGTTCTGCTGACGATGCAAGTAGAACTTGATCATCTGCATAGAGAAAGCATTTGACAAGCAACTCATGCATCCTCAATCCGCGCTCACCCTCTTTCAAATTTGTCAGACAACTATCCATGTACAAGTTGAATAGCCATGGTGACGCTACACAACCCTGTCTAAGGTTGTGTAGCGTCACCATGGCTGTCCTCGAGATGCAGAACTAGTCCGTGTATGCCCCATTTATCCTAACACAAGCACTGGAATCCTTGTATAAAGATTTCGGTGCCCGTACCAAGCGCCAGTCCACACCGTACACTGACAGTGTCGACCACAGTTCCTCCCTGCACATACTGTCACAGGCCTTCTCCAAGTCAACGAGTTTTCGTTCCGTTTGAGTCTACTGTGCTTACAGTAGACTTTCTTGTGCTTTGCCAGATGTTTTTCGGCTATGCACCTTAGGGAGAAGATCTGATCCATACAGCCCATTCCCTCTCTAAATCCTGCTCGCACATCCCATATTTTCTCCTCTGTCACTCCCACACCTATGTTAAATTAGAGCATTTTCTTAATTTTGACTTACGTTTCAGACTGCCACATTTTAATCAAAATCAATATTTTTTTGGTTTCAACATTTTTTAACTAGCTAATTAATGTGAATATTTTAGATTATGTTGTTATTACATAATGTAATTAATTTGTAAACTTATGTGTAACGCGGATAAAAAACTGAGAATAACACAAAAACTATCAAGCGTTTTTTTTTATGAAACCTTCACCATTTCAAAGATAACTTAATTATTTATCTTTTAGTATACGAGTACGTGTTTTATTAAAACAGTTTTTGTTTTTTGTATAATAAATTAATAATGTGTCTAACTTGGGACAGCGCTCCTATTAGTAGGTGGACGGTACGACGCGTTGCGTGGGCTCAGCACACAACACGCAAGCTATGCACTCAAGGCCGTTGTCACTTATCTGCGTCTTAAATTATGTACTCGTTTATCGTACCACCTAGTATTATGGAGACTCATGTTTACCAACCAGTAGACATTGGTGCCGATTCTCTTGTACACCGAACTAAACTAACTAAATTATCACTAAAATTCCTTACTATGAGAATTTGGCTTAGAAGGCTATGAGAACCTTAAAGCTATTCTGCAAAAAATATCACTAAATTTAAAAATAATGTTGACACAACTAAATCGATTTGACAATCGCGACTCCACGTGGTAAGTCTTGTACTTGTTTGCCCTACCCCGTGATTTTTTTTTTTGAGCCAGAGGCACGCAGCTTCGACGTCTTTTATATGGAATTTTTCACTTTTTGTACTTACATGTTGGGTTTAAGGGGTTTATGGGCCTTATAAAGGGTGTCGAAATTTTGATTATTTTTGCGATAGGATACACCG
Source organism: Fissipunctia ypsillon (assembly GCA_947568875.1). Lineage (NCBI taxonomy): Eukaryota > Metazoa > Arthropoda > Insecta > Lepidoptera > Noctuidae > Fissipunctia > Fissipunctia ypsillon. The sequence goes on from OX387651.1 coordinate 17,288,486, forward strand.
TTTTTGAGATAAAAAGCTACAGTACTATTTTTGCACCTGAAGTCAAGGTGTTGGTGTTCATGCCAAGTAATTTTATTCCACACCTTTTTAATCGCGATTATAAATAGTCAGATTTTGTTAGAAAATCTAAATGTTAGGTGAAAAACGTCAAATTCAGAATAGAAAAATTACCATTTTCACTAAACTAATAACTCAGTGCCATCTTAGTGCTGTCAAACTAAAATATAGTTAAGTTGTGTCACTTTAGTCAGTTTCAGAATGGGAAATCATCGTTTGACAGGAATAAACTAAATTTTGGTGATTTTTAGTCTAGTTTAGACGCATTTGTGACAAGAGAATCGGCACCATTGTGGACCTTTGCTGAAACAAATCTACATATAATCATCGGTTCGTCAACCGTACGTGATGATCATGGAAACAGGCACCAAGCTCCGAAGCACCTAGTGCAGGTAATTCCTCTGCGTATGCTAACATTGAGTTTCTAATCTTCAATACCTAAGACCATGCGTGAGATCGGTATTGCAGTGTGTTACGGCATTTTAGTATTAGTAAAATGTACCGCTAACAAAATTTTGACTTTATTCGACTTTCTATTGACGTAAGGTTTTTAATTTTAATATTTTTTTTTGTGTTTTTCTTTTGGTGCGATCGGTGTGAATTTGGTGTTTTTGAAATGCGTGGCTTATGAATAAGTGTCATAAATTAGTGTTAAATGCATTATTATAAAGAACAATTTTATTAATAGTGTCTTGTCTTAGCTTAGTAATAATGGCTCTTATTTACGAAATGTTGGTATCTGTGTCATGCTTTCTTAGTTTCGTTTTAAAATTAACCATTTTTTATCAATATCATCTATGTGAACATTATTTTATCTTACTCTTAAAGCTTACGTAGGTACGTATATATCTACAGTTGTAAGCCAACGTCCGCACGGACGTAAAAATATCGCGGCAGGATTTTATCGCGCACTGGATTTTCAACTCTCGGTGTTGAGCCGAGCATTGAAAATCTAACAGAGTACATTCCAACGCGTCGAAAAAACGCTATTGGATTTTCAACTCTCGGCTCTAAGCAGAGCTATCGTACAACAATTTGTACGTGTAGTTTAGACGGTGCTAATCAATTGTTGCTTCGATTTTATAGTGTCACAGGCAATAAACTGGCATCGTGTATACGGGGTTTAATATTGGCTTTAATTTCAGGAGCTAGACCACCACCTCTTAACGCAGTATTATTGTAATCTTACTTGAGTGTGGGAAAGAGATGGAGCTAGACGTCCTGTATAGCTTCATCTCTTTCTCACACTGAAGTAATATTAAAATAATATTGCTTTAAGAGGTGGTGGTTGGCCCCCTGAAATGTTTCTTTTATCTTAAACTTTTCAGTTAGGTACAAAAATACTTTTATGACGTGATGTCAACTTTTCAGTAGCAAGGCATTAACAAAGCGCATGGAACATTGTCCTTTTAAGAATGTAACAAAACAGCACAGCTAGACCAAATAATTTAATAACATATTATTTAATACATTACGTCACGCCTGTATTTGCCGAAGGGTTAGGTAGAGGTGTATAATCAACGGTTTTAAGTGGACTGCCACCGGAATGATCATTTTGGCCTGCACGTTAGATCTGCGCCTATCTCTGTGTGTGTGATGTTTTAATGCAGACAGTAACGCGCACACAGTATAACTACGAAAGCGCGTTGTTGGTTGGTCAGATACATGTGTGGTCAACACTAAATAAAGATACCTACAACTACCTACTTATATCCCAACTTGCTTTTTTCTTAATAAATTATCGACCACAGCGCCTATTTAAAAGCAATGCTAAAATTCGAAGTGAAAATTATAAGCTGCGATGGCAGGTTCGAACGAGTGGGTGGCTGTTATTGTGGGTGCGTAAAGTGGAGTACGTTCGAACCCTCAGTGCGCGCTTTCGACTCTTTCTGTTTTTTCGTTTTCGTGTCAGAGTTTAATTATTTATTGAGTTTCGTTAATACAAGGACAATAGGGTATAGAGGGTAAGAATAAAGTATAATATGCAAATTAATTAAAAAAAACATTTTTTTCATAGGAACATTTATTGGTGTTATTAACAACCTTTAAAACATATTCCAAACTTTAAAATAAATAAAATATAATCTGTTCGTAAATTATTTTTGGTATAATCACTACATAGTATAAAACTAAGTCGCTTCCCGCTGTCTGTCTGTCCCTATGTATGCTTAGATCTTTAAAACTTCAAAACGGATTTTATGCGGTTTTTTTAATAGATAGAGTGATTCAAGAGGAAGGTTTATATGCATAATACATGCATAATATAGTAGAGAAACACTGATAACTTTAGAGGTTTGTAATGTGATGTCATAAATAAACACATTTTTTTTGCGCTTACATTGCAAACGCTGGCTGAACTCTACGAGATAGATCAAAATAATGTACTACAGTATTTTACACCTTAAAAAGGTCTACAAAAAAGTCCGCGATGGATCAGCTGATTCATACATTTTGGTCGAGTAGGTATTGAACTTTTGTATGAATCAGCAGATTTTTTTTTTTCGTGATTTCAGAGTTGTTCCCATAGTGAAAGTTGTTCGTATTCATGGGTAGATCACCCTGTAAAAAATTCGAGACGGTAAAAAAAATCATCCAGTATAGTCTTTGGAGGAAAATAACAATTATTACTTAATAAAAACGTGCTTTTCAGCGCGACAACGTAATTCGTACTTATACGTACGTTACATTAAATTAAAAAATACATATATTCGAAATTGTATGATAGTATTTAAATACTAAAGTGAATAATTTTTAAGACAAAACGTGCTTTTCAGCGCGACAATTTTTACGAAATTGTATGTTCGTACTTTAGTTCGTATTAAGGTTAATTTTTAAACTGCACTTATAGTAAGTACATTAGGTTAGATATGATTAGATTAAAACCATGATTCATCAATTGTATTTCTTCTAGATCTTGGTTTAAATTTAGAGTTAAGGCAATTTAGTATTAGGGCAAGTATTTTTAATTATCGAAAATCGTAGTTTAAGGTAAGTTATTTAAGTTCAAAAAAGAACTGAAAAGAATATGTATCTTTTGTTGTTGAGAATGTTTGTTTATCTGTAGTATACAGGGTGTAAGGGACAGCCCTCCGCAGACTGATGTGGTGACTTCAGTATATCATACTAAGACGACCGGTAAATGAAATTATTTCAGGAACGTTATGGGAATCCAATAAACCTGATTTGTTTTATTACCTCACACGCAATGTATCGTTACCGTGGCCAAACGCGCGTAGCGAACGGTAGCACAGCGAGCTTTCGGCCGTCGAGTATTTCAACATCCATTGCTGATTTTTTGATTTTAGTTGTTTTATTTACATAAATGGAGTGCTGCATACAGAGAATATAATTTTACATTGAAATAAAGGAATAGTAACTGAAAATACGATTAGAAAAATGACAATTTTCATGAGAATATTTCCGGTGGAATATGATTCAAAATAAGGAGCTGAATGCACCCTGTTAATTTGCGGAGGGCTGTCCCTTACACCCTGTATTTAGTATCAGCATAGCACCCGTGCGAAGCCGGGGCAGGTCACTAGTATATTTATAAAATATTAACCTAGTACTTTAAAGCCTCCTGCAAACAGGCGCGACACGCAATGCGACACAAGGGCACCGCTCGTCGCGCGACACGCAGTGCCATTGTGTCGCGTCGCGCGTCGCGCCTGTTTGCAGGAGCCTTACGGGGAGACACATCTCCTCCACTGTTGCTCAGCGTTCTTTTTACGTGACGACAACTATACATACATAAACCCACGCATTCTTCCCATGGGGGTAGGCAGAAACTACAAAAAACCACCTGCTACGATCCTTACGACCCTACATGTCCCTATATGTCTATATGTATGTATGTGTGTTTATGTCCTTTTGCCTCGTTTACGCTCATACATCTGGTCATACACACACCGGTTACGAGTACTACGCACCTGACCTTTCTGAAGAACATCACCAATAAGATCACTATATGTCTTCCTGGCGTTGTTTCCACTCACATCTGCCGTGTACATTCCTTTTGTTAGTCGCCTTTCATTCATCCTCTCAACTTGACCAAACCATCAAAGCATACTCTTTTCAATGTTTGTGACTTTTCTTTGTATAATCCACTTTTTTTCTTGGGATGATCATCAGTATAGCTACCATCCGTCTGAGGAGAAACTCCACAGTATAATTAATTACTTACCTACCTACCGAGTCTTGCGGGAGTGGGGCATTTGCACATGAGCCCCGAAATACTGTAGCAATTGTTTTAGAATAAATTCCAATTCACGTTATATCAGATCGTTACCGTTCGGTCGCAACAAGAATAAACATGGTTACGTATTATAATATCTAAACGTATTCTAACTATGTATTTTAGAGATAAGTACGGTTGATTTACATATGTATGTTCATAACGTACATTGGTCGACTCAAGTTTTACTTACTTGATTTTGATTAAACTAAAATTAATCGCACTAACGAACGATTAATCTAATGTTTTTTTAAGATATTGGATATTATGTATGAAATACCTAATGGACGACTCGCCTACGGATTATTAATACTCCGCGCTGGATTGATGTCTAAAGTCGTGGATAGTTACCTACAATGTCCATGTCTCTACACGTTACGTATACTCATTTTGTGTTAAACTAAGTACAAAGGAAGCACTGTACTTTAACACCCATCGCTTTTATATGTATAGTAGCTATTTGTTTTGGTATAGTAGACCCTTTATAGTGTATTTATGAAAACCCAAAAGTGCTCAAAACCATAGGAGCTGGGAAAAAAATATATAAGCGCAGTCGAGGGAGCCCCGCTCTGCGAGGCTCAAGGGGTTAAAAAAAATAACCACGAAGGGGATCCCCTTCGAACTTAACCTATCCGAGTCGGGGTGCCCCAAGTCCCGAGCTCGCTTCGCTCGCTTTTGCATACTTAGTGTGTAATATACCTTAGGTTAATTAACTGTAGTTGAATAAACCGTAGGTGAATTGTCCTTTAGGGATTTCGTTAATTAGTTATTACAAAAATCTGTGAAATGATCTTTAAGTATTTTAAACAGTAGGTCTTTTGACCGTAGTTATCCCGAAAATAGTTAGAATACGTTTAGATTTTATAATACATAACCATAAAAACATAATGTCCAAGAAAATTAACGAAATACCTGCTGCTATAATTTTAACAACGCAGAGTGCCTATTACTTTAACCATAGCAAGAAGAATCTGTAGGTCAATTGCTAAAAATATCGTTCAGACACAACACAGCTATTACAACAACAACATTAATAAGAATGCGATTTCGTATTATTTTTAGCAACTGGCTGGAATAAATAAATACTGAATATTATTAACATAGACAAATAAGACTTTGTTTGCATATAGCATCGTTATTACCCACCTACTAATCTTTTGGCAATGATGTAGGTATAGTGGATTATAGGGACAAGTTTATCGGTATGTTCTAATTAGCACTTCCCGCGCGACTTCATCCGCGTGGATTACGTAATTTAGGGCCCCGTTACGGGTAGGTATTCAAAAACACCCGATACACGTTATTCTTTATTTTCGGTCTTAAGTATAAATACTGAGTTTCGGGTTAATCGGACCGCGCGTTAAAATTCTTCCATACAAAGTTTGACACTCCCCAATCCCAGATAAGGATTTTTCAAACAAACAAATTCCCCTCTTTTCACCCCCTTAAGGGGGAAGCGCTAAGGTAGCGCGCGAAATTCAAATTTTCTTACGATTTTTGCAATTTGCAGCTCAGTGTCTGGGTATGTGTTGATAAAAGTATGATTCGCGACCGTAACAAATATGTATTTACAGAATTATAATCATAAGAATCAATAATACAATTCCTTAGTTAGTATAATCCTGAAATATCAATATTTCATGAAATAGTCATTCAATAGAATTACTTGGTCTTAGAGAGTTGTATTGATGAATTTAATGAATATAATTCTGTAAATACATATTTGTTACGGTAGCGAATCATATTTTAATCAACATGCATCCTAATACTGACATGCAAATTGCAAAAAACGTAAGAAAATTTGAATTTCGCGGGCCACTCCGGAGCGGAAAATTCGTCGTTTAAGGTTTCACCTTAAACGACGAATTTCCCATCCTTCCTTAGTGGATGCTTACAACATAAAAGGCATCAACTGCCAAAATTTGTAGTGTGTAGCCCCAGCGGTTTAGGCTCTGCATTGATGAATCAGTCGGAACAAGTAATTAAATATGTATAAATTATTTACATAATCTAGAAATTAATAAAATGCACTTGTAAGTAATAAGAAATTATACAAACGATTTTGTCTTTCACCAAAGTGATTTGCAGGTGGCCTCTGCGAAATTCCTGAGCTAAAATTAGGTGCCTACACATTTTTTCAAGATAGGCCAAAATTTCGCATACCTATACCCACCTATATAACAAAAAAAAAACGAAAACTTTTCTAAGTTCCTGACGCCTTTATAAAATGAAACTTCGACATCGTTTTTACGACAAACGATAAGTCGGAGACAAAAAACACCAAGACACTTTTAGCCTCATATTTAGGTTCATACGATAGAATCGAGAAAATAAACGATTAGCGAAAATAACACTTTTTGGCAATTTTTTTCTTTTTTTGTCAGTGCCCCGTTACGTACATTCCAACCCAAATTATCACCACCACAGAATAATAAAGTTACAGTACTATGTCTTCATAGAAAACGGCTGAAACGACGCGCTTCGAAATCTCAGTATATGTCAGTACGCAACAGTCTCGAGTGCGCGGCAGTTACGCATACATTTATTTACGTGAAATTTACACGAAGTGATAGACTATATTGTTCAGTGTATGGATGTTGGAATTCATCAATATCAAATCAAGAATATCATTTTTTTTAATTACAAACTCAGTCGGCAAGGTAAGCCTAAGGAATAACAATAATTTTAGTTTCTATTTATTTCTGTGTTATGCAGGTCTAGGTAGTTATATAAGTATATTTATTGAAGCGTAGCGAGCATAACGTCTTCGAGAGGTACTTAGTAGGTGAGTATCTCTCTTTTTCCATGCGATTGGTGCCCCAGTGAAGGACCAAAATATACCTAGGTATACTAGGTTCTGCTCGCAGCTTCGCCCGCGTGTATTTCGGTCTATCACAGAAATTCTTTATCTTGCATCCCGCAATCAAAAATACGTCCGTGAAATTTAAATTATTCAACCCTTATTCATCCAAATGATTTGTATAAAATGCAATTTTTATCTACATAAAATTTCCCTGACGATAAGCAAATTTGTTTCGATAAGGAATTAACATTACCAATTTAAATTACCCTAGACAAATTAACATATTTTTTCATACAACCGTCACAATTTATCAATTCGTGAATTAACGTGAGCGTTTAGATAGGTATAATATGATAAATGAATGTGTTAATGTAACTTTTCTATAGAAAATATGTCATCTTTTAACCCAATTAAATGGATAATATCTATTTTCGGTGACACTTTGCATCCACTATAAGCATGCTATAAGCCGCCATTTTGGATTTTTGAGACGTCATATTATATCCTATAAACCCGCGGAACAAGAAGGCACTTCCTACGATATCTCGGTTAACAAAATGGGAGTTTAGAACTTATGAGGGAACGTACATACAAAGCCTGTTAAAATCATATGCCCCTTTAGCTTTGCCGTAGTCTGGTAAAAATTAAAACTTACAACATTTGCAGTTTTCAGTATTTAAACAAAAAAGTAACAAAATAAAAAGAAAGGACAGAAAAGATAAAAAAAGAAAAAAACTCAAGAAAAAAAATTAAAAGATAACATGACAATTTAATATAGCATTGTCAAATACATACGTCACCCAAGAGACAGTCAGTGGGCAACCCTAGTGCGTGTTTATGTACTGAGCAGTCGTAGGTAATTATTTCAAGGTCACTGCCGAGACATTGAATTGTAATTTAATATTAATATTCCAATTTTCTATTTAAAGGGAAAAAATGCTAGTTATTGTTGTTGAGTAATCATGACTTTTTTATATAAACCATTGTTGCATGTTGACTTTTAGATTTTATATTATCAATAATAATGTATGTAGTGTTATGTGTCAAATACAATATAAATAATAATTGTTCGTGATAAATAAATAAATAAATGAATAAACATAATACTGCTGCTTAATTATACTGTGCCAATACCTACTCTTCAAACAATAAAATTCGTGAACGAATCTTTAAAATCAGTATTGTGAGGTGAATTTTAGCAGTAACAAGTGAGGTCTTGGTACGTAAGGTACGTATTTATTTTCATCACTACCTTCATGGTGTCCATAAAATAATACGTTGGGATACATATGTATACCTGACCAGATATAAGGCGTACCTAGATGTCTATATCTAAGCGTTAAATCTGCTGGTATATTAGTCCTATACCCACCCCAGTAAATACCTATTCTTAACCAAGCGAGTGAGTGACAAAATGTTTAATTCCCTTGAATACTTGTGTACATACCTAGATGTTATTAGCATCATTAGCTCATTCGGCTGCTACCTATAGCAATGAGCCAATAACCTTATTTCCAATGATTAGGCATGGCAAATCCATTTGGAAGTACTTCTTATACCCCACCTTATTTATAATTTAACTAGCTGTGCCCCGCGACTTCGCGCCTTCGTTCGCATGGAAGTCGTAAGATACACACTATACTAAAATAACAGTCACATTTTAATAAAACTCCCTCGTCGAATTCGAATAGTTTAAAAAGCAATTTACATGTACTTAATCAATCTTGATTATGAAACTATTTATTTGGATAAGGATTAATAACATGTTTATGAAAACACCTTCGCAAATATTGCATTATTTTATAACAAATTTGATTACCATTAAAAAAGTTATAGTGAGCCAACCTTAAAAGATAGACGTATACTATCGCGGATTTTTTTTAGGAATTCTTAAGAGGAACAATTCCGTCTTACATATTTTTTGCGTAAATTTAACCGTTTACGTAGCGCACGCAACGGAAGCTCTCAAAAGGAATACATTTTCCCCGTTTTTGCAACATTTTTCATTAATGCTCCGCTCCTAATAATCAAAGCGTGATGTTATATAGGCTATATATAGCCTTCCTCGATAAATGGGCTATCCAACACTAAAATAATTTTTCAATTCGAAACAGCAGTTCCTAAGATTAGCGCGTTCAATTAACCAAACAAACAAACTCTTCAGCTTTGGTATAGATTTAACTGACATAGAGACAGCCCGTTTAGTGGGCTCCACTGTACTTTAACCTATTACATAGTATACTGTAGTGTACTGTGTAATACTAAACACTAGGGTGCAAGAGCGAGCGAAGCGAGCTCGGGACTTGGGGCACTGCGACTCGGACAGGTTACGTTAGAAGGTCTTCGTGGTTATTTTTTTTTAAATCATAGATCCCCGTGAGGCGGTGCTCTGTCGGCTACGCTTTACTAGTTTTTTTTTTTTTGTCTCAGCGCCTATGGTTTTGCACAGTTTGGCGTTTTCAAATATACACTAAAAAGGGTCTACTCTACCCAATAAAAAATAGCTACTATAAAAAAAACTAGGTTTTTTTTTCTCGTCCCCTAAGGTTTTGCGCACTTTGGGGTTTTCAAATATACACTAAAAAGGGTCTACTTTTACCCAATAAAAAATAGCTACTATAAAAAAGTAACGGGTGTTAATGTACAGTGGTTCCGTCATTGTACACGCTTTTATAATAAACTTCCAAGGCACGCTCAAGATCTAAGCCTAAATAAATTCAAATCATTTATTAAACGTAAATTGTGCCAGAAAGCCTCTCACACTTTTGGAATTAAATTTGCATAATAGGGTTCAGTAATGTCTGCCAATTGGACATGTAATCAATAAACAGGATTCCTTCACTATCCCAGAACACTGAGGCCATAAATTTGCCAGCGGTAGGAGCAACTCGAAATTTCTTAATGGATGGAGAGGATGGTCGTTTGCAAGACATGCTTTGTCTCTTAGTTTGAGGATCAAAATGGTGGACCCACATTTCATCCATAGTGACAAGGCGATGGCAAAAATTATCCGGATCTCGTTGGAACATTTCGAGATTACGCTTAGAATTTTCCAAACGTCGCATTTTGTTTTCGTCGGTTAACATTCGTGGCACCCATCTTGCCGACACTTTTCTGAACACCAGTGTATCAATTAAAATGGATTGAATGCTACCAAATGATATCTTTAGGAACTTAGCTAAATGTTTTATAGTTATTCTTCTGTTTTTCAAAACCAAATTGTCAACCTTTTTGACATTTTCTTCCATAACGGAGGTTGAAAGCCGCCCAGAACGCGGGTCATCTTTACAGCTTGATCTACCTCTTTGAAATTCAACCACCCAGTACGCAACCGTAGAATAGGGTATAGCATCATCCCCTAATGTCTGCTGAATGTCCGAAAATTTTCTTTCGTAGACATTTTTTCAGGCTGAGATACTTTATCACCGCACGTAACTCACTTTTATCCATAATTTTGCGTTTTTAGCAACTCGTGCACAAAAAAAAATTATTACGTGCGAACGAACTGACGAAAACAAGTGACAGTTTCCATAAATATTGTGTGATTGACACTCTTTAATTCGAATATCGAACTTACCCCAAAAAAGTTTTATGTAAATAAACACTCCTAAGAACTTTTTGATTCACCCTGGTATGAGGGGCCGAAGCCAACTCGCAGAGGCCCCTTAGATAATTTTAAGTGTTGAGGCACCAACCGAAGATTATCCCTGTTTGCTCCAGTGCACCCAAAGGCAATCCCCGGTTGGTGCAGGACGATTGCAGAACATGGAAACAAAACATATTGAGCTATGGATTTGGGTGGCTATAGTGGATTGGTAACCTAGAGCTATGGTAGGATTGTCCCCTGCCTGATCAATGTTAATTAATACACGGATAAAATGGCAGGGGTTGACTTGCACACTCAATAATGGGCCCTCGAAAATAGTCGCTGGCACATAGAGACGTAGTGACAAGGGGGCAACACTTCCTGAGGTGCTTGAGGAGTGGAGAGGTGTTCCAGGATATAAATTTATGGCTTAGATTTAAGTTAAATATTATTTTAAAATTACAGTTTGCATATTGTGTGATTGACATTCTTTAATTTTAATATCGAACTTCCCAAAAAAGGTTTTATATACAGGGTGTTTTAGATGGGTGCAAAGCCTGAAGGGGGTGATATCTGCCCATTTAGAACTTATTAAGCTAAACTTGTTTTAGACGAAGTCTGTTCCTGCTTTGTCCACATCCTAATTCCAAGAGCTAATGAGATATCTGCGTAAATAGTACCTCAAAAGAAAGGGCAATAACCAAGCATGTTTTTAAAAAGGTTTGAACAACTGAGGCCATTTTTTTATTATGCCGTAAACAAAACATTTTCTTGATTTTATAAGTTTCTTAAACTTGAATATGGCGTAGAATGTTTCTCTGATAACACAGATGCTTGGGAATATTTTTTTTTTGAGTAATCACACATTACATAAATAAAAAATAATAACATAACAGCTTTTACTGGACACTATTAAAAATGGGAATTATTGTTAAAAACCTTAGAGTTTCAAAAAAAAATACAAGGAACAGATTTCGTCTAAGACAAGTTTAGCTGAATACCTTCTAAATGGTCTAAGATATCACCCCCTTCAGGCTTTGCACCCATCTACCAAACACCCTGTATAAGCACTTCTAAGAACTTTTTGTTTCACCCTTGTAGTAGTTTTCACTTACTATAAGGTCGAACAATATAAAATACAAACTATTTAGGTTATCAGCGGGACCTCATAAAACGTCAATTTATTTTGACGTTACTTACACTAACGTAACTCTACCACATCAGTGGGTTTAATATTTAAAAGTTTAACACTAGGTTTACCTCTAACTCTTGGTGGCGCAAGATGAATTATTTGATTATCCCTGAGCTAGCTAATTCCGAGCTGTGTTAACTCCGAGCTACATAGGATAACCCATGAACACGAAAGTGGGCCTAACCCGACTAAACATGCAAATGAGCCGTGTAACGAAATTAACCCGCTGGTTAAAGGTGGTAGGCACATGAATTAGGTAATTTTCAATTAATATTGCCAAAAAAGTAACTCGAACTAGACCTTCGTTTTAGTGAATAGTAAATCGAAACACGAAGAAATTCAACATACGTAAAAATTTCATGAGTATTGTTTCGCCAGCTTCCAGTACGTGGATACGTTACATTTTCGCCAGGTACATTTATTAATTTGTTGGGGCTATAGAAGTGAATTCCTTTTAATACACCTAGCCACCTATAAACAGGAATATGTTCCAATCATTCAGTCGTAACTCCTATTTACAATTTTACAGACTACAAATCGCGATTTGCCTGGGTTTAAGAATAATTTTGAATACTAATAATGTAAAAAGTTAATACACTCCAAGTATTTATTGCAGAATAACAATTGTTAGCAGTTTTGTGAATGATAACTTGGCGCATATTGTTACGAAACAAGTAGGTATTTATGGCGCAATAAACCGTAAAATTGCTGAACGTCATATCAATGTTGATCGATCTACAGATTCTTCAGTTTAAAGTATCTTCGTTAAAGAAAACGGTAGCAAACGCCACTATAGTTATCGCATGGCATTTGTCCATATACAACCTTCCTACTGCAGAGCTCACTTCCCGACGCGCTAAGTTTGCCCGCGAAATTCAAATTTTCTTACGATTTTTGCAATTTGCAGCTCTGCGTTTGGACACTTTTTTTTTTTTTTGTGGATGGGAAATCATCAAATGACTTCTCCCGCTCTGGGCGGAGCGGGAGGGCGTGTCAGACTTTTACTGACTAAAACCCACCCGTGTTCCTTCTGTTGCCTGTGCCGGGGCCACGGTAACTCTTTCGAACATCCCGCAACCCTAGCTGGCATCGGCCCTAGCGGACCCCGTCAATAGTGCTGACATCTCTTTGAGGCGCGCGTGGAACACGACGCGCCGTCGACTCGGGCTTGGTCCTTACCGGACGGCGAGCTACCCATTGCTCGCCGTCCGCAAGCCCGCGCCTACGGTGGCCGGGAATCAGCTGCCAATTCCCGACGCCCAGGGCGTCTCCTGCGGCGACTAGGGGCGTGAGGGTGCAAAGCTTGCCTCTCCCTCACGCGTCCCGCCTCCTCCTTCACGAGCATTACTGCTTCGCAGAAGGAGGTAATGGCTTCCCATGCACTCTCGCTCCGTACCATGGCCTGGACCAGGGCCGGACGCGAGAGATCGCCGCCGCCGATCGCTTCCGCGAGGACACGGCGGTGCTCCGCCCAAGCCGGGCAGACCTTCACCGTATGCTCCACCGTGTCCTCCGGGCGATCCACACAGTGGTGACACCCGGGCGTTTCCTCCCGCCTTATCCGGAACAGGTACCTCCCGAAGCACCCGTGTCCGGTCAGGACCTGCGTCAGGCGGAAGGTGAGGACGCCGTGGCGCCTCTCCAGCCACTCCTCAAAGAGGGGACTTATCGCCGCAAGCGGCAACGGAGTTACGCCCCGGCGTCCTGCCTCCTCGCGCCACTCCCAGATGTGCGCGAGGACTTTTGCCTCCAGATCCCATGGTGCGTTTGGACACTGAGCTGCAAATTGCAAAAATCGTGACCAATCGTGGTATATTGATTAAAGTATGATTCGCGACTGTTAAAAATGTGTATTTACAGAATTATAATCAGTAGAATCTGATAAACAACTCCATAAGTTAGAATTGGCCTCTAATGTCATGATTTCATGAAATACTCATTAAATAGGGTACCTAATATGAACTTAGAGAGTCTATTGATGATTTTAATGATTATTCTATCCTAACTATAATGTTATGAATTCCGAAGAGAGTTTGTTAGTTTTTTTGTTACGCTTTCACGCTAAAACGAACGCTGAACGGATTTGAATGAAATTTGGCACATAGGTACAACATGGCCTGGGTTAGGACATAAGATACTTTTTATCCCGATAGTAAGTTCCCGTGGGATAATTTCCGACCTACACGCGGGCGAGACCGCGGGCAAAAGCTAGTAATTCTATAAATACAGATTTGTTACGGTTGCGAATCATATTCTAAACAATTTACAACCTGTACATTGCAAATTGCAAAAAATAAAAGAAAAATGCTGAGCTGTGTGGGTACTTAGGTACCTACTGGGGGCCAACCACCCCCTCTTAATGCAGTATTGTTTTAATGTTACTTCAGTGTGAACCCTTATAGGATCATCCGTGTGTCTATCTGTCTGTCTGTGTCACAGTCAATTTGTTTCGAATCTAATTAATGGACCGATTAAGTTGAAATTTGGTACATATAAAAATTTCTGTGACCCAAACACGGACGTGTAACGTAAATAAATTAATTTTTGTAGGGCAACTTATGGGCGGCAAATAAAACAAAATGAAAAAAGTTTTGCAAACTGTATTGTGTGACATGTCGAATGAAAGTGCTCACTGTGAGGGTTTCAAATGTTTTCTTTTTAAATAATTTTAAAATAAATAGCTTTAAAGTTATTTAAAAAAATAGATGAAAATACTAAATAGATTACAAGAAAACCTATATGAAGTCTATGGTCTTAAAATAACATAATAAATCTCTCCATATTGTGCATGCAAACTTACGTTTTCATTTGGAATGTATGAGAGAATATGTTTTTCAACTACAATGTAAAGTTTGTTCTTGGGATAAATTCATCCTAACAACGGAACCCTTCATCTTGCACGTTCCGACACACACTTGGCCAGAATTTTTATTATATTTCACAAAATAATTTCACTAATGTTTACAAACAGCGCCTCCCTGTGAACGTCAACGTCTTGTTTGTGCAAAATAAACAATTTTTCTTTCTTTCTTTCATTCAAGCGCCAAACGATCCTTTTTTTTTTTTTGTGGATGGGTAATCATCAAATGACTTCTCCCGCTCTGGGCGGAGCGGGAGGGCGTGTCAAACGATCCTGAAGGCACGGTTATTTCCCGGTTGAAACTTGATTCTCTTTTCCAGCAATATGGCGTCTTTCGTCGACGACACCAGTCATGTGAATTATGCGCAAGTTATATTCTACCCACTATTGCTCATCACGTCAGTTCTATGGTTGATACATAGATGGCAGCAGCAGTCCAGACTCTTCAAATTAGGCAACGTACTTCCAGGACCTGCAGCTGTACCATTCTTCGGAAACGCTCTTCTTGCTTTGGGAAAGAAACCTGATCGTAAGTAAACGATATTAACCTCAGTATTTCCAAAAACGTGGCGTTGCGTGTGATTAATTATCAAGAATTGTTATTTTGACTGCCTCGTTGGTCAAGTGGTCGCAAGCGCTACTGCTGAGCATTAGGTCCTGGGTTCAATTCCGGGTCGGGCAAAGTGTTATTGGGTTTTCCAATCCGGAATTTCTTAATGGTAGTCCGAAGTCTGGATTCTTGCCTGGTTAATGGCAATAGGCTCGCCCCCTATTACATGGGACTTAAACATAACTGGCGAAATGTGGGTGTTATGTATGTTATTTACCCAAAATAACCAAATTATTTTTTATTCACAAAGCTTAGTAGGCTTCGTAACCTACCTATGTAGGTACTTTGGCATTGCTCATCAGATGTCGTTATGCTCATCATTAACCTATGGACCGCCTGGTGTTATATCAATTCCCGTGCCTCAGCGCCCAGCTCATAAATCGTCAAATAAATAACATGAATTTTTTAGAGCTCCAAGGGACCGTAGACCTACGTATTAGATATTAATTTCAACTTGATACCTCCACGCGTTCCTGAGAAAAAGATTCTTGGCAGACTGACAGACAGACGGACAACGATGTCATCCTATAAGAGTTCCGTTTTTCCTTTTGTGGTACGGAATCCTAAAAACAAAAAACGAGCGTAGGTTCTCAGTCGTATAAATACGACTAAGGCGGCACGGGCACGAAAACATTTGTCGTATTAATCCGACTGGGGCAGTCAATAGGTTAAAGCATGACGATATTTATTGGATTGATTGATTAGAATACATGTCTTTTCATGATTTGCAAATCAAGGGAAATGGGAAATTCAATAATGATCCTACTTAGGTAACATTACTACAAAATTAAATATTTAGTAATTTATTCGTTAATTTTATTTCGCTTTCACTCTAAACACAATTTATTGACTCAAAAAGACGAAAAGACCTGCCTACCTTTTTTTTTTTTTGGTGACGGGTTGGAAATCCTCATGGATGTCCTCTGCCCTGGGGTGGGCAGAGGGGTCTGTCAGACTCTTACTGACTAAAACCACCCCGGTGTTCCCTCGCACACTTGCACCGGGGGCTACGGGGGCACTTAAGCACTCTTCAACGCAGCCCCCGACTGGTGCTAGCCCGCGTCTGCGGGCTCCGTCTTGTCGAGCGAGGGGAGTGAGGTGTTTGACTCCCCCCGCGACGTCTAAGAGGGGCGCGCGTGGAACACTACGCGCCACCACCTCAGGTCCTGTGGAGTGAGGGGAGGCAGACGTCCCCGAGTCCGCCGCCCTTGGACCCATTTAGGGGGGCCGGAAGAAGGCATTGTCAGCCCTCTGCCGACGCCCGATGCGCCTGCTGCGGGCCGGGAGAGCACTTGAAATCTCCCTGAAGACCTGCCTACCTACCTCAACCTACCTACCCACCATCCATCCAGTACCATCCATCCATCAGTCCATTGAGTACCTTTGTACTCAATGATCATAATGTCCTAACTGTATAATGTTTTATTGTGTGTACATAAATAGTAAAATTAACAAATAAAAGAAATAAACAAACACAGCTCCTCTACAATATTTCATTTATTTTTTACTAGCACTTATTAATATTAACTTTCAATGAAATCAATATTGCATATTCAACTTTGTGAGCAAACTTAGCGCTAAATACTCACTGGTGACATTTTGCTATTACCGCATGCAGGGGCGCAGCCTTCATACAATCCGATTCCTATCGGCTTCCCTTCGGAACCACCACTCTTCTTAATGTCTACTATTGTCAATAATATGGTACACCTGTGTGTATAACTGTGTATCACATCATATTACATAATTATATTTAATACCAGTTTACAGACAGTCATCAGATTAAAAACATTACAAAAATACCTGCAATTTTTTGTTTGAGTTTAAGAAAACTGAACAATTTTTTCTTCGGTTTCCCTCTAATGATAATTGTAGCTGCGTCACTGACCTACAGTTCAGTTCAAAATCAACTAAATAAGTTTCTTACCTACTAAAATTTATTTTAGAATTAGTAAGCATCGCTCTGGAATATGCTGAAAAGTACGGCTCAGTGATCAGAGGATGGGTTGGCTCCAAGCTGGTCATATTCCTTCTAGATGCTGACGACATTGAGGTCATACTGAACAGCCAAGTGCACATCGACAAAGCTAATGAATATAGGTTCTTTAAACCTTGGCTTGGAGAAGGACTTCTTATCAGCTCAGGTATGTTAATATTTGGATACTTCTAGCGGGTCTTGAATTTTTAATTATCAATGTGTGTGTATTACTACGTAGCGACTTAGTAAGACAAGTGTATATTCGTTATTTGCATTATTGTCAATATCTTGAATATATTTGCATCCCGTGTCTTATCAGCTGTTCTTTAGATCCACTAGATCTAGGAAGAAAAACGACTTTTCAGTGCTGTCATTCGTCGGTGACTGGCCTTCTATACTTAGCCTCATATAGATAAACTCCAGGAAATCGGATCAATTAAAAGGGGTGCTATTTGGCAGCATTGAATATTAGAATATGTGCCAAAACAGAGTTTATTTATTATAAATAGGTACTTTACACAACATAAAAGGTACAAAGTCATATTTAATTACATAGTTCATGATTAAAATGTCACTGTCTACAGGATCCAAATGGCGTTCCCACCGGAAAATGATAGCTCCAGCATTCCATATAAATATCCTGAAGTCATTCGTAGGAATTTTCAACCAAAACAGCAAGAGTGTCGTTGAAAAAATGCGGTCAGAGACGGGCAAATCATTTGATGTCCACGACTACATGAGCACAGTAACTGTCGACATCTTGTTAGGTAAGAAGATAAAATTATATGCATTTGCGTTCAAGCTATTAAAACGAACATTGTGAATACATAACACGTTTTATTGTTAGGAAACAATAACTGTACAACTTACCAACATCATCATTCATCATTCTCCTGTCCTTATCCCAATGTATTTAGGATCAGTGAAGCATGTCATTTTCTTCCACACCTCTCTATTAGTTGTCATCTCAGTAGTCAGCCCCTTTCTAGCAACAACTTACCAAGCCACAAAGTAATCTTATCTTAAAATCTGTGATCCCAGATGGACCGATTGAAGATACAATTAAATTAAAACATAATAAATTGCATCCTTTCTCATCACCATTAAGCATCACCGGTATTATATCAGCCATTTGTTTTTTTGTTTGTTTACCAATTAAAAATAAACCAGTGCATGAAAACTATTACAGAAACTGCAATGGGAATAACAAGAAAAACTCAAGATGAATCTGGATTTGATTACGCTATGGCTGTTATGAAGTAAGTTCTCTCACCATCAATAGTCCTCTCCATCAGTCAAATTACTTTAAAATTTACTTTATACTTTCTTTATCTCATTGTTTCCAGGATGTGTGACATTATCCACCAAAGGCAATATAAGTTCTGGTTACGATTTGATGCCATTTTTCAATTCACCTCTTTCTTCGAAAAGCAGAAAAAACTTCTAAATATAATCCACGGACTAACTAATAAGGTAGGTACATACAATACTTTTCAAATTGAAACCATCTCGCGTGCTTGAAGATAATTTAACCTCAATAAGTTAAATTGGATACAATTATTTTTTATTTACTCAGTAACAGTAGAAGTATGATCGACTTTGTGATTGTGGATGAAAGATTAAAGAGTAAAGTCAAGGAATGCCTAAGGCATTAAGTCCGCCTTTGTACTTTTTTTAAGTGTGAAAAGATTAAATAAATAATAATAAATAAATAACCCCATCGCCGTATCTCTACGTTGACGTCGTGGTGGGGCTTGCGCGCTTCGAACTCTAGGTCTGTGCCGGTAGAGGTTACTTTGCCGGAACAGGTCTAGGGTGAGGAGCCAGACCAAGAGAGATACAGAAACCCGCAGGGCAGCATGTGGCGAGCTGCTGGGCAGTAGCGACCCCACGTACCCTATCTCCCGGGAGAAGTCATGTTCCTCATCTCTGGCTTGCCTTTATTGGCCGGCTGGAGTGAACACTGACGAGAACTGACCTCCCACCTCATTCTTGCCTTTATTGGCTGGCTTGAGTAGAGATTCGCAAGAGCAAACGTGCTCGGAGGAAGGAAGTAGTCCAGTAAGATGCTGGTAGGGATCTTGACCGTACTTCCGGGATTGTCCTGATAGCCGTGGAATACCTCTCCACTCCTCTTAAGCACCTCAAGACATGTTGCCCCCTTGTCGCTACGACACTATGTGCTAGCGACCGTTTCCGGGGGCCCATTGTTGAGTGTGCAAGTCACCCCCTGCCATTTTATCCGTGTATTGTATTTATCACACATTGGTCAGGCAGGGGCCATAGTCCTTCCATAGTTTTAGATAACCAGTCCACTTTAGCCATCCAAACCCATAGCCCAATTTTTTGTTGTCTCCATATTCTGCAATAGTCCTACACCATCCGGGGGTTGTCCTTGGGTGCACTTGCGTAGTACGCACAGGGATAATCGTCGGTTAGTGCCTCATTTCCATTGAAAGCATCTAACGGGCCTCTGCGAGTTGGCTTCGGCCCCTCATATGCCTTCTAAAGGTCCGGGACCCTGGGGTCCCGAGAAATATCAAAAAAAATAAATAAAGTGACAGATACTAGAGCATATCGGCGTGTTAATGTAGGGACTGATCATTATCTAGTTATGTGTCGGGTGGATGGTTTGTTCAGACATTGGCGTCACCGAGTTCGAGTTCCTGTGACTGCTCTAGAGAGAATAAAAGTAGAAAGACTGCAAGATTTGAAAGTAAAAGAGGAATATATGAGGGAAGTAAAAGTGAAGACGGATAAAATATTTGATGATGCGAATGATTACAGTCTAGAAGAAGTATGGGATATAGCGAGAAATAGTATGATGCAAGTGGCCACAAAAGTATATGGTCTGGCACAGAGGAAATGTGGTAGTAGAACGAATGATTCTTGGGTAGATGGTGAAGTAAAAGAGGTTGTGAGGAAGAAGAAAGCTTGGAAGCTTGGCTTAATTTGCTAGCCTATAAGTCCCAAAGTAGGTTGAATCAGGCAACAAATGTGACAGATGACTTAGAAAGAGTGAAGAAAAAATACTCCGAAATGAAAACGAAAGTGAAAGATATGGTAAAAATGAAGAAGGATGAACAGGAAGAAAAGTATAACAGGAAGTTCTCTGAATACTTCCGGACCAATGTTAAGCTGTTCTGAAAACAGGTAAGATTGGCTCGCGGAGTGACAAGAACATCGAGTATGAATGTTATAAGAGCAGAAGATGGATGTTTACTAAGTGAATAAAGTAAGGTCTTGAAACGATGGACAGGATACTTTGAAAGTTTATTTAGCTGTCAGGATAGTGTGCAAGGAATGGGTAATTGGGCAGAAACCAGTTTTAAAGACCCAAACTCAGATGTAGATGAAGAGAATGAAATAGAAATAGATGAGATTGTATGAGCACTGAAATGGATGAAAGTTGGGAAAGCTGCAGGGTACGACAGAGTGTCTGCTGAAATGCTGAAGGGCGGTGACGGGGTGGTAGCAAGTCTGTTGTGCTGGATCTTTAATATGTGTTGGAGATATGGCCGTGTACCGGATGATTGGTGCAAGGCTGTAATCGTACCACTATATAAGGGAAAAGGCTCTCAGCAGGAGTGTAAAAACTACCGCGGCATTAGTCTTTTGAGTGTTGTTGGCAAACGGTATGCAAAGGTTTTAATAAATAGAGTGATAAGAGTGACAGAGGAGAAAATATGGAATGTGCAGGCAGGATTTAAAGAGGGAATGGGCTGTATGGATCAGATCTTCTCTCTAAGATGCATAGCCGAAAAACATCTGTCAAAGCACAAGAAAGTCTACTGTGCTTTCGTTGACTTGGTGAAGGCCTATGACAGTGTGTGGAGGGAGGAACTGTGGTAGACACTGTCAGTATACGGTGTGGATTGGCGCTTGATACGGGCACTGAAATCTTTATACAAGTATTCCAGTGCTTGTGTTAGGATAAATGGGGCATACACAGACTGGTTCTGCATTTCGAGGGGTGTTAGACAGGGTTGTATAGCGTCACCATGGCTGTTCAACTTGTACATGGATAGATGTTTGACAAATTTGAAAGAGGGTGAGTGTGGATTGAGGATGAATGATTTGCTTGTCAAATGCCTTCTCTACGCAGATGATCAAGTTCTACTTGCATCGTCAGCAGAATAGTTGCAAGACATGGTGACTGTCATGGATGAAGCATATAAGATGAAAGAGATGAAATGTGAATAAGACGAAGGTCATGGTGTTTGAAAGAGAAGAGGACGTTTCGATGTGTGATGTAAAAATAAATGATAAAAGTGTGGAGCAAGTAAGTGAGTTTGTATATTTGAGGAGTCTGTTTACAAGGGATGGAAAGATAGATGAAGATGTGGAAAGGAAAGTAAATGCGGGAAATAAAGTAAATGGTGCTATACATGCAGTTGTGACCAACCAGTTAATGTCCAAAAGGCCCGACTGGCTGTTCACAATGGTGTGCTGGTGCCTGCGCTTATGTATGGAAGTGAATATTGGGTGTGGCAAAAGAAGCAAAGTAGAATAAATGCTGTGGAAATGCGTTCCTTGCGAAGCATATGTGGTGTGACTATAAATGATAGACTGAGGAATGATGTGATAAGGCAACGGTGCGGTTTAAAAAAAGATGTAGTGACAAAAATTGAAAAGAGTATGCTTAGATGGTTTGGTCATGTTGAGAGGATGAATGAAAGTCTACTAAAACAAAAGGTATTTGAGGTGAGTGGAAACGCCGGGACCCCTCCCGGCGTTTCCACTCACCTCATCCCCACGCCCTAGGAAGACATATAGTGATCTTATTGGTGATGTTCTTCAGAAAGGTCAGGTGCGTAGTACTCGCAACTGGCGTGCGTGTATGACCAGATGTATGAATGTAAACGAGGCAAAAGGAGTATGTAAGGGTCGTAGCAGATGGCGATCTGTAGTTTCTGCCTACCCCATGGGAAGAAGGCGTGAGTTTATGCATGTATGTATGTATTTACTCAGTTTTTTTTATAACTTAAAATTACATAAGTAATATTATGTGCAATAATTAAAGTTTAACAATGAAACAATCCTTGATCATGGATTATAGTAATATTTTTTTTATATAAAATACATTCATTTAGATTTTGCAAGAGTTTTATATCAGATTACAAGAATTTATAATAATTATTTCTAAAACTTTCAGGTGATTAAGAGTAAGAAACTGACGTATTTCGAAAACAAAGCGAAAGGTTTCATTCCACAAACTTTAGCTGAGCTGACACGAAATATCGACGATGATAATGTTCTAGCTACTGATAACAAAACTCTTTCTGATACGGTGTTCAAAGGCTACCGAGATGACTTGGATTTCAATGATGAAAATGATGTTGGTAAGTATTAAATAACTTATAAGTTGCCCAGTAGGTAAAAAACACAACAGTCAAATAATAATGATTGAAATTACCTAAGACAGTATGGAATCTAGAAAACAACAAGGAGGCCTCGGTGAAGGAAGACGTAGTTGGTATCTTAAAAAAATCTTTAAAAAATCAATCTTAAAAAAAAGATAGGCTAATCTTCTAGCAGCTAGCAAAAAAAATACGCATTGTTTACTGTACATAGCTAACAGTAAAGAACGCGTATTTTCGCGATCCCGGCATTTAATTATAATTCCTTAATTTATGATTACATAATAGATTACTGCTAAATCTATGACTACGGAGATGTTGTAATTAATCATGGTGTTTAAAGTATTGGGATGACGTAATAATAATATTTTTTTCCAAAGGTGAGAAAAAACGACTTGCTTTTTTGGATCTCATGATCGAATCTGCTCAAAACGGGACCCATCAGCTAACTGACGATGAAATAAAAGAAGAGGTGGATACTATTATGTTTGAGGTAAGACTTCTTATTTTAATGATAGCTTTGGAAATCTTGACATCAACTGCTAGATAGAACTATTAAAAGGAATTGTTAGAGAATAGTAGAAACCTAGTTCTTTGCCTATGCTTTGGTAATCGATGAATATTGTCTTCAAATCCGCTTTGCTTTATAATAAAGAGAAAACAATATTATTCTTCACTTTTGGCATATGATTCCACGGTAAATTTTCCTGCTCTTCAATCCATACCAACTATGACTTAATCGATTTAAATCCAAATGTTTCAGGGTCACGACACAACTGCTGCTGGCTCCAGTTTCGTTCTTTGTCTTCTGGGTGTCTACAAGGATATCCAAGCAAAGGTTTACAACGAGCTGTACGAGATCTTCGGCGATTCTGACAGACCAGCCACCTTCGCAGACACTCTTGAAATGAAATACCTCGAGAGGGTCATCCTCGAATCATTGAGGTTGTACCCACCTGTGCCTATCGTCGCAAGGAAGCTAAATCACGATGTTAAAATTGGTAGGTCTCAACTTTTATCGATTTACATTCTACGTTGGATTTTCAGGTTTGATTTGACCATTGATTTAGGGTTCTAGATTCCATTTTTGAGAATCTAACGTTACAAATTATATTTTCTTGATACGGTCAGTCGTTGTGGCTATGCTTGGAGTAGGCTTATATCTGTTCAGTAGCCGTATTTTGGCTGATAATGACGAATCTTCCGCGTATGACTTGATTGATAAATAAAATACTTCTCAAATTCCGATATTTTTTAGCTAGAAACCGACACATATACTGGTTTTTTACATTATTCATTTCCAGCGACAAACAGCTACGTCCTGCCTGCTGGCGCCACCGTTGTCATCGGAACCTACAAGGTCCACCGCAGTCCCAAATACTACAAGGACCCTGAGACCTTCAACCCTGACAACTTCTTACCAGAGAATTCTTCAAATAGGCACTATTACAGCTACATTCCCTTCAGTGCTGGACCCAGGAGCTGTGTTGGTTAGTACCGATTGATGTTTTGATGTTCAACAACATGTGACTTCCGTTTCTTATGTGTTTCAAGTGCAACTAAGCTCATTTTAATACTTAAACTTATTAACTTGTCTGGTATTGATATGTACTGTTTCGCCGAGCCTTTTCTTACTCCGCATCCACTCTAAATTCATCAAGCTCACTTTTAACTTCATCAGGCTTTCAGAACTCACTGTCTGCTTTGGTGCTTAATTAATTATCGCTTTGTGTATCAATTACAGTGAAATCACTAATACTTGAAACAAAATCTATCTTTGCTTTTTTCAGGTCGCAAGTACGCCTTACTGAAGCTCAAAATTTTACTTTCTACTATTTTGAGGAACTACGAGTGTTCATCTACTGTACCTGAAAAAGAATTCAAGCTGCTTGGCGACATTATTCTGAAGAGATCAGACGGGTTTAGAATTACCATTGAATCTAGAAAAAGAGTACCAATAAACGTAGCTTAGATTTAGACTAATTAACTATAATTATTGCATGGGAAGACAATAAACGCTTTGAAGCAATGATGTGATTGCCTAAAATGTTTAGGACGTAGTGTTGCATTGACATTGACTAACATGTTTATTTTTTTTCAAAATGATTTAACATGTATCAAGCATAATTCGTTGTGATTTTACACATTGTTCCTCTCAAGCTGTCAGATGATTTTTCATTAAATACCTTACGTACTTTATTAATATTACTTCACTTATTCCTTTTCTTTCTTGTCCTTGGGATTTCAGCATTACCCAATTTTATGTGACTTTGAATGTGATTTTTAACTAAGGTGTATTTGTATGTGTTTTACTAGTTTATCTATACACACAAATAAATAAAATTGACATTTCTGTTTGTAATGTCAAAATAATAACTTTTTACTCGATTGATAAGAAATTATATAAGGTACTTATAACAAAAAAGCAGTATTTAAAATTTTTGTGTGTCTGTCTGTCTGTTCGTTTCAGCTAATCTCCGAAACGGCTGGACCGATTTTGACAGGACTTTCACTGGCAGATAGCGGATGTTACGGCGGATAACTTAGGCTACTTTTATATTATGAAAATAATTAGGGTTCCGCGCAAACAAATTAAAACCCATGAAAATTTGAACAAAAAGTCGGATTTGAAAAATTCATTTTGCATTTGGTAGCCCAATACTCGAAGAGGCTATTTAACATCACGCTACGGCCCTTAGGAGCGCCAGAAAGAACACTAAACGAAAACTAAGTAAAAGCGCGGGCAGACGGTGCAACGCGACGGATCGGAGTGACGACGGAGTCGTTTTATTAAAATGTGGCTGTTATTTTTAACCGACTTCAAAAACAGGAGGAGGTTCTCAATTCGGTTGTTTTTTTTTATGTTTGTTACCTCAGTACTCCATCATTTATAAACCGATTTGGAAATTTCATTTTTTATTTGAAAGGGCATACAGATTGGTCCCATTTTTATCAAAATCCAGTTCTGATGATAGGATCCATGAGGAATTGAGGGAACTCCTCAAATATTATACACATAGCGATTTTGGTATTTTCATCAACAAGTCAAGCATTTAGAAAGTATCATTTGGTAAAGTGGAACTGACGAAGAAGACCACAGATGGCCACGGGAACTCCACAATGTATGCCACGGGTAGCGATAAGATATCTCGATTAAGATAGTTAAGCGACTGTGACGAAGCAAATTTAAATAAATGGTTCTGATTAAACTGGTACCAACGACCTGCTGATAATGACCTGCCGGAAGAAAGGCACCGGAACTCCGTAATAAAACGAATGTATCCTAGCCGTGTTGGGGATTATTCGAATTGTCATAAGATGCACTCTGACTATAAATGATTTTAATGGTAATATGCTTCAAATCGCGCTACTTGCGATGTAAGTTATGTGTGGCCTTGATTGTCAGAAGACAGATTTCGTCATCGTCAACGATCTGTCGTCGTGTGGTTTATTTAATAATTTGTTGGCGACGGCGTCCAAACCTGATAAAACTTCGCCTTCCAAACTTCTGACACGACTTAGCGCAACATATACATACATATTTGCCTTTTTGCAAAGTTTTTATTTGAAAGGGTAACCTGTGGTCGCATATAAATTTGGTCAAATTCTGATGAGTGGTTTTTGAGTTAGCTTCAATAATAAGTATTTTATACCATTTATTGTATGTTGATGATGTTATAATAATTTCCTGGCACTGTTATTTACTTAGCAATTAGTAGTATACGAATTCGGGTGGGGTAGGTACCACAACTAAAAAGTGGACAGTAAAAACGTATTTATATAAAAAAAAAAACAACAGACTTCCACAAAAAACACTACATAGAGAAAAATAACTTTAATTTCGGAAGTCGGCGGCAAAAAAACGAAAATACTAAACCAAAACACCGACTTCCGAAATTAAAGTTATTTTTAATTTGTAGTATTTTTTTTTGTGAAATCAGTTGTATTTTTTAAAAAATAAGTTTTGATTAAAATTGGAGCACGCGGTCAAAAGTTATTTCTCATTTGTTATCAGAGCTTGACCGGCATAATTTTAAATAAACAAAGTCCTCCCGTCGCGTCTGTCTGTCTGAAAGCGATAAACTCAAAAACTGCAGAACGGATTTTCATCCGGTTTTCACCAATGGACTGAGTGATTCATAAGGAATGTTTAGGCGTAAAATTCATTAATGTTTTGTATAGATTGGCTGAAAATTCTAATCTGTCGTCGTGTGGTTACTCGACGACAGATTGTTGACCTGTCTTCTGACAGTCAAAGCCACACATAACATGTGACTCCAGTAGCGCAATTTGAAGCATATTACCATTAAAATCATTCATAGCTAGAGTACATCTCATGACCATTCCAATAAGCCCAAACACTGCTACGATACATTGTTTTATTACGGAGTTCCGGTGCCTACCTTCCGGCTTCAGCATCAGATCAGTTCTATGGTACCACTTTCAACAGGACCATGAATTTAAATTTACTTTGTCATAGTCGCTTAACTCTCTTAATCGAGATATCGCCACACGTGAAATACTTATCATAGAGGAGTTCTTGTGGCTATCTGTTGTCTTCTTCATCGGTTCCACTTCACCAAATGATACTTTCTGAATGCAAATCCCTGACTTGTTGATGAAAATACCAAAATCGCTGTGGTTGCCTATAATATTTGAGGAGTTCCCTCAATTTCTCATGGATCTTATCATCAGAACTGGATTTTGATAAAAATTGGACCAATCTGAAATCATTTCAAACAAAAAAAATCCAAATCGGTTTTTAGATGACGGAGTACTGAGGTAACAAACATTAAAAAAAAATTAAAAAATATGCAACCGAATTGAGAATCTCCTCCTTTTTTTGAAGTCGGTTGAAAATAATGACTAAAATGTTACCTCAAGAAGTCAAGATACGAGCTATGACTACAATTCCAATCCCTTTAATCAAAAGAGGTACACAAAATTTTTACTATTAGGGGTTTAAATATGAAATGGCCGTTTTAACATAGTGGCCACTTTAAACTAAAACTAAACCTGCGTGAAAAATATTATATGCGCGCGCAGTATTTGAAATCGCTCGCACCGTTGTTGTTTATACTTTGCCTATTACCACAGTATACCTTTATTATACTCTGCTATTACGTACGACCGATGACCGAGACGGCCCAAATGACGTCATCTCGCTAAAGTTTTGTAATTTATTTTTGTAAGTATTCAATACATTATACACTTTTAGCAGCTAATTAATATGACTGGCACTATCTACGTATTCGCGATTGTTTATCAACAATGGTAGGTACATTCTAATGAAAATACCTTGTTATATTTAAATGTATTCCGCACATAAATATATTCGAATAATGTCATATTTAATTAATTCTTCGTTGTCATGTACATTACGTACCCACTTACGCTGTTGTAGCAACAGCAAGTATGGGAACCTTTTTTTTAGTACCTACTTACAACGAAATACCTACTAATAGCGTTCCTTTTTAGAGAATTTATGAGCAAGCAGCATAATCTAAACTAATCTAAAGTGTAAAAACAACCCGTGGGGGGTGCAATGAGGTATTTTTTCAACTCACGTGAAGTCAAGAGAACTTAAATGGCGCGAAAATGAACGACTCGCCTGACCAGCAGGCAATTTTTGTTACTATTGTATCCAATGAATCGGGTATGGATCCCGATGAGTCATCTTCGGCTCGGCAATTAAAAAGAAGTTGTGTGCATGTGTGCAAGCACTGCAATAAACCAAGTCGTACCCGTCAATGCCAGTCTTCGGCGGGGCAGTTGCGTAACACACTTACAGTAGGAATCGATTTCATTTTGACAGTTCAACAACACTCATTGCGTTATTTACGTTGTTGAGCAGACAAATTTTTCGAACATATGAAGCAATCGATTAGCAATATGCTTCTGAAATGATAGACCTTTGCAGTATGAATATTGCTGTATTTATATTCTCACACATATATATATATAAACTTAGTACTATATATTACTCAATTTAACAGTATATACTTTAGACTTCTTAAGATAAACTTTTAACTCCGAGGCTCGAAGAGAACTAACTTAGCAAAAAAGGCGCCACGCTCCAAACATCGTGTTTCCATTCCCTTTCGTTAAAAAACCAGTACTTTTACGATATCTGTCAAATGAGATACTTTTGAACATCCTGACTACACCGATATAAAAATCATTTGAGTCAAATCACATACTTTCAATTTTATATTTAGTATCTAAAATCACTACAAATCTATACAAATAAATAAAATTGAAGTGTTTGTAATGTCAAAATAACAACTTTTTAACTAAATTCATAGGAAAGTATAAACGGTTCTTATACAAAACCGCAATTTTTAAAATTTCTGTCTGTCTGTCTGCCTGTCTGTTTGTTCCGGCTAATCTCCGAAACGGCTGGACCGATTTTGACGGGACTTTCACTGGCCGATATCTGATGTAACGGCGGGTAACTAAGGCTACTTTTTTTAGAAAAATAATTAGGGTTCCGCGCAAACAAACTAAAACCCATGAAACTTTTAACAAAAATTCGGATTTGCAAAATTCTATTTGCATTTGGTAGCCCAATTCTCGAAGACAGTTATAGGTTATTTAACATCACGCTACGACCCTTAGGAGCCGAGTAGAAAGAAAAATCCTTTTCTGTCCAGGCCGCTCGTTTGTGGAATCCATTGCCAGTTTAAATAAAACGCGCGGAATCGTTACCTATATTTATGAGACTCGAGAAGGAACATTACTTTTTGTTGTGATCTTGTTCTCGTAGCTGTAATAATCTGTAGTTGTCATTTATTTTCGTTGCTTATTGTATATGATGTCTTTATATATTTAGTATGCATGCATTTATGTATCTATTATATAGCGTATATATATATACGGTCAAATTTTAGTAAGCGCAAATATTTTAAGGATAACACTAAACAACTTTTCCCAATAAACATAGGTCGAAATGTGAAAAAAAAATTCTAACCCGATACTAAACCAGTCATCTGAGCGTACAATGTACAGGGTGTCTAGCGAAAATTAAGGTTGAGGTACAGACCATAAACTGAACAACTTTTTCCCGGTGCCCAACATCATAATCAAGAAAAAAATATCAGTCGTCCCATACATTTGGTCGAGTAGGTATTGAAGTTTTGTATGGGTCGACAGATTGTTTTTTCACGATTGTTTTTATAGTATATTGTATCTTTATACTTATTATTTTGCATCAATGACAACCCCATTTTTATGTCCACGCAATCACTATCCATTCTTAGGTTGCCTGGAAGAAATCGCAGAAAACGATAAGGACGCCGATTGTATGTTTTGTCGTGTAACTTTGTTCTTTGTTATGTATTTTCTGGTGTACAGTAAAGTATAAATAAAAATAAATAAAATATACAAAACTAATAATGTAAACAGTGTTCTTTTGTTTCTCAGTACTTAACGCATTGAAAATATCCACTCCCAAACGTGAAAGGGGCGGAAGTTTTGCAAGAAGAATTAGAATGGGTCACTCTAAGAAACCCAAACGGCTTCTAAAACTCTTCTTAAAACATAATAAAAATAAGTAGTTGAATAAAAATAAAAAATGCATTTATCACACACAAAAAATTATAAAATAATTAAATTGACTTTTATTAGTTAAAGGTTAAGATATAAGTACTTATGCAGGTTGTCACTTCTTTTATATCCAATGATTAATTCAAAAAGCGTGGAGCGCTTTGTTTAAATTAATTAAAAGTACACACAACTAAAAAGAGCTCCTCGCTTTTGGAATTAATCATTTGATATAAAAGAAGTGCCAAGCTGCTTTGGTTCATATATCTTAATTAATACAAGTCAATTTAATTATTTTATAATTGCATTTATATAGTGCGCGATAAAAGCGTGGTTTTGGTTTTTTATAAACTACATATTTTTATTTTTGACTTTTTAGTCTAGTATATTCTTCATTTAGTTAATAAGTCTGAGGTCAACGAAGTTAACCGCTGAAGAGTCCCACTATCCACCTCCTGGCTTCATCATCAGATCAGCTCCATGATACCAAATTATAGTATTGTCATCCGAACTACATATACAAACAAAGTTTCATCAAAACGAATTATATAACCCGAAACTCGAGGGGTTTACTAGTACCCACTATCCAGCTTCTGGCTCCATCATCATATCAGTTCAAAGATACCAAATTAAAGTATTATCTTCCAAACTACATATACGTACAAAGTTTCATGCCGATACGACAATTATAAGTAGGTTAAAATTGACTTTCAAGATTTTTTTACATTGTTTGTTAGTTAGTTACAAGTGAAGCTAATAAAAGCGTGTTAAAAATTTCTTTTACCCGTTTTCACCAACATGCCTTAAAACTTAAGGGATGTCAAGGTATGTGGCCCCTTACACTATTTTTATTTTCATCAGTCTGAACGCTTAGGTCCCCCTTTTTTAGCAGCCCGAATATTCACCCCTTAACCAGCCCCTAACAATGTAACGGAACGTGACACGTTTTTTTTCTAAAGTGCTAAAATGGAAGGCGATTTATACGAATTTTAGGAGAATATTTACACTATTGGAATGTTAGACGTAGTACCTAATCCTATATTCTTAAGTAATTAGCTAAGGTTTCGATTTAAAGGCAAGGGGCTCCTAGAAAGGTGATGATTTAGGGATGGTTGGTGAAAAGGGGCATTAGGTATCTATTTTGAAAATGGTAAAATAATAAATTAATATCTGCGCAAGTACCTAGTAGATTTTACTTTTAAATGTGACTTAACCTATTCGAATTAATATTATTGTCTTGCACTTTATGTGAATTTCAATTACAGGTACTGTCCATTCTTTGTTTTATTTGTCATGTAATCGTGATTGTGTGCGCAGGTACTTACTTCTTGTAGATAGGTACCATGACTCATGCATTTGCCATGTGGCGAGGTGGTTAAATACCATACCGTCGAAATGATACAAACTTAGTGTTCTACATTTTGTAGCGTAACAAAAATGAAAATTCATCACTGTACTGCATCTGAGCGTAACTGTATTAAATTATTAACGTATAATAATTTAATACAGTTACGCTCCGATGCAGTAACCAATGTTAGAGTCTGTGCAACCACAACTTACACCCTGCATAACACGCTATCAATAACAATCTGAATGATTTTGAAGTGTCATGATTTCCAAATATTAATAAGACTAGCTGTGCCCGCGACTTCGTTCGCGTGGATGTCGTAAGATACACAATATACTAAAATAACAGCCACATTTTAATAAAACTCCCTCGTTCCCCGACCCGTCGCCAACCGTCGCGTTGAATCGCCCGCCCGCGCTATTACTTCGTTTTCGCTTAGTGTTCTTTCTGACTTTTTCTTTTTGCTCGGCTCCTAAGTGTCTTAGCGTAAAGTTAAATAGCCTATAACTATCCTCGACAGTTAGGTTTCCAAATGCAAAAAGAATTTTTCTAATCCGACTTTTTGTTCATAATTTCATGGGTTTTAATTTTTTTGCACGGAACCCTAATTATTTTTCTAAAATAAAAGTAGCCTAAGTTACCCGCCGTAATATCAGCTTCCTGCCAGTAAAATTGATCCCGCCGCTTCAGAGATTAGCCGGAACAAACAGACAGACAGACAAAAATGTTAAAAATTGCTTTTTTGTTATAAGTACCGTTTAAACTTTCTTCTGGATTTAGTAAAAAGTTGTTACTTTGACATTACAAACAAACACTTAAATTTTATTTATTTGTATAGATAGTTGTTCCCCGCGACTTAGTTCACGTGGATGTCGTAAGATACACAATATACTAAAATAACAGCCACATTTTAATTAAACTCCCTCGTCCCCCGACCCGTCGCCACATTACCAGATGAATCACTCCATGTACTTACGCGCGCTAACTACCTACCGGCAGCCGGGCCGCACACAGCCCATTTCTCAGTGGGTAGCCGACAGCTGCGAGGCGCGTACGTACGCATATATAGTTTATAATTCTTATGATATGGCTAGTTCTGGTGTATTATTATGTGGTTGATGGATGTAGATCCAGTAAGAGAAGAGATAAAAACTTATATTTTTTCAGTTTACCTGCTGATACACTTTTACTATCGTTTTTTACTTTTAATTAATTTAAACAAAGCGCTCCACGCTTTTTGAATTAATCATTGGATATAAAAGAAGTCACAACCTGCATAAGTACTTATATCTTAACTAATAAAAGTCAATTTAATTATTTTATAATTTTTTGTGGGTGATAAATGCATTTTTTGCACTACTTATTTTTATTATCTTTTAGGAAGAGTTTTAGAAGCCGTTTGGGTTTGTTAGTGACCCATTCTAATTCTTCTTGCAAAACTTCCGCCCCTTTCACGTTTGGGAGTGGATATTTTCAATGCGTTACTGAGAAACAAAAGAACACTGTTTACATTATTAGTTTTGTATATTTTATTTATTTTTATTTATACTTTACTGTACACCAGAAAATACATAGCAAAGAACAAAATTACACGACAATACATACAATGGGCGTCCTTATCGCTTTCTGCGATTTCTTCCAGGCAACCTAGGAATGGATACTGATTGCGTGGACATAAAAATGGGGTTGTCATTGGTGCAAAATAATAAGTATAAAGATACAATATACTATAAAAGCAATCGTGAAAAAACAATCTGTCGACCCATACAAAACTTCAATACCTACTCGACCAAATGTATGGGACGACTGATATTTTTTTCTTGATTATGATGTTGGGCACCGGGAAAAAGTTGTTCAGTTTATGGTCTGTACCTCAACCTTAATTTCGCTAGACACCCTGTACATTGTACGCTCAGATGACTGGTTTAGTATCGGGTTAGAATTTTTTTTTCACATTTCGACCTATGTTTATTGGGAAAAGTTGTTTAGTGTTATCCTTAAAATATTTGCGCTTACTAAAATTTGACCGTATATATATAATACGCTATATAATAGATACATAAATGCATACATACTAAATATATAAAGACATCATATACAATAAGCAACGAAAATAAATGACAACTACAGATTATTACAGCTACGAGAACAAGATCACAACAAAAAGTAATGTTCCTTCACGAGTCTCATAAATATAGGTAACGATTGCGTGCGTTTTATTTGAACTGGCAATGAATTCCACAAACGAGCGGCCTGGACAGAAAAGGATTTGTCGAAGATTTTGTAGACTATCGTTAAAACAAAGAATCTAAAGGCTGTCAACACAAAAACTACCCTCAAGTAACGAACACGCTGCCAAATCTCATGCATGTACTAAAACTGCGACACGACGTCGCATCGTAAAAATCTACGAACTCGCCCGACGCATCGCATCGCAAGAACTTGCGAATTGTTTCGCCTCGCGCATTCCTGCGATGTTACGTCACACTTGTCGTCGATGGAATGGTTACCCGAACCGTGGAAGGGAGACCCCTTGCCGTACGAAATCACATCGCAGCAATTCGCGTCGCAGTTTTCTGCGCTGCGAATTCGGCATCGCGCCGATTCGCAGTTTTGTGT
Source organism: Fissipunctia ypsillon (assembly GCA_947568875.1). Lineage (NCBI taxonomy): Eukaryota > Metazoa > Arthropoda > Insecta > Lepidoptera > Noctuidae > Fissipunctia > Fissipunctia ypsillon. Next base: position 17,322,675 of record OX387651.1, read on the forward strand.
ACAAGCCCATATTGTGATGCTGTGATTGGTGGACCGAAATAACAACTGCCAAACAAATCGCTTGATTTATATTTCACTATATTTCTTACTGCACTGAACAACTTCACCAAAACGTTCACGTTCGTTCAATGTTTTGTCTTCACCTATTAAATCCTGTAGGTAATTTGGATATTTTAAAAATAGGTAAATAACAAGATCCTCCGAGTCTCTAAGTTTACAAATTATGCTTGATAATAAGTTTACTGATTTAATGTGACGTGACGTGTAAGTATTAGATTACGACTGTATCACTGTAAAATCAATTAAAATAAGTGCGAGTTGCTCCATATAGCATTAATGTTCCGTACTTACCATTTATATTACTGTTAACTTTTGACGTTTTACTGCCTCGTTGGTCTAGTGGTCGCAGGCAATACTGCTGAGCATGAGGACCTGGGTTCGATTCCCAAGTCGGGCAAAATGTTGTTGTTTCCATCAGGAATTTCTCAGTAGCAGCCCAGAGTCTGGATTTGTGCCGGGTGGTGGCAATAGGCTCGCCCCCTATTACATCGAACTTAAACATTACTGGCAAAATGTGGGTACTACTATAGGTACACTTCTGCTTAAATTGTTTATGGGCTTTATTATAAAGCCTCTAGCACTTAGGCCATCAAACTGTCTTCTTGCGAAAGCAGTTCTACAAGAGACCGTTGGACATAAGGGAAAGCCCCAACGCCGCTGACTGACTAGCTGCTTATTGAACGAGATCATAGAGTGCTTGCGGAGGATGGATCTTAGGAAATACGATTTCCTAACAGTTAGCGACATTGCATTCTGAATATAACATATATGTAGGGTAGTCACGTGGTTTAAAGTGAATTACTTTTAGTACCGCCCTTTGAGCTCTTTCAAGTTTTAATAGCTCAGTTTTATGAGTTCCTCCCCACACCGGGATACAGTACGTCAGGATGGATTGACACAAGGCCACGTAAACCATTCGGAGAGTATCTTTATTCGCTGAAAACCTTAGGTTTTTAAATATATATATAAGTCTTCTGATACGAGAAGTCAATGACTTCAAATGAGTGGTCCAGTCTAGTTTCTCGTCGACGAACACACAGAGATATTTTATGGATTCTACCATCGTCAACGACAGACAAGTACAAGCTTCAGTGTTTTGCGGACAGTTGTGGGCTTTTAGATATCCGGTTTCTTCAGCTGGTTTCGATGTATGCGGTAGAGTGAAACGTAAGAATTTGGTCTTCATAACATTTAAGGTTAAAAGATTACCTGCTGACCATTGCATTACTCTCCGTAAAGCTTCCTCAGAGTGCATTCTGGCGTCCTTCCAACTCTCACCATATGCCACAAGTGCAGTGTCATCTGCGTAAGTGAAAATATCACAGTTGACGAGAGGCTGATTACAGAGGTCGTTTATATAAATTTGGAAGAGGGTTGGACCCAAAATACTTCCCTGGGGAAATCCAAAGGTTAACTGTTCCTCTGCGCTAATTATATTGTCTATCTTGACAGATTGACTACGGTCAGAAAGATAATCTTTAAAGATGTCAAGCGCTAGACCACGTATACCCACATTTTCCATTTTCTCTATTAATTTGGAAATGCAGACAGTGTCGAATGCTTTCCTGAGGTCTAGGAAAATGCCATAACATTTGAATTTTTTATCTAATTTGTCAGTCACTGACTGTACAAGGTCAACCACGGCATCTTCTGTAGATATGCCATGTCGAAAACCATATTGGTTATTAGTGAGGATGTGGAAGGATGTGGTCGGGGAACGGGGAACCCCTGTCAGGAACTAAGTTCCATACGCGATACTCGCACGCACACACACTCATGAATACAATAGAAAGAGACAGAGAGAGAAAGTTGCATGGGGGAGGTATAACGCTTTTTCCTTACGTGGCGATTTCTACCAGTCAAGTCAACTCCTACCGCAAGCCGCGTTAACTTTATTCCAAAAAGATGTTTGGATTTCACGATATTGCATTATGACAGGGTTTTCCGAAACTCAACCCCCGAACGGGTCTTACAGGGGTGCGAACGAAGTAATAGCCTGTTAATTACAGGCTTCGACTATTTTGCAGCACTTACTGTCATGTCGTCAAATGAAAGCTTTGTAACTTTAAAAAAATGCTAAGTAACTACAATGTGCCAATTTTATTCTTTACATAACAGCATAAAATAATAATATATACATACATAATAAAGGGTCAAGGGTTAAAATATTACAAACGTAATATTAACAAATTAAAACTTTTTTACAAAAATAAAACCGACTTGTGTCTTTGATTTCGTATTTTCGTTTTTTGCCACCGACTTTCAAAATCAAAGTTATTTTTCTCTTTGTAGTGTTTTTTTTTTTTTTTTGAAGTCTGTTTTATTTTTTGTAAAAAAGTTTTAATTTTTCGCTTTTTAGTTCTGGTACTTACTCCACACAAATTCGAATACCACTACCTGCTATGTAAATTACAGTAACAGGAAGTTTAATAACTTAGAACATATCCACATAAACTAAGTGGGAAAAATACGTGTTATTGAAGCTAACTAAAAAACTACGCAAGCAAAGTTTATAAATTTTACATGGGACCAACTTCGAGGTCTACCCTCCCGGATAAAATAAGAATTGTTCCAATCGGAGTACAGTGTAAAAAGTTATGCGTGGTCATACATTAAAAAATATATATACACCTCGACTTGAGAACCTCCTCCTTTTTTAATTCGTCGGTTAAAAAAGCATCAAAACATAAATTTTCGTGAAAAGAATGTTAAAGAAACTCATTCAGTTTCTCTTGTGAATAGCATAATCAGCCTATAATGTTCCCACTGCTGGGACACAGGCCTCCTCTCTATGAGAGGGAGTGGGCCGTAATCCATCACGGCCCAGTGCGGGTTTTTAGATGTCTTAGAATTTTTGGTTCTAGGACATTCCGGTTTCCTCACGATGTTTTCCTTCACCGTTTTGAGAGCAGTTGTGATGAAATAATTTACACAAAGTGCCTGCTTGGGTTCGAACCCACGAACTACAACTCGTAAGTCGCGACCGTTACCACTGGGCCACCACTGCTCTCTTGTGAATAACGATTTGTTAATTATTCAGAATATACAACAGGGAAAGACAATTAGCAAATATAATTAGTATTAAAATGATGTCGTGCGTATTGCGAAAATGGTGTGATCCGTGCTTATATATAAAACTTTGTTGTTTAGTAAACAGGTTAATTGTGACTGGACCACGAGGTGATAGGTTTGACTGATACTCTTAGGAATTAAATAAAACAAGTAAGTAATATAATATTATTATTTGATCAATCGTGAAACGTTTTCTTCCTAGTTTTAAAACTTTAAAAGAGGATTAAATCATTTTTATTTTTCTTTTATTTTGGAAATAGTTGTAAGTGACAAGTGTGGCGATTAAACGAGTATAGGAGTTACAGGAAAAGAATTAGTTTCTAAAGCCACAATTTCCCATAGCTGTTTTATTAACCGATTTTTCTAGTTATTACAACCAATAGACCTAAAAAAAACCGTTATCTTTGTGTTAAATAATGCTTTCTTATAATTTCGTTTTATCTGCAATGTTTTGCCCTTTTATTTTCATTTCTATTCATTATGAATAATTATCATTAAGAAAAATAGCTTAGGAAACCCTAGTTATAACGTTACGTATGGCCTAAATTCACTACTGGGCATTCATGTACCCATAAAGCCTGATATGTAGCACGGTGAGATTTCATTGTCTGAGGCGTGCCATCATTTGAAGCTACATTAAAAGTTGCATCGTCTAAACAGTGTTTATATGATACGAGTCATTTGTTGCTTCAATGTTATTGTATGCCACAGGCCAGAAACTTGCATCGTATAAATGGGGCTTAATGGGACTGCTATAACAAAAACTGCCCAATTTCAGCACAATGACGACGGTGGTCGATGACACCGAGGTACCGAGCTACAACACAAGACTGATCTTCTACCCTCTCCTGCTTCTCGCATCCACCATATGGATCTTATACAGATGGCAGCAGAAGTCGCGCATATACAAGTTTGCAGAGAGGATTCCTGGTCCACCTGCCATACCGTTTGTGGGAAATGCTCTTTTAGTGCTGAGAAAGAAACCCAGTGGTACGTTAAACATGTTTTAATTGATAATTTGTGTAAACATGCACTCCTTTGGGTCTGCCTCCATGGTTCAATGATACTATGCGATCGAACGTGGCTAGGACAAACCCTTTTGTGTTAAGTGACAGTTTTTGCTTGAACATTTTATGATTTTAATTGGAGTCTCAAAATAGCCCAAGTTTTAATAGTTTCCATTTTCTCTTGCTCTTCAACTTAAATACCCAATAACATTTTAAATTTTCAATCTTGCTATGAACTCTCCTAATCATTTTGATTATGATAAGCTAATGGCATAGATTGATTTTATTGGCATATTCACTTCCTTATTTTAGAACTGGTGCAATTCGGCCTAGAGTATGGAGAAAAGTTTGGCAACGTCGTCAGAGTCTGGCTAGGATCAAACCTGATTGTGTTCCTCACCGACCCCAATGACGCTGAGGTCATCCTCAACAGCAATGTCCACATCGACAAAGCTACAGAATACAAATTCTTCAAGCCCTGGCTCGGAGAAGGTCTACTTATTAGTACAGGTATGTATGGTTTTCAATTATTTTCTTCTCTGCAATCTCTGCATACTGTCTTACCACCAAGTGTCGTGCTACCGGTTACTGGGTTGTGGTATGGAGGTCAGATTGGCAGTCATTCCATGTACCATGTAAAGTACTGGTATTCAGCCGCTTCTGGACAGGTTGGAAGCTGATCTCAACGTAGTTGTTTGTAGGCTAGGAAGGACAGATGATGAATTTCTGCTATTTAGAAGTCTATCTGTCATAAATACTTCGGTTTTAATAGTAGACCTGCATTTAGAAAACCATTAAGTTCTGTTTTTAGAATTTACGAAAGCTTTTTTAATGTATCTGTTTTTTCTTTTGATTATATAACATTTTTATATTATATTCTGGACACAATAAAAAGTGCGGTGTTTTTCTTCAAAGACAAACAGCGGTTGAATCTACTAACACAATTAAACATTTCAGGTGACAAATGGCGTTCTCACAGGAAGATGATTGCTCCCACATTCCACATCAACATCTTGAAGTCTTTTGTAAGCATTTTCAACCAGAACAGCAAGAATGTGGTGGAGAAGATGCGCCCAGAGATCGGCAAGGAGTTTGATGTCCACGACTATATGTCTGGTGTCACTGTTGACATTTTACTCGGTAAGATTATCCCCTTACTAATTATTATTCATTATTATTTAATTATTATTATATTATTAAAGCTTGTGATCCAGGTGTTTATCACAAGCTTTACTCGAGTGTATGTTAATTTTGTGTCCAGACGTTTAACTTCTAGTGAAAGACGAAAATGAGCAAAAAGTGAAGCGTCTGATAGTTATCTGCTCTACGTTTTCACGGCTATCCCATTGAACCAATTTTGATGGAATTTAGTAGATACTGATTTAGCTTGAACGATGAGAAAAGAATAAGGCATACTTTTTAAAAAGTATCCACTTACGGTGGAGTAGAACATGTGAAATAGAGTGTTAAAGTTTGTATGGAAAAATCTAAATCAGTAATATCGTATACTAGCTGACCCGACGTTGTCCTGTCGAACAAAAAACCCATAGAAAAAGGTCGATCAGTTTTTCCCGAATTGGAACATTTTCTGGGAAACTTTTCCAGTTTATATTTCCATAAAAACCTAATTCGGACTATTTACAAACATTTTAAAATAAAAATTGCCAAATCGGTCCAGCCGTTCTCAAGTGATGAGTAATCGTAATAGTTTTCATGTAAACGTAAATTGTTACTGAAAAAAAAATTGTTAAAAAATTGTTGAAATTGTTAATCATGTTTATCGATACGTTAAGATCGTCATTCGTCGGTCATTGTTCCCGATCTCCATGGAATCTCTTAATCAATAGTTTACCAATCACATTATTTAACACAAATCGGGAGAAAGGCAAAATAGAAGCATTTAATTGTTTTATAAACTTGTTTTAATGCTCAATGCTGCATGCTTGTTTTAATGCTGTTATGTTCAATGCTTATCAATTGAATCGGTAGTCCCTACTTGACACTCATTGTGAACAAATTGTACCTATACGTGGCTACATGGATTTGAAACTGTCAAATGTACAACGTAAAACTTGAAAGTTGCATGTTTTGGTTAGCTGATTTAATGATAATTATCTGTTTTAATTATTTAACAATTTGGACGATGCCCTAATTGCATTTAACCTATTAACCGCCGCAGTTGTATATAAGCAACTTATTATTTTTGAGCCCCTGGCACCACAGTTGTAAATTCGCAACTAAAGTCTACGAAGTGATTTTCAAGCATATTTTTATTTACGTAGCAGCAATTTCATAATAATTATAAAGACCACCTTTGCCATTCAAGGAATTTCTTTCATTTTCCCTAAAATCACTGATGCTGAGCGCCAAATTAAAGGTGAAAAAAACGAATAAAACTCATCGCAAAATGCAAGTGTGACCTTAACCTGTACCGCCAGAGTTGTATAAATACAACAGTAGTGATGTAACACATAAGTTTATTTATTGCTCATTAATGCCAACTTTAGTTTATTCAAATAACATACAAATAAGTTAGCCATTCAGAATTAGAAAGTAATTCAATGCTTGTTACTGTTTGATTCTATTTCTAACTATAACATCTAAAACTTCACATGATTTCAGGTAGATTCATATTACAATTGTAGCGACGGTTTTTACTAAATCGTATTTTAGTAACAACCCTAGCACTTTAATATTATCAAAAGAGTCCAGCGCCGGAGTTGTATATATGCAACCGCTTGTGACGTCATAAGCGAACTCATAATGATAATAGTGAGGGTACATCTGTTTTATTTGTTAAAAAATTTAATGAATTAGTGGGTATCTAATTTATTTCAATGGGTATTGTGGCTGTGTTTGTATCGCAAAATGTCGAGTGCAGAGGAATTAATAAGGATTTTAGAAGGTTTTGAGGAAGATGTAGAAGAATTTGTGTCCGATAATGAGTTAGAAGAAGAGGTGGTATGTATACAAATTTGATTTATTCTTATGATTCTAAAAATACAATACCTTTTGTTTTTTCCAACTCACAACATATTGTTTCTTTGTTTTTTTAGGAAAGCGGTGACAGTGAATTCCATTGGACTGCGGCAGAAACGTCGCCAATCATACAACCATTTAATGATTTTCTTGCTGGTTTTTCATCAGTAATAAACCTTTCGACAGATTCTAATGAACTAGACTTTTTCGAATACTTCGTCGATGATGGTTTGGTGGCTGAGATAGTGAGGTGTACTAACAGGTATTACCAATTTTACGTTCGACGTGTCGAAATACGAGAACATTCGAGAACCCATGGTTGGCGTGACGTTGACGCGAAAGACATTTATTTGTTCTTTGCGGTAACAATGTTATTTACCAGGAACAAAAGGATATCCATTGAAGAACATTGGTCCACGGATCCACTGCTGAGTTCCCCAATCTTTCAAAAGACCATGAACAGAAATAAATATTGTTTAATTTTGGCTATGATGCATTTCACTGATGTTTTTTCCGTCGGCACCGGATTGCCAAGATTACATAAACTGCAATTTGTAATCAATCATGCACGGGACAAATTTAAAAGCGGCTTAACACCGCACCAGAAATTATGTATCGACGAGAGTATTGTCCCTTTCAAAGGCCGTCTTGTATTCAAGCAATACTTGCCTAAAAAGAGAAATCGCTTTGGAATAAAACTGTTCGTATTGTGCGATGTGGAAACAAGATATATACTGGACTTTATAGTCTATTGTGGATCTGAAACGGATATTGAGCAGATTTCTGATTTGGGGGTGAGCGGGTCGGTAGTGGTTGCTCTCCTTAAGGAATACTTTAACACGAACAGACAACTTTTTGTGGATAACTGGTACTCGAGTCCAAAGTTATTCCTTTATTTGAAAGATAACGGGATATATGCATGCGGTACAGTTAAGAAAAATAGAAAAGGCATGCCTAAATTTAAGAAGTTGTCTAAAGGAGAAGTGGATGCTTACTATTCCCCTCCTTTAATGACTTTAAAATGGCAGGATAAAAAAGCTGTAACCATGATTAGCACCATGCACGATGCTAAAATATTACCTTCAAATAAGGAAGACAGAGCTACTGGTCTGCCAAAATTAAAACCTGAATGTGTAATTGATTATAATAACTACATGGGAGTGGTTGACACCGCAGACATGATGATGAGTACTCTATCGTGCATAAGGAAAACGAGACGATGGTACTTCAAACTAGCCCTTCGTATAATCGACATGTCTATGTTGAATGCATTCTACACATACAAAAAAATTAATAATTGTCCCACAAAACCATTAAGTGAATTTCAGCTGGCAGTTATACGGCAAATCATTAATAAAAACAAAATACACGATTATGAACCGGTGCCTTCGACATCGCGTGGCGTTCAGAATGATCCCTGTCGCTTTTTACCAAATGATGTTCTCAAAAATTTTCCTGTGACCATACCAAATAAGAAAAGGCAGCGTTGCAGAGTTTGCGCTCTGAAAAAAAAACCAAAATATACAAGATATATGTGCAAACAGTGTAACACTTATTTGTGTTTAGAGAATTGCATCACAGAATTTCATAGAAAGCCTAGGGGTGGTAATATGTAAAATAAAATCCATGATTTAATAATTAAAGTGTTTTATTCAATAATTTGAAAATCTTGCTTTATTTATTGGTATGTAGATATGTAATTATGTTAATTTTTTTCGGTTTCCGTTAAATCAATGTCTTCAATGTGACAATTTTTTATTGTGTTTAAAAAGTTTAAAATTTTTATATGAATTCGGCTACGCATACACGGAGCTATATACTTTAACTCTTCAAGAATTAGATGTGTGAAATGCTCGTTTCTTTGGTCTGCACCAAACGTTGCACATATCTCACATTGTGGCCTTGCGTTCGGTGCACCACCAATACTGGTTTTCGACAACCTTGAGGCTGATTCTGCCTGGACATGTTTTTCAAACAAATCCTGGGTATTTTCATCGTCATTCACTTCCATTCTCGAACGCTTGGAAGCTGTAAAAATATTGCGAATTATTATTCTTTTTTTTTTTGTAGAAAGTAAAAATTTACTACACAATATAATATTTTAAGTATTTAGGTTTAGATGGCATAAAGCAAATATAATTGATATTTAATTAAAATTTAAATAAGAAAATTAACACAAATAATTAACACAATTCATTATCTTTAACAAATTTTAATTAATTAAAATTTAAATAAGAAAATTAACACATACCTGTATTTGCCATTTCGAGACTCGCAAAGCAATGTCCGTTAAAGCAGTGATAATTAAATGCCCTGTCATTGACCATAAATTAAGATTTTTTTTAAACAGGAAAACTTAAAACTTTCTACTACCCTTTGTCATACACAAATTGAACATATTCATAGTTTGAGTAATAAAATCGATAACCGGAAATAATTTCACTTGTCCCCGCACTATCTACGCTCTTTTTTATCTCTAATGTTAGCGCCGGAGTTGTATAAATGCAACAATAGGGATTCCAAAAGCCGAATTTTGTAGAATTATGAACTAAACTCTATCTTGGCTTTGTTAGTGTCTATGTACATGGTTATAGGTTTTTGATGTGGGTAATTTTAATCTTATTATTGTTATGAGGGTAATGAATTTAAAAAAAACATTAGATTTTCGTAAAAACGTGTAATTTTACCTTACAAATCTTGTTTGCTGTAGGGACTGGTCCACATCACTATAGTTGACCTTGAAAAAACGTGATTGGCGCTAGGGGCACATTTTTTTTAGGATTGTCTGGCGGTTAAAAGGTTAACGAATCGAAATTATTCCTGTATATTGTGGATCCCATTTATTTAACAACTATTGGGCTTTTCCCTGTGCCGACTATTACAGACTCAAAAACTATAACTACACCTAACTATAACTATATTTTTTTTTTTATAACTATAACTATATTTTATAATAATGTGTGTTACATGCCTATATCGAACTCTGAAAACACACCGCTAAAAGGATCGGCAGCTTTCTTCTTAGTTTTTGTTGCATATTTCATCATTTATCTTTTGATTAAAATAATTAACATAACATAACATAACATCACGCCTTGTTTCCCCGAAGGGTTTGGCAGAGGTGTACCTAAAGTACACCCACATTTCGCCAGTTATGTTTAAGTCCCATGTAATAGGGGGCGAGCCTATTGCCAATAATAAAATAATTAAATACGGTATATATGTTATATTATTAAATAGTAATCGAAAATTAAAATCAAAATACAATTTATCTTCTTATCCTGAAGATTTTCTATGTTCAATTAATTCTGTTATTAGATTGTAAATAAATTATTTAAATTATCAACATTCAAAACAATTTTCTTGTACAAAACAGTCGTAAACTTACATAATTATTCAAATTAATTACCCTCTTCAACTTTTACTTGCTTTGTTTACGTTACTGTGAAGGTGACCTTTGCAAAAGTTATTCCATAAACTATTAAGAATTTGACTTTTAAATTAGCTACCTGGTAAGCATGACTTGTAAGTAACAGTAACAATTAAATGAATATTAAATTAATTATTTCAGAAACTGCAATGGGAATCACTAGGAAAACTCAAGATGAATCTGGATTTGATTACGCTATGGCTGTGATGAAGTGAGTTTTAGTTTACTTTTTTATAAAAATTGTTGAATGATGCTATTTATTTTTTGCATTACTTTCATCTCTATCAAAATTAATTTAGATTTTCTTTAATTATGTCTGTCTATGCGAAGTCTGATAATTTACTATTCACAACAAAGTATGTTTTATATCAGATTAGAAAATTAATTTCATTATCATCATTGCCTGTTTCAGGATGTGCGACATTATCCACCAGAGGCACTACAAACTGTGGCTACGATTCGACGCCATCTTTAAGTTCTCGCCGTTCTTCAAGCAACAGAAGAAACTCTTGGATATCATTCACGGACTTACCAACAAGGTAACATCACTTCCTCATTACCAGAATCAAGTTTTACTGAAATGGATTTCTTATCATTTAAACTAGATTTAAGATTAGACAATAAAGTCATAGTTTTAAAAATAACCTATCTAGACGCGGCGGCCAAAAGTACTTAAGTCAATATTTGCTCAAAATTGTAAAAAGTCACAGCACCCATGTTTTTGTATTATCCGTCGACTGGAAAGTCACCGTCACTTCATCCAGTCGCAAAAATAGTCGACTGTACTATATCACTAAGTCGTATCAACAAATTAAGCGGCGACATAAACCACTTAAGTTTTGCAAGCAATAAAATTTGACATAAGTGCTTATGGCTTCCGAGTCTAGCTATTATCCTGGGATAGATATTATTATTTTCATACTTACTTGAAGTTCTGTTTTTGTAATTATCTTTTATCTTTTAAAAACCATAATCTCACTATATTTTTATTTTGTTGCAAAGGTTATCAAGAACAAGAAAGAAACGTACCTAGAAAATAAATCCAAAGGTGTGATTCCACCAACTCTTGAAGAACTTACCAAGACTCCTGATGACAGTGAAAATGTATTAGCAAACAGTGACAAAACTCTCTCTGAGGACGTGTTCAAGGGATATCGTGATGACCTCGACTTTAATGATGAAAACGATATCGGTAAACATAATAATAAGGATTTAAGTAACTTAATTATGTCCGTGTCTGTGAAACGGTGTAGGAACGGGTCCCGCGGAACTAAGGAGCTGTTCCTTATAGACATGACCATAAGCTAACAGGTTCGTAGATTCCGGAAGGATCTGTCGACATGTTGGATAGATTATAAGAAGGCCTATGACTGGTGCCACATACATGGCTCATTAAGGTGCTGGAGTTTCACAAAATAGATGCAACTCTACGCACCTTCTTGATGTCATGTAAGGGACAGTGGAGGACGGTCTTTCTCTATCTAGGATGTCGACAGATCCGGGGGATCAATGAACAGATCAGGATTGAGCGGGGAATATTTCATGGCGATAGTTTGAGTCCGCTTTGGTTTTGCTTAGCCTTGAATCCTCTAAGCACACTGCTGGAAGATTCAGGTGTAGGCTATAGGTTGAAAAGAGGTGGTCAGATGATATCTCACCTCCTTTATATGGATGACTTGAAATTCTTTGCTCCCAACCATTTGCGACTGATGGAGCTACTGAAGATAGCAGAAACCTTCAGTAGCGCCGTCAGGATGGAATTTGGTGTGGACAAATGTGCAGTCATGCATGTAAAGTGAGGGGGGATTATGAAATCCGTGGGTACCCAACTCTCGGATTCTATACACCTTATATCCCTCTCCTCAACTAACACTCCTCTACTACAACGAAACCTACAAGTATTTGGGTATGTCGGAAGCGTTGAGCATCAATGTTGCTGACATGAAGCAATCGTTGAAGGAGCGCTTCTTGGACCGCCTGAACAAAGTATTTAATAGTCTTCTATCAGGCGGAAACAAGGTACGTGCCTTCAACGGTTGGGTCATGCCAGTTTTGATGTACTCTTTCGGCATACTCATATGAACTCAAACCGAACTCGACGCTCTAGATAGGAGGGTACATACGCTGCTGACTGCATATTGAATGCATCACCCACGGTCATTGATGATGAGACTGTATATCCCGCGAAAGTGTGGAGGTCGAAGCTTTTTAAACGCTAAGACCCTCCACAACCGCGAGATATGCAGTCTCAGGGAATATTTTCTAGAAGCCGACGTGGGGATGCATCGAGATTTGGTCGCGGTGGACAAGGGCCTCACCCCACTCTCCTTGGCGAAAGAGAACTGGCGCAAACCTGTAGTACTTGTATCAAGATCGTAACGAAGTATGGCAAAGCAAAGAGCTTCACGGACGCTTTTTCCGGGCCCTCCATGGGCCTGATGTAGACTTTTTGGCGTCTGTATCCTGGCTGCGTTTCGGCGACCTCTTCGGAGAAACGGAAGGTTTTGTCTGTGCGATTATGGATGAAGTTATCATGGCGAATAATTACCGGAAATATATTGTCAAGGACGGTACGGTTGACATCTGTCGGGCGTGCCACCGCCCCGGTGAATCAATCCGTCATATTGTTTCTGGTTGTTCTCCTCTTGCTGACGGCGATTACTTGCACAGACACGATCTAGTGGCTAGGATTATCCACCAGCAACTTGCCTTGCAGTACAACCTTGTGGAGTCCGATGTACCATACTACAGGTATGTGCCTGACCCAGTCCTCGAGAATGGGCATACCACATTGTACTGGGATCGATCTATCATCACTGACAGGACTATTGTAGCCAATAAGCCTGATATTGTGGTAATAGATCGAAGAGAGCGCCGTGCAATGATTGTTGATATTACTGTTCCTCATGACAAGAATCTCGTGAAAGCTGAGAAAGATAAAAAAATCAAGTAGCTTGACTTTAGCACACGAGGTTGTCGACATGTGGGACGTAGACTCTGCAATCATTGTACCGATAATCGTTACCGTTAATGGCCTAATAGAGGAAAGCCTCAACCAACACCTCTCATTGCGCCGCTGGGTCAAGGGCTTGATCCAGAAAGCAGTATTCCTGGACACGGCACGCATAGTTAAGAAATACCTCTCTCTAGAGCCCTGACCACCGGCACTTTGGACCCTGTTTCTGATGTCGATGGGCTACTATTTTTATATTTTTAAATGTTTTTTTTTGTTTTTATAAAAATATTTAGAAATGTAAATAATATGTATAGAAAATTAAATAAAGGATTTAATAGCAGTACATTCAAATACAGTTAAATCCTAACCAAAACATCGAAATGCTGACACATTTTTATCTTTAAACTGTTTTCACTGAACTGACTCATTTTTTCACAGGCGAGAAGAAACGTCTGGCTTTCTTGGACTTAATGCTCGAATCATCCCAGAATGGAACAAACAATATCAGTGACCACGAAATCAAAGAGGAAGTCGATACTATCATGTTTGAGGTAATAAACTTCTTAAATGATCTTCAACATTAAAATACTACAGTGGATGCAGACCTCATAATGCAAATTTCGCAGAATCTAGCCAATTACGTAAATGTAGCCGCTTATAATGATTTACGTTATGTAACACTCCTGCACAATAACATTAATTTGTGAGATGCAGCTGCGTTAGTCGTGTCCGGTCCTCCGCCTCGGTGAGCAAGTTAAATCGCGGGTTCCGAATGACGATGTGCAACAATTTGATCTCATGTTCAGATGCCCGAAAGCCGGTTTACCAGTCTAGCCTGAATGAAGCTAGGTTGAAAGGATCAGGAGGTTGTCACCCCATGTAAAATAACAAGTTCTGGAGTCTGGAAACCAAACTAGTTTACCATATACGGCAAAGACTAGGCAAATGCATTAATTTTACATTATAGCGTTAAAATTCATTGTTTTGATTCCCAGGGTCACGACACCACAGCCGCTGGCTCCAGCTTTGTGCTCTGCCTCCTAGGTGTACACAAGGAAATCCAAGAGAGGGTGTACAACGAGCTGTATGAGATCTTCGGCAACTCTGACAGGCCTGCCACCTTTGCTGATACCCTGCACATGAAGTACCTCGAGAGAGTCATCCTTGAGTCCCTCAGGATGTACCCACCTGTACCCATCATCGCTAGGAAACTTAACCGTGACGTGAAAATCGGTAAGTCTTAAGAGGATATCGTGCGCGCAGTGCCGCCCTCGTCGTTTGTTTGGCTATTTATTTTATTTTTGGATGAAAATGCAGAAAATAAGCAGCATATGTTGTGCTCCACAAGATTATACGTTATTTTTATTATAAACAGTAGTTTTACACTGTTGAGTGTTATTATAATCCACAAAACGAGTGGCCACTATTTTCCGTTTTAAGGATTATAATAAGAATTAAAAAAGGCTATGATCTTTTATTTAATAGGTTCAATTCTAATATATGAGTGTTGATAAAGTAGTGTATGAAACTGCACATAACTAGGTATTAAAACACCCGTGTAATACTATTAAAAACCTCACCTATAACTCTGTTTTTAAATACATACTCGTGTTTTAATACCCCTCAATATGCAACAGTTTCGTAAACTATTGTGAAGCTGCAAATACATAATTATTGAGTAATTTTGCCAGCACACACAAAAACGTCTGTAAATGTTCAGTGATAAGGGCTTCCAAATGAACACTTTTAAACAAACGTTCAGCGGGTCTTGAAAAATGGAGTGATGTTCGCAGTTTCTGGTTTTAAGCAGGCAAAATGACGCTGCTCAGCGTGCGTAGCCTTGCCGTACCTAATCCATTAGGCGACTTTTAGAACACCCACGGTTACACGTGTAAGCCACAAAGCAGAAGTTAATTCGTGTATGAAAAAAGAAATGACGTCCATCCACGAATTTAGTTAAACAATTCTAATAGATTAACTTATAATTGAATTCAAATGACGCAAATCTATAGATTTAGTTACGTCATTAGCATTTAACCTTTAGGTGGACTGTATAAATTGCACAGTGAAATTGAATTCGATTACAGGGTCAAATTACATCATTAGCTTTTAAATTAAAACGTTACCATTTGTTATTATTTTTTCAGCCACAAACAACTATGTTCTGCCCGCTGGTGCCACCGTCGTGATTGGCACCTTCAAGATCCACCGCAACCCTGAGTACTACAAGGACCCTGAGACCTTCAACCCTGATAACTTCTTACCTGAAAACACGTCGAACAGGCACTACTACAGCTACATTCCGTTCAGTGCTGGACCCAGGAGCTGTGTCGGTTAGTACCTATACTTACTGTTCTTAGAAATCAGATATCCCAAGTAGTTTAGTGCCAACGGTACTTTGTTATATAATAAGAAATGGACACCTACAGATTAGACTTATACACTTCTAAACATTAGTGACACCAATATTAATGAACACTTCAAACTTAATAATCTCCTTTACTTCTTTGTAAGAAAAGTTTTTTGAGGAACTGTCAAAATAGAAAATACTTATCTGATCGCTAACCGACTGCATTATTTATTTTTCAGGCCGCAAATACGCCATCTTGAAGCTGAAGATTCTGCTGTCTACCGTCCTTCGTAACTACAAGGTGACCTCCGATGTGACTGAAGAGCAGTTCAAATTACAGGCCGACATCATCCTGAAGAGGACTGACGGATTCAGGCTGAAGATTGAGCCCAGACAGAGGATCTCCACAGCCGTCGCTTAATCTACCAAAGAAAATTCCTTATCACATATTGTTATCACCCATACATATTGGTATTGAATTAGAAGTACTGGGGGCCAACCACCACCTCTTAAAGCAGTATTATTTTAAAGCTACTTTAGCGTGAGAAAGAGATGGAGCTATACAGGACGTCTAGCTCCATCTCTTTCCCGCACTCAAGTAAGGTTAAAATAATACTGCGTTAAGCGGTGGTGGTCTAGCTCCTGATGCAATATTAAACACTCATTATTACATTACATTATTATTTATTGTGATAAGTTTTATTCATTTAATATAATGTTAAGTCATATTTAAGAAGTTAGTCAAGGACTTCATGTATTTATCTATTTGCGATGATAAATCGCTTAGTAAACCATTGTCCAATGTTGATTATGCATTAATAATCAACTTTGAATGTGGCTGTGAGGCATTAACTAACTTTAAATAGAATAAGGTTCATTCAATATTTTTAAACAAACTAACTCCTATGTACTAATAAAGTCAGGAAATGTGTTAATGCAAATGTAAGAAAACGTTTTAAGAAAATATGAAATAAACTCCAACCTTTATTTAATTCATATTCAATGTTTTTCAATACCCTCAAACAAAACTTATTTCCTAAAGCTTTTTTGTGTAGGTATCTGATTGTAAAATGAGAACCAGCTAAGATCTCTTTGGGTTTCTTATCTGTGTATTTAGACATTGTCTCATTTAGACTAGGTGTGTGGATCTTGATTAAAGAGATTTAGCAGGGATCAGGCTGAAAAAGCACCAACACACATCTCGTTACATTGTCATTTTATGTAGACATGAAACCTGTTTCTTTCGATATTTTCAGACGAGTATATCTGTTATACACAATTTCCTCATCAGTGGTAACAATTTGTCATTAAGGTGAAAGCGCCAGGGTAGCCCGCGAAATTTAAATTTTCTTACGTTTTTTGCAATTTGCAGGTCAGCATTAGGTTGTCTGTTGATTAAAATATGATTCGCGACCGTGACAAATATGTATTTATGGAATTATAATAATTAAAGTCATCAATACAACTCTCTAAGACCAAGTAATTCTATTGAATGACTATTTCATGAAATCTTAACATTTCAGGATTATACTAACTTAAGGAATTGTATACTGATTCTAATGATTATAATTCTGTAAATACTTATTTGTTATGGTTGCAAATCATACTTTAATCAACATACACCCAGACACTGAGCTGCAAATTGCAAAAATCGTAAGAAAATTTGAATTTCGCGGGCTACCTTAGCGCTTCCCCCTTAACGACGCCCTTATGTAGTACAATATTTGCGTTTGTCCACCGCAGTCGTCACCGGGACGTTATCGACGTTCAGATTTAGAATGTCTTATTCCCAAAATGTCCAACGGGTTCAAATGTCCAATTCCCGAAATGTCCAATTCCCAAAATGTCCGATCTTTTATAATATGGTAAAAGACATTGACCAAAATCAAAATCAGTATATAATAGTAAACGAGTATGGCTATAAAAATATATTCAAAAGTTATAAAATATTTGTTTAACTTTTCTTAGTTCACTTGATCGATATCGTATGTGGGGTTAATATTTTGTATTTAATTAGTTATTTATTCGATTTAATTGCATACTTTTTAAATTGCGTATTTAAGTGTTGCCAACTTTAAGAACCTCCCCACAATCGATCTTACCGGGAGAATATTACTTTACTAAGGCCCACTTGCACGTTTATTCGGGTCAAATAAATAAATATAGAGTTTGTAAACTCGGAGTTATGTATATTACATTTGAACTCTTATTACGCGTTGCGCCACTAAAAAGTAACACCGGGTTAGATAACCTGAAATTAGTATTTTTTGAGTTGAGAACATGGCAGTTCGATCGACGAAACATAAAATAGAATTGCAATGTCTGTGCCCTGATATGTAATCCGACCAAAAATTAATGAACGAACAATCAACGGAAATTGTATACCCATCTCTTTTACATTACATTACAATACGTAATATTTTCTTGTCTTTGAATTTTATAACATAACATTTAATTTTAATCGTATTGTATGTGGTTTCCATGGAAATTTAGTTTATTGATTGATGAATATTAATTAAGGCAAATATGTTTAAAGTTTTTTATAATTTGTATTTAATTTTAATAGAGTTGATGAATATATTGCCTGCTGATAAAGTATCGAATTTCCACTTACTATGACGTCGAACAATATAAAATACAACATAATGTTATCAGCGGTACCTCATAACGTCAATTTATTTTGACATTACTTACACTGACCCAGAGTTAACCCATGAACACGCAAGTGGACCTAATTAAAGATCTGGTACGACTTTACCAGCCATCGATTTAAGGGGTGCGAAGGGGTGGGGGAGGGGGTCGGGGGGATGTAGAACCCCCCCTATGAAGGAAAAATTGCGAAGCCCCCCCCCCCCCCTTTTAAGATATGATTTTTTTAATATTCTAACCTAACTTTCAAACTGCACTATAACTAAAATAAAAACACGTAACGGGTCTAAATTCGTTTCCAAACAATAATAAGATCAATGACCCTTCCAAGGTCAAGGTCAACACCCCAAAAGTCAAAGTTAAACCAAAATATAGTCTAATCTTGGAATATTACCTTTTGACAAGCTCTGAGGTCAAGGGCATCAAGGTCAATAACATATGTCTCGAAGTAAGGCGTGGTCGACGGAGCCCCGCTTCGCGGGGCTCCTACTTCTGAGTGGTTTAAAAAAAAATAACCACGAAGGAGATGGCCGGGTCTTTCAGACCCCGCCATCCCCTTCTATCCTAACCTGTCCGAGTCGGGGTGCCCCAAGTCCCAAACTCGCTTCACTCGCTCTTGTATCCTAAGTTCTCATTTTATACGTAAACGCTCTCAACTGCTAGGGATGCAGCACACGCGCGCATACGTTGACTATCAGGACGACGACCATGTACAAGAATATTAGTGTTCTGTGACCATGTGAAGTGACACTTGACAGTGACAACACAAAATGGCGTTGTTTTACGTTTGGTTTCACATACCGGCAATAATCGGTAAATTATTTATAAGTGTTAATTTAATGACACTAACTTAAATCAGTGAAATATATGTTTTATAATGAAATATGCGTAAAATTTATCTAAATTACTACAATGCGTGTTTATTTCATCATTAATAAGAAGTAAAACATTTTAGTACGTTGACCTTACTTAAAACGAAACGTTTAATGGCGAGACAAAATGTCAAAAGTGACAAGATATTGCTAAATTTTTACGATTTTGATTATTTTTTTCTCATAAACCATTTATCTGCGCAACTTAAAACTTTACGAGGGGGCTTCTATTAATATGATCTTTCTGTAAAAAAATATGGACTCCCAACTCGATGGCTGGTAAAGTAAAACTTAGCCAAAGATCTTTCTGTAGTTGACAAATCACTTATGGTCAGGGTGATTTAGATTAACCGTTGGTAACACTATCGCGAGCATAGTGAAAAGGTGAACTATCAAAAGTGTCACTGTCAAACAAACCATCGTGTTGGCACTCGGCAACGAACTTTTACTATTTTATGCATGATATTTGTTGAATTTGTGGTGCTATAACTTATCATTGCGTTGAATTGCTGTCCAGTTGAGTCTTCGGATTCCTGTACGATCAAGAACTCTTTTGAAGACCATTGTGTCTACTGTTGCTGTGCTGGTGGTGTGGATTATGTAGAACGTTTTTACAACTACAATCCCTGTTCTCCGTGCAGTAAATCATCAACGATTTCGTTAAAAATGTCACGCTGTGTGAAAGGTTCCCTGTCTTTGGTACATCCTCTACCTCTTTGTCAAGTCTGGGAGGCTACGGATGTAATGGTTAGAATTTTATGAATGTGATGATAATATGGACCAATAAAACTTTCATTCCTATATTCAAGCATTTATATTTTCTTCCTATACAAACCTACATTTAGCATGACCTACCTATGTAGGTAATATATTATTTATTTGGGATCATTCATTCATTTGTTGGAACCATTTTTGTTGTCTTTTTTTAATCAAAAGGAAAGGGTTTTGTCATACATGCGATTATGCCGCCCTGGTTGGCTTACCAAATTCATACTGATTTCTATTAGCATAACCTTAGCATAGCTAGTTTGTGAAGTACTCTAGCTGCATCAGAAAGTGGCACAGCTAAAACACTATTACAGTAACCTATCTCTGTAGTCATACAATCTTAGCTATTTCTAAATTCCTCGTTGCGGACACACTCGGTTAATATGTGATAAACATCATCAACGGAATTAAAACAAAAATCACAATTTAGTCGTTGTTGATTTTGCGATTAGGTATAAGAACTTATTACATGGAATGTGTCTGGAACGAAGTCTCAGTGCGATAACAGTATCACATCTGTTCAACACCTGATGATCTATCCACGGTGAGTTCAAGGGATATGGTTGGATCGTTTTGTACCAGACTCTTTTTTCTTGTGATCTTTTATTGAAGTACTCCTTCCAAAACGAATAACAATCCCGTTTGATATTTGGTATAAAGTTAGTAAAGTAAGGAGAAAAGTTAACAGGAATTCCATCTCATATGGCCTGCTTGGCTAGTAGATCAACAATATGGCTGCCTCTTATCTTATGTTAATTCAAATCATATTGTTGAAAGGACGGCTTTTTTGGTGAAAGGTTTGTTACAAAACTAACCTCAAAACTGAACAGAAAATCAAAGATCAACAAAAACCCCACAAAATAAAGGATATTTTTTATTTCTTTTGAAAGTACGACATCGCCCCTTTTTGATATCCAGTTTGTGCTATCATACAAGGATTTTTGATGCGCAACGGCGGTCCGTAGAAAAATGGGCACTCTCCTTTGATCAATAAGTTATAACCAAACAATAAAAAATAAAGATACTGAAATAGTTAAGATATTTTTTATTTGTATCTGAAATACTTACCTTTTTGTCAAAATGTAATGACGCATAAAAAAAATACAACAAACTAAATCATTCGTCTTTATTTCCGCCGTTACGCGCGGAAATACAGTGTGAAAATCGTTTTAGCGTAAATCTGTGCATTGAGATTGCCTCTGCAGTTCGGTTCTTGCGCCGATCCACCGCCCATATCATGATTGTTCTACCACTGTATGCATGGCCTTCCTGGCATGATTTTAAACGTTCTTGGCGTCCAGGGGTTCTCCAATACCGGGTGCGTCTAGTATCTGGCCTCATACCAAAGCGAGATTCTATCTAAATCTTTTCGGTAAAAGAGGTGAACGACACAATTATACTCGTAGTACTAGAAACGGGGACCAATTAGTTCAACCAGGTTTCAGACTGGCTAAATTAGACTCATTCACACACTCATGGGGTACTGTTTAAAGTGTTACAATAAAATACCTCCCCATATTCTCCAACTGCATGAAACTAAATTTAAATCTTCTGTAAAACGCACACTATGCAACCAAGCTATTATAAGTTGGGGGATTACATCGCTGACAAAAATACTTGGCTCATCGCTGGTTCTGATCCACAAGGGCGCAGAAACTAATTGATTAGCATTCGAAAATATTGGTGGAGCTACTGAAGATTGTAAAAACTGTGTGACATTATATATGGTATTATTGTTGAGTTTGTGAAATTGGTATAATCTATACAAATAAATAAAATTGAAGTGTCTGTTTGTAATGTCAAAATAACAACTTTTTACTAAATGCAAAGGAATGTTTACACGGTTCTTATAACAAAACAGCAATTTTTAAAATTTTTGTCTGTCTGTCTGTCTGTTTTGTTCCGGCTAATCTTTGAAACGGCTGGACCGATTTTGACAGGACTTTCGCTAGCAGATAGCTAATGTAATGACGGGTAACTTGTGCTACTTTTATTTTCGAAAAATAATTTGGGTTCCGCGAAAACAAATTAAAACCCATGAAATTTTTAACAAATTCGGATTTCAAAAATTCGTTTTGCATTTGGTAGCCCAATTCTCGAAGATAGTTATAGGCTATTTAACATCACGCTACGACCCTTAGCACCCGAGCAGAAAGAGAAAAGTGAGAAAGAACATTAAGCGAATACGAAGTAATAGCGCGGGCGGGCGATTCAACGCGACGGCACAGACCGGATAAATCACTCCATACAACATTTTCAATACCTACTACTTAATAGCCTACACCTTCAAGTCGTTAAACGCTGCGAACGAAATGTACCTCACCTTACAAGCGTAAAATGAGTTTTGCTTTGTAGCTGCGCGCCACCACGTGGTTATTGTGAATTGTCAGGGCTGCCTTTTGCGATAAAGATGTCTGTAGGTATTTGTAGCACACTTTAAGAAATAATATAGGTAAAATAAAATTAAATGCTTTTTAATGTTTTAGCATGTTTAACTGTTAAAAATAGTTATGAAAGACCGAGGAATATTTTTATGCTAGGTAACTATTTAGTATTGACCACACCCCGAAAGAATCATGGCCACGCTCCTAACATGCTTGGACTAGTAAAATTTATCAAAACGACTCTTGATGAAACATACGTTGTTTCATTTGTCTAAATAAATGGTAACAAGTACGGCCTTCAAAATATTTTTAAAAGATGGGAGAGTCAAGTAATTAAGAAATATATTTTTTTGAGGTTAGGTGGTATATTATTAATCTGTGGCTTTTGTATTGAGAAGTTTTTCATCTGTTTTTTTTATTACCTAAGTTACAAATTATGTCAAATGCAGGGTCCGTACTCTACATATCCGTTAACACGTTAACTGCCATGTCAGTCACCGGTGCCTGACAGAGTCACTATCTGTTCAGGCCACGTCAGCCACCGGTGACTGACAGTTTTTTTATTTTCAATTATCTATTAAAATAAACAAAAGGGAACACTTTTTATACATAATTATTCATATTAAACCATTTGGAATCAATACTCAAGAAATTAAATTTGGAGAATATAGAAAATATACCTTGGCAGTTAACGTGTTAAGGTTGAATTATCTTCATTCATGAGTAAGTACCATAATAGGCATGGACACGTTGAATTTGTCCCTGATAATAGAGGAGTTTCCAAGAAGACTGCTATATATACGTAGCGTACGAGGAGAAATCCTTTCAGCAATAAAAGATACCACTCTTGAGTTTTGCTCTAGGACAATGTGTCGCGCAACACGATTTATACACAATCCACAGTTAACACACAGAATGGAAGACATTTTGCCACTTCCGATAGAAGATCCAAAGCGTGACGCAGTTCCAAGTCCAATATACGAAAGCCAAGTCAACTAAAGTAGAAGAATCAGTTGGTGTCCGTAAGCAATGCAATATATCAGTAATTCAGGAAAATAACACAAAATCGCACAGAACACAGAATCGTCGCCGAAACTACAACACATATGTGTTCTGTGTACAACACAGTCTGCGCAAAAAACTGTCAATGTCAATCATTCTTTTGTTTATATTACTTGTCAAAAATAGAGGAAGGCCAACGTCATCGATCAATTTATGCAGTATCGATTTTGAGATGTAAAATCATTACTTTTAAACAGTTTACATTGCCCGGGGTTTCATTTCGATTAAAAAATAAAATCTTTTCAGATCTAAGTTAAAGTATGGACTTCTCTAGTAACTTTAATAATACAAATGCGTTCAAAATCAACATTTTACACTGCGTTCTGATAATGCAAAATTATATTTATAATGATATAAAATATCTATACTTCCCCATCTTCAAAAAATAAACTGATGATATCTAATAATTACATTAACAATGTACTTACTACATTTTGGTGACAGTCTCATCTTGGGACGAAATTCTGTTTTTTCTTAGTCCAAAATGACCATGATCCTTTGCAGTTGTAAGACAAGTAAGGCATACATCGTATGCAACGCGTAGTACCTAACTATTTAATAATTAGTGACGTAACCACTCCGCATGGCCACAAATAATATAGAAATACGAAATGGAGGAAACTGAAAACACGATTAATTGATTTGTTCGTTCATTTACACAATTAGCGTTATAGGTAACTATTATGCTTCTACACTATGACCAAACCTGCGCTGGCGCCATATTGCCACGTCATGCACGCTTTTCTAACACTTGCACGCTTTTAAGTAAACAATAATCATATGAACATAACATTAACAAAATAATAACGATAATAAATATTATTGAAAATTAATTTACACAAAGTAGATTTTTTCTAAACGTAATTTTCAAGTGACAGTTGACAAATGGAGGGCATTGACCTTTCTATTCTTATCCCAGACGCAGAGTAGAAGTAATTACGTACCTACCAATAAAATACAAAACACGAAACATGCAAGTTTAAACAATTTACCTATTTAAAAAACGATAGTAAAACTGTATCAGCGAGTAAACTGAAAAAAGATAAGTTTTTGCTCTTCTCTTGCTGGATCTACATCCATCAACTACACATAATATAACAGAACCAGCCATATCATAAGAATTTGAAACTATACCTAGTCTTGCCATAAATACTGAAAAAAAAAAAATGTTCTATTGCAAATAACATTTATTACTTTTACAGTGTGTTAATTTAATACATGAATATAAAACAATTTAAAATATAAAAAGCTTATTCGAAGTGGTCTCCATTGGCTGCAATACAGTCCTTTAAACGTTGAGGCCAATTATCAATAGAAGCACGCACTCTTTCCATGGGAAAATTCTTCACTGTCAAGTGCCAATCGCACGGATTGTTTAAGTGTTTGTTTGTAATGTCAAAATAACACCTTTTTACTAAATCCATAAGAAAGTGTAAACAGTACTTATAACAAAAAAATCAATTTTAAACATGTTTGTCTGTCTGTCTGTCTGTTTGTTCCGGCTAATCACCGAAACGGCTGGACCGATTTTACTGACAGATAGTTGATATTACGGCGGGTAACTTAGGCTACTTTTATTTTAGAAAAATAATTAGGGCTCCGTGCAAAAAAATTAAAACCCATGAAATTATGAACAAAAAGTCGGAGTTGAAAAATTCTTTTTGCATTTGGTAACCGAATTGTCGAGGATAGTTATAGGCTATTTAACATCACGCTACGACCCTTAGCACCCGAGCAGAAAGAGAAAAGTGAGAAAGAACATTAAGCGAATACGAAGTAATAGCGCGGGCGGGCGATTCAACGCGACGGTTGGCGACGGGTCGGGGAACGAGGGAGTTTTATTAAAATTAGTATATTGTGTAAAACTAGCTGAGCACGCGAACGAAGTCGCGGGCTCAGCTAGTTTTAATAATAATTTTGCTTGCCTGAATTGATGCAACATAGTGGACTGCGCATTCACTTGACATCTAGAAATGTATGAATATGTATCGTGTTGAGCAATAAACATTTTGAATTGAATTGAATAACGCTGTAAGAATGGCGCGCGCTGCATATGCTTTCCATTAGAAAAAAAATCATATGCATATGCTCTCTATTAGAAACTCCTTGGTGATATTAACTTCTTGGATTTGCCCTGTATCGTAAAGAAAAAAAAATATTTTCAACACGCTTTCCCATAAAGTGGATCTTATTAAACCGCATTTAGGTTCATAATGCAGTGTATTAAACACGCGTGCTTTTCACTTTATATTACCGCATTAATGCGGTAATGTGCGCCATAGATAACCATTTACTAGTCGGAAATGTGCGCTTTTTTAATCTCATCAAAGAGACTTCATTCCTTTTTATGCCTACTGTGTACATGAATAAAATGAATGATAAATTAACATAATATACAAGTGGGTGTGTGGGTGTCTAAGTACATCTCTGCCCCAACCCTTCAAGGAACGAGGCGTGTTGTTATGTGTGTGTGTTATCATAATATTTCATCAAATTATGTATTTTTACCAAAAAAATAAATTCT
Source organism: Fissipunctia ypsillon (assembly GCA_947568875.1). Lineage (NCBI taxonomy): Eukaryota > Metazoa > Arthropoda > Insecta > Lepidoptera > Noctuidae > Fissipunctia > Fissipunctia ypsillon. The sequence goes on from OX387651.1 coordinate 17,348,788, forward strand.
TTCGTGTTCTACATTCAAATAACATACAAAATATTCAGTTTTTCAGCTTTTAATACCTTAGACTGTTCGACGTCTTCGTGCCTTTGCCTCTCCTTCAACCTGCGAAGACGCCGCAATAAAAGAAACCCGCGGGCCATATTTCATATTTTCTTTTATTTTTGTAATTAGTTTATGAAACTTAATTTATTTTTTGCCTCGCAAGTGTTAAAAACGTCGTATGAAACGCGTGTGCATTGATCATCATTACACACTTGTATCTGTACTATTATACAATGCCTAGATGTGGTCGGCATTGTATATAATCACTAGATATTCTATACAATGCCTGAATTATATGCTTTGCCGGTAACATGTACATATAACATTGTTTTACATTACACAAGGGCAGTCAATGTTTTATTGGTCATGACCTCTTTTATTGAAAGTTCACTGGTACAGAACGAATAGGTACTGGATATTCGACAGTCTTTTAGTTCCAACGGTATATTGTGAAGAAGGACTAAGACTGCTTTATTGGTCTAGTGGTCGCAAGCGCGAATGCGCTGACTTCGATCCTTGGGTCGGAGAAAGTGTTATGGGTTTTCCATTAGGAACATCTCAGAAGCAGCCTGGAGTCCAGATTTTCGATCGTTTAATATTAATTGGCTTGTCTCCCTATTATAATATGGTACTTACATACATAATCTGGCATACTATAAGGTGGTCAATTCTGGGCACGCCACAATTGTGGCGATAAGTCTTTGAGGAGTGGCTGAAAAGACGCCACGGCGTCCTCACCTTCCGCCTGACGCAGGTCCTCACTGGATACGGGTGCTTCGGGAGGTACCTGTTCCGGATAAGGCGGGAGGAAACGCCCGGGTGTCACCACTTTGTGATCGCCCGGAGGACACGGTGGAGTATACGGTAGAAGTCTGCCCGGCTTGGGCAGAGCACCGCCGTGTCCTCGCGGAAGCGATCGGCGGCGGCGATCTCTCGCGTCCGGCCCTGGTCCAGGTCATGGTACGAAGCGAGAGTACATGGGAAGCCATCATCTCCTTCTGCGAATCAGTTATGCTTGCGAGGGAGGAAGCCGAACGCGTGAGGGAGAGGCAAACTTTGCGCCCTCACGCCCCTAGTCTCCGCAGGAGACGCCCTGGGCGTCGGGAATTGGCAGCCGATTCCCGGCCACCGTAGGCGCGGGCTTGCGGACTGCGAGCAATGGGTAGCTCGCCGTCCGGTAAGGACCAGGCCCGAGTCGACGGCGCGTTGTGTTCCACGCGCGCCTCAAAGAGATGTCAGCACCATTGAAGGGGTCCGCTAGGGCCAATGCCAGCCAGGGTTGCGGGATGTTCGAAAGAGTTACCGAGGCCCCGGCACAGGCAACGGAAGGAACACGGGTGGGTTTTAGTCAGTAAAAGTCTGACACGCCCTCCTGCTCCGCCCAGAGCGGAAGAAGTCATTTGATGATTTCCCATGCAAAAAAAGGATCCCTAAATTCTCGAAAAAAAACTCAAATTCTTTTGGTCTCACTATTTAGATGGAGTAATTATACCATTCTTCCTTGAAGAGGCTACAGGATATAGATACTGCTATCATTGCGACTGGTATCCGCAACAATGTTAAGATTTTGAAATTTTTAATTTCAATGAATCAATCAGTTAGACAAGGATAGTTATAGGCTATTTAACATCACGCTACGACCCTTAGGAGCCTAGCAAAAAGAAAAAAGTCAGAAAGAACACTAAGCGAAAACGAAGTAATAGTGCGGGCGGGCGATTCAACGCGACGGTTGACGACGGTCGGGAGACGAGGGAGTTTTATTAAAATGTAGCTGTTATTTTAGTATATTGTGTATCTTACGACATCCACGCGAACGAAGTCACGGGGCACAGCTAGTTAAAAATAACTTGTAAAATCCTAACTTCAAACCAAATCAAATATGATTTGAATTATTACATTTTAATATTGTGTAAAATCTAACTTATTTATTTAAAAGTCACTGAATTGTATAACGTCAAATCAGAGCAGAGGATAAATCTAGAGTGGGTTCTAGGCGCCATCTTAACTTTGGCGGGACGGAGCGAGGATTCTTTAGTTAGAGTAACGGTGGTTGATCGAAGTGGATCACTAGGGATAAAGTTAAATTGATGTCGCAAACCTGCTGCTCGAATATATAATTGTCTAAGAAAATTAGTTATTGTGAGATATTGATTATTTCAGTGACTCTCAACGTTGTAAAAATTGCCATTAAATTGTGTGAAACAGTGAATACTTTGTTTTGTGCTCGCATTTCACCCGAATGACGCTCACTAAACACACAGCACCACAACAACAGCAACAGCTGTTTAAAATTGAGTCTCCTTTGGGAACGGAATCGCGGATGGTTGGTGTGGGCTGTGGTGAGGGAGATCTTAAAGTCAAATTTTCAGCCAAAGATGTGGCGAACGTTATTGACAACATGGTAAGAGGTAAATCTCCCGGACACGACAGCCTCAGCATCGAGCATCTGCAACATGCAGGCTGTCACTTGCCGAGGGTATTGTCCTTGTTTTTTAATCTTTGTGTGAGTCATTCATACTTACCTGATAAATTAATGTACACTATTGTTGTACCAATAATTAAGAATAAAACTTGAGGTACTTCTGATGCGTTAAATTATAGACCAATCTCACTAGCCACTGTTGTAGCTAAAATATTGGACAGTCTGCTTGACCAATACCTGGGCACGCATATTAAGCTCCATGACGCGCAATTTGGATTTAGGTCTGGTTTGTCCACAGAGAGCGCTATCATGTGTCTCAAGCAGACTGTTCAATATTACAGTGACCGGAAAACACCTGTCTTTGCATGCTTTCTAGATCTCTCAAAAGCGTTCGACCTAGTGTCTTATAGCAAACTATGGCAGAAACTACAGAGTGAGACAGATTGTAGCCAGGAGGTTATATCAATTTTCAGATATTGGTACGATAACCAGAAGAATAGTGTCAGATAGGCAGGCTCTTATTCGGATGTGTACATGTTGCAGTGCGGAGTGAGGCAGGGTGGATTGACCTCACCCAAGCTCTTCAACCTGTATATAAACCGGCTTGTCGGTGAACTCAGCAGTGCTAATGTCGGGTGCTACGTAGACGGAGTCTGTGTCAATAATCTTAGCTACGCAGATGACATGGTACTGCTGAGTCCATCGATTGGAGCTTTGCGTAAATTGGTACGTACGTGTGAGTCTACCGCGGAGGCCCATGGACTCAGATACAATGCAAAAAAGAGTGAGTTGCTAGTGTTTAAGGCGCATGGCAAAAGTTACGAGTCAGTACCTTCAGTCACTTTAGCTGGTACCGCTTTAAATAGAGTCTCACATTTCAAGTATCTGGGTCACTGGGTCTCCGAGGACCCAGGACCTTAAGGACAACACGGACGTGGAAAGAGCACGTAGGGCGTTGGCTGTCTGGTGTAACATGTTGGCCTGCAGGTTCGTGCATTGCAGCGATCAAGTAAAAGTTACACTTTTTAAATCTTACTGCCAAACATTATACACATGCAGCCTGTGGGTGAACTACACACTGGGGGTATAGGTACGGCGCCTTGCGTGTTCAATACAATAACGCGTTTAGGGTGCTGCTGGGGCTACCACGATTCTGCAGTGCTTCAAATATGTTTGCAGAAACGCATACAGATGGCTTTCATGCCCTTATAAGGAAACAGTGTGCATCGCTGCTGAGTCGTATTAGATCCAGCCGTAACAGTATCTTAAGCGTGTTCGTGGATAGGTGGGACTCTCCGCTGCTGCGCCACTGGATACGCTTGCACACAGTTACATCATTGTAAACAGTGGACAGTTCCTCCTTTGCCCTAATTAATTAATTTTTCGTTTTTTATTTTATTATATTGTGTGTACCTACCTATGGACAAACGTCTGAAATAAAGGTTTATTATTATTATTTCCTTTATTACAATATAAATATTAAAATATAAAGATTATAAAAAAACATTTAAAAATATAAAAAATAGTAGCCTACCGGTATCGGGAACAGGGTCCAAGCTACCCGGCGGTCAGGGCTCCAGAGAGAGGAACCTCCTAACAATGCGAGCCGTGTCCAGAAGTACCGCTTTCTGAATCAAGCCCTTAATCCAGCTACCCAACGAGAGCCTCCTTAGGTGTTGGTCGAGGCTCTTGGCAATTAAGCCATTGGCTGATACGACTATCGGCACAATGATCGCTCAGTCCACATCCCACATGTCGACAACCTCGCGGGCCAAGTCAAGATACTTGATTTGTTTATCTTTCCCGGCATTCACGAGGTTCCCGTCATGCGGGACAGTTACGTCAATAATCATTGCGCGCCGCTCTATTCGATCCACCACCACTACATCAAGCTTATTGGCAACAATAGTCCTTTCAGTGATGATGGATTGATCCCAGTACAATGTGATATGTCCATTTTCGAGAACTGGGTCGGGCACATACCTGTAGTACGGCACTTCCGATTCCACAAGACTGTATTTCAGAGCAAGTTGCTGATGGATAATCCTGGCTACAAAGTTGTGTCTATGCAAGTACTCTTCGTTAGCTAGACGAGAACACTCGGAGATGATGTGTCGGATTGATTCTCCCGGACGGTGGCATGCCCGACAGATTTCAACCGTGCCGCCCTTCACAATAAATCTCCGGTAATTGTTCGTCATGATAACTTCGTCCATAATTGCACAGACAAAACCTTCGGTTTCCCCAAAGAGGTCACCAAAACGCAGCCAGGCTACGGACGCTAGGAAATCTACATCGGGTTCATGTAGGGCCCGGAAAAAGCGTCCGTGGAGCTCCTTACTCTGCCATACCTCCAGGCGATCGTTAGTGTCAAGCACTACAGGCTTACGCCAGTTCTCTTTAGCCAAGCAGAGCGGGGTGAGGCCCTTGTCCATTGCGACCACATCTCGATGCATTCCCACGTCGGCTTCAAGGAAATACTCCCTGAGAATGCTTAACTCGCGATTGTGGAGGGTCTTAACATTTAAAAAGCCTCGACCTCCACACTTTCGCGGGATATACAGTCTCATTACCGATGATCGTGGGTGATGCATTCAATATGCAGTCAGCAGCGTACGGACCCTCCTATCCAGGGCATCGAGTTCACTCTGAGTCCATTTGAGTATGCCGAAAGAGTACATCAAAACCGGCATGACCCAACCGTTGAAGGCGCGCACCTTGTTTCCGCCTGATAGAAGACTATTAAATACTTTCTTTAGGCGGCCAAAGAAGCGGTCCTTCAACGATTGCTTCATGTCAGCAGCATTGATGCCCAACGCTTCCGACATACCCAAATACTTATAGGTTTCGGTTGCGGAGAGGGCTCTAAGGTTTATGGAATCCGAGAGTTGGGTTCCCGCGGATTCCACAATCTCCCCTCGTTTTACATGCATGACCGCACATTTGTCCACACCAAATTCCATCCTGATGACGCTACTGAAAGTTTCAGTTACTTTCAGTAGTCCATCAATTGCAAATTGTTGGAGGCAAAGAGTTTTAGGTCATCCATGTAAAGGAAATGAGATATAACCTGATTACCTGACCACCTCTCCTCAGCCGATAGCCTAGACCTGAATCCTCCAGAAGTGTGCTTAGGGGATTCAAGGCTAAGCAGAACCAAAGCGGACTCAAACTATCACCCTGACCCTCGCTCAATCCTTATCGGCTCGCTATTCCTCAGGATATTTCGACATCCTGGATAGCGAAGGACCGTCCGGACCGTCCTCCATTGCCCCATACACGACATCAGGAAGGTGCGCAGAGTTGCATCTACTTTATACAACTCTAGCACCCTCATGAGCCATGTATGTGGCACCGAGTCATAGGCTTTCTTATAATCTATCCAACATGTCGACAGATCCTTTCGGGAACGACGAACCTGTTGGCTAATGGCCATATCAATAAGGAGTAGCTCCTTAATACCGCGGGACCCATTCCTACATCCGTTTTGAGAGGCAGACATGATGAAGTTTGTGTCTATATGTTTCTTGATTTTAGCTCTCAAAATGGACGTAAGAACTTTATAGACCGTCGGTAAACACGTGATCGGCCTATAATTTTGGGTTCCACGGTGCTACCTGATTTATGGAGCAGGTGGGTAATTCCTGTTGTTAGGAACTGGGGTAGGGAACCAGACTCCAAAGCAGCCTCATACTGAGCTGCCAAGCGAACGTGCGATCTTGTAAACCATTTGATCCAGAAGTTGTGCAGCCCGTCCGGCCCTGGAGACTTCCAGTTAGGTAACGGACGGACTGCACGAGCTACATCTTGGGGGCAGATGGTAATAGCCCCCATTTCTGGTATTGGATCGCAGGCTCGCTCGACTTCCCGAGCCCAGTCACCTTCAGTGTGGCTGACAGGTACCGACCAGATACTGCGCCAGAAAGAGCACATGGTATCATCATCCGGCAGGCGCATGTCAGTCACACCTTGGTCCGGTCGCTCCCAAGTCCTATAAACCCACCTTTCATCGCTCTGAAAGGTGCGATTCTGAGTGTATCGCTCTACTCGCCTCTTATACCTACGAATACGGTTCGCTCATGCATACACTTTCTGCTTCAGGAAGTCGATGCGCTCTGTGACACGGGACATATATAGTCCTGAGGGCTAATATCGGTCCCTGAAAACGCCCGCCTCACAAAGCGCACCATTCTAGGGCGAGTATTGCCCTCCCTGAAGCAGATTAGTTTGCCGATGAGTGATCTGGCCTCACCAATACGGCGCTCAATTCTGCACTGCCAAGCTGGTACGGCTGGTGTCAGTCGTGTAGCTCTAGAGTCATTAGCAAATTTGACGTGAGCTACACGACATGCCACTACAGCCGCGCAGTACAGAATTGAATGAGTATCAGTGAGGTCTTCGCAGTCATCAAAATAGTTAGACAACTGCGAATCCAAAACCGCCACCAGCCCCCTATTTTTGTTATGCATGGGCAAACGAGGTAAGCGTGGTCTAAGTTCGGGTGATATGAACCGATATTCTCGAATCGCACCCTCCAAAGCACTCCTCAATTGCTCATTGCACTGGTTACTTACATTTGTGGCCCTGTCGTCACTTCCCTCGTCGGCTTGACTTGTGTTTCACTGTGGTGCAATAACAGTCTGCGACGGGTGGGCGACGACACGACATGGCTACTCTGTATTTCACTTCACAGGCGATCAAGTACAGTGTCATCTAACATATTATTACGCTGGATGACCCGCACCTGATCCGATAGTCGTTGTGCCGAAACGTTGACAGCTGGCTCAAGCACCTGTAATAGAGAGAGCATCCGAACACGGTACGCGGTCAGATTGTTTCCTCCTCGTGTAGCCCCATAGTATGTATGAGCGCATGACATTTTCATTGATGGATCGTGTCCATCTCATGCGCTGCACACTTCCGCCGGGAGCTGGGACCCTATCAGAGGCCGGTGGGCCTCGAGGTCCTAAGCCATCGCCGGGCGGCCGGCGTCCTCCCCGTCGACGAGCAGGTGGTGGCAACGTCGGCGGGGAAAAATATTCGTCGCTCGAGCTCGACGCAATCGCCATGGCCGGTGTCACAGCACTCTTGATGGGGCTGGGTACTAGCGGCGGCGGACCGGAGCTGAGCGACGAGTCCGAAGATAGAAGGCGTGCGCGGCGAGCTACTGATCTTGTCAACATAACGTTTTCCAGTGGGTTTTCATATCATCATAAATTGTTGAATTTGACAGATGTCATTCATAGTTTTTTAATTTTTTGCTGCTTGACGTCTTGTGATAATTACATATTTCTAAAGATTTTGATTTGTTCTTCTTACGTTCTGAGACTAAATGTGGCTGAGGAAATAAATAAATAAGGAAAATATGGGATAAGAAAAATCAGACGTATGTTGACTTGACAGTGTTGCCAAGTTATATTATTATTAAACTCGTGACCACTAATGACAATGTCGAGGGAAACGCTGATTCTCCGACATATCAATACACTACCTTCCAAAAGTTTGGAAGCACACCTGTCTTCAAACAAAACAAATGAATACCGACTATAGGCGGCATAAATTAGCAAAAAACTATCGTTTTACAAGCTTTTACGTTTGTTTACATAAAAATAAAAGGATTGTTATTCCACATTCATGAAGTTTTAACTAACTCCTTAGTTTTGACGAAACACGTATGTTATGACTTAATCTGTCGGGTACTTTATTGTTGCAATGGTGTGGTTTTATTGATAATATTTGGTGGTTTTAACTTTTTAAGACCCTGTTTAGTCCAACTGGAGCATTGGCACGTGACAGTTTTGATTTTAACATTGTCCGTATTCGAAAGAAATCGACGACTCCTTTGCCCTTACTTTTTCTTCTGAAAATAGCAAAACGCAAGCAAATCACGCTTGAACAGAGAAGTGCTATTTGCACTCTACGTGAGGAAGGATACAGTAACGTCAAATCGCAGAAAGGCTCGAAATCTCTCGTAAAGGTGTCCACTATACCATTGTTAGAAAACAAGAAACTGGGAAAAATGAAGATAGAAAGAGATCTCTTAGGCCCAAATTCATAACAAGGCAAGAAGACAACTTCATCCGGATTCTCTCTAAACATTACGTTTTTAACATAAAAAAAGATAAAAAAACCTAAAAATAGGCATTTTTAATTTACTGGCAAAAAACTCAAACCACATTTATAAGTATGTTTACGCCTTATTTACATTTTAATAACTAGTATTGCCTCCTCCGGCTCTGATTACAGCTTCGAGTCGGTTTGGCATACTGAAGACGAGGTTTTGGAGGCGATGTTGAGGAATATTCTCTCAGGGCCTGTTTTAGGGCCCTGGGGGTGATAGGAGGTGGTCTGCGGCTTCTGACCAACCTCTCGAACTCATCCCAGGCGCGCTCGATCAGGTTGAGATCAGGACTTGCCATTAAGCTGATACCAACCTCCTGAATGTACGACCCAAGCGGTATATGGCCGGGCGTTATCCTGCATCAGTATCGATCCATCACCCATATTTACTAAATATGGCCCTGCATACTCATTAATGATCTCTTGAGCATATTTTTCCCCAGTCAGGGTGCCATTTTCTATGGCCACTAGCTCTGTACGACCTTCTGAAGAGATGCCATCCCATACGTGTACAGAGCCTCCACCGTTTTGGACCTTTTCTGTGAAGCAGGCTTGAATGTATCACTCACCAGATCGCCTGTACACTCTTCTCCAACCATCGGAAGGGAATAGCGAGAATCGAGACTCATCAGTGAACAAAACTCTTGTCCATTCTTCTTCACTCCACTGTATGTGTTCACGGGCATAGCGCAGTCTTGCTACTCGATGCCCTCTCTCGAGTTTGGGCCACTTGCTGGCCTTTGGGGCTTCTGGTTTGCTTCAGCAAATCTTCTTTTCACTGTACTGTCAGTAATGTAGTCTGTTCCGGTCTGAAGAAGCTGTTGCTGGACTTCAACTGCATTGAGGTGGCAATTTCTCAACACAATAGAGACAATATAGCGGTCTTCTCGGGTACTAGTGCACCTAGGTCTGCCATTACAAGGTCTCTTCAGATTGTTTCCAGTTTCTAGTTTCTTCGCTTCACCTGCCGGACCGTTCTTAATGTTACACCCACCATTCTTGCAGTACGACGCATACTGATGCCTAGTTCCAGAAAAGCTATGATTCTTGCACATTCTTCTGGTGAAAGAGGCATGATAAGTAAAGTTTACGAGCTGTAGACACCTTGGCTTTTGAATCAAAATTAATCGATCAAGAAATAAACGTGAAAACAAAACCGGAAACAAAAAAGTCAAAGCTAAAACAGCAATTTGAAAAGGAGTGTTTTTATTTATAAAGTTTTTTTCAGCCATTCCTTATAAGAAGGTCATCGACTATAAAGTTTTTATGTACAAAATTAAATTCTTTTTGTAATCCTTTTTATTTCGAAAATATATCTTGTGTACTTTAAAAGCAATTTTAAAAGTGTGGTACTAAGTTTTGAAGGCCAGTGTATATTATAAAAGAAAGTGTACAATGTGCGTGCCACTAAAACTCAAAAATGCGTCCCGGTACGATCAAGGGAGTTATATGTTGTGGTAGCCCTCTATCTCTCATCCATGAAGAAGGTTGCCGTTTTTACCTGAAGGGCGTGCTTTTGAAGATATAAGGGCTGGAAGTTTCGCCCTTTAGAAATTTCTAGAACAGTCCAGAACATTCGAGAGTATTTGAGAGCATCCCACAACATTCTGGAATGTTGTGGAATATTCTGGAACAACTCCCTGATAAGTAATAACGAGGGCGGGCGGCGGACGAGGGAGTTTTATTAAAATGTGGCTGTGATTTTAGTATATTATGTATCTTACGGTTTCGACGCGAATCAAGTCGCGGGGAAACAGCTAGTATAATATAATAAAGGTCTAGGTATAATGTCTAAAAACATATCAGGTAGGTAATAAAATGCAACATTATCATAAACATAAATCTTCAAACGGTTCTACAGAGAGTGTGTAAAGTTTAATAAACTTTCTTCCACTTAGGTATATTTTCCATATGGTATCCAATATTAATTCTCATTTTCGTCGGTCTTCAAATTCAGTAGCTACTAACATATTCCATGCTAAACAAGCTCCTCCAGACATTATTTTGACTTTAATAGACTCAAAAACGTATATAATTTTAGTGTAAACTTCACATACCAAAATGCTAATGAGAAGTACGTAACTACTATCGCAAGCGTATTTTTCGATAGCGTCTGTCGAATTAGTGACTCATGGTGCCGTTTTGTATGGTGACAGCTGAAAAACGTTAGTGACTATCGAATAGATTACGTTAGGTTTCTTACCTATCCAAATCTATAGGGCTCATGTACGAATTTTAATTCTTTCTGTGACCGCTAGGGGCGCTGTACAATATGTCATACATACTCGTATCAGTTACGGAGACGCTAGCCAGTTTTGGCTGTGTAAACTCATGGTAGAGCTACAGGTGGCCAGAAGCTCGTCCACTTGAAGAAATAACCGCTGACAAAGTTGCTAGCGCTTTTACGAAGTTTGGATAGCCCGGTTCGGCTGCCCAGTAACAATAACCACCGATTAAGGGAGGCAATTTGAATCAGAGTTATTCAATAAACTGATGTGTCGCATGGGAATACATCGTTCTCGAACCTGCACTGCGATTACCTGGAAAATTCTATGACGAAACCTCAAGTTATAATAATACCAGTTCAAGTATGTATAGTCACGGACTTTAATTGATGAGCCACTATTCACACATTACAATTTTGCAGTTTTATACATTCACGAGATTACACGATTAAACACGAACTCAAACCGCATGCTCGGAAACAAGATGACAAATTACTAATAATCGGAAATAGTCATATCCATAGAGGTTGAAGGTTGAGTAACAAGTTGTCAATAATAAATTATTCCAATGTTGCATACGTTTATATAATCTATTTGATACTGGCCTCTTTTGAATTACAGCTCATTAAAGACTTTATTTCTGAGAACCTATCCGAAGACAGTGACAGTTGAAATGTCGATGTCAGAGATGATAATATAAACTACGACACGGAAATCTAAAATAAAATTGAAGTGTCTGTTTGTAATGTCAAAATAACAGCTTTTTACTAAATGTATAATAATATGAAAGTATAAACGGTACTTATAACAAAAACACAATTTTTAAATTTTTTTGTCTGTTTGTCGGTCGGTCTGTTTTCTCTCTCTGTCTGTCTGTCTGTTTGTTCCGGCTAATCTCCAAAACGGCTGGACCGATTTTGATGGGACTTTCACTGGCAGATAGCTGATTTTATAAGCAATAACGTATGTTACTTTTATTTTAGAAAATAATTAGGGTTCCGTGCAAAAAAATTAAAACCCATGAAATTGTGAACAAAATCTGATTCGAATAGGGAAGTATTGACATCCACGCGGGCGAAGCCGCGGGCAACAGCTAGTAGAAATAAAATTCATAATTAATTCTTCCAAGATGGCGGCAGTTATACGAGTATGGTATTCATGTTTAAGTGCAACAGTTATCATAATTGTCATGAACGTCATCTTGGACGCTACGCGTTCGGATAAAATCGTGGGTCCGAGTTTTACAAAGTCGAAATGACCAATCATAATTTCTCCGTAAGCTAACGTTACTATCGCTACGCTAAAACAATTGTTGCTAGGTTACGGTTGCTAGACCTGCAACGTATGACTTTCCGTTTCTGAATGCACGAGTCTATCCGACTAAACCCGATTTACATTACACGGCTAAAATACGAACAGTGGCAAGTGACTCATCAATTAAAGTCCGTGACTGTACAATGCACAATTTAAGCGAAGCGTTCAAGTAAGCACAGACATGAAGAGTTACTTAAATGCTCCCATGTATATGTACACAATGATGCGGTGAAGAAGCCTCTCACGCCGACATATGATACCTGTACGGAGTCATTGATCGCAAGGATAAAAATTATAAAATAAAGTTTCGTAACAGATGTGCTAATTAATATACACTACCGTTGAAAAGTTTGGAAGCAGCAAGGTAAAATCAAATAAAACAAAACAAAGTCATTTCAATTTCAATGTATTGATAAAAAATTTAAATTTAAACCAAAACTAATTTAAGCAGAACGAAAATTTTACATACTTACAATATAGAATTAAATTAAATTTTAGCTTCAACAAAGTGCCCTCCTTTTTCCTTTATTAGCTTCTCGCATATTCTAGGCATTCTATTAATTGATTTATTAAAATAATCTTCATCTAATTTGTTCCATTCGCTCTCTAATAGCTTCCACAAATATTCTGAGCTCGTAGGAGAACGATTTTTCACCCTTCTATCGAGTTCATCCCAAACAAGCTCAATGGGAGAAAGATCGGGTGATTGAGATGGCCATTGCATGATGTTTAAGATGTTTCATCTTTTTTCTTGTTCCAAAAGGTCTGGCACAGTTTCGAACAATGCTTAGGATCATTATCCTGTTGGAAAATGAATCCAGGACCAATTAGATTTAGTCCACTGGGTACGTCGGAATTTTGGAGAATTTTCAAGTAACCTTCCTTGTTTCGTTTTCCGGTTATCCTCGCAAGATTTCCGGGTTTATTGTTGCCAAAACACCCCCAAACTATGACATTACCTCCACCATGTTTGATAGTAGGCACAGTACATGCCTCTGAAGCCCTCTCCTCTTTTGACCGGCGTACAAACACACGTCTATTGAATCCGAAAATCTGAAACTTTGATTCGTCACTCTAAAGGACATTTTCCCATTGCTCTCTTGTCCAGTTTTGGTGCGCTTTTGCCCATTCTAGTCTATTTTTCTTATGTCGAATTGAAAACTGGACAAAAGAGCAATGGGAAAATGTTATTCGTACTGACTTGTTGAAAGAATTGGGTCGTTTTTCAATCCAACTCTAGGATAAAATTACTGAAGTTAATGCGGTAGTCATGGTCTTATAAATGATGCTTACATTCGACCTTTTACGTCCCAGCGCCCAGAGGAACAAATAGATTGAACATAGCGGCCATTAGTCATAATGACTAACCGTGGCGCAAACTTTCCTAACATCCGAATATTTAATTAATGCTGGCAATAAAACATACCCATAGGGCAATTGCAGAGCATAACAAACAAGTAAACCGACATCGCCCTTAATAAGAATTGCCTACAATAAGTGACCACCGCGTCCCGGAAGGCACAGCGTGCAATAGGCCTCCTTCAAGATGTACGGATGACCTCGGGGCCAACACCACCTCTATAGCAGTGTTATTTTAATATTAGTTCACAGTGAGTAAAGGATGGAGCTATTCGAGTCCCTTGACATATAACCACAGGATAAACCTGGGTTCCCACGAACAAACGCGACCTACGGGAGACGTCCGGGAGCGAACGATGACGCTATCATAGTATAAAGAGAGGAAGTACGTTATCTTCACACAAACGCACCGCGCGCGGCTTGTATGTGTGCGCCAAAGTATCTATGCGTCGCCGCACGCACACTTAAACAAATCTCGGCCCGTTTCGCAGCGCGCCAGTCGGGGCTAACATCGCACACGAGGTTCGCGCGTCATGGCTTTTCGGCACCGCTAAATGAATGAAAAATGTGTGATAATCGCAGGAGAACGTATTGCTGTGTGTTTGGGTTTGGCTTTTTTTTTATAAATAATACTGCTATGAATCTTGAATAAATTTCTGTGTTTGTTAGGAAAACCATTGTTGAACTTTATTGACTAATGATCACTGAATTAGTTATACAGAGATATGTGTTATCTTTGGCAAGGGCCGGGCTTTAAACTAATGAATTGGTGACAGTACTATCAGTAACTACCGTTTACTCGTGCTCATCACCGCCCCGCGCCGCCCGTCTGCTGGCCCGTCGCTCTTTCTTTCATCGTGAAAGGTTTCATCATCGTTTAGGTACCCAGACATTACAAGTAAAAAATACAACTTCCCGACCCTTGCCAATTTATTGGCACTGAATTAAAATTTAACTAAAAGTGACAACCCTGAGACAATAGGCAATTATATCGCGGATTGTGCCGGAGATAGCCTACTTCCTCTCTTTATACTATGACGCTATCGTTATCTGAGTCGGCGACGCTTCCTCGCGCGAGGATTTGGTTAGGTAAGGCCTTCTTGTACAATGGGTTGGCCACACTACCTGCACTACTCAGGTAACGATAGCGTCATCGTTCGCTCCCGGACGTCTCCCGTAGGTCGCGTTTGTTCGTGGGAACCCAGATTTATCCTGTGGTTACATGTCAAGGGACTTCGTTCCATCAATTGAGAGACTACCAAGTTTAACAGTCATCAAACTGAGACAATCCTGAGTTTAACTGTTGTCAACTGAGATCTATAGTTTTATCCGTTACTATCTGATTGATAACTGAGTTTAAATTGTAGTTTATCCTATGAGAGAGTGAGACCGACACAACTATATTTTCTACTGAAAGTTAAGGGACTATTATAGGTAGTAGTACCAGTTGTTATAAATTAAAGTGTGTGGCTGTGTCTCAGGACACGTTGTAAATGTTATATTTCTTTTATGAGCACAGCCTAAATGTGTCAGTACTTTTACGATTGAGCTAGAGATCATCACACAAATCCTCACAAGCGACTTTGAGTCTTTATTGTGATTCAGTTTCATACTGGTATCTTCTTTAGCTCTCTTGTACAGTCCCCGGCACGTAATTTGGCAAGAGTCGTTAGATGCGCACAAGTTGTGTTTTAGGTCTCTTTGGTGGTCAAGCGGGACGCGGGGTATAAGGTAGCGCCGATCCGAGCGCGCGTTTGGTGCGTCAGTCGACCCTTGCCTCCCGCACCGTGTCTACATTCCGTTCGCTCCCGATTACACTTGCATGCACGAAAGTTGTACCCTTTGTTGTTGTTGAGTTTTTGTTACGAGTTGTTGTTATTGTTTTAAATTTAGTTTTTGTTACGAGTTGTTGTTTTAAATTTAGTTTTTGTTACATTGATTACAATGCCAGGACCAAATACCGTTTTACGCAGACATGCCAGAAAATAGTATACAATGTGTACTGTTTCATGGAGAAAGAAGCTCAAATTGAAAAATAAACTGTTAAACGGACTGCAGAAGCTACTAAAACGTCTGAAAGAACAGTTGGACGTATAGTCAAGGAAGGTAGAAATTCCGAATTCCTCACTGTCTTTAGGACACCGGGAAGAAAGAGGAATAAAACAAAGCCGATCACAGAGATCGACACTTTTGACGTTTAGTTACGTGCGGGGGACTTTAACACAGGCGAGTGTGTTGGAGGAGATACTTGGCTGTTCTAAGATTGGGGAAGTTTTATAACGTTGGTGGCTCGCACATTTGATGTTAGTAATAGTTTTTATTCAATAAACTTTGTAATGTATCAGTGTGTACTAGTTTAATTTGATTCTTTCTCTAACAGCATATACCTAATAAATTTACTCGTAGCAAGGTTAATAACTATCGGGTTTACACTGTGTTTGCGCATACACGTGTGCGCTGTAGTATTATTTCCTGCATAGTTGGGTATAGATAGAGGTTGACTGCCTTTCCGAAATCCATTCAGGAGGAGTATATTATTATTATTCCGTTTATTCATTTTTCCCCGTATAAAATACATTTCTTAAAAAAAGATAAAACATTTAAAAATATAAAAAATTGTGGTCCGCCGGTGTCGGGAGCATGTTATTATTATTCCGTTTATTTAATTTTCAACACATATTATTTACATTTCTAAATACATATTTTTATAAGAACCTAAAAAAACATTGAAAAATATTAAAAATAGTATAGCCCATCGGCATCAGGAATAGAGTCCAAGCTGCCGGTTGTCAGAACTCTAGAGAGAGAGAAACATCCTCGTTACGCGGGCCGTCTCCAGGATTACTGCTTTCTGAAGCAAGCCCATGCCCCAGCCGCGCAATTCGAGCATCCTGAGGTGTCGGTCGAGGCTCTCCACTATTCGGCCATTAAGAGCCTATACTCATACTACCTCAGCTAAAATTCACTCTTTATCTCGCTCGCACGATACTGCGCGCGGACTGAGTGAGAGCGGGACTGAGTGTGGTGCTGGGCGGCAGGGAGCACCGATAGTTTAGGTAATTAATTGCTTTTGACGGTGAAAATAATGGTAATTTAAAAAAAAACATAAATGATAAATGATTTTATTTCTGTAAGTAGGTTTATGCAAACACTTTTACACGTCAAACATTTTTTTTTTTAAACTAGATGAGGCCGGCGTTTCCTATCTGACTACTCTGAGAAGAAAGGCCGAAACAAACCCAACTCAGATTCGACGAACAATACCAAAGAAAGGACATTTGGGTAGGCCGCATAATTTACTCAAACTGGCAAACTATGATTAAAGCTAAGGGAAAAAAAAACAAGGACCCAAATAGTCTTCACATTCACAGTAATTAAAATAATATAACATTTTACAAAGTAAATATTCATGTCATTGTATTTATAAAATTCATCATGACAATGTGTATATAAGAAAAAAAAATTAGCAAAAAGAAAAGAACAAAAAAAAAATCTGTGTGTATATGAAAAAAAAAGAAATTAATTGGAGCAGCTCAAGGTATAAAAGGCTTTCTGGCACAACTTACGTTTAATAAATGATTTGAATTTATTAAGGCATAAGACCTGCTTTATAGTTAGTTCAGTTAGTATGCAAAGTTTCATGATCTTATTTGAAGTATTTTTTTAAAACCAGCGGTTTATTGTTCGGTTTGGAGGTAACTTTGGAATTTTTTTCTATCGAGAAAATTTTATGGAATCGTGTTTTTGCCTAACATACTTAGTACTTAACATTAATCCTCAACTTTACCATATATTTATTTCAAAATTAATGCTGCAGTATTTTCGACATAACGGAGGATCATGCTAAGCCATTTGAGGTAGCATAGGCCCTTAACTATAACGATTATAGGTACAATGATTGCAGAGTCCAGGTCCCACATGTCGACCACCTCGTGTGCTAAGTCAAGATTATTGTTTTTTTTTATCTTTCTCAGCTTTCACGAGATTCTCGTCATGAGGAACAGCGATATCAACAATCATTGCACGGCGCTCTCGTCGATCTATCAGCACAATATCAGGCTTATTGGCTACAATTGTCCTGTCAGTGATGTTAGATCGATACCTGTACAATGTTGCGTGACCATTCTCGAGAACTGAGTCGGGCACATTGTAGTATGGTACTTCTGACTCCATAAGTTTGTACTGCAAGGCTAGTTGCTGGTGGATAATCCTAGCCACTAGATTGTGTTTTTGCAAGTACTCGCTGTTAGCAAGACGAGAACAACTGGAAACAATATGTCAAATTGATTCACCGGGACGGTGGCATGCCCGACAGATGTCAACCGTAACGTCCTTGATTTTTATTTCCGATAATTATTCGTCACATAATCACACAGACAAACCTTCGAATTCCCCAAAAAGGTCGCCGAAACGTAGCCAGGATGCGTATTTCCATTTCCGTGTATATTAGGAGGCAGTAGGGAGGTTTACTGCCTTGAAACACGCACGGGTTTGTCGCGCTTACTGCCTTTACAAAATCGTGTTCAATTCAAGGCATGCGTCCTCCAACCGCGCACGGGTTCGCAACACCAACTGTTCTTCTAAACATGTGTTCAATTAAGGGTACGTGTCCTCCAATCGCGCACGGGTTTGCAAGGAGTATGCGCCTTGATTAAGCGCCACAAATCCGTGTGTGTTCGAAGGTATTTTTGTGTGAATATTAATGTGAATGTGAATGGGCAAGAAAACTCGAACAGTCTTTAACTTTATATTTAAAAGCACACTTATTTCAAACGCTGCGCAGTGGAAAAACAAACGAATGTTATGTGACTGGCGAAGTGGCGAGACGCGACCGAAGTTGTTTACGCGCGAACTTCCAGGCTAAGTTCCATGCATCGCTTTGAACACGTGTTTGGAAGAACAGATGGCGTTGCAAATCCGTGCGCGATTGGAGGACACGTGCCTTGAATTGCACACGATTTTGTAAAAGCAGTTAGTGCGACAAACCCGTGCGTGTTTCAAGGCCTACTGCCTCCTAATGTACACGGAAATGGAAATACGCAGCCAGGATACAGACACCAAAATATCTACATTGGGTCCATGTAGGGTCCGGACAAAACGTCCGTGAAGCTCCTTACTCTGCCATACCTCCTTGCGATCGTTAGTGGCAAGCACTACAGGCTTGCACCAGTTCTTTTTAGTCAAGGAGAGCGGGGTGAGGCCCTTGTCCACTGCGTCCACTCTCTCTTGATGCATCCCCATGTCGGCTTCTAGGAAATATTTCCTGAAACTGCATATCTCGCGATTCCACATTTTCGCGGGATATACAGTCTTATTACCGATGACTGTGGGTGATGCATTCGATATGCAGTCAGCAGCGTACGGACCCTTCTATCCAGGGCGTCGAGTTCAGTCTGAGTCCATTTGAATATGTCGAAAGAGTACATCAAAACCGGCATGACCCAACAGTTATTATGTCATTTATTAATTTTCATTCTTATTAATTACATTTTTAAATATTTCTTAAAATAAAAATATATAAAAAAAAGCATTCAAAAATATAAAAAAAACGTATCGGGAGCAGGGTCCAAGCTACCGGTGGTTAGGGCTGCAGAGACAGGAACCTCCTCACAATACGAGCCGTATCAAGAAGTACTGCCTTCTGAATCAGGCTCTTGATCCAACCGCCTAACGAGAGCCTCGAGAGATGTTGGTCGAGGCTTTCGGCCATCAGGCCATTGGCCGTTACGACAATAGGCACAATGACAGCCGAGCTCACATTCCACATGTTAACAACCTCTTGTGCTAAGTCGAGATATTTTATTGGTTTCTCTTTCTCAACTTTCACGAGGTTCTCGTCATGTGAGATGGTAACATAGATTATCATTGCGCGGCGGGTTAATCCATCTATCACCACTATATCAGGCTTATTGGCGACAATAGTCTTGTCAGTAATGATAGACCGATCCCAGTACAACGTAACATGGTCATTTTCGAGAACTGGGTCGGGCACATACTTGTAATACGGTACCTCAGAGTCCACAAGACTTATTAGACTTTCCCTAAGTAGACATGTTATTATAGAGGCATGAGGGACAGGGTGTAAAGTTCACTCATCGTGTTGTGTCTGGTGGGCTACTGCCCGACGGTTGATGTCGGGATGTTGTATATATGCTAGTCGCGCGGTAAACTCTGATTGCGCGATGCAGGATTTTGCGTGATGTCAGTGTGACGCGTTCCATTGTGGCGATGTACATAGATATGCCACCACATCACTCCCTTCCGGAGACCGGAGGTCGATAGTGGGCCAGTTGAGGTTCCAGTGAGTCGGAACCGGATGCCGCATAGTTCACGGTGAGTCGGAACTGTCTGCGGAGATGCCCCCAGTGAATCGGGGTGGCGCTGCGTTATGCTCCAGTGCGTTGGATGTGGTACAGCGCCGGGTTGAGGCTGACTGCTGGCGTCGACCAGGAGAGGTTTGAAGGGCTCTGCTTGTTTGACCGGCCGAGAGTGCAGTGTGCTGTGCCAAGGTTGCTGATGAGGCTGAGGGTGATGACCAAGTATGCGCGGTCGCTGTATGCTGGTGGTCAGGATACCCGTTGAAGCCGTGGGTGCTGGCTGGCTGTGTGACTTGCCGCTCGAGAGCTCTAGGAAGTGATGATGATGACGTCACGCTATGGTAGTTGCACGAAGGCTGCGCTAACGTTCATGTTTGGGGTCACCAGTATAGAGGTATGAGGAACAGGGTGTAAAGTTCACTCATCCTCTATGAAAAGGGAGGATCCTCCGACCAGACGGGTGTTGTCTGGTGGGCTGCTGCCCGACGGTTGATGTCGGGATGTTGTATATATGCTAGTCGTGCGGCAAACTCTGACTGCGCGATGCAGGATTTTGCGTGACGTCAGTGTGACGCGTACCATTGTGGCGATGTACATAGATATGCCGCCACATTATAATGACCATAATATGACATGAATTGTAATGAATATTTTATTCACGCACTCATTTTAATAATGCATTCATAATGCATGCTATTGTCAGCGAATTGCTTAAGTAACTGTTGAAAACTTGGCCATCCGTAATGCATCTTCTAGGTACATTGCATATACAAGATAAATAACGCACAACCTCTTAAGGGATCATTGTACTCATCATTATGAACAACTTTATGGAACCAAACCTGAAATTGATAAAAAAAACAGCTGTTCTCTACCTTTTGACGAGTTATGCGAACATACATGTAGGGAGCAGCTGATTTTTGTTTCGCGATTTCAGGTTTGGTACCATAGTAAAAGTTGTTCATAATGATTAGTACAATGACCTCTTAAGAGGTTGTCAAGTGCGTTATTTATGTTACACCTTGTAAATGAATGTCATTTGAATAAAAAATAATTAACGACAACATACTTTCTTGATTAGTACTTAAATTATTAGAGCACTTGCCCGCATGACTGCCTCGTTGGTCTAGTGGTCGCAAGCGCTACTGCTGAGCATGAGGTCCTGGGTTTGATTCCCAGGTCGGGCAAAATGTTATTGGGTTTTTCTATCTGCAATTTCTCAGTAGCAACCCGGAGTCTGGATTTGTGCCCGGTAAATGGCAATAGGCTCGCCCCCTATTAAACACTTAAACATAATTGGCGAAATGTGGGTGTAACCGCATTTCCCGAAGTAACGTGTGACTCAGGTTGGCTGGACAAATCTTCAAAATAGCTTGCATTTAACCAGGTCAATAGGTCACTTTATGTGACGGCTAAACACCCTTATTTCAGAATTTGTGACGCTACAGAATCTTAGATAATCGATCGAAAACGTGTCCAGCCATCGTGAAAAACCACTTTTCGCTGGTCTCTCAATCTCGGTAACGGAAGTGATTTTGACGACTTTTTGCATATCAACAGGCGTCACATAAATTTGTGACGGGCACCGAGCTAAAAGTTTTGTGATAAGTACAGTGGTTTAGTAGAAAAATGCAAAAATCTGTGACAGGCCATCTTGAATTTACGTATAAAACTTATGGCTGGCACTTCCGAATCTCAATAACGGGGGCGTTTTCGAATATGGTTCCTTTACTAATACTTGGTGACGCAATGTGTGACAGTAATAACGTTTTATTTATGGCGTCACGTGTAAGGGTTTACGAGAAATCAATAAAAACTTAATGTCCAGCCAACCTGAGTTCAAGATGGCTGGACACATGTATCTCCACTGCCTGATGATCTACGACCTTCGAAATGTGTTCAAAATGTTGTGACGGGGACGATAATGATAACCTGAAATTGTGACGGAGAAACTTTGCGTAGTTTCAAAGATATTGACCATTTAAATTTTCCCATACAAACATCCATTAATATTGTGAGGTGACCATAATTTTACATAAATAAAGGATTTCTTTTTAATCGATTAATTGGCCGGTAGCATCCACGCCTGCTTTGTATTTGATTTCCCCGTGGGAATAAAAGGTTTTCCTGCAGTGAAAAGAGTAAGTATGTGTTAATTCAAAATAATAATTGACCACCAGCGCTGCAAGAGAGAGCCCACTTGTATTTCGCGTTTAGTTCATTATCTTATGTGAAAAATGAGAACTAAACTCGACAGCCGGCAGTGTATGTACTTTTCGAAGTGTTATCACTAATCAGAGTACTAGTAACTATTAATTAATCTGCGGTAAGACAACCTAAATAAGAGTTAAGATTCGACCAGTTGTCCTAGTAGTACCAACTTTAAGCAATAGAAGGCGACACCAACATCAGCTATCATGGCAGTATAGTTTGTCCTCCGACGTTTTCGTGGTAGCCCGCGAAATTCAATTTTTCTTGAGTTTTTTGCAGTTATTTTTTTCGTCCGCGGAAACAAATAACTTATAGATATGTATGATAATTCTTATGGTTATAATTATGTAAATACATACTTGTTATTGTCGCGAATCATATTTTGATTTCTTTTAACGAACGAACGCAAGAAAAATTGAAATTCGCGGGCTACCACGAAGGAATCACATTAAATACATTTTTTACGCAATTTGTAGATTTCAAATTTTGAAATCGATATTGTTTATTTAATTATTATTCTGATAATTAAATAAACAATACCTAGCTGCAACTTCATAACATTCAATCACTACTGACTCATTTCTATGAATTAGCAGCATGAGCGATTTTAGTGCTCATGAGTGCGATTCGGAACGCGGCCATGATGATGAGATTTGCTTTGTGTGTAATCTGTGTGTGACTTCTTTGTAACTGATCGTTGATCGTTACAAACTTTCAGTTATTTACTTCGTACAACTATTGTACTTTTTTGTGTTTTCATACAACTATTGTTTTGTGTTTTGTTTAAAAACCAATGTGTCCTTGGTAAGTAACGTGAATTACAATGTTTTTTTTGCGAAAGTTGTTAGTTTTTACGATTTGTGTCGTCAGTCGGATGTATGCGCCCTGTTTTATTTATTTAAGTATTAGGTACACGGATTTTAAAAACGCTGTATAAGTACAAATAAATAAATGTGATTTTATTTTCAGCAAACATTATTTTTTCATTTAAATACCTTCAGAGCATTAGTTTAGTTCTCCTGACATAATATATACCTACTAAAAAGAATAGATATCTGCACGTAAATAATCAATAACATTTAAAAATTACACCCCCCCCCCCCCCTTTCCTCACTTCTACAGTTTTGTCTTCTATTGATTTAAATATCTACAGTTGTTCGTATTAGTATCACCAATACACGGATTTTCGTCCATTAAAGAAAACACCTTAAAATATACTTGTCCTACATAAAACCTACAATATTGGTTACCCTTTTTTTTTTTTTTTCGGGTGGGAAATCATCAAATGAGTCCTCCCGCTCTGGGCGGAGCGGAAGGGAGTGTCAGACTCTGACTAAAAACCACCCATGTTCCTTCTTTTGCCCTTTATGTTCCAAGGCCGCGGTATCTCTTTCGAACAGTCCCGCAGCCCTGGCAGGCATCGGCCCTTGCGGGCCCCTCCTGTTTGCTGACATCTCTTTGAGGCGCGCGTGGAACACGAACGCGCCGTCGACACGGCCTGTCGTCATACGACGGACGGACGGCGAGCTAACCCATTCCTCACCGTCCACAGGCCCGCGCCTACGGTGGCCGAGAGCCATCACGGCGTGGCCCCCGACGCCCGGTGCTTCTCCCGCGGCGGCTGGGACGTGAGGTTCTGACCCTCTCACGTTCCGCCACCTCCTTCGCTAGCATGACTGCTTCGCAGAAGGAGGTGACGGCTTCCCATTCCCTCTCGACCCGGACCATGGCTTGAACCAGGGCCGGACGCGAGAGGTCGCCGCCGCCAATCGCCTCTACGAGGACACGGCGGTGCTCCGTCCAAGCGGAGCAGACCTCCATGGTGTGCTCCACCGTGTCCTCCGGGCGATCCTCACAATGATAGCACCATATTGGTTACCCTACTGCAGTGTTTGTATGGGAAAATTTAAATGGTCAATATCTTTGAAACTACGCAAAGTTTCTCCGTCACAATTTCAGGTTATCATTATCGTCCCCGTCACAACATTTTGAACACATTTCGAAGGTCGTAGATCATCAGGCAGTGGAGATACATGTGTCCAGCCATCTTGAACTCAGGTTGGCTGGACATTAAGTTTTTATTGATTTCTCGTAAACCCTTACACGTGACGCCATAAATAAAACGTTATTACTGTCACACATTGCGTCACCAAGTATTAGTAAAGGAACCATATTCGAAAACGCCCCCGTTATTGAGATTCGGAAGTGCCAGCCATAAGTTTTATACGTAAATTCAAGATGGCCTGTCACAGATTTTTGCATTTTTCTACTAAACCACTGTACTTATCACAAAACTTTTAGCTCGGTGCCCGTCACAAATTTATGTGACGCCCGTTGATATGCAAAAAGTCGTCAAAATCACTTCCGTTACCGAGATTGAGAGACCAGCGAAAAGTGGTTTTTCAAGATGGCTGGACACGTTTTCGATCGATTATCTAAGATTCTGTAGCGTCACAAATTCTGAAATAAGGGTGTTTAGCCGTCACATAAAGTGACCTATTGACCTAGTTAAATGCATGCTATTTTGAAGATTGGTCCAGCCAACCTGAGTCACACGAAGTAACTCGTGTTTTAGTTAAAAGTCTACTTTATACATGATGACTGTTACTGCCTGCGACATGTATTAAGCGCTTATAAATAGAGGACAATTCAGGTGAATTTCCCAGTAATAGTTAAAAGACCGTGGTGCTAACGTTTATTTAGGTAATAATAGTTGTCTTGTGTAAACCTCATTTATCGAACAACCAGGTACAGTAAAGTTGTTATTATTAATTTTTATTTAGCAAACTCAGCCTTTGAATCAACTGAAATGTTTTGAATCTCTAGAATTGAATAGTTTGCTCTAGAACTCCCTCTGGATATCTGTGGATGGGTGACCATCTTTACATACCGGGACTCCTCCGTGCCTCGGAGAGCACGTTAAGCCGTTAGTCCCGGCTGTCAATCGTAGATCTTTGTCAGTCGTTACGGGTCGTCAGAAGCCCGAGTCTGACAACCAGTCTTACCAAGGGGTATCGTATCACCCAGTTACTGGATTGTGGAGGTCAGATAGACAGTCGCTCCATGTAAAATACTGGTATTCAGCTGCATCCGGTTAGACTGGAAACTGACCCCAACATAGTTGGGAAAAGGCTAGGCAGATTGATATTGCTCTAGAACTCTCTCGCATATCTATATACCATGAAACAACAACTTGAACCCTTTATAATTAATCTTCCTAATTATACTTTAGTGTTCTACTAAACCATCACAGTCAGTAATGCATATTTTTACGCAACAACATCGCACTAACGCTTACAAATCAAAAACTTTGCAGACATCAAAAAATGGGAACACAAAAACTGTGCCACATAATATCAATAACATATTTGCATGTAGCGACGTTAATCTTAGTACTGAAACATTACAAGTAACCTCACACTCGTACTGCTTATTGCAAAGTTTTTAAAAACAGACGGAAATGTTTGCTTTGTTTCGTCTCTTCTTTCCTGCTCAAATATCAGGAAGCAGTGAAGGGTGAGCGTCTTGGGGTTGTATTTGTCTATTGACGTCCAAAAAGTGATCATTCGGAGCCAAATGTCAATTAAATAATTTATTTAATTATTATTCTAAATATTTATTGTTTTTTATTTTGATTGCAGCAACATGACGTCGGTAGTGGACGTCACCGTCGAGCAGAATATCCATACTACAAGGCTGGTGTTCTATCCATTGGCAATACTAGCAACATGTGTTTGGTTGATCCACCGATGGCAGCAGCAGTCTAGGCTTTACAGGATGGGGAACATCCTTCCTGGACCTGCAGCTGTCCCGCTGTTCGGAAACGCGCTGATGGCGCTTTTCAAGAAACCTGAACGTGAGTAAAAATTGACTTTACCATTTGTGTAAAGATTTTCAGAGCGGAGCTGTTGAGCTCTGTTCTGCAAATCTTTCTTTTGGATATTGCTGTAAAAGGTTATCTACGAACGAAGAGCTTTCCGTTCCCAACTTTGATCATGCTGCCACTCATAATAGCCTAGCTAAGTGTTTGCGTTGGCAAGCTGAAAAATTTATCAGGCCATCTTTCAAGGTTATTTGTAAAAATTTCGTATTCATATTCCCGAAGGAGTATTTGGTCAGAATTCTACAATACGTACAAAACTAACGGCAATGGATTTTTTCTCAGCAAGAGAGGTTACTATTTCTAATATTTCCTATTATGTACCCAAATTATATGTTTATAATGTACAACTTTTCTTCCATGCTATCAATACTTGCGTATGCGTAGTATATTATAAACGCTTCATTCAGACGTTCCCTATTTAAATAGTGCGAAGAGTGCATGTCTATGTAGCTCAAATAGGTTTGGTTTGTAGTGTTCTAGACACACTTTTTATTGTTCTCCTTTGTCTCTAATATTAGTATTATATCAATGTCATGCATACCTGTTATTTGTATGGTTACTGAAATGCCAATTTTAGATTAACATCTAAAATACTCACTGTCACTGTAACAGTCACTTACAATTTATTCCAATTAAATAACTTTAATTTGAATAAATTGTAAGTGACTGTGCTGTTGGTGTGCTGATTTTAAATAAATAAATAAATACGTAGAGTCATGTGTTTAAACATTTTATTTTGTCACAGAATTCATTAAAATTGCTTGGGAAATCTGCGACCAGTATGGCTACGTGGTCCGAGGCTGGATAGGCTCAAAGCTGCTCATATTTCTTGCAAACCCTGAGGATGTGGAGGCTATCTTGAACAGTAACGTCCATATTGATAAAGCTTCAGATTATAAATTCTTCGAACCTTGGCTTGGCGAGGGTCTTCTGATCAGTTCAGGTAAGATTTAAACTATTTATATTGCTGTGCCCTAGCAGAGTTCATGTAGGAAACTTATATAAACTTGTAACAACTTGTAAACTACAT
The DNA here is from genome assembly GCA_947568875.1 of Fissipunctia ypsillon. Lineage (NCBI taxonomy): Eukaryota > Metazoa > Arthropoda > Insecta > Lepidoptera > Noctuidae > Fissipunctia > Fissipunctia ypsillon. The sequence goes on from OX387651.1 coordinate 17,375,708, forward strand.
GAATGCAATAAATGATGATGATGATGATTTTTTATGTTTCGTGCATACCAATTTTTCTGACACTAGTTTGAGTGAAAGAAATAAGACTTGTTCTCCAAAAACGTTATCCCTACCAAAGGAAATGTTTCAAAATGTATGGAGCCCCGGCCACGTATTGGTACACCATACTAAAAAGTGGGGAAACACAATTAAAACAGTTTCCAATCATCCAATTACTTTTAATTGGCTTTGTTTGGTAGTAAAGTACAAGAATGTACAATTGAAATTGCAACACACAACAAAAACCCATCATGGCGGTAAGTTGTCATGTTGATTGATTATTGACGTTTGACATGTTTACTTCTGTCATATTACATTGTCAAAGAGAATCATAACATTGTCGTACTTTTAGTCTTTTGCAATTTTATTTTAGATCTAATTGTAAAGTCGAAAATCTATTAAAGAAATCTGACAGATTGTAGTAGCTTGATGTACTGGCGTCTGTACATATAGTCCAGTTAAGCAGACGACAACCTCATAGGTTGACCTGCGATATGCCAAGATTTTTACTTATAGCATAAACGTACAGAATACAAACATTCAATAGTCGAAATATTAACTCAGACAAAAACAATGTAGCGATAAACGAAAGCCAGGTTGTTAAAAATAACTCGAGAGAACAGAACATCAGAACACGATCGACAACGAAAGCGACTGAAGTGACAGTAGACAGTTCACGATCTATGATCAATGGTCGATCTATGGTTTACTGTCATTGGTTGTTAACCACAGAGTACATAAATTGGCGAGACGCCATATTGAAAGTCGATAAAATAATTGATAAATATCAAATTATTACAAGAGAAATATGCATTTATGCAATTTATCAGTATTTTTCCCGAATTCCACGGATTTTTCTCGATTTTTCGAGGTATTGTACATATTCTGGGCCCATTTTGAAACATCTCCTTTAGTTCTGCCGTGAAAGACCTTACACTAATTTTAGTTTGTGGTCACACTCGGCGTGTTTCTTTAGTGAAAAAGTTAACCATTAAGTATGTTTTTAAGTTTAGATACAATTTCCTAAATCTATACAACTATAGAAAATTGAAGTGTCGGTTTGTAATGTCAAAACAGCTTATTTACTAAATGCGTATATACGGTACTTGTTTCGGACGGTAGGGGTACGTCCAGTACCCGATATCGTCCTGGAACAATCTCCCACGTTTTTGACGTGCGTTCCCTTCTACCTGAGTCGAGTGACTCTGCTGGCGACACACGTCACCACGCAAGTAAGTAGTAAGTATTGGTACGAATCACAAGGACCTCGATGAGAGACGGATAACGAAGAAGTGGTGAAATAAACTTTTCTTCTTGATTTACACCGTTTATTACTTAGCACTTACCGCTAGTAAGCTGCGAACTGAACTGACTAAATAATCCTAAACTCGTTTCTTTTATACAAATTGTTGGGTTTTTCCCCAGTGTGAACTAACATTTTGTTTACTTAAATGAGAACTGCCGTTTAGAACCGGGTTTTACCCCGGTGTTTTTTGAATACGTGTGGCTGGGCGTGTAAACTGCAATCGGGAAAAACCCCCATACTGTTTTAATAGTAAACAAATCTACGGCGCACGTCGCCAACATTCTCCCCCTCAGTGCGTTGGCACTCTATCTCGTTGGGGCGACGTTGCTGGTACGAGCAGGACCAGGCGGGATGCTGGCCGCCGCCGAACGCCTGCTGCAGTCTGGACGTCGACAATCCTGGTTCTTCCATCTGGTCCCGGATATACTTGCTAAATTCTGCCGCGTGGCCAAGTGCATCTTGGTAAGGTGTGGTCGACGATCAACACGATGTCTCCGACTCGCAGGTCTGCGGCGCCGATTCCTCCGGCGATCTTTCTCAGCAGTAGAGTGGGCAGGTATTCTCGCAGCCAACGTTGCCAAAAGTGGTGGGCAAGTCGCTGCGTGGCCTTTCAGCTGTGCCTGCCCACAAGCTCGGTATCTTCGAAGCTGCCGAGCACGATGGGTCGCTTGTAGTCTCTGGTTACGCCCTGTATCACGTCGATTCTTCCTTTCAGCCGTAGGAGACCTTCTTCCAGTACTACGTCAAGCTTTTTCAATTTGCTGCTGCCTTCTAATTGTTTCCCTTGCCGTAGACACCTGATGTCTTCTCTGTAACTTCTTTCTCGACTTCTTTTTAACAATAGAGTTTCAGCTTGCTATAGTAGGTATGCGTCTAATGGTATGTAATTCTTTTCTGTTCTTCTTGAAGACTGATGTCTCTTCTCTACTATCTTTGCCTTCTTCCCTTTCGTCCTTTTCCAGGTGGGATCTTCTTTACTGGCGTTGACCTTCTCCTTTCTTCTGCAGAGTTGTATGAACTGCAGTACTCTTGCTGTGGCTCGCCAAAGTCTCTTCCATGATGAAAACCTCTCAGGATCTGGTAATGGATGAGTGGTGCTTGCTGTTGCTACGACGTTTGTTGTCTTTTCCTCGCCAGTGGTTTCTTTCTTGAAGGTTCTTGCCGAAGGCCAGTGAACTTCTTGTCTTCTTAGAAAACCTGGTCCGGTGTACCATCGGTGATTGCAGTCGAAGTGTTCTGTACATCGCGAGTTGCATCATCTGCAGAGTTTTGCGCCGTAGGTACCTATTTCCAATCTTGCGGTTTGGTGAGATCTTCTATCTCCGCCAAGCGATGAGCCACGAATGTCTTGAAGGTTCTCGGGTCCGTCTTGATCCAAGAAAGTACGATGCTGGAGTTTGTCCAAAATGTTTTCTTTACCACCTTCAGATCCATTTCATTTTCTACTGAATGTGCCAGTCTGCTTCCTAGGAGAGCCGCCTATAGCTCGAGTCTCGGGATTGATACCGGTTTAGAATAGAATAGAATAACGTTCATTGTCTCCAGTATTACAGCTAGTAGTATTGGTACATACACAAAACTATAATACCGGAAGCAAAAGGTTCAAGCGTCAGCATTATGCTTAGGTCCTCTAGTGGGTTGCTAAGCGCTGGTTTTCAGCTTAAACCCTTGACTCCTGTTTACAAAAGAAAAGAAACAGTACATTTAGCAACAACGGATTAAATGATGATTATATAATGATCATACATTAACACTATTTATTTAGGACAAAAAAAAACAAGGATTTTAACAGTTTGTGGACACGAACTGGCCATTTAAAAGAAAATAATATAAACTCAGATACAAACATCTACTGAACGATGATGGGCATCTTTTATAGTAATTTGGTGCCATTTTTTTGGTAATCCAACACTAATATTTTACATTTATTTTTGAAATTTGTTGTGTTTTTAATAATTCGAAAGGGAGGTGGTATGTTGTTCCAGATTTTTGATGCTGCATATTTGAAGCTGCCCTTGTACCGTTTTGTTTTGTGTCTCGGTATCATTAGCGTTTCATTCACTTTTGATCTGGTATATAAGCTGTGGGCGTTCTTACACCAAGATAATTTATTATACAGGTATAAGGGACTTTTACCTGCAATAATCCTGTGTGTGAAACACAACAAATGGTGATTGCGTCGCGATTCCATGTTTAGTTGCCCCTTCTCAGTTATAATAGGGGAGATGTGCCATCTTCTTGGAACTTTATAACAGAAGCGTATGCATGCATTTTGGACTCTCTGTATGCAATTTTTGGTTTTTTGCAAGAGTCTGGGTCCGTACACCACATCAAAATTGTTTTTTTTTTTTTTTTGAATAAATAAATAAAATAAATTTTTATTTAACTTCAATTGTACAAACAAGAAACACTTATCTAAACACTATGCAGCGTTACAACTAGGGAAAAAGTGTTTACGATAAACTCTGGCACCCAAAGTAAGATTTAACTTGTGTTTAGGGTGCCAGCGTCCTCGCCTATGATTTGAACATGTAGCAGTAGTTGTAAGATGAGCACAGTATATTCTTATTGAATTATAATATATTTCCTAGCTAATGCAACTATGATGTAGCCTATTTATGTACATATGTATGGGTGCGTGTATGTGTGTGAGGGAGATAAATATGATGAAAACTTGTGTAAATATAAGTCTGTATAAATATACAACAAACATAAACATATTACTCTATTAACTACATTAGATTAAGCGATCGATATCTGTAGTAAATCTTCAGTCTTATTATAAGTCAATGTCAAGAGTCACTTTGTGACCTCGGTTTTGCATTTATTTAGACACATGGGAGCAATGGGACAGAGTTTATTTATTTTATTATATAAATGGTTTGACAGTACACCAAAATGACGCTGAGCAATGGCCGTTCTACAACCGTGAGTAGGGCACACTTCAAAGTGTCTACGCTTTTTGTTAGCATTCGGATCGTATACCACAGAAGGATGTTTGCGCAGAATAGTGCCAAGGACAAAGAGTTAAATGGTGACAGTACAAGCAGATCCGAAAGTAGTTTCCTAATATCCTCGGAGAGGTACTCACGGATTCCATAGAGAACCTTCAACCTATAAAAGGCATTCCGGATCCGGCCATTAATGTGCTCTACAAATCTAAGCTCCTCGTCCATAACCAGCCCCAAATTTTTTGCGACTTTTACCCTTTCCAATAGTTCTCCATTAACAAACGTTGGCTCGTATATGTATATCGCCAGCAGTTTTAATCTGGTATTTGGTGCCCAATAACATGCATTTTGTTTTAGATGTGTTAAGCACTAGCGTATTTTTTTCAGACCAGGCGAGGATTTGTTCAATGTCCTTCGATATATCGTCCATGGCCTGACTGGTTTCAATTGGCCTAAACGATTTATAAATCTGGGTGTCGTCCGCATACAGGTGTACCTTACAGTGTCTGAGAATACCTGGTAGATCAGCCGTAAAAACAATAAATAAAATGGGACTTAAAATAGAGCCTTGTGGTACACCTCTTTCAACAAGCATCCTTTTTGACTTAATGAATTTCCTTTGTCATAATCTGTAACGACTTGCTGGTGTCGATTCGAAAGGAAAGATCTGAACCGTTTGCAGCTATTTATCGAAATTCCGTAATGAATAAGTTTGGCAAGTAGTAGTTCTCGATTCAGACAATCAAACGCCCTCGAAAAATCTAATAAAACAAGCATTGAGCAATTACCAGCATCTGACTTAGATAATATATCATCGGCGACATGAGCCAAAGTCGTTGCTGTACCATGACCTGGACGGAAACCCGATTGGTGTTGGGGCAGAATGGAATTGGCCTCCAGGTACACTTTAAGTTGCTTTTCAACTACTCTCTCGATAACCTTTGAAAGAACAGGAAGGATACTGATAGGTCGTAAGTCTTTAAGTTCATTAATATTTTTAGTTTTTGGAATGGGTTTAACTAATGCTATTTTCCATGAGTCAGGAAATATTTTCGTTTCTACGGATTTATTAATAATATCAGTAATTGTGTTGAGTGTATTAGGAAGGGTGAGTAGGATCATATCAATGTTGATGAGGTCATGTCCGTAAGCCTTGGTTTTTATACTGTTTAAAATGTCGATCACTTCTTTATTTGTTGTTTTTTTTAGTTCGAATTGATTTGGGCTAATAACTGTATTATTTTTTTTTTGGTTTCAATGGAGTGACTCTTACTTTCGCCGCCACTAAGCTGACGTGGTAAGTCCCGTCTTGATTTTCTGTCCTCCAATAGACTGCCGCTGCATACGCCATCTCGCTTGCATCTGTGAATGTGTGCAGCTCCCACTCGATGCGATGTGGTGCTAGGCATCTTGGAATCTGAAGGTCTTGGAGCAGCTTCATTTTCTCCAAGTAAGTTTTCGATGCTTCGTACTCCTTTGCTTCTATTTCTTCATCCCAACCGACATCGCTTCGCCATATGTTCTGAAGAAGCTTCTTGCCCTGGACGAGAACTGGTGATGCTAATCCCAGTAGATCGAAGGTCCACATCACGGCGCTGGTGACTTCTCTCTTCGTAGGCACCTTGAGTCCCTTAGCTATTTCTTCTGGTGTGTTTCGGAGGTTTGCCCTGAAACCGATGGAGTCCCTTTCTGTGAATCAACGTAGTCCTAGTGTCTTCTCTTCCTCCTCGCCAAGGTTTACTTCTGTCTTTTCGGTTGTCTCGGTCTTCAAGTCCCGCAGCAACTCAGGTTGGTTTGATGCCCATCCCCTAAGTTCGAAGCCCGCCTTCTTGTGTATGAAGTCCACCTGCGCTGTCACTCTTCTGAAGTCCTCTTCTGAATAGAAGCTGTGCAAGTAGTCGTCCATGTAGTGATTCAGCTCAACTGCCCTTGCAGCTTCTGGATACTGCTCTTTGTAGTCCGCTGCGTTACGGTTCTTCACGTAGATTGCTGTGCACGGAGATGATGTTGCGCCGAAGATAACTGATGTCATCCTATACTTCTTCGGCGACATGTTGCGACGATCCCCGCGCCACAGGAACCTTAGGCTATCTTTATCTTCTGGCCTGATGCGGATTTGCAGGAACATTTCTTTTATGTCGGCCGCTACTGCTAAAGGCCCTCGCCGAAACCTCAGTAACACCCCGAAGAGTGACTGCAGTAGATCTGGTCCCGGCAGCAGAGCATCGTTGAGGCTTCTTCCTTTTGACTTGGCTACAGCGTCGAAGACGATCGTTATCTTCTTCTTCAATGGATGAACCACGGAGAATTGAGGGAGGTACCATTTCTTCTTGGGGTCTTCTTGCCCATCAGGTGCTTCTTCTGCATACTTGCTGTCGATTAGATGCTGGATCTGCTTGTTGTATTCCGCCTTCAACTGAGGATCCTTATCCATCTTCCCCTCGATGTTGATCAATCGGTTCTTGGCAGACATGTAGCTCTCTGGCATTGGTTCTTCTTCGTTCTTCCATAGAAGTCCGGCTTCAAATCGACCATCTTCAAGTCTTCTGCAGGTCTTCTCTAGGATGGCGAGTGCTCTTCCTTTCGAGTCCATAGTGGGTCTTCTTGGTTGCACAACAAGCGCTTCGATCGCAAAATGATCCTCGATGGCTTGATGCATCTCTTCCCAGAGGAACATGTTGACATGTAGGCATGTGTTCAGGAAGTGTACCAGTCTTACGCCTTCAGTGCCTGAGCCGTGGAGCACCCAACCAAGTCCCGTTCTCGAAGCGACTGGTTCTCCTGGTTTCCCTCTTCTTACTTCTTGAGTCACAATCAGCTCCCAATTGGCTTGACCGATGAGCAGCTGTGGTGACTCCCCTTCGTAATATAGACAGTCGGTAATTTTCTTTAAGTGGTGAAAATTTTGTATTCTCTTCTTGTCTGGGAACTGCGGTGCAAGCTTCAACTCGTCGATAGTCCGGACTCTCTTCAGGGTCTTCTTGTGTTCCTGATGAACCCCCTTCAGAGTAAGCTCCAGCATCTGAGAATCCTGCTTCCTTATCAGCCTGCCTCCCACTGTCTCGATGACCAGTTTCTCCGTATTTCCTTGAGCGCCAACTTCTTCTGCCACTTTCTTGTCCAGAAGTGACACTTGACCCTTCATCCAAAAGAGCCAATACCTTCTTTGATCCTTTTGACCCGAAGACTTCCACCGGAACTATCTTCAGGTACACCCTTGCGTTGTTGATTGCATTCGCTGATGTCGTGACGCTCGTCACCTCTTGTGATGTTTCGTTTTTTTTATCCACCGAGGTCCTTTCTTCTGACTCGACGTGCAGCAAACGATGATGACACCTCTTGCATTCTTTGCACGGTGATTTTCTGCAGCTCTCCCTCCGGTGCCTCCCTTGAAGACATTTGAAGCAGACGTGACTCTTCTTAACTGTTGCCTACCGATCTTGCACCGACGCCTTCTGGAACTTCTGACATTCGACGAGGAAGTGTTCACCGTCACACACAGGGCAAGTCTTCTCCGATTGTCTTGAATCCTTTTCTCTGAAGTCCTTTTCCTTCCTTGAATGCGTCGCTTGTCGATGAGTCCTCTTGAACCCGCCCTTCTCTTCTGAAGTCGTGAAGGCTCCACATTTGTCTGCTTCTATGTTCAGGATCTTGGATACCAGCGTCATGTTGGAGAACTCGCCTTCTTCTGATGCTATAGCAAAGTCATACCATCAGAACTTGAGAACCGTCGGCATCTTCTCTATAATTTATTTCACTAACTCAGGTGAATGCAAGTACTGCGGTTTCTTCAGTCCTTTTATCGCTGCTACGCTGTTGTTGATCTGGCTTGTGAAGACGCTTGTCCCTTGGATTTTCTGAAATCTTCGGTAACGCCTTGACCTTATCTAATTCTGCCAACACCAGCGCATCAGGTCTTCCGTATCTTCTTCAGAGGGCATGCATTACTTCTAACGGAAAGGCTACTGAGTATAGCAGGCTCTTGATAGTCAGCCATATTCTGGACGTCGTTGAACATCGGTGCTGTGTCTTCGTAGACAATCTTGAAGGCCAACCACTCACTGCTGTTGCCGTCGAAGTAGGGTAACTCGTGGATGTACTTCGGCTGCGCTACTGGTCCTCCTCTTGTGGTAAAAACTTCTTTCAACGCGGTCACCAACGCTCGAATCTCAATCGTAGCCCCTTTCGTTGAGGAGTTCTCAAGCTTTACCTTATGTGGCTCTTCTGAAAGGTGCTGACCTCGCTGCTCTGTTTGTTCCATGTCGCTATCTTCAAATACGGATGTCTGGATCCAGTTCTGCACCTGTGCTGCTCCGTCCTCCTGGTCTTCATCCACGGAGTCCTCACTTTCAAACTGTGCCAGCTCCAATCTGACACGGGCTAGCTCCGCCGCAGCCTGTGCTTGCTTTAACTCCAGGCGTGCTAATTCTTCTCTGGCTACCAGCTCGCGTCTTCTGGCCGAGGAACTCGTGGTCTTCGTGGACCTGGTGCGACGACTGACCCCCTTCGGCTTTAGGGTCGAGGCGGAGCCATAATCACCCTCTTCCGGGACATCTTCTGTGATCTTCTTAGTCGTCTTCTGTGCGGCTTCTTCTTTCTTCTGTCCGTTCTTCTCGGACACCGCTGTGGTCGCAGTCGCAACTGTAGTCTCTGTGGTCGTGGTCCCCTCCATGGTCGTTGCACCTGAAGAAGTGTTCGTGCCCGATGAAGCTGTGGTTCCCGATGACGCTGACGCTGACGTGACTCCTTCTGACCCCGATGCTTCTTCTGTCGCGTCCCTAAAAACAGGACGGGACTGGGGACGTAAGGGAGCATCCTTCTGCGACCTGGTTACCGGCATCTTGCAGTCTTCTGAATCTTCTGGGCTCTTCTGGCTTCTTCTTGCAAGGAATCCGGCTCGAAGGACCAACTGTGTTGTTATCGGTTGTGAGTTGCGAACTGATTTGACTAAATAATCCTAAACTCGTTTCTTTTATACAAATTATTGGGTTTTTCCCCAGCGTGAACTAACATTTTGTTTACGCCGTTTAGAACCGTTTTTTACCCCGGTGTATTTTGAATACGTGTGGCTGGGCGTGTAAACTGCAATCGGGAAAAACCCCCATACTGTTTTAATAGTAAACAAATCTACGGCGCACGTCGCCAACAGTACTTATAACTAAAAAACAATTTTTAAAAATGTTGACTGTCTGTCTGTTTGTTCCGGCTAATCTCCGAAACGGCAGGACCGATTTTGACGGGACTTTCACTGGTAGATAGCTGATGTTATACGAAGTAACTTATGCTACTTTTATTTTAGAAAAAGCATTAGGGTTCCGCGCAAAAAAAATAAAACCCATGAAATTGTGAACAAAAGTCGGATTTGAAAAATTCTTTTTCATTTGGAAGCCCAATTCTCGAAGATGGTTATAGGCTGTTTAACGTCATGCTATGACCCTCAGAAGCCGAGCAAAAAGAAAAAAGTTAGAAAGAACGTTAAGCGAAAACGAAGTATTAACGCGGGCGGGCGATGCAACGAGGCGGGTCGGGGAACGAGGTAGTTATATTAAAACGTGGCTGTTATTTTATTATATTGTGTATCTTACGACTTTCATGCGAACGAAGTCGCGGGGCACAGCTAGTGATTTAACACATTCGCTGCGGCAGCGCTAGAAGCCAACTTACCTTCTGTGCGTTACGCAAAAATACTTCCCGTACATCTTTCCTTCTAAATTTGAATACACTTAAAGCAAGAACGTCGGCAATATGTATAGGCATCCGGGAACTTAGTTTTATAACCTCCGCACCGGGGGGGGCCAGACAGGGAAAACTAGCTGCCGCACACGGCGAAACTCAATTACGGCCAAATACTTCCCGTAACGCAGCGAATGTGTTAATATGTAGGAAAGCATAGGTGCCTATGCTTGTACCTCTCGCTATCGTATTAAAAAATGTCTCTTTTAGGAGCAAAATGGCGTTCCCACAGAAAGATGATCGCACCAACATTCCACATAAATATCCTGAAGTCTTTTGTGGATGTATTCAACCAAAACAGCAAGAACGTGGTGGAGAAGATGCGTTCCGAAGTCGGCAAGACCTTTGATGTCCATGATCACATGAGTGAAGTGACCGTCGACATCTTATTGGGTAAGCTGTTAATTCCTTTGATTCTCTCCTAGGCTTAAGCCCAATTTACACGTTCCGGTTGCCTGCTGTATAATAATCAATCAATCAATCTGCCTAGCCTTCCTATTGATAGTTCCTACTCATTGTGAAGTAGGTAGGATGAGTTGTGCATGCGTGCCACGTCCCGCCCTTTCACTTAAAAAATAGGTGAAGGTCACTCTCACAGTGTCTCAGAGTTACGTCCGAACACCGGTAGTGGAAGTGCGCGCGCATTACCGGTTATCAAACGTTGCTCGCGATCGCTACTAAATGCAAGGAGTGAATAGTCCTACCTACTTCACAATGAGTGATAGGAACTATCAATACTCGAATATCGAGTACCTACAAATGGTGTACCTGTTCGCAATATATGGTGACAATTTACGGGCAGCAAGGAGATTATTTATGCTACACCTAATAATCTCGAAATGTTAAGCCACCGAGGTGTGATTAACCCGCAAGTTCCAGGACTGCAAGTCATTTTAGCAACAACACAACGACTGATTGATCACGGCCAGATTCGCAGCCCATCGCATGCGCAAGCTCGGGGCCGCCCACGATATTCACCTGTTCTCGAAGAGAATATATTAGATTATTAGCCTTGCCCACTATTACATGGGACTTAAACATAACTGGCGAAATGTGGGTGTACTATAGGTACACCTCTGCCTAACCCTTCGGGGAAACAAGGCGTGATGTTATGTAAAAAACTATAATTTCAGAAGTCGGGTGTCTTGGTGTGTATTTTATATTAGTTATTTTGCCATCGACTTCGGAAATTAAAGTTATTTCATAATTTTCAATTCATTTCTCTTTGAAGTGGATTAAATTTTTTTTAAATTACGGTACTTTTTTATTTCGTATCTTTTTGGTTTTAAGTAAAAACTGGAATATTTGTTTGTAATAAAATAGTTTTTTTTTTTTAATTGCACTAGAATTTGACCAAGGTTTTGAGATGTTTCGCTTTGACAATGGCACCTGTAGCTCGTACATATGTATGTATCAATAAGCCAGGCCGATCACGCTTACAGGTATTAGTCCATATCTTGAAAACTCCTAAACCAATTTTGATAAAAGCACTGTTCCCTAAGGTAAAGTAAATGTAAGCCAATAAAAATGGTCACAATCGTTTCATTCAATAACATACATCATCATCATCTGCCTAGCCTTTTCCCAACTATATTGGGGTCGGCTTCCAGTCTAACCGGATGCAGCTGAATACCAGTATTTTACATGGAGCGACTGCCTATCTGACCTCCACAACCCAGTTAATGGGTAATACGATACCCCTTGGTAAGACTGGTTGTCAGACTCGGGCTTCTGACGACCCGTAACGACTGTCAAAGATACACGAATGACAGCCGGGACCAACGGCTTAACGTGCTTTCCGAGGCACGGAGGGGTCTTGATATGTAAAGATGGTCACCCATCCACGGGCCAACCGCGGCAAGCGTAGCTTAACCTGATCGATTGACCCGTGCGGCTGTTATTTCTTAGCCACAAGCCCCTCAATAACATACATACACATTAAAAAATTGTATTTGTTTGGAAGCTCTAAATGTGAATATATTGCAGTTCCAATAAAATTACATACATACATACGTGTCGAATAGATAACCTCCTTTTTTAAGTCGGTCAAAATTTTTAAAACAATGTGTATTCTAATCAGGGACCGAAAACCTTTCGAAGAATTTTGGTTACCTCTACGACTACGGTTACCGCTATCTAGGTAACGAAGAAAATATGACAGATTACCTCTATTTAGGTTTCTGTTATAATACTAGTTATCTAAAAATTATTTTGATTACGAGAAAGGAACGTAATATCGCCAGCCAGCCAGGGCCGTGGTTGGTCGACGTTCGCACTTGCGCCGGTCGACTCGTCTCTTTGACACACGCACACAGCGAAGCGCGCCCTTGACTAATGCCAACAGGCACGTGTAAGATAGAGGTTATTATTATTTCGGTTATCGGTATAATTACCGGTTGTATACCATTTAAAAATTGAGGTAACTTTTATATATACCTGTAAATAAAAGTAAAGGTTGTAACCGAAAAAATACCTGTATTGATCATACCGGTTTCGGTCCCTGATTATAATGTAGCGAGGTAACAATTGTGGCCGCAATCTTGCATTATGTTGTGTTTACCTAATAGTATTGTTATTTCCTATTAAGAAACATTATGCAATTGATGCATAATGTCCTGGGTTCGATTCCCAGGTCGGGCAAAGTGTTATTGGGTTTTTCTATCTGGAATTTCTCAGTAGCAGCCCGGAGTCTGGATTTGTGCCCGGTAGATGGCAATAGGCTCGCCGCCTATTACATGGGACCTAACCCTTCGGGGAAACAAGGCGTGATGTTATGTTATGTTATGCAATTGATGTAAGAAATATTATTTTATAGAGACTGCTATGGGCATCACAAGGAAAACTCAAGATAAATCTGGCTACGACTATGCGATGGCTGTAATGAAGTAAGTTGATGTTGTTAATCTTTTTGATGACATACTGTTGCCTGAGATTACCTATTAGGTAAACGATAAACACCATCGATTTAGATTGCTGATCATTGCAACTTCATAAGAGCGTACGTAGCTAATGATAGCTTGTAATTTGTCAACAGAGTTAACGGGTGGAGTCCAACTCCTTGTAATTTATAAAATAATAGCTGTTTCCCGCGGCTTCGCCCGCGTGGATGTCAATGCTTCTCTATTTGAATCGGATTTTGTTCAAAATTTAATGGGTTTTAATTCCTTTGCGCGCAACAAAAAAAAAAGCGCGGAAAAAAGTAGCCTGAGCTACTGCTTATAACATCAGCTATCTGCCAGAGAAAGTCCCGTCAAAATCTATCCAGCCGTTGCGGAGATTAGCCGGAACAGACAGACAGACCAAAATTTTATAAATTGTTTTTTCATTATAAGTACCGTATATACTTTCGAATTTGGTAAAAAGCTGTTATTTTGACATTACAAACAAGACACTTCAATTTTATTTATTATATTATGTATCTACATATATAAGATATAAGGAATAGGACTCCACCGTAATACCTAGAATTTTCTAGAAGTATCAGTTTCGCCATATAATATACTCTGTTAGTCAATCGCTCAACTGTAACTCAATAACGAATGAATTTGTTAACAAAAGAAATTGTTTCACAGCTTTTTGCACCCTAGTGGTATTTTCCTAAAATAGGCATTTTTATTAATATGATTTGTAACTTTGTTCCAGAATGTGTGACATCATCCATCAGAGACATTACAAGTTCTGGCTACGATTGGATTTCATATTCAAATTACACCCGTTATTTAAAACCCAACAGAAACTTTTGGACATTATTCATGGACTTACTAATAAGGTACACCTGCATGTCATATTTTTGTACTTACCAGGGGCGCAGCGTTCATACAACTCAATTCCTATCGGATTCCCTTCGGGACCACCACTCTTCTTTTAGTTTAAGAGAACTGGACAATTTTTTCTTTAGCTTCCCTCTAATGATAATTGTAGCTGCGCCACTGATATACCTTCTATTTACCACGAATATAATGTGGTGCTTAGATTATGAATGTCGTGGCTTTTGCACTTGACACGCAATTACTCATCATTTATGATGATTTTATTCCGTAGGCAATTTGACTCTTCAAGTTTGCATGTAGCAAAGTTCGTGCGCAAATACGTATGCAAGAACAGACATATTTCTGACTAAGTTAGGCATACGATACCTAACGTCAAAATTATTATTGCTCAACCCTCATGACCCACTCTCATCGTAAATATAAAATACCTTCCTTCCACCATTCACAACAAATACTATAATATTCTTCTACTCTTATTCCAAGGTTATCAAACTAAAGAAGAAAATCTACTACGAAAATAAAGCTAAGGGTATTATTCCTCCAAGCCTCCAAGAGTTGACGGAAGCCAAAGGCGTCAGCAATAACAATGTTCTGGCAAATGGTGCCAAAACGCTATCAGATACCGTCTTCAAGGGCTACCGTGATGATTTGGACTTCAACGACGAAAATGATGTTGGTAAGTATCTGACTTATACCTAAAAATCATCGAAGAATGAGGCCCAGCGGAGCAATTGCGTAAAACACTAACAGTAGGAACCGGTTTAATTTTGGCAGTTCAACAACATTCATTGCGTTATTTATGTTGTTGAGCAAATAACTTTTTCGAACATAAGAAGCAATGGATTAGCAATTTGTTTCAAAATCATTCAAATTGCGATTTATAGTATGTTACGCAATTAGGGTGTAAGTTTACAGTCGTACGGCTACAGTCAAAATTCATACACATACCACGTGTTGAGGATTGACATTCCTTTTAACCACGTAAAGAGAATCATGTTTTTGCCCGTATACAAAAAATCAATCAAATCCAATGAATACAATGAATACTTTAGCCACAGGAAATTATTTATTTTTCATTTTTCTTATTTATCAACATGATGTAGATCCGTGTCCGTAATAATAGGTAAACATTACCGCCACCGCGCCCCGCACCCCGCACCGCACCGTTTGGCCAGTGACTTTGCGTAGATAAAGCATGTTTACTTTTTATGCAGTTGATTCTACTATTTATTTTGTTTGAATACTGCAATTTTTTTTATTTTCCATTAACTACTAATCTTCGTGTTTTAAAATCTTTCAATGGATTAGTACTGTGCTCGTTTTCATTTAATGATCCAGAAACACGTTGTATATGATATAATGACTAATAAACTATGACTGGGTTGGACACGAAACTTCTAAACCAGCTAGGAGCAGTTTCATGTGTTCCTTTCCTAACCAGAATGTCCCACTGCTTATATCTTTCCAGGCATTCTTTTTTGCACCACCTCGATCCAGCCTTAGTGATTATCTTACCTTCTCTTTTTTGGCCGGCCTCGGCAATGTTTAATATTATTAACTACTATACAATATTTGTAGTAGGTAGATCTTTTCGATAAAATCAATTTTAAAATGAACTAAATATTCCAGGTGAGAAAAAGCGCTTGGCCTTTTTGGACCTGATGCTTGAATCTGCCCAAAATGGCACGAACCAGATCACTGACCACGAGATCAAAGAAGAAGTCGACACGATTATGTTTGAGGTATGTATTTTCTTGTTTTTCTTTAACTCTGGATGAACTAGTCCTATCCACGCGGTACCCATTCATTTTTATTAGAATCCAAATAAAAAAGAAACAAAAGATGTTAAACGAGGACTGCGAAATTGCCACGGATATTAATTTACTTTCCAATTCTTGTGATCGACTTACTTGATTTCAGTAACATTTCAGGGTCACGACACAACAGCAGCCGGCTCCAGTTTCGTGATGTGCCTGCTGGGAATTCACCAAGACGTACAAGCGAGAGTCTACGATGAACTGTACGAGATCTTCGGTGATTCAGACCGACCAGCCACCTTCAACGATACCCTTCAAATGAAGTACCTTGAGCGAGTGATCCTGGAAACCCTCAGAATGTATCCTCCTGTACCTATTATTGCGAGGGAGTTGAAGAGAGATGCTAAGATTGGTATGAATCTTTAAGTTCATCAATTCCATCTTGTTTGATCATCCTCGAGGAGGCCACTCTAACGAAGTGAAATATAAAGACGAGCTTTAATATCATTTTTCCGGTTCTGTACTTTAAAAGGAAGAAACGGAACCCTTATACGACCACTTCGTTGTCCGTCTGTCTGTCTATCCGTCTGTCTGTCTGTCTGTCTATCTGTCAGCCTGCCAAGACCTCTTTTATCAGGAACGCGTGGAGGTATCAAGTTGAAATGAATATCTAATACGTAGGTCTACGGTCCCGGTACGGTACGGTTATAAAAAAATACGACCATTTACGCGACATATACTTTGATACACGCATATAAATCAAAACCTATAGGGTACCTACTTCCCGTTGGCCTAGAATCATGAAATTCGGCAAGAAGCAAGGTCTCACGGCACAAGTAATGGAAAAAGTCCGAAAATCGATAATATGTAGTTTTATCACATTAAAAAAACATTTTTTTGCGATAACAAACTTACATTTGCAGTTAGAAAATTGACCGTGACGTATATCGATGTATGGTTGAACATGTTTTTCAACGACAATGTAAAGTTTGTTTTTGGGATAAATTCATCCCAACTACGGAACCCTTCATTGTGCACGGTGCGACACGCACTTGGCCGGTTTTTTATCGTCTTAGTCTCTTTGAGAGCACTTAGAAATAGGTCTACATCATATCTACATCCTACATCCCATGCCGACTTCGGTTACGATCTCTATTTCTGTTTAGTTTTTGACGATAGGTTTCAAGTGTGTGCTTTGATGTGGCTAATGTAACCTATAGTGGCTGTGAAGTTACGTGCACAGAGCGGACACGTTAGAATACCATTTTGGTAATGGTATTCGGATATGTTAGAGGGTGGCTTACTCTTGAGGTGGTCTCGTCTGCTATCGAGATCAAGCAAGCAAATGAATAGGCAATTCGAAAATTGCCTATTCATTTGTCATTGAGTTGTTAAGTGGGCTAAATTGTGTACGAAGGACACATTCGGCCTATGTTCATACTCAACATTTGTAACAAAATTCTTACCAACATTTTCTTATTTCTCATCCAGTAACGAAACACTACACCCTTCCTGCTGGAGCCACCGTGATTATCTGCACCTACGGCATCCACCGCCACCCGAAGCACTACAAGGACCCTGACACTTTCAATCCTGACAACTTCTTGCCAGAAAACATGTCGAACAGGCACTACTACAGCTACATTCCCTTCAGTGCTGGACCCAGGAGCTGCGTCGGTTAGTACGAAATGATTATTTATTTTATTTTTATTTATTAGGTCTACCAACTACTACAAACACTCTTTTCACTATTTTCTGAAGAGCTACACTTCGTCGGCGATATAAAATGGTATCCGTAACACGTGCGTCCTCAAGGAAATTTACATAAATGTCTAAATCTGCCATTACAATATTTTTGCACAAAATCTTCAATACGAATTATAAGATGTTGCTCTTGACCTTTTTTGTTATAAGACCGTTGGTTTTTAATAGAAAAAGCTGGTACTGCACCGACAAGACACCAAGACAGCTCTTCAATTAGAGACAAAGAAATCGGGTTCTGGGATACCCAGTGGGACCATGGCTCATGTAAAATTATTTTCCTGCTTTAGCGCGATTCAGTAATTTAATTCATAGATTGTTGAATGACCTTAATTAGCACATTCATTTGCAATGACCGGTCGTCATTCCGTATAAGACAAATTAAAGGTTATTTAAATTTAATAATTAGGTAGGTACGTAATTATTTAATTTAAACAACGTTAAATTTTTGAGACCGTAATCGTCATAAAGAATAATAGTTACCTTTATTAATTAACACGGCTGGAGGATCTTATTATTAGCACCAGGGGCGCAGCCTTCATACAACCCATTTCCTATCAGCTTCCCTTCGGAACAACCACTCTTTTTAATGTCTACTATTGCAAAATAATATGGTAAATCTGTGTATGTAACTGTGTATCACATCACATTAAATAATTATATTTAATACCAGTTTAATAGTCATCATAATATTTATTAAAAACCTAAATTGTCTGAGTTTATGAGAACTGAACAATTTTTTCTTCGGCTTCCCTCTAATGATAATTGTAGCTGCGCCACTGATTAGCACACTTTATACGACTTTTTTTTAAGGGTAGTGCTGTTATTTAGTGCGTACAATATCGTTGGCAGGTATCTCTCAATGTTGTATTGTTTTTCCGCTCAAACAAGCACACAAACAAACACTCACAACAACAACAACACAAGCACTCAGTTTCCATAAATTATGTATCAGTTTAAGGTGGAATTTTTGCAGTTTTCCTACTTCCACGCGTACGGAGTCGCGCAAAATCTAGTGTCAACTCAAAATCTTCTAAACGTTACTTTTCAGGTCGCAAGTACGCGCTTCTGAAGCTGAAAATACTTCTGTCAACCATTTTGAGGAACTATAAATCTGTGTCGGAAGTACCTGAAAAAGATTTCCAACTGAAAACTGATATCATTCTGAAGAGATCCGACGGTTTCAGGATTAAGATCGAACCAAGGAACCGGGTCCCATCAAGTGCTGCTTGATTCACCCAATCATGTGAAAGAAAACTTAGTAATAATCGTCCTAATTAAGAAATCGTTAACATTAAGTCAACATTAAAACAGAAAATGTGGCTGTGAAACTCAGTCTGTCACTCCACTCTGTACGCCTCGAGGCTAATTTGAAAATTGATTGAACTCATTATAATGATTGCTCTCAGTCTGAAATAATAACCTGTGTATTAGTTATGAAATATGTGTTAAGTTTGTTATTATATCCCAGTTAAATCTGTCTAATAATAAAAAATAAAAAATTGTTCTTTCTCTTATTGTTTACTTACATCAGCTAAAGTACCATCAAGAATCATCATCATCGCAAAATAAATGATTACTGGAAGGATGAATTGATAGCTAATAAGTAGTCTCAAATATTTTGTCGTACATTTTGTACGAACTTCTTTACTACCTACTTAGCATGACATACATTATCAAAGTCGACCACATAAATATTTTTTTTATGTTCATGACATAATAATCATGAATTAATTGAACTTAATTATAGCAACTTAGACGGTAGGTTGCTTACCAGATTCTAAACATGTTCTATAGGTATTTTTTTCTAAAGCGTCGGATGAAAAGGTTTAGAATTAGATGTAAATATTAAGTAAGTGTGTAAGTTTGAAAATTGGCAAAGCTGATATTAATATTAGGTAGTAGGTATGCGTAACCACATTTCGTCTTCGAGTCACAAATTTCTTAAACTACATTACTTATAGTGAATTTATTTATTGTTGTTTAATAAAGATATAATAAACAACAATTAATAAATTCACGATTTTATAGAAACATTTAAAAATGTTTGTTTAACTATAAAATCTATTTTAAACCATAGCGTACTCTAATTATAACACATAATCATATAAAAACGACAACATTTCGCATAAATTACCTCGCGTTATGTCGGTAGGTAGCTGTCATCGATTTTAAAACGTGATTCAATATTAAACATCAGCAAAATAATCCAAAGTGGGTCTTTGAATGTCACAATATTTACTTAGGTAGGTATAATGTGTAACAAAGTTACATATTCAACAGCAAAATGTCTTTTATAATACGATGACACATCAAATGACACAGTCATGTTGATTGTTACTTTAATTCTTATGTATCTAAATTATTAACCCTAGGTCATACCTATTACAATACAATAATTAGTACGTAGTTTTTTATTTTAAATTACTCGTATACTATTTTTAACAGTAACCACAATATTATCATAGCAATAACTTATTATATTAAATACCTAGCTTCTACCCGCGACTTCGTCCGCGTGAAATTTCTTGTCCCCCGACCCACCCCGTCACATCGCATCGCCCGCCTGCGCCATTACTTTGTTTTCGCTTAGCGTTCTTTCTGGGTATTTTTTTTAATTTTCATCATAGCATAGGGTCATAGCATGATGCTAAATAACCTATAACCTTCCTGAAGAATTGGGCTATCAAATGCAAAACGAATTTTTCAAATGCGACTGAAAGTTCCAGAGATTACGTTCTGCATACAAACTTACAAACAAAGTTTACCTCTTTAAAATATTAATTTAACCAACAATAATTTCAAATGTATTGTTTGTTAATATATTTTTATAATATAAAAGATTCCTACAGTATATTCTACACCTAATTAGAAAACAATGGATGAATAAAATAATAAATATTCTGCCTCAATCGTGGCCTCAATCACATACTGTGTATATTTACGAGACACGTTTGCGCATTTTAGTTCACTGATTTTGAATAGACTTTGTGTTTCAGTAAACTAATGAAACGAAATAATCACTTATGCAGAGTGAGTTTTACACTTTTTATTCACCTTGCATAAAAGGTTTAATTTAAAAATAAGACCCCTCTTCAGGTTTTCAGTTATTACAATGATACCTACACACACACACCGTATATAATAAGTCAGGATTTATGTTGTTGTCAGCCATTAAGTAGTGTATAAAATTATCTTTGGTAAATAACTTACTTTGTTTACATTCTTAAACTTTCCAATACAAAAACAAATAGCACGTTGGAATATGATAGAGGAACGTCACTCGTACGTGTATTGTAATGGCAATTTAATAGCTATACACTTTTAGGGCTCCATAGTTAACAAGGAACCCTTGTCCGTCCGTCCGTCCGTCCGTCCGTCCGCAGCTTAGCTCAGAGACTCTTAGTACTAGAAAGCTATAATTTAGCATGAATGTACATATTAATCACGCCGACAAAGTGGTAAAATAAAATCTCGAAAAATATTTTTATTTTAGGGTACCTCCTGTATGTACCCCACCTAAAGTGGGGATGTTTTTTTTTCTCGTCTACCCCATGGTGTGGGGTGCTGTTGGAAAGGTCTTTCAAAAATATTGTGGGTTTGTGTAAACAACTTTTCGACTAAAGGATCCGTTTCTGAAATATTAAGCTTTAAAGTGCTAAATTTTGTTAGAGTCGTATCCTCCCCCCCCCCCCCCCACCAGTTAAACGGTTAGTTCTGGATATGTAAAAAATTCACGGTAGTAGTATATACAACAAAATTAAAAGGAAAACTATCACAGGTAAGTAGGCTTTACAAGTTAACGAGTAATAGTCGACCAACTTACATTTGCAGTTGGAATGTATTAGAGAACATGTTTTTCAACTACAATGTTAAGTTTGTTCTTGGGATAAACTCATCCCAACTACGGAACCCTTCATTGTGCGTGGTCCAGCACGCACTTAGGTGGTTTTTTTATTCTCGTGTCTCTATTTCATGTTTAGATAAAACCTTATGCAATGTTACTAGTAGTAGATGTATTAAATTTGTACACATTTAGCAGGGCAATAAAACTTAAAGCTACGTCCACACTGATGCACATTTTGAACAGCACGAGTTTCAAGATAACGTGTCCGAGTCGTCCTGACAAGTATGCAAAATAGAAAAAAAAATGTTTGTGAGTATTGCGACTTGATCCCTAGTATGGAAGAAGCTTGAAATACAAATAACAATGATATCCATCGGTATTATATCTCACAAAATCTATGATTAATAAGGAGCAAGATCGGCGATCGAAACCATCAAGTTTCTTTACAATCCTCTCGTAAGATTAATTACAAACTATAAGTCTATTACATAAGGCACATTTTAGGATCTACTTTTACCTTTACGATACACTATGTATTCGACAGTCCACAGGACAACACACGCTAAACAGCAGAAGCTCATTGCGAAGAAGCAGTACACATAACTGCCCGTTGCTTCGTAGAGGACACCTGGAATAAAGTAAAATAGGATACATGTAAAGAATAATCTGACCGCCTAATAATCTGACCGCCTAATAATCTGATCGCATAATAATGTGATCGTCTAATAATCTGACCGCCTAATAATTTGACCGCCCAATAATCTGATTGCCTAATAATCTGACTACCTAATAATCTGATCGCCTAATAATCTGATCGCCTAATAATCTGACCGCCTAATAATCTGACCGCCCAATAATCGGACTGCTTCGTTGGTCTAATGGTCGCAAGCGCTACTGCTAAGCATGAGATCCTGGGTTCAATTGCCGAGTCGAGCAAAGTGATATTGGGTTTTTCTATCTGGAATTTCTCAGAAGCAGCCCGGAGTCTAGATTTTTGCTCGGTTGTTGGCAATAGGCTCAGCCCCTATTACATGGGACTAAAACATAAATGGTGAAATGTGGGTGTACTATAGGTACACCTCAGCCCAACCCTTTGGGGAAACAAGGGGTGATGATATGTTTTTATGTTATGTAAAGAATAATAGAAAAAAAACATCAATGTAAAAAGTTTGAGGCAGTGTGCACACGAGAAACAAAACTGTTTTGTCTATTAATGACATAATAGTTTTGTCTAGTGTCAATGTTGTCATAGGAGACTGTATGTTGCCATTGAGCGTGCCCCCATTGTTCGCATAGGGCGATAGTCTGTCTAATAAACAATTTTTACTTAGTCTACGCTCAGCCTAAGTAGATAATGACTTATCCATTTAATGAGGAAAGACATTAGACTCTTATAATGATTAGAAACCAATCGATTAATCACGAATGATCAATTGAAATGATTATCGAGACAGAGTAGGAGGTAATCTAGCCGACCTTACACAACTATTGACAAAAATGCCTTTTAGAGAACGGTCTAATTAATTTATTTTTATTGAAAATGCTTTGTTTTTAAAAATAATGCAAATTAATATGATATCCCAATAGAAAAAAGACGATAAAATCAATCTGCATAATGTAATATTTTATTTTTTAAAAAGATAATAAGAACGAAACAGGATCTAAGTAGGTACCTATTTTTGACTTTGTCAATGTTATCTTTAAAGGTCTAAACTAGAGTTTGGCAGCGAGTCGTACGTCGTATCACAAGTAATTTATTCAAATTGCCAACACTTTTATCTGTCAAAAGAACGTTTCGGCATCGGGTAAGTCTTACCAAAACATGTTGATACTTATCAATTTTTCTAAGTCAGTCAGAGGACTTTTCAGTAGGTACCTAAGTACATAAAGTATGTTTTTATTTCACTTTACATAATAGCGGATAGTTTCACCGTCTAGACATCGTAAATACGTACCTCTAAATTTTATTTTTAAATACATAATAATATCTTCCAAAAAATTATATACTTACTTACATACCTTCCTACTTAATTAATTGAATTAATGTTATTCTGTCTTACATTACGCTTACTTGTTTCTAGATGGCTTGCATGACGAAAATATTAAATGTATTTGCAATTAAAAACTTAGTAAAAAATGCTCAAAAACAATTAAATAAATGACATCAACTCTGAATCAGTTAATTTGACGAAATTTTGCACTATGACAGGTTTATAATATAAAGAAACTGATTGTGCCTTTGATTGATTCCTATATTCCTACAACAATTTTTTCAGACTACGTTTGATGTTTAAACCTAAATATTTGCAAACTCACCAATCATAGGATCTGCCAACATCATAAGCGTGCCGGAGAACAATATGTGGAGTGATAATGCTGCGGGGAACCGATCTGGTGCTGCAGTGACTAGAACTAGCGGGAACAGCACCTGGACTGAACACCTCACCAACCCAGATATGGCAGTCACCGCGAACACAAACCAGAGCGCGCTTGAAGTGACCAAAGCTGTAACAATTTAAAGGTAAACATGGAAATAGTTTGCAAAATGAACAGGAACAATCGTCTCTTAATACCGGAAATCATTATGTCGATCTGTCTCATCATATATTATGTCTATACATATGTATAGACCAAAACAAAGAACAAACAGAACTATATTCATATAAACATATAATATAAATTGACATAATTATACCCACAGCAACATCTGGTAGTCCAAGGTTCTCGATTAAATATTTTTTACGATAAAATAGACTTAAAAACTAATGCTTGTTCTATTAATTTTGACTGATAACAAAGTACCTATTTATTTTTACAATCAGAATGATGGTTTAAAAGTTTTAAGAAATATATTTACCGATTCGAAGGAAAACTGTTACACAGGTCCCAACGAAGAAAATTAACCGACTGTCAACGACGAAGAAGTACGTTATTACAGCAAGCGACAGCCTTGCTAGTAAATCTGATATGGCGCCAACCATCACGCATGTTGCCACTTGTATCTGAAATTGCAAACGAAAATTCATGGATTCATACAAACTATCAATATTTGGACACTGAGACAAGGTGGATATTTGGCTAATAATTGAATTAGATCTGTAAATTTCAACAGAAGGAAGCGAATTTACGATTAGGTACAATCTAGTCATTTTTCTTAAAAGATTAATTAATTTACCGAATGTTTTAGAATAACATGCTGCAATAATTAGTTTTTACCTTAGAAAATCCATAAGAGAAGAGGAGCATTGGTTCCATAGCTAAGTATGTCACATCTGACACGAAGGCGAATCCGAGCCCAACCAGTGTGCTCACGAATTTAGGATCCTTTAGTAAGTCCAGTTCTACATTCTCACACACAATCTTTCTGAAACAGAATGTTTAACAAATTATGTAGGAAACTGTCGACAATTGAAAATGTCAATGAAATGACTTTAATGGATTGTAGCGTGTATTGTGATCTTAAAGAAATATACTCCCGGACACCTGAATTGAGCCACCCTGCATATTTTTGTTTAAAGGTCTCCTCATGGACCTATAGGATGGTATCTTTTTAAGGGATTTTTTTTTGTTTAGTTTAGTCATCTTTTCGCGTTTCTCATGGGCAAAATTAACATGTATTTTTTGAAGAAAACAATGGTTTACATAGAAAATACGTTTATTTAGTAACTTGTGTTACCTCCAAGAGCATTTATTTACGACGGCCATCATGCGGTTCGGCATGGAATTAATTAATTCCATTATGACGTACTGTGGAATGTTCTCCCATGCTTCCAAGATGGCAGTTTTCAGCTCCTGGAAAGTTTCTGGAGCTGACTGGTTAGTTCGAACACACCTCTTTAGCTTATCCCAGAAGTGCTGTATCAGTACTTCTTACTGGCCATTCCATTACTACGATACTAACGTCATGCAGGTATTCTCGAACAATTCTTGCAGTGTGCGCCCTTCCATTATCATACATAAAAATGAAATCCTGACCAACTCAGCATATGATATCACATTAGGCTCTAGGCATTGATGAATGTATCAGTCGCTATTTAGTGGTGGCACCGTAGTTCCGTCACAAGCACAAGGCCAGTTTTACAAAATTCTGCCCCAGAATGTCCATGGCTCACCTTCTCTTCAGTGCAAAACTGCTGAAAACGTTCTCCCTGTCTTCGGTAGATTTTCCTACGTCCATCATTGCCAAACCTACAGCATAATCTTGATTTCATTCGTAAAAAGAAACTGGCTCCATTGACAACAGTCCAATGCAACTATTCTCGTGCAAACTGTAGGCACGTCATTCTGTGAGCTCGTGTCAGTTGGGACCATTGGGCTGGCTTATGAGGTTTCAGGACACGTTCTTCGTGACTCCTTCTAACAGTTCGAGCGCAAACAGTCAGTCCATGAATGTCTCAAAGCTGTTCTTGGACTTGTACTGAGGTCAAGTAACGATTACGCAGGCTGGTGGTAAGATAAACTGATATTGTCGTGCTGTAGTGACCAGGTTTCCTGGTCCTCCTGGACGGCGCATGAAGCCGCCAGTCTCCAAGTATCGATGGTTAATTCTTTGAACGGCAGTACGACTTACATGAAGTTTTCACCTACGTTTCTCTGACTAAGCCCAGACTAAAGAAGTGCCACAGCTTGAGCGACTACTTCAGGTGCTGTACCCATAATTTGAACGACAAAATAGGTTAAAACGTAAGGAAAAACAATTTCGATACACTTTTTATGCAAAACAAAACAAGTAACGAAATAACTATTGACTTATACATGCTCTAATCGAAGCTTATGAGCGACTCGACCATATTCTAATATTCTTCTCTTTTTTCAAATTCGTGAATTGTGATACCAAAATGATGGTCAGTATGTCAGCTTCAAAACTGCAAATCTTTTTCTCTGAATATCATTATTTTGATGTTTTAGGCCTATAAATATAAACATACACGGTGGCTCGATTTAGGAGTGGGTCTAGGTCAGTTCGGAGCTCGAAACCGATAGTGCTGTTATTTCCTGCAAATAATAATCGTCCTACTTCTGTACCCATGGTAGACTTAAGCGATTTTTAATGCTTACACTAAATTCATCTTCATAGACTCTTTTTTTCTTCTCTTCACATTTTTTATTTCTACACCCTCTTCTCCGCCTGATAATATCCCCACTGAGAATTCATCGAAGTTATCCGTATTTTTCTTTTTTAAACTGCTTATATCACATAATTCTGAAAAAGTTAATCATCATTTGAGAAAAGTTTGGCATGAAAATATATATTCGATACCAGATCATGAAACGGTTGTTACCTTTTACAATAACTTCTTCAGATTTAATCAAATGCCATTCTACTGGATGCATGACTAGCATAGCAAAGACCAAGTGTAGGTCCACGGCCATGATTAAAGCCAGGGTCCATCTTAACCCGTACTCTGACAGAAGAAACGTCACCAGCATTGGAAAGGTGATGGACGCCAAACTGCTCATTGCTTGATTGGCACTCATCATCGCCGTTCGTTTCTTTGTGAAATAGCAGTTAAATGCTGTAAAACTTACTGGTATCATCATGCCGAAGCCAGCCCCTGGAAAAATTGGGCAAAGATATTATGTAGGATTATTTTGTAGACCTGGATCATTTCTTCTCCAATCTCATAATATAACATAACAACACGACTGTAATCCCCGAAGAGTAGCAGAGGAAGGAAGCAGTAGCGCAGCTACAATATTATCGTTAGAGGGAAGCCGAAGAAAAAAAAAATTCATTCATTCATCATAAACTCTAAATATCATCAAAATGAACTAACTCAAAAATTAAAGTCATTACTTTACTTTTCTTAATTTAACGTCATCTATGGTCAAATAACATAACCAAATAGACGTTATTACAACACAAACAGAATATATTATCAATTTTTTTACAGAAATAAACGATAAAATTACCGATTACAGTTTTATTTCTGAAAAACAATAAATTACAAAAATATTCTATTGTTATTACGAATAAAATGCAAAAGAACAGGTGAAAACAAAATACTCGTGAATGTATGTGTCAAGAAATCAACATTTAAACTAAGCACATTAACCGCTGAAGTATATATACTTGAGATGTCTATAGAAAATGAACAGAAAGAAAATGTATTTATTTGCGGTAAACATGACGGAAAGAAAATCACAAACACAAAAAGAACAATAATTCATTATATCTCGTTCTCGCCTACGTACTTTTCTATATGTCCCTGTCATAACTCGCTGTAGTTCGGCTTCCCCAGTTACCTACGACACCTTGCTGCGGGACACAAAATCACGTGCGTTCGTACCTACGAATTCAGTACCACATTCTGACACACGAGGGCCGGCTTATTTTGACGCTGATGTTTTCGGAAATCTTTGTTCAGACTAAAAAAAATAAGCATAATAATGCCAATTTTTTTTTAAAAACATTACAATAGTAAAGTTTTTAGTCTTATGATGTATTAAACTGGTATTAAATATCTGTAATGTGTTGTGATACACAGTTACACACACAAGTGTACCATTATTATTTGGCAACAGTAGACACTAAGAAGAGTGGTTGTTCCGAAGAGAAGCCGATAGGGATCGGGTTGTATGAACGCTGCGCCACTAGAAGAAAAGAGGAGGAAGGGTTGAGGGTCTTCTCCAATCTCAATTTTGGTAATTAATATCTCGGATGTTGGTGACCAGTACATAGAGATACCGCTTTATTGCGATATTTTTTGACTGCATTTCGGATATGCAGTTGCATCTTCGCATCCTACATTCTTACCTCTTATAACTCCGAACGTGAATACTAATTGATATGTCTTCTGGACGAAGATTGTGAGTGCGTCTCCTAGCACAAAGAGTCCTGCTCCTACGAGTCCCACTTGACGAAAGGAATACCGTTTCAAAGCTATCCCTCCCAAGAAACCTGTGAACAATAGATATTTTCCTCACTTTTGTGTTATAGAGAGGCAACCAAGCAAGTAGTAAGTGGTTACCATCGTTTATGGATATCTGCAATAGCAGAGGGATCGCCGTCTATTAGACGGATCGTCTGCCATACCAAAAGGTACAGCAGGCGGGGTGCAGTTGTCTGGCGCAGAAATACGTAGGTATGTCGGCATTAGGTATGTCATTTTTTTCTGACATTATGTTATTACTATAGACTTATTGACTATATAATTATAGACTATAGATTTAGTGTTTACTAATATTTTAATACAATCATTGCAAACTATAGTTTTGTATAAATTAGAAGCATCTTTTCAATTTTGTAAATGTGAGTACCATGGAGCGGTTTTATGTTATGATGTAGGTATGTTGACTTGAAAGAGTATGGCAGTTGAGAGTATGTCATGCTCACTTAAATGTCTCGCTGATGGTGGCGCGTGTGTTGGATCATTCGGTTCCCTACAAAGTGGTTGAGCTGGATGGTGCTGATCCACGCGTCATGTTCGTGAACGGGCGCCGTCAGTGGAGACTGGTCATCTCTTAGCTGCCAGGCCTTATTTTTAATCTTATATTTTAAATTGTTTTAATTATCTATTTTTTACATTGTTCTCACATATAGAAGCAACAAGAACAATAACAATGTACCTACCCAGGATTTTGTAACAATTTTGATTTAAAAGAGTGTCCATGGAGTTTCTTGCCCATTCTTCTCCATAGAGATCTACGTTTTGGAATGGGCAACTAGCTTCAATTTTCTGACTAACTGACTGACTCTTTAACAATTCAAAAGTGCCTGTAATTGGTTTAATTGAAATAAATGCTTTGAGTTTGAGTTTGAATTATTTCCCCGGAAAACTCCACCTACGGAGTTCTACATGAAAATAAATGAATTTGAGACGAAATTAAATAAAAAGGTGTCCCTAGTAGACCGACCGGTTAATCAAGTCTTCAAGTCTATCAAGAATAAACATAAGAAGAGCCAGATCAAGGTAGATATCGGAGTCAAAATGTGATGAATACATTACAAGATATGGCATGTCTGACAAAATATTAAAAACAGCTACGTTTTATTTATTTTAAGTAATACTAGGTAATGAAATAGTCTATCTAAATTATGTGTAAACTAGTTGCACCCTGTGGTTTCACCCGCATAATTCTCGATTCCGTAAGATTAACAGAATAAAACGTATCCTATGTCCTAACCCAGCTCATGGTCTATCCATGTGCCAAATTTTATCCAAACCCGTTCAGCCGTTTTAGCGATAAAGCGTAACAAACAAACAAACTCACTTTCGCATTTATAATATTAGTTAGGATTATACGAATTTGTTGCATAATAATAAGTCAAAGATCCGTATCATGCAAGAGTGTAGTATTCACGGAAATGGAGTCATTTACACTTCATGCAGTATCGGTTTACAGGTTAACTTGCCAAGCCTTTTAGAATGGTGTTATGATTTATAAGAGGTCACTAACTTAAAAAAAAATTAACGCCGTGGCGAAATGTGCAAGAATCATCTTACTCATCATGTCTTAATATAGAAAAACATTACGCTCATTTTGGGCTCCGCCACAGTCGGGTAATACTGATGACTATTTGTTATGTACTTATTACTGTCTTTTCTCAGCGATCTCGTTAGTAAGATGGTCTAGCAATCCTCAATCAAATACTTAACATTACGCCTTGTTTCCCCAAAGGGTTAAGAGCGGTTTGAAAAGAATAGCAATAAAACAAGCTGCACAGATTTTTTTTATCTTTTCTGTCTTTTTTTCGGCCCCAGAAGGCTAAAGCCGATATTATAGCGCAACACTGTAATTAACGCATTTTTTATGTCGTTGACTTTGCGTTTTCCAAAGACAGTTTTTAGATAGGACTTGACATATTTTGGTTCAGATAAAATGAAATTCTTTTATCATTCTAAGCAGACCTGACGCTTACAGAGCTGCATTTTTTACAACCAACCAAGAACACAAATGAATACCAAATTATACTACACGTGCCAAATTATGGAAGATCAAGAACCAAAAAAGAGGTCAATCTAACATTGTAGTCCTCTATCGGTCTCTTTGCCCAATTTGTGCTGTGCTACATAGTCTATTCTTAATTAGTAATAGTAACTTGATCCATGATCGATACTTGAACTGGTCGGCATGCCGGCATCACACAGTACGGTACATCCGTCTTACGACACAATCAGGTTAAGTATTGTGCACTCGAGTGACTATTTGGGGATTCCTATGTAGTTAAGTTGATGATTAAATATTACCCACGTGAGCCAGAAAACTTAGGTCTTGTATGTTGTAACAAGGATGAGAAAAAAAACCCAAAGTCTACCGTATTTCCAACCCGCACTGGGCCCGCGTGGTGGATTACGGCCCACTCCCTCTCAAAGAGAGTAGGCCTGTGTCCCAGCAGTGGGAACATTACAAGCTGATTATGCTGATTATGGATATGTATTTCCTCATGCTTATACGTTACGTTAACTATTCTGTTGAATGGGTCAGAGACGAAAAATATTCCGTGAAGGATGAGGAAGATATTTGTGCTGCCACTTGTATATGCCTTCCACAAGTGATGACATACATAATTATATTAGCCGTTATCTTGACGATAGACATTAATGGATGTCTCATAAAATCAGATATTATTGCCGAGCTGCGGGGCAATTGCGTAACACACTGACAGTAGGAAACGGTTTCATTTTGACAGTTCAACAACGTTGATTCCGTTGTTTACGTGGTTGAGCAGACAAATTATTCGAACTTATGAAGCAATGGATTAGCAATTTGCTTCAAAATCATTCAGATTGTGATTGATAGTGTGTTGCGCAATTAGGGTGTTGTTCATAGTAATATATTTATACTCGAGACTACAGTACAGTGACCGGTCATTGAGGCGATGTTTGGGGGACGCCCATGACCATTAGTAAACGACTTTAGTTTGGCTGAATGATGATGAAAATCTTATGGGAATCTTGTTCCCCACAAACAAATATTCAGCTTCATACGTACCAGAAATCGAAAGGGCTCCATTGTAGACCCCTATAACTAGTGGCAGACCACTGCCACTGCCCTGCTCAGTGAAGAAGTTGTGAAACAGTATGCCGAATGCGTTGGACGACCCGAAACCCAACATCTGCAAAAGAATGAAAAATCTATATCATTTTGTTAGTACAAGGACCTAATCCGTATTTTACCAAAACAGGATTTAGTGATAGAGGCCTCAAGACGAAAAAAATATCTTGTAAGAAAATGGCACAATATTCTAAGAAAAAAGTGATTTAACTGGTTTATTCTAAAAATTAAATGGCGTTAAATACTAAAAATAACTTTATAGTTCAAATCAATTCATGTTTTATTTTGTAATAGATTTGCTTAAAGTTTTAATTACGGAATGTTTCGTAAAAACACGGAATAGGTTTGGTAAAAAAATACCTTAATCCTAAAGTAACCTTCGCCGACTAATTTGTCAAGGTGCGAGTAGGTTGTTTGAGCGCTACGTCGGCACACCCTAAAGGTACGCGTCCACTGGGTCGGAATCGGGGCCATAGTAAAAAGAGAGGAAGTACGTTATCTTCACACAAACGCACCGCGCGCGGCTTATATGTGTGCGCCAAAGTATCTATGCGTCGCCGCACGCACACTTAAACAAATCTCGGCCCGTTTCGCAGTGCGCCAGTCGGGGCTAACATCGCACGAGGTTCGCGCGTCATGGCTTTTCGGCACCGCTAAATGAATGAAAAATGTGTGATAATCGCAGGAGAACGTATTGCTGTGTGTTTGGGTGTCTTAATAATTCATCGATTCCAGAATTGTCTCTGTTCAAATTACCTATTAAACAGGAAAGAAGTCACTTTTTCTAGCATATCATTTTTACTTGATGATGAGATACCTACTTACTTATTTTTTGTTATATTAGTTTTCTATCAGACAGAGGAAGTAGGTAGGCCTACATTCCCACTAGAATGTACCAGGTACTTTTGATCTGTCAATTGATTTGCCGCTATTGCTTTGTTTATGTTTAGTCATGCCGATTTCTCAGTACCTATTGTAGGTATAGTAACTAAGTACCTACTTACAGTTATAAAATCGTACTTAAAAAATAAGTAATTGACTAATTGTGAATCAAATAAATAGAGCAAAGTTCGAATCACCTACCGTTTACTCGTGCTCATCACCGCCCCGCGCCGCCCGTCTGCTGGCCCGTCGCTCTTTCTTTCATCGTGAAAGGTTTCATCATCGTTTAGGTACCCAGACAATACAAGTAAAAAATACAACTTCCCGACCCTTGCCAATTTATTGGCACTGAATTAAAATTTAACTAAAAGTGACAACCCTGAGACAGTAGGCAATTATATCGCGAATTGTGCCGGAGATAACCTACTTCCTCTCTTTATACTATGTCGGGGCTACGTAGCGTACGGATTTGTTGCTTTGTACTGATATCTATGGTTCTGCGTGCACTGGATCGGCAAACCTGCGCCTAAGATTTTATAAATGCCGGCCGCGACGCTTCGTACGCTCCGATTCTGATTAAGTGGACGCATACCTTTAATCATTAGTATAGGATTACATTATTAAATTAGAGTGCCATAAAACTACATGTATCGAGACAGGTGTTTACCCTTTGTACCACAGAAATAAATCTTTTTTCTTCCTTATACATATAACGTATCACAACAAGTGGTCCTTAATACTTTATTCACGTTACAATCAATATAATATATAATACAAATTAAAATTACTTATTAGTTAATAATATTATTATTATCTAATAAGTAATTTTAAATTAATTTAAAATACCTGGAGATTAAAACTGCTGAAAAACTTAAAGGTTCACGATAGCGCCATTTAGCGTAGTTCCAAACGACTAAAGTCAAAAGGAGCGATTGGACATCCAAAATTTTACATCACGCCAACGGATTTTATCATTCACGATCAAATTTTAGATATATATCACGCTATTTGGTGCGATGGACTGACATGTGAATGCCCACCTTAATACAGAAGCAGGTTCATGGAAGAAGATAATTATAAATCTGACACGACTACTTTAAAAAAACAATGATAAAATAAAAAAATACTCGTATCGTATCGGGATATTTCGCAGTAAATATTACTGTCATTATTTACACATTTATTTATAATGCGGTAATTATATTGTCATCGACCTTAGAATTGATATTAATTGTTTACTTCTTTCGCTCCGTGTGGGTTCGGGTAAAATAAAAACAGTTTTTATTAGAGAGGAAAAAAAGAAAATTTCGTCCGGAATATTGACAACTACTGCCACGGTAACTCTTTCCAACATCCTCAACCCTAGCTGGCATCGACCCTAGCGGACCTCGTCAATAGTGCTGACATCTCTTTGAGACGCGCGTGGAACACAACGCGCCGTCGACTCGGGCTTGGTCCTTACCGGACGGCGAGCTACCCATTGCTCG
Source organism: Fissipunctia ypsillon (assembly GCA_947568875.1). Lineage (NCBI taxonomy): Eukaryota > Metazoa > Arthropoda > Insecta > Lepidoptera > Noctuidae > Fissipunctia > Fissipunctia ypsillon. The sequence continues at coordinate 17,409,240 of OX387651.1, forward strand.
CCGTCCGCAAGCCCGCGCCTACGGTGGCCGGGAATCGGCTGCCAATTCCCGACGCCCAGGGCGTCTCCTGCGGCGACTAACGCAAAGCTTGCCTCTCCCTCACGCGTTCCGCCTCCTCCTTCGCGAGCATTACTGCCTCACAGAAGGAGGCGATGGCTTCCCATTTACTTTCGCTTCGTACCATGACCTGGACCAGAGCCGGACGCGAGAGATCGCCGCCGCCGATCGCTTCCTTCTTCTTAGACCCATGACCATTACGAGGCAGATGATAATAATAATAAATACTAGCTTTTACTTGCGACTTCACTCCCGTGGTATATACCATAGGACCCGTGCAGTTTTTCCGGAATAAAAATTTCCTTTTTAAAAATCGAAGCTACTTGTCTTTTGTTAATAACCAGCATGCTTATAACATAACATAACATAACATCACGCCTGTAATCCCAGTTAGGCAGAGGCGTACCTATAGTACACCCACATTTCGCCAGTTATGTTTAAGTTCCATGTAATAGGGAGCGAGCCTATTGCCATCAACCGGGCACAAATCCAGACTCCAGGCTGCATTGCGGGATGTTCGAAAGAGTTACCGTGGCCCCGGCACAGGCAACAGAAAGAACACGGGTGGGTTTTAGTCAGTAAAAGTCTGACACGCCCTCCCGCTCCGCTCAGAGCGGGAGAAGTCATTTGATGATTTCCCATCCACAAAAAAAAAAGGCTGCAACTGAGAAATTTCAGATGGAAAAACCCAATAACACTGCCCCACCTGGGAATCGAACTCAGGACCTCATCAGCACCAGACCAGGATCAGGCCAGGACCAGGGCCGGACCAGGGCCTCAGCACTAAATAAACTGGCTAATAAATTGTTGAGAGAGCTATTGAACCGGTCTATTTATCTGTTCATCACAAACCTTGAAAGATTTCCGGCCGGTTCAAGTTGAATGTCAGCAAAATTAAAAAAGTGGCAAGTGTGGGTCGGACTCACACGTAGGGTTCTACGATATTTAACATTACATATTGTTATAGTTAGACGATTGTATGTATTGCCATTATTGCCATTACTAAGATCGGGCAAAAAACTCCAAAGAAAACACGTTTCTTGTATGAGGACCCCCCCCCCCCCCCCCCAATGTTTAAATTTATTATTTTTATTATTAATTTGTTGTTATAGAGGCCATAGCCACTCCATAAACACTCTGTGAAAATTTTAAGAGTCTACCTATTACGGTTTATGAGATACAGCCCGCTGACAGACAGACGGACGGACGGATAGCGGAGCGTTAGTAAAAGGGCCCCGTTGGCAACCTTTGGGTACGGAACCCTAAAACCGCAGCTTCAGGAACGTCGTGTTTTGGGCCTAAATGTGTTTTTATATTAAGTATGTGCCTACGTCAATGTTTTAATCGTGCTGATTTTAGTTTAACTTGCATAAATTAAAACCGCTAATTAAATCAGTCTACGAAATTATGAAATAGAAAAATGCTTACATTTTGTGTACCTAGTTTAAATAGTGTACCAATTAAGTAGGTTCCTATACAGGCTGGTAGGTAATAGTTTTCATGAATTTAATAGCGTTTGCTTTTGTTGCAGAACCAAAAAAAAAACTATTTTCTTTTCAGTTTTCTTTCTCATATGAATCCTATGTATACTAGGTAGCTTTTACTTGACGTATTCCTTCCAGGACGTGCAACAACAACAACAATATCACCCACCACAACAATTAAGCACCCTCTACACTACAGCCTACGCGAAAATGCATGGAATTCATGAAAACCCAATTTTTATACTAAATACTTTTCTCTTTTTTTTTTTTTTTTTTTTTTTCTTTTTTCTCTTTTTTCTTTTTTTTTTTAATACTTTTCTCTAAATTCTCAAATTGAATGGCCTTCATTGGTATTCCAATGGGTAAAAAAAAAGAAAGAAAAAAAGGAAAGGTTTGTTAAAGTATTGCACGGCGGTATTGTTATGGCACGGTCTCCAATTGCACTTTGATAAAATTCAATGCAAGTTATGCAAGTCAATTATTTCTTTTGTCAAGTGTACTGATAAATGTACTTAAATGTGTTTTATGGAAATACGTTCGTGTTAAATATTTGTTAATAAATAAACTACAATATCACGAAGCTAAGGATACCTAACAACTTGACAAAAAGAAATAATTGACTTGCATAACTTGCATTGAATTTTATCAAAGTGCAACTTGAGACCGTGAAAATAATTGACAATAGCAGCGAAACCGGGTTTTGTACTTAACGCAATTCTGTTTTTATTCATTAGGCAATGATTATTTCATAGGTGCTGTTCCTTTAAGATACCTACATTTTAATGGAGGAAAGGGAATAAGGGGATTCCCTTTTTTTCGTCTGGTCTTCTAATGAATGTTGTTTAGCTATATCTATACACTAGCTTCCGCCCGCGACTTCGTCCGCGTAAAATTTCTTGTTCCCCCGACCCACCCCGTCGCATCGCATCGCCTGCCCGCGCTGTTACTTCGTTTGCGCTTAGCGCTCGTTCTTCCTTTTTTTGTTTTTGATTGGCTTCTAAGGGTCCTAGCGTAATTTTACATACCCTATAGCCTTCCTCAAGAATCGGACTTTATAATGCAAAAAGAATTTTTCAAATCCAACCGGTATCGGTAGTGACAGAGATTAGCGCGTTCAAACAGTCAATAAAAAATAAAATGTGTAGGTAACTAATAGACTAAGCGCATTTTTCTTACTTTAAGCATTTTTATACCCGTCGTAATTTCTAAACTGAAGATCCGAATTGAATAATTTAAAAAGGAATTTACACGTACTTAATCAACCTTCATTATGAAACTATTTATTTGGATAAGGATTAATACCATGTTTATGAAAACACCTTCGCAAATAATTCATTATTTTATAACAAATTTGATTACCATTAAAAAAGTTATAGTGAGCCAACCTTAAAAGATAGACATATGCTATCGCGGACTTTTGTTTTAGAACTTTTAAGATGAACAATCCCGTCATACATGATTTTTGCGTAACTTTAACCATTTACGCAGCGCACGCAACGGAAGCTCTCAAAAGGAATACATTTTCCCCGTTTTTGCAACATTTTGCATTGATGCTCCGCTCCTATTAGTCGTTGCGTGATGCTATATAGCCTATAGCCTTTCTCGATAAATGAGCTATCCAACATTAAAAGAATTTTTCAATTCGAACCAGTCGTTCCTGAGATTAGCGCGTTCAACCAAATAAACAAACAAACGTCCTCTTTATAATATTAGTATAGATATGATAAAATAAAGTCGCTTGACGTGTCTGTCTGTGTGACCGCGTTGTTCTTCTAGACTACGAGTACTCAACGGATTTTGATGTGGTTTTCGCCATCATTTCGAAAATTTATTCCGGAAGGTTTATTGTGTACCTACTTATAAAACATTTATATTAAACTAACATATATACTAATACTAAAGAAATCTCGATATTGTGTCAAGTCGTAAAAACCGCGGGAAGGGTGTCTACTCCCTAAGCACGAAATCCGTAGTTTCGGCCGAAGTTACGGGCGATTCCTACTCTGTATCACATCACCTACGGACATACGATTAGTTTGGGGCCCGACCTAAGAATGACGGAACCACGGTTTGACAGTTATCGCTATTCTCGATGTGTTTTTACCGAAAAAGTTAATTAATAAATAAATAAATAATAAATAAATATCTCGGGACAACTCACACACGGCCATCTGATCCCAAGTTAAGCAGAGCTTGTGTTATGGTAACCAGACAACTGATATACATACTTATATAATTTATAAATACATACATATTATAGATAAATTACACCCAGACACAGAACAAACAATATGCTCATCACACACAGTTTGTCCTGGGTGGGAATCGAACCCACGACCTCCGGCTTTGCAGTCAGGGTCACTAACCACTAGACCAACAGGCCTGTCGATTAATCGGGTGTAAGGTTCACTACGAAGTTTCAAACTACTTTCGGACGGGCCCGTATCTTCGTTGACGGACGTAGAGAGTAGGCCCCCTGGACGGGGTTGCTATTTAAAGTATAAATCGCGCAAATATCGACTAAGTATACCCGACTAGTTTAACACGTTTCCGAAATATGCACGTGAGTAAAACCAGTTATGTTTAAACATGAGTGCCTCTCATGCTACGGCTACATTTTCGCGATAACGCGAACTACATACACTTCACGCGCTCTCTATTGTACAGCGAGACATCGAGCGGTGTGCGAGAGAGCGCGCGAAATGAAAACACTATGTCCAGAATTCCAGATGGTGGACATCTAAACGTCGATAATTAACTAAAATGCCAAGGTGATTCTGAGGTAGATCCTAAAAAAATAAAATGATTGCCTCATTACTTCAAAGACAACAATGCAGATATTTAACTACAATTATACTTTTATACTTATTTTATAAAAAACTCAAACTGAGAATTTCTGATGAATTGTCCTAATTACATGAATGGCGGTTAAAAGGTATTTATGTAGCATTTATAAAAGTACTAGTTTTTACTACCTAGGTTAGTCTAGGCTAATCATAATTCGGCAGATTATTACAAAACGATCTATTTCGTCGATGAAACTTTAATGCCTTGAATGTAAAAGATAAACTAAGTACCTACTTAGTTATCTTTTTCATTCAAAGTGTAACAATAAGATGTTATCATGTGCAGTTTTCTATTTCCTATGTTTATGAGCTAAAACGGATTAACTCCCATGTGAACATAAGGATTAATTGCAATAATATCTAAGATCAAAACAATTTAATTGTGTTTAGTATTGGCTCTGTATCATTCTTTCTGTATTCTGAGCATTCTATATTTGTTGAAGGCTACCATATCCTTTATAGTTATTACTCAGAATACAGAAAGTGTATTCTGAGAGTTATTACTACAGATATATACCTATCTAATTATTTACAAACGTGAGTGTCAACAATAAGTACAAAACAAACAACAAACAAACAAACACAAGTAAGTAAAAAAAAGTAAGTAAGTAAGTAAGTGTAAGTACAAACTCTTTTACACGAATAATATTCATGAACTCATATAAAATTATATACAAATTATGAAAAACTTAAAACATATTTTTCTTTATCTGACGTTTTTGTCAATCAATAAACTAAATCTCCATGGAAACCACATACGATTGAAATGAAATGTCATGTTATATAATTAAGGGCTGATTTTTCAATCATCAGATAACTTTAACCTGAGGAATAAATATGGCGGTTTGACACATTTTCTATACTAAAGCTGTCAAAACGTCAAACATATTCGCCAGATAAAAGTTATCTGACGATTGAAAAATTAGCCCTCAAAGGAAAGTATTACGTATCTAATCTTTAAATAAAAAAGGAAAACTGACTGAATCTCCAGAGGAACGTGCACACGGCTTCCTTTTATAATGTAGGGGAGCACTAAGGGGTTTTGGAAATTCGATATTTAAGGGGGTAAAAAGGGGGGATTTCGTTCGCATGAAAAATCTTATTCCTTGAGTTAATAAACTTGAAACTTGGCACGAATACTTATCTAAGTAAATAATGAACTTTGTAATTTTTATTTTCCTAAAATACCAAAGTTTGTATGGAAGAATTTTAACGCGCAGTCAGATTAACTCGAAACTCAGTATTTATACTCTAGATCAAAAATAAAGAATAATCTGTATCAGGGTTTTTCAAAAATCTACTAACGGGGTGAAAAGGGGTAGTCAATTTTACAGGGGAGGATCTTACTGCGTGGCTTGATTAACTCGAAAATTGGTATAAATAATTTTTGAGTCATGTTTTGAAAATATCCTAAACGATTTTTTAAATTCCACCCCTGTGGGGGTGAAAAGCGGGGATACAGTTTATATGAAAAATCTTATTCATTTGGTTAATAAACTTGAAACTTGGCACGAATATTTTCCTAAGTAAGCAATAAAGTTTCTCACTATTATTTTTTTAAAACTACCCCTCAAAGGGGAGTTTAGGATGTTAAAGTTTGTATGAAAGAATCTTAACGCGCGGTCCGATTAACTTAAAACTCAGTATTAATATTTTTGACAGAAAATAAATAATAATAAGATTTGGGTTTTTCTAAATCGACCCCTGACGGGTTGAAAAGGGGTAAATAGATTTTTAAGGGGAGAATTTTAATGCATGGCTTGATTAACTCAAAAATTGGTACAAAAATTCTTTGATTCAATTTATGGAAAAATCCGAAAAGATTTTTCAAATTTCCACCCGTCGTGGGGTCAAAAGAGGGGAATAGAGGGATACAGTTTATGTGAAAAATCTTATTTCTTTGGTTAATGCACTTGAAACTTGGCAATATTTGCCTCAGAAAATTATAAAGATAAAGCTTTTAGTTTTTCAAAACAACCGCTCACGGAGGGTTTATGGTGTGTCAAAGTTCGTAAGGAAAAATTTTAACGCGCTGTCAGATTAACTCGAAACTCGGTACTAATACTAAAAACCAAAAATAAAATGCATATCGAGCTTTTTCAGGAAAAACATCGTAAGCGCCAAAAATCACCACACCGCCAGAAAACTATTTTTTCTTCGTAACCTCTTAATTAGACAGCTTTACATTTTGACTATTATACTATTCTATTAGATAAATAGTTGTATAAATAACAAGTCATGAAAATTTAGAAATATATCATAAATATTTTTTAATTAGGAAAGAAAAAACCTTTTCCTGTAAAAAGTGCAAATTGTCGCTTACGATGTTCTTCCTGAAAAGGCTCGATATGTTTTAGGTTTCTTCAAAAATTAACTCCTAACGGGGTGGAAAAGCGTAATAAAGTGCAAGGGTTGGATTTTACGGCTTGCTTCAATTAACTCGAAAATGGGTATAAATAAAGTTTGTCATACAATGCAATAGTACCAAACGCTTTTTTAAAAAAACGAGCCCTGGGTTTCGTGATGAAAAAGGAGGGCACAGTTTATTTGAAAAACCTTATTCTTTTGATCTATAAACTTAAAAATTGGCCCGAATACTTATTTATCCAAATAAATTAGATCGTAAACATTACTTTTCGAAAAAAGCCTTTCAAAGGGGGTGGAGGGGGCGATAATTTTTTTAGAGGAAAGTACGAAATCCACGCGGACGAAGTCGCGGGCAAGTGCTAGTTAGGATATACATATATCTCTCTGAACCTAATCTTACAATAATCAGAAAATAAATAATTGGTTCGTTTTTTATTTTGCTAACTACACACGATATGATGGAATGGTCTATTGGTGGTCGAGGCCATCGGCGAAAGATTGTTCGGTATGCACATCAATCAATAGGCCCAATATGAATCGATATTGATGACTATTTTATTACATTGCGGTAGATAATTGTTAGCAATTACCTACATATGAGGGCTATCGCATTTTGTCCCATCTCTGGCTCACACGGGACAAAATTTTTAAGAATGTTAAATGAAAACATGCTCTTTTGAAAAATGTTATCAATTTGTCGACCTAATAAATAATATTAATTTAATAGGAAATTATTAAAAACACATTTCTATTGTGTTATCTAATAAACTCGGCTCAATTAGTATTGAGCCGAGTTTATTAAATGTGTTTGTTAATTATTACTTATTGAATTAATAGATATTATTTATTAGTTCGCCAATTGATTACATTTTTCAAAAAAGCATCTTTCATTTAACATTCTTAAAAATTTGGTCTCGTGTGAGCGAGAGGGGTGACAGAATGCGATAGCCCTCTTAAGTATTTTTTTGCACAGAATGATTGCGGTAACACCAAAAAAGCGACGTTTTTAAACGGTTTTATTTAGCTTGCCCTGTTTGTTTTTTGGGTCATATTTAGTAATTTATCACGAACTAGACCTTATTCAACCATTATTATCATTCACAGGTAATGGATGATAATATCTCTTTATACTACGAGAAAGTCTAGAAAGCACAGATTCAGTTCTTACAATTTCTATTTTAGTGTTTAGCATCGCCAGGCAATTGGTAAGTACTGGATGCCTTGGACCTGACTCTCTGACCCTACCGTCTGTTAATTTAAATACGAATGAAGACTTGGTAGGGTGAGATCATTACAGTGAAAGAATGTCTCGCTGAATCAAGGAGTAGGTATGTTTACCTACTACTGAAATAATAAAAAGGGCACAGTTTTGTCAGAAAAGTGTGTATTATAATATACTTACGAAGGTAAATCCAACGCCAAGTCCGACCACGTACCCCCAGCCTCCGTCAGGGGGTACCATCCCCGTCTTGGTTTTCTTACCATCACTTTCAATATGCGCGAAAGCCTCATCCATTTTTTTTTTTGACCACAAAGGAAGTTCACAAAGTTGAAAGATGGCAATGACTTGTCGCCAATTAACGCCGTATAATTTTGACGAATGTATTATTTTATTTAGTAAATCAATTTTAAAGCTGTTTATTTATTTTTGAGAAATAAGCACAAATCCATTTGTACAAGACGATGCTACGATTACGATATTTTGCGCGAACGATAATGTTCAGCGCACGTCCTAACGACACTGCGTCTACAATGAAAATACTCTCAGAGAATACCTATACAGCACATTGAAACTATAATCAATTTGATTTGAACTTAAAATAGATAAGTTTAAGTTAATTATTATAATAAAACGAGTTTCTTTATAAACCCTCATGAGGCTCGATGACTTAATTAATTATTATGGAGATTGTAAATAATAGTTTTCAAACGAGTATATGCGCCCGTGGCTTCACGAGGGGAGCTTAATTATTTTATTGGTCTTATTGAACCATACACAAGTTAGAAGGTTTACAATAAGGGAACCGGAATTAGCGTAATGTTGCGTAATATTAACAAACCAAAACGATGTACCACTGATCGCTAAAATACCTGAAAAGAGAGAGGAAAAGACGCCCTTACTAGTAGCAAACGCAGAAAACATGTATGCTAGACCCATATGAAAAGTGAAATAGAATTTGGTAAAATTTCTCCTTCTTAATTAGGCTCTGACTCATTACAAAGGCTAATAAATATAGATAATAATAATTTGAATGAATGTTGTAATGTTGTAGACTTATCACAAGTGATCGGAGTAAGTAGGTAGAGCTATTTTTTGTACTTGCGATACGTTGGCTTACTAAGGACACTCCCGGAATCGCGGGATTTGAAAAATACAAGATGTAACATAAATAACGCACAACCTCTTAAGGGATTATTGTACTCATCATTATGAACAACTTTTACTATGGGACCAAACCTGAAATCGCGAAAACAAATCAGCTGTTCCCTACATTTTGACGAGTTATGCGAACATAAATGTAGGGAGCAGCTGATTTTTTTTTTATACATTAATATACACAAACAAATAAATAAAATTGAAGTGTCTGTTTGTAATGTCAAAATAACAGCGTTATACTAAATGCATAGGAAATTACAAACGGTTCATAAAACAAAAAAGCAATTTTTAACATTTTTATCTGTCTGTCTGTTTGTTCTGGCTAATCTCCGAAACGGCAGGACCGATTTTGACGGCACTTTCACTGGCAGATAGCTGATGTTACGGTGCATAACTTAAGCTACTTTTATTTTAGAAAAATAATTAGGGTTCCGCGCAATAAAATTAAATAAAACCCATGAAATTATGAACAAAAAGTCGGATTTGAATAAATTATTTTTGCATTTGGTAGCCCAACTCTTGAGGATAGTTATAGACTATTTAACATCACGCTACGACCCTTAGGAGCCGAGCAAAAAGAAAACAGTCAGAAAGGCGCGGGCGGGCGATGCAACGCGACGGGTCGGCGGACGAGGGGTTTTATTAAAATCTGGCTATTATTTTAGTATATTGTGCATCTTACGACATCCACGCGAACGAAGTCGCGGGGCACAGCTAATGTGTGAATAAATCTAATCATCTAATGAATTCCAGCATCACGCAAATACTACCGGATACATTCCGTTCAAATTTTGTATAGATATTCCCTATAAGTCTGGTCAGTCTGTAGGTCATAAATTATCACGCTATTTGCTATGGGGGATGAGCAATATTGAATTATGTTTGTATTCTTCTACAGTTTACCGCAAATACGGTTAGAATATTGCAGATAATTACGGATTTAACCTTTTTAAGTGATCATCAAGCTATACCTTTAAGGAGCTAAGCAGTCAATCATGACATATACCTACAGGTGGATTTTAGCGATGGCGCAGTAAGGGCGCACACCTTAACCGTTGTAACTACAGGAAAACGGTCTTAGGAGACTGTCCTTAACTTTTTGAGACATTTTGATTTGCATTTACAGATATTGAAAAAACAAGTATAGACAGCAATAAAGTAATTTATAACAAAAACTTTTTTTGATGCCAATCGATCCGGTTTTTTACAATAAGGTTCAAACAAATTTATGGAACCAACTGAGGTTTGAGTACTAGAAAAGTCAGAAATCACAAAAAACTTTTCCCATACATTTCGTAGAAAATGAGACTATCAGTGTTGTGCCATTAGGTAGTATATGCAACAATGCAGGCGTTCATTAATTCACTAAAAACGAAAAGCTTCGCAAGCAATGAGAAATTCCTACTAAAGGCTGCGGGTCTCGGCCTCAGGAGGAGCAGCTTCTCACACGGACAACTGGACGTCGCTTGCTCCCGCGTCACCAGTCTTGACTGTGTATATTTTGGCTGCTGAGGCCAAAAGTACAAACGTAGTATCTTTATACTACGTTTGTAGTAAGTTGGTAAATAACAGCCAGATTTTAATGGAACTTCCCTGTGGAAATTCCATAAAAATATGGCTTTTAGGTGTCTTACGACTTCCACGCGAACTAAGTCTCGGGCAGAAGCTAGTATGAAATAAGTACTACGTACCTATACTCTAACATGTTTTGGAGACAGACCTTAAAATCAAGGCATAAATAAGTAGCTTCCAAGCTGCTGAAAACGGAATAAGTATTGAAAGAAACAAAAGCCGGACGATGTTCGCCCGACTTTTGATTTGAACAGCCGAATTCGGTCGCGTTGGACAAACGATCGCTGTCACCGGGACGTCAAAATCAAAATCAACGTAAATTTTTTTACACATAAACCCACATGGGCACTTTTGTAACGACAAAAGCTGGGTGCATGGTTCCATTTGGTCCTAAAAGTCCTATGGAGAAGAGCCGGTAAGAAACTCCACGATTACTCTTTTAAAAATGATTGGCTTTTACAATGTTTTCAAATTTCAATGTTAAAATGGGAGGACAGTGTACCTAAGCCTGTCAACAAGTACCGGGTACTTAACAAAATAGAAAATGATCTACAAATCAAGTCTATTAAGCCTACAGCGTTCTCACATTCACAAAATATAAAATAATCTAAGTATTTATAAGATAGATAAAATAATAATTATAAAAACCTATTTAAACCAAATGACACACGTCACGTTCAGTTCGAATAAACTCGTTTCTCAGTGACGGCTTCGGTGGACAAACGCGCTAACGGAACCTTAAATAAAAAAATGAATTTGAATGAACAACAGAACGTGATTTCACCATTTAAACACAAGTGTTAAAAGTATGCCATACCTGTTATTTTATTGCTAGATTAACTATTTTTTTCACATATACGTGACGTTTATGATACGCCTATTTAGTTTGATAACAACGGTCCCAAACTAGGGTTGCACGGTTATACGTGACACGGTGACGGTGGGTACTTAGGTACGGTCAGCAACAAAAGTCGATTAACACTTCAGTTTTTTAACACAATTATTTATTTTCAAAAGAATAAAAAAATGGACAGTTGTTAAATTCCGATGATAAAAACTCTTAGCTATTACATGAAATACTGAAAAGTAGTGTACTAATAATTTAGAGTCTATCGATTTCATATGTAAAAGTAACAGTGTTAATCTACTTCTGTTGCTGACCGTACATAACTTGCAATATTTATCAAACTTTAAACTTTAGCAGATGATACTTATAGACGTAAGCGCGCTCTTAGCAGTCAGGCCCACTACCAACGTTAGGTAAAGAGTGGCTAATTATTGGCTTTGGTAGATAAATGCTCGAAAATATACCTACGTTACTTTGAACAATTAGGAGGAAGTTCTCAACTCCCCGAAATCTTTTATACTTGTAAACTAAATATGAACGGCCTGCCTCTGTGTGTATGTCGGTTAATGCTCTTACATATCCTGAACCGCTGCTGGCCCGATCTGCGCTACTGATGTTTTCATTCATTCGTATATTTTCTGGCTAGGTACCTACATACATACATGCATAAACTCACGCCTTCTTCCCATGGGGGTAGGCAGAAACTGCAGAACGCCAAACAAAAGGTATTTACACGGCAGATGTGAGTGGAAACGCCGGAAGGGGACGCCCTAGGAAGACATATAGTGACCTTGTTGGTGATGTTCTTCAGAAACGTCAGGTGCGTAGTACTCGCAACCGGCATGCGTGTATGACCAGATGTGTGAATGTAAACGAGGCAAAAGGAGTATGTAAGGATCATAGCAGGTGGCGTTCTGGCTAGGTACCTATCAGATAATAATATATCTAATCTATGAGAGCGGACCAGGGGCATTAGGAACTAGTTCGTAATATGAGGAATAATTAGTGCCTTTACCGAATAGATTCAGTTAAGCATAATAATCACTTGACTTAATATTACAAAAATGATAAATGATTTTATTTCTGTAAGTATGTTTATACAAACCAAACATTTTTTTTTAAACTAGATATGAGGCCGGCGTTTCCTATCTGACTACTCTGAGAAGAAAGGCCGAAACAAACTCAGAGGTCACAGTCTCTTTTAAAGTCCAGACATAATTTTGGTCAGATCATGTGAAGACCATGTAGGTTGGTGTTTGAAATGGTCTTTTGAGGAAAGAACCACATAGATTCACACCTGTCCAGTCAGTGCAAGCATCTGTCAGTAATCGTACAGTTCAACATAAAAGTTAAGGAGCTCAACGATTCGACGAACAATACCAAAGAAAGGACATTTGGGTAGGCCGCATAATTTACTCAAACTGGCAAACTATGATTAAAGCTGAGAGAAAAAAAAAACAAGGACCCACATAGTCTTCACATTCACAGTAATTAAAATAATATAACATTTTACAATGTAAATATTCATGTCATTGTATATATAAAATTCATCAATGACAATGTGTATATAAGAAAAAAAATTTGCAAAAAGAAAAGAACAAAAAAAAATCAGTATGTATATAAAAAAAAAGAAATTAATTGGAGCAGCTCAATCCCACGCCTTTTTGTCATCAATGTAATCCTTAACGGTATAAAAGGCTTTCTGGCACAACTTACGTTTAATAAATGATTTGAATTTATTAAGGCTCAGATCTTAAACGGGGCTTGGAAGTTTATTATAAAAACGTATACCTACATTGACATCTGAACGAGCCACCTATTTTCTTGAGCCTTGTTGTAGGTACAACAAATTTGTGTTTGTTCCTAGTGTTCATAAGTTCATATTATGGATATCACTGTATTTTTTAAACAATTTTATATTTTTATGGACATATAAAAGATTTTCAAAAATATACTGAGAAGGCACAGTCATTATATTAATCTCCTTAAATTTCTCTCTGAGAGTGTCTTGGACTTAACTTATAAATTGATCGAACAGCTCTTTTCTGCAAAACAAAGATAGTCTGAATGTCGGCGGCATTTCCCCACAACAGAATACCGTATGACATTACACTATGAAAATAGCTTAAGTACACTAAACGGGCTGTCTCTATGTCAGTTAAATTTCGAATTTTTCTAACAGCGTATGCTGCAGAGCTTAGTTTTTTTGACAATTTATCTATATGTGGGCCCCACTGAAGCTTAGCATCCAAAGTTAAGCCCAAGAATTCTGTGCTGTCTTCAGGTATAACTAGTATGTGTAGTGCAAACTGTAAATATAAGTTGGTTATTAATAAATAAATTAAATAAATAAAAACTTAGTGCAAGGTTTATTTATAAATAGGTAGGTACCTACCTATCTTGCTTTAATTCTTAGGAATGAATGCTAATGTTGTCTACCTACTCATATTTCGCGAATATATTTACACGTGACAAGGTAAAACATAAAAAAAATACAATTCAGGGAGTCTGGCTCGCGCAATCAGGGTTCCGCACCAGTTTTTTTTAAATGATTTTTCATGTGAGAGATTTTCCACAAATAATTTTAGACTTTAATAATAATCACCGTCATCATGCATAAATTATTTTATTTCTGTGAATAAACCTCCAATACCCTGATAAATAAACCATCACGAAATCCCAAGCATTTTTACTTTGATATTTTTCATTGCCATTAAAAATTACCTACGTTAAAGTAACCGTATCCGGTTACCTATTGAAAATTAGGTGTCACATGAAGCGTGAACGAGCGGGAAACCAATAAAAATAAGTTAATCCGTTCTAATATCATAGACTATCACTTACTACACACGCCATCGTAATTATATAGGTACCTAAGTACCCGGTATTATGTAACTTAATATACTTGCAAAGATGTGTTAGATAACACAGTTCCTTGACCCTGAAATTGATATGTAATAAAACTATTGCCAGCGTTTTTTAGCTACTTTGAATTTAACAGCAGGATATAAATAATATTCTGTGTACGTGACTAGTACCTTCATACTATATTGTATAATTGTGTCTGCAATACATGCACAACACCGTCAACACCCAGAACTAGATACTTGCGTCGTGCCGGAATAATGCACTTAACCTAACTAATCTATCAAATTTCATCCAAATCGGTTTAGTCATTAAGCAGAAAAAGCACCTAGGTACAAAATAGACAGACAGACCGACTCTCATATTATTTATTATAAAATTCTTACGATTGCATGACTAGATTTTATCGAACAGATGTCATGATGTCCGCTCTGGTGACTTGATACTCGTATTATGAACATCGTCTGTTTAGCTATTTCTTATAAATAATTAGGTATCTACGAAAACGTGTTCGTCTTAATTTATGTTCTTATGTAACAAAGTTCAATCGTGGAGCTTGTAATTTGCATTTTAAAACAATACGATTATTTTCTTTTTAGCCGTCTTGTTTCGGGGGCATGATCGAGGTCGACAACAAAACCTGAAAGTAGAGGTAGCGTAAATAAGCATGTCCAATAAAACTTAAATAATACATTATCATCTGCCTCTAACCTTTTCTCAACTATGTTGGGGTCAGATTCCAGTCTAACTGAATGCCGATCAATACCAGTATTTTTTGCACGGAGCGACCACCTACGTTACTGGGTAACACGATATTTCTTGGTAAGACTAGTTGCCAGACTTTCTGGCTTCTGACTACCCGTAACATCAGCCAAAGCAACTATGAAAAACCCTTACAAATACGACCTAAAGGAGCTTTTAGTGCATAGATATAATAAACAAGGAGATATCCCCGGTAGCCAAAAATATATCGGAAACCTATGTCTCCAGTTCGTCCCCACCACAAAGCAACTACTACACATGCAGTTCAGTAAAAGTAATAGGTACGCAGTCGCGCACACACCCGCATTTCTTAAATTAGAACGTACTTCACAATCAATTATAAACCTTATGCCACCAAACACAGCGTGTATTTACCATGCACCGTACGACTTACCCAGACAAAATCATCGGTGGCTATCGGTGTGCTGTGCAAAAGCAATTTATTTTACATAATACATATATCTACGCTAGTGATTGACTAAATCGGAAAGTTTCATCATTCATCCATTTATTATTGTACAAAAAAACTTTAGGGGTCCTGAAAATATTATAATAAAAATAAACAATATGTAGCTAAAAAAATATATTAATATGTAAATAAAAAAATGAAAACAATCAAAAATCCTGTTTCAATAAGCAACCAGGGTTTGAACACTGCTATGGTGTTTACTCACTGACCTGTAACCGGTTGACAAATTGAAAAATAAACTGTAGTAGCAATATAATATTTGATTCGTCAATCGACATTGTTGTCGATAGCCTACGTTAGTGGATCTGCACAAGCACATCACTAACTCGCAAGAAGCAGCGGCCGTACTACGTGATGCATCCACATAATAATGTATCGTTTAGTGATTTTTACATTGCTTGTCCATTCACATAAGTGACAAACTTAGGTAGTGGTGAAGGAGCAATATATTTATTGCGAAAATAGTACAGTCGCTGTGATATTTGAAAACGAAAATAACATAGTAAAAGCAAGAAACATTTTACAATTTGTTATTTTTCATGATTTTAAAGACAAATATAGTAAAATACTTGTACTTTTATATGGTAAGTGATCCCATGATTTACAAAGTTTTGATTTTTGCTTTGGTTTTTACAAGAAACCACTGAACAACACGGCATCCTTATAATTGGTCACGATCTCGGTCGAAAGCGTACTAGTTCGCGGAGACGGCCATTTACTTAGGACTTTGGCACTGTGCCCATGTCGCGCGGATACCGTCACGCCCCCTTGCCACTTCTCCTGTTTTTATTTATATTTCTATGTTTTAATGTCAAATTATTACCATGGATGTTCAGTTGCCTGTACATACATCTTGAAATGTGTATATGTAACCGTGCTTGTAATTACATACAATTGTCTCTCATATTCTTCAACCCGCAACTGCAAGGCTACATGGCAACCGAAATTAGGTACCTACCTACAGTATTTTTATCTCACAAAGCGACACGCGCTTTACTTGTGTTTACTGAGTGTACAAACACGCTGTGAATGTGTGTGTAAGCGCAGGTGCTCTCGGTACCGCCAGAGACAATGGCGAAGTTTGAAGTGTGTGTGTTGTGCTGACGCTGCTCGTCTTCACGCACACATTCACAGCGTGTTTGTACACAAGTTTGTGGGTAAGGTAGAGCTCTACTGTGACTAGGTAGGTACTAACAATTTCTAATTACTAGCTCTAATCTAGCCATGGACCCCTTAAAGCTATATTGCAGTTCAGCCATTAACAGTTTTTTTTTTGCAACGTCTGGGTTGTTACGAATAATCCTTTGTTAAGTAGGTACTTTTTACTTGAATATTTGGCGACATTAGGATTATTTGCTTGCAGACTGCAACACAGTCAACTGCCTCGTACCTAACTACGCTGTAATCTATGGTCCGTAGAGTGCTGTCATCATAAATCTTTGGAGTATGATAACTTCAATAATTTACATACTAGGTTACCTTCTTTAATCCTTCTTCAAGCAGAGACCGACCAGTGACAAAAGGCGAGTTGAAGGATTCATCATCTGAAATATTTTTGGCCGCTAGAGGCGCCACGCGTACCTGAGCCCATACATTGCTTATTTTAATGTATTCGGTACGTAGTACGTACCTTATTAGGTACCGTTGTGCGGAGCCAAAAACGTGTATTGCACTTGGCATAGGCTTGTTAATCATACGTCATCAACAAATAAAACAAAATCTCTCGGTAAACACCTTTTACTTTAATCCATTGTCTTTTTTCATTCTTTTTATTTATATAAAATGTTCACTATAAATTTTACATGGTTAATAAAATAGGTTAAGTATATAACATACAGGCTAAGTCTCGCACCATCCATAAAAGTATAGGATGTCCGCTTATTATAATGCAACATCAAAATTAATTCATCTTGTACTTTCTATTCCTACAGAATATACTTAAAACTATATGAACATGTTGTTAAGATACTAAATATCAGAATTAATGCAAATGATTTATGAACGCTTAAAGCATGCAATATTCTAATAAGCAGACACCCATTATTTCATAACAGATTCAACTGATATTTAAACAAAGCTCGTCAACAACAATACGACTACATACGAAAAACTCAACAAAATTATTGTCATAAAACTAAATGAGACAATCGTACAAACAAACATTGTTTAGTCTGTCAAGAATTATCGATATTTAATGATGAAGGTATGTTTTATTTTTATTACCTACTTTTATATAAAAACACTTTACCGTATTCGCCGGAATACTTTGTTTAAATGTGGCAATAAAGAAGGGTACAACTTGTTATGTTCTTTTAGTTTTCTTAACAAAGCTAGTATATTATTATTAGCCGTCTGGTTGCCTCTCGTGCCTCTAATACCAGACAATACAGCGTCACTCAAGAAATATGCCGAACACACGGACATCTGGCTAGAAAATACAATTCACAATTCTTTATTGCAACTAATTTCCATATTGGTCTGATGAAATCCTAATTTAGATGTCAATCTTGAAATATTAATTATTTCTGCGTTGCAAGTTTTTGTGCCAAAAGATAAAAAAATACCGTAGCAGTTAATGATTTTTTTGAAGTTGTTCACTTAAAAAAAACGGTTCATTATGGAAATCAGTGATACCTCCATTTTCATTACATATATTTATGCAATTGCTAAAAACCGTTTTAATTAATATCGATATCGAACATTCCACATTATTTTTATACTTTGAATTAGGTCAATAAACCAACATTAAAATTTAATTATATGTACAGGTTTAATAAACTGCATTGGATTATTAAAATGTACGTCCATTGTTTCACACCTACTTCCATATAATGTAGGTACATGATTAATTGATTACACCCATTTAATAATTGTAAAGTTTTTTTTTTTCTAAATAGGTATCTACGTCATTTCATATAAAGATTTATGTACAATTGGCACATAAGTTTCAAAAATTGATTGCATTAATTTTATTATGTTTTATATTAGACGTTAAATGGCACTCTTATCATTTGCCTACACGAAGTCCAAAAATAAAAAGAGTAATAAGTACATACAATAACTGCTTAAGAATTCTTATTATAATGTAAGTACTATATTTTTATCAAACATCAGTAAGTAGGTACACAATATATTTGGTCAATTAAATCACACATCAAAAGCGCACGTTTACAGGATAAGATCCTATTAGTATAGAATAGTCCTTGGAAGACGAAATATTGGAAGAGACAATTTTGATAAATAATCAAACATTGAACAAATTAGCGTCTAGTCGGTGGACTTATCTAACGTACTTCTACTATTTAAATGTTTTCATGTTACGTCTAGTGCAACTTATGTGACAAATAAAAACCACAATTTAAATCTACGGAATATTCGACGTAAGTACAAAATGTAAGATTGAGTCAGCTCATTCAAATTAAAGTAAACAATCACTTATGCACATATTAGCCGCATCTTATCCTATTGCATAACTTGCCTTACGTCAAAAAATATTCGCTAGTCAAATAATTCGCATTTTATTAATTGTGGCAACGTATTAAGATTGCTATATCAGGATAATATTATTAATTGTAAAATTATATTAATCAAATCATTAGGAATGCTATGTTTCATAATAAGGTAAAAATGTGGGTCTATTTTGCGTATAACAGTTCAGTTATGATAGTAAGTTGTATTATATTTAAAAATAGGTTACTTTTTAGATTACTGTCACAAGTTCACGTGATGACAAAATAGATGAAACAAAAATTAAAACTAGACAGCCGTATCTTAAAAACATTTTAAAACGACACTATACGCTCAACCCTTTGCTAAGCAATAATATTAATAGGTACACACCTAGTCATGTAGCAATAAACAAACCACAAATTGCGGTCACCGATATAAGTATAAGTACAGAGTATGATTATCCAAATATGTATTTTTGGAAAAGTAAGTCATCATCCGAAGTCAAGATTTAAAAGTATAAAAATAAAGCAATAAGGAAATGCAGTTCAATCCATTGAACTCTCATTCATCTACATTCATTGTCTAAAAGAGTTTCTAGACCCTTAAATGTTTTGATAAAACCCTTGTCTTGAAGTTTTAAAAGACAGATTACCTACTTCTAAGTTACGTGTATAAATTAATATCATCTAAAAATACACACCTACAAAACTTTCCAAACTACAAACAGCCGTCTAAAAATATTATGTCTAAAAGTTACGTTCTAAGTAACTACAAAGCACATGAAGGGTAAGGGGGAAGAAGAATCATAGTCAGTGTTTTTCATAATTAGAGATAACAACGCCATCTAGTTGAGAGACTGGTGTTCTATGATATAGTGAACACAGAAACACAAAAGTAAGATCACTGTCCTCAGAAAGTGGATATGAAAAAAACTGGGTTCTTTAACAAAAAGGGTATTGTCTATAACATTCTTAGAAAAATGATCATAGTCTATGGACTATGACCTTTCTGTACGTTTAAAATAGATTATAAGTCTTTATTATTTCTCTTTAAATAAAATGTAATTAAATTTCATTCAAGTAAAACCGTGTTTTAAAATAAGGAAGTTTTTTTTTTGGTTTTTCTTCAAACTATCTCCCATTGTCTTTGCCTATGACCCTTCTTCCCCTTCCCTTCGCATATCTATAAGATGTGCCACTTTCCAAATTCACTGGTTCTAGCGTTAACAACTAAGCTTTGACACATATACGGAAGATTATGATTATCATGTCTTTAGTATTCCTATTTTTTATTATGTCGAAAGTTACTGTTAGCTCTCCATACCATTTGATACATCATGTATAGTCATGGCCAATTCAGTTGCTGTTTTAGAGAGCTACTTTAGAGAGGTTTTCAAAAATATTCAATCTTTACGTTATTTTTACATACATACGTATTTTGGATATAGAATCATGGTATGGACACTACAAGTTTTAATCGCAGCTTTTTCTAATAAATTCTACAAACAAGCATAGCATATATGAGCAGTCTGCTAAGGCTATGCAATATCAATATTGCCTGTTTTATACCCTCTACTAATGTCAATAACGCCATTTCTTACACTTGCGAATGTCACCCTTTATGGATACAGTGCAGTAAATTAACTCCATTTTGAGTAAAATCAACTTCAATTTGATATGACTGTGATATGGACTGTAGTTTATTATAACTTCTCGATTAAAATATAGTCTTTATACAAGGTGTAATTGCAATAACTGAAAACCTCTTATGGGGTGATTGTACTCACCATCATGAACAGCTTTTACTATGAGACCAAACCTAAAATCGCGAAAAGAAAACAGCTGTTTCCTATATTTATGTTCGCATAACATAAATGTAGGCCAGCTGTAGGAATCAGCTGTTCCCTACATTTATGTGTCAAAATGAAGGGAACATCTGATTTTTTTTTCGCGATTTCAGGTTTGGTCCCATAGTAAAAGTTCTTCATAATGATGAGTACAGAGGTTTTCAGTTATTGAAACCTCTGTAAATTATTATTACACCTTGTATATTCTGACATATTACAACACGTGTTAGAATTATTGACCGACTGCACTGTTTTCTCTCTATTTGGCGTTGCCTGCTAACATACAGCTCACTAACGATATTGTACTTTTACAAGCAAAAATAGACAAGAAATTAACATGTCTATATAGTGGATTACCCAGATAACTGTTACATAATTCGATGAGCTTCCATTACGTTCCTCAGTCGGAACGATGCGGCCACTAAATCTGCACCACTTTTCTGCGGCGTGTAAAAGCGAGGGCATATTCTACGCCCCAGACGAGGACGCAGGACATTATGAGGGCGTTCTGTACGTGAATGCAGGTCGCAAAACTACCGGTGTAGTCTCTTACGTAACCTGTAAGAGAACGAGATCGTATGTGAGAAAAATAAAGTTTTTTTTTACTATGAAAGAGATGGCTTTAATTCTACGGTATTAAATCAACTGACAAACGTTTAGCTGTTGTATTTGATTGACGAAAGAAACTACAACCAATCAGTTAAGTTAGCATGAAACGTTGGAATTAATAGTATTATTTTTAAGATCACGAGGTCATAATCGGACCTTATATTTTACTTGAAAAACTTGAGATCGTTCGTTTTTTTTATAGAACCTGAGTATTCACTTATCCTCACTGTAGTCTTTTTATTTCTAGGTCTAGCATAAAATAATCTATCGATACGACAGGAAGAAAAAGAATTGAAATATTTCTTACCAATAACAGGTCCAATAGCAACAACGAACACCCCCTTGCTGACCATGTGCAGTCCGAAGGCGGCTGGTAGCTTCTCAAGCGGACAGTACTCCGAGATGGTCAGCGTGAAGTTACTAAGACACATGCCTCGGAAGAAACCGCAGATTGACAGCCAGATCATTAGGGGCACCCACTCTGTTTGTTCAGCTAACACTGGAAAGAGATGTTTTTATTAGACGACTGTGAAATTGCGAGAAAAGAACATATGTGTTCGAATAGTAGACCTCTTCATAATTTTAGTAAACCTACAGCACTAAGGCTGGTATCACACACCTCCGACGCGAAATCGCAGTAGTTCAATTCAACTGACTCGCATGATGTCCCGCTACTCGAATCGCGATTCGAGTAGTGGAACCTCATCAGCGATTGGTTTCGATTTGCGGAGGTGTGCTAAGGCCCTAAGAGATTTGTTGTTGCCAACCGAAAATACTAACCAGTCAGACAAAAATGTGTCATGTCATATGAGCCTGTAATTTCGCCGCCATTTCAAACGCGTCGTAAACAAACACAGATGCTTCGTCGGCAGAAAATGCAGCAGTATTTACCCACGCTAGCCATTTAAATTGAAACTCTACTATCGACTAGTTATTAAATAAAAGAAATACAGTATGTATACAAATAGTAAAAAAATGTGTGTACAAATATTTTTTACTATTTGCATATACTGGTTGCATAAAATATTATTTAATAGCCAATGCACACGTGTTATCGATTTAGTTATGGAATCATGACCTAGGGTCGTAAACTGTGGTGGAGCAGGTAATGTTGATGACATCATGTTCCTAGTAGTTGGTAAATAAACCACACCATATCAATTACACGCTTTTAATGTAACAACAATATAATTGAAAATAGGTTTTACAAAGTGTTGTTGGTTTATGGTTAGCACGCAAAATAAGTAAGTACCTACTTTAAACAAAACCTACATGTTAAATGTTCTTAATCTATACAATAAATAAAATTGAGGTGACTGTTTGTAATGTCAAAATAACAGCATTTTACTATATGCTTATGAAAGTATATACAAGTACTTATATATTTCTATCAAAAAAACTATTTTTAAAATTTTTGTCTGTCTGTCTGTTTGCTCCGGCTAATCTCCGAAACATCTGGACTGATTTTCACGGGACATTCATTGGGAGATAGCTGATGTTATAAGTGGTAACTAAGGCTACCTTTATTTTAGAAAAATAATTAGGGTTCCGCGCAAAAAAATAAAACTCATGAAATTGTGAACAAAATCCGATTCAAATAGGGAAGTATTGACATCCGCGCGGGCGAAGCCGCGGGCAACAGCTAGTTTAAAAATAAAATAGGTCATGACTCACCGGACCGCGTAGCCGCTAAGAAGAACGAAGAAACAAAGAAAATCATCTTCTTCGAAATAGTCGTCCTGTCGAAAATAGGCGGCAATATCAACCGCACCAAAATATCAGTTATGGCAGTCATTGAGAGGCAAAACGCCGTATCATTCATATTGTAGCCCAAACTTCTTATAAAGAATGGCGTCAACATCCTAAATTGTAGCTCCCCGCTCCAAAAGAGCGACAGCCCTAGTAAAAGGTTCAAAAACGACCAGTCTTTAAGTAAATCTAAGTCCATTAGAGCTATAAATCTTCTAAAGCAGCCCTTTTTCTTTTCCTCGGGCGCTATACTTTTTTTTATTGGCTTCATTTGTATGGCATCGTCGTCCACCGTCTGTAAGTTTGAGACGTGAATAAAATTTAAATCGCACTATAAGTTAATACTAATTGTATTCTAGTTGATCATTTTGTGAACTAAAGTAGGTACACACTGCTACATATCAAGCTATACATGTCTTGTGTTCTGTACAACGAGAGGTCACCTTATACTGGAAATGTATCAAAATCAAAAGTCATTTATTCAAACTAGGCTGAGAACAGCACTTTTCGAACATCAAAAATTACATAAGACAGTCCCCCAAAACGCCCGCCCTTCACCACTTCCTAGTGCTTTAGCTGGGAAGAAGAAGTGGCGCAACAAACTCCCCAGCAGCACAGTTGTCTGTTTAGTTAGAAAAACTTGATTCTATACAGCTGTATAGAATCAAGTTTTTGCTAGCTAGCAACATTCTATATAGCAGCAGTATAGCTTGATATGTAGCCATACATGCAAAAACTAATTTTGCCGGTTTACTCCTTGTGATGTCCATTATGTACTCTCATCGATAATGTATTGGTACATACATAAATAAATACTTACATCAAGATACAACTGCAAGTAACTGCCAGTGAAATCCATGTTAGAGATATTGGATATGACTGACACTTTTCTCTTCCTCGCTGCTTCACTCATACTGCCACTCGATATGACTCTCGGCATCGCAGCCACGGACGCGGCCGTCGTCAACCCAGGATACAGCCTATTATTTATCTCAAACTTTTCAAACTCCTGTAACGGTTTATCACAGGTTTTCGCCCTCGGTAATCCTATAGTCCTAACTGAAGGGTGGTTCATGTTTCCGTGGGACCGCTGCTTTATTATCTTTGGCACTGGAGGTGAAACAAGCGGATTTATTTCGAACTTGTCATCGTTTTCTTCTTCACTCTCTAATATACACTCCATTTCCTGAAATTAGTTAAAAAGATAGGTATACAATGTGGATCTGGACGTACGACATTAAATTAAAATGAGCACAGTACTTGTCCATCAAAACATTTTAAAACACGAAGATTAGTAGTAATGGAAAATTAAAAAATTGCAGTTTTCAAACAAAATAAATAGCAGAATCAACTGCATAAAAAGTAAACACGCTTTATCTACAAAAAGTCACTGACCAACGGTGCGGAGCGAGGTGCGGGGCGCGGCGGCGGCAATGTTTACCTATTATTACGGACTCAGATCTACACCATGTTGAAAAATAAGAAAATGAAAAATAATTTCCTGTGGCTAAAGTATTCATTGGATTTGATTGGTTTTTTGTATACGGGTAAACAACATGATTCTCTTTACGTGGTTTAAAGGAATGTCAATCGTCCTGTTCAACCTTGTATGGTGTAAACAATAAGAAGCTACAAAGAAACGTATCGGTGGTGAATGGTGGCCATTTTAATAGGAATTCGGACTCTCTCTGTCATTTCACTGTCAATCAGCAAAAAAGCTTTATTTATGGCTTTTTTTGTAAAGCTTTCTTGATCTCTTCATAGTTTCATACAGGGTGGCAGGGACATCGACGCGCAACCTGCTTTCTGGACTCCCCTGGGTCGATATTTTTCGTCGGTCCCATACATTTTGACCGCGTAGGTATTGCACTTTTGTATGAAACAGCAGATTTTTTTTTTTTGACCGATGAAAAATTTCTATGCTACGGGGTCTAGGACCATGTGCTGAATACATGGTTACAGTTTACGCTTCGATGTCCCTGCCACCCTGTATAGTAGCATAACTCGACACATTATAAAAGTCAACTGTTATCTGTAACAGTAGATTTTTTTCGCGATTTTAGGTTTGGTCCCAAAGTAAAAAGTTGTAGGTATATAAAAACAAGTGAGGTTTGAATTATTTAAATTACATATTGTAAAAATTGAATAAAAATCATCTACAATACATACCTTCACCGTCTGCAATTCACAGTCTACCGGCTCATCAATTAGATGCCATTTAACTGGTTGCAGTAAACACGACCCTAGCACCGCGTGGAAGGCCAGACCTCCCAGAATGACGACCGTCCACCGGAACCCATACTCTCCTAGCAGGATCTTGACTAGTTGAGGCATGACCATTAGCCCGAAGCCGGTACCTGCCATCGAGAGACCGACGGCTTGGCCACGCTTCTTGGTGAAGTAATGGTTGAGGGACACGAACGAAGATGACGATGCGAGACCCACTCCGAAACCTGGAAAAAGGAGTTGAAAATAGGTCAATATTTAACACTCATGCTAACATAACCGCTTCACAGGTGAGTCGGAGAAAGAAAATAAATAAAAAAAATACGTTTATTTGCGGTAAACAAGACGCTATGAAAGAAAACAAACACGAAAAGACGCGACCAAAAGACCACGCAAAACGGCCATCGCTCAGCATAATGCTTAAGACGGGTGTTTCACACACATTCTCACCAGTAAAACAAACACGAAAAGAACAAGTTGGGGGAAAATATGCGTCACATCCACGCAAAACGGCCATCGCTCAGCATAATGCTTAAGAGGGGTGTTTCACACACACTCTCACCAGTAAAACAAACACGAAAAGAACAAGTTGGGGGAAAATATGCGTCACATCCACGCAAAACGGCCATCGGTCAGCATAATGCTTAAGAGGGGTGTTCGACACACATTCACCAGTTTTGTTACAAGTTCCATGTAACCATGTGAAAACCCAAATAACACCAGAACCAACGAAGCAGTTTAAAGAGATAAATGCCTAATGTCAGTTATTTCATGCTGAAAACTCGGGGAAATTATCATTGATTTTATGTCTGTATGACTACAGCTTATTATTATCCAAGTACTTAAAGAAAACGTTAGAATGATCTTATACAGGCTGACTTTGAAAATATGCGACAAACTTTAAGGAGGTGTTTTACCCACCAAGATGAACAACTTTTACTATGGGACCAACTTAAAATTCGCAAAAAAAAATTCGACCTTCCCATATAAAAGTACATACCCGATCGGGCCATTTGTTATAAGAAGGTCGAATTTTTTTTTTGCGAAGTCTAAGTTGGTCCCATAGTAAAAGTTGTTCATATTGATGGGTAGAACTCCCCCTTAAATTTTGTCGCATGTTTTCAAAGTCACCCTGTATACTCTCTAATATACTCATTCCCCTTCCAACCAACCAAAACCCAAAACCAAAAACCATTTTCCTTCAGCAAGTTTAATAACTTGCTGAAGGAAAATGGTTTTTGCTGTGTCAGTATTAAATTGCATTTTTACAGTAATCTTCTTTTAATTCACGTTGGCAGCTGCTAAGTGAACTTATCATAAAAAAAACATTACTTCAATATTTATCAAACAATGTGCGTCAAATTATTTTATTACATAAATATATGCCTACATATACACAAAACAATCTTACATGGGTATCAGGAAAAAAATACGACTGTATTATCCTTATTTAAATAGCAATATCGTTATCTTTGAAGGACGTTTGTGGGTCTTTACTAGTGTATTATTTTAATTTAATTTTTTTTTTCTTATACATATCTCGGGACCCTGTGGTCCCGGACCTTTGGAAGGCGTACGAGGGGCCGAAACCAACTCGCAGAGGCCCCTTAGACAATTTTAAATTATGAGGAGGCATCAACTGACGATTATAAATTCAATATAAAGATGTAACTAAGATTTTTGTATCAACATAATTTGAGTGTCCATGGAGTTTCTTGCCCGTTCTTCTCCATATGTACCTACTACACTTTGGAATGGGCAATTAGCTTCAAATTTCTGACTGACCGACTCCTTGACAATTCAAAGGTTCAAAGGTGCCTGTCAATGGTTTAATTGAAATAAATGCTTTGAGTTTGAGTTTGTAGGTACCCGCATAATATGTACAATAATAAAGGCCCATAAATCGTACCAATGTGATCCAAGGATAATCGAATAGTTTATTTCAATGCGATTTGTATCACCAGCAGCCAGCTGTGCTTTCCTTATTGGAAATAGATAGACATTATACATTCCATGCTGCGTGGGAATGGGTTCCTATGTATGTTACTATTTTAATACCAATCTCATTAAATTACGTTTTATCATGTCTTTAGGTCCAATGAGTAATCAAACAAATCATGAACATGATTAGAATTATAATTCATACTAGCTTCTGATCGCAACTTCATTCGCGTTTCTTGTTTTAACTGTTCTGTTACTTCGATTTCGCTTAGCGTTCTTTCAGACTAATTCTCTTTTTGCTCGGCTCCTAAGGGTCGTAGTATGATAAATAGCCTATAACCTTCCTCGAGAATTGGGCTATCAAATGCAAAAAGAATTTTGAAATCCGGCTGGGAGTTCTAGAGATTAGCGCATTCAAACAAACAAACTCTTCAGCTTTATTTAGAACTATAGATTGTACAGGTGCAATATTTAATTAGTGCAACATTACAATGATTAACTATGTGGTCATAATGGAACGTCGGTAATTATAAACTTCTGTTAAAGTACATGGCTGGCGTCCATTATAACAAGATTACTTGGTAAGGATAAAGTGTGAAAATTTAAACATAACCGTATTATGACTCAAAGAAAACACTCAAGAGTTCCTTGTATTTGCATGTATGTATGTCTGTGTTCTGACTGCACAATGATAACTAAGTTAAATATTTACATCCTAGGACTACGATTATTTGCAGTTGGTGTGCAGGACAGGTTAAGGTGACAATAACTATGGTGACAATACCTATTGCAACTAAGTTTTAATAGTTGCAATAGTTACCTACATCACAGTATAAATAAAAGAAGCAGTAGTATGTCTCGACAGTGACCTAGAAATAATTACCTACGACCGCTGGGTAGATAAACACGCACTAGGGTTGCCCACTGACTGTCTCTTGGGTGACGTAGGTATTTGATAATGCTATATTATCTATTATTATCTTATAATTAGTACTTATTTCTTTTTTTTCTATAAATTTTTCTTTCCTTTCTTTGTGTTTTTGTTTTTTTGTTAAAATGTATTAGGTAGGTACTGCAAATCTTGTAAGTTTTCATTTTTACCAGACTACGGCAAAGCCAAAGGAGGGTATGATTTTGACATGCTATGTATGTATGTACGTTCATCTGTTCCTTCATAACTCCTAAACTACTCGTAGTATTTTGAATATCGCACCTTCCGCGTCCATGCGTAACTGGCCACGCACTCGAGACTATTGTATACTGTGCACACTGAGATTTCGAAGCGCGCCGTTTCGGCCGTTTTCTATGAAGATAAACTACTGTAACTTTTTTATCTTACAGTGTCTATATGGTACAAAATCGCTTGGTAGCTTTTAATATTGACTTGCTTTGTGAGTGTGTGGTAATCACCCAGTGAAACTAAATGGCACAGAAAGAGGCTAAAATCTTAACGCTTATGAGTCTTATTATTCTTTCCTTGAATGACAGTAAGAGCCACGCATAAACTCAAGTTAAAAGAAAATTATATACGCAAGAGACAATCAAGCTACGTAACTAAAGAGACGTCATATTATATCCAAGCCGAAGTACACCTACGTCAGTTTTTACGTTACGTGACGTGACTCAAACACGACTATCGAAGACGCGTGAAATCGGTTACATGGCGGCAGCGTGGCTACCTTGAACGTAATTTACTGCACCGTAGAATAAACTAAGAATACTTCAAATACATGACAAAGCTGGCAGTATCATCTTTCAAGATTTATAATCTTAGAAAGGTGTTAAAATAGTTATTTGTGCAACAAGAGAGCAAAGTAGGTTTTTGCTGCGAGTGTTGATTTTGAATCCTGAGCGCAGCGAGGGATTCAAAGACACGAGATGCAAATAACTTTGGTCTCGTGTAACACACAACCTTTCACCTCAGCAGCGAGAACATTTACCTAAAGGTAAAAAAATACAACATGATAAAAATTAAACCACATGTACTTATAATTTTTTAAAACAATATCAAAAAATTAAAAGTTAAAATACCTTTAAAACCATAAGCCGACGTTCGCACGGACGTAAAAATATCGCGGCGATTTTCTTTCACGCATTGCGTGCACAGCGCGTTTTTTCGACGCGTTGGAATGCACTATGTTGGATTCTCAATGCTCGGCTCAACACCGAGAGTTGAAAATCCAGTGCACGATAAAATCCCGCCGCGATATTTTTACGTCCGTGCGAACGTCGGTTAACAGATGATTTACAAGTTTACGGTTATATGTGTATTGGAACGTTTTATTGTTTGTTTCTTTTGTAGGCCTACTAGATATAGAATTTGAAAATCGAACTTCGAATCGACTTGTTTCTACATATAACTCGTTTTTTATTGAAGTTAAAGTGACAGAACAAAGTGAAGTTCAAATCTTTCAAATTTTGTGAGTAGACCCAGCACTGTTCTCGGCATTTAAAAAAAAACCGGCTAAGTGCGTGTCGGACTACGCACAATGAAGGGTTCCGTAGTTAAAATTTCAATACGCCATAAAGGTTCATTTCTTGGAAAAGTGATTACGTCTCAGATATTACAACCAGACTGAAACTATCCCAAAAATAAACTTAACATTCTAGTTGAATAACATGTTCTCCCATACATTGATATACGTCACGGTCAATTCTCCAACTGCTAAAATTTTGTAATGGCAAAAACATTTTTTTTAAGTGATAAAACTACAAGTTAACAATTTTTGGACTTTTTCCTTTACCTTGCTTCTTGCCAAATTTCATGATTATAAGAATACGGGAAGCACCTATCCTATAGGTTTTGATTTATTTGCGAGTATCAAAATATGTCGCATAAATGGCCGTATTTTTTTATTGCGTTGACTTAGAAGCTCGGTTTTTTTAGAGCTCCAAGGGACCATAGACCTACGTTTATGATATTAATTTCAACTAGATACCTCCACGTGTTCCTGAGAAAAAGGGTCTTGACAGACCGACAGACAGACGGACAGACTAACAACGAAGTGATAATATAAGGGTTCCGTTTTTTTTTCCTTTTTAGGTACGAAACCCTAAAAATAATTAAAATGTTACTTTGTCTCACGCTCGCAGCAAAATCAAATTTTGCTCACTGTCTTTAAACAGCAAAACCTGCTTGTTTGAGGTGCTGAGGTGAAAAGGATGTTACTAGGAGGATGGGCAGTTTCCATATCGGTCATTAAAAGAACATACTGTTACCATTAACACTTAACAAATAGTTTTACCAAGCGTGGACGCATTCGTTAAGACTTAATTCTAAAATGCTATGAAAACAATGAAAAAAAAAATTGGGAACGGGGCAGTCTAATAAACAAGTAGTTACACAATTCCAGTAACTGGGAAAGGAAATATTAATTACTTGAAATAATAATGACGTTGATTAGCAGCCACTGTGTAAATTACATGAATCGCAGATGACGCAAGAGACGGAATTAAGTAATGAAAAGCGTTAACAGACCATTTACGTTACGACCCATAAAAAGAGCAAATTAGTTCTGAATTGTTTGTTTTGAGACACACGATATGTCGTTTGCTGTAATCCCCGGTCCAGTATCTAAGTAAATAATGGATAAAATTCAGTCTTCTCTACAAAATATTGTTGTATTATTATGATCCACAATGAACATTGAGACGATGCTACTAAGCCAATGAATGCGTACATTCCGAAACCGTCCTTCGGAGGATACTTATAGCTTTCGTGAAAAAAAATCTGCTGTTCAGTACATTTATGTTCGCATTACTCGTCAAAATGTAGGGAACAGCTGATTTTTTTTTCGCGATTTCAGGTTTGGTCCCATAGTAAAAGTTCTTCATAATGATGAGTACAATGACCCCTTAAGAGGTTGTGCGTTATTTATGTTACACTTTGTATACATAGCCTGCATCAACGAAGCCTAGCAAAGCCCCTATTTGTTCAAGTTCAATATCGATCAGCTCAATGAAAGTAGCCTAGTAGTAAGCCTTGCGTCTAAAGTTTTTTAATTATTCTTTTATCGACGTTTTCCTCAACTACGTAACGGACTTGCGTAGCCACCTACCTCGGTGCCTAGCTACAGACGAGAGGTTAACTGTCTTCAACAGACGTATTTAATTCGATTACATTGTAATTTATCTCTCTGGAAAAGAATATTTTGCTCATGGAAATTTTGAACATCTGAATCAGACAGATCCAATCAAAAATGTTTCGTCACGGGTTGGGTGGTGCGTAACGAAAGGACAAACATTACTATTAAAAGTACAGGTAAACACTTAATTTTACACATGTGCAGTAATTAGTTAAATAATACGCATTAGGTCATCAAAGAGTACTCGATTACGCGAAGTTAGCTTCTCAGAATTTAACAAACACCTTTAACGATGTTTTTTGACAATATATTTCATAATTATATCTTCATTATTTCGGAGCAAAAGGTTACATACGGATATTAATATGTATGCTAATGAGAGAGTAGATAAAAGTAAAGTGATCTGATTGCAAGCTCTAGGTATTATCCGGATATAGAATTATGATACGAGGTTTTTAAGACACTTGGGTCGAGTTTAGTGTAATGATTCGTGATCGGATAATCGGATGCATATTTACCTAAAGTTAAATTTTCGTTGAGAGATTATGGAAGCGGCTTCTTAATTTTTTTTTTCTTAATATAAATCCCGGGATTCCAGAAAATCCGAGAATGCACAACTAATCGGATATATGGTATGGAAACGACTTCTTAAAAATGTGGTATTATATATTTACAAAATACCGAGACACCGGGATCACACAACTATTCTTATGCTTGAAATTCATTTTTAACCCCCGATGCAAATATATGTGTATGTAGGGTGTAAGAGGAAGGGTAGCGCGTGTCGAATCTATAGTCAAAAAGTACTAAATTTATCAATTCCAGAATCGCGAAATTTTTACGATCGATACAAAAGTGCATTCCATATTAGCCAACACCTCAACTTTAGGTAAATATGCATCCGAATATCCGATCTCTGGTAATGATAAAGGAAAACTTTTAAGAAACCTTCAAGTCTTTTATGAAGGTTATAATAATAAGCGAGAGTGTAATAGTAGTTTATGAAACTGCATAATAAGGCCGAACAAACACAAAAACAAAGACATAGCCAAAACCATGACCATAGACGTAGCCATGGGGGATAAAAACAGAGCCGTAGGCGAGGTTTTGAATAGTATTGAGAAAAATTGTTATAATATGATCATATTATAAGATTTCGGTATTGTGTTTTTAGAGTATGTCAAAAAACTCATTTTGAAGTTTATAATTCGAATTTTACGATATGAGAGTAGATAAAGTGTATTGCACTGTAATAAGTCTCAAATGGCTGCTATAACCTGGTTTTGATAGGCAAAACAAATATTATTTCACCAACTAGACAAAAACGCAAGGAAACAATTTGTGATTGTTTTAAAATATGACATTATGATATGAATTTATCAAGTAGGTACGAACCCTGCTGGAGTAGCTAGACATAACAAGAACAGATTTAACTAGGCAACAAAAAACAGATGCACGCGAAATCGACATTTAAATAACGAGTCCGAATTGAGGAACATAAATCAGCTGCAAATAGTGAATAGGTGAATAACCTTGTCTTAAACAGTTTCTATTTGGATGGCCTTCGAAATTTCTATGAAAACATAAATTGTTAACTCATCAGCTTCATTACCAGTATCCACAGCATTTTTCATACCATTACAGGGCAAAGGCCGCCTCCCTTTTATTTACACGATTCTTCCAAGTTTCTTGTCAAACTTGTCAGTCATTCCGACAAGATTCACTGAGTCGTCAACTCATCTTGCCATTGCTATTACGCTCTTATCAAATAAAGAAACATAAAATATGAAACTCACCTCCCAAAATACTGTAAGTAGCTATAATGTGCCCCATACTGGCAGCAGGCGCGGTGAACAGCAAGCCCAGAGCACATATTGTTGAGCCGACGAAGCACACCTTCCGATACGAGAAGGTCTTAATCACAGGTCCCACGAAGAAACCGGAGAAGTTAACCACTGAATCTAATGTACTGGCGATGACTGAAGCACCTGTGGTGTGGACGCCAAGGTCATCCAGCAAGTCTTTGAACAGCAGACCAAATGACGGCTCTAGAGAACGCGTCGAAAACTGAAATTGATAATAGACAAGCTTTAGGTGAAGTTTACACTAGTAGTGCAATAAGAAAGCTGAACCTATCACTTAATTCACTGTTTTCATAATATTGACTGTGTCGTTGCCTAATAATGATTTACTTAGTGGAGTCTTGTTCTGCTGAGACAACCGGATGATAACGACGATTCAAGTAGCGGTTTCCAAATTGTATTGGAAGTCAAATCAATGAATCTCCATAATATGTTCTAGTCATTTTAGCCTATTTTTTTCTCAATAAGCAAACTCTTCTCATAACATAATTTAATTTATAAAAGCAAGTTATTCATGTGGCATTTTAGTTTATCATTCGGCTTTTTTCAATAATAGCAACATAAATATTTTGAACTAGCTGTGCCCGCGACTTTGTTCGCGTGGATGTCGTAAGATACACAATATACCAAAATAACAGCCACATTTTAATAAAACTCCCTCGTCCCCCAACCCGTCGCGTTGAATCGGCCACCCGCGCTATTACTTCGTTTTCGCTTACTGTTCTTTCTGACTTTTTTCTTTTTGCTCGGCTTCTAATGGTCGTAGCGTGACGTTAAATAGCTTATAACTATGCTCGAGAATTGGGCTACCAAATGCAAGAAAATTTTTCAAATCGACTTTTTGTTCATAATTTCATGGGTTTTAATTTTTTTGCGCGGAACCCTAATTATTTTTCTAAAATAAAAGTAGCCTAAGTTACCCGCCGTAACATCAGCTATCTACTAGCGGAAGTCCCGTTAAAATCGGTCCAGCCGTTTCGGAGATTAGCCAAAACAAACAGACAGACAGACAGACAGACATACATGTTAAAAATTGCTTTTTTGTTTTAAGTACAGCTTATACTTTCTTATGGATTTAGTAAAAAGTTGTTATTTTGACATTACAAACAGACACTTCAATTTTATTTATTTGTATAGATATATCCGCGACAAGAACGTGGCGTAAATGAATCACGTGTTAATAGTTCCAATTTATGTTCTAGTAAGTTCAAGGTCGTTTATGATGACAGAAACCCGTTCAAACAAATATGAATTTAATCCTCATGGAGATTATCTCATTCGCGTAGATCGTGCTTAACTATCCATGGAAAGGAAAATCAAGTAGCGAGCTATGTCCAAAAAGGACAATGGAAACGAAAGTTAGCTTCCTTTCTTGCATGAAAGCAAGAACGTACATTTTCGTAATTAATAAGACAAACCAGTCGCAATTTTCTTTTTTAGCCAATCTTAAAGATTTCTAACATTTATGTAAATAAATTTAAGAGTTGGCTAAAAAGAAAATTCTGAGCTTGTGCAATGCAGGAGAAACTAGCATAATGATTAATGAAGATAACCTGCCTCATGTAGGTACTTTATCTACAAGCAATTGAGATTGAATTCAAAACTATGTGTTTACTAGTCCCCTTTGAAAAAAGATAAACAGAAGATATCAATCTCCTTCCATAGTTCAATACAATCACTTGAAGTAGTAATTGTGTCAACGGTAAGAGAGCATGTGACTAGTTAAGCAATCATAATTATTGTGTCGAGAGTCGAGGCTTCGAGATCTCGTCACGTACGCACTGCACTGTACTGCCCTTCAATAAATATCTGATGGACTTATTTTTCAGACCGATAAAAGCATTGATAGTATAGCTAACTGATTTTTACATATGAAATGAATACACGAAGACGGATTAAATAATATTTCATCGCATTTTATGTTTTTATGTTGTTTCAACCACAACATTACGCATTTTAATTTATTCATAAATATATTAAAACTGTTTTTCTCCATCGGAGTATGCAGAGTACCATTTTGTTTCGACAATAGGTGCTTGAAGGTCTATGCAGCATTATAGCGTTAAGTTTCAAACTGACAATAGGCACATAATGCTTTAAATTTATATACCTATACAAATAAATAAAATGTATGTGTCTTATTTGTAATATCAAATTAACAACTATTTACTAAATGCATAAGAAAGAATATACGGTACTTTTAACAAAAAAGCATTATTTTTTAATTTCCGTCTGTCTGTCTGTTTATTCCGGCTAATCTCCGAAAGGCCTGGACCGATTTTGACGGGACTTTCACTAGCAGATAGCTGATGTTACGGGGAGTAACTTAGGCTACTTTTATTTTAGAAAAATAATTAGGGTTCCGCGCAAAAAAAGTAAAACCCATGAAATTGTGAACAAAAAGTCGGATTTGAAAAATTATTTTTGCATTTGGTAGCCCAATTCTCGAGGATAGCTAGAGGCTATTTAACATTACTCTACGACCGGCGACCCTTAAAAGCCGAGCAAAAAGAAAAAGTCAGAAAGAACACTAAGCGAAAACGAAGTAAGTAGTAGCGCAGGCGGGCGATTCAACGCGACGACGGGTCGGGGGACGAGGGAGTTTTATTAAAATGTGGCTGTTATTTTAGTATATTGTGATCTTACGACATCCACGTGAACGAAGTCGCGGGGCACAGCTATTATATTATTATTATTTATATTGATATAATTTCATTTTTAGTGTAGTTAAAAAGTACAACAGGAACTTGGGCTCCCGTTGTAGGTACTTTTAAGGAAACAAAACCATGCAAAGATACTTAATAAAATATCTTATTTAAAACCTCATTCTATCAGAAATTACTTGTGAAAGTGTTAATGTTGTTCAACAAAGACCGCTGGTTAAAAACGGACGTTCAAGGGCAAAATGTCCAATTCTCAAAATTTCCAACGGTGTCAAAATGTCCAATTCTCAAAATGTCCAATTCCCAAAATGTCCAATCTTTGACAATGTAGCAAATGTGTTCAAAGCGCTTTTTTATACTTTAGGTAGTTCATGACTTTGTCCT
This sequence comes from Fissipunctia ypsillon, assembly GCA_947568875.1. Lineage (NCBI taxonomy): Eukaryota > Metazoa > Arthropoda > Insecta > Lepidoptera > Noctuidae > Fissipunctia > Fissipunctia ypsillon. The sequence goes on from OX387651.1 coordinate 17,445,701, forward strand.
CTAAAGGGCGCCATATTAAATGTAATGTGACGTTACTTAGCCTATAACTAGCGGACGACCAAGACGCTTCCAATACATACACACCGGTCAAAATCATAACCCTCCTTTTTGATCGCCGTAGTCGGATAAAAAACACATCGCGATCGCGATCTATTGCTAATAACGCGATCTAATGCTAATAACGCCATCTATCGAGCTATTTTGTTGCTAAGTTTTCTGGTATTTCAATTACTTTGTAACTGTGTATTTTTAAATCTGTATTCAAATAAGTACTTGCGAAATTGAATTATGGACATTAATTTTATCTATACAAATAAATAAAATAGAAGTGTCTGTTTATAATGTCAAAATATCAACTTTTTACTAAATGCATATGAACGTATAGACGGTACTTATAACAAAAAAGCAATTTAAAAAAATTTTGTCTGTCTGTCTGTCAAACAGACAGACAAAAGTTCCAGCTACTCTCCGACATGGCTGGACCGATTTTGACGGGACTTTCACTGGCAGATAGCTTATGTTACGGCGGGTAACTTAGGCTACTTTTTTTTTATTGTTAGGGTTCCGCGCAAAAAAAAATATATAACCCATGAAATTATTAACAAAAAGTCGGATTTGAAAAATTCTTTTTGCATTTGGTAGCCCAATTCTCGAGGATAGTTATAGGCTATTTAATATCACGCTACGACCCTTAGGCACCGAGCAAAAAGAAAAAAGTCAGAAAGAACACTAAGCGATAACGAACTAATAGCGCGGGCGGGCGATTCACCGCGACGGGTCGGGGGACGAGGGAGTTTTATTGAAATGTGGCTGTTATTTTGTATATTGTTGTATCTTACGACTTCCACGCGAACGAAGACAAGTCGTGGGGCACAGCTAGTTAGTTAATGTAAATAATATTCATAAACTGAACGCATCCTGAGATAAAAGTATAAGTTGCTTTGATGTGGGTATGTTTGAAATTTTTTTACGCCGTACGTCTATTTTTATTAAATGTAAGGAAATGAATTGATGTAGTACCTACCTACGTGTAACCTGTAGACACAATATTTTATTTGTGGTTTTTGTGTTTGTGTTTTTCAAATTCGTATATTTTCGAAATCTAGAATGACTGAAGAGTTTGAGCTCGTTTGTATCCAGAAGGATAAGCTTACTTTGATTAGTAATGGGTTCCAATTTTACAAAAACGTGACTAATAAAAATGGAAGCACTTTATGGCGTTGTACTAATAGACGTATATGTACTGCATCAGTCACAATAAATAAATTAAGGGAAAAACGTATTGACAGAATCGACGCACACTTGCAAACTACATTCTCAAATATTGGACATTTTGGGAATTAGACATTTTGACAATTGGACACTTTGACAATTGGACATTTTGGGATGTGGACATTTCGACACCATTGGACATTTTAAGAATTGGACATTTTGCCCCTGAACGAAAACGGAGCGACTAAATACATAATTAACCGCAGAAGATAGGGACAATATTTTAATTATTAATTGCTATAAGGCATACGAATTATTAAAGGCAAATAAATGTTGCTAAATAACACCAGACACAAACATTTAAGGACGCAATACCGGTCATTGACCTTTGGAATTAGTTTGATTGTACAGACAATATGCAGAACTAAATTCAGCTGTTGAAATTATATGTATATTTTCCGAGGACTTTTATCTGTAACGTAGTTAGCAGTTATTTTAATGCACAATACCCATACCTACCCACCACTTTATCAGAATATTGCCTATGTGCATTGCACCAGAGCATAACGTTGATGCATGGATATCCCCACATTTTCCCTTTCTGATTGAGTGAGGCTATTCATTATTGTTATCTTTATTTGCTTAAAAACGAAATTGTAAGCACAGGTAAACTTATTGTTAAATGATATAACAATCGTACACCCACATAGTTATAGAAAGCTGGATTCGTACTATGTAGAGCCTTGGTAATGAATCATTCGTATTATTATTGTGTAGACACTCAGACACTCACATTAACTAAACTGACTCCTAAGCAGACCATCCACGCCCACCCTCCATCAGGAGCTACCTTCCTTGTCGCCGGTGGTTTCTTCGGCTCTAGGCCTTTGCTCTTCTCCACAGTCATTTTCAGCCTTTGTCACCTCGCCTGAAACAAACAGAAGCTATCAGATAGAGATATCAAACCTACATATCAAATCTAGATCGAATTAACATAATTGTTGTTGTCGAAATAAGTAGCATGTTGCAATGATAAGCTCTGTAAAACGTTTTGTTTCGATCCGATAAACTTGTACGAAATGATTCCCAAATTATGTAGATATTTAATGCAGTGATTGAACATTAAGTTCCGTATTACAGAACGTCGCTCAATAATCAAGCATTACTTAAAACTAGTTTCAACCAATCAAAAGGCCTGAATCTAGTTTTAAGTAATGCTAGAGTATTGAATGACGTTCTGTAATACGGGCCTAAGAGCGTTTACGACGTAAGTACACCTACGGCATTTCAAACAAACTTTCAAGTCCTTGTTTTTCGAAATGAATGAACCGATTTTAATGAAACCTCATACACATAAGCAGAATACATAGGTCTTACAAATGTCTTATTCAAAAAAAGATAATTGGAAATCTCCGTTTCTATGGAAAATGTAAAATCGGTCGAATGTAGCTGTATCACTAATTTTCGAAAATGTCCTTAACTAACTTTTTAGACCTATGTATCCTGCCTAAAGTTTCATTAAAATCGGTTCATTCATGTCGAGAAACAAAGATTTGAATGTTTGTATGAAATACCTTATGTCGTAAACGCTCTTAATTAGCTAATTCATAATAAAAAGCTTAGATACTTAGGTATGCCACACTCGCAATACTTGTAGTAAACCAATATATTCAGCCCAATTCTACCTATAATCATCATACAGTATGTATCATGTTCGATTAAACGCCTATTCTATCACAATCATGAAGTGTCGATATTTAGACTCATCGCGGCATGACGAGTTATCAGTACAGCGTTACGATAGCATATGTTTTGATTTGATTGCCGGCCGGCCGCCACCGCCGCAACTCGGCAACGAAACAGTAAACATTAAATATAAGTTAGGCTTCATAAGAAAAATAACCACGATGGTAGCACGTGCTTACTGCGACCCACTCGGTCACCGCGTGCAACGCCCTGGGCTGCCACACACGGACTTCATGTTACGAGAGAGACAAAATGTACAACGATTACTCATTACATACTACTAATAACAATTCATATTATGTTTGTTTGTATGGTTAATATCACAGTGTGGTTAGTATTCACGTCCATTTATAGAATATGTAAAACTGTCGGCTACTGAGTTCAAAACATTGCCAGGATTATTAGTTTCCAATATTTTTGATATTGTGCAGAAAGATTACCATTCTACTTTCAAGACGAAAACCATTTTACTAACATAGGTAAGTATAAGTATGTTTTACTAACAAAGTATGGAATGTAGGGTGTTTCTAAAATTAAATGATTAATTATAATAATTAATGACTGCCTCGTTGGTCTAGTGGTCGCAAGCGCTACTGCTGAGCATGAGGTCCTGGGTTCGATTCCCAGGTCGGGCAAAGTGATATTGGGTTTTTCTATTTGGAATTTCTCAATAGCAGCCCGGAGTCTGGATTTGTACCCAGTAGATGGCAATAGGCTCGCCCCCTATTACATGGGACTTAAACATAACTGGCGAAATGTGGGTGTACTATAGGTACACGTCTGCCTAACCCTTCGGGGAAACAAGGCGTGATGTTATGTTTATGTTATGTAATGGCACCTCCGTTGGCTTCAACCTACTCCAGGTATTTATAAAAATAGAGCGAAACTATTCGAGTTAGGTATATGGTTTGAAAAAAATACAGGTTTGATGCTCATATCCTAGAGTATGTCTAAAATTATTCAACATTATTTTAAAAGATTTGTGTTTTTGCTAAATCTAAATCGATTCAATTAAAAAATCCAATAATAAAGTAAAAACCACTTGGAAAATTATTAACAATGAAACGGGAAGTCGGTTAAACAAGAAAAACAACTTGAGATTATGGTCGACCACAAATTAGTTATACAGCAGCTGACGTAGCTGAGGCATTTAATGAGTTTTTTGCTAACGTATTTACAACTACGACTCACTCCTTAAATTCGTCCCCGTCGAAAGCTGAAAACCTTTTGTACAGCAGTGTGCCTAAAAATGTAGTCGCTTATTTAGCTTCAAACATGTAGCCTCGTGATGTAGTTAATATTTTTAACATACTTAAGTCTAAAACCACTGGTGATTACTGGGGCATTTCCATTAAACTTTTAACCCTTTAACCGCCTACGACGGATTAATCCGACAAATATGTTCGTGTCCATTTCGCCAGGGTCGTATATTTTAACCTTTTAACCGCCCGACTTCATATCAGTTGTCGTGCCCCCAGCGCCGGGCAACTTGAATCATTACGATATTTGGTCGTAAATATACGACCCTGGCGAAATGGACACGAAAATATTTGTCGGATTAATCCGTCGTAGGCGGTTAAAGGGTTAACTAATATAATAGACACCGTAGCCCCCTTTCTAGATGTTACTTTTAATAAATGTGTAGATTTAGGAACTTTTCCGGACAGTCATACCTTTATTTATATAAGGTAATAAAAATAACGTTGGCAATTCAGGCCTATTTCTATCTTGCCAGCATTAAGTAAAATATTTGATAATTTAATATTCAAGCAGTTCCTAAAACATTTTAATTTAAATAGTTCCTTCATGATGAACAACATGGCTTTATAAAAAGTCGTTCGACTACAGATGCGGGTGTTGCTCTGCTGAAACACATATTTAACGAATGGGAGAACTCACAAAATACTATTGGATTTTTCTGTGATCTCTACAAAGCCTTTGATTGCGTGCATCATGATCATGACACTCTTTTGCGTAAACTACGTCATTACGTTTTGTTCAAAACAAAGCTCTCAACGTAATACATTTAATTTACATAATAGGCTCTATGTGTAGATGTTAATGGTGTGAAATCTTGCGGGCTACCAATTCAGTTAACCTTGAGGTAAAAGAATATGGACCCAGTATTGACCCTCAAGGCTCAATACTGGGTCCATTCTTATTCTTAGTGCATATCAATGACTGGGTATCTGTGACGATGTACTGTTTGCAGATGATACCTCTTTATCTTTAAAGTAGACAGGAATCGACAAGATTTTGACGACGTAAACAGTGCACTGTCACTGGTTACGATTTGGTTTACGACAAATAACTTAGTTTTCAATGTCAAGAAAACGAAATGTATAAAGTTCACCTTACCGAATGTTAGAAATCTAGGACCCAACATCGTCTTAGATAAAGAAGTGCTTGAAACTGTAGACTCGGCAGTTTTTCTGGGCATAACAGTAGATGCCAAACTTCAGTGGTGGGGATCGATTGAGGTAATATGTATAGTACATATTACCTCAATGTGGGGATCATATAACATTAAGCCTAGCGATATTAAAACAATACGTTGATACAGCTCGGTTAGTCTATTTTAGTTATTTTCATAGCGTTATGTCCTACGGTATTCTGCTGTGGAGCAATGCCGCTGATATTCAAAATTTATTTGTTCTTCACTAACGAGCTGTTCGAGCAACTTACCAGCTAGGTGCTAGAGTTTCTATGAGAGAATTTTTTAAAGATATTGGTATTCTCACGGTAGCATCATAATTCGTTTTCGCCAACATCTTTATATTTTAGCCTTTTACACTTATACACTAAAAACCGAGCTATTCTCAATATTAAAACTAGAAATAAGGACCAACTACGTGCTCCCTTTCACTGGCTTCATAAGGTTCATCATAACTCATTTGTTGGGCTTAGTATAACAAGCTATCCTCTTTTCTGCTAGATTTGCCTTATAATTTGCCTTCGTTTAAAGCTAAATTACAATCTAAGCTTTGTTCAAAGGCAACGACTACTTAAACGATATGAATAGTTGGTCGCTGTGATTAACTCAAGATAATGTTTAAGTTCTTTTTCCAGAATTAGCTTACCTACTCACAGGTTATATGAGTTCATATAATTGTTTATTTTATTTGACTGTATAAGTAAATTTATTTTTTATTTTATTTTCATTTATTACAACATAATCTATAAATTACAATGTTTTTTTTTAGTTGTATTGCAAATATGTGGTTAGCTACCGACATCGCCAATTGATCATATTATTGCAATGGTTGATCTTTGCGTTATGCTCGTGAACGGGTGCTGTTTGTGGTGACTGATCGTTGCGGACCATAGTTTTGTTATTGTTATTATTAATTAACTGTTTATTTATTTGACTTCAATGCTTCAAATGGTTTGGAGTTACAGCTATATCTATAAATGTATATAGCTGTAACTGGAAGTCACAAATGAGTAAGTATATGTAAGCGGGCACGCCCTTTATGCCTGCAGGCTTGTACTTATGTAGGTATTAAGTTCTGTTTACGATTTTATTATTATTTATTTCTGCTGCAGTATAGTTTTCATGTTTTTGTTAGTAGGTATATCGGCGTGTGCTAGCTGGCATATGGCAAATAATTTAATTTACTGTTTTGTGTTTCGTAATGTTCATTCATTACTTACTATTTTATAATATAAAGCTCTTCTAACTGAACAGACAGCTGTGCTGGTGGGGAGTTTATTGCTCCACTTTTTCATTTCAGCTAAAACACTAAGAAGTGGTGAAGGGCGGGTGGGAGTCGTGAGGGTATTAAGTTTGACGTCCAAAAAGTGGTTATTCTCAGTCTGGTTTGAATAAATGGCTTTCGATTTTGATTTCCTCTTATAATCGTCCAAGAAGGTCCTTGAAAATTTTGATTGAGATGAAGAACACGATACTATTAAAAAAACATTACATTCCATTGAATTAAGTTCTTGTGTGCATTGCGTGCATTATTGATGAAGCAAAGCGAGTCAGGCCTTGAGGTTAACAAAACAAAATTTCAAATCAAACACCAAATTCGATTCCGAATTTCACCTAACCTCGTGGGTATTATACACACGGAATGCCAAATTAAGGCAGACGACCATGAGCGACAAACTGACAATACGTGCTCCATAACTTAGTGCAACGACTGTTCATTTTAGAACACCAATAGTGACTGAAAATTAAACAATAACGTGGATAAGTACATTATTCTTCTTAGTGCTTTCGCTGTAAAAAACAAAGTGATATGATAAGTGAGTGATGTAATTGGATACATTGCTTTAATTACACATCGTTATATGGGTTTTATTAGCTTTTTTTACTTACAGCACTCGCAACAGTGCAGCAGTGCTATTTCGTTCACTATTCAGCTTAGTTTGCCATTGTTTTGAAAATTAGCAGAGCAACCTGCATCTGTAATCTGTAGCTGTAAAGGTACATAGGCAGAAACGAGTTCTTCAAATAGCTTAACATGTTTTCTGAGATAAACGTACATTTCTGAGAGTAGGCACACACAGTATATCTATATGCACTCTCGAGGGTAATTGCGGAACACACTAACAGTAGTAATGGCTTTCATTTTGACAGTTCAACAACATTCAGGACGTTAGCACACCTCCGCCTCGAAACCATAGCAACGAAAAGTCAAATCCAAATCGTTTATTTTAAATAGGCACTTTTGAACGCCAAAGATTAAGAAGTAAAAACTTTTTGGAAAAAAAAAACAACCGGCTTCAAAAAAAAACACTACAAAGTGAAAAATAACTTTAATTTCGGAAGTCGGTGTCTTTGGATCTGTATTTTAGGTTTTGCCACCGACTTCCGAAATTAAAGTTATTTTTCACTTCGTAGTTTCTTTTTTTTGGAAGTCGGTTATTTTTTTTTTGCAAAATTTTTTTCATTTTCACTTTTTAGTGGGTCGGTTTGTAATTTAAGTTAATAGCTAGTTAGTAGCCTAATGACAACTGCCCATCACCTTTTACAAAACGTTGTTTTTCCCGATGCAGGGACGTTAGTTGTTGATGGGTTCTCCTGGTACTTGACCATCAGCTCCACTTCACCATATGCATTGTGACGAGCTTATATTGCTTAGCAATCATTTTAAGTAATCGAATCTTAATCCGTGAAATACGTATTATTGAATTGTTCCGGTGACCATCTCACCATCTGTGGTCTTCGTCATCAGTTCCACTTCACCAAATGGTGCTTTCCGAGAGCAAATGCACAAGTTACTATAAAAAATACTCAAATCGCTACAGGTGTGCCTACAATATTTGAAGAATTCCCTCGTTTTCTCCAGGATCCCTTCATCAGATCCTGACCTGATGACAATGGGACCACCGGGAAAGTATAACCCTTTCAAACAAAACAAGAATTTTCCAAATCGATCCAGCCATCTTCGAGTAAAAAAAAATGATATATATACTTCTTCTTTTTTGAAGTCGGTTAAAAATAGAATTGATTCTAGTGCCCCTTCCCAAAGGTAGTTTCGTATAGAGAAGAATGGGCAAGAAACTAGTACTAACTCTTTTAAAATGTTTTACAATATTTTTGAGTAACCGCAGGAGTTCAGTTCAACTGACTTGCATGATGTTCCGCTACTCATATCGCTATTCGAGTAGCGGAACATCATGCGGTTTCTCGGCGGAGGTGTGCTAAGCTCTCATTGCATCATTTACGTTGTTGAGTAGATAAAATATAAAGCAATGGATTAGCAATATCCTCCAAAATCATCGATTGTGATTGAAAGTGCATTTTTATGTTTATAAGCCCTAAACATCAAAATACTGATAAGTCAGAAAAAAAGTTTTAATGGAGTTTGAAGCTGACATACTGGCCATCATTTCGGTATCACCATTGTTCCAAATTTTAATTCACGAATTTGTAAAAGAGAAGAAAATCGGAGTTTGGTCGCTCTTAAAGAATCAATAGAACATCTTTAACCCTTTAATTCGTAACGTTAGCTATACTTAACCTTGACAATTCTAAAAATTCACTGACAATATTATTGGTTCATTTTACGATTTTTTTCAATTAGTAAGTACAGGACATCACTATGCGTCCTTAGAAAAATAAAATACGTCATGTAAATGTCAATTTTGACAGCATTGTGAAAAATGGCGTTTCGATCGCGAGCTGCTCCCGCGCAAAAGGTAAGAAATATTATTTTTTTCAATCAAATTTCGTATTTCATGTAAAAATAACATATTATTTATGTTTTTACGATTGCATTCTACAACATTACAAAAGCTTTCTTAAAAATATTGCATGAGAGTATGCGCTATAACATGTTAAAGTTGAATGTTAGCTATGGTTAACATTGCGATGATACCAGTGATTACCATAAAGACAAGAGTGTAAGAAATAGCTAACATTGCGAAATGATGGAGGATGTACCTACTTCATTGCTTTGATTGGTATTGGGGGTATTTGTATGCTCAATTTTGCTTTATTTATTTTAGGGTAACCTGCGATTAGAGCGTGTGAGGAAAATACTAGCACTTGTCCCACCACAAGATGCTTCTTCCAGCGATAGTAGCGATAATGACAATGAGATCAATGTACTAACTGATGATACTGAATACAGTTCCGAACCCCACTCATTAGATTCTTCGTTTGAGCGACTTAATATTTTGGAGAATGATGAGTTTTTGCCGGAAGATGTAATACCATCTACACCCGTTATAAGTGAAGTACTCGCCACACACAACCCACCACAACATTTGCCTGCACTACAATCCATTTCTTCAGTGTTATCCATGTCGCCAAGCCCTGTTGTTTCTACAATAATCAAAGAAACGCGTTCAAAAAAAAAGACAGCAACTAATTTGCCTCATTTACTTACAAAAAAAAAGAAAGCATATACAAGAAAGCCGCTTGAATTTAAATGGGAAGGTGGTAAATTTAAACATGGTGCAATCTTGGAAGAAATAACCTTCACTCAATTTGGTTCGGAATCTAAGTCTCCGTCAGATTATTTTGCGGTTTTTTTTAGTGAAGATGTAATCAGCATAATTATTGAAAATACAAATTTATACGCAGTGCAACGAAATCTCAAGTCTGTAAATCTCACTCATGACGAGTTGCTAGATTTTATTGCAATCAATTTGTTAATGGGTGTTGTTAAGATGCCGTCCTATCGCGACTACTGGAAGAAGGACCTTAGATATAATCTTGTTGCCGATGTTATGAGCCTTAAGCGTTATGAACAAATTCGCCAGTTTTTGCATTTCGTTGATAACTCTCAACAAAATGGAGATCGTTATTTCAAAGTCCGACCGATTTTAGAAGCGGTACGTAGAAACTGCCTTGAAATAGAAGAGGAACATCGATATAGTATCGACGAAATGATGGTGCCCTACAAGGGTACAAGAGCTGGTAACAGGCGCCAATATTTGGCAAAGAAACCAAAGAAGTGGGGCTTTAAAATGTTTGTCAGGGCTGGGGTATCTGGCTGTGTCTACGATTTTGTTCCTTATGCAGGAGAAGATACATTCAGATATCATTCCTTCTCGGAATATGAGAACTCTTTAGGAGTTGGTGCCAAAGTTGTAATAGCTCTCTGCCAGAGTATTAAACATAAACCGGCGATTGTGTATTTCGACAACTTCTTTTCATCTCTCGAACTGATTCATCTGTTACGTAGTGAGTACGGTATCTTTTCCTTGGGCACAATCAGAGCAAATCGTTTAAGAGGGTGTCAGGAAAAACTGCCTAGCGATAAAGACTTATTAAAAAAAGGTAGAGGTTCCAGTAAACAAGTGGTTTGCAACAAAAATAAATTAAGTGTCGTAAAATGGCATGATAACAAATCTGTTATATTAGCAAGCTCTTATGTGGATTCGTTTCCAATGGAGATTATAAGGCGATTTTCTAAAGAAACTAAGTCCAAGATTGATATACCATGCCCTCAAATAGTGAAACATTATAACTCCCATATGGGAGGTGTGGATTTGTGTGACATGCTAATCTCCCTTTACCGCACTAATTATAAAACAAAAAGGTGGTATATGGCGTTGTTCTCTCAACTCTTAGATATTTGCGTAAATAATGCATGGATCATGTATAGAAAAGATTGTGCACGGTATAATAAAGTTCCTAACTCACTAAAAATATTTAGAATTATGATTTACTACGAACTTCTCTCGAAACAACGAACGCCTGCTGGTACAAGTACTTCTTTAGAAAAAACTCAACAGGTTAAATTTGAAAAAATTCAAAAACCTTCTGGGCCAAGGCCTACTGATGCTATCCGCTGTGACAATATAGGTCATATGCCTGACTACACAACAGCACCGGGTAGGTGTAAGTTTTGTAAGAAAGGGATGACTAACGTTATCTGTTGCAAGTGTAACTTAAGATTATGTTTTGTAAAAAAACGTAATTGTTTTAAACAATTTCACGATCATTAATCGTTTTTATGTAATTTCATTAAATATGTTTTTATTTTAATAAATAATATTAAAAGTAAACAGCATTAAGATTTATTTTTAATTCCCTGAACATTACGCAATGTTAAAAATACATAACATGTTATTTGTACACTTGAACACTGTCTGTTTCGCAATGTTACGTATTTTTAACATACTATTCCTAAAAATCTGGGTATTACAGATTTTTTTTTCTATTTTTTTTAAGTAAACAACAATATTATTAGACAGAATTATATAAAAAAATAGAACATTTTTATCACAACTTTTTCTGCGAAGTAGAGGGTTAAAGTAAATAGTTATTTAATTAGCTACTCGTAAACCTCTCGTGTTTGGGCTCACATGATTCGGTTTGATGAGTCCAATAGATTGGGCTAGGTAACAAGGGTCTGATGATGGAGCCAGGAGGTGGATAGTGGAATTCTTAAATGACTACTAGTAAACCCCTCGAGTTTGGGCGCATATAATTTGTTTTGATCAATCCAATATATTGCACTTGGTGTTGAGGGTCTGGTGATGGATCCAGGAGGTGCAAGTGGAACTCTTCAGTAGCTACTAGTAAACCACTCGCGTTTGAGCTCATATGATTTGTTTTGACGAGTCCAATAGATTGGGCTTGGTAACGAGGGTCTGATGACGGAGCCAGTAGGTGGATAGTGGAATTCTTCAGTAGCTACTAGTAAAACCCTCGAGTTTGGGCTCATAAGATTCGTTTTGACGAGTCCAATATATTGCACTTGGTGTCGAGGGTCTGTAGATGGAGCCAAGAGGTAGATAGTGGAACTCTTCAGTGACTATTAGTAAACCCTTCTAAATAGTTTCAGATCTTATAATTCATTTTGTATCCAATAAATTGAACTTGGTGTTGAGAGTCTGGATGATGGAGCCAGGAGGTGGGTAGCGGAACTCTTTAGTGGCTACTATTAAACCGGTCGTCATAACTTCGTTGACTTTAGAGTTATTAACTAAATGAAGAATATACTAGACTGAAAAGTACAAAATAAAAATGGTAGAGCGGACAGATTTGACCTTAAGCCTTGTCTCCCAGTGGGGTGATGATAATCTAGTCTCGTTTAACGCCACCAAAACATAGGAATGTCTTTTTACCGCTAAAAGGAGTCGTTTCGACAAACTCCTACTTTTCGGGTTACATCTGTTCCTGTAACTGATCGGCTCGAGTTCCTAGGCATGGAGTTGACATCATGTCTCAACTTCGGTGCCACCATCGAGTACAAAGCCCAAACTGCGGCCAAGAAACTGGGCATCCTAAATAAGGTGAAGCGATACTTTACGCCTAGACAGCTTTTAGCCCAAAGTACAAAGCCCAAGTCCGACCCTGCATGGAGTATTGCAGCCACCTTTGGGATGGCTCAGCTAAACACCAACTTGCCGCGCTTGACTCGGTGGAACGCAGAGCTAAGAGGCTCGTTGGCGACGTAAAACTGATGGATGCCAAGCTTCACAGCTTGGCTCATCGCCGCAAAATTGTCTGCTTGTCGGTCTTCTACAGATTGTACTTCGGTGAGTGTGCTCAAGAACTGCACCACCTCATTCTACCGGCCCCCTTCTGGGGGCCGGTAGAATGAGGTCGTGTCGTGTAGAAGTCCGACGGTAGAAACCGTCGGACTTCTAGACGCACTGCAAGTTACCATCCCTGCCACAATGTTCTTATTTTTTTAAAGCAATACGAGTGTTTTTGAAGGTGTCTCTAGTTGTATATAATGTAGAATCTCTTTCATTTGTACAGTACAATATAGCATACATCATTTAAATATTATCACATGTTGACATAATAATGGACAATATATTACAATATGAACAGTTATTATTACATTACTTAATGAATGAATAGATCATTTCAAGAATTCCGATGCATGTCATCTCTCTACTGTATGTAAAAAGAAATTCATAAAGCAATGGAATTCAGGACAATATCTCTGGGATCAAATTAAGTAAACATAAATGCTAATGCCAAAACACAAAGCGATGACGATATATTTGATATTATACTTATTATTAGCTCAGACAAGAGACGCCCAGATCAAACACACAATCTCCATATAAGCAATTGAATGGAGAGCAAATAATGGTTAAGTATATTGGACCTTGTACCTTGGCATAATACATATTTTAGCATGCAAAGTTACGTAACGATCGTATAGGAACAAAAAACTGCCCATACAACTTAAGGCAGGCCGATAACCCAGTGTTGGCAAAACTAACAAAAAAAACTAAAGATTGCGTGCTTGTAAACTGTTATTCATGATAGCTATCCTGAATCTTTAGTGCGAATGTTTTACTGTAATAACTAAGAACGTTTATAAGGTAGTTATCAATAACATATTTTAATTCTTAGCAAATTAAAAACTTATGAAGTCTTTTCAAATGATTCTGGGAACTTGGATGTTAACTTTGAATTTAACCTACAGTTAAAGATAGCGAGAGGCGTAAGCCACAAAAACACTGGAATATGACGATGACAGAATATAACCTAATTTCTGCTGTACGTCCTGATTACTGTAGCGTATCGGCTAAGTAAAGGGTGTCTCAGTAAGAGTGCACTTTTTAAAATTTGCAACTCTGAAATTTGACAGCTGTCACCTCTGTTTATTCCGATTATTAAAAATGGAGCGCTTTTCGAAAGAACAACGCGTTACAATTGTGAAAACTCATTACAACGGTGAACGGCATTCATTACAGGAATATGATAACGGACTTCTTGTGGCCTCAACTGGACGGCATGAATCTGGACAACATGTGGTTTCAGCAGGACGGCGCAACCTGCCACACCGCGCATGAAACAATCGACTTATTGCAGCAACGATTTCCAGAACACATTATCTCACGAAATTCTGATGTCAACTGGCCACCAAGATCGTGCGATTTCACGCCGTGCGATTTTTTTCTTTGGGGTTTTGTGAAATCTCGGGTTTATGCAAATAAACCCGAAACAATTCCTGAGCTCAAATCGGAAATCCAACGCGTCATCGGTGAGATACAGCCACATCTCTGTGCAAAAGTCATGGAAAATTTCATGAAAAGAGTAATGGCCTGTCATCGGAGCCGTGGGGGTCATTTGCCGGATATTTTATTCCATACTTAATCGGAACATGTCTTCTTTACAATACAATAAAAATATCATGTCATAAAATACTTGTTTTTATTTTAAAATGAAAAAGTGCACTCTTACTGAGACACCCTTTATAAGATACATAGCCAAAGTAATCATAGAAATACAACTCATGCGAAATTCAAATTTTCTTACGTTTTTTGCAATTTGCAGGTCAGTATTAGGTTGTATGTTGACTAAAATATGATTCGCAACCGTAACAAATATATATTTAGAGAATTATGATCATTAAAGTCATCAATACAACTCTCTAAGACCAAGTAATCCTAGGAATAACTGTATTTCATGAAACCATGGCATTTAAGGATTATTTCTCTTTAAAGTGAGAGTGAACAGGCTTCTTCTAGGTAAGCTCGCTCCATCGTCGACTTTGTCTCTGTCATCTCTGACCTAGACTAGAGTCAAGAGCAAACCTACCTCAAATAAAAAAATTTAAAAAATACAATCTTAAGGAGTTGTATTACTGATTCTAACGATTATAATTCTGTAGAAACATATTTGTTACGGTCGCGAATCATACTTTAATCTACATAACCTAGACACTAACATAACTTAGACACTGAGCTGCAAATTGCAAAAATCGTAAGAAAATTGGAATTTCGCTGGCTGCCTTAGCGCTTCCCCCTTAATCACTCTCACAAATGTCGGTCAATTGGCTACTTACCGCGGCGTCCTATCTTCAGGACAATACTCAAGTATTTTATCAACCACGATAAGAGTCATGATTTTTATTTTAAAAGGAAAAATCATGTGAACTTATCTTTACTGTTCGCTTTAATTTGCTGGATAAGGATTTGTAGTACACTTGGCCTACTTCAGTATTAGATGATGTTCATGATAATAATCCTATAAAAATCTGCTATGTTTATAGACTCGAATTATAAGTATTATCTGTACTTAGTACGGTATTAATTGGAATAAAGATCTTCCTCACTTTAGATTTATGTTTAGTTCAAAAGGAGTTTTTAAGAGATTTAACCGAAACAGCCCTTCTCTTAAGTTGTTATCATCTACTGATCTAACTAACCAAATGCTTTTGGATATCAGTATTATAAACTGATATCAGTATTATAAACTGACTTTCGCGACCCCATAAGATTAGACTAGATATCAAGCAGAAGATATAAGGACCATTTCGGACATACATGTGACAGCATGTAACTGAAGCAGTTTAATTGAAATAATATTATTTTAACCAAAGCTCATGCTTGTGTGCCCTTGTGCTTCAGGGACAGTTGGCCATACTATTCCAGAAAAATCCTAAGTCACCATTGACTCTACAAGAAGACCAGAACTTCTCGGCTTTTACGCCTGTAGTTTAACTTGATTATGTCCATGATAAAAGATCGTGGAGTCGATAGATTCTTAGGAACAAGAATATGAATCAATACTTGGCTATAGCAGTTAACATACAGAGACGAAACAGGGTAACATACAGCAGCAACAGGGTAACATACAGAGACGAAACTTAGCGTAAACTTACGCTTTGATATGTCAAAATCAGTACATTTCGGCGTGATTTGGTCAGATAGAAGCGCAAATGCACGCCATGTTTCGTCTTTGTACCTTACCCATAGAGCGTTTGCTATGAGGCACAATGCACATAATAGGTACTAATGACTAATTCGCACAACGTCTTGGACCAAAATAGATCTGCTTTTGATTTTCTTTGCATTATATAAAACTGATAATTGCCATAATTTGTTTATTATGTTTGAACTATTCAAGTCGGATAAAAAGGAATGAGTAAATATTTAGGTACATAATGTAATTAAAACGAACTAACTGCTGTGAGTAAAAACGGTTATTTTTAATCAAAGATGCTTTGTTTTTTTTAGATTATTTTTAGCTAAGATCGCCCCGGCTACTAATTTCATTGTGGAGTCAAACGCTTCTTTCTAATCTTTTGATTATGTACTCAGTAGTAAAACAATTTTCATTATTTGCAGACTGTAGTATATCATTCTCTTAGTAACCGTATCTACAATCGGGTAATGGAATGGTGAGTTGCTTCGGCGTGAAACTAAATACTTAACATTAATAACGACCTCATTAATTAGTTTTGATAACCTAGATAACACTTCTAAGTACGCACCTAGGTGTTTGTTGGTATGTCCCCTCAGTAATATGAGGAGTCTGCAAGGGGGAAGGAGAACTTTGAGTACCTATGACAGTATAAAACGGGCGCTTCATGTTGAGTATTTCTTTTCTTTCTAGGGTTCACTTTGACGACGGCGACGTATCTACATCATCCTAGTTATGCAGTACGTCGTCAAATAATGTGCTAATGGCGCTACTGAATAATACAGCAGCATTTTTTGATTATCATTAACTTTTTGTAATTATCATCATTTAAATCTTCAAAACTAGCTTAGCTCGTGATTTGTTGGCTGTAGTCAAGGATCTAGTTTCAAATAATCTTGAATATCCTTACATAAATTAGCAAGTTCACGATAATCATAGGTAGGTAGGTACTCAACTCATATGTCAAACACCGGAAAAATATACAATCGGACTATTGAGGACATTAACGCAGCGTACGTAGTCAATCTAGGACTCACAGTTTCTAGTAACTTTCTCGTAATGTCGCATCAGCACAGATGGATTGACTGCATACGGTCGCACACTTGGGGATTTCTTTCGGAACCGTTACCTTGCTAAAAGACTTCATGCACGTTTACATGCATCTGCGAAGCTAATAAGTCATCGTTTCTTTTATGCGGGGTAAACGCATGCAGTGTATACGCTAAGAAGTTAATTTAGACATTAAAAGGGCCAATTATTTCCATCACAGAAACCATTCATTAGGACAACACATGCTATTAATGATTTGTTAAATATCCTAGTCATTAGTCGCGCGTTAATTAATTACCTACTCAAGAAAATTTTAAATAGGTAGGTACTAGGAATACAATTTTTTTATTTTTTTAAAAGGCACAACCGGTGTCCTTGTATGAACGTGATCGAAGCAAAAGGAGTAGGATGTAAGGATCGTAGCAGATGGCGCATGGCGTTCTGTAGTTTCTGCCTACCCCCATGAGAAGAAGACATATATGCCCATTTTCAGTGTGACATTAAAAATACGGTATTTAAAGTCATGAACACAATAGTCATCTGTCTAGGTACCTACTAAATATATACAGAAAATGGTTTCCACAACAAATGGACGGATGTTATGTGCAGCTATATGTATAGGGTGACTGTTGAAATCGCGAGAAAAAAAAATCTGCTGGTCCCTACATTTTGACAAGTTAGGCAAACATAAATGTTCCCTACATTTATGTTTGCCTCACAACTGAATTTTTTCATGATTTCAGGTTTGGTCTTATAGTAAAAGTTGTTTGTTATCATGAGCACAATCATGCGTTATCGGTCACTAATTACCAGTCACTCTATGTAATGAAATAATTAAGTATTTCACCACACAACTAAGTAAATAACCTAAAGTGTGAAACAATGGTGCTGTCAGGCAAACCAACTTTGATAGGTATAAGTATAGGTATGTTTTGTTTTCTTGTACCTAGGTGTAGATCAGATAAAAATGATGCCGCTGACTGTTCTCATTTCATATTTTCAACATGACCAAATATTTTGAATTAATTATTAGCAAATATATATTTCTGATAACGCAAAGCGTAATGTAACGAATAAGTAGTTCGAAACAAAACCAAAAACGAAGAGAATTTAACATGGTACAAATTACAATTCAAAAACAATGAAACACCTTGGGTTCCCAATAGGTACAAAACCAATAAAAGATATTGATTACATTATAACAGCAGGCAACATGACAACATAAATGTTATAATATTGTCTACAGAACAATGGACTTTGACAAAAACTGATACTACTGTAAAATGTATAAATGTTTAAGTACAGACAGGCAGTTGATTAAGTGCCTGTAACCATCGAAAGCTTTTAATTAATGCAATATGACACTACACCAAAATAATAATATGTCACTTTACCAATACACAAAAGTAAACAAAAATAAACCTGGAAAATTACCTAGGTACATAATAAATGAGGCTATTATGTGAACTTTTCAAAGAAAAGGATGGTAATGAATAAAACAATACAAATACATATTATTTATTATCGAATTTGATGAGGGTGAAGCTGTATAAAAATAATTTACTTTTCATTGTGCTTATCAATTGACAATACAATCAATCAGGTTAAGCTATGCTTGCCGGGCTTGGTCCGTGGCTGGGTGGCCATCTTTACATACCAAGACCCCTCCATGCCTTGGTAAGCATGTTAAGTCATTGGTCCCCATTGTCATTCGTGGATCTTTGACAGTCTTTATGGGTCATCAGAAGCCCGAAAATCTGACAACCAGTCTTACAAAGGGTTATCCAATTACCCAGTAGCTGGATTGTGGAGGTCAGCTCTATGTGAAATACTGGTATTCACCTGCATCTGGTTAGACTGGAAGCCGACCCCAACATAGTTGGAATAAGGCTAGGCAGATGATGAATTGACAATACAGTTCCATAACAACAATAAAACAAGGGCCAAATTAACATGGTTTTAGAAGTAGTGACCAGTTCCCAACGGCGCTTTGATAATAATATGGTGGTATCCATTAGGTAGGCACTCAAATTATCTAAGAAACAGTGATGTAACCAGGGACCATGATGTGAAGTCTGCAATTTTTTAAATACTAGTAGAAAATAAAGTTGTTATAGGATAATGAACAGCAATATTTAGAAACTGATAGTGAAAATAGTCCAAAACAAATCACTGCCTACACTACCTACTGATATTTCTAAAATAAGTATTAATTAATACTGATTTAGGGTGAATTCGACTAAAATTTTCAACTAATCCAGCAAATAAATTTTTCATTTTTGTCAGATTTTCCATACAAATACTGTCAAATGTTAATTTTATTCCACAGATAAAAGATAACCTTTGGTTAAATTAGCCCATAATACAGTTAAGTACTTTATTGCAAACTAGGTGTTGCAGTTCGCAGCTTTGTCCGCATGGATGTCAATACTTTCCTATTTGAATCCGATTTCATTCACAATTTTATGGGTTTTAATTTTTTGTGCGGAACCCAAATTATTTTTCTAAAATAAAAGTAGCCTGAGTTATTCCCATAGAATATCAGCTATCTGCCAGTGAAAGCCCCGTCAAAATCGGTCCAGCAATTTCGGAGGTTAGCCGGAATGAATAGACATACAGACAAAAATCTTAAAAAATGTTTTTTATTTAAGTACCATATTTAAATACTTTCATAAGCATTTAGTAAAAAGCTTTATTTTGACATTACAAACAGACACTTCAATGTTATTTATTTGTATAGATTTTTTGACATCTCCAATCAGGAGTTAATCTAGACTTCTTTTGTTTGTCTGCAAGTTTTTCATGACAAAGGAAATGAGTAATGGATAGTGATGATGGGATAGTGAATGGTTCCTGCATTTGCATAAAATCATTTTTTAAATGTGATTTGAAACAATAAGATGACTAGATGAGAATGTAAATATGATTAAATAGAGTTTTATACATAAATCTCGTATTTTAAATTTTCTGCTGAGATAACACAAAGAAAAGTATGACATCATGACAGAATTCATGTGAAGTCTTTTTCTGGTGATAATTGAAAATTTAATTTAGCATCACAAAGTAACTGAGTAAGCAATCCTATTGGCCAATAGTCTGACAAAGATTTCGTTTTCAAAAGTTTACTTTCAGCACTTTGAAAGTTCTTTTGGAAATTTTATTGTGCTTTGGAAACTGTTTTTAAATTAGTATGATCCGTTATTTTATGTCATGTACATACTAGAGCTCAGTTTTGATCAGTCAGTTAAATTTTCTAACACTTAATAATTTTATGGAAGTAAGTACATCGAAATTAATTTGAAACTTCAGGGCATGGGATAGAAAAACTTAAACATTACAGAAATAACAAGAGCTTTTGTACTGTTTAGGTCTTAAGACTAAATAGTTCAGGTTTTCCTTCAAAACTTCACAAGACATGGAACTTGCAAATAAGTTAAAGATAATTAAAATAAAGGTCAAGGAATTATCCTTAGAGGTAACTGTATAAAATAAAGGCACTCACCGTTCCGAAGATATTTCCCATAAAGTCTCTTCAAAATTATTGCAATATCATAGCACCTTCTACAAGTGTGAAAAAAACATGGAATTTCACTTATTTCTTATGATAAATACTTGAAAAAAAAAACAAAACAAAAGTTATCGTATTTGATTTTAATGTAACGGTGGTAAGAAATAAGTTAAGCGTGTAATAAATTAATTTATCAGGAGCATATCGTTTTATCCTAATGCAACACTTTTTACTAAAACAAAACAATAATCCGTGTCCCGACTGAACGGTGAACTACCATCACTCCCACTTTTCTGCTTGTTGCTTGTGTAAAATTGTGTGATTGTGTCAGTGTGAGTGCTCCTCGCTGTCTCTCTATATTTACAATTACATGTACTACTGGCACGTCATAACATGGCTCACAAATCGTGGCACAAACCATGCACGAACAAAACAAGTAAAACAAAACAACAGATGAATATAATAACAGTGACTATGGTGCACAGACTAAGTAGTATTGCTATGGTGCGTCAGTAACAAACAACTTTTGTTTATCGCGATCCACAGAGTAAGGCCGGCCACACACATTCGGAATTCCATTTAGAAAGCAGCAAATCCATTCAAAAGGAGATGTTTCAAAATGTATGGAGCCCCGGCCAGGTATTGGTACACCTTACTAAAAAATGGGGAACACAATTAAAACAGTTTTCAACCATCCAATTGCTTTTAATTGGCTTTGTTTGGTAGTAAAGTACAAGAATGTACAATTGAAATTGCAACACACAACAAAAACCCATCATGGTGGTAAGTTGTCATGTTGATTGATTTTGACATGATGACGTTTGATATGTTTACTTCTGTCATATTACATTGTCAAAGAGAATCATAACATTGTCGTACTTTTAGTCTTTTGCAATATTATTTTAGATCTAATTATAAAGTCGGAAATCTATTAAAGAAATCTGACAGATTGTAGTAGCTTGATGTACTGGCGTCTGTACATAAAGTATAGTCCAGTTAAGCAGACGACAACCTCATAGGTTGACCTGCGATATGCCAAGATTTTTACTTATATCATAAACGTACAGAATACAAACATTAAATAGTCGAAATATTAACTCAGACAAAAACAAAGTAGCGATAAACGAAAGCCAGGTTGTTAAAAATAACTCGAGAGAACAGAACATCAGAACACGATCGACAACGAAAGCGACTGAAGTGACAGTAGACAGTTCACGATCTATGATCAATGGTCGATCTATGGTTTACTGTCATTGGTTTTTAACCACAGAGTACCTAAATTGGCGAGACGCCATATTGAAAGTCGATAAAATAATTGATAAATATCAAAGTATTACAAGAGAAATATGCATTTATGCAATTTATCAGTATTTTTTCCGAATTCCGCGGATTTTTCTCGATTTTTCGAGGTATTGTACATATTCTGGGCCCATTTTGAAACATCTCCTTTACTACTAAAATTACTACTAGACTTTACTAGATTATGAATGTGACGGAGAAGGTACATCTCTCGGTTTATCGTCAGCCATATCATAACTACTGCGGGCGTGTTATGGGTAGTGTTGGTTATTGCGCTATAGAAAAAAAAAAGAAATCAACTGACTTCCAAAAAAAACACTACAACGTGAATTATAACTTTAATTTCGGAAGTCGGTGTCTTTGGATCTGTATTTTTGGTTTTTGCCACCGACTTCTGAAGTTAAATTTATTTTACACTTTGTAGTGTTTTTTTTTTGGAAGTTGAATGATTTTTTTTTTTTTGTTTGTAAAAAAGTTTTTTATTTTTCACTTTTTAGTTGGTCGATTTCTAATTTATCCAAGTTCCAATAGCCTAATGACAACTGCTGATCACCTTTTACAAAATATTGCTTTTCCCGATGCAGGGACGTTAATTGTTGAAGAGTTCTCTTGGTACTTCACCATGTGCATTGTGACGAGCTTATATTGTTCAGCAATCCTTTTAAAGTAATCGAATCGCAACCTGTGAATTACTTATTACTGAGTTGTTCTGGTAGTCATCTGTCGTCTTCATCATCAGTTCCACTTCACCAAAGCAAATGTACAAGTTACTATAAAAACTACCAAAATCGCTATAGATGTGCCTATAATATTAGAAGAGTTCCCTCGATTTCTCCAGGATCCCATTATCAGATCCTGACCTGATAACAATGGAACCAACTGTGAAGAACCCTTTCAAACAAAAAAGAATTTTCCAAATCGGTGCAGCCATCTTCAAGTAATCGGGGAACACATAAAAAAAAATAAAAAAGATTCCGACGAACTGAGAACCTTCTTCTTTTTTTTGAAGTCGGTTAAAAACCGTTTTCAGTTCAAATCAAATTATAATTCACGATCCAATTAATCCCACTATCTATTCACACACTGTAAATACACGACACACACAACTATACGGAACGCGCGACAGTTTCTAAACGTGTTAATTGATTATTAATTAATGCTCTATTATCTACGAGTTATATAGTAAATGACTTTACATGATGTTTCAAAGTACCAAAAAATGTACTTAGAAACATCAGAAAATGCACTAAAAACTTCAAAGTTCAAAACTAAAAAACTTCAATGTTTGATTTTTGGTACAACGCCAAAAATCAAACTTTGAAAATGCTTTTTCTCAAATCAAGTTTTTTCAGACTATCAACTTCAAATGACTGACAAAAAAATTGTACCAGTTTTTGAATATTTTTTAATTCCCATCAATTGACTGTTCTAGATACCGAATTTGGTCTTAACTCAATACCCCACGATTGGGACCCTTTTTGCTTAGACGCCCACAAACATGATTTGCGACCGTAACAAATATCGATTTACAGAATTATAATAATTAAAGTCATCAATACAATTATCTAAGACCAAGTTATTCTAAGAATGGCTATTTCATGAAA
Organism: Fissipunctia ypsillon; assembly: GCA_947568875.1. Taxonomy (NCBI): domain Eukaryota; kingdom Metazoa; phylum Arthropoda; class Insecta; order Lepidoptera; family Noctuidae; genus Fissipunctia; species Fissipunctia ypsillon. The sequence continues at coordinate 17,469,201 of OX387651.1, forward strand.
TCTTGACATTTGAGGATTATACTAACTTATGGAGTTATATTACTAGTTGTTATGATTATAATTATGTTAAAACATATTTGTTAAGGTCGCGAATCATACTTTAATCAACATACACCCAGACACTGAGCTGCAAATTGCGAAAATCGTAAGAAAATTTGAATTTCGCGGGCTACCTTAGCGCTTCCCCCTATGCGCGTTATGTTGTAGACTGTCGAGCGCCGCTTGGTGGTGCTGGCATCCCGATTAGTCAAATGACGACTAACGTATTTCCGACAAATAGATTTGCTGCTTTCAAAACGGAATCCCGAAGGCCGGCCACATACAGTCAGAATTCCGTTTCGAAATATCGATTCGGAATATCCGAATGCAGCAAATTCATACAAAATCAAGGATCATCAGTATCACACACGTAAGTAGTTTTACCGTTCGAAAATTCTGAACGGAGAAATACTGTACGTGTTTGGAACGGACTTCCGAGTGTATGTGGCTGGCCTTAGTGTTGTGCTCTCGGCAGAGTACCTGGACTAACAAAATTTATAATTTAACCGTAGACAACTTGCTACTCCAAAATATTGTTTATATTAGAGAAAAAAGATCAAAGGCAACTATGAACTAACGAATAAGCATTTACCTACCTACTGCAAATACAAATGTTCTGTTTTGTTTCTGTGTAGAAATCAGCCAAGTACACGCTAAAAACCTTTAATAGTGATAAGGAAACAAGTTTTACTAAAAGCAGTGACTAGAAGGCTACATAAAACTCAAGCGATCTCTTTACCACGTTTACGCAATGCCACATATTATTAATAAACTCTTCGATGCCACTATTTGTGACACCGGGTATATTTTGACATTTTGGCTTCGACTACAGATAAAATATAAAATTGTAGGTACCGCACAGAAAGTACTACTTAGTCTGTGGCACAGAAGAATTAATTGACAACCTATTCTTTTTTATTTGGGTAATACAAAGTTGAAAGTTCCCGACTGGGCGATTGTCTTATTTCTGGCATGGACTTGCATTTATTTTTACTAAAGTTCAATAAAAAAAGCTAATCAGCACTTTACTGCAGTGCAGTGGTGCCAGAAAGCCATCGTCAGGTCAAGTAGCAAACCTTTCCCATCCACAAAAAAAAAAAAAAAAAAAGTAGCAAACCTTAGCCAAGTAGTCTATCGTTGACTCTTTTTCTAATATAAGAATAATAATTATTGTGTATTAATGACATGTGTTTGTCTTATTATTGTAATAATAAGACGAACACATGTCTAAAGAACAAACAAAAAACTAAACTACATTCGACGACATGGTGCGAGCATACAAACTATTCACTGTTATTTTACAGCAATTTTATAACTACGAGTATAACGTTAATTAAGATCTTTCTGATGCAAAATCAGAGGTAAAATAACGTAAGTCTACTGTGGTACATACCTGTTTTTCTGTACCTATGCAAGTACAAAAAAGTACGATTGTCACGATGATGGGTGTTGCAAGTCTGATACGCGCATTGTGCGTTATTCTGTTGCCAACCTAGCAAATATAAATAGAAGCCAGCGCGCGACATTCAAACAAATTTTAAAGGTGTGTGTGGAGTGTGTGTACGGATTCGGTATCTAGAATAGTCAACTGATAATAAGGATTAAAAAAATATTCAAAAACTGGCACATTTTTTTTTTATCAGACATTTGAAGTTGAAACTGAAAAAACTTGATTTGAAAAAAGCATTTTCTTCATTTTTGGTACAACTAAGTATATTTTCTGATGTGTGAAACATCAGATTGTGGGTATTTATTTTAATTTTTCAATAATCACAGCATAAAATACACACACAAACACACACATTATTAATATGTACGTCACAATATTTAATTTGTTTTTGTATGAGCTATTTTATATGTTTTCAACTGTAATTTATCCTTTTAATTTGATCAAAACGGACACATGCACTTCTCTGTGTTTATAGCGTATGTCACTCGTGGGCTGCAGCTGGAAATCAGCGTCAGGTGGTACACCTTGTGTTACCATTTGGCATCATGCTGAGCTGAGGCCCTTTAGCATTATAAGCATTGTTTTTTTTTTATAGTTTTATGGTATTTTTGTTTTGTTTTTTTTTTCTTGTAATGCCAATAAACGCATTTTCTTTCTTTCTTTCTAATAGCAAGCCAAAATTACTCAAAACAGGGTTTTACGACCTATTTTCGCCTAAGTTCGCTCTACGGTGACGATTTGCTAAAAGTAAATAAAATGAACATGATACTGGTGTTTGGACTAGGTATTTTTCATATTTTCTCAGAAAGGTACTTTTATTTCCAATTATTTAACCCTACAATTATTATTATTTCCTCCTATTTATTTTACATTTATTTTTATTTCCTTTGTTCATTGTATTCACGGATATCGTATTGTATTAGGTAGGTACATACATATCAGTTAGATTTTGTATTATTTGGCTAAAAATTAAAAACATGTTAAAATTATTAGGTATCTTTAAATTAATATAGGACGAATTTTAAATAGGCACAGCTTTATAAATTATTCACATATTTTGTCATTAATGCGTTAACTAAATCCCTTTATTGGTATTAATATTTACGACTAGTTATTAAAGTAAGCATCAGTTTAGCGTTGTAAATTTATACAAAGGCAGATAAGTAAACTTTGTAATTCTATGTTTCATTTAACGGAAGCACGCACGCCGAGCGTGTCCTATGGACCTAAGCGTTTACACCGCCCGATTATTATTTGCTAAAGCAGACATTTACGACTAATTATTAATAGAAGAGTTTTAACTGTAAATAATCGTACCTACTGAATGAAATTGTGAAATTAAATACCTAGCTAGGTCATATTTATAAAGTGCAATATTTATTCCAAGGTGAGTTTTGTTATGTACCTACTTTTGTACGGTAACTGTTTTAATTTTATTAAATTTCTTTGGCTTCTTTCTATCACTAAAGTTAAACTATTATCTGATTATTAGGTACAGACCTAATTTTTTTTTTGGATAATTTTGCTGATTTAAAAAAATCCGTAACTCTCATGGGAATTATTTTCATAAGTACATATAGGTTTCCTAGCTGAAACTATTATTTCCTAGTATTAATACCAAAGTTTTTTACCAATTTCTCTCCTCCCGGATGCTGAAATATTAAGGCACGGGTTTTCACAAACTTATGGAGGATATTAATTACCACAATGGATGTTATGTGCTCGATCAATTGATTGATTTTGTATGGGAGAGGTAATTTTTCAGTTCCATGGTTCGAATCAATGTTGAGGTCTATTATTAGGAGGAGCTGATATGGCTGTTTAAAAACTGATTGATATACCAAGCTGCACGCGAATCATCGTGTATCATTTGTAGTCGTGTACCTAGTAGGTACCTACTTATAACAAAAGATATGTATTTACTGTACCTACACATGTACTTACCTATTATTAGTTACACATGACCACAATATTTTAAATACAACATGCACTCGCATATTTATGCTATTTTAAATCAGAAGGAATAAATAAGTAGGTATCTATATACCTATGTAGTGTAGTGTAGGTAGAGGTACATCAAGACTTCTATGCATGGCAGATTTAGTCTTAATCACAGAAAAACTCGAATGATATTATTATGTACACTTAACAAATACCTACATAGTTGTGTCACAATGTTAATTTATGCCTTGACAAATTACAATAGTTACATATAGGTAGGTAGATACCTAAGAAGGTATTGCTTGTGAAAAGATAAATCAACTCCAATAGCTAAGGAATGCACTTCAATAAAGGTATTGCATTCTTGTCCATTAAGTACATATTTACAAAAGGCCTCATAACTTTTCCCACGATTTAAAATAATGCCAAGATATTTTTTTACGGATTTTCGTATGTATCCACTTTACGAGTAGGTAGGTATCCTATTGTTTTAAATACGATTGACAAGGAACCGTTATCTCGGAAGCGTGTCGCATTAAAAATATTCATATCTGCTGTTAGTTAGATAAATTTTTGATAATTACACATTTTAACTGACTGATGACCCCAAATATAATTGATGTGCCATGGCTACCTACTCCAGTCTTCACGTTTACAAAGACTGATATATATGTAGCATGAGGGCGTTGCTCAATTACCTACTGCTCGATAGTGATAAGCCGATAAACATTTTATAGACGATATTATTTTATTAATATCACCTGAATCCCACATGCAGTTACAGAATGCTTTGTAGTATTGTCTAATCACGTCATCACGTGAGGGGCTTGACGCATATAATGCGGCAAAGTAACATGCTAACCATGCACGAGGTAGATGTAGTTTACTAACACAGGTTTACACAGTGCACATTTAGATGAGGCTTGCAGAGGATGCACACCGGCGACACAAAACGTTCAATGATTTTAGTCATTCAAGTTAATATGTTTGCGTAATGAACTAGTCTCTTTGTTCCAGGAAACGTTGCCAAGTCATTTGATTCATTTGTCATATTAAAGTGATTACTGTTTCAAAAGTTATCAGTTCTATCCGCAACGTTAACGGAGACTGTAGTGGGCTTAAATGAGTCTTGGTAACGATAAGCTTGAAAATGACAAAAGCTAAGCAAGTAAATACGAAGTTGAAGAAGGAAGGTGATTTTGTTCCTCCCGATGGTGGCTGGGGGTGGATGATCGTCATTGCGGCTGGATTCTCTAACGTAAGTCATTCTTATATAAGAATCCGCTAATACTACATAAATATAGCAGTAAGTATATAATTACTTCTTTATTTACCTAGTATTAGCGGAGTAATAAATGAGCATCAATTAAAATGATGTAGGCGTATAACCAACGTTCGCAACAAGGCGAAATAACAACGTTGCCCTCAGTGGCACTTATGTGTTTATTGCTTATTGCATTGTGTCTTTACAACCTGACAAATTAATAGCTTTATGTGGTTGTTTTTACTAAACTCATTATACACCCGAATGGCTCCTGATAATTTTACAGCTGTCAGTGGTGAATGATTCTCAGAGATGCCACTGTGCCCAGAGAGGCAATTTTCGTAATTTTAAGAAAATTCACAGTCTGATCTCCGTCTCAACATGTCACAAATACCTATAATTTTCCTACATTTTTGACATTTGGTTGTCGCTGAGGTGAGATTGCGACTAGATTTTGAACGTTTTTAATTACGGGAATTCGGCTTCTGGTAGGTGCCAATTTCTATTGGCACCCACCGGGCTCGGTGACATCTTTAAGAAAGTACGATAATGTTGCGGCTAGCGGCGACAGGTATGCGAACGGTATTTCAAGAATATATAATTATTCTTGTTTCATGTTTTTCAGTTCGTTTTTTTCGTAGTCGGGTTAATAGTTTTCCTTATAAGGGTTCCGTATTTCTAAAGGAAAAAAGGAACGCTTATAGGATCTTGTTGTCCGTCTGTCAAGACCTTTTTTCCCAGAAATGGATAGAGGTAGCAAGTTGAAATGAACACTAAAAACTAAGGTTTGCAATCCCTTTGGAAGGGTAAAAATGTGACATATTTTGATACTCGCAAAACCCATACTTTCCGTAGCATCATAAAATTTGACAAGACGCAACTACGCAAGGTACAAATCCGAAAATCGGTAATTTGACTACTTTGCATGTCAGATTGATCCGACTTATACCTTTCGTTAGCTAGTGGGTGGTGCGGATATGGTAGATACCCTTGTTGCGCGAGTACAACGCACACTTGACTAGTTCTATTACGGAAATCTATCGTCCAGATACTGGGGTGTGAGAAATCACCGCAGGTTTATTCATGGGGTACTTACCCAATATACGGGGATACCTATTAGCAGTAGTAAAGAAAGCTTATCTTTGACGTTAGTCGAAATTCAAAACAAATGGGAAGAAGGGTCAGTGTTCAGATGCAGATTTATAAACATGTTTATAATGGTATAATGTAAATTCGACGTAGCATAATCAACCAATAACGTTCCCATAAATTCGACATAGGCACATGCGTAAATGTTAAAAAAGAAAATATGGTTTCTTATCAAGACGTAAAGATCTGTACACATCGACTTAAATGCACGATATCAACAATCGAAGTGTTAGATGGGTTGGCACTCAATAGTATTAACCAACTTAATCTTTTTTTTTTTATTTAGCTAAGGATAAGTGCTAATTTATCAGCAGCGTCAGCCTTGTGTTAAAACATTATCATAAAAAACTTTTTGTTTTTCAATTCTTATTTTTTTAAATTCTAGTTCTTTTATTGTTTTATGACCGGGGGAAAACTTTTGCCACGGAAAATTCGTCTCGTATTAAAAACTCGCAAACAACCATAAAGACTCACTTTCGCGTGCATAATAACAACTTTATGCGAATAATATACACTATTCATTATGTTTCTATGAGAAATTATTTCTACATAAACTGGTCTTAAGGAAAATGCATATTTCTGCAAATAATAATCGACGTTCCATAGGAATCAACTGTATAGTTCACTCATCTTATATAGAAAAGGGTAATTGCCCACCAGACACAATACCCGTCTGGTCGGAGGATCCTCCCTTTTCTATAGAGGATAAAGATAAAGATAATTTTATTTGTCAAAACATGCGTATACATGCTAATTAAGCATGCAGGATGTCACAATATTAATATTTTGTACGTACATGTTTCACCCGTTAGGCGTACAAATTTATAAAATTTACAAAAAATAAAAACTAAATTACTAAAGGCACAATACAAGTACATAATAGTCAGCAATAAATATTGATAAGTCAGTAAAATAAATTAATCATAATATGTCACAAAAATTAAGGATTAATAAAATAAAAGAAAAATAAAAAATGTCAAATAGTGTCATTCAAAAATTCATTAATACTATAATAACACTTGTCCGTTAATATATCTCGAATCTTTTTTTCAAACAAATTTACCGGCAATGCTATAAATGACTGTGGTATTTTGGATGAGTGAACTTTACACCCTGTTCCTCATACTTCTATACTGGTCTAACCTAACATGGACATTGACGTAGCCTTCGAGCAGCTAGTTCAGAGTGACGTCATCAGCATCACTTCCTCAAGCTTTCGAGGAGCGAGTCACACAGCCAGCTAGCACCCACGGCTTCAACGGGTATCCATGCACCCACCGCGCACACCTGGTCATCACCCTTAGCTTCATGAGCAACCTTGGCACAGCACACTGCACTTTCAGCCGGTCCACAAAGCAGAGCCCTTCAACCCTCTTCTGGTCGACGCCAGCAGTCAGGCTCAACCCAGCGCTGTACCAAATCCGACTCACTGGAGCATAACGCAGCACCATCCCGTCTCACTGGGGAATCTCCGCAGACAGTTCTGACGCACCGTGAACTAAGCGGCACCCTCTTCCACTCCACTGGAATCACAACTGGCCCTGGCAAGGATTACAATATTCATTGGCTCAGCCCACTATCGACCTCTGGTCTCCGAAGAGGAGTGATGTGGCGGCATCTACAACGCCACATGCGAACTACACATTAAAGACCAGAGTTTACCGCTCGACTGGCATATACCTATACGTATACAACATCCCGACATCAACCGTCGGGCAGTTGCCCACCAGACCACAACACCCATCTGCTCGGAGGATCTTCCCATTTCTATAGAGGACTAGCTTTTGCCCGCGGCTTCGCTCGCGTGGATGTTGGAAAATATTATGTACCCTATGTTCCGTAATACTCTATTGGTTTACGCGGCGTACGCCAGAAAGCTCCCAGTTGGCATGATTTTTCCGACCTCTTCAACAATCATCATATCATGTTATTTCAGCCAATTTATACAAAACCTTGATGCATTATGTACCTAAACCTTCCTCATGAATCATTCCCTCCATTGGTGAAAACCGGATGAAAATCAGACAGACAGACGCGGCGGGAGGAGTTTGTTTAGTTAAAATTATGCCGGTCACGCTCTAATAAGAAATAAGAAATAACTTTTGACCGTGTAGACCGATTGTAATAAAAACTTATTTATAAAAAAAATCAACTGACTTCAAAAAAGAATACTAATACTACAAAGTGAAAAATAACTTTAATTTCGGAAGTTGGTGCCTTTGGTTTAGTATTTTCGTTTTTTCATCATCAATCATTTATTTCGGAAAACATCCATATCGTATTAGTATTAGAACTTACCAAACTATGTTATTTTCGTTTTTTGCCACCGACTTTCGAAATTAAAGTTATTTTTGTTAAGAAGTCGGTTGTTTTTTTTTTATAAATAAGTTTTTATTTTCCAGTTTTTAGTTGTGGTACCTACCCCACCTAAATTCGTATACCACTAAGTACTTTCTAATTAAATAATAGTGACAGGAAGTTATTATAACATCATCAAGATACAATTTTTTTATTTTTTTTTTTTCAAAAAATTTTTCTCAAACTCAGACAAAAAACTGTAGGTTTTTAATCTTATGATGTATTAAACTGGTATTAAATATAATTGTGTGATGTGTTGTGTTACACAGTTACACACACAGGTGTACCATATTATTTGTCAATAATAGACATAAAGAAGAGTGGTTGTTCTGAAGGGAAGCCGATAGGAATCGGGTTGTATGAAGGCTTCGCCCTCTGCAACATACACTAAATGGAAAAAAATAAGTATTATTGAAGCTAACTCAAAAACCACTCATCAGAATTTGACCAAATTTATATGCGACCACCTCAGGAGTATACCCTTTCAAATAACATGTCAGAAGTTTGGAAGGCGTAGTTTTATCAGGTTTGGACACCATCGCCAACAAATTATTAAATCAACCACACGACGACAGATAGTTGACGAATCTGTCTTCTGACAATCAAGACCACACAATAACATACGACTCAAGTATCGCAATTAGAAGCATATTTATTACCATTACAATCATTTATAGCTAGAGTGCATCTCATGACAATTCTAATAAGCCCAAACACGGCTAGGATACATTGTTTTATTACGGAGTTCCGGTGCCCACCTTCCAGCTTCATCATCAGATCAGTTTAATGGTATCTACCATTTTCATCAGAACCATTTATTTAAATTTGTTTCAATATAGTCGCTTAACTATCTTAATCGAGATATCTTTTCGCCACCCGTGAAATGCCTATCATTGAGGAGTACCCGTGGCCATCTATGGTCTTCTTCATCAGTTCTGCTTCACCGAATGATACTTTCTGAATGCAAATGCTTGACTTGTTGATGAAAATACCAAAATCGCTATGTGTATGCCTATTAATATTTGAGGAGTTCCCTCAATTCCTCATGTATCATCAGAACTAGATTTTCATAAAAATGGGACCAATCTGGAAGTCTGTCCTTTCAAATAAAAAAATAATTTTCCAAATCGGTTTTTAAATGACGGAGTACTGAGGTAACTAACATTAAAAAAAAAAAAAATATACAAACGAATTGAAAACCTCCTTTTTTGAAATCGAGGAGAACTCCTCAACGATTAACGTCCCTGCATCGGGAAAATCAATGTTTTGTAAAAGGTGATGAGCAGTTGTCATTAGGTATTGTAACTTAGATAAATTACAAACCGACCCACTAAAAAGTGAAAAATAACTTTAATTTCGGAAGTCGGTGGCAAAACCCTAAAATACAGATCCAAAGACACCGACTACCGAAGTTAAAATAATTTTTCACTTTGTAGCGTTTTTTGGAAGTCGGTTGTTCTTTTTTGCAAAAATGTTTTTTTATCTAGTATTTTTGAAAAGAGGTTCACCTCAACCGACCGCCTCACTTCAGTGAGGCGGTCGGTTCCGATGCAACTATTTTTTTTATTTAACCCGACCAATTTTTTAAGAACTGAGTTTCTAAGTAAAACTAACTCATTGCAGCTTTTGAAGTATTTTTTTATTATTTACAGGCACATTAAATTGTTGTTCAAATGTGCCTTTTCATTATAATATTTTTTTATTTTTACATTAAATACTAGGAAGAAAGGTCACATTTGGTTATTTATACCTTTTTACTTAATAATCATATTTACATAATTTATTTTGGTAAGTTGAAAGAGAAAATATGGATTATTTAATAATAGCTAAAGAAATAAATAAGCATACTTAATTAAATAGTTTCGTAGGAATCATATAAATATAACTACATTCATTAAAATATTTTCTTATAAAACAACCATAGGTACTTAAGTATATTTTTTTTGCTGAAAAACGGCAAAATATTTTAAACTCAACTTCTTAAAAAAAATACAAAATGTTAGCCTTTTTACATTACGATCGCGGGCACTATGGCAATAAAGACAAGACTTACGTGATGGCGGATTAACTACATTACCTAGCGTATATACACATGGTTTTAACTTCAAGTGGTCTCTAGAATTCTAGATTAGAGTTAACCGATATTCATCAAGTAGGTAACGGATAAGTGTTGCGAGTGGTAGAGGTATAAGTAGGGATGCGTTGAAATTCAGTTGAAAATTACTCACCTCTTCTGACTTTCGTCTTTCCCGTAATATCAGACTGGAGTTTTTTCTTGTGCAAAGCTTCATGGTTGTCCTCCGCTCTTGGGTGAGAAAAGGGGCCGTCACACTCTTCTTTCATACTTATTATAAATTAAAGTTGCTATTCTTGTGTAGCTGTGTGACCGCGTTGTTCTTCTAAACTCCGCATCAGATTATTGTGATGAATTTATTTCGGAAGGTTTGTGTCCGAAAGGTTAATGTCACTAATACTGAATAAACCAAACGGTGTTTCTCCTCGTCTCTATTGACTGAGGAATAGGAACCGCATTTGTAATCTTCTCCTATGGGGATGTCACTACTTTCCCCCCTTAGGGTTTTGACGTCAATTCCTAAAGTTTGCAGGTACCTAAACAGTAAATAAAAAAGCTATAGTAGATACGTACCGAAGCTAAATGCTTTTGCACGTGATTTCTGTAAGTAATTGCATCGCGATTAGCGGTACAAAGAATCCTTATGATGTGTAGCTATGAGTCGCATGATGGCGGTATAAAATAATAATTACTAGGCAGACACACTATATGTATAGAGCATTTATTTATACAAATTAAATAGACTATATTTATAGATCCGCGTACTCGCCTTGTGCAACTCTTTAGTGGCAATAAGCATCGAAACATAATGCTACGTATAGAAGCAAAACTCCCGTTCGGAACGCATTCAAAAACGCGCTAATACCCTAAACTTTTGAGGCGTATGAAACGCTTCTATATCATTAGTTTGTTTCGCTTCCATAGAAAGCACTTTTTTCTACGACCTACGCGTATGGAGTAGATCCCATGCATAGCAAAAGAAAGCAAATCGACGTTGAACTGCCAATACCTCACAACTGACATATTTCGAGGAATTGAGAAATTTGATTTTGAAACATGCGAATAATGCCTTTAAATTCAAAACGATAAAATAGGGAATTTCTCGAAAAATGTCAGTTAGGAGGTATTGGCAGTTCACCGTCGAAATGCGTTCCCGATTCCTCAGCTAACAGGGACGAGGAGAAACACTATGGGGTTTTAGTCAGATTTTACGAATAAGTATTAATCTTTATATAATGGTATATTTCAGCTGTCCGCGCTGCCGATACTGCAGCAGTTCGGGCTTCTGTTCCGGGACAAATTCACACGGCTGGGCATCAGCAGCTCTGAGACGACCACTATAATCAACATGAACTCTGCCCTGACCTCTTGCGTCGGTGCGTGACGCGCCTTGCATGGTAACTCTCTGATACCATACCGGCCCCTTCGTAATTAGCTGTAATTTATCTATATCTGCATAATTACCGACGAATACACTACAAATCACGAGCTGTTAACAAAATTTGTTTATTTACATTGTACATTTAAGAACTTACGAGGATTTAAAAGTTATCTAAAGTTATCATTGTGTACTTGTAATTTCACAGTAAACCGTGTTGAATAATCTGATATTGCAATTACCTACTTAATCTATCGTTCAAAGAGCAAAAAGTGGAACTAAATATTGATAAGTACTTAAACACAATGAGAATATTTTTAATTGTGCCCTTATCAAAATATTTAGATGTCGTACGTTTCCTTGTATCGTCATGCAAATATTTTTAAATGCCAATGAGGTGCTTATAATCTTAGTTTTCGTCTGTTTTTGTTTCAGGTCTAGCAAATGGTCCTTTATTTAAAACATTCACCTACAGACAGGTGTCTATGACTGGAGCAATATTTGTCTTCATATCCCTGGTTTTGACTACGTTTTCATATAACTTCATCACCTATCTTGTATCATTCTCAATCTTGTACGGTAAGATATTTCAAAATAAGTTTTATTTTTAACCAGCTGTGCCCCGTGATTTTATTCACATGGAAGTCGTAAGATACACAACATACTAAAATAACAGCCACATTTTAATAAAACTCCTTCGTCCCCCGACCCGCCGCGGCGCGCCGCATTGCATCGCCCGTCCGCGCTATTACTTTGTTTTCGATTAGCGTTTTTTTTTTTTTTTTGCTGGGCTTCTAAAAGTCGTAGCGTGATGTTAAATAGCCTAAAACTATCCTCGAGAATTGGGCTACCATTTGCAAAAAGAATATTATCAAATTCGACTGGTAGTTCCAGAGATTAGCGCGTTCAAACAAACAAACTTATAGCGTAGTACTAACATAGTACTAAATGGAATGTTGAATTATTCGGAGTAAAAAGACGAGAAAATATAAGTGACAATGGAAAAGGAATTTTTATTATTTACAATTTGACATGCGTCAATGGTAACAGTTTTATTTATATGCATGACATATTTATGGTAACTAAAAGAGTATTTACATAGTATTGAACTTCACTCGCCGACCCGAGCGAGTAATTTATGGACGGCAGCCGGTGGGAGTCGCAATGGCCATCGGGTCCTCTTCAGCCAAAATGTATACCGGTTTGACCCGACTGTCAGGGGTCTTTTGGGCAACTCGTAATGTAGCCCACGCTGAGGGGCAGGTGGGGGATACGGGCGTGTAGGCGGGGGTGACGTTGTTCCCTTGACGAAGAAGTGGAAATAAAACCACGCGACACGGGGTAAAACACTTGTATTTCCAATACGACACAACACAATACAAAATATTAAAAGGAAATACACGGGCAAATTTACACACTATTTACAAACTTAGCAACTTGACTGGTATTACTAATTACTTCAAGCGCGGCGCGAAGTGAACCAACGGGTGTAGGTATGTCGCTTCACTGGATGATCGCTGGAGACTGACTTGCTTGTGCCAAGGTGCGCCCTTTTTATGCGCTGGCATGGGTAGCGCAAGTGGCGGGGGTCGTAAAATGTACCCCCCGCCGTTATTACCCAATGACTGACAATGCGGGAGGCGCGCATTTTACTACCATGGCACAAGTAGCGGGTATACTAATTGGTAAAATAAACATGTCCAGTCAAATTGCTTTACAATATTCTTATAGTTATATACTCCTATCCTAATATAACTATCTTAAACCTAGAAATAGAGCTCACATTACTGTGCTTCGCCTACATTCCACCCCCTGTAACAGGGTTCAGCCGCATTACATCTTGGTCTGTGGGAAGCACAATAATCTTTGCTACGGGCCGACGCAGGACCCCATATACAGTCTTAACATCTACTACACGGATGATTCCATCATTTCCGTGGTACACTGTTTGGATTATCCCCTTTGTCCATGCACTTCGTTCTTTGCTACTGTCCACCAACACTACTACGTCACCGACACGCACATTTGGCACATTGTTCTTCCACTTTTCGCGACGTTGCAGGGTCGGGAGATATTCCCGCAGCCAGCGCCGCCAGAACATGTCGGCAAGCGCGTTCACACGCCGCCACTGCCTGCGGGAGTCGACGTCTTCGATGTCCCTCGGTGCAAACGGCGTACTCCCGGATGCAGTGCCCAGGAGTAGGTGGTTCGGTGTCAGGACCACAGGCTCGTTGTGGTCATCGTGCACGTAACTCAGCGGTCGGCTGTTCACTATTTGCTCGGCCTCTGTGAGGAGGGTGTAAAGAACCTCCTCACGAGGCGCTCGCTCTTTGAGTGTGCTTCGTAGCGCGTTCCTCACCGACCTCACCAGGCGTTCCCAGCAGCCACCCATGTGAGGTGTCGCCGGGGGATTGAAGTGCCACGATATGCCTCGGTTGATGGCCTCGTCCCTGAGCTGCCCATGGTTGAGGTCTTTCAGTGCAGCTCGCAGCTCGGTGTTGGCTCCGACGAAATTTGTACCCTGGTCGGAGTACAAATGTGCTGGTTGCCCACGGCGCGCTATTAGGCGCCGTAGGGCTAGTATGGCTGAATCGGCGCTCAGCGTGGCGGCTAACTCCAGGTGGACGGCGCGCGTAGTGAGGCAGGTGAATAAGGCTCCCCACCTCTTTTCGCGGCGCCGGCCAATCGCCACTTCCATTGGGCCGAAGTAGTCGACTCCCACTCGCACGAAAGCTCTTCTGGTGTTTTCCAGCCTTGCAAGTGGGAGATCACCCATTTTTGGTGGGGCGGGTTGAGCTCTGCAGATGCGACAGAGCTGGCAATTTGCGACCACTGTCTTTACTGATGTCCTGATCTTCGTGATCCAGTATTTCTCTCGTAGGTTATTGACGACGGTTTCGTGGTTCGCATGTAAAGCCATCGCATGGTAGTGTGCGATTAGCTTCCTAGTTAGAGGGTGACGCCCGTCCAAGATTATAGGGTGCCTTTCACTAAATGTGAGCACTTCGCAGGCACTCAGACGTCCTCTCACTCGTAGCAACCCATCGTCGCTAAACATTGGGTCCAAAGCTTTTATGCTGCTGTCGTTGGGAACGGGCAGCCCCTTGAGAATGGCAGCTCGTTCATCGTGAAAGCTGTCTTCTTGACACAACTTTATTAAAATGTTGTGTGCTTCTTCTAAGTCGTGTGTTCGCAGCTCCGTCGTCGCCCGGCGTTTACGGCATCGGCTGACGAAGACGAACGTGCGCGCCATAACGCGCTGTATGCGCGTCCACGATGAATATCGTTCGTAGTTCAGGAGTGGTGCTGGAGGTGCTATGGTGGCGTGGACCCGCTGAATGCACTCAAGATCCGCCTCCGCCGCCTCAGGCTCCTGACATGTCGGCCACTGCTCCTGTGAATCACGTAAAAACGAGGGGCCCGAGAGCCATTTTGCATGGTTATCGGGCCAACACAATCTGGTCGCTACGTCAGCTGGGTTGTCCTTTGTGGGGACCCAGCGCCAGTTGCCTCTATCTGACAGCCTATCTATTTCCGCTAGTCTATGCGAAACGAACCTTTGAAACTCTTGTGCATCAGAATTTATCCATTTTAAAACAGTTTTGCTGTCAGTCCAATAAAATTTCTCTTTAATTGGTAACCCTAGCTCCTTTTCGGCGGTATCCGCTAATCGGCAAGCTAACACCGCTGCTTGTAGCTCTAGTCTAGGGATAGAGATAACCTTTTGTGGCGCTACTCGCGCTTTCCCTAGTATCATAACAATCTCTCTATTGCCTTCGGAGTTATAGCCTACTAGGTAAGCTACCGCGGCGTAAGCTAGTTCGCTAGCGTCCCCGAACACATGTAACTCTAGGTTCTCTAGGTTTAACCTATACCACCGCGGTATCTTAACATCTTTTAATCGCTGTAAATTATTAAGCCAATTAAGCCACATATAGGCATCTTCCTCATTTAATGGTTCATCCCACTTGATTCCTGATTTCCAAATTCTTTGCATTAATATACGTGATTGGATGACGCAGGGATAAAGGAAACCCAGAGGGTCATATATTGACATTATTGCGCTCAAAAATTGCCGCTTAGTGGGAATCAGATCGCCATTTATTATCTCTGCCGGTAACCGTTTAAATGAAAGGTCAAAACCCAATTCATCTTCCTTGGGTGACCATATTAGACCTAGTGTCCTCTCTACCGAACCTACTCCCTTTTCGAGGGCTACTCTCTCAGGCATATCTATTCTTAGTCTGTCCCTAAGCTCTGATGAGTTCGTGACCCACCCCCGTATTACAAATCCCCCGGAGGCGTGTATTCTGGACACTTCCTCAATCAGTGTGTTAGCCTGCTCTTCGGACCATGCGCTATCTAAATAATCGTCCATATAGTGCTTCGTCCTTATGGCTTCAACAGCTTCGGGATAGACGTCAACCCATTCACTGGCATTTTTATTGAGTATATAGATTGCCGTGGTTGGTGATGAGACTGCACCAAATATCATAGAATTCATCACATATGTATCTGGTTCTTTACGTTGGTCCGCGCCTCTCCATAAAAATAATTGCGCGCCTTGATCTTCTGACCTAATTCTTATCCGCAAAAACATATCAGCGATGTCCCCTGAAAATGCTATGGGGCCTATCCTGAACTTTAATAATATGCCGAGCAATGAATTTAACATGTCAGGGCCGGTCAGCAGGTTGTCGTTCAGACATGTACCGTGAGATGCAGCAGCCGCGTCAAACACTAAGCGAAGCTTCCCTGGTTTGTTTGGGTTCACTACACCAAAGTGTGGTAAATACCAAACCGGAGAGCTATCTATCTCGCCCTCTACTTTGCGCGCATAGCCCTCGTCTAATAGTCGATCTATCTGTTTCGTGTATAACTCAGCGAAACTAGCGTCTTTGCGCATACGTCTCTCGATACCGTACAACCTCTGCCGGGCCTGATTATAATTGTTAGGCAATTGCGTATTATCATGCTTCCACAATAAACCTACTTCCCACTGTGACCTGTCAGGAGTGCGGTGACTAGTGCTATCTAGTACATCTAAGGCTCTTTCAACATCCTTATGTTTGCGAGTATCTTGTGAAATTCCTATGGCTTCTAAGTCAAACTGTGATTTTACCAAATCATGTAGATCAGGAAGGGAGACTGTTGTGCAATTCACTGTTTCGTTAGTACTAGCTGAATCGAATGGTCCATGTATGACCCAACCTAGCTTCGTGAGTGAGGCAACCGGCTTACCGGATCGTCCACGGCGGATGTCCCGACTGACGAGCAGCTCCCAATTGTCTTGTCCGAGTAACAGCAGCGGCTTGGCTCCCCTCATTTCCACGCAACCCAAGTTACAGAGGTGAGCGTTGTCACGTATCACTGAGGCGGACACTGTTTGCGTTGGTAAGTTCACGTTCACCATTGTACGGCACTTTACTTTGTGACACTGTCCATTAGGTCCTTTCACACGCACTTGTACTACTCGCGAGGTTAAGTCCGTCACTCCGTAGCCACCCGCGGTTTTTAGCGAGAGAGGTACACGCGGTCCCGCTAGGTTGGTTGCGAGCGAACTGTCTATGAGCGATACGGTCGCACCATCGTCTAATAACGCATAGCACTGTTTGTCGTCGCCGTTTTCGTCACTTAAAGTCACTGGCATTATTTTCAGTAACGCTGTAGCTCGCCATTCCCCGATGTTTGTTACACTTTCTGTTTTATCTTCTTTCTGCGGCTTATCCGCGTGTAACAACACGTGATGTCCATAACCGCACTTTTCACATCTGTTTGCGCGGCAGAACCTCTTGGGATGCTTCTTGACAAGGCATTTGAAGCATGTGTTCTTTTCTTTTATCGTGTCCCAACGTTGCTGCACACTTAGCTTCTTAAACTGGTCACAATCTTCAATGGCGTGTTCCCGTTGGCATATTACGCAATCCTTAGGTACGGAGGATTCGTCACTCTGCGTATTTACTCGATGAGCCAACGGTGGTCTGCTGCTGACAGGACGTGCGGTATTCACTGGCCGGGCTTGACCGGTGACATTCTTCTGTTGCTTCACAAGGGGTTTCGACGGTCCAGGCTCATTCATCATTGGTTGCACATAGTATGACGTCGAACGTGTCAAATGTATGAGAAAGTGAGACAATATCTCTAAGTTCGGTGACACTCTTAAATCCACTCCCTGTGCGTTATCTAAGCCCATCGCAAAGTCACCATACTGCGCACGTTGTACTGGTGTCAGCTTGCTCAGCAACTCACTCACTAATTGTGGGTTATTTATATAACCTTGTGCACGAATGTTCTTCAATAAGGACACACAGTTTCTAACTGTTGATGAGAATTTCCTCAGCTCCCGGCCACTTTCCGTCACTCTGGGTAAATCTCTCACTTTTCTCAACGCACACTGGAGCACTACGGTCGGGTGACCGTACTCTTCCTCAAGCGCATGCATTATCTCTGTGGGGTCTGTTGACGTTCGCAGTAAATCCTCCACTGAACTCTTTGCTTCGCCATGCAGTGAGGTCTTTAGTCGTGCTAGGTTCTCATGTGTCTTGAAACTGTACAATTCAGTTGTGTCCCAATACATCTTCCGAAACGATATCCATTCGGAAGGGTCTCCGTGAAATGGTGGCAATTCATATGACTGCCTTGGTATCGGTCGCGGGCGTGCCATGCTTGCGATTGCTTCTGCCAGCTTGTCTATCTTCCTGTCTCTTTCACCCGACGATTCTCGACGTCTTTCTCTTTCATCCACTCCGTCATATCTCTGCCGCCGTGTATCCGACTCGAGTGTTGGTACTCGAGGTACACTTGCGGCCGGAGTGGTAAAGACGGGATAGTCATCAGGCAGACGGAATCTCACTCCTTCTGTCGACAATGGCATGTACATTTGCGCGGTCGGTGCTGTCATGTCAGGTACCGGGACTGGCGCATGCAACACATCTATCTTCCGAGGCACGGTGGATTCACGATTCGCTGTACTCACATTTTCATCGTGGGTCACAGCTGTTTCACGGGGTGCAGTCACTTCAACAGGTGCGCGGGATACAGAAGGCGCACACAATACTGCATCCTGTTGAGTCATTTGAGGCGTTGTTTTAAACCATTCTTCAACGCGCTGTTCCGAATCCACATCCGAGACAGAGTCATCACTCTCAGCAGCGGCTTCTATCTCTGCAATCTCTGCTTCCATCCTTTTCTTCACGAGATTCTCTTTGTCTCTCGTGAGCTTCTCCTTTAGTTGCACCAAATCGCGCTCAGCTTCGTACTCGATCCTCTTTCGTAAGAAATCGACGCTCCTGCGGCTATTCTTAGATGAGACTCTGCTGCTTCGCGTTGATCCATGGCGACTTCGTGCGACTGTCTGTCCTTTCTGCAGTCCTTCTGACGTACTTCCGCTGTGGTCAATCACACGACCACCCGTCAGAGGAATGTTAGGAGCCAGCGTCGGTGCCAATGTTGGAGCCACCGATGGTGAACCTGGTGCCTTTTCAGATGGCGAGCCTGAGTCCGAGATGACGTCATCCTTTCGACGCGCACTTATTTCCTCGCCCAATCTTCTTAGCTTACTGCGCGTGGTCATTGCACTTTTCTGACTCATGATGTATTTTCACTTCTTCTTGTTGAACCCGATCCGGCTTCGAAGGACCAAAATGTAGCCCACGCTGAGGGGCAGGTGGGGGATACGGGCGTGTAGGCGGGGGTGACGTTGTTCCCTTGACGAAGAAGTGGAAATAAAACCACGCGACACGGGGTAAAACACTTGTATTTCCAATACGACACAACACAATACAAAATATTAAAAGGAAATACACGGGCAAATTTACACACTATTTACAAACTTAGCAACTTGACTGGTATTACTAATTACTTCAAGCGCGGCGCGAAGTGAACCAACGGGTGTAGGTATGTCGCTTCACTGGATGATCGCTGGAGACTGACTTGCTTGTGCCAAGGTGCGCCCTTTTTATGCGCTGGCATGGGTAGCGCAAGTGGCGGGGGTCGTAAAATGTACCCCCCGCCGTTATTACCCAATGACTGACAATGCGGGAGGCGCGCATTTTACTACCATGGCACAAGTAGCGGGTATACTAATTGGTAAAATAAACATGTCCAGTCAAATTGCTTTACAATATTCTTATAGTTATATACTCCTATCCTAATATAACTATCTTAAACCTAGAAATAGAGCTCACATTACTGTGCTTCGCCTACACGTAAGGTCACTATTTTATCTGTGGATTTTGCAACCTTAATTGGACCAGTGTATGGCGCTACTAGGGCTCCACGCAAGGCATCCTTTCTGAGGAATACATAGTCAGATTTCTTGAGGTCTTTGTGGACAAAAATGGATTTGCTTGTATGACGTGAAGCTGGTACTGGTTCAAAATGTCTCATGCAATCGCTGAGTTGGGAAACGAAATCCACAGGTCGTACTGGAGTGTCCGAATAAACGGGCTGAAAGAACTCGCCCGGTATCCTTAGGAGCTCACCAAATACCATTTCTGCAGCAGAACATCCCAGGTCAGCAGAATTTCTGTCCAACTAGTGACATTATGGGCCATGATCGCAGCTTTCAATGTTCTATGGAATCGTTCCACCACGCCGTTCGCTTGTGGATGATACGCCGTCGTATGTTGCAACTTTATTCCACAAAGTTCAGCGAATGCTTTGAATAAATGGCTTTCGAACTGGCGTCCCTGGTCTGTGGTAACAATCTGTGGGCAACCAAAGCGTGAAATCCACATTTCATGAAAAGCTATTGCTACCGTATCAGCCGTAATGTTTTGTTGTGGCATAACTTCAGACCATCGACTGAATCTGTCTATTGCAGTCAGACAGTAGTAGAGTATAATATTAGTACGTAGTAGATTTGTAGTCACGAGACGAAGGTAATGGACCTATACGTATAAGGATAATGGTATGGAACGTAAGAGAAGCGACAACCAGGCAACTTAAAATCTCCTAAAGGTGACGAAGTATGCCTTTGCACCTTGGATCCCTGGCAGTCTTCATAAGCTTGAACCCAAATACAACAATCTTTGCGTACTGAAGTCCAAACATATCTGTCGGTTACTAGTTTAATGGTTGCTTTAGAACCAGGATGACTTAAACCATGGACGCACGGATGGACGCTATCGAAAAACGGTTGTACGTTGAGATCGCGGTGGAGTTTCGAAATCAGGGCAAACGCGATGTGCCTCAATTCTTGAGAGAGTATCAGCAGTCAAGTTATCTTTACCAGATATATGCTTGATATCTATAGTGTACTGAGAAATTAGATCTAAATATGTGAATTGACGAGGCGTATGCGAGCGAGAGCGATGTCAGCATCGGGAACAGGGTGGGAAAGTAAATTAGTTTTTGAAAGACTTTCCTTACAATCGTTAAATGCCTGGAGGAGTTTTGGAGTCCGGATTAAAGGTTTTGATCCCTTTACATCCGGTCCTGCGAGCATGTCGTTTAAAATTGCCTGATCTTCAACTGCATTGGGCAAAAAACGACGATAAAAATTTAACATGCCGAGGAACCGGCGCAAACCTTTGGCTGTCTTAGGAGCTGGAAAATCCTTTAAGGTCTGGATCTTGCTTTCCAGTGGATAGATACCTTGAGCAGAAATGATTTCGCTCTTACCAAAACTGCACTTGGCTTCATTAACAAGAATTCCGAAGGTGCTCAGTCTTTTAATCGCTGTTCCAGGTGTTTGAGGTGGTCAGAGCTAGCTAGAGAAGATCAGAACGTCATCGATATACGAATAGCAAAAATCTAGCCCTCGAAGAACTTCGTCCATGAATCTTTGAAAAGTCCCAAGCTTCAAAACAAACTCTTAAACATGGGGTTTTTTTAAGCGAAACCCTAATTATTTTTCTAAAATAAAACTAGCCTAAGTTACTCCTTATAACATCAGCTATCTGGCAGTGATAGTCCCGTCAAAATCAACAACAAACAGACAGACAAAAATGTCAAAAATTGTAATTAGAAAAAAGAGCTGTAATTTTTACATTACAAACAGACACTTCAATTTTATTTATTGGTATAGATGTATAGATTTACCTCCTTACTAATAAACGTATTATATCAGGTGAATAGTTAGCGATTTTTCTCTTTCAGTCGTCAGTAATTTGACTTTCGAAAGAAGAAGACAAAGCGTTGTGTAACTATACAGACGCTATACAACGTTTATTAGTAAGGAGGTAAATGTTGAAACTGGATTATAATTAATTCGCTATTTGCATATTTTCAGGTGCTAGCTATGGTATAAGCAGTTCGGCAAATGCCCTCGCCTTAAATACTTATTGGAAAAACAGAAGAAGATTGGCCACAGGATTATCATGGACAACGACCGGCCTAGGGCCCATTTTGTGGCCACATATCATCACCGCCCTCTTTGCGGGTTTTGGAGAAACGGGAGCTATCCTAATCATAAGTGGAATCTCCTTGCATGCCTTAGCTTGCGCTCTTTTACTGCAACCAGTAGAATGGCACACTAAAAAACCAAACGTAAAAGATGAAGATCAAGAGAAACTGCTGAAAGCAGACACCAAAGATGATAAGATGGAAAATAAAAAACAAGAGAGCGGATATTTCAGCCAAGTTTCAAAGTTCAAAAATTTAAGTGCTTTTTCAAGCCAGTATCTTTACAATGAAGATGACCCAGTGAATCCTGGCTACGAAATTACCGACCCCGGTATACCAATGATGTTACGTGCGAACGATGGTTATTTCAGTAAATCTCGGCAGTCGAAAAGTAGACTCTCTTCAAGAGAAGGCTCGAATAAAAATTCACAAATGAATTCAAGGCTAAATTCAAAAAAGCCATCAATGACAAATTTACTTGAAAGTCGTTCCCGTAAATCGTCAACATTGTACTTAAATGAATCTAGGAAAAACTCGTCAGCTAACCTAGGAGCTTTGGCTCAAGAACGTGATCGTTCTCGTAAATCGTCGACATTGTACTTAAACGAGTCTAAAAAAAACTCATCAGGTAATTTATTAACAGTGGCTCAAGATCGTGATCGTGATCGTTCTCGTAAATCGTCAACATTGTACTTAAATGAATCTAAGAAAAACTCTTCAGCCAATTTAGGTGCTCTGGCTCAAGAGCGTGATACTTACAAACCTAAACGAAAAACATCTATTACATTAGAGACACAGATTCCAGAATCAGAAATAGAAGACTGCCCTACACTTAAGGCTCCTCAAGATTTGAAAGCCGACGAAAAGGCAGTTGTAGAAAAAATTGATCCAGCTGATGCCAAAGATATAGCTGATAGAGCGGAAAAACATTTCGTTGGAAGCAAAAGCATTAAATCTTTTAAAATGGATGGGCAATATGGTGAAAAGTATAATAAGGATAACCACAGTAATGTTTCACTTAAAATTCAAAAAGAAAATGAAGAAAAAGATGAAAACCAATATCTGAAAGATAATCACAGCAATCAGTCGTATCGTACACGACACAGAAGAAAATCAAATAACTTTAATTATGAAAGCGAAGTGTTAAAACAGGCATCGTTAAAATTGGAGCAATATTTAAAAGAAAGCGAAGACAAAACTGAGAAGATGAAACTATTGATGACACAGATGGAGGAAAATGACAATGATGATGATGTGTTTGAGGAAAAGAAAAAAGAAGAGATTGAAGATGAGGAAGATGAAGATGAACAACTGACGTTTTGTCAAAAAGTCTCCTTGTTCTTTGATCTAGATTTATTAAAGGATTATACTTTCATAAACTTGATGTTGGGCATAACTCTAGCTAATTTCAATGAGCTAAATTTTTCGATTCTGACTCCATTTATTCTCGGTGACTATGGGAAAAGTAAACCTGAAGTGGCCCTGTTTATGTCACTTTTAGCTGGGGTTGATATTTGTGTAAGGTTCTGCATTCCGTTCGTCGCTGGTAAAATTGGTTGGGACAACAACTCATTCTTTCTTTTCGGAGTGGTGATGATGGCTATGGGAAGAGTAGGTAATATACACTTATTTTAAATTGTAATTTTTTGAGTGATGATTTCAATGATTGAATGCAAATTGGGTTTGGATTTTTTGCTTTCCACCTAAAGTAACTGATTGTTCTAATAGTGTTTGGGGAGGTCTGTATCTAGACGGAAAGAAAATATCGAGTCAATTTTTTATCCAGTAGAGTAAGTTGATAAAGGAAAGCCATCAAAAAGTTCTAATAACGTCCTCAACCTTTTTTTAGTTCTGGCGTACTGTCAAAAGTATTACGTGGTTATTCTGGTGGCTGTGATGATTGGCTTCGGGAAAGGACTGCGAACTGTATTTATGGCCCTGGTCATACCTACTCATGTTCCACTGCATAAACTGCCAGGGGCTACAGGAATTCAACTGATTACAGCTGGAATGGTGTACCTTTCTCTGGGTCCTATTGTTGGTAAGCAGAATTATTTTTTTTTTTACAAATTGGTCCTTCATCTTTTAGGCCTTGACGAAGGTAGAAACCTATTAAATCAATTTCGATAGTAACATTGTTTTCAGAAATTACAGAGTATTTTTCTATTTACAGGCTGGATCAAAGACAATGCTTCAACAGCAGTAACGCTGCATTGTCTGAACATATTCACTTGGCTAACCGCCCTATCCTGGGGACTTGAGAAATTCATCACAGCAAGACGACAGAAAACTGACGAACAAGATATTGTTATAGCTTAATTAGCTTTAATCTATTTTATACTTATTTTATTATAATATAATACTTTTCTTTGTGTTTTATTCAACCTGTACTATTTTTAACATTTCGATGTCAAGCAGGTAGTCCTTCCAAGTTTGCAGAACTGCAAGTGCATTGACAAACCGTCGATATTAATTTTATGTAGGTACAATATTTTAATGAATTACCTACGTCGTAAAATTATTATCGTTTGCATTGGGCATATAATTATATACTTGACCCAATAAAAATCCTCGTGACATCTATTAAATGATTTTTAATTGTTTGTTTACTCACAAGTTACGCAAGCCAGATGTAACACAAATGTTCGATAAAAGAGATATAAAACAGAACCTCAAAATGATACGAATGGTTACAATATTTGTAGGTACCTAGTGAACATATTTTCAGCGAGTGATTCAGCTGGATCATCCGGGGTTACGCTAGATTGTTTTTCTAGTTTTTACGGAAACTGATTTGGGTTGACGCCTCTCAAAAGATAAGATAGATAGACACTGTTCATGCTGCAGTAGGTAAACATCTCTTTAAAAGCAAACCAGATTTAGAAACCGAATCTTTTGGTGGCTAGAAAGAAATAGTAAAAAACTATATAAATGCACTAAATGAGAAAATAGAAACACTACATGAAGAAAGTAAAGAACTTAAACAACAATTAAAAGAAATAAAACAAATTATGCCAATAATGGAAAATCAACCACAGGACACCTATTAAAAAAAATTGTACTGTCTGGACTTACAAAATATGACTAAGAATCCGAGCATCAATTAGGTACACTATCGTATAGTTGAACCATTCAAAGATATCCTAAGTGTTGACCTGACTGGAAATAATGAGGGACTTTCACGTAGGTATAGGAAGGTACAACAACTCTCGGATACCTATTATTATTGAGTTAATAAGCAAACGAATGACGAAATATGATTTCAAAAACGCAACGTACTTCAAACATACAGGGTTTTTTATTTCCGAATACCTTAATGAAACTGCACTTCAGCAAGACAACGGGGACACCATGCAATCATTAAAAATAATAAATTAATAATAGACGGACGACAACAAGAACTCACTGCAATGACTAAAGAATAGTACTCGACAAAAGCTGACTTCCAACAACCTACCGATTTGCAAAAAAAGGACATGTCTAATAAAAGCATAAGTAACACAAACGAACGAAACACAGACTACCCACGAGCTAACACAAAAAAAATGAGCACCTTTCGTCACTCAAGATATTGATATCACAGTATTAAATACACTTATTAGAAGCATTAGAAGCATTTCTCGATGAAAGGGAAATGTACCAAGCACTCTGTTTATCGGAAACATGGATAACACAGGGAAAGAAAGAATTAATTAACTGCAATGGATACATCCTCGCTACGTCATACTGTCGACTGAACTACGAAGCCGGCGGTGTATGCATACTATTACGAGAAGATTTACAATTTATTGAACGAAAGGATATTATGGATATGTCGGTGGAATACTTCATTGAAGTATGTACCATTGAATTGCCTAAACTTAAAACTATACTAATAACTTTGTATTGGAACAATAGACAGCTTGATGTATTCTATAAACCATTAAAGCTGATTCTAGAACTTATATTAAAAAAGTATAATGAAAATAAAATCATATTCGGAGGTGATTCCCATGTTAATATCTTGGAAAATAGCTTCAAACCAAAACATTATTAAATTCAATGCTTGAATATAACTTTATCCAATCTATAAAAAAACCAACACGAGTGACAAAAACCATTTCAACCTGTCTTGATCTAGTAATTAATAATTACTCAGGTGCACGGTTACGGTTTTTCTGATCATAAAGGCATAATAGTAAACGTAAAAAAACTAGACGCTGCGATTACAAAAAGCAAAGACTGGAAAACTAAACAACTAAATTTTAATTGTAAAAATATAGAAAATTTTAAAATTGAATTAAAACAAATAAATTGGAATTTGATCATAAGCTCTGGAAAAACAATGAACGAAAAATAACTCATTCGAAAATTTTTTACTGAAAATATTAAATGACTGCAAACCCTTAAAAACAATAAAACTAAGTCGAAATAAAAGAAAAGATTGGTTGACAAGAGGCATTAGAATGTCATGCAAAAATAAACGGTTATTAAGAATTCTTACTTCTTACTCCAAGGATCCAGTATTAACTAAACAATATAAAATATATGAAAAAACATTATAAGAGATAGTCAGTACATCAAAAAAATTACATTATTTTCGGGAACTCAGAAACTCAACCAACAAAACTAAATCGATGTGGAAAATAATTAAGAGGCGTTGAAATAAAAATCTGTCTAAGACACAACAAAACATAACATTGACGATCCACAATAATCTTACGTCCGACCCAAAACAAGTTTCTAACTATACACTACACTGTCGCGCTAGCGCGAATACACTTCGCGCGGTCTCTGTCGTACAGCGAGACGTCGACCGATGTGCGAGTGAAAGCACGCGAAGTGTAGTTCCCGCTGCGTATATGGAATCTATACCTTCAGCCAACGCTCTATAGAGTTGAGTTCAAGTATACAATAAAAATATATACGCAACATTTTTCTGGGGTATACCTTCATGTAGGACACTCCATTTTGCTATACTATAATGTATACCCATTTCAGTCTCTCC
The DNA here is from genome assembly GCA_947568875.1 of Fissipunctia ypsillon. Taxonomy (NCBI): domain Eukaryota; kingdom Metazoa; phylum Arthropoda; class Insecta; order Lepidoptera; family Noctuidae; genus Fissipunctia; species Fissipunctia ypsillon. Next base: position 17,496,188 of record OX387651.1, read on the forward strand.
AATTTTAATTATGCTTACGAATACAGAAACATACAAATGGACGTTTAATTTTATATGTTAGGATTGAGATTTGAGAATACAAGAAGAAAAGAGGATAAAAAAACTTTTATTACCAAGAGAAATGTTCTTATTATAAAAATACAATTGGCATGAATAAGTTAAATTAAAAATATGAATTTAGCGCGCGTTATGGACATTAATTTTAATATTCTGTCCTAAGTCGTTTTCGTTTAGTTGTGCGTTTTGTGTTAGACGGTCGCCCAGCTTGAATACTTGACTTAGTCTTTCCTACTTCCCCTGTCTTTACATAATTTAAATCAGATAATTTAAAGCGTACTGACTCGCACGTGGTGACAATATGATGTAACAATCAAAATATTGCATCAGCCAGCGGGCGAAACGAAAAGAACGATTGAAATAGTAACGCGATGCGGGTATGCTTTAAAATACCTACGCGTGAAATCCTAAATCTGAAAGTATACCCGTTGTCAACTCGGCCACTTCGGCCAGTGACGTCACAAATGGTAGGTACATAGCATAATCAGCCTATAATGTTCCCACTGCTGGGACACAGGCCTCCTCTCGGTGAGAGGGAGTGGGCCGTAATCCATCACGCGAGCCCAGTGGGGGTTGGTAGATGTCACATGTCTTCGAATTTTTGGTTCTAGGACATGCCGGTTTCCTCACGATATTTTCCTTCACCGTTTTGAATAAAGTGCCTGCTTGGGTTCGAACCCGCGACCTACAAACTCGTAAGTCGTGGCCGTTACCACCACTGGCCCGTGGCCACCACTGCTCCCACTGGGCCACCACTGCTCAAGTAAAGGTTACGCTTTAATGAATTAATTTTCGATTTCTGGATTTGAAAACATACCCGACGGCAACACGGTCCTAGAGCGACAGTGTAGCCGTAGGGTAACACATTCAATTATTTTTTCACATCAATAAGACAATACTGACATTACCATTTTATCTATTAATCCATCAATCATTTTCTGAAAGGATATACCCAGATGCGTTAAAAAAATCTATAATAAAACCTATCCACAAGAAAAACTCAAGGTCCGATCCAAATAATTACCGTCCTATTGCACTTTTACTGACATCATCAAAAATTTTCGAAAGGGCAATGTGCAAAAGTGTTTATAATTTTTATGAAAAGTTTAACGTTTTCGACAGTAATATATAATTCAATGGTTTCCGATGAATATCAAAATGGTTTTCGAAAAAAAAAGATCCACGATTTTAGCAACGTATACTCAAAAAAATATACTTAATGTTTTAAATAATAAAAAATACGCTATCGGAATCTTACTTGACATGACCAAGGCATATGATAAGGTGCTGTTTGTATAAATTATATTACTAGACAAACTACATGGTATCGGCGTTGGAGGAATAACTCACGAGTGGTTCGCATTCTACCTACAAGACCGAGAACATTTTTTCAAAATTCGATTCCGCAAGGTGGTGTTTTCGGGTGTTTGCTATTTTTAATTTTATAACAACGACCTATAAAATTACGACGGAGTCGTGCGTACTGTTTGCCAATGATATTTCATTAATAACTTCCTGTAATGACTCTCAATACCTGCATGAGAATCTAAATAATTTAAAGTTTACTATACAAATAAAACCCCATACCAAAAAAATCCATTGACTATTTTTATGTATCAAATTGGAATGCGTAGATACTTGAGTGTACGACTAAACGCTGACAGACACCGTCAGACACTACGCCGACAGACTAAACACCGACAAGACTTTATTTCGACGGGACTCTTCGCCGACATAGCATAATATAATATAATATACATACATAATCTAGCATTAATACCTTAAGTCTGATAGGAGGTCGACGGAGCCCCGCGCAGCAGGGCTCCTATTCCTGTGTGCAGGGTTTAAGAGCGTTGTCACATTTTATCACCCCTCTCGCTCACACAGGATCAATTTTTAAGAATGTTAAATGAAAAGATGATTTTTTGAAAAATGTGATCAATGGGCTCCCTACTAAATAATATTAATTTAATAGGTAATTATTAAAAACACATTTCTATTGTGTTATCTAATAAACTTAGCTCAGTAAGTATTATGATCTGTTTTTGAGACGATTTAAATAAATGCTACAATAAAAATGTGTTTTTAATAATTACCTATTAAATTAATATTATTTAGTAGGGAGCCCATTGATTACATTTTTCAAAAAAGTATATTTTCATTTAACATTCTTAAAAATTTGGTCCCGTGTGAGCGAGAGAGGTGACAAAATGTGATAGCCCTCTTAAGCATAGTATAAAGAGAGGAAGTACGTTATCTTCATACAAACGCACCGCGCGCGGCTTGTATGTGTGCGCCAAAGTATCTATGCGTCGCCGCACGCACACTTAAACAAATCTCAGCCCGTTTCACAGCGCGTCAGTCGGGGCTAACATCGCACGAGGTTCGCGCGTCACGGCTTTTCGGCACCGCTAAATGAATGAAAAATGTGTGATAATCGCAGGAGAACGTATTGCTGTGTGTTTGGGTGTCTTAATAATTCATCGATTCCAGAATTGTCTCTGTTCAAATTACCTATTGAACAGGAAAGAAGTCACTTTTTCTAGCATATCATTTTTACTTGATGATGAGATACCTACTTACTTATTTTTTGTTGTATTAGTTTTCTATCAGACAGAGGAAGTAGGTAGGCCTACATTCCCACTAGAATGTACTAGGTACTTTTGATCTGTCAATTGATTTGCCGCTATTGCTTTGTTTATGTTTAGTCATGCCGATTTCTCAGTACCTATTGTAGGTATAGTAACTAAGTACCTACTTACAGTTATAAAATCGTACTTAAAAAATAAGAAATTGACTAATTGTGAATCAGATAAATAGAGCAAAGTTCGAATCACCTACCGTTTACTCGTGCTCATCACCGCCCCGCGCCGCCCGTCTGCTGGCCCGTCGCTCTTTCTTTCATCGTGAAAGGTTTCATCATCGTTTAGGTACCCAGACAATACAAGTAAAAAATACAACTTCCCGACCCTTGCCAATTTATTGGCACTGAATTAAAATTTAACTAAAAGTGACAACCCTGAGACAGTAGGCAATTATATCGCGGATTGTGCCGGAGATAGCCTACTTCCTCTCTTTATACTATGGTTTAAGGGAACCTAACCAAACCGAACCTCAGAGTGCCCTCCGGGTGCCTGTCGGCGAAGTGTCCTGTAGGCGAAGAGTCCCGTCGAAGTAAAGTCTTGTCAGTGTTCAGTCTGTCGCCGTTAAGTCGTACACTGTACTTTGTTGGGTCTAGACTTAGATATCCACATGACCTGGAAAGCGCACATACAAAAAATTAAATTAAAACCATCTAGTTTTATAAATGCGTTGAGTGAGCTCAAAAAAACTACAGATTTAAAAACTGCCCTATTCACTTACTATGTATATTATGCATACTCATGGCTTAAGTATGGTATATGTAATTCTTTGGGGAAATAGTGTAGATAGCAACGACTTGTTCATCGTAAAGAAAAAATGTATAAGGATAATGGTTTATTTTGACAATGACGTAAGTTGTAGACCGCATTTTAGGAAACTAGACATTCTAACTTTGACGCCAATTTCTAGTCTATAAATCTGTAAATTCGTTAGACAATATCTAAACTTCTACCTTAACCTTACAGACCCAGCTTGCCGATATTCACCGCGTTCACGATTTGAAAACACGCTCGTAATACTAGAATCTAGGCTAAAATTACACAGCACAAGTCCTCATGTAACATCAATTAAAATATATAATAAAATACACACATAAAAATGGAACAAAATGATAAAATATTTTTTAAACGGCTCAGAAAACAACTGGTCGATAAATGCTAATTATACAATGAAAGAATTTTTTAATGATGACATCCAATTTTTTTTTTTGACATATTACATTAGGTATATTCTTTTTGTTTTTATTTGATTTTTATTATTTTTTATTATTTGATTTGAATTTCAGTATTATTTTAATCTGTGAATTTTTTTTTTATGAATTGCATTTTGGATGATACCTCTTATTCATATTATTATGTTATCTATTTACTTCAAATTAATCGAAATTTTAATGGTATGATTTGTAATGACGTATATCACTAAAATGTAATATTATTATTGATTAGTTTTGTAATGATAACTGAAATATATCATTTTGTAAATTATGCCGTACGTACAATTAATTTATATTTGACTAATTAATGATTTAAAGCATGCTACTTTTCAAATTGTATTAAATTGTTGTGCCCGACAGGATCCATGTGAACTTTGTAACTATTATTAAGATCTTGTACACACATCATCATCGTCTTCCTGCCCTTATCCCGTATTATTTGGGGTCGGCGCAACACGTTTTTTTCTTCCATTCTGTCCTGTCACTCGTCAAACTATCACTGACTCCCTTTTCTTTCATATCACTTCTCACACAATCCATCCATCTTTTCTTTGGCCTCCCTCTCCCTCTCCATCCTTCCACATGTAAACTCATAACTCTTTTAGCAACATGCGTTTCATCCCTCCTCTTCACATGACCATACCAAGACAAACGATTCCCTTTCAATTTTTCAGTCACTGGCGCCACTTTCAAACTTCCCCTAATATATTCATTTCTCACTTTATCCATTCTCGTCACACCACACATCCATCTTAACATTCTCATCTCCGCTACGTGCAATCTTTTTTCATCCGTCTTTTTCACAGCCCAACATTCTGATCCATACAGTATGACAGGCCTTATCACGGACTTGTAGATTTTACCCTTCAACTTGAGAGGCATCCGTGGGTCACAAGTTGTTCCCGTGACCTGTTGCCATTTCATCCATCCTGCGTTGATCCGATGTGTTACATCCCGGTCTACCTCACCATCCCCTTGAACGAGCGACCCGAGGTACCGAAAGTCGGGACAGATTGGTATGGGCGTTCCGGCGAGAGCTAAAGGCACTGGATTGGAGAGACCGCCGAAATCGAGTATTCCGTTTTGGTTCTACTCAATTTCAGGCCAACACTCTCCAGTCTGTGCCACCACACCTCCAATCTGTTCTGGACCTCTAGGCCACTTTCAGAAACCAGCACAATGTCATCGGCAAACAGCATACACCAGGGAGCCTCTTCCTGGATGTCCGACGTCAGAGCGTCCATTATCATCAGGAAGAGGTAAGGGCTGAGAGCCGACCCCTGATGTAAGCCGACCGCCACATTGAAGCTGCCAGTGGTGCCCACTGTAGACCGGACTTGGGTACTGCATCGACTGTACATCGCTCGGATCAACTGCACATACTTCCCAGGTATACCTTTCTTCTTAAGGGCCCACCACAGAACCTCACGAAGTACCCGGTCGTATGCTTTTTCGAGGTCAACGAATACCATGTGCAAGTTTTTATGCGCACCTCTATATTTTTCGCACAGCTGACGTATAGCGAAAATGGCATCCGTTGTACCCCGACCCGGCATAAAACCGAATTGGTTCTGTGAAATTTCACTCTCTTCTCTCAGTCGCCTTTCAATAACTTTCTCCCAGGCTTTCATCGTATGTGACATTAGCTTAATCCCTCTATAATTGTTGCACTCCAGCACATCACCTTTGTTTTTAAAAATGGGCACCAAAGAGCTATTGCACCACTCATCAGGTATGGCTTCATCCTGCAACAACTTATTGAAGAACAAAGCTAACCACGTCCATCCATCCACTCGCAATAGCTTCCACACTTCAACTGGTATTCCATCTGGACCAATGGCTTTACCATTCTTCATCCCATTTACGGCTATTCTAACTTCATCCATACTAACCATTCTCACTAACCCCACATTCACTGGTTTATTCTCTAAAACCCCACTCCAATTATTTTCCTCATTCATCAATCTTTCAAAATATTCCTTCCACCTCTTTTTGATTTTTTCATCATCCGATAGAACCATTCCATTTTCATCTCTTATACATCTTACCTGGCAAACATCCCTCGCCTTTCTCTCTCTTATTCTGGTAAGCCGGTATAGCTCTTTATGGCCTGCAGGACTATCCAGTGCGTCATATAGTTTGTCCTGGGCTTTTGATTTTGCTATTGCCACGGCTTTCTTGGCTTTCTTCTTCAAAGCGTCATACTCACTCTTTTTTTCAGCTCTTAAACTAGCGTTTCCTGCCTCTACATGCTGCCATTCTTTGAATTTTCTCTTCTTTTCTTTCAATACATTCTGAACTTCTGTCGACCACCACCATGTATCCCTATCTATTATGCCCTTTCCTCTCGTCTCTCCCAAAATATCTTTCGCTGCTTGCCTGATACACTCAGCTATTTCATTCCAGCTTTCATTTATACTTCGATCATTCATGTCTCCCATCTCTATCATTCTGTCCACCACTCGCTCCCTGAACATCTTCGCACAATCATTCCTCTCTAACATATTCCATTTTATTTTAGGGAGAGGACGTTCTTTGTTTTTGTTAGACAGTATTTTAATTACTGATGTCATAACTAGGAGTCTATGTTGTGAGACTAGGTCTTCTCCTGGCAGTACTTTGCAGTCTTTGACGTGCTTTAAGTGGTTGCGCCGAACCAAAAAGTAATCAATTTGGGTCTTATGATTACCACTTTTGTATGTGATCATGTGTTCGTCTCTTTTCTGAAACCACGTATTGGCTACTGCCAGGTCAAATGCAGTAGCGGATTGCAGCAACGTCTCTCCTTCACTGTTTGGACTACCGAAACCCCACCCCCCATGTACTCTTTCATAAACACCTTTCATTCTTCCCACATGTCCATTAAAATCTCCTCCCACTACCAATTCTTCATGAACGGGGATGTTCATTAAGGCTGTGTCAAAATCCTCCCAAAACTTCTCTTTCACCGTTTCATCACATCCTACTTGTGGTGCATACACACTAACTACATTCATCATCACATTCTCTAACATAACTTTCACAACTATCAATCTATCACTAATCCTTTGTACTTCCATCACGCTTTCTTTCAATTTACTGTCTAACACTATTCCTACACCATTTCTTTTTCCATCACTTCCACAGTAGTAGAACTTATATCCCTCACCAATTTCTCTCGCTTTTGTTCCTCTCCATTTGGTTTCCTGCAAGCATGCTATATTTATGCGTCTTCTTTTCAATACATCCGCTAACTCTCTGGCCCTTCCAGTCATAGTCCCAACATTCCAACTTGCATACCTCAATCTCATTTCCCGAGCTAACTTCTTACGTTGCACCCGCCCAAGATGATGCAACAACCCTAGTCCACTTCCCACAGGAGCCGGGTGCTGCCCCTGCGCGTCGCCTGTGGGGTACGCCCTAACCCTATCGCGCATTCCATTTAGACCGAACATGTTACTAGGGGATTTGGCTAGTTTTTTAAAGTCGGCCGCCAGCCTGACACCAACCCTCCTTGGGCATGCTTTTGTTGGTGGTTTACCCGCCACCACGGGGTGACCTAAGGTGCTTTAGTATGCACAGTCTCTAAAATATCCCATGGTCGCCTCTTACGACACCCACGGGAAGATATGGGATGGTGCTATTCTTTACGTCCGACACCATACGTACACACATGAGACATGCAATAAAGATTTGAATTGAATTGAATTGCTAGTTCTAAAATTCATGATCAGCGATTTACCTATCTTCAAAGGTTTACAGTAGGCGCAACAAAGGTGTCGTTGGCGATTGTCTCGCTTTGCAAATGTCTCGCTGATGGTGGCGCGTGTGTTGGATCATTCGGTTCCCTACAAAATGGTTGAGCTGGATGGTGCTGATCCACGCGTCATGTTCGTGAACGGGCGCCGTCAGTGGAGACTGGTCATCTCTTAGCTGCCAGGGCTTATTTTTAATCTTATATTTTGAATTGTTTTTAATTATCTATTTTTTACATTGTTCTCACATATAGAAGCAACAAGAACAATGTACCCAGGATTTTGTAACAATTTTGATTTAAAAGAGTGTCCATGGAGTTTCTTGCCCATTCTTCTCCATAGAGATCTACATTTTGGAATGGGCGACTAGCTTCAATTTTCTGACTAACTGACTGACTCTTTAACAATTCAAAAGTGCCTGTAATTAGTTTAATTGAAATAAATGCTTTGAGTTTGAGTTTGATTTAAGAGCCTTTGAGGGACCTCCAGTATCATTAATGTGGTGAGAATTCCTAAGGAAACAGAGAATCGATTATTATTAAGTATATACCTAATAGTTACAAAACATTGTAATGAAGTGGTTATACATAATTATGGTCTTAACCTGCAACTAAGGAAGTAGTATGATAAAGGAACGTAATAGAGGTGTACAGTCTATTTTATTAATCCCAGTTTAAGAACAACGAATGGCTCACACACACACTCGACAAATAGATTTACGACGAGATGAAGGAAATAACCTTTGTGTGGCTACTATGGACCAATGATGCATCATTGGTTAATAGCCGCCGGATTTTGATTATCCCGTGTCGCCCGTACTCTAGCAATGGCAGAGTTAACAGGTCAAACGGAATTCGTTACAGGGCGGACGCATCTTTTTGACGTGTGTACAATGCATTTAAAAATAAATAACAAGTGCGAACATTTGTTTGTTGATTTGACGTAATTGAGTGTTGTGTCTTTTATGTGTTTAGTGCCAAAATGTTAGTGATTTAAGTATAATTTAATTATTTTTTGGAAGTGTTGATCGGTAATTGAGCGTAAATTAGAAATGACTCAAAAAAAGTTCAAATTAATGTTTGTGTTCAGTCTTCACTTCTTCAGTATAGTTAGTGCGATAGCACCAGTGTTGGTAACTTAGCAATCATCCGCCTACTGTATGTATAGTAAACTTTATTTCATAAGCACTTTATATTATTACAATTCATGTAAATAGCGCCTGTCGTTCATAATTAGCAATATATACCCAACAGTCGGAATACCTACACTACATAAATGGTTATAAAAAAAAACAAGATACATATAGTTCAAATCCCTTTTTGAGACCTACTCTAAGCTGTACTTACATGAAGCGAGCGAAATCCTTTTTCGATGATTTTCCCAACAATCTTGTACATAATGTGCAAGATGGCAAAATGAGGTCATATCAACTACAATCATATGAATTACTTAATAGTGATATCTACTTATAGGATTTAATGATAAAATTATTTCAACATTACCTAGAAGTTAAACAAGATATAAGTACCTGTCTAGGTAGATACTCTATACCTACTAAGGTAGATACTAACTATATAGATAACTTCAGTCTTCAAATAAATCTTCCCAAAATATTTTTTTTTAAACTGTTCAAATATATTTTTATTGAAGAAAAGAGATCTTATCATTGAAACGATTATCCAAGTTAAAACTTATTCTAAATTATATTTTATCAAAGGATTATGGAAGATAAATAAATTAACACTGTGCGTGACCATTTTAATCAGAGTTTAGTTTAACGAGAATACAATTTCAGCTCTCTAATCATCCGTCATCCATCAAATTAATGCTAATTATGACCTATTAGTATCTACTTAATAATTGATTCGGACTACTTTTACTGTTTTGGATTGTGACCCGAATAACTCTTTATCAATGCCTATGTAAATAAGTATTTACTAACGCTTTTACACAAGGTCGAAAATCAAGGGAAAGGAGGTAGAGTGTTATTACAGAGAGTTTTCCAATGAGGGCGGGTTGGTATTGAAATGGAATAAAATAGACTGTTTGTGAGGTATTAGTACGAATTTTTTTTTTCATTTGTAAGTATTATGTTTCGCTCAAAGGTCCGCCGCAGCTTCGCACAGTGGCACGGATCAGAGAGGTCCAATTATCAATGACTCTGCCGCATAGCTCTGGCTGAATTTGTACCGGCAGCGTCATTGGTCCGTACTTTTTCGAAAACGACCTTTGTGAGGCCATCACCGTCAACGGCCATCGCTACAGATCAATGATAGCCAATTTCTTTTGACCCGAACTGAACGATATGGACGTGGACGACATGTGGTCCCAGCAGGACGGCGCTACGTGCCACACAGCGAGCGCCACGATGGACATTCTGCATGAACGATTTAAGGGTATGGTAATTAAATTTATCATAAGGACATGCTGCTCATTCGTGTAACTTGCCATGATGATTTGGCATCAGTGACTGAATAATAAACAACATTTGGTAGATCCCACCGAAAAAGCATGGCTGCCACAGACTGTCAACATCGACCCATCCCTATTGGAAAACCCTTTATTAAATTAGACCATAAAGACATTCAAGAGGTAAAGAGAATTGAAAGAAAAGGTGAAAGACCTCGGCCAACAATAGTAACTTTCACTACTTTCGGTCTCAAGATAAATATATTAAAAAAAGGGAGTGCTGAAAGACACTCTTTATTTTATGGAGGACACAATACATTTTAGAAAAAAAGAAAGGAATTACAACAGCAAATGATCCTAGAGAAAGAGAAAGGCAATAGAGTCAGAATAAAATATGATAAACTGATCATAGTAAAACCTAACAACAAAAGAGATCCCCACATCACCTGAAAATAACCCTCTACCATAGAACGAAGAACGTAACGCATCAACAACAGAAACCGATTCGAAGATCAAGTAGCTTATCAGTAGGAGTCCTAAAACCGGTTATGCTGAGTCAACAAAAATACCAACAATATAACAAACAACCAGGACAACAAAGACAAGAACACATAGCAACCAACCCGGGGTGGGTTGGTTGCTATGTGTTCTTGTTTTTGTCCCAGGAAAATCTCATACAAGAACATATTATAACAAGAAACGAAAATCACCTTCCAATACGGCTGGTCCCCGTGGAAGATTACGTCCGAAACCCTCCAACAAATCAAAAAAATCTTCTAAAGAAACTGTATACACAACACTCTCAAGATATTAACGTTTAATTGAATTAAACGAAGCATTGAAAGAAATTAAATATGACATAATAGGACTATCTGAAACAAGACGTACCAGAACAATAATAGAATAATATAAACACTTTATACTCTGTCACTCAGGTCATGAGACACACCTGGTATATATGGGGTAGGCTTCTTGATAAAAAAACAACATAAGAATAATATAGATAGCTTCAACGGCTTCACAGAAAGAGTTGCATTACTACAATACTATTGATATGGACTTACATATCCATCATACAAGTATATGCACCAACTGAAGAAGCTAACGAAGAAAATATTGATAACTTTTATACCACAGTCCGCATAGCAATAAAAGCTGCTCATAAAGAATACATACTGATAGGAGACTACAACGCCAATTTAGGTATACCAAAACAGGAAGAAGACCTGGTCATGAAACTCAACAAATATGGTGAAAGGAATGGAAGAGGCCAAAAATGGATTAATTTGGCAATTGAAAACCAACTTGTAATACTTAACACTTTTTTCAAGAAAAATAAATGGACTTCGAAATCCCCAGATGGAAAATATAAAAATGAAATAGATTTTGTGTTAACTAACCAACCATACATGTTATAAAACATAGAAGTGCTGAATGTAAATTACCCCTCAGATCTTAGACTAGTGCGAGCAACAATAATACTAACACAAAAAAAAACAGACCTAAATATTATAAAATTTTCTTTAAAAAATTACGAAGAGATACAAAAATATAAGGAATGCCTGGAATCTGACGAATCACAAAGCTTATTTGATGTACCAGAGAACACAACTGTGCAATAATATTATGATAATATTATAAAAGCCAGAGATTATTATCAGAGAATCCTTCAGGTTGTTGAAAACACAATACCAAAACCACACTACATCTACTAAAAAAAACTAATCGAATTCCAAAAAACGCTACAAAGTGATAAATAACTTTAATTTCGGAAGTTGGTGGCAAAGTAAGTACAGATCCAAAGACACAAGAAGTCGTTATTATTTTTTTTTTTGTAAAAAGTTTTTTATTCTTCACTTTATTCTTATGATACTTACCCCACACCAAATCGTATACCACTACTTAACAGGCCTATTAAAAGATTTTTCGACAATTGCAAGCTCTTACCACCATCAGGCGCGGGATTTGCTCGTCCCATTACATCATTACGAGAAATGGAAAGCTGAAGACGATTGTCTTACACGTCCACGTCTATCCAAGAAATGCTAAGTAGTTTCTGTCGACATATTGCAGTATTATCTCCTAACTCCTAACATCCCCTCATAGCACAGCATCGTGCTAAGTCTTCTTGTCACAGTCATGACGTGCATCTGCCGACTATTTCTGTTTTGGGCTCGTGATTTTAATGTGGATCTATTTTGTTTTATTTTTCTGATTATTCTTATCGTTTTGCATGCACGTGTTTCTGTGACAAATAAACCTATTTTTCTTTCTTTCTAAGAGTTAAAGAGTGCTGTGACCTCCATCGTCAGCTCAGTTGCATGAAGTGATGACTCTCAGATTCAAACACCTGAATCATCAATAGATTTGATTTGATTTGAGAAAGTTCAACTAACCACTGTACATGCCTATATTTGAGGGTTTTCCTCGATTTCCATGGGATCCCCTCATCAGATTCTGACTTGGTGACAATGGGACCACCTCGAGAGTATACACTTTCAAACCCTTACGTCAATTGCTCATCACCTTTTTACAAAATATTGATTTTCCCGTTGCAGGGGTGTTAATTGTTGAAAGTTCTCCTAGTAAGGACTAGGAAAACTGGAGCTGATGGTGAAGTCACCATCAGCTCCACTTCACCACATGCATTGTGACGAGCATAAATTGCTTAGCAACCATATTAAAATAATCGAGACCCAACCCGTGAAATACTTATTATTAAGTAGTTTCGATGGCCATCTGTGGTCTTCATCAAACTCAAACTCAAAGCATTTATTTCAAATAAACCAATTACAGGCACTTTTGAAAGTTGAAGCTAGTCATCATCAGTTCCACTTCACGAAACGGTGCTTTTCGAGAAGAAATGCACGAATTACTATAAAAAATACCTAAATCGCTATAGGTGTGTCTAAAAAGAGGGTTTCCTTCGATTTCCATGGGATCCCCTCATCAAGTTCTAATCTAATAACAACGAGACCACCTCGAGACCTCCTCAACAGGACAGTCACATGCCAAAGAGCAAAGGAGCGTAGTATGCTGAATTTGAAGAAAATACAGAAAATTCGACACTCAAAAATTAGACAAACTACCAAAGCTACTGATGTACTAGTACAAGCCTTAACTTCAAAATGGGCAACACGCAGCACGCCCTCAGGACCAGAGATGGACTAAAAGAGTGACAACATGGAAGGGCCCACAAGAAAAACGAAAGAAGGGTTTTTTAGATAGGACGAAGACATAAAAACATAGGAGGTTCAAACTGGGTTAAAGTAGCCCAATCTAGAGAAGATTGGTTAGCGCTGGAGGAGGCCTTTACCTGTGGAGCGGTTCTTGCAAGTGAAAATAGTACACAAACAAATCCCGACTAAAAATAATTATACTTAACTTTTATCACAAAAATTACATTTGAATTTAGAATTAATTTCTGTTCTATAAACCACTTGCAGGAAATAAAAGGCTTTTTAATTTTAATTTTTTATTATTTATTAATATAAATAATGTTTTTACACAAAAAGTACTTAATGATAAAAAGAACAAAGGATTTATTAAAAAACTGGGACTTTCTTTTACTTATAGCTATAATTTTTAATTACGTAGGTACCTTTATTAAAACGATCATCATCAATAGGTATTTAATAAAAAACGTGTTACTAAAATCTTTCAGAATTGAATTAAACTAAAGTAAAAGATCAACTTAATTAAGTAGTTACTAATGTTGATTTTTAATAAAAATTAAATAATAAAATAGAATTAGTTAATTCAACTAAAATATTTCATTTTATTTACCTATCTATGTATTTTATAGATATCTATAACTTAAGTGCTATTTATTTACAGTCTTTATTACAAAATGTAGTGGTCTAAAAAGAGACCAATTTTCATTCAGGAAAATTGAGTACCTACCCAAATATTATGCAATGATAATTTCGTAAAAGAAAAGCTTCAGAATACGACAATTTTCAAGTTAAAGGGGAAAAACCCCGAGAATCAAATTTCAACAACCTTTGAAATGAGCGCAAAATAACATTAGCTAGATCTACATTGATTCTAATAATTTTTTAAGATAAACCTAAATACGTGTGAGCACGTAATTACATTTTAACGATAACGAGACACATTATTAAAGTCAAACCGATAACGAATGTGAATATTTGCTATGCGCCTTCAGTGTCTATCATTAACACAACATGTAGACAGTGCCACGAACATTCACGTATTTGTTGCTAATCAATTTCAAACTGAGCTAGAAGTGTCAATAATCTCTGTAGGAAAAACAGAGAAGAACCACATAAGTGATCAAAAATGTGCACTGTTGGTGACTTGACGCTAACTTCGAAAGTTATATAATATTTAGACAAAAGTTTTTGATTGAAGAAATGTGATTAGTGATTCTGAACTCAAAATGTCGAATGTTGAAACGAATAAGGTGCCCCCCGACGGGGGCTACGGGTGGGTTGTGACCTTAGCATACGCTTTAAATAATGTAAGTATAATTTTATTACTTTAGTCATAATAATCATCATTTAAAATTGTCTAAGGGGCCTCTGCGAGTTGGCTTCGGCCCCTCTCGTATGCCTTCCAAAGGTCCGGGACCCTAGGGTCCCGAGATATGTCAAAGACATTTTAAAATAATAATCCTTTTAATAATCATAGCCATCATATATCAATACTAAACTTAAAAAAGTTATAGTAATCTTGTTTTTGGAAGTATGAAAGCTGAAAAACTGTGTTTATCGGTAAATAAATATTAATTTAATTTGAATGTAGAGTTCATTTTAGAACCATTTTATTTGATCAACTTATGTCAACAGTAAATTAGGTCTATAGTCATGCCATGCACATTATATTGTAATATTATCACCGAGACGCCTCTTATCAATTAAATACTGTGTTGTATTATATGTTACTTTGTTAAGTAGGTACTCTCTTAAGTAGGAGGAGTGAATAAAACCTACACCGCTGGTAAATATCCTGAAACAACAACTGACGTACATCCAGAAGCAGTGTCTTCTTATCAATTGTCCAAAAAGGATTGACACATCTACTCGTATATCAAGAACAGCTCTCTTCTGCTTCCCTACCTGCTGTTCTCTCCTGCTGTCTCGCGAACAAAACTTTCTACGAGATGACTTAGCTACTCATCAAACATCTCTGAATCTTTCTGAATTGACGTCATTGTTTTAATTTTACCAAACACGCTCAGCATTAAAAGTTTACACACAGATTTATCAAATGTGGTAACGAAAATGATGTGATCATGAGCGAAAACTTGTTTACTTGAATATTAAATATTATTATTGGAGATCAATTGTCTTGTTCTTCACATCATCGTCAGCCTTCAATAGTCTACTGATAAACATGTAGGCCTCTCCACTCCAATCTTAGGCCAGACTCAGCTACTCTCATACAGCTGCCGTCAGTTACCTACCCTGTGATGATGACGTCTATGTCCAGCATACTAGGTACGTTTACGGACTCGCGGTCTCCACTCAAGAACACGTCTACCCTAATTGTCATCAATTCTGCGACTAATATGGCTGACCCATTGCAACTTTAGCTTTCTTATTCTCTACATATGTGGGTGTTATTTACTTCGGGGGTGTAATAAAGACTACTAAGGGTAGTACGTAAAGAGGATGTCCTCAGTGCCTGCTGATAACATCAAACCGTAATCACCATTTCCCCTACCACACGTGGTGATCTTTTTGATCGGTTATTCCCAGTCCTACGCTTTCAGCAGTTGACGTCAACCGGCTGTAATGATTTAACATGCAGTCGAGGATACTTCACACTTAGTTTAAACTGTTAAACTGGATACAAACTAACTTGGTGCACTTTGGAAGTTACCTAGACTAAGCAAGGAAAAATATTTAATACCGCACATTTTCCTTCTAGTTGAATTGTTTCGCCAAAATTATCAAGATTATACTTTACAGCTATGATAAATCATTCGCGAAACTATTAATAGGAACTTTACCTAAATAACACAATAACATTATTGTAATGTAGGACCAAGCGTAATTATAGGTACAGGGTGTAAGGGACAGCCTTCCGCAAACTGATGGGGTGAATTCAGTATGTCATCTAAGATGACCGGTACATAAAATTTTTTCAGGAACGTTATGGGAATCCAATGAACCTGATTTGTCTTATTACCTCACACACAATGTATCGTTACCATGGCAAAACGCGCGTAGCCAACTGCAGCGCAGCCAGCCTTCGGCGCCAAGTATTTCAACATCCATTGCCGATTTTTTTTATTTTAACTGTTTTTTTTTTTATAAACGGAGTGCTGCGTATAGAGAATGTAAATTTACGTTGAAATAAAGGAATAGTAACTAAAAATACGATAAAAAAATGAAAATTTTCCTGAGAATATTTCCGGTGGAATATGATTCAAAATAAGGAGCTGAATGCACTCTTGTTAGTTTGCGGAGGACTGTTCCTTACACCCTGTATTGTGATAAGACAATACCTATGGCCCATTTTATGTAAAGATTTTACAAATTCACAATTATTAATTATTGTCTTATCTAAATAATACTTAGCCGAATTTGAGTAGCCTATAGTGATAAGCTCATTGGTATAGTGATTGCTACCAGTGAACCTATCACTGTAGGCTACTCAAATTCTGTATATTTTATAAATTTCATTGTATAAATAATCATAATCTTTTTAAATATCCAGATAGGTACTTTTCATATCGTACATGATTGAATTATATTATCACATAATTATGATTTTTACGTAATATCGTTTTAATCAGCCTATTCATATATCTAAAGAAAATTATTTGCGATCTTTCCGGTATATTTATAATATGTAATGAAATATTAATTTCTCACATTTTAACTGAAAATTTTTAAATGATACAGATTTATTAAAAATCTTGGTAAAGACGAAAAATTATGTATAAGAAAGGCGAGAGCCCAAACTAAAATTTAAAAAAGAAACTAGACGTGGTAAACATTCACGATGTGATTGACATAATAATGAAGAACGAGGGAAATCCTTTCAGCAATAAGGAACGAAATTAAATGCATAAAAAAGCAAATGGCCAAAGGAAGCGACTAATATAGAGAAACTAATTACTATGAGCTAGTAGGAATTAAGCTTTTATAATAATAATCAACTCAATTCTAATCCAGACTCGTTCGGTTTTAGTTAGGGAACTGATTAGTTCTAAAAAAATATATCATTCTATAAAACCCGGTAGCACGATTCAGGATCTGTTTCCCCAACAACGGTCCAGTTAATTTTTCAGAATTTATCCATTTTACAATAATAATTTATCCGTGTATTGTATTGTATTCATTACTTGCTGTTAACGAATTTATTGTTTTTCAGGTGGTTGTTCTTCCCTTAATCGCTGGTTTTGCTTTGGTGTTGAACGATACCGATATGACCTCTACACAAGTTACCTTCGTTATTGTATTAAACCATAGCATTGGAATGCTACTGTCGTTTTTCGGAGGACCCTTATTAAGTCGCTTCGGGTACAGAAAGATCGCCGTGTTGGGCGCCATATTCATATCAGCTGGCCTAATGTTTATGTCAGCAGCAACTGAATTTTGGCAATTTATTTTATCTTACAGTATTATATGTTGTAAGTATCCATATCTGCTTGATAACACTGATATGTTTAGATTTCTTTGCGTAATGAAACCTGCTATCATTTTTAATTTCAGCGATGGGTGTAGCTGCAATTATGGGAGCGTTCACACTAGCAATAAATTCATTTTTCAAAGAGAAAAGAGGAAGAGCTGTTGGCGTAGGCATGTCTATCACAGGACTGGGGTCTATATACATGCCCTTACTCATGAGTTTCTTGATGTACACTTACGGATGGAGATATGCAGTATTAATATTAAGTGCAATTTGCCTCCATTCACTGGCAGCTGCTTGTTTACTTAGACCCGCTAAATGGTACTTAAGAGTTCCACCCACATCAGAAGAAGCGGTACCTTTAAATAAGGAACCTGAGGTAGAGCTTATCAACGGCAGTGTAACTCCTTCGTCTAAAGTTGTTGGTATGATTATTTTATTATTCAAATGTTATAATATGTTCAGAATGTTCAGTGCAACAGTCTATTGCTACCAAAATTGTTACAGGTATTGCTTCACTACCGCTGCACTTAGAAGAATCTGCGGAAAATGGTGTGATCCCGTCAAAGAGTCTATCAATGCGATCACTTACTAGTAATTCTAGTCTTCAAACGAGAAATGCCATTTCACACCCTGATATACGAAACAAATTGCCAGATGCGCCACTATTAGAGTCTCGATACAAGTGGTGGGAGTCTCAAGAAATTAATCTTAGCAGTTCCATAAATATTTTTAACGAAACAGAGAATCTGAAAAACATAAATGCTCAAGAAAAGGAAATTGTCAAAGAAAATGAGAAAAAGAGTTATATGGATCACTTCATTCAGTTCTTTGACCTGACACTTTTGAGTGATCCAATATTCGTCAACATTATTTTTGGTCTATCAATAGCTGCTTGTGTGGAGACTAACTTCTCACTGCTGTTGCCAATCATTCTCAAAGACATGATGCAATTTGAAACAGCAGATATAGCAAAACTGATGTCAGTCATAGGCTTTTCGGACACGCTATTTCGATTTGTGTCACCATTTATCGGAGAATGGTGCAACAAGTCTCCGCGTGTCATGTACATGGTCAGTTTACTTATGATTATCTTCACCAGAAGTAGTAAGTACCTTTTTATTATAGACTAGCTTCCACCCGCGACTTCGTCCGCGTGAAATTTTTTATTCCCCCGACCCACCCCGTCGCATCGCATCGCCTGCCTGCGCTGTTACTTCGTTTTCGCTTAGCACTTGTTCTTCCTTTTTTTTTCTCGGCTGCTTAGGGTCCTAGCGTAATGTGTTACATACCCTATAGACTTCCTCAAGAATTGAGTTATAAAATGCAAAAAGAATTTTTCAAATCCGACTGGTAGTGACTGAGATCAGCGGGGCAATTGCGTAACACATTACCAATCGGAATCGGTTTCATTTTGACAGTTCAACAACATTCATTGCGTTATTTACGCGTTGAGCAGATAAATTTTTCGAACTTATGAAGCAATGGATTAGCAATTTGCTTCAAAATGATTCAGATTCCGATTGATAGTGTGTTACGCAATTAGGGTGCTGTGTGTGCAAACAGTCAATTTAAAATAAAATGTGAGAGATTAGCGCATTCAACCAAACAAACTCTTCAGCTTTATAATATTAGTATAGATTACTAGCGTCCCGCCCGGCTTAATACGGGTGTAATTTTTAAAAAAGAGGTGAAAAATATGAAGTCTTTGATTATAGATTTCTTTATAAACAATGTTTGCAGCTGACTTTTCGTTACAAAAACCAACAAATTTTATTGGAAGTGACGCGCGAAAGGGCTACGTATGCTATCCATGGTAAAAGTACTCAACGCTTAGGTTGAGTTGTGATTTGTTAATTGTCATTGAAAATGACATTTGTTGGAAACTGCAGTCTTTTGTATTGGAATGGAAGATCCGTTGGTATCAATGGGATCCGGAGAATAGGGCTATAGGGCGAGGCGCTATTTATAGCCAGCAGGAGTGCGGGGAGAGCGGGAGTGCGTGGTATCCGGTCGTGCGAGTGCGACTCCGGTCCATGAATTATTTTTCCGGTTGCTTTAACCTTTGATATCTTCTAAAGTATTCGTTAAAATGATATACTGTAAATACAGTTATAAACTGCATGTACTGCCCAAGAATACTGTCACATTTATTTGGATATGGATTAATACTGATAAGAGTAAATAGCGTCGCAAGTACTTAACGCAATTTTAAATTAAAGTTTTAACGAAATAAATGGTTACTGTGAGTCAACCGTAATAGATATGCCATCGCGGACTTTTCTTTAGGGTTTTAGAAGAACTAAAATTCTGTAGTACATTATCTGTACTAATATTATAAAGCTGAAGAGTTTGTTTGTTTGTTTGGTTGAACGCGCTAATCTCAGGAACTTCTGGTTCGAATAGAAAAATTCTTTTAGTGTTGGATAGCTCATTTATCGAGGAAGGCTATAGGTTATATAACATCACACTACAACTAATAGGAGCGGAGTATCAATAAAAAATGTGGCAAAAACGGGGAAAATTTATTCATTTTGCGAGCTTCTGTTGCGCGCGCTGCGTAAACGGTTAAAGTTAAGCAAAAATCATGTATGACGGGATTATTCCTGTTCAAAAGTTCTAAAAAAAAATCCGCAATAGCATATGTCTATCTTTTAAGGTTGGCTCACTATAACTTCTTTAATGGTAATCAAATTTGTTACAAAATAATGCATTATTTGTGAAGGCGTTTTTATAAACATGGTATTAATCCTTATCCACATAAATAGTTTAATAATCAAGGTTGATTAAGTACATGTCAATTCCTTTTTAATTTATTCGAATCGGACCTTCCGTTTAGAAATTACGACGGGTATAATAATGCTTAAAGTAAGAAAAATGCGCTTAGTCTATTAGTTACCTACATATTTTATTTTTTATTGACTGTTTGAACGCGCTAATCTCTGTCACTGCCAGTCGGATTAGAAAAATTCTTTTTGCATTATAAAGTCCAATTCTTGAGGAAGGCTATAGGCTATGTAACATTACGCTAGGACTCTTAGAAGCCGAGCAAAAACAAAAAACAAAAAAGGAAGAACGAGTGCTAAGCGACAACGAAGTAACAGCGTGAACAGGCGAGTCGATGCGACGGGGTGGGTCAGGGGAACAAGAAATTTTACGCGGACGAAGTCGCGGGCGGAAGCTAGTCAATTATAAACCTTATGTCACTAAACACAGCGTGTATTTACCATGCACCGTACAACTTACCCACACAAAAGCATCGGTCGCTATCGTTGTGCTGTGCAAAAGCAATTTATCTATATCTATTCTATACATACTACATACATATACATACTATATATACATATTATACATTATAATATTATACAAATAAATGAAATTTAAGTGTCTGTTTGTAATGTCAAGATAAAAACTTTTTACTAAATGCATAAGAAAGTATAAGCGGTACTTATAACAAAAAAACAATTTTTAACATTTTTGTCTGTCTGTCTGTCTGTTTGTTCCGGCTAATCTCCGAAATGGCTGGACCGATTTTGACGGGACTTTCACTGGCAGCTAGCTGATATTAAGGCGGGTTACTTAGGCTACTTTTATGTTAGAACTAGCTGTGCTCCGCGACTTCGTTCGCGTGGATGTCGTAAGATACACAATATACTAAAATAACAGCCACATTTTAATAAAACTCCCCCGTCCTCCGACCCGTCGCGTTGAATCGCCCGCCCACGCTATTACTTCGTTTTCGCTTAGTGTTCTTTCTGACTTTTTTTCTTTTTGCTCGACTCCTAAGGGCCGTAGCGTGATGTTAAATAGCCTATAACTATCCTCGAGAATTGGGCTACCAAATGCAAAAAGAATTTTTCTAATCCAACTTATTGTTCATAATTTCATAGGTTTTAATTTTTTTACGCGGAACCCTAATTATTTTTCTAAAATAAAAGTAGCCCAAGTTAAGTAGTTAGAAAATTATCATTTTATTAATCGTATTTCTGAATATACGTTTAAAAAAATGATAATTTTCCTGAGAATATTTCCTGCGGAATATGATTCAAAATAACGAGCTGAATGCACCCTGTTAGTTTGCGGAGGGCTGTCCCTTACACCCTTTCGAGAAAAAGTATCTAACTGATGATGAAAACCGCATCGAAATCCGTTGCGTGGTTTAGGATGAGTTAACGGATATACAGACAGACGTGGAAAGCGATTGTATATACTGTGTAATGGTTTCAGCTCTGTTCAGGAATAACTTGATAAATATTTATCAGCATAGGTTTAGTGTAAATGACCGTCTGCATCATTGTTCTGAGTTATTGATAAAGGCATACAAACAATTATTTATTTCTTACTGTTTTATTTACTTCAATGTCGTTTATTTATAGGTTGTTAAACTCTGTATGGAAATGTATTTAAATGTTCAAATATAATTGATGAATGGCGAGCATTTGTGTCTTTTAGATTTAAAGACTGATACCCTTCGATAGCGAAAGTCATTTACATTTTGTTTGTAATGATCTTTTATTGTCTTTCAAAGACAGCTTACATCGTACAGGTACAGAGACAAAGAATGTTTTTAACCCTTTAACCGCCTACGACGGATTAATCCGACAAATATTTTCGTGTCCATTTCGCCAGGGTCGTATATTTTAACCTTTTAACCGCCCGACTTCATATCAGTTGTCGTGCCCCCAGCGCCGGGCAACTTGAATCATTACGATATTTGGTCGTAAATATACGACCCTGGCGAAATGGACACGAAAATATTTGTCGGATTAATCCGTCGTAGGCGGTTAAAGGGTTAAACAGTTTAAGTTGATCTTGGTACTCATCGTTTTCACTATTCTTAGCTTAAGTACTTTTGTTTGCCCTCAACAACTTCATAATGCAAAAAAAATTCTGCGGATGTGACTACTTAATGAATGTTGCATTGTCTACACGACTTCTGACCTAGGTATGATTTGATTTGCTCCGCAAAAAAAAATCACACAAAACTAAGTTTATAGGCATTTTAGGAAATATCTGTTATTCCTACCTGTTGTTCGGATTTACTTTATAGTAACAAATAGCGAGTGACAAGTAACGGAAACACCTACCATAATAAATTCCTGTCCTCTGCAAGGATCAATTTTTTCAAACGTAACCCGTTTTGAAATTTCTCTTAATATTTTTCAGTGATGCTGTTCACAACATCCTTCATGGGCATGTTGTTCGTGTCGCTGGCTCTCGGCATCACGAAGGCTATGAGGACGGTCTACGTGAACATCGTGATACCCAACTACGTGCCCCTCCACAGACTGGCCTTCGCTTCCGGGATCCAAATGTTCTTCAGTGGCATCACCATTTTCACTATCGGAACCTTATTGAGTAAGTGTACTTACACTGCTGTTGACTGATAAAATATTATCGGTTACTGTCCTATTGGTCTATTTATTGGTGATGGAATCCTACGTTAAAAATCGTTAATATTAGTCTATTTTGCAAAAGTTGCTAAAAAACGATGCCTACTAATTTATTTTGGTAACTAGAACTCGTTATTATAATAACTACGGGTCACGACTTTGATTCTCGCATGGAACGATTTCTGCGACCAACTGATAATATTCGTCCAAACTTGCAACACAAAACCTAGCCGAAAGAAAAAGAGCTGGAAACATATAGCTTTTAATTATCTAGATACAGTGCGACATGGATCTAAAATTCTAAATGAACGTGATGAAATAGAGAACTAGCATGTAGTAGGTATTAGGTTAGTGTGTCGTGACACGACTATAGGTACTGACTAACCTGACATTATCAGTTTGTTGCTGTGATCTTTGACCTTTGTTTGGCTTATGCCGGGCAATGTCGGGTTCCAGGGCTATATTTGTTACGTTTCTGTACACAGAATTATAGTGTATATTATCCTATATCTATATTTATTACTGAAACACAGAGTAAGATAGGTATCTTTGTTGAGTAGATTTGCAAAAAATCACCATAGTTTGATATATACTTATATCATATTATAACACATTAGTTCGTTGCTATCCCCAAAAAACTTTCACAAATTGCGTGAGAAGATAAACATTTGTGTCTAGATGTATCACGCTGTTTGTCCTTCTTTCCGGTGAGATAAAATACCTAATTACTTGTTTATAATATTTTTATCTTTATAATTCCAGCTCGAGTGCGCGAGGCTTCTGGTTCCTACATAATGCCAATCATCGTGTTAAACTTCGTCACACTAATAACAATCATATGTTGGAGTGCAGAGTTCCTGTACTTCAGATTAAAAGACAGAACAAAACTTCAACCTGATCCTGTGACATAGTGTATCTTTACATAATATTTTAACTATATTTTATATCGATCAAACTTACAATGCGTTTCATTTGGGAGATCAGCAAAAATGAAGTCACGATTCATTCATTTATTTACAATTCAATATTTACAAAAATCATTTACTGCTAATACTCAGTTTTATTAACAATTTTAGATATCAATACACATAATACTTGAAAACATATCTACTTAAATTAAAGCTAAATATTATAGAGGGTGGATATTTAATGATTACATATAAAACTAATGAAATAATGTTTAATGAAGTCCCACTTTGGTTAACTTTACCTATTAACTAGTACTAGTGTTCCTGTACACTTATAACAAAATATAAGATCAAAATAAAAAGAACACTTTTATAGCTTCGCGTTCTTCTTAATTTGTTCTGTTTCCCGCACTAACTTCAATTTTATTATATTTCAATTGTCACTGTCACTTGTTTCAGTTTTAGTTCACATTAAAACACTTCGTACTCAGTTCGCTTTTCAAAACACTTTTCAGCCATTATGAGGGTTTACAGTCGTGCTGTCCTGAAAAATAAAACGAAACATGAATTAATTAATCGTGCTTGCATTGTCCTTTTGATGTTATCTTGGTTTTAATATTTTTTGAGTTATTTTTAATAGGGTTTTCGTTAAGAGAAACTTTTTCATTAAATAGATATTTATTATAACAGAAGTTTCAGGAAGAAGATTTAGGCAATACTTGTGCATTTATATACACGTGGTTTAATACAGTGTTAAAAATCGTTGTGTGAGTGTTCACTGCAACGAAATTTTTATCATATATACACATAAGTAGGCATACCTACGTTGTTACATACATCGACAAGTATTGTTTTATGCATGTGAACTATTTTAATGTTATTACAAAGCGGGGCAGATGTTATAAGTTATCATAATACACTGGTCATCAAAAATATCGACCCACCCACTTTTTGTTTAATATTTTTCGATTGTTTCACAGATAAGCTGTTTCACACGTTTTTTTTTTTTTTTGAGGGTCGGATACGATGTTTGATGTACACTTAAAGGTACTTAACTATTTTTTGTACAGAAATATTGTTGAGTGCTGATTTTATGGTTTTACATCGGAACAAATTCGAACCGTTCTTTCAGTCTGGAAGAGACTTTGGTAGGGATTACTTGTTAATAACGTTAAGTTTATTTACTGAGGCTGTATTTTGATTAATTTTGTCTAAAAATAATGGATACTACTGAAGCTGAGGTGGCCCAAGTTGTGGCTTTGCTCCAACAAGGCTTAAGTCAACGTATTGTGGCCAGGAGGTTAAATCTGAGCCGTTCTGCAGTTCGGCGAGTTTACCAAAGGTTTCTAGAGACTAGGCAGTATCGAAGAAGGTCTGGATCTGGAAGACATAGGGTGATAACTCAAAGGGGTGACCACTTTGTAGTGGTATCAGCTCTACGAAATCGACACCTATCTGGTGTTGGTCTCCAGCGACGCTTACGTGAAGATCGGGGGGTGGCTATAAGTGACAGTACTGTAAGAAGGAGACTTCGCGAGCAGAATTTAGGACCACACAAGCTAGCAACAGGACCACAATTGACCACAGCTCATCAAGTCAGACTTCAATTCGCGCGTAATCATATTATCAACTGGACCATAGGCCAATGGGAGTCAGTTCTTTTTAGTGATGAGAGTCGAATGTCATGCAACGGCCAAGTGAACGTTATACCCAGTGTAGCATAAGGGAAACTATTAGTTATGGTGGGGGTCTGTAATGTTTTGGGCTGGAATATCTTTGACTGAACGCACGGAGCTGGTTTTCATACGAAGAGGTGCTTTAACTGCTGCACGCTACATCACAGAGATCTTAGAAGACCATGTGGTACTATATGCCGGCAATATTGGAGAGAACTTTGAATTAATGCATTATAATGCACGACCACACGTAGCGCGCATCACCACCGATTACCTTGAAGAGGTTGGCATTCGGGTTATGTCGTGGCCAGCAAGAAGCCTCAATGTCAACCATATAGAGCATATGTAGGATACCCTAAACAAAAGGTTATAAGCCCGTAATCTAGTCCCTACAACATTAGAAGACCTGGAAACCGCCGTTAGGGAAGAATGGAACCGAATCCCTCAAAAGACCATTAAAATCTTGATAAGGTCATTAAAACGGCGAATGCAGGCCGTCATTCGAGCAAGAGGACGCATTATTAAATTGCAACAGTTGTTTACATACCATTTAAGACTAAAAAACTAGAGAGTTTTTAAAATTAATAAAAAGATCGTGTTTTTTAATTAACCCTACGGTAGTCGCGTGGTCTACATATGTAATCCATTGATACAAAATTGCAAAGTTCTAAAAACCTAATAGCGCCAGTTATTTCATCCTTCGTGTACTCTAAGTTGATGCAACTTAGAGTACATGAAGCTCATTTAAATAAAATCATTTTGATGTTTTAATTGTGATTAAATCGGTGTAAATAAACAAGTTCAATAAAACAACTCAGTACAAAAACATTTTGTTATGTTTTGTTTAAAATAAACGTGATTTTCGGTTAAAACGCAGGTGGGCCGATTTTTTTGAACTCATAGGTGTGTCTATATTTAAAGCTCTTATCACATATAATGTGTATATTCTCGACGAAATTGGTGCCGAAATTGTAATTAAATTAATGTTCATTTTGGATGAACAATCTGCATGGGAAAAGGTAGATTGTTTATTTTTAGAGTCCCGTATTCATATTATGGATGCAGAAATATGTTCTGCATTGACTGCTATTTAATTATTATCATAATGAATTAGGAAAAAAATCTGTTAACGGAAAGCTTGATACAAAGTTTATTTTTAATTGAATTGAATTGTGTGATAAGTTCTTTAAAGAAAACTGAAAGTTAGTAAATATTAAGAATTAAACCTCGTCCAAGTTAGTGGTGGTAACTTTCTGTTGGGTAGCTTCTGGCAAGGACGTACTATTGTTCCCCTTTTGAGTCTCCAGCTCGTTTACTGAAAGTAAAACATCCGTTTAATTCTAGTCTTTAATTTAATCCAAGATACAGAACATGTTTCAGTAACATTTTTTGTACAGGAGGCACCTTCTTAAATTAAGTTTAATTTATTAAACCAACTTTTCTTCTTTCTTTTTAAATAGTCAATAATTCGACAATACTATACTGTTAGATTTTTGTTTAGTATAGTTTGTGATTTACATAAGTTAAGAAGTAACTTTGATTTAAAGAACTAATAATTTATTTTCGTATTTATCTGTGGAGGCTTATTATTAGCAATTTTAGTTTATATTTTGTTATTATGATGTCATTAGTCTGTAAGCTTTCCTAAAATGTAAAAAATAAAATAAATAATAAAATAAATTATTTATACTCACTGCTTTGATACCAGCTTTTAGAAAATCCATAAGATGAATCGGACTCAATCTTTCCTCCTGAGGTAAAACCAAATGATGGTCGATTCATGAACCTTGGAGATTTAAAAGGAAGATTGCTGGACGCTGAAAATTCACTGTTAGCATTAGTTTTCTTAGATTCGAAGGGTTCTACTTCATACCACTCAGTCGACACATTTCGCATATCCCTCCAAGGTTTTGAAGTCACCACATAAACTTTTTCTTTCGTTAAAGGTGATATAGCTGTTTGTATTTTACCCCATGGAGCTGGAGTGGTAGTGGTAGATGTACTCGTGGTACGGAAAGAAGATGCTGCTGTGTAAATATGAAGTTTTTGCACTTCATCCAATTCTTCATTTTTGCCACTGTTGTGTCTATTTTTGGTTCTTTCTATTGTATTATATTCTTTTCGTGCTCTATTCAATGTATTATTGCTTTCATCGGTGACAATGTTTTGAAAACTACTTGAACCTTCGTGGTCATAGAATTCGTAATTGTAATTGCTTGTTGTTGTTACGTAATTGGTCGGCATGGTAGTCGTAAAATAGTCATCCGGGATCTGCTTAGCATGCTTTTCGCTGCTACGCGTACTTTGTGGAGTCTTATACTGCTTAGAATATTCCTGTTCCGTCCAGTCATCTATAGTGTGTTGGAGTTTAATTATATCAAACGGTGGTTCCTTAACATCATAGAAGTCCTTCGATCTGTCCGAGTCATAGTTTTCCATTATCTGTGTATCTTCAGTCGCTGTGGTTGCAGTATTATAACTTTCTGTAATAGGACTCACATAAGAATTTGCTGTGTTAGATGGTACATTACGAGCTTTATATTCATCTTTTGGTGTAGAGGGCCAATCTTGTGACATTTGCACGAAGTCTTCGTTTGTATCTGCCTGCTTATTTTCTGTTGTGTAAGGCACTATAATTTGGACAATCTTAGGTTTATATGTGTTATACTCAGCTCTACTTTCATCCCAACTGGTGGTAATAGTAGGGATCTGTGGTGCCGCCGTTGTGGGAATATCATCATAAATTTCATATTCATTATCTGGTACAGGCGATGATATGGCTAATATGAAGTTCCCATGGTTTTTATGTGGTGCACTTGGCTTTAGGTACAAAAGAGGTGAATCGATGTTTTGTAAATTACTTTCTGTGCGGTATTTATCAACATCGTCATCATTAATTCCTCTCAAATCCGCAAAATTAAATTTATGATTAGAAGGAACACGAGACACAGGTTTTAAATCTGCAGGTACACTACTGTCATATAGTTCATTGCCGACATCAGCCCCTGTACTTTCAAAACTCGCATCTGGAATCGATTTGGTTGCTGAAATATGATCTTCTGAAGCCTGCGACGATATATCCCTTATTTCATCTACAACGTAACTGTTAGGTATATTCCTGTATGCTTTTGATTGATTGAAGTTCGATGGGGGCTCTATTTCAATAATAGGCGATTGAATAATAGTAGCAGGATAGTCTACAGAATGGGTGAATTCCGCAAGAGGTATACTTTGTTCTACGTGGACATTACTGTTAGTCTGTTGCATCTGATTGATACCTTGGAGGACATTTTTTGGGAACTGCGGTGGCAGAGGTCGAAAAGGTCGGGCATTAAATATCGGTGGCAAAGGTGAAACACTAAGATTAGGAAGTGCGACTGGCTGTAGCGTATGAATATTTCTGCCTCTATTTGGTGTAAATGGAGCTGGATTTGCCAGGGCAAATGACGTGTTTGGTGTTGTTGGTTTCGTATTATCATGTGGTAATACTTGTGTTTTTACTTTAGATGATTCAGCTGCTGTAGCTGACACAGGGTACGAAATATCAAATAGATGTGTATTAGTTATAGGTTCACCGTAAGAATTTTTAAATGTGGTTGGATGTGAAACTTTCGGCAACTGTAATTCTCCATTAGGTGTTATATCGTCCAATAATTCTACGTCATTTTGTGGAGGTAGTTCTTTATTTAGAGTCCCAGGTTCGTACTGTGGAGTGACGGGCTGGAAGTTTGTGATAACTGGACGTGGAGTTTCATATCCTGGGGAAGGGGTTCCGTACGACGGAGACGGAGTTTCATACAGTGGAGAAGGAGTACCGTAAGATGGAGAAGGAGTACCGTATGATGAAGAAGAGCTCCCATATGATGAAGAAGGAGTTCCATAGGATGAAGAAGGAACTCCGTACGACGGGGTGGGAGCCCCGTATGAAGAAGAAGGTGGTTGGAATGTTGAACTAGGTACATTGTAGAGGTTGTTTGAAATTCCTTGAGATGGAGAAGATAAGAATTGAGAATCTAATGAGTTACTAGGTAAGTTAAATGAAGAACTTGGTAGGCCATAAGATGAACTTGGCTGAGAATATGTAGAACTTGAAGGTTTGGGAGGGTTTGGTGAAACAACGTCTAAAGTATGTGTTGCACTTGGTGGGCCATAAGTTGAGCTGACAATTCTCACAGCACCGTGATTATAGGAAAGATTAGGTGGACCATAGTTTCTGTGCGGTACTCCAGGTAATAATTGCGGAAGCCTTTTATCTTGGCTTTGTGAATTAAAAGGTTGCGGTTCTACCTTTAACATATTAGCATAAGCTGTAGGACTGGGCGGTCCGTATGTTGGCAATGAATTATGATATACATTTTTAGCGCCTAAATTATATCTAATTACTGGCAACCATGGCACTAAATTACAAGGATTACAATCCTTTTTTATTAGTCCTACGTTATGAAATACAGATGATCCTGCATAACTAGTTTGTTGCGATGGAAAAAGCCATCCTGAAACTTTTTGGAATAAGCTTGGCGATGGAGTTGTAGAGAAAGGTTGGGGAGGTGGGACAAAGTTGAAGTTGTATTGTTTATAGAAAGGAGCTGGAAATTTGAAGTCACTAGATGCTAGAGGTGGGGGTGGTGGTGATTGGTATTGGTATCCGGCATCTGAATTCTGTCGCTGGTTTCTTTCTGGGCCTTTGTGGAAAGGCACAGGCACGGGTGGGAGCGGAGGTGGCGGAGGTGGCTTGAGCAGTGTCCCGAACTGTGATGCGCTGATCCCGCCGTGTGTGTTAAACCCGTTTGCGTGATCGCACTTACATCTTGTGACCACAGCTATTAGCAACACCGGAAATATCTGAAAAAAAGAAACAAAAATATTAATTAAGGACGGAGCATCCTTCTGGAGATAGTAGGCATACATATGTTTTAACTATATTTAATTTAACAATTAGAAAATATAGTGAAACACTCGTCGTGACATATCGGGGCCATTGTACATGCTTCCCACGAGTTGCCATTCTTTGCACTTTTCTCTTTTCTCATAATATACCGTCAATGGTCGCGATCGGAAGACGCCACGTTTTGAATTGAATTATGATCTAGATGTTTTCTTATTAGAAACGTATTACAGTGTAAAATAAACGTACAAGTAGATAAGTAATTATTCAATAACGTAAATATACAGAGGAATACTATGATTTCCTTTAAAAAAAGCCTGCTAGTTCAATAGGAATATACATAGCGTACCTGTGTCGTAGTGGTTATTGTTATAAGAAATGCTCCTATGAATACGTCTGTTTACCATGATGTTATATAATCATAGGTCAGTGCCGTGAGAATATTTATGAATCTTGTAATCATTATTGTAATTGCTTTTAGTGTTGTTGTGTGTCTCTATGTTACTCAAGTCACAAGTTAGTAACAAAGTGACCAACCAAGCGATTGCAAACACTTGTGTACCTTGAATAATTTGCAGCATCATACATCACAGTTGCATAAGTCTGAAATATACATTTATACCTATTGTAAATTCTGGGTGCGCCCAAGTGTTCTTGAAGTGCAATCACGCACAATCGTATGTTTTGGCACAAACGTAACCAAATCAGCAATGATCTATTCAAAACTCGTATTGCGTTCGATTTTCGAAACTTCTCTACACAATTATGCTACCCACATGATAGTGCCATCATCATTTAAATAAATACGTGAAGAAAAGTAAAATCGTTCAAGGAATTCTGACGTGGGCTCATCGATAAGCATTAACAATAAACATTGATAATTTATATAAAAACTAAATAATAATTAATTCATCAATTCATTAATTTAATTCATCTCAGTCAGTAGGTCACTGTCTCATGAATAACTTAGTATTCATGCATACAAAAATAATTGACATTTCCTGTCTTACATAAATCACAAATCATTATAAATATAAATTATAACAATGAATGCATAAAACGTGAAACAACTCCTAGCCGCTAGACATGACTTGATCTAATGTCCCAAATAAATCATAATACTGTAACACTCTGGCAAGGTATGAATAGGATAGAAGAGTTCGTGGATAGAGTATTATAGTTACAACACTCTCTTGTGGACAATGGGACATCATAAAAGGCCATGGTCATCAATTCATCATATAATTACCCGTAATTATTGTCCTGCATGTTGATCAGCCTATTATGTTCCCACTGCTGGGACACAGGCCTCCTCCCTCCGAAAGGGAGTGGGCCGTAATTCACCACGCGGGCCCAGCGCGGGTTGGTGAATGTCACATGTGTTCGAGTTTTCGATTCTAGGACATGCCGGTTTCCTCACGATGTTTTCCTTCACCGTTTTGAGAGCAATGGTGATGAAATAAATTACACAAAGTAAAGCGCCTGCTTGGGTTCGAGCCCCCGCGATTTATGAGTTATACTCGTAAGTAGGGGCCGGTACCACTTAGCCGAAACTGCATCATGATGATTGATGGTATTATTCAGTAATTAGCAAGTAACTACGCAGGACAGAACAAAGAGGAGCATTCTCGTTTCTTCGGGTCTCTCTCGTTACGCCAAAAGCCACCTAGTGACTAGTCAGTTGATGGTGTTTAGATCATAAGAGCTCTTTCCAATGCCAACAATACTAAAAAGTCATTATCAGTGATAGGAATAGGTAGTGCTAATTTGCCTAAACTTCGAGGAAGGAAGTAACATAGATTGGATAATACCTCCTCTAAAATCCCGGAATAATTTTAATGACGTTTAAATCCCGGGATTTAAAAACCACTAATTTTTTATTGGTGTTTATTTGTAGTTACAAATTATTGATTTGAAAAATCATAACATTTTTTAGGGTTACACACACACACACACACACACACACATTTATATGTATATGTAATTTTTATGGTGAACATAGTAAAGAGTATTCTATCTATCTATAAATAAAGTCCAATAAATAATTCGTGGTTTTTAAATCCCGGGATTTAAACGTCATTAAAATTATTCCGGGATTTTAGAGGAGGTATTATCTAGGTACTCCATGTTACTTCCTTCCTCGAAGTTTAGGCAAATTAGCACTACCTATCCCTATCACTGGTGATTATACTACGTAGAGCATTTAGGTAGGTAATCTTGGAGTGCTAGTGCTAGTTAATAAGCTATGAACTCTACAAACCCTAACGATACCTACCAACAAAAAAAATAAAAAGATGAAGAATAAGACCAACATAAATAATAGTAAATCCTTTGTTAATATTAACAGGTCATTCATCATTGAAGAATTCCGAACTGACAATTCGCACGCTCTTGTAAGAGAACTTTTACTTAATTGCCGGTCAAAAACGCAACAATGCTTTCTTCCTATGACTACAACTGACTATGACATAAAACAGTGATGCTCTTTCTCACAGACGAAAACAAACGAAAGTGAAAATGTAATCACTGCTAAGTTGTATAATTGGATCAGGCCTTTTATCCGCTGTAGTATTTTAGGAACCGATTTGTATGAAGTTTTCTCTTCATGTAGAAATCGAATAACTGGTAATTGCAGAATCCTCTCTCTAATTTATTATACATATCAGTGGTCGCAAGAGCGGTTCTTGACGATGATTATGAATATAGGGCAGTGTGGCATTATCCCCCTGTTCTCACTGACCATTGGCCATTATCCTTATTTGAGTTAGGCGCAGTAGGTTTATCTTCTCAGTAATAATCAGTTCATCCCCATTCTAATCCATCCATCGTTATTTTGCTTTCCTCTATTCTTATTTTCACACACACTGCCAACTATTATATTGTGAAGGTTCTATTTTAGATCTAAAAAGAAATAAAATGAGCAAGTTATCTTTCCTATCTGATATTCAGTTAACATTTCAATCAACGCCGTTTGATAGTCCGACACAGAACTTTTATTTACAAGTGGAAGCGACAATAGGCTCGTTGAAAGCTGAAGAGCCGGTCAAACTGATCGTGACTTGATTTTTTAGATGACAGTCGTGATCTACGTCTCAATTAAGTATATCGTCATCATTGTTGTTAGAGGTGACTATGTACTTTCTTAGGTAGCTTTGTATGTATTATTTTTTATGTAAGTGGTATGTATGGTTAGCATTTGTCCAATCTCACCTGATGGCAAGCGATAATGAAGTAAATTTATATAATTGTATATACAAAACATTTCGGTGGAAAGAAGCAAAATAATTTTGTGTGTAGGTACAACATATCACACTTTCTCCAGGAAGCAAGGAAACTATCAATATATCACGAAACATCACTATTCGCATTAATCAGTAGATATTTATGCTTAATATACATGTCAGGTTGAAAGTAAAAGTGGTCTGTATTGTTCCACTGACAATTGATACGTTAGGACCTGCCCAAACGGTTCAGCATTTGAATATAATGGTTGCAATGTCACCTAGCCATCAAGATACTTTACAATCTCATAAATAGGTATTTGATTTCGTGTTTGTTCAATGAAAAAAGAATGTTGTTTAGTAACAATTGGAAAACAGGAATCAGTTAATAATGATAATCTAGGAAACAGTTTATAAAAACTGTCTTTTGAAAACATTCATGATATATCTTCCTTTAGAAACTGGACAAAGAGTGAAAAAATACATAAGTGTAACTAGTTTGATTAAAAACCAAATAATGTAGACACAATAGAAACTAATCCAAATATTGAAGATGAAAACATAGTGAAAACCAAGCAAGTGCGTTCTAAATGCCAAAGAAAGCTAAAGATAATGGTGAGTGGCTTGCTTTAGAGATTGTAGGATAAACGTGTTTCATGGCAAGGGGCAAAGGGCTAAGCAGTCGGGCAATGCGGAGCCTCCCATTACTACTGTTTTGTAACTCACTGTTGTAACACAGACATACCTACTCGTCCTCACTTTTTATATCACATAGATAAGAGTTTTAAGTCTTCTGATAATATTTATTGTGAGTAGGTACCTACCTTAATAGGTATTTGAAATGTGTCACACTTTCAAATACAAAGTGATCACATCTATTTATAGTTGGGTTAGTTACATGATTATATAGCGGCAAAAAGCAACACATTATTTCGATTCCTTTTACAAAAGAAATTTGATATTTTTCTATATAAGAAGGAATGCGGTGTACCACCACTCCTATGCTCCACTTTCCGTTAAAACACGTGCAGATATCGGCAATAGGATTTTAAAATATATAGATAAATCTTGATATCTTACAATCATTAAGAAACCTGTTGCCCCCGATTAGCTCCTTAAAACACTCCTTTCGCGGAATGATAAACAACAGCGATAAACTTTTGTATGATATATCAGTTCATAAAGCAAGAAAAAGAAACGAATACTTGTCTTCAGATAGGTTTACATATCCGAATTAATTGCAAATCGAGTAGGTTTATCAATAGATGTCAAGACAGTTACCTGTGATCACAGGTCAGACAGTCTGGCCTGTTTATATATTTGATGCTATTACTCAATTTCCAAAATAAAAATAATTACAACTAATACATATAACTGTTGGACGGATAGTACCTAATACGTATACATCTCTACATGGACATCTATCGAAATGATTCTTGCACAACATGCCACGAACAGAAAACCCAGCGATGATCACGACCACTTCAAACAAGGGGATCATTACAAGAACATTGTTACCGAAATGACAATACTATCGTCATCCTTTGTCAACAAAGTGACGGATGTTCAGGCCACAGGGTGGGAACCGCCAGAGAAAGCACAGCGCGCGACTAGACGCGCAATAATGCGGTGAAGTTCACATGTCGCACTGTTAATCTTAGACCTATATGTAACCTCTGATTGTTAACTGCTCTGTGTTTGGAATACTAGCAGTTAGCTCTAAACTATGGACAGCAAAATGTGAAAAATGAACCTAAATACAAAATTTGTACTAACACAAATACATTCGCGAGTTCCCTCAAACTTTACTAGGGCGCTATATGTACATAATATACTTCTCTACTCTGCCCTCTTAGAACATTCGTAAACATTTTTAGGGTTTCGTACGTCCGAATGAAAAACGGAACCCTTATAGGATCACTCGTGTGTCAGTCTGTCTGTCTGTCCGTCTGTCACAGCCAATTTGCTCCGAATCTAATGGACCGATTAAGTTGAAATTTGGTACACATACGAATTTCTATGACCCAAACACGGACATTTAACGTAAATAAATGAATTTTGAATAGGTATGGAGATCACTTTTGGAAGACAAATAAGAAAATTTTAAAAAGTTTTGCGTACTGTACCGTGTGATCAGTGAGTCTCAAATATATATTTTTATAATATTAAATTAAATATTTTAAAAGTTATTTAATAACATAGATGAAAATTGACCATTCCCCCATTATCTCCGAAACTACTGAGCCTAAAATTTGGGAAAAATATAGAAAATAGTGCTATTCTTATAGATTACAGGAAAACCTATAAGAAGTATATGGTTTTAAAATAACACACGCACTTGGCCGGTTTTTTTTAGATATAAACACGATAAGCTCTAACATAATAAGAGTTACAACACCAATCTTCATAAGAATAATTTTACTTTTAAATATTACGTGTGCATAATTTATTATTCCGAACACCACAATTACTGAAAGCGAACCTATAAATTAAATCTTCATTGCGCCAGGCCTGAACAACATAGAAAATGAGAGTGGATTCCTCATGTGTGTGGGTGTTCTCCGTGTTCTCGTATTCCGATCAATACAAAATATTAACATTGGACTTGATTATGATTCAAAATGATTGTTTGATTACAGCATGTTATGCCTGCATACATAATGCGATGAGTGACAGATGTATTGACCCGTGATCGAATCATGTGAGTTAACTTTGAATGCCGCAGTGTAATCATACGATCGGAATTGGAGACTTAGATCATCTATTTTTTATGGTGCTTTATGTGTCCGAAGTTGGGGTTTATGAGGCACATTATTGGAACAAGCTACAGACCACAGGGAAGTTATTGTTGTTTTTTATAATCAAAAACTCTATTAGAGTCATTTTGATTCTTGTATTACCCAATGTAAACTTCACATCTAATGTTTTCAATGATAATGTACAAAGAATGATTTGACATAATATAGTTAATGACGATGATTATACCAATGTGTTTGATTTACTGAAGACAATATTATTAAACAAATGAACGAAAGTAGAGATATTAATGGTGTAACATTACGGGGTCATGCGTGGAATATTTTGAGTATCATTGCGTCACTCAAGGTGAAAGGTCTCAGATCTTGATGAGATGTATATAATTCTGTAGCAAATTTTATTTTGTACACGCTTTTCCGTCCAAATTGTTTCTTTTGATACACTCAGAAATTAAGAATGGATGTAAAAAGAAACTGGTTTTGATAATGGTTGAAATGACATCCAGACAGATTTTGTTACGCCAAATGTTTATGTAGGTAATAAGCAAGAAAGCAAATTCCCTAAACGATTTGTCATTTTTAAAGCGAAACATAAAAGAATAACAACAATAACAGCAGTACCTAGTGATTAAGTTGTTAGCTCCACAAACTACATTTTCCGCATACAATGAAATGAAATAATCAATTAATCGATTTACCAACGATACTGATTCATCAAGTCGGAAGCAAGTGTTGGTGCGTGCACACAGACACTAAATCACTGTAAACATTAATGCACAGTGTATCAGCTATAACTACTTCAAATGGTCAAAACAAACCATTAGTTATTGACTGAGTAGAACGATGCCATGATGAAGTACAGACTAGTAACTATTCAGAGCTTGTTGATACTAACAAATTCAATGAATTCCATAACTCACTAGTTTTAAAACAGTAACAGAAAACTGTAGATTTAGAATAAAAAGTAGCTATACAAAACA
This sequence comes from Fissipunctia ypsillon, assembly GCA_947568875.1. Classification (NCBI taxonomy): domain Eukaryota; kingdom Metazoa; phylum Arthropoda; class Insecta; order Lepidoptera; family Noctuidae; genus Fissipunctia; species Fissipunctia ypsillon. Next base: position 17,533,668 of record OX387651.1, read on the forward strand.
ATAACAAAAGGCTATAAATGAAATCTTGTACAAAAGCTAGAAAACGAGATTTCCAAAATCTTAGAATTTTAAACGTATAAGTGTACCTAATTTTACTTTCATGTTATTGATCACTCATGAAGGCACCGCGTATAGCAGTAATAAAGTGCAGGATGTCCAGATCTTTTGTGAATCAGGTGAACATGATTTTTACGTCTACCACAAGGAAGTGCATTTGTGAATTTTGTGTGCTTCGTTGCCCTTGCAACGATCTATCAACGGTCTATCGACACGCCCTTGCATGTCGATAGAGAACATGCAAGGGCTCTGACACTTTCTCTCTCCTTCTCTTCTTCATACCACCCAATGCGAGGTGTACCTATGTGTGCTGCATTGCAAGTCGTTCTTTCCAGTCTAGGATCACATTCTCATCACTGCTACCTTGACTAGGTGGGTCGTGTGATGTTATAAGCCTTTAGGTAATGCTGCTCATAAATAATCCAACTGCAACGTGGTGACAGTGTTAATTACAAACGACTATTAGACGGTTGTTAGTCGCATATTTACGATCATTATATGCATCGTTCCGTGCTTTGTTTACAATATTACGTTACATTATGTAAAATTGTTGAATGTAATCAGGAAGCTGTCGCATTCCGCTATATTGTGTTTGGATAACATCGTGTCTGTCAGTCAGAACATATATAATAATATACCTAATTTAAACAATGTGAGCTGTTTACTATTTTATATAGAAATAAGCGCGAATTAAGTTAATAAATTATAGATGTTAAAAATTTCTCTCGTCACACTGAACTAACATAATAACTCGTGTTAATAAAGAAATTACACGCGTTACCTTTACAATGAGAATACAAAATTCTTGAAATGAACACCTTAACATTGAATGTAATATCGTTTACTATGGCTGTGAGAAACGGCGCTTTCACGAAGAGCTTTGCAAGCGCGGATTCACAGACGTAACAATTGCTCAGAACAATGATCCGCGACTCCAGAGCACTGACTCGACATGTGTCGTGCCGTATTGTTCTGAGACCCGCGTTGTAGGTCACTTGGTGCTGGTATGGTGAAATAACACTAATATTCTTTCGTATAGCTGTTATAGACAACATTTTGTCACATATAGACATCTTATACCTGGATACGTACACTCACGCCTTTTTCCCATGGAGGTAGGCAGAAACTACACAACGTCACCTGCTACGATCCTTGCATACCTCATGCTTTTACCTGGATGTACCCTTAACTTCACAGTCAAAGTTATCATTAACAGTCGGAACTGTCTCGGTATATAAAACGTGTTTCCTCAATTCAAACTATACCAAATCATGTCCACAAACACAAACAACTGCCAAACGGACATTGTTTATTAAATTATGTTGAACATGTCAAACAGGCGGTAGACATTGTATTGGGGAATTCTAGAGCAAGTAAATGTATCGAAATGGAAAGTGAATCACACGCAACTCACGCGCGCTCGTATCGTAAACGTTTGTGGGATGCGGGCGCTTACTACCGACCGGCTAATTAATTGATACTCTATGAATAAAAATATGTTTTAACATTAATTTCTATTCTGATCCGCTTAAATTTTATTTTAAATCGGATACAGAATAAATTACCTACTTATTATCCCACTATAGTGCATCAATAGTATCTTCTTTGCTCGCAAGACCTCGAATATTATTTACTTGAGAAATGCTTATTTAATAATATCCTATATTTGTTTAAAAGTGGATACGGTACGCCTATGTTGGTTGGTTAGAATATTATTGAAGCGACCTTTCTTCAGTTCAAATTTCCGATCGTATAAAGAAGGCTGTATTTGCAATTTAGAAAATGGCGAACCATTCAAAGGTTAATATTTACGGCATCGTCGGGAGAAAACAAGCCGGTCAGCAAGAACTTATTGAAGATGGTGATTTACTAAATTAAGATTCACCGAAAGTTGATGAAATGTTGATGATGACTCAGTCCGTAATAACCGGATCTCATAATTTGTTTTACAACGACAGCTGTGTTCAAATTCAAAATGAAATCCAAGAAGCATGTTGTGATAATAATGAAAAAATTAAATAAAATAAAAAGAGAATAACGAAATAGAATATGGAGTGAGAAATGTGTAGGTTCTAAGAAATGACACTAGAGTTAAAGCACGTGCAAGCTCGGCTCTAAGTAAAGAGTGCAGTCACGAACGAATATTAACCGGAGAGCATACAATAATATTTTAATATTATCTTTAGAATGGGTGTATCCATGAATTCTAAATGGGAATTCATGGATACACCCATTTAATGGATAGTTTTAATCTTTCTATGGATCACTATTATTTGAAATTGATTTAATATTTTTACTCCTAAACTATTACCTAGGTACTGTGAAATGAATCCTGGTTTGTGGAATCCATAGATTTAGTTCCTTAAATATAGTCCATAGTAAAGTGATAAAATCACCAATATTTGAATAGCACTTTTCTCCATGACAGTATCAACATTAAAGTTTATTTAGATGGGCACTTCTCGTCCATCAAGAGCACAGGCAAATAAAACTGGTTCTCAGATTTCACTCGTACAGTCGTAGTCTAGTGTCAGAATATGGGCGCGAACCATGTCGGAATTTGTTATATTCTCAACAAAAGTGCTAATTTCTTTACAAATATATTCAAACATTCAAATGAATATTAGTGTTTTTGGGGGTTTTAGACTAAACATTGTTAAACAAAAGTGTTTGTTTATCAAGCTTTTCGTTTCCTTCTAAGTCATTAACTTATCCATGCCCATCACAATAGCGTTTAATACCCCTGCGTGCTTATTCCAGTCAATCAACAAAAACCGTGGTAAAAGGCATCCATTAGATTTAGTCGTAAAACTCTTTCCGTGTTAACTTAAAACACAAACAGAGTTATCAGTGAGTTTCAAAGGCTTCATTGGATTCTCATCGGTGTCACAAAAAAGGGTTGTTTGTGTTTTCTTTGGGATACCATTGTCGCTGTCCTGGCTATCACCTGCTAAGCCGAATTACTCGGCCGACGTCGTAAAATGCTTCCACTGTTAACATTATACTGAAGAATGAGTCATTTTTAAAGGCTTTAGATATTGAACTGATACTGGAAGGTCTTAAATTTTGAAACAAAACTTTGCTGAGACAGTTTTCAGATAACAATTTTTGCAGATAGGTTCATAATTTCTAATGCATCACTTGTTTAAATGTCTTCTACATAAGCAATTGAATATGTACTATCATGATAGAAGTGAAAATCTGAACGAGTTTGCCATATTTTATTACTCTCAAAATTGTTATGTCTGGGGGCAACAACCACATCTTAAAGCAGTATTATTTTAATGTTACTTCAGTGTGAGAAAGAGATGAAGGACGTCTATCTCTATCTCTTTGCCACACTAGTGTAGTAAGAGGTGGTGGTCTAGCTCCTGGTGGCATCGTTTTTGGATAATAAACATTGTCTTGTAGTAAGTTCCGAAAGGTATTATTTGTTATCAGAGAAGGATGTTGCATTCCATCTCTGATAACAAGACTTTATGCACTACTACTTAATTTGTATCAAACGGTCTTCAATGCTCAGCTGAATTCATTAATTACCAAAAAAAAAAAAACCTTTCGGTTATATTTTAAAGACCGTGGGAATCTCCGTTATAGACACACTTCCAGTTTTCGAAAATAGTTCCTGAAAATGCTAAGTAACAACAAACTATACAGCGTCATATTATCCAGAAATGGGCTTCATTAAGCAGTACGTAGGTACATAATAATCAAAGTTAAAGAAAGTCCTAAAGATAGCGCCCACTTTACATCACCCTGCGGGGCAATTGTGTTGCGCAATTGCGTAACACACAGTAGGAATCGGTTTCATTTTGACAGCTCAATAACATTCATTGCGTTATTGACATTGTTGTGCAGACAAATTCGAACATATGAAGCAATGGATTACCAATAAGCTTCAAAATCATTTCAGATTGTAATTGATAGTGTGTTACACAATTAGGGTGTTGATTAAGAAAATCGCTGATAGTTGTAACAGCTCGTTAAGTAATCGGTGATAGGACAGGCAAAGCTTACTAATTACCCGTGAACTACCGTCGTAAAACTAATGGAAAGCAAGCTTGTTTCGCAAACATGCTGACTAAGCTTGTTTTAAAATTTCATATTTCATTCGTTGACAACTCACACTTGTAACATGTTTTCTCGTTATGACTGTTCATGTTAATTTTTATTTGTTTTGTTATTGTTTCGAACATGACCCTAATTTTAACTTGTGTCCGTATCATGTTGTTAATTTTTGTTGTGTTTTCTTTATGTAGGTAACATGAGGTTGAAAACTTTTAATATATTATTTTCTAGAGCTTTATTGAATGCTCTTAAGTCTAAATCATCAGAGTATGTAATTATCAGTTCAAACTTATGTTAGATTTCAAAGAAATATAAAGTAAATAATGAAGTAATCTTCATTAAGTTATTTGATTGTCACTCTACAACTAAGTTCTTTCAATGAGAAATCAGAGAAAACAGTATGACATAAACAAGAAGTGAAATGTCCATTTAAAGTCACAATACCTATCTTCAAGAAGTAATAATTATAATCAACTCATCATGATCAGCACCTAAACACATCGTAGTTAACGAAGAAGTATTCATTTCAACGCTTTTACATTTGTAACAGAATTCCGTAAAACCTAAGTTTCACATAAAGCTCGGCATAAACTAATAAGTAATATATTATATAATTTGGTATCACTTACCGGCGCGATGGCCATGTCTCCTCTTATCAGTAAGCAAGATCCTAATCACTGTGTCTATTTGATCATCACTCAACTTTCACCAAGTAACGTCCCGGAACATCACCCGACATGCCGATAATCCTCAGTTTTCATATCACAGTCACCTTCGTAGCGATAACACAAAGCTCACACTCGTGAAGTACTCGCGTACTCGTAATAGCATAACGTGCGGTCCCCACCGGCGATGTAGATGAATGACGCCGCGGGTAAAGCACGAAGAAGTCAACAGTTCCCACGTGAGAGAAATGCGCGTAGCGAACAATGGTGGAGGCTGCGCTGCGCGTGAGTCGAAAGGTGGGCAAAAAGCGAATGAGCGCAGGCGCGGGCGCACACACCACGCCGCCCCGCCGGGAGCCTGTACCTGCAGACCCATTTCAAATGTTCACAGCAATCATTGTTGGAATTTAAACCCTTACTCGATTTTGGGACCGCTCGGTTTTGGAAAAAAGAATCACAGCGTTTCTTGTCTTGGATTTTAGAAAGTGAGAAATCTATCAAATCTTCTTTCTTCGTGGAACACGTTCTGTGTCAATATTTCTACGTGTTCTGTGAATAATACAGTAGACGTAGGTGAATATGGTTGGTGATTGAATACAAAAAAAAAACTTTTTCCGTCCTAATTCCGTTCCCTTGTACGGCAAAGAGTTACAGCTTCAGTTTTCAGCTTGTTGAAACATCATAAAAGGCGACTTTTAATCCCAATACGGACTTTTAAAAAAAACGAATGTAATCTAACAATGTTTCGATGATCTAGATACCTCAAATAAAACGACATTATCTATCACAATACTTAGGTATTACGTGCTCAAAAGATGTTCTGATCTAAACATGACGATTATTGAATAGTTTTACGATACTTATACGTGTCAAATATAACTATTTGATAAATTATTAGCCGTTTATCGTTGATATACAAAAATAGTATATCAGTGCAGTTGACAGATAAAGGCATAGTCTTCGGTTGCTGTGACAAATTTTTCATTAAGGTAGATACTAGGTACAGACCAAGTTGATGCGATACATAAACCATTTTGATTTTCGTTTTAGAATTAAATATTCAAAACTTAAGCATAAGCACTTGAGCATAAGGTCCTGGGTTCGATTCCCAGGTCGGGCAAAGTGTTATTGGAATTTTCTATCTGGAATTTCTCTGTAGTAGCCCGGAGTCTGGATTTGTGCCCGATAGATGGCAATAGGCTCGCCCCCTATTACATGGGACTTAAAACATAACTGGTGAAATGTGGATGTACTATAGGTACACCTCTGCCTAACCCTTCGGGGACACAAGGCGTGATGTTATGTTATGTTATTCAAAACTTGTATATAGACTAAACCTTATAAACCTATATAGTGCAAGAAAAATCTTACTCTTTATGGTCACAATTTGCTAACTAGATCCTAAATAATATATTCGTATTCGGAAAATAGCGATCTAACCATATCTACGCTTTTTCTTTATTTTCCTCGCCAGTATCACTGTATAACATAAGGAAGTTATGTCAGGAATGCAAATCGGTTTACACTGCTTAGATAATAATAAAGCCTGATAAATGGTTCCTTACCCTACTAAGCTTACACTTAAACCCTTTTACGAGCTCAAGTCATATGAAATTACGTCTAATGATGATGTAGTAACCTACCATGAAGGACTTTGTTCAATATTCCTGAGTTCGTTCGATGAATAGTTAAAGTTTTTAGTACAATAATCCGTTTAGAAATATGATAACGTGGAATAACTACTCTAATTGTCCGTTTTTATACCCAGAAACGAATCGTTTTATTAACAATTCCAGTAGATACAAAACGTAGTAATATTCAAGCTTTTATAAAAATACTTAAGCCAAGTCTGTCTGTGTCTGTAGTATGGAAACTATACTTTAATTGCTGGTAAAGATAAACGAGGCCTAATTAGATCCAATAACGATTGGTTATGTACAGGAATCTAAACAAACCAGAAATCAATGTTTCCGCCAATTATAATGTCGATTATCTTACGATCGTAGATTGATACCTTATATTTTTGTGCTGTAATTTCCTCTAAGAGTTGTTGACACCGCTTTAATTTTCTGGTTCATTGTACCATTTTAATAAACACAACATATCCCGATATTAACGCACAACCTCTTAAGGGGTCATTGTACTCATCATTATGGACAACTGTTACTATGGGACCAACCTGTCATTGCGAAAAAAAAATCAGCTGTTCCATACATTTATATTCGCATAACTCGTCAAAATGTAGGGAACAGCAGAATTTTTTTTCATCAAAAATATTGTCCCTTGACATTTTATTTATAAACACTAGCTTCTGCCCGCGACTTCGTCCGCGTGAAATTTCTTGTTCCCCCGACCCACCCCGTCGCATCGCATCGCCTGCCCGCGTTGTTACTTTGTTTCCGCCTAGCGCTCTTTCTTATTTTTTCTTTTTGCTCGGCTTCTAAAGGTCATAGCGTAATGTTACATATGGTTACATACCTTATAGCCTTCCTCAAGAATTGGGCTATAAAATGCAAAAATAATTTTTCAAATCCGACTGGTAGTGACAGAGATTAGCGCGTTCAAACAGTCAATAAAAAATAAAATGTGAAGGTACCTAACTAATAGACTAAGCGCATTTTTCTTACTTTAAGCATATACCTGTCGAAAAGTCCGATTCGAATAATATAAAAAGGAATTTACATTTACTTAATCAACCTTGATTATAAAACTATTTATTTGGATAAAAGGATTAAAGGATTTATACCGTGTTTATGAAAACACCTTCGCAAATAATGCATTATTTTATAACAAATTTGATTACTTACCATTAAAAATGTTATAGTGAGCCAACCTTAAACGATAAACATATGCTATCGCGGACTTTTTTTAGAACTTTTTAAGAGGAAACGATTCCGTCATACATGATTTTTGCGTAACTTTAACCGTTTACGCAGCGCATGCAACGGAAGCTCTCAAAAGGAATAAAATTTCCACGTTTTTGCAACATTTTTCATTGATGCTCCGCTGCTATTGGTCATAGCGTGATGTTCCTCAATAAGGGCTTCCAAAGTCTAATCTAAGTTACATTAATACAACATTGCTGACCTAGGCCTGTAGTTTCGGATATCGATTTCAGGAACTTCGCTTTATACAGCCCTGCGGTAGTCATACACACCACGTCTTATGCAAGAGTGGCCTTATTTTTAATTATATCCGACCTGTCCTGAACTTCCTTTATTACATTTCCGAATGAATAAACGACCTAAAATATTAATTAGTTTTGTAACAATGATACACAATGTTGACATCAATCAGCGGACAAAATATTTATGTAATATACTCAATCACGCGACTCATCGTTCCTCTACAAAAAGTAGTGCGATATATTGTAAGAAAAAACACATTACTTATGTGCAAATTGCTGGCATATTAAACGTAATTTATGAAACATCGCCTTTCCGTAACGCTTGGCGGAAGACAAGCACGCGCATAACATCACATCGATCTATACAGAGTGTACCAGAAAGGTGTGGTCAAATTTAAGGATGTGGTATAGACCATCAAACTGAACAACTTTCTCCATGGAACTACCATCGTAATCGTGAAAAAGTTATCAACTGTCCCATACAAAACTTCAATACCTACTAATGTATAGGACGGCTGATTATTTTTTCGCGATTACGATGTTGGTCCCATGAAGAAAGTTGTTCAGTTTGATGGTCTATACCACCCTTAAATTAGACCACACCTTTCTGGTACACACTGTATAATAACTTTTGTATCGCTATGTTTTGTTGGCGGTTTTCTGAAAGGTTTTAAAAGTATTATACATACACTATATTATGTTGCGTGTTGTGTTGTGTAATATGTTGTGACTTAACATAACTGGTGAAATGTGGGTGTACTATAGGTACATATTTGCCCAACCCTTCGGGGAAACAAGGCGTGCTGTTATGTGTGTGTGTGTGTTATAAATAACGAAATAATTTGCGTCATCTGAATCAATTTAATGGATATTTCGATAAAAGATTGAATTATTTCCGCATTGTCTATTATTTGGCTTTATAGCAATATTTCATCAAAAAAAGTACCTACGGTATCTTAATATTTCCCAGCAAAAGTCATGCATAATGTACATATATTAAAATTTCAAATAGACGTAAAAACCCTTGAAGACTTTATGCAAACAAGAAACTGTAGATAGGTCTTAGAAAATTATGTATAGTGTAAGGGGGACGTATAATAATAGATGTGATAATGATAAACTTTAATTACTTATATATTTGTATTTTTATCAGTTTATATCAACAGAACATCGTCGCTGTCATTTCAAAAAGTCGTATGTAAATTGTTTGTTTTTAGTATAATATCAAGGACAGCGACGATACGCTACTTAGACCTAGTTTCACCCTACCATGTTAGTTAGTTTAATGTTAACGGGACATTAAGATTAGCGAATGTTTCACCAAGCGCTAATCTGTCTTAAACAGACGTTAAATTTAATTGCTGCCCTAGAGGTCCGTTAATAACTTACTAACCGACATTTAGTCAGTTGTCAAAATCATCGAAATAAAAAACGCGAGTCTATACTATACGGCTAGCTAAAATGATGCATTGTCACTCAACATTGGAATGTGACATTGCGAATTTTTATTTTGGTTGCTTTGACAACTGACCGATATAAGATTGAATGATACAACCTAACGCCACATTTGTTATTTTTTTCTGGTGGAACGTAAATACCATTAATATTGATGTTTATTTTAATGGCTGATTTACTAATGTCTGATTATGAACAGCTTGGTGAAACTAGGGCTTAACGTCACAATGTTTTCACTAAACAAAAACCTAATGTACTTCATATTTAAAAGTAATTACAAATTCTCTTGAATGATCGAATGCAACCTTAGTTATTTTCCTAATAGCCTGTACGACATAAGGTCGCCTTTTGCATGAAACCTATACAGTACCTACATGAATACATGACGTAGGAACGTCTGGCACTTCGGCGGTCCTCAAGTTTATCTCTACAATCACTGAACTTATTTTAAGTGGATGTTTTACTACCCACTCACAAAGCTTCCATTTAAGGACACTTTAGATTTATACATTTACGAGTATCTTCGTCAAACAAACAATAAATGGAGAGATACGCGACGAGACATAACTTTGGCATAAACTAAAATAGTAAATCTTATAGAGTAGGTACTACAAAAATGGTAACTAATAAAAATTAAAAGCATACAGGCGAAGTTGCGACCAAAAGTAGAGTTATGCTAATAAGCAAATATCGAAAACCCACAAGTGGTTTGAAAAGCCCCAGATGTTACGAAACATATAATTACTTAGTATTCCAAGATACGACGTTATTCAGTGAAATTGTTAAATTTCGAAGAGTATCTACGCGCTTTATTTACTAAGCAGTTGGCTTTCGCAAATAACGGCCGAGACTGCGCATGAGTTGAATACGAGTGAACTTTTACTCGGATACCACTCTTCTGCATTCTTTGATTTTGTGCAATGAATGCTACATTATTTATTCATGTACATGTTTTTGGTTGTTCGGAATGCGTAACATGTGTAAAAATGTTTACACGGTAATTAGAATTCATTTCAGGAAACAATTTTGCAAACAGATTGCGATCCGTTTGCAATTCAGTAACTTAGGGGCTGCGCAAACGTAGACACTTTTTGTTACCGACACGGCACACGATCACAGGAAACCGTAGTTGCTGTGTCCTGTAGCGTGCTTGTTATGGTGAGATTGTTTTCGGTTCGCCCCGGCCGCGCTCCTGCGCCACCCTCTCGGTGTGCGTGACTTGTGTCGCACACAGGATACGGACATCGATTGCAAATCGTCCGTTTGCGCAGCTCAGTACAATTGTAAGGAAAGTTAATGTTGCTTGTGTCTTCAACTGACAACTTTTAGTTTCCAGTTACCGACACCGAACACTTTTTGATCGGCAACGAGTATGTGTTAAGTGGAAGCAACTGGACAAAAAAATGTTCACATCTGCGCAGGGAGTGGCTGATTTCATACTGGTTGTATAGAAATCAAATATTCATTGGTAGCTTGTATCCGACACAAGACACAAAAGTGTCCACGTTTGCGCAGCGCCTTATACCCTACATTTGTTTTCTTTTAATTGTCTTACATAAACGAGGAATTAAAAACAGTACAGGCTGACTTTGAAAACATGCGACCAAATTTAAGAGGGTGTTCTAACCATCAATATGAACAACTTTTACTATGGGACCAACTTTGAATTCGCAAAAAAAAAATCGACCTTCCCGTTTAAAAGTACATAAGTACCCGATTGGACCATTTATTATAGTATAGAAGTCGATTTTTTTTTCCGAATTCTAAGTTGGTCCCATAGTAAAACTTGTTCATATTGATGGGTAGAACTCCCCCTTAAATGTTGTCGCATGTTTTCAAAGTCACCCTGAATATTTCAACAAATACTTAAGTTTAATAGTGTAAATGAGTAGGCATATTACAGAATATTGTTTAGTTTAACACCTATGAAAAGGCGCTTTTCTTCGGTTAGTTACGAGTATGTGAAACAAAGATATGTTATTTTATTACCGTATGCACAAACTTTAAACATAGTACAAAGCTTGAAGCATCACCCAAGATTATAACTATGGGGTAATAAGGTGTTAGGATCTGCATGTGAGATGCAAGTTTATACCGCGATTACGCAAAATATACGCTGCAACGCTGTGCGTGACATCGTTAGCAAGCAGGAAGGCAAACAGCAAGAAATACTGCTGTGACAGTTTGGACGTATAAAGTGAATTCTGTTACTTAAGAAGCTATCAACAGTAGCTGGAAAAACACCCGGTTCTGTGCAGGTAATTTTGTAGAATTTATTGGTTACATAATCTAAGTTTATTAAAGTGACAGCTACAGAAGACATCATTACACTATACCTACTTTAAATTCTAGCATTTTGGTACAGTTTGTGGGATATTTTCACACGCTTAGTTATTTCATGTCTAATGAAAAGGTTTCTGTGAACATTTGGCTTTATGTATTAATAAGTTTTGTTTATGTTTTTATTTTTTATTAAGTCAAAACTGTACATTGAATATTAAAAAAAAAAAGAATTGCTAATGCCGAAAATAAATAGGGTTTTGAATTTTTGTATGTTTATCAGAATGTACGAGCATGTTCCAGCATCACGCAAATACTACCGGATAAATTTTGTTAAAATTTTACATAGATATCCCTTAAGTCTGGTCAGTCTATGGGCTATAAATTATCACGCTATTTGCTATGGGGGATGAGCGATATTGCAATTTGTTCGTATTATTCTATAGTTTACTGCAAATTGTAAAAAGACGAACCATACGGTTAGAATATTGCAGAGATTGATTTTGATTAATCTATCATCATATAAACAGCACGTCGTTTGTCTTCTCGTCACTCACTGGAATAGGTTATTGTAAACTCACCACAATGAAAATTCGCCACATTTAAAAATATTGCTTAACTTGCCACAGTGACAAAATAATTCACAACAGGTATAGTAAACTCGTCACAGGTACGTCAAACTTGTTTTGAATGTACCGACAGCAAAACGAGATTTCTTTTTATTCATAATAATCAGTATTATATACATTAATTTTGCGATAGGTTAGGTTAGGTTAGAACCGTGACCAACTACGCGCGAGCCGAGCGAGCGAAGCGAGTGGTGCTGCGGTGGCGGCCGGCGAGCGCTACCTCGAAATTGGTCGCGAAATTTTTCTAAGTATTTTTTTCATAGTGCCCCCAAGACGACACTGACCTGAATTTCATTCATTTAAGACAAAAATCAGTGAAAGGACCTTTAATCATTCTATTGGTAAATGTTTCTTTCTGAGTATGAGTGAAAATATTATGGATATGGACCCACTTTTAAAGCTGTGGCAAGTTTTCGTGAGACAGATAAGACTGTGGCGAGTTTACTATAATTTTTACTTGTTGCAAATTTTCATTATGACGAGTTTACAATAACCCACTGGAATGTGATATAAGCTCAAAGGGCACACAAAAATACTAACATTCTTTTCGCACCAACGCAACCTTTAAATAACAATAGTAATCTCGGACGAACACATGCGGAATCGGACAAACATCGTTTGACCGTATCTGATCATCATGCTTAGAAAACACGACATGACACGACATCTTGATGTTTCTATTCCAATTGTTTGGGTTGTATAAATCGTTGCGTGTACTGGTGCTAGTGCTAGTGCTTAGCCAGAATGACCGATGACGGCGCCTCGGTGACGCATACCACCGACCTCTCGAAAGTGTCCCGTAAAATAAACACTGCTGGGTTTAGAAATTATCATTAAGTCTTTTCTTCTCTTGAAAAGTTGACAGTTTATAACAACAAATTAAATAAAAGCCATTTAAAACATTTCGATCAATTTGTAGTTAAGAAGTCAAGCGAGTGAAAGCGCATATCACAATATTGCTTCTAAGTAAACAGAAAGGGAGCGGAGTAAACTGACGATTCATTTTTTGAGTGTTAAAAAAATTTAATGATTTGTTATTTCTTTTCTTATGTTTAGGTATACAGGGGAAGTGACATGAATACCAGTGATCCTATATCTATTTATACAGTAGCTTCTACTGCACGCAGTAGGTAGGTACATAGTGTTCCAGGGGTGTTAATTACCTACCTTTTAATTTAAAAGTAATTATAATTTATGTTAGAATAATTGGTGGGTATATAGGAAATTTAATTAGAGATATGAAAAAAAAATCTGTCACTAAATTCAAAGTTATTTTATATTTCAGCATCCATGGCAAAAATTCTTAACAAGTTATCAATAAAGGTGTACACCTCTGCCTAACCCTTTGGGGAATACAGGTGTGATGTTATGTTATGTTATGAGTAGGTACTTTAACTACAAGGTGGGGCAAAAGTAATGTCATAGTGTGAATTGGCTGCCATTTGCATTGGAAATGAAAAAAATTGGGCTCTGTTTTCACGGAAAGTTTATTTAGGGCTTGTTTAACCAAAGTCAGATATCTTCTATTCGCGGAATAAAATTGACGTCTGACAGTTTTTGTATGCAAAATCTGTCAATCTGTCAATAATTTAAACTTTATTCGCTGGATTAGACTTATACGGGGTATAGGTAAAAGTTTGGTCGAATTCGCCCTTAAAGGTGTAAAATTTATGACATCATATCGAAAAATTATATCGGTCAAATGACCACCTCCTGAGTGGATGCACATTTATGCTCGCTTTACGGCACTTACAAATCACCAATTTGGAGGACGTTTTACGAGCAACAAGTTGTAAAACATCCTCCAAATTGGTGATTTCTTCTTCAATGTTATCTTTAAAGACTTGCAAGGTTTGTGGTTTGTAAACGCGAGATTTCAAAAAGCCCCAAGAAAGAAGTCTAGCGCCGTCAGATCGGGCGATCTGGCCGACCAGTTCAAATCGCCATAACAGGTACACGGAAATGGGTGTTTCATAATCTCCATCGCTGCCTGAGCTGTGTGACTATGTGTATCGCTCCGTTGCATTATCAACTAATTTTCTATCTGTCTACAACATACGTATCAAATCACAATGACATTATGACGCCATTTGCAAAATTTTGCACCACCACCTGTTAACAAACGTTTTGAAATAAGTCAGCACCTACCCACAAATTTTTCCTACATGTTTCAGGCAATCACAAAAGCCTCTAAACTAGACCAAAAATCACCTAAATTTAGTTTATTCCTGTCAAACGACGATTTCCCATTCTGAAATTGACTAATATGACACAACTTAACTATATTTTAGTTTGACTGCACTAAGATGGCACTGAGTTTAGTGAAAATGGTAATTTTGCTATTCTGAATTTGACGTTTTTCACCTAAAATTTAGAATTTTTAACTAAATCTGACTATTTTTAATCGCGATTATAAAGGTGTGGAATAAAATTAGTTGGCATGAACTAAAATTCACACCAACACCTCGACTTCAGGTGCAAAAACAGTACTGTAGCTTTGTTTTTTCTTTTCTTTTCCTTAGATCTCGAAAACGGTGTGTTCTATCGCAAAAATAATGAAAATTTCGACACGCTTTATAAAACACAGAAACCCCTAAAAGTCACCACGTAATAAATTTTCATATGTTCCACACAGAAAGTAAAAAATTCCATATAAAATACGTCGAGGCTGCCCCTCCTGCGCGCCTCCGGCTCTAAACAAATTCACGGGGTAGGGCAAATAAGTACCACGTGGAACCGCGCGATTGTCCAATTCGATTTTAGTTCTGTCAAATATTTTTTTTTGCAGAATAGCTTTAAAATTCTCATAGCCAAAAGTAAGGAATTTTAGTGATAGTTTAGTTAGTTTAGTTCGGTGTACAAGAGAATCGGCACCAATATTTGATTTTTACAGATATTTTTAAGTACAGCTTTTTTATGTTCTCCATTGCTTTCTTGTTCATTTACGGAAATGGCAATTAAAAGCGTGTGCTCGGTGGCATTGAAAACAATAATAGCATCGGGAACTATCTCAGACTCTTTCTTCAGTTCGATATAAGCAATACGCGTCACAATGAAATCAATCTTAAAATCCAAGGCAGTAAAGTGTAATTTACTTTGACATGCTACGTTGAGATGCAAAGTGTATTTGGATGATTTGCCAGACTAATTTGACCTTGATTCCGCGGTATGGGAGCTGACTCTCGACGGCCATTGTGTGATTTTCATTCACTTTTTACTAAGAGTCAGACGCGATAGTATCACGCTTCTTAGCTTCAAGAGGTTTGTATAGGAATATGTGATCTCATCCCAAATTTTAGATATATTTTATTATCGTAATATTAGCAAAATAACTGCATCGATTTAAAAAAGTTTGTCCTATCAGAAGATTAAACTTATTGGTTCTTTACGTGTAAATAGTTTTTAGCTATAAGATTCTTCATTACGTGAAGAAAAGTGTCAAAGAATGTCAAAATGACGCGTTATTCTTACTGTAAAACATTTTTTAATGATTTCTTTGATTACAAGATATATCTTATTTATACAATTAATATTCAATAGTTTCACAACATTTTCGAATAGTATAAAAACATACCAAGTGCGACGCATTAATGAATCTACATATTTGGTAACAAGTTTACCTGAATTTGAAAACGAAAATCGTAAACGGTTTAGCGACAATAAAATTACAAAGATAGTTCCACTCAATGATGTTAAGACATTTACTAAACTCCATGAATCCACTATGAGCAGTGTCACTGTCGGTGAGAAAAGACGTAAGATAAAAGCAAAAACTGTTTCAGCCGAGTTTATTAAAAAGGTTAGAGAAAATTACTTCCACACTTACTACACAACGATAAGGAACTCTAACCGCAGCTTGCTTCCAGAAAGCATGAATCCTTATTTGATGGATATCACTAATGGAAGTGCTGTTTTAACTGCCAAACTCAATTACAATCTTGTAACAGCGAGGAAAATCGCTTCGTTATTAATTAATAAATATCAGGCGGATGTAAGGAGGAGAGACATTTTTTTCGACGAGGATAAAAGGAGAAAACGAAATATGCACAATAAAAGACACAGACATGAGCCATTTCTGTCAGGTTTGTTTTGGAAACACTTGCATACCAGACTCAGGAAAAATCTTACCTTGCTCACTTGACGCACACTTTGTAAAACCATTTAGAGAAAGAATTTTTCCAATATTTAAAATACCAGCAATGTAATAAAACTATATATTTTGGATAGTTTTTTTTTAAATTACGAGTACTAGGAGGTATAATTTCAAAATACATTTTCAAAGCTGTATGTGCATTTTGAAAGGAAACATCGAAGACACTTTTAGATTTTAAACAATGTTTCTATTTATTTAGAGAAACGTGTTTACAGTTGGTTGCTACGACATCTTAAATGCTGTGATAATTGATATTAATGCCATAATAATGCTGTATATTAAGTATGTCAAGTTTTGTAAGAGTATCTAGTATTTCAAATATTCTAAATAAAAAAATTTATGTATTTTATTTTTATTTTTCACGTTATAAGAATTGCCTATTCACTGAATATTTGAGTATCGAAACTTATTATTTTGAAGTATAAACTAATAAATATATAATTAGTTACAATCTTATTATTACAGGAACAATATAAATATTTCTATGAACAGAAAAGTCTATTAGTTTTCTTTACAGATAAACAAAAACATTATTCAGAATTCAATTACATATATTTTTTTTATAATAATTTATTGACACCAAAAATATTAACATTTGAACAACCATATTGCGTAAAAAGAAATTTTTAAGCTATAATGAAAATAATACAACATGTGAGCATCTGTAGCTGAACTAGGTGAATAACCTGTATCAATGCTTAAATAATTCATAAACTATACACATTATAACACTATTGCAGTAGGTAAGTAGGTATACCAGTATCGAAAAAGTTTCTAAATAAAATATTTAAGCAGCACAAGTGTAGACTGTCGTACAATATTTGTTGATCGGGTCGAATACTGAAATACTAGGACATGTGTACTGATTCAGGACATAGGTTCCGTTACTCAATAACACACAGTTGTAGTAAGTTTGGCAGGTAGAGTCAGCGCTATTGGCGAATCTTCCAGCTGAAGAACACGTGAAGGTATTTGAGCTTGAATCAGATGAATCCGTTGGACATTTGTAGTCGAAGTCACATATAGTTGTATCAGGATTGTAAAGTGAATTATCGGGACATGTGTACTTTGTTTCCGTGTAACTGCCATTTTCGGTTTGAATGCATTCTACATAACTGGTACAATTAGTAGAATCTGGATCAGCGATGAATCCTTGTGAGGTGCAAATGGATGTCGAGTTTGTAGTGACATCGTTTGAATTTGAGCTGTCACTTGAATCTGTCGGACATTCGTAGTCGAAGTCACATATAGTTGTATCAGGATCGTAAAGTGAATTATCGGGACATGTGTACTTTGTTTCCGTGTAAGTGCCATTTTCGTTTTGAATGCATTCTATGTAACTGGTGCAATCAGTGGAATCTGGATCAGCAATAAACCCTTGTGTGGTACAAATTGAAGTCGAATTTGAGTCGTTACTTGAATCATCGGTATCATTGTCAGTAGAATTTGTGGTGTCAACGGTTAATCCTGTTGTCGTGTTTGTTGATTCAGAGGTAATAGTCTTATTTGAAATGTCAGACGTTCTTACGGAAGTCGTGGCATCTGAATTATTCCTGGATAACATAATCGTCGTAGTATTTCTTATATTATCAATTGATGTCGTTTCAATAATATCAGTACTGTTTAAAGTTGTAGTATCAACCGTGGTTTCGTTTCCATCAATAGTAATCGTGGTAATTGTAGTATTAGTGAAGATTACTGTGGTTATTGTATCGGTTATATCATTTGTTATTATATCTTCTGTACTATTCGTATAACTAGTTATGTTGGTCACAACAGTTGTTTCTGTTATATTTGTTATATTTTCATCAACTGTAATAGTCATATTCGTAGTTATAATTGTAATAACAGTTACGTTGTCAGAAATATCTGTAGTAATCGTAGTATTAGCAATGTCAGTATTGTTTTTTGTTATTATAGAAGTTTCCGTATCAATAATTTCGGTAATATTCCTGAGGGCGTTGGTATCGGTTGAATAAGTCGTTTCTATGTCTTTTATACTCATTGAACGTGTTGTGTTCTCATTAGCAATTGAATTTACCGAAGATTCTTCTGAACTACTTGAGCTGCTCGTAGGCACTGACGAACTTGATGAAGTTGTACTACTTACAGATGATGTAGAGTTTGATAACTTCTCAATTGTATTGGCAGTATTTGAACTATCATTAATAGAACTTGTTGACTCCGCATCAACCACTGTATAATTCGACTTTAAAGATTCTGATTTTGCTGTTGAATTTAAATTGGACGTCGTACCTGAAGTTACAATGTCGGTTATATTTCCTGAATTTGATATATCATTAAAATCTGTGGTAAATATTGATTTTTTTGAACTTGTGTAATTAGATGTAGCCGATAAGGATGCATTCACTTCGCTGGAAGAATTCTTAATACCTTCGGTGTTATTTGAACTTGATGATTTCACTATTTTCAATGTTGAAGAATCCGAATTTTCAGTTATTTTTTTTAAATTCGTAGAGTCTGCTGCAAAAGAGGAATTCGAAGAATACGCTGACTCAGATAGGTACGATTCTGTAGAATCATTTGAATCTGTAATATTTTTGGTTTCTGTAGATGCAAAAATGTTGGAATGGCCGCTGTTGTGTGATTTATCATCACGAATAGTCGAATTTATAGTTTCTGAAATAACTTTTTCTGTTATATTTGATGAATTTGAAAATATTGTGGTGTCTAAATCAGACGCAAAATCTGCTGAACTCGTAGAGTTTGACATTGATGACATTAAAACATCCGTTGTGTGAGATGTATTTGAAGCATTTTCTGCATTAGTAGAACTAGTGGAGTTCGTAGTTTCTAAAGTTGTAGAATCTGAAGCTTCTGTTAAGTTAACTGAGTTCTGACTTACTTCAGCAGATGTTACATTTAATAAATATTCGGATTCTAAACTAGAAATATCTGTAGAATCACTAGAGTTTGTAGAAGTGATGATATCTAAAGTTTTTCGTGTAGCTTGCGCGTTTGAATTGTCTGTTTGGTCAGTTGAGCTCGTTGCATTTGCAGTTTCTGATGTAGAATTATTTATGGACCTGATTGAGCTTTCTAAAGTTGTATTTTGTGAATCGGATGTCGTATTCGTTGAGGTCGTAGAGTTTGATTCAGAAGAAATCCGAATATCTATCACATAGGATGAGTTTGTTATATCTGAAGTATCTGTTAAACTATTTGAGCTTGAAGATTCTGAAGCCGAATAATTTAAACTCTCGGTTGAGTTTACAGAATTTTCAGATTTTGTAGCAGATGTAGAGTTTGATGAATATTCCGATTCCAAATTAGAAATCTCTGAAGAATCGCTTGAATTTGAGGTTTTGATCGAAGCGAGAGAGGTTCTGG
Organism: Fissipunctia ypsillon; assembly: GCA_947568875.1. Taxonomy (NCBI): domain Eukaryota; kingdom Metazoa; phylum Arthropoda; class Insecta; order Lepidoptera; family Noctuidae; genus Fissipunctia; species Fissipunctia ypsillon. The sequence continues at coordinate 17,553,453 of OX387651.1, forward strand.
AACTTTGTGCGTTGGAATTTTCCGTAAGATCAGTAGTGCTCGTTGCATTTGCAGTATCTGATGTCGAATTGTTCGTGGTCCTTAATGCGTTTATTGAAGTTGCAGTATCAGAATCGAACGTTGTATTTGTTAATTCCGAAGAGTTTGATTCTGAAGAAATCCGAATATCTATCAGCGATGATGAGGTATTTGTTTCAGAATTTTTTGTTGAATTCGTCATGTTTAAAGTTTTCAAAGCAGTATTATTAATATCTTCTGTGAAATTTGCGGAATTTACAGTAACTAATTCGTTTATTGTATTTGTAGAATTAGCAGAATCTAAAATAGTAGTATCGGAAGCATCTTCAGATGTTGTAATATTGGAATTTTCTATGTTACTTGTTAAAGAATTGTAATTTGCGTTGTCTGTGACGTTTGTTGAGCTTGTGAAATTTAAACTATCCGAAATTTCAATCCCTGCAGAATACAACGATCTTATAGAACTCTTCGTATCTGAATCCAATGTAGAGTTAGTTACGGTCGTAGTATTGGCAGCAGAAGAAATTAAACTATCGGTTAAAATTGACGAATCGGAAGTGACATTTGCACTTTTAGAGTCCGTAAAATTTGATTTATCTAAAATAGAAGCATCCAAAGTTTCTGTTAGGTTTGTATAGCTTGTAGACTCCAAAATCGATGTCACATTTGATGAACTTGAAGAGTTCAAAGCAGAATTTTCTGTGCTGTCATCTGAAGTCTTTGCAACAGTTGCATATAATTTATCAGTCGTATTTACTGAGCTTTCAATATCTAAGGCTGACGTTGAATTTGTAGAATTAGTAGAACTCGAAATGAGTGTGCTCAAAGTATCCGTAGATGTTGTCACATTAGCAGTGTCTGAAGTAGATGAAGACAACAATGTCGTTGTAGTATTTGCTTCAGACGTAACGTCGGTATTTGAAGAATTAACTGTGTTGGCTACATTTTCCGTGGACGAAAGCTCCGTCGTATTAGCAGAGTACGTGGTAGATGCATCATCAGTATTTGATGCATCAGTAGTGTTTGTAGTTCTCGTTGCATTTGTCGTGCTCACTGACGTCTCATTAGTCGAGAAACCAGTTGAATTTGATAGACTTGTTTTGTCGGAAGATGATTGGCTATTACCACTTGAAGAGGACTGAATCGTTGCAGCGTGAGTAGTCCACACTGTTACGAATATCTGAAAATAAAATTGCGTATCAAAATTCAAACCTACAGGCCCTTCTGAAAGAAATTCACCTCGTACGAATTTATTATTAGTTCTACTTTCGTAATTATGAACCAAGGAGTAATTGACAACACAAGTGCAACAAAAGTATATACATAATGTTTTCTGCCATGTTTCGATGAAATATGGATAACATAGACATTTTCAAAGACCTAGAGATGTTCATATTACAGGTATTAAGTTTTCTTCTTCGTCAAAGTAGCAGTGTTAGCACATTTGTACACAATTGAAATGTCTTGTCGGTAAAGGGCTGTTACTGTAATTGGATTAACCATGGTAAAGAAACTGCATAATCACTAAACACCATGTTTGGTAATAGGTTTGTTTCGACGTCCGTGAAGCAGACACAGTAGTTTAACAATCACCACAACCGATATGTGGTTTGTGATCGGGTTTACACTTTCAAAATACAAAACATACAAAAAATATTTATTGGCATCAAATAAGTAGCACCCAAATTCTAGAATCAATCAACTACTTCAATATCTTCTATCTTCAATTAACACACATAATCTGAAAGGTCCTACTCAAAAATCCTTTAAATAACTTATGTCTAGAAAAATAAGGTACACACGTAAGTAGGTATAAAAGGATGCACAGCATTACAAATTGAATGGTTTTCAAAAATTTGTAAGAAGAGTTCTATAGGCTTTTCACTCAATTACATGACATGTGTGTGGGTGCACTATAGGTACACCTCTGCCTAACCCTTCGGGGAAACAAGGCGTGATGTTATGTTACGCTATATTACATGACATGTATTTTTCCCTCATTTGATCACACACCTGAGACAGATCAAAAATAAACACAAATAATTGAAATTGCACTGATTTCATATAAGAAAAAACCATTGTATAGTTATTATTTGTGTTTAATTTTGATAATGAAAAAATTGATTTATCCAAGTACCGATATCTAACATATTATTTTTTCCATTAAATCAAAAATCAAAATATTACTAATATCTTATAATCTTATCAGACTCCAAAAAAGTGGATTATGAAGGAGATCAATCGTGGGACCATTGACCTCCTCCATAATCCATTTACAGCCTGCAAATGAAAACAATAACTAAAGTACTTACGAGAAATACAGCGACAGTAACCTTTCTTTGCATCGTGAATTTCTAAATGTTTTCTTCAAGCACTGAAGATTATATACTAAGATCAAGAGATAATTGTGGTTATCTCGTTATTTTAAGTTAACAGCATTAATAAAAAGATTGTGTTCATGACGTTTCGGAATATTTCACATTATCTGATTCTGAATTATTTTTTTTTTAATTAAACCCAACAAAAAATTCACAAACAGTCATTACTATTAATGTCAGACTGCGTCCAAATAATTTGAACGTTAAAAGCGGAACTAATAAATCCCTGTGTTTGTACATAAGAAGAATTGTTGTACTAACAAGGATGTGTCGAAATACAGGCTGATCATCTTAAATATTAATTTACTTTGCACATTCTAACGTCCAAAGATGTAAATATCTGATTTCAACAAAAGGTCTTCAAGATCACCTTTGGATTCTTATATTTCAACCAAAATAACTGAGTAGAGAAAATAGCAATTCAACATTATCACGCACGTTATCAAAATCTGGTGTCTCAGACGTAATTATGTATTCAATATTGACATTACACCAACTCAGTAATAAATTACTTAAGGCACATTGCTTTCTTGTTTGTGCATAATCAAATATAAGCGTTAAATTAAAGCATGTAATGAAAAACAGCATTCGTTACGACAGAAAATTATAATCGTTGGAACATTAATGACTTTAATTTGTCATTATTTTCCGAAACAAAAGTTTGTGACGATCGTCCATTATGTATTCCTATTCCAGCATCCATTGATTCAAGTTTACTTTACGCTTTTGTTGCTCACTTATTGGGAGCAACAAAAACGCGTTGTATAAAACAGAGGTCTTCTTGTTTTAAACAAATCCAAATATTTTTCAGATATGGAGAACCTATCTTGCCATTGGATACTTGTTTTATTTTTTTATCTAGTTTTTCTGAATCAGCACTACTTACTAGGTACTACTGGACCAGCTGTATCTCCGTTTCTTTATACAGCTATAGTGGACACACAAAGTTGTTAGGGGAGGTGCATTTGCCTTTTATTTGGTTGAACAAAGACGTGCCTGGACAAACGTAATTACATATATGAAATGAAACTCTCAGTGCCATTAGCGAACTTCACGTAGACACAGAGTGTGTAGTTCTTGCAGGTTGTTACGTCCTTGTCGATGTACCGGCCTGGCGCAGAGCACACCACAGCTCCATCAGCTTGCGTGTCGAAAACATACAGCATCTAAAAACATAACAGTTATTTGATGTTGTCTTACTAAATTCTATACACGTTACACGACACGCTCGGAATGTGGAGGACAGATGTGGCAGTCGCTTTTTTAACATGCTATTATTCCCTCGAGTTTGGGCTCATATGATTCGTTTAAATTGCACTTAGTGCCGAGGGACAGATGATGGAGCCAAGAGATGGATAGTGGAACTCTTCAGTGGCTATTAGTAAACCCTTCGAGTTTCAGGTCATATTACCTAGTTTAATATGAGAGCTTTTTAGTTGTGTATTTTAAATTAATTTAAACAAAGCGCTCCACGCTTTTTGAATTAATCATTGGATATAAAAGAAGTGGGAAGCTGCATAGGTACAATACTAGTCAATTTAATTTATTTTATAATTTTTGGTGCGTCATAAAAGCGATCCGTATAGTTCGAAAGCGCTCCCAATTGGACCCGAACACACGAACCTCCGTCAGCTCGTTAGCATAAAAATTGGGGATCTTGAACATCCAAACTCCACCACAGGGGCAGTGAATAATTAGAAGTTTTCACATAACATAACATAACATAACATACCATCACGCCTTGTTTCCCCGAAGGGGTTAGGCAGAGGTGTACCTATAGTACACCCACATTTCGCCAGTTATGTTTAAGTCCCATGTAATAGGGGGCGAGCCTATTGCCATCTACCGGGCACAAATCCAGACTCCGGGCTGCCACTGAGAAATAGAAGTTTTCCTGGAATTTATAATCAAAGAACTTATTGTACGTATTTTTTTTTCAAAATTTTAGGCTGTGGTTTTGGAGATAAGGGGGGGAGGTAAAAATATTTGAGACCCTTACATGCCCTTACATGTCACACGGTACAGTTTGCAAAACTTTTTTTAAAATTTTCTAATTTGCCTCCCAAACGTGACGCCATATTCAAAATTAATTTATTTACGTTACACGTCCGTGTTCGGGTTACAGAAATTCATATGTGTACCAAATTTCAACTTAATCGGTCCGGCAGATTCGAAGCAAATTGGCTGTGACAGACCGATAGACACAAGACACAAGTGATCTTATAAGGGTTCCGTTTTTCATTCGCACGTACTTACGGAACCCTAAAAAGATACACCCCTATCCACACTGTACGTGTATGTACTTATTAATATCAAAAATAAATTAATTCATGGAAATATACCAAAGAGATTTTATTCAGTTTCTATTACTTTTTTTCAAGCCCGATTTTATTGCGAGTATCGATTATGCTGAATGCAACTTTTGAATCGAAATTAGAAAATTGGGTAAACGGTCAGCACAACGTTAAAATTTCAGTTGACTGGCTCGTTGGTCTAGTGGTCACAAGCGCTACTACTGAGCATGAGGTCCTGGGTTCGATTCCCAGGTCGGGCAAAGTGTTATTGGGTTTTTCTATATGGTCAGCACTAAGAAGTGTCACGTCGCAACACAATGTTTTCTAATTTTTATCAAGATTTGATCGTATTTTTTATGTAGGAAAAATAGTAAGAGTAAGAATGTAGGGAGAATGATAATATCTTTATTTTTTTGTTTTGTATATTTTCAGCAGGAGAGTAGGTAGTTTATGTACATATTTTTTAGCGAATTTCAGTTGCCTGCGTTTTGGATAGGTGTAGTAATACCTATTTTAAATAACTTTCACAGTAGACTGACGCGGTTTGACCGACCTCAACATATAATTAAAGATATTTGCCACAAACTTGTTGAATAAAATAGACGCGGTAACATATTTTTCTTAATAAATTCGAATGTAGTAAGTTCATTTATATTCCTGAATGACGTAATTCGCAACACCCCGTCGAGTCAACTGGAGCTAGACCACCACCTCTTAACGCAGTATTATTTTAATCTTACTTGAGTGTGGGAAAGAGATGGAGCTAGACGTCCTGTATAGCTCCATCACTTTCTCGACTGAAGTAACATTAAAATAATACTGCTTTAAGAGGTGGTGGTTGGTCCCCTGGTGTGACACTTGTCAAAATCCTATCGAGCAGAGAGGTTAATTTAGAAAGAAAGAAAGAAAATACGTTTATTTGTTAATTTAGTTATTTTAAACCTACATATTTTTAATAACAGTGATAATCAGCTGCATCTGACTGGAAGCCGACCCCAATGTAGTTGGGAAGAGGCTAGACAGATGATGATATGCCTCACTGGCAATATGATGCTATGGCCAAATTTTGAAAAATTGGCAATTACTAAAATAATACTCACAAAAAACGTGTCGATGATTTTCTTCACCATCATCTTTGGGACGTACGCTGTAGAAATTAGATACCTACCTAATGTTCTGGCATTACGTCTATTTCATATTTATAGTAAAACAGAAACAATGGATAATATAATTTTATTAGAGAACCATGGGATTAACTAAGTATTAGTACTTTGATAATCAATCTGTTGTTTTGCATGTTGCATTATCATTTAATTTTGCAACTTGCTTATTTTAAAGAGTCATGATTTCATGGAAACGTGGATTTTATCTATACAAATAAATAAAATTAAAGTGTCTGTTTGTAATGTCAAAATAACAACTTTTTACTAAATGCATAGGGAAGTATAAACGGTTCTTATAACAAACTAGCTGTGCCCCGCGACTTCGTTCGCGTGGAAGTCGTAAGATACACGATATAGTAAAATAACAGCCACATTTTAATAAAACTCCCTCGTCCCCCGACCCGTCACGTTGCATCACCCGCAAGCACTATTACCACAGATTACCAGATAAATCACTCTATGTACTTACGCGTGCTAACTACCTACCGGCCGCCGGGCCGCACGCAGCCTATTTCTCAGAGCTGTATCGTCAGCGATTCATCGACGGAAGACCAGTTGCTGAGCGTCGGCCGCTGGCAAGTTTCAGCCGGATGGTACAACGTCTGTACTCTAGGGGTTCATTCCATTAGCCTGCATCGGAAGGTCGGCCAAGCAAAAGGGATCCTGGATTTGAAGACGCTGTGCTAGAATATTTTGAACGTACTCCATGCAGTAGCACAAGACGAGCTGCTTTAGTGCTGGGCGCTGAGAACTATGTGGAGGTATGGCGAGTGCTGTGCCAAGACCACCAGCATCCATATCACTTCCGCCGCATTCAGGAGCTTACGCCAGGGGATTTTTGCCTCCCGTGACCTTTTGCGAGTGGTACCTAAGGCAGACAGACGCCTCGTCGGGATTTAGTTTAGTAATCGTCTACGTTGCTGTACCGACCGTACCTATCACGACAAAATTGAATTCATGTTTCATACCTAAACATAAGAACGGTCAGAGTGCGTGTACTATGCGCACAGACTTTCGGAAGAGGTAGGTACTGGGTACACGTTTTAATCCGTTCGTTTGTTCCCGCCGCCAATCGCGCCACCTGCGCCGCCGCCGCCGGGGTGCCAGCTATTTTAGAACCCAATGGCTTGGCGCGCGACGGTGGGATGAGGCCAGACGGAATGACCATAATGCCTTGGAAGTTGGGTAGGCCTTTGGTGTGGGATGCAACCTGTGTCGACGCCATCCCATCTTCCTAGCACGGCGGACTGTGCTGGGGCGGCTGCTGCAGGTGCAGAAAACCTCAAACGGCGCAAATATAACAACCTTATTGGGAGCTATATGTTTGAGCCGTTTGGGGTTGAAACACTAGGGCCGTGGGGTCCGAGTGCTCATCGAGTATTTCGGGAAATCGCCAAGCGGTTGGTCGACTCTTCACGTGACCAGAGGGCTGGCCTATTTTTAGGTCAAAGAATAAGCATTGCCATCCAACGTGGCAACGCTGCCAGCCTTTTGGGCACTTTTCCCACTGACATCGATGGGGACGAATTTTTTGATGCGCAATGAGCTCTCCCTTTTATTTTTTATTTTTTTCTCTTTTCTTTATATACTTGTACATAATATATATTTTAGTGTTAGATTGTATAATGTATTTAAGATTTGTTTATATTACAATAAAGTAACCAAAGCAATAAGGTTAAAAAAAAAAATTATTTGTTTATTAGACAAACTATGAGACAGATATTATGAAACAAGATTATATGAGCTTAGTCAACCCGAAAAAGTTATCTATAGAAACAAACGTTTCTACTTTTTAGAATCATGAAATGATACAGTTTACAAGTAGTTCCCTACCGCCTACACAACTGATTCATCTAAAAAGCTTGTGTGAAAGAAAAAAAGTTACAAGATTTTTTCCTAACTGCATTCATAATTCGTCGTACAAAGTTTGGTTTCAGGATGAAACTTCGAACCTACAGGACAGCTGTAATCAAACTGCGCATACGTCTCATTGTACAAGTGAACGCAGTAGTAATATTTGCGACATGTCAAGTCCGTCGTATCAGCGGTCCTGCCAGCTGACGAACAGGTGAAATTCACACACTTGTAGTCGATCTCGCATAAAGTCGTATTTGGGTTGAAGTATGTGGTATCCGGACAACTTTGTCTCAGCTGAGTAAATTCGCCTGAGATATTCACACACTGTATGTAAGTAGAACAATTCCTGTATTCTGGATCCGCGATGTAGCCGTCATAAGTGCAGATTTTGGACTGATTAGGTTTGGTGGCATCAGTATTTCTGTTGTTACAGTTGTAATTGATCGGTGAGGTACATTGGGACGTTTTTGGATTGAACACAGATACGCTGGGACAGACGGCGTTGTACGCGATATAGCTGTTCGAGTTGGGAACGTAGATACACAGCGTGTAGTTCTTGCATTTGTCATCGGCTGGGTCGGCGAAACGACCACCTCCAGTTTCTCTGCAGTTGACAGCAGCATAAGCCCACCACGTGCCACACAATACCTGCAAAAAGAAATAGACAAAGGACATAAGGACCTCCTTGGACCAACCGATCTACAAATAGGCTTGTGATCAATAGGATGATTCGATTGGTTTATTTCTGTTATAAAATTTAATCATAATTTTCCAGGTCAAAGCGAGCCTTCGGCCGCCGAGTCAACATCCATTGCTGATTTTTTTCAATTTTAGCTGTTTTATTTACATAAATGGAGTGCTACGTACAAGGAATGTAATTTTCCATTCAAATAAAGAAATAGTAACGGCAGAAACGATTAAAAAACTAAAATATTCATAAGAAATTTTCCGGTGGAATATCATTCAAAATTAGGAGCTGAATGCACCCTGTTAATTTGCGGAGGACTGTCCCTTACACCTTGTATGTAACTAATAATAATATATACTTGGTTTCGTGTGAACATTTGTTTCTTTACAACTACCCTCTTACTAAAACTGTTACGAAATCTTAATGTATTTTGTCATAACACTAACCCACGCCAATCGGCTTTATGTATTTTTAAGTTTAAATATTGTATTTTCTCTGTAAGTGATTGTGTAAATCTTTTGAGAAAATAAATGTCTAAAACCGTAAACCGTAAAACCGTAATAACAAATTGATTTGCCATAAATAAACAGGTTACAGAAAAGTTTGAGACCCTGGCTCCAGAGCTAGGTTAGACTACCTGTATTTCAGAAGCCAGTGACTTCTTCCATTTAGGTTATAAACTATCCGCATAACACTCTAAAATTGTGCATGTTACATAATATAACACGTAGGTACCTACGTTCACGACTTCATTGCCCGAATAGATACAGACAAGAGCGTATACATCCGATCCACATTTAACCAATTAAATTTCACTTGGTAATAGAGGTCCAGCCTATTGTCAAAAATGTTTAAAAGTATGAGATCTTAGGGCGGAGTTCACCGACTTTTAAATCAACTGTTTAGATATTTAATCAGTTCTTTCCTTAGGAAATTTGACATAAACCAACTGTTTAAATATCTAACCAGTGGTTTGAATGTCGGTGAACACAGTCTTACGTTAGCGATCATATAATCAACGAGGCAATAAATAAATTAAATAAAAACTCACCAAAAAAGGAATACAGATCCTTGCTGCCATGGTCACATCGACGTAGAGACTAAACCAGAAAGGACAAGCATGCACTTGCTCTTCATTATTCAGAAAAACAAAAGACCATTATTATAGTCACAATTGATAATCCAACAATAAGTTCCGTAAACGGTTATTCATATTTATCACTAGCGACCGGCCCCTGCATCGCACGGTGTTTAGTACTTGACAAAACATCTAGATTTCTTTAGTAGCTATAAGTTTAATATTAATTTATTATACAAACACAACTTCCGGAATAAATTCTCTAAGTGATGTTGAAAACCGCATCAAAATCCGTTGCGTACTTTAGAAGAACAACGCGTTCACAACAGACACGAAAAGCGACTTTAATTTATGTTATAGATAGGTAATAGTATATTAGTAACGCGTTTCAGAAAATCATGGAATTCAGTGATCAATCAATTACAATTCAATTATCAATCAGCCAGTTGTTCATCTCTTCTAGGACCGGAATGAAAATATCATACATTTGACCCGAACAAAAACTACAACCAAAGATCTAATTTATGCATTATTTAATAAAAATGTGTGATTTCATTATTTCAGAGGTATTGGAATCGTCAGAAACTATTGTCTTTCAATAACTTAACCGGCACCCTGATTGCGTAACACACTATCAATCGAAATCTGAATGATTTTGAAGCAAATTGCTAATCCATTGCTTCGTATGTTCGAAAAATTTGTCTGCTCAACAACGTAAATAACGCAATGAATGTTGTTGAACTGTCAAAATGAAACCGATTCCTACTGTACGTGTGTTACGCAATTAGGGTGCCGATCGATTTTAAAATAAAGTAAATCTGACTTTATTTAAAACAGTACAGGTTTGTGACAACAACATGTTCGACTCTTGGCTTCACACTCAAGGTCCAAACCTCAAACATAATTAGAATTAGAACAGAATATAATATATGTAGGCCAGTACACGTGAGTACCTTGGTGATGACAAGTACAAGACAAAAAATTGAGCATTGAATATTATAAGTATTCTTCAAACAAAATAAAAATTATTATAATTTATTACGTTTATTTATATATTAGGCTATTCAACAATGAGTACACTATTACTATACAATTTGCCAACAACAACACACATTACATACACACACACATATTGCACATTGCATTACATTTGCAATTTTTTATTTTATTTTTTATTACCAGTTAGAAAGTTTAAGTCGAGGGTTTGGATCCACAAGATATCTCACATCATCGATGATGATAACTGAACATCATCATTAACGTTGTCAATTAGTACATGTATAAGATGCAGTACACACCGCTGATGAAGGATTGAACAAAGAAGTACTGGGGCAGGTGTAATTGTACTGAGTATACGCCCCGTCACTCAAAAGTACACAGAAGAAATAAGTCTGACAGGTAGAATCAGCAGTATTCGCAAATCTACCGCCTGTGGTACATGTGAATGTAGTGGTACTGGTGCAGTTGTAAGAAGCATCACAAAGAGTCGTATTCGGATTGTAGTATGTAGTATCTGGACAAGTGTACGTTGTTTCGGAATAGGTCCCGTTGATGTCGACACATTCTATGTAAGAAGAGCAATTTGAGGAGTTGGGATCGGCAATGAACCCATCAGCTGTGCAAACCGAAGTTGTGGTGTTGGTAGTGGTAGCGGAGCAAGTGTAGCTGGTGGTGCACTGAGCGAGGCTGGGGCTGAAGAGAGAGGTCGTGGGACAGACGTAGTTGTAGGAGACGTAGGTGTTCGTGCTGCTGACGTAGACACAGAGCGTGTAGTTCTTGCACGTTGCGTCGGCGGGGTCGGCTTGGCGACCAGCTCCAGTGGCTGTGCAGTTTACAGCGGCGTGCACCTGCCACGCGCATACAGACAGCATCTAGAAAATTACCAGCCATGAGTGTCTTTTTAATATTTTGATTACCAGGAAATTATCTGGGGTATAAGTCAATTTAGTTAATAATTAAAAATATATACCTATTTTATCAATTTAAAATCACGGTAAGTACAAGTTTTTAAAGAGAGCAGCCTAAAGGTCCAGAGCAGATTGGAGGTGTAGTGCCGGATCAACTCAGGATGGATGAAATGGCAATGTCACAGGAATAACTTGCGACCCACGGATGCCTCTCAAGTTAAAGGGGAAAATCTACAAGTCCGTGATAAGGCATGTCGTACTGTATAGATCGCTAAGCCGTGGAATGCTAAGCCGTGAAGAAGACGGATGAAAAAAGATTGCATGCAGCGGAGATGAGAATGTTGAGATGGACGTGACGAAAATGGATAAAGTTAGAAATGAGTATAAAACGGAAAGTTTGAAAGTGGCGCCAGTGATAGAAATGTTAAAAGGAAATCGTAGAGTGATGAATATAAATGGATGAAGCAGGAGAGGACGGCCAAAGAAAAGATGGATGGATTGTGTGAGGAATGATATGAAAGATAAAGGAATAAATATAGCGTGTTGACAGGGGAGTATGGAAGAAGAAAACGTGTTGCGCCGACCCCACGTAACATGGGACAAGGGTAGGAAAATGATGATGACAAGTTTTTAAAGAATTTGTAACACAAAAGTGATGATCGGGAAAAAATACACCATGTCAATCCTTACAGCCCTATTTACTTAAAATTTTATTAAACTTGATTAAAACTTCCAACTATGAATAAATGGGTATTAGATGGGGAATGGATACTCACAAAAACGATACTAATGATCTGTTTCGCCATTTCTTTTGCTGTGAATAAAACTCGCACTGAAATTCAGGCTTTATACCATGAAGAATTATAAACCTGGACACACAGAACTGTAAAATTTCATTAATCTGACTGTCTCATTATTGTTGGATTATCTGATGGATTATCTCCTTTATTACGTACTTAACATAATCCACTAAAACCGGCCAAGTGTGAGTCGGACTCGCACACGAAGGGTTCGCAGTTTGTTTAAATTAATTAAATGTACGTAAAACTAAAAAGCACTCCACGCTTTTTGAATTAATCATTGGATATAAAAGAAGTGTCTTCTGAGTGTTGTAAGAAGTGTCTGAAGTCTTAACTAATACTACAATTTATTTATTTTATATTTTTTAGTGAGTGATAAAAGCGTATTTTTTTAACTAAGTATATATTTTACTTTTTAGTCTAGTATATTCTTAATTTAGTTAATACGTTTAAAGTCAACGAAGTTATGACTTGACCGGTTTAATAGTAGCCACTAATGATTTCCGCTACTCAACTTCTGGCTCCATCATCCAAACCCTCATCACCAAGTGCAATTTATTGGACTCATCAAAACGAATTACACACACAGCCCGAAACTCGAAGGGTTTACTAGCAGCCACTGAAAAATTCCACTATCCACCTCCTGGCTCCATCATCAGACCCTCGTTACCAAGCCCAATCTATTGGACTCATCAAAACGAATCATAAGAGTCCAAACTCGAGGGGTTTACTTGAAGCCACTGAAGAGATCCACTTCCACCTCCTGGCTCCATCATCAGATCAGCTCCAAGATACCAAATTAAAGTATTGTCATCCGAACTACATATACATACAAAGTTTCATCAAAACGAATCATATAACGCCAAACTCGTGGGGTTTACTAGTAGCTACTGAATAATTCGACTATACACCTCCTGGCTCCATCAACAAACCCTCGTCACCAAGCCCAATATATTGGACTCGCCAAACCAAATCATATGAGCCCAAACTCGATGGGTTTACTAGTAACCACTGAAGAGTTCCACTATCCATCTCCTGGCTCCATCATCAGATCAGCTCCATGATACCAAATTATAGTATTGTCCTCCGAACTACATATACATAAATACAAAGTTTTATTTCGATACGACAATTACAAGTAGGTTAAAATTGACATCTATGATTTTTTACATTGTTTGTTAGTTAGTTACAAGTGGATGCAAGCTAGAGATGAGGAACAAGAGTTCTCCCGGGAGATAGGGTCCGTGGGGTCGCTACTGCCTTACAGCTCGCCACATGCTGCCTGCGAGTTTCTGTATCTCTCTCTTGCTCTGGCGCCTCATCCTAGACCTGTTCCGGCAAAGTAAACTCTCCCGGTACAGACCTAGACTTCGCAAGCCCCACCACGACGTCAACGTAGAGATACGGCGGTGGGGTTTATTATTACTATGTTAACATATCTCGGGACCCTGGGGTCCCGGACCTTTGGAAGGCGTATGAGGGGCTCGCAGGCCTCTGCGAGTTGGCTTCTAAGTAAGGCTGGGAAGTATTGACATGCACGCCGGCGAAGACATGGGCAACAACTAGTATACAATAAATGCATACATACATAAAGCATATACTTATCTATCCAGGGTGTAAGGAACAGTCCTCCGCAGACTGATGGTGTGAATTCAGTATATCATAAGATGAACGGTGCATGAAATTATTTCAGGAACTTTATGGGAATCCAATAAACCTGGTTTGTTTTATTACCTCACACGCAATGTATCGTTACCGTGGCAAAACGCGCGTAGCAAACGGCAGCGCAGCGAGCCTTCACCCGCCGAGTATTTTAACATCCATTGCTGATTTTTTTTATTTTAGCTGTTTTTTAATTACATAAATGGAGTGCTGCGTGCAGAAAATGTAATTTTACATTGAAATAAAGGAATAGTAACTGAAAATACGAGAAAAAAAATGAAAAATTTCCTGAGAATATTTCCGTTGGAATATGATTCAAAATAAGGAGCTGAATGCACCCTGTTAGTTTGCGGAGGGCTGTCCCTTACACCCCGTATATGTACATATATGAAGTGTCTGTTTGTAATTTCAAAATAACAGCTTTTTACGAAATGCATATGAAAGTAGGTAGGTATATACGGTACTTATAACAAAAAAAAAAAATTTTCCGTCGGTCTGTCTTTCACTGGCAGATAGCTGATGTTATAAGGAGTAATTATTTTAGAAAAAGAATAAGAGTACACGCACCCTATATATACTAATATACAATAATAAACGTATGAAACAAGAGCAAGGAACTATTATGAAATAATGATGTTTAAAGAGAAAGTGTTTAGTGTTTGAAGACAAACGTGTACAGTAGGTACACCCACATTCCGGCAGTTGGGAATGTTTTAAGTCCCATGTAATAAGGAGCAAGCCACAAATCCACACTAGAGGCCGTTACTAAGAAATTCCTAAAGGGATAAGATTTTGCCTGACCGGCTGACCTATGAATCGAGCTCATGCCTGCGCATGCCCCATGGAGAATAATGATATTTCCTATGTTTTATTAAATCTTTATAACTTTCCAGTTTCTTCATCTCACAACAGTAGACTGGCTTCCAACTGCAAAAGACGATACTTGGACCATGCTTTCAGCCACGTCAGCTCTGGTATGGCACTGCAGATGATGAACTTTCCTCATTCGGAAGATTCAAGAGAATATTACAACAATCGGCACATTGGCTGATGAATTGGTGAACGCAGCAGTATCAAGCTCATACATCAAGCAGAACATCAAGGCTGCATCCCCGTTACCGGAAACCCCGTGACAACCAGCATTCCTGACCTCTGTATCATCATTCACCGCTTTCTTCAAAGAGCTGTAAACAGACAAAGTCTGCCAGCCATTAAGAGAAGACACGGTTTTACCATTAACAAGCAAAGTAAGAATCTTGATAAAGTAGAGTTGAAATCAAACATTATTATCATTTTTATCTAGCAACAACATAGAGGTGCGACATTCATAAGTATTGCATAAAATTATTTTGGCGAAGATTTATCGACATCATATTCATCATCAGCCTACTCTCCAATCGCAACCATGTAACTCGATCCTCGGCCACGCTCATCCAGCTGCTACGAGCCACCCCGTAAGTAGAGATTAATTTAAAACTGCACGATCCTCCACTAAAATTTCTATACAAACATTTGAAATTTGCAACAAGTAGTGGCGGGGCATTTTAAATTGGACGGCCACTTCCTACACCACCTACACTCAAGACCACCTCGCTTGCCGATTCGCGGTCTATTGTCACCGGTTTTACGGCTCATTACCACTACAGCTTGCTTATTCTAGGGCTACAGATGTTTCCCTGTGATTTGTCCGGCCTTTGTCGTCTTTTGTAACTGGAGCTGGACTCGACAAAACCCTCAACTTATATGTACTCACGAGGCGGTTTATGGAAAATCTTAGGCCTAGTATTCCAGAAGATGCGGACTAGGTATTGCCAGTTTATGGATACTAAATTAAATTAAGTAAAATAATAATAATAAGAAAACACATGCAAATTTTCCCCACATGAATGTTAAATTACATCGATAACTGGAGTGTGGTTCGCACCACTATTTAAGGCCACAAAAAGGAACATCTATCTACTTTAGTTTCCATAACTTTGTAGCAGAGTAGCATTATTCCCATAAAACTGCAGTCGTGGATTATAAAATAGTATCTATTGTAATAAAATTGTTTATTGCTGAAATATCATTTTTATACAGCAGTGTTCTTGACCTTTGGACAATGGAAAAGAAATACTTTTGTGTTGTTATATTATTCGTTGTAAGTACCTACATACAGTATGTTTACTAATTTACTACAATAGACATATTGTAAGGAGACAAGAGATATCCTGAGGCAAACTTGATGGACTATTTTGGTGTTAAAATTGGTTGACTTGTCTTCTTTTAATTTAAGATTTAATGTTAAAACCTTTTATTTAGGTCGTTAAAATGTTTAGTCGACTTTTCGTCGGTCGACTTACGTACATTGTGCATCTGAAGATTATGGCCCACCTACTTTAAACTATGTGTAGGAGGCCTTCACCACATCTCGTGTTTCATTTTATTTGTTCTTTTCTCTGATAAGGTAGTAATGCCTTAATTCTAGATAACAGGTAATTTGTAAGGTGGTTACTGATAAGACACAATATTTCTTATTACAGGGATTATGTCACGGGGTAAGCAAGGCATCTGAATGTACCGCGCGAGGAAGATTCCCGAACGACGAGTCGTCTGACTGTCGGGGGTACACAATGTGTCTCTTGGGCGGTCTCACAAACTTCACCCAGTACAAGCTCGTGTGTCCCATGGGCTCTGTTTACAGCCATTTAGAAGAACAATGCACTAATGCAACAAATTATAAATGTTTTCCGAACTTCAACTGCACTGGTGCCGGGAACTTCGCCTTTCCTGAAAGTACAGATTGCTCTTCGTATGTTGCCTGCATCGCAGGCTTGGGCAGCGTAGGCACAGCTAGAGTTGTTGGATGCCCGCCTAATACACTTTTTAATTCCACTGCAGGTGTCTGTGGTAATAATACTGAATTTACTTGTAAAACTGCTAAAATAAATGTGAATCAAGGCGTGATAGTGGTAGAAAACCAACCCAGTGGTCACGAAGAAGTATCGCATGGGGCAGTGAATAATGCTGTTATTGCGCCCATTTCATTTTTAATGTTTTACTCTATAATTTTGCTACAATCAGTGTAAAAATAATATGGATATTAACAATGAGAACATCTTCCACTTGACAAAATCTGGACAGTTTAATTTTAATTTATTCTACAAGTAAATAATGAGTCGTATATCCACATATTAATGCGTTTTATTTCTAAGTACTGAATCCCCAAAAACAACATTGTGATCATCGGTGAATGGAGCCATGGAGCCTCCAAGTAATGTAGAGCTGCGCCTGGATGTGATATATTCTCAAAGGCCTAGACTAGCCTACTAATGTGAGTTTTGAGACTGGCTTTGTAGTTTTACCTGGAGTTGATGGAGACAGAATCACGGCAAACGGATTTGGGAAGCGAACCCGCGATCTAAGTAGGCTACTTAAAGTAGCTAAAAATATTGTTGCTGCTTCCATCTACACATTCTTGGCAATATCTAGTAAGGGCTTCCGAGTCCCGCGCAGGCTACAGCAGTTACTCCATGACTCACTAGAGCCCAGACACTAGGCGGATTTGAATTTGCTCAATAGTTCAGCTGCCGCAGCAAGCCTTCCTACGTAGTAAGTAAAGTAGGTAGGAGGTCCTTAGACTTTCAATCTGGCATCACACGGATAACACCGGTTCGATTTTGTTTAGACTGATGAATGGACTTCCTAGAGTTTGGCCAACGAAAGCTGACCACGAATTTTTTTCAGAAGTTTTAGTATGGCAATATTTTAGGACTGTCAAAATTGTCAGTTTCCAATTTGGATAATTTTGATATTTCGGCTTTATGAAACAAATTAAACGAATTTTATGGAGTGAAAAAACAACTCCCAACACTGAGAAGCCTGCACAATGAGCTGAAGCAAGCAATTGAATTTACGGGATGCCGTGAAACCCTTACAAAAATTTTACACAAGAACGGGTTTGAGTTTCAAAACAATAAAAATGAACGGGCTTTACAGAAAAATATGATACTGCGGCATAGAGACAGATTCTTGAGGACAATAAATCAGAAGAGGCTAGAAGGTAAACAGATTGTTTACCTTGATGAGACATAATAATATGTATGGACGCCAGCACATCAAGCTACCCGAAACTGTCAAATTTTCCCAATCAACCTTGAACCTAATGCTTTAGCAATAAAGTCGAAAATCTATTAAAGAAATTTGACAGATTGTAATAGCTTGATGTGCTGGCATCTGTACATCAGAACTATAAAGTTAAAAAATCGTGGCAAGAACCTTCAACAAGTGGTGTCACTACTAATCGTCCGGAAAAAGACATATTATTGTGCATGCAGGATCGGAGGAAGGGTTTGTGCCAGGTGCATTATTGGTATCCAGCACAAAATCCAAATCAGCTGACTACCATGATGATACGAATGCTACCAACTTTATGAAATGGTTTGGTTTAAGGAAATGTTGATACCAAATCTCACTAAACCTAGTGTACTTGTGATGGACAATGCAAGTTACCATGTGAAATAAGTAAACAAACCCCCTACTATGTCTGATTCTAAAGCTAATCTCCGAATATGACTGCAAGAGAATAATATTCATTTTGAAGAATATCATACCAAAGCTGAATTAATGTGTTTAGTGAAAGATAATAAACCTGCAGTTGTTTACGAAGCAGAAATACTTCTAAAAAAACACAGTCATACCCACAATCACGAAAATTTGTTGCTGCCACCGTATCATTGCGACCTCAATGCAATTGAGCTTGTATGGAGTTAGGCGAAGAGAAAAGTAGCAAGCACAAATATAGGAATACCAGGGTCTGAAATGCAAAATTTAATAAAAGAATGTTTTCTATCCATAACTGCTGATGACTGGACTGTACACTGATCATGTACTAAATGTTGAACATCAGTAAAAATTTAGGGACCGTATTGTTGAAAACGAACTTGAACGATTACACGTTATACACGTTGGGGACAGCAGCAGTAGCAGCGAAGAAAGCAATGAAGCTGATTCAATATTATCTGGTGTAGAGTTTTTGGAATCCGATTTCGACTATGACTCATGTCATGACCCATGTTTTGTTTTTTTGGGTCATCCTCATCAGATCAGTGGTCTCTATTCTATTAAATAAATGTATAGTAATAACTTTTTGTTTAATTCAACCTTTTCTGTATAAGGCTGTGCCAGGAAAGTTGAGCTGTGAACTTCAATGTGCAAAAGTTAAAAAATGCCAAGCTAGTTTCGTTTAGAGCTTAACTTTGGTACTGACTGATAATGATCATCCTCACGGCGAAATATCGTAACGCTAACGTGCTTATCCACCATTGCGCGAATACATAATGGTGGCACAGTTCCAAGTAAATATCAAGGGTAATAAGGTTATTATAGTCTAAGTATATAAATATGAAATACTGATCTAAATATCGCATAATATGTCATGAATAATAAATAGTATCAACTCCGTTTAAGCAGTGTATAGCCAGGGTTGACAGCTCTTGATTTTATTAAATTCACGCCTTTTTTCTTGGACAGCTTTCGTTGGTCAAACTCTAGGCCTTATCAAATTCAAATTCAAAATATTTTATTTCACATAAGCCTACATAGGCACTTATGAAATGTCAGAAGCTACGTGCACGGTTCCAATTGGTCGTTTCCTATGGAGAAGAACCAGCAAGAAACTCCACGGTTACTCTTTTAAAAATAATTGGCTTTTACAATGTTTCCAAATTACAGTGTTATTAAGCATGGGAGGACAGTGTAGGCCTGTCAACAAGTACCAGGTACTTAACAAAATAGAAAATGGTACAAATCTACAGTCTATAAAGCCTCATTCGCAAAATATAAAGGAATCTATTTAAAAGACAAGACTATATAATGTAAAACAATTAAAATATTATGTCCTGGAAGCATGTAAAAAACAGTAAAATAAATTAAATTAAAGTAATTTGGGAGCAATTAATAGACATTAATTTACATAAATAGTTATGCTGTTAATGAGGCAGGGAACTGAGGGAACCCACATGTGCAGAAGGAATTAGAGCCATACTTCTCTGTCTTCAACGTAGTCTTTAATCCTATAATATGCTTTTTTAACAAGGACACGTTTGATGTGGGTTTTGAACTTTCCATCGCTAAGTTCTGTAACCGACTTTGGCAACTTGTTATAAAAGCGGATACTGTTTATAAGAAAATGACTTGCTTGTTTTAGTTTATCGGTATCACAATTTCATGTTTACTACGTGTATTTATATTATGGAAATCGCTTCTTATTTTCTTCTTATAAACCCACTAGAAGAAGATTGGTTTATTGTTTATGGCAATAATACTACAATAATAAACGTCAAAACAAAGTCTGACAGTTACATACGTCTAAAATTGAGGTTATGTGTATGATAAATAATTTGCCAATTTCTTTCAATACAGCTTTAAACATTAACTATAGCGAATAATTGAAATTTATAAGGCATAGATTTGCTTAAAACACACCATAAATGTATTCGAACGTTATTGTTCCAAGGTAAGGCATTCAAGTCTTTGAGGTTAAAGATTGTTAATATACTATACTTACATTTTTATTACATAAAATGTATTTATTTACAGACAATGGACAAGGCTAGCCTGTCTTTGTCGTTCACTGACGTCTGTGGAAGGACAGAAGCTTCCTCAGACTGGTATATCTAGCGATGGAATCTCACCTCCTCCTCGCAAACCCAGAGGGCCTACCGACATCCTACAGGCATTAGCGGCTACTGTTGGAACTGACGCAACAGCTGCACATTACAAGTAAAATATATGATTAATTAAGTGTAGTGCAATTTACTTCAGAATAAATAGTTTTTACTGCAAAGTAATATTTACAATAGCTAATATGACGAATCGTTTAAATTAGCATGTACAATTTAAATATCTGTGGTTATCATCAATTAGTTTATTCATAATTTTTTTTTATATGGTTACAGATACCATGACGACCCATATTTAATACCATTGTCAAACTTCCGCAAGAGATCCTATGCATTATCAGCGGAGGCTGGACGCAAAGCTGCAGCTTGGATCCGGGATGAACATGCTGACCTATTCACCACAAGGGAATGGGACCCACCTAGCAAGAACAAAACACCTTATTTTAATGCAGACCCCAAGATAGAAGCATTAGCTCCTAAGCCTATTTATAATGATGCAAGCAAGGTGAAAACAAATAACAGGAATAGGTTGATATAAAAATAAGCATTTATTTATCTGCTCTACTTTTCCAATTGATGACAATTGGAAAGCAGAGCAGATAAATAATGTTTATTTTTTAAAAGTACACAGCCTAAAAATGTTGTGTGTACTTTTATTAAACAGAATTTGAAAAATATTCTACATATTGTGCCCCTAAATGCAGGAAAAAACTAAGAATACCTAGGGAAACAAATTGAAAAAAACCTTTGCATAGACAACCAGAGTAACATCAATTTAAAAAAACTTTTCTTTATTTCAGGTTACAGAGGAAGACTTGAAGTACACAATACAAAATGCCCTAATAGAAGATTCAATCACAATATACAAGCTACTAGGCGCCGCAAGTGGAGTGAGTGATGACTTGAAGCTGCAGTTTCTGCAACTGTTGTGCTTCTACAATGAAAGGGAGCCTGACTCCATGGAGTGGCTTGAGGAGAGGTGGTTTGCTGCTAATTCTAGAGATAGGCAAGCAGCCACTTGGAGGTAAACATAGATAATATTTTATGTATTTTATAGTTATTTGGGACTGCTGTAGCATCATCATTGGATTATTTGGTCTAATATTATGTTGGGAATAATAATCTAATACTATCTTCCAAATAAAAAATGCAAACCCACTGCAGGACTGCATTTTTTAATTCAAGTATTTTGTTTGAACATAAACAGCTGATAGTAATAATTTGTTATGAACAAATATGTATATTATAGTTTTGTGTTAACATGATTTATTAACGCTTATGTCAATGTTTTAAGACTTGGTGGACTTGCTGATCAGATCTTCGAATCAATGGACCCAAAGAAGCCCGAAGCATACTGTGCCATGATTCAGGGCATGGCTAAATATTACCAGGTAAATTAAAATAAATCAAATAAATAATAAGCTTAACTCTTCA
Source organism: Fissipunctia ypsillon (assembly GCA_947568875.1). Taxonomy (NCBI): domain Eukaryota; kingdom Metazoa; phylum Arthropoda; class Insecta; order Lepidoptera; family Noctuidae; genus Fissipunctia; species Fissipunctia ypsillon. The sequence goes on from OX387651.1 coordinate 17,575,394, forward strand.
ATTACTGTTCTATAATGTACTATGAGGAAACTTACATTATGACCAATTTGAAAACAAAATCCTGCACACATGATGACCACATCTATAGCAAGGGTTACTATAGCGACTGACCGCTGTAAGTAAGAATAGTCCTTATGATGTATAGATGTTCGTTTTTCCCATGGTACATATAGAGATACAAATACTACTGTGCTTCTTTCTCAGTAAATGTGTGCAAGGTACAAGCAAATACCTTTTTTCTGAACTTAAAATTTATTTGTAAAACTAACTTAGATAGTTTTGTGTTTGAGATTTGTAAATACAATCATTTCATGAAATGATCAATTCTAAGATCTGGCCACGACATATATATAGATATTTAAATAGATGTATAATTTGAGAGTTATATACGGTATTACAAAGGGTGGAGTAAAAAACATTTCAGGCAGAAAGAGCTCAGATGCTAACCCAGGAGGCGATCGAGAAAGGCATTCCGTTATCCACAAGCGTCTACAACTCACTGATAGCCTGCGTCGGGTTCTTGCGTGAAGGAACCACCCTGCGAGTCGAATCTCTTCGGTCTTTATTAGGGGAGATGCATGAACAGGTGAGGAAATGTTGGGTAACTTATAGAATATTGATTGATAGCAAAAATTCTGTTCTTTATTTCATACTTAGCTTTTGACCGCGGCTTCGCCTGCGAGGAGAAGATAAAAAGTACCCCTAACCCAGGTGATGTTCCACCTGTCGTGCCAATATTCATCAAAATCCATTCAGTTGTTAAAGCCTGAAAAGGTAACAGACAGACTGAGGAACTTTAGCATTTATAATATTATAGTATATAGTATGGATTAGTCTGCTATTTTGAATGTGTGCTATTAGAAAACTGCTGACTCTCTTAACCATTAATTTTTGATGAAGACGCAAAAATTGCCATAATGAAGGAGGTGTGAAATTAAAGTCCACACTGTATGTGGAACATTGCATGTGGAGAAATAAACAGATTAACTACTACTGACGACTTCTAAACCACAGGATCGCTATAAATAACCTGCCTGTACCTGCAAAGCACAATGAATGTTAAAGCGTATTACCGTAAATCTTTTATTCTTTTCCAGGGTATAGCTCCGAACGACGAGACGTTGTCTTCATGCTTGCGCTCATTATCTGTTTGGGGAGGCGGAAAAATATTGCAACAAACGGCGCTACAGATAATCGCAGAGTTCAGACGAATAGATATACAGCCCGGCCTAGCTGCTTACTACTACTTACTCTGCTTGTTTTGTAAAGAAAGTAAGTTAAAGTTGTTCTTCAGAAAGGTCAGGTGCGTAGTACTCGCACCCGGCGTGCGTGTATGACCAGATGTTTGAACGTAAACGAGGCAAAAGGAGTATGTAAGGATCGTAGCAGGTGACGTTTTGTAGTTTCTGTCTACCCCCATGGGAAGATGGCGTGAGTTTATGTAGGTATGTGAGTTAAACCTCGATTTTTCACCTGTGTAATAAAATACATCCCGCATTATTTCCGCGTATTTGCCGGCGCCATGTGTTTGCAAGCGCTCGGTTCTGTCGGTCATAATTATAATCCTCGGTTCTTAATTCGATGTACTTTAAAATAAATCTTGGAACTAAATAACTGAAAGAGAAATATTTAAAAAAAAATATTATGTCTCATTGCAGGAGGACCCCGTTTTGATATTTTATCGACAATCATAACTGAGCTGGAACAAAAGGAACATCTAGAGGCCAAAGATCCTGCTGATACCAACTTCTTTATAACGGCTATGGGTGTTTGCAGTGACCATCTTCAGGTCAGTAAAAGTCGTAAAAAACGATGTTACAAAAATGTCAACCACCTGGTTCATAAAATCCATTAATAATATGCTTTTACTGTTTTTAGGTTACTTTACAGATATTCACTCAAAACAAAATAATACATTTAAATTAACCTTTTTTCAGAATATTACAATGGCAGAAAGGGTACACGCACTACTAATGAAAGGAGACAATTACAAATTAGTCGGGGACGCATACAAAGAAAGTATTTACTATAGACACTACATCACAGTTGCTTGCAGGTAATAATAATTATACTCAAATGCAAACATGCTCGGAGAAAGGAAGTATTCCAGTAAGATGCTGGTACTTCCAACATTGTCCTGATAGCTGTGGAATACCTTTCCTACTATGTGCTAGCGACCGTTGCCGGGAGCCCATTATTGCGTACGCAAGTCCCCTGTCAATTTATCTGTGTATTTTATACAAAACATTGGACACGCAGGGACTATAGTCTTTCCATAGTTCTAGATAACCAATTCACTTTAGCCACCCAAACCCATAATCCAATATCTTTGTTTCAATATCCTGCAAAAGTCCTACGCCAACCGGTGATTGTTTTTGGATGCACTTGCATAGTGCGAACAGTGATAATCGTCGGCTGGTGCCTCATTTCATTATAAACGTCTAACTTCCAAAGGTCCGGGAAACCAGGGTCCCGAGAAATGTGAAAATTATTCTCAACACTCCGTAAAATGTAATCCTCATTTTCGTAATTCATTGTCTAGTCAAAGCCGTTTATAACGACATCATTTAAAAGGACTTACCGGTTTTTACGACGAAATTTTTAGGTCCCAGCATTTCTGTTTACATAACATAGTTTTTGGTTATAACGACTACCTATCGGCTATAACAACCCTAATCCGACGGTCCCTTCGAAGTCGTTATACATGTCTTTGAATTATTATTAAATAATTTTATATTTGACAGGCACGCCCCTTTCGAAAAAACGCTGGAACTGCTAGACACATTAGTACCAAATGTTTATGTTCCTGAACCAACGGTTATGGAAGAGGTAAGCTTGTATTACTTTTAGAATACAAATGTGGGCGTCCAAGCAAAAAGGGGCGCAGTAGTGGGGTATTGAGTTAAGACCAGATTCGGTATCTAAAATAGTCAATTGATAATAAGGATTAAAAAAAACATTCAAAAACTGCAACATTTTGTTTTATCAGACATTTGAAGTTGAAACTGAAAAAAATTGATTTGAGAAAAAGTTTTTTCAAAGTTTGATTTTTGGTACAACTTAGTACATTTTCTGATGTTTCTAAGTACATTTTCTGGTACTTAGAAACATCACAGTAAAGTCATTTACTATATGAACTTGTAGATAATTGAGCATTAATGAATAATCAATAAAAATCGAGAAATGCTATTTTTTCACCCAACTAACTGCGTATATCTCGGAAACTAAATGCCGAGAACTGGACCCTTTTTGCTTGGACGCTCACAAATATCTTTTTTGAATTGTTCTTTGTGAAAAATAAAATAGCAACAAACAACTGCCTTATTCAAATACTACTAGAACGGCGACAGTATAAACACAAAATTTACATCACAATAAAATTTATCTACAATAAAATTTCTATAAAATGCCAAAAGAGTTTGTCAGAAGTGGGATTCGAACCCACGCCCTCAGAGAGGACCAGAACAACTCGACTCACGTTCAGTGAGCAAGGGAACCTTGAGTCTGGCGCCTTAGACCGCTCGGCCATCCTGACAGCTGACGTAGTGGTCGAAATTGTAGCTCTCTATCGTACAGATTTAAAAGTTTATTTTTTATGTTTTATTTACGAAAACACTATTTTAAATACATTGCAATCGTTATATCAATGACACAGTAAAATCATTTAGGACAATCAGGTATTTGTTGAATGAACAATAATTGTGTGTCGGCTAGCTATACAATTTGCATAAATGGCGTTATTTTACTTACATATTGATTTTATTTATCTACATACACTTTATTTTGTTACTAAACAAACATATATTTATTTCAATCCTCTTTCCTAACCGGGCGGAATTATGCGTTAATCATCGCATTAAAAATTCGATGCGCATTGTGCTCATGTATGCTATCGTTTGTCGACGAATTGCTTCTATAGTTTAATGCCCGAGTTGTAGATGGCACTGTCGTTCACTGTTTATGAAAAAATCAGTCGCACAATTGTGACTTACATACGTCCATTTTTACCAGACTCAATTAGTTGGGATATCCAGATCTTAAGGATGAAGACTGAGATAACGGCTGACAAAGAAGTTTGGAATATGCTGCATCGACACCAAATAAATTGGGATAAGGGCATAAGGATGATATAATAACCTATTTTCAGTAAAAGATAGACCACTATCGATGGTAGACAGTGTAATTCTATCTGTCCTTATGTCAGGCTGGTAAGATTCCTTAATCTTTTGTAGATTATTGGGACGTTAAAACCATATATAGATAGGTTTTTCTATCTCCAGTATGCTAAAACTGGTGATAGATAGGTTATTGGGTTCGGCCGTTAATCAGACCAGTTGCTAGTTTCAGACTTTGCCTAGATGACGAATTTTGTTTATCCACATTCATATAAAGTGAACATCAACATTTTTTTTCTCTTGCAAACAGATAATAAAGACACTGGAAGTGGGCGGGTCCGGGGACCGTCTTGCGCAGGCGTGGTCGCAAGTCGTCGTGTTTGGTCACGGGAAACGAGCCCGGCTCGTCGAGAGGCTGCTGGAGGCTATGGTCAACACCTACCCGGGTCAAGGTGAGAACTAATAAAAGAGCATTGCATTAATCCGACATGTGTCACTGGCAAAAGGCGTGACAAGGCTGCAGGACTATTTATGGGATCAGGTGTCGTCGGTGCTGGCGCATTTTTTATTCCGATATAAGCCTCTTACATCAACCGTATATCATATTATAAATACGTTTGATGTAGGTATATTGTCCAGTAAACATAAATAAGACACAGCGAACTTTTAAAACGGAATGCCACACAAGTATGAGTACCTAGCAGATCGACGCATTACAAAGTCGAACTTTTGCTACAAATCAATGTGTCGTATATTTTCGGCCAGGTACACATTGTCTTTTTAGGTTTCTGTACCTAAAAAGGATAAAACGGAGCCCTTATAGGATCACTTCGTTGTCCGTCTGTCTGTCTTGTCAGTCTGTCAAGACCCTTTTTCTCAGGAACGCGTGAACGTATGAAGTTGAAATTAATAGCAAATACGTAGGTCTACGGTCCCTGGAGCTCTAATAAAATCAAGCTTCTAAGTCAACGCAATAAAAAATACGGATATTTATGCGACATATTATTTTGATTCTCGCAAATAAATCAAAACCTATATGGTAAGTACCAACTTCTCCTTGACTTAGAATCATGAAATTTAGCAAGAAGCAAGGTCTCACAGCACAAGTAAAGGAAAAAGTCCGAAAACGTTAATTAGTAGTTTTATCAAATTTTTTTTTGCGATTTCAAACTTACATTTGCAGTTGGAGAATTGACCGTGACGTATGTCGATGTATGAGATAACAAGTTTTTTAATTACGATGTTGAGTTTGTTTTTAGGATAAATTCATCCCAACTACGGTACCCTTCATTGTGCGTGGTCCGACACGCACTTGACCGATGTTTCTACCTCTTCACAATCAACATCATCTGCCTGGCCTTTTCCCATTGGGATCGTCTCCCAGTCTAACCGGATACAGCTGAATACCTTATCACAATCAACAATAATGTCAATACAGTCTTGTGACTTTTATCAACATAAATATAAGGTTCAAATTACAATTGTCCACGCACATTTTCTTTCAGAGGATGAAGTAAAAAGTAAAATGCGCGCTGCCGCCGCTGATATGCTTAGCTTTGGACAAATGACGCCAGAAGAGAAGGAGATGAAAGACATTAGATCACCTGTACAGAAGTAAGTTCTGGTTAAACTACGTCACTAGATTTTGGTTTTTTCTTGTTGTTTGATTTATCTGAAAACCGCATAATTATGTAGGTACTGAAAAATATTCACACAATTGGGTTTTTTAAATTGTTCAGTAAGCTATGATTACCTGCCGGGGCGTAACTCCGCTGCCGCGAGAAATCGCGGCACGGCATGGAGAGTGCGATTGTCGCAACCCAGGCTTCGCATGTTCGCGAAGGAGGAGGCGGGACGCGTGAGGGAGAGGCAAGCTTTGCGCCCTCACGCCCCTAGTCACCGCAGGAGACGCCCTGGGCGTCGGGAATTGGCAGCCGATTCCCGGCCACAGTAGGCGCGGGCTTGCGGATGGTGAGCAATGGGTAGCACGCCGTCCGGTAAGGACCAGGCCCGAGTCGATGGCGCGTTATGTTCCACGCGCGCCTCAAAGAAATGTCAGCAGCATTGAAGGGGTCCGCTAGGACCGATGCCAGCCGGGGTTGCGGGATGTTCGAAAGAGTTACCGTGGCCCCGGCACAGGCAACAGAAGGGTTAATTGGACTTCAGATTTATGTGATGTATGTTGTCATATCTGTGCTGAATTGTCTTAGTTTGTAGTCTGTCTCTGTACTTATTAAAATAAAATAAAATAAAAAAAAACACGGGTGGGTTTTAGTCAGTAAAAGTAGTCATTTGATGATTTCCCATCCAAAAAAAAAAAAAAAACAAGCTATGATTACCTACCTACTTTACTGAACAGTACAAGAAACACGCAACACACGCACTCGTAGCTAGCTACTCTAATGTGTTTCTTTACTCTTATATATTTGTTGTATTACTTCTTTAACCAACTTACACACTATGAAGCATTAAACCCTCTAATGTATTTTTACATTCTGCAAATTACTGATTCTCAACTTTATTTGAATAAATGAATTTCAGCAAATCAGAATCCAATTATATTTAGTCTCAGCCTGCCTTTCGCAACAGATTTTCTCCAATACTTCAACCATTCATCGAACATTTAATTTTACCCAGACTATCAGCATCTGCAGTGTGCAACATAATCGAGATGTGCTCAGACACACAAGACAAGGCCGACCCACACTGGAAGAGTGTAGAAGCGGCGTTACAACGTCTTCGTCGTGAGGAAGCCGCGGGTGTACCTGCCCGTCCACAGGCGTTGGCTGACGTCGCACAGAAAGCGGCCACAGTTGGACTGCCAGGCATTGCTGCTGTAAGTAACTAACTTAAAACGTTGTAGTAATATGGTAAGCTATTATAACGTCTTCGTCGCGAGGGAGCCGCGGGCGTGCCTGCACGACTACAGGCGTTGGCTGACGTCGCACAGAAAGCGGCCACAGTTGGACTACCGGCTATAGCCGCTGTGAGTAATTGAGTACAATTAGGTAACAATTAGTAAGTATAAAGTTTGGCCTATTTGGGGCAGAAAAACTGCAGTGTCTTCAAATAAATTAAAGCGTCTAAGAAGACGCTAAGGCGCATACGCAGTAATTATTTTCAAACATCCGCAGCCCAATTACTGTCTGATACAATATTTAGTCAGACACAGGCTGGCTAGAAATTCTTTCAATAAATTAGGAATGTGCTAGGGTCGAAACCCAACCAATCATTTGCATGACATTCGTTCATTCATTGTCCTGTTCGATTGTTTAAAAGACATTTCTTCATCTAGCCACTTTGGGGATACCGACTCTCTGAACACAAGCTTCACATCACCTTAAGTAAATATCAGAGAAATAAATAGCAAACTTTTTCTTTATCAAAAGGCTGCAGTAACATACTTAGCGGAATGCGGCTTCGAAGAGGCAATGCAAGCGAGCGTACAAGTCCTGGGCACGATGCTGAACCGACCGCAGCAAGAAGTAGAGACGTTGCTGTCTCAGGGGCATTCTACTCTGGCCAGCTCTTTGCACCCGGCAGCCATCGCCGTCGCAGAGGCGTATAGCTTGTGAGTATTACAAAGTTGCTTAAACGTAGCATCACGTCTATATATAATGCTAAGAGGTTGACAGAACTGTATAGTACAATCAGCCTCAAAAAGATGCACCCGCATATCACCAAGTTCTATGTATAGTGTGTTTATCTCACGAAGCGACACGCGCTTCACTTGTGGTAACCGAGTGTACAAACACGCTGTGAATGTGTCCGTGAAGACGAGTAGCGTGGCACATAACACACACACACTTCCGATTTCATTATTGTTTCGGACGGTACCGAGAACTCCTGCGCTTACACACACATTCACAGTGTGTTTGTACACTTGGTTACCACAAGTACAGCGTGTGTCGCTATAGAGTCGAGCCTCTTGCTATCTCTTGCATAATATCGGGCATACAGACCGTTCACTATAACTTGTCTCTTGCCGTTATGTTGGCACCATTGCTTGCCGGTATGTAACAACGCATAAAAGCAATGGTGCCAACATGACGCAAGGGACAAGTTATAGCGAACGGTCTGTACATCTAAACTTCAGGCTCCTAGTGTAAATTTCCTTAATTAAAACAACCTAATTGATAGATCACTTATATTTAACTGTGTTGTCTAGGGCGCTCCATCTTTCAACAACCCTGATCAATCCCACTCCTTCCTACTTCCTTACAAATTACAAGAGAACAAGTAAGCATTGAGTTTATTGCCCTAGCTGTACTTAGTACTAGACATCAAATTATATGCACTAACAAAATAGCAAAGTATACGAGGTGTAATTTAAATAACGCACAACCTCTTAAGCGGTCATTTTACTCATCATTATGAACAACTTTTACTATGGGAACAAACCTGAAATCGCGAAAAAAATCTGCTGTTCCCTACATTTTGTCGACATATGCGAACATAAATGCAGGAAACAGCTGTTTTTTTACGATTTCAGGTTTGGTCCCATAGTAAAAGTTGTTCATAATGATTTACAATGTTGTACAATAACCCCATAGGAGGTGCATTATTTAAATTTCACCTTCTTTTTGCAATATGCTCTAATAAAAAAGGTAAAATCTGCACTAAATATATGCATTATCAATTGCAATTTGCATGTACAAATGCAAATAATCCAATTTTAACTTGTTACCAACACTGTTTAAAATGAACGGTAAGTATATTAAAAACATTATATCGTCTTACACAAAGCCGTTTAACTTCTTGGCGCTAAAATTCAGGACAATTTAGCCCAGTAGATATAACTTATAGTGGCAACTGGCAATGCCTTTCATTTTCACAGTACGATAACATTCATTGCGTTATTCGCGTTATTGATCAGACGAATTCTTCTATGATATGAAGCAATAGAATAGCAATTTCTTTCAAAATCCTTCAGATTGTGATTGAAAGTGTGTTACGCAATTAGGTTGCTGATCAATCTCATTCGATATCATTAACTAACTTGTTTGTCCACAGAGTGAAAACCGGTGGACCAATGACCCAAGCCTCGGAGAGAACCTCCTCAAGTTCGGACAGCGACAGCGGGTCCTCGTCCGACGATGAGTAATGTTACGTTATTTGTATATTTTATCAGTATGATTTAGTTTAATAAATGCATTTAGGTATTATTTACACTTATTTGTTTATTTTTTCTATAATATCGGCCACCTACTAGGTACATACTGACCTAAATCCAAAATGGTCCAAATTCACATTTAATAAAAGTCGGGAGGTGTCGTGGGACATCCGGTTCGAACGAAGTTCCATATACTGTATATTATATACTAGCTTCTGCCCGCGACTTCGCCTGCGTGAAATTGTATCCTATGACACTCAGTAATACTGTAGCTTCCTAGATAAGTAAAAGAATTTTCGGAATCGGATTAGTAGTTCTGAAGATTACCGCCTACATACAAACAAACAAATTTTACCTCTTTATAATATTAGTATAGATTAATACAGCGCCATCTAGTACGGTTTTAAGTTTCAAGTGTCAGATCCATCCAGTATAGTTTTTAACAAGCTAAAAATCAAAAACCAAAACTTTTGACACTTGAAACTGACGGCATAACGCTTTTTCGTTACGTCACAGTAAGAAGCTATGGTCTTAAAATAACACGGTAAATCTCCCAATATTGTGCTTACAAACTTGCATTTGCACTTGGAATGTATGGGAGAACATGTTTTTCAACTACAATGTTAAGTTTGTTCTTGGGAGAATTCTGTCTCTTCTTTCTTTATCCTAACTACGGAAGCCTTTATTGTGCATGTTCTGACACGCACTTGGCTGGTTTTTTTTTTATTGTTGTATTTCCTGTGCGTGTCCCAAATAAAATATTTTTCTTTCTTTTCTTTAAACCATATTATGCACATTATATGAGAACAGCACCCAATAGTCCTTTTTCCAATGACGCTCGTACAATAGATTAAGCGATTGCTTGTCTTACCGATACTGATGTATCCACCACAATATAACTACCACAGTATAAATGTGTAATATTGTCTAGCTCTAACATTGCAGTCGCCCACGAATCATCCATAATATTATTTTCCTGTACCTGCAACTCCGTCAGGTGTTCGTCCGGGAAATCAATGCTGAGCTCAATTGAGAAAGATCCGTTGTCGAGGATGTGTTCGCCATAATAGCTCTTTGCTTGTTCTAATTGATATGGAGCTTTCTCATTTTTGCATATTTTTTTTTGTGTGCATTTGTATTAAAAAATTGAAATACCTACTTGTACTATTTCTAGAATTCCTATCTAGAATTAATTGAAGTAGGTTATATTAAGGAGCTGAACGACTTGACGAACAATACCAAAGAAAGGACATTTGAGTAGGCCGCTTAAAGTACTAAAAACAAGTGAACATAGTAAATACCCAGCTTTATAAAAACTGGCACACTACCTATAAAAACAAAACACAATCGTTTATCACCGTCGCCCATACTTCTAAGCCCCCATGCAGCCGAATACCGTTAAAAACATACGAATTTTTCCAAGTATCCGTGACAGTGTGTCACCCATTTCTCCACATAGACCAGAGGTGTTAAGTACGCTAATTGACATCTAACTCAATAGCTTATAGAAAGCAGTCATTTGGGCGTTAGTCGTCTTTCGAACATCATATAAGCAACATACTAGATTCTAGTTGAAATCAAAAATGTTCAGTGCGAAACTTATAAAGACTTTATTAGCGGTAAGTACCTACACACATTAATCTATTATGTATCACTAAGCAGCGAAATGTTGATAACTATGCAATAAAATTTTATTCATAATGTGTCGTAATTTCTTCCAAGATAAGTAAGACCCAAATGGTTGTTGAGGACTTCACTTTTTCCATTCGAAGTATAAAAAGGGATTATGTTATTTGTCGTGCAATTACGACGATTTACCGAAAAAAAGACAAGTGAGATTACCTATTATTTGCACGTTTCATATTCACGTGGTAAAAGATAATACTTAGTTAAATAATTTATTATTATGAGATAGCCCAATAAACGTATAATTTTGATATCATGTCCTAATTTTTTATCAATATCAATATTCCTATCTGAGAAATCAATTTGTTTCACAGATATCAATTTACGCCAGTTTAACGGAGGCGTACTACATTAACCCGAATGACGATTGTGGCCAATATGGGTTTACATGCGAACGAAACAATAGAGTGAGATTATGTGAAGGCACTAAATTGATTGGTCCCACATTCGTCTGCCCAGTCGGGACATTCTGCAATGAGGAATCCACAGCGGTTTGTGAAGATGCAATTAACTTTATAGACCCAGCACTAACAAGGAGATTGCGATGCCACCGAAATGAAAGGATTGCAAATCCCAATGTCCCAGGATGCAAAGGATATATCCTCTGCGTCCCCAATGGAAATCGCTTCCAAGGAATCAACTTCAAATGTTCCGGCAACACCATTTTCAACGGCTACACCCGCTCTTGTACTTCTTCGCTAAAATACAAGTGTCCCGTCAGTAACACGACTACGTCAACTCCCCAATTGTATGGATCTGATAACCGAAAGGATCCTTACTACAGCGATGAGAAGTCAAATTCGGGCTTGAGCACTCGGTTTTCAGGTCAACGACCCGCATCAATAGAGTGCAAGAATTACAAGTTTAGAGTGACACAAGACGACACTCCGAACAGTGTGACGTATTTCTGTCCCCCGCGACCTGTGAGAGGTGAAACTTCAATTCGTTGCACAATATTTTCCAACAACTTCTGTGTTACCTTAGAAAGAGACGATGAGGACCAATTCATTGTTGATAGCGGAGCACCAGCTCGAAGACCACGGATGTAAAATAATAATGTTATGGACAATGAACTAATTACTTCGAAGACTGAATGTAACAACAAAGTCAAAAATAAAAGATCTGCATTTATTTAAATATAAGTTGTACACAGGTACTTTTAATATTAATAATATTTCTATAATTTATAAGTAACAGAGGATAAAAATAAATTAAACTAATTGTAATAATTACACAGATAACCTCGTTTTATTTTCACGATGAAATGCGCAAAGGCATTAACTGGCTTTTGAAATATCTGTGATTCAGCATAAAATATATTTTCTATACATTTCCGGGCCCAGTGACGTAAATAAGTTAAACTCTAAATAATATTTCAATTTGTAGGATGCTGAAATTACAAAAGACGTAGGTAATAAACATATCAAAACAACTAACACTCGCCGCTATCAGATTGTACGCACTTTTTATTCTTTTTATCAAAAACTTCCTCGCTAGCGCATTTCTTGATCTTTCTCCGAAAAACATTTTTAATTTTAGTACATACGTAATATTTACTGCAGTCTTTAGCATACGGAAATTTACCTTCATTTTCGCATTCAAAATCATCTGTACTGACTAATTTTTCTGATTTAGGTTTAGGCTTACTTCCATCATTGTTCGTTTCACTAACAGAAGACGCTGATTGGGTTGATATCTCTTCATTTTTCTCACATTTAACAGAGTCCTTGTTTAAGTGATAATCGTCTTGGCATTGTAATTTATATCTTATAAAACCATTCATTCTATTTTTAACACAGATGTAATAAACATTTTTTATTTGATTACATACGTGATATTGACTGCAGTCTTTAGCATATGGAAATTTACCTTCATTTTCACATTCAAAATCATCTGTACTGACTAATTTTTCTGATTTAGGTTTAGGCTTACTTCCATCATTGTTCATTTCACTAACAGAAGATGCTGATTGGGATGATATCTCTTCATTTTTCTCACATTTAACCGAGTCCTTGTTTAAGTGGTAATCATCTTGGCATTGTATTTTATATCTGGTAAAACCATTCATTCTATTTTTAACACAGATGTAATAAATATTATCTTTAAAGAAGTCACTAAACCGCCCTTCCAGTAAACATCGGAACTGATTATTTCTTACGCAATGCGATAAGTTTCTCGTACATTGCTTATTAATCTCGCTAAATACTGTATTATTTGGGCATGTCCCTAATGTAGGTTTTAGATTACCTATACAAGTATAGAATTTTTTGCAGTCTTTCTTATCAGAGTATTTGCCGCGAGTGTGATTAGAACAATTAAAAACTGTAATAGCACTTGTGTCGTTATTGCCTGCATATAATTTTATACTTGTAAGATTTGGGTTGTACATGCTAGTTACATTTAATGTTAGCTCATCATTCGTTTTATTACTTTGTTTATCGCTTTCATTCAAATGACTTTGTACTTCTGTCGTAATTGTATGATTCGTTGATATCAGATGTTGTCTTAATTCGTCATTGATGGTACTCATATGTAGTGATAAATTATGTTGTGATGTAGTAATATTTGCTTTTGTGTTATTTATATTATAGCCATCAGAAATGTTTTTAGACTCAACTTGGACCTGAAATCTTTTAACATCAATTATTTCAATATTAGCATTTACTGTATTATCATTTTCCGCATTTTTATTTTCCTTAGTGATTATCTTTTTTGATTGCGTTACATTCTTTGGGGCATCTGACTCAGCTTCTTTGTAATTTGTTGTAACTGTATTAAGCCTATATTCAATCTTATCGGCTGATATGCCATCTTTGGTTTCAATTTTAGATATTATTGAAGCGTCTGAAACCAAGGTTTTATTTTGAACGTCCGTACCAGATTTTAAAGCCGGGGATATCGAGTCTTCTTCCTCAATAGAGGACTCTTTTATTTTAACACTGTCTATATTGACATCTGACCGCATCCAATTACTTTCTGTATGGTTCACAATCTCTGCCTTATTATTATCCACTGACTTCGCAGAGGTTATAGGCGTATTTTGTTTAATATTTTTAGAAATAGCTCCAACTACTATGCTCTCATGATCGATAATATGTTTAACAGACTTAACACTATAATTACTATTGTGGACTGTTGGGTTGTTGGACATAACGTCACTCAAAGTTGTGTCTCCAAGATATGTTCCACTTACTTTATCTCCAACTACTTTTATAGTTTCTACCATAGAATCTGGCACAGTTAGTGAATCAGTAATAGTTTCAGTTGTGTTATCACTTACCCATTGAGTATTATTGTATATTACCGTCGTCGTTACATCTTGTAGCAAATCTGTAGTTTTGATTCCAGAAACATCTAGGTTCGTCTTATCAGCCGCGGCTAACAGCTTCGTAGTTTGGAAATATACATTAGTTGTATGGGTAGGTTCAGTAGTAATTTGCGAAGCTGTCACTCCTGCAATTGGTAGCGATTCCATCGATTGAGAATTATTGATAATTACCGTCGACAACATTGAGTGTGGAAAATCAGTTGTTTTGATTTCAGGTAGAACATCTTGATTTGTCTTACCAGCCGTGGCTAACAGCGATGTGGCTTGAGCAAATACATTAGTTGTATGGGTAGATTCAGTATTCATTAGTGCAGCTGTAAGTCCTACTACAGGTAACGATGACATCGACTGAGGAATATTTTTGCTAAATGTTGACATCTCATACTGAGGTAAATCTTTAGTTGTTGTTCCAGGCAGGACATCTTGATTCATCTTATCAAGAGGCGTAGTTTGAGCAAATTGTTGCAAATTGGTTGTAAAGGTAGGTTCAGTAGTAATTTGTGCAGCTGTAGCTCCTACTCTAGGTAGCGATGGCATCGATTGAAGAAGATTGATGTTTACTGTTGACATCACATGCTGAGGTAAATCTGCAGTTTTTAATCTAGGCAGGATATCTTGATTCATCTTCTCAAGAGGCGTAGTTTGAGCAAATACATTGGATGTAAAGGTAGGTTCAGTAGTAATTTGTTTAGCTGTAATTCCTACTATAGGTAGCGATGCCATCGATTGAGGAATATTGTTGTTTAATGTTGACATCACATACTGAGTCAAATCTGCAGTTTTTATTCCAGGGAGGACATCTTGATTGATCTCATCAAGAGGCGTAGTTTGAGCAAATACCTTGGTTGTAAGGGTTGGTTCAGTAGTTATTTGTGCAGCTGTAAGTCCTGCTATAGGTAGCGAATGTAGCGATGGCATCGATTGAGAAATATTGTTATTAACTGTTGACAATACATTATGTGGCAAATCAGTAGTTTTTTCTTCAGTTAGAACATATTGGTTCATCTTACCAATCGCGACTAATGGTGTAGTTTGAGTAAAAACTTCAATGGTATGGGTAGGTTCAGTAGTCATTTGTGCGACTGGTAGCTCTGAAATTGGCAACGATGACTCTGTATTATATTTAAAAGTTTGTGTGTCCATTTCTATTGAAGCTAAACGTTGGGATTCTGTGCTTAATTTTATATTATTATCCGTCACGACTTTAGGTGATATTTGTGTCGAACTCATAATAAAAGCACTGTCTTTTGTTATGTTTGTCGTAACTTCGTTATATACCGGTACTGTCGTAAAACCATTGGGTGTTACAGCCATGCCAGGTGTAACACTCCTTACTGAACTTACTGAAGATTCGGTCTTCACGTTAGGCAGCTTATTAAGCTTAGTAAGAATTGCTTCTGTCGAGGAAATATAGTCATTTGTTTTCTCTGTCACATAGTCAACTGTTGTTTTTGTTGAGTTTATGTGCTTGAGGTCTACAGTCCTAGAAACGGGTGCTTCAGTGCCAACATATTGAACTTTTTTTGTACGTATTTCTGTTATTGGCAAAGTACTTGGTGTGGACACAATTGAATTCACTACATTCATTTGTGCAAAGGACTTTATTCCTTCTGGGTTTTTCTGGATAACCAATTCTCCAGCTTGCACTAAATTATAATCAGGAACATTATCAGTTTCAGTTACATAAGCACTCGAGTTTTGTGACTCAGTTGTTTTGGAGTAATGAACATTTGAACTGGTCGGTTGCAACGTCTCATTTGGCATCACATTCACTGAAGAATTAACGATGTCGAATACTGATACTATCGTGATACTTTCTTCCTTAATCGTAGATGAAGGTGAAGTAGCGTTTTCGCTATTTTTACCATTGATTGGTTTTACAGTCTCAGTTTTATTTACATCTGCATGAGGATCAACTTTCGAACTTACAGTGTCTATGATGACTGAATCTTTCCAACTTGATGTATTCAGATTTGTTGAATTAAGTACGACATATCCAGTAGTTGTAACAGTGACAGGAAGCAAATCACTAACTGTTTCAGTTGTTGTACTAGTAGTATTTAATTGTTTCACTGTACCAATTGGCTGGCTAATTGACTCTTGCGGTGGTTGAGTTGTTACTGGTTTGTCTGTAACGTTTATAATATTCGTTTTATGTGTTACATCTACTGGAAGCGTAGTACTAGTATAAATTTTGTAACCCGTCGTGGATTCTCTATAAATATCGACTATTTCTGGAATATAGGATGATACTTGATCAGATATCTTCATTGTGTCTATACTTATTGGTGTTGTTTGAACGGTTATGGGCGTAGTACTGGCAAGTTTAGACGCATAGTATACTATCGAAGGTGCTTGAGGCAGTACTGTGTTTATCAATATATCTTGAGCATTTACAACATTTGTAACCGAGATGTTATCCGGGTTAACAGATTTGACACTATCATCGAGACTAGTATTTCCAGTAAGGTCATTTGGAAATGGTGTAGTTGTACTATTTTCAACATTTTTCCAATAGGTCGTTGTCATGCCAACTACATCTTTATAAACAACAGTTTTAGTCAAATTATCAGCATTCGAATTTTCCGGGAGCGAAACTATTCCCAAAATCTCCTGATTCGGAGAGCCTGGAATTTTAGTTGTTGGATCGGCTGTTCCTTTTTGTGTTGTTCTATGACCTATAAAAGCAAAACCGTCTAAAGACTTATGTGCAATGATTTCTGCAGTAAAGCCTATTTGTGGATTTGTAATAATGTCTGACTGTGATATGAAATCTTTTCCTGTTGTGTTTGTAACTGAGTCTGATGCCACGTTATAAGGAGCAGGTGTTGTGTGAACGCTCAAAAGTGTGTTAATCCCAACATTTTCCAAATTGTATTCATTAACACTCAATGGGTCATTTGTTACTGGTAACTCATTTTTAGCTTCTATTGCATGGGCTGTAAATCCATTCTGTAATGTTTCAGCTGTCGATATCTCAATCGTATGATATTTTATACTAGAAGGTTTTGTGCTTTTTCCATTAATAATATCTGTACTTGAAGCGTTGAACACTGTCATAACAGTTTCAGTCGTATTCATAGTATTGATCGTGTTATGCAAAAGTGTGTCATTCGTAACATTGTCAACATATAGTTCATTAAGAATAATAGGGGCATTTGTTGCACGTAATTCATTTTTTACTTCTATTTCTGTAAATCCATTCTGTAATGTTTCAGCGGTCGTTAACTCAATCGCAGGGTTTTTCATAGTAGTTGGTGAAAGTAAAGTAGGTTCTGTGACCTGGTTATTAACAATATCTGTACTTGAAGCATTAAACACTATCTCAACCCTTTCAGTAGTATTTACAGTTCTGGGCGTATTATTTTTTGCTGTTATCACTGTTTGATTAATTTCTCGATTTATCTGATATAAATTGTCTGTAGGTTCTATTGGTGAATCTGTAGTTATTATTATTTCTAACGGCTGGGTAGTAGTTGTGAGTTTCTCTACTAGCGAGTAATTCTTGATTAAGTCCTCAGATTTTGGGGTCGTCTCTGTGGTGTACATAATATTCGCTTCAGTAGTTATCGGAACAAAAGTTTTTTCTGTTGTTGTTTGTAGACTTCCTATAGTTATGGTTTCCGGATTCAAATAGTTAATGTTTGTTTCTGGCACTTTTTTCATTGAAGTTATCTCAGCAGTCGGGTTTAATTCAGTGAAGGAATCATTATTTATGTCATTTTTGAACACATTTTGAACAATCGTATTTATTATAGGAGTCGTGCTTATTACTTCCATGGTAACAGGTTCATCTCTCAATGTTGTTTCTAATTTAGTGATATATTGATCGGTAGTCGTCGTAACAGTGTTACCATAAAAAGTATTTATGTAATCGTTTGTGCTCGGTGCATTTTGTTTGGGATCAACAGAAATTACGTCATCTAGTCCTATGGGAACAAAAGTATTATCCGTCGTCGTTTGGGGACTGAGATCTACAGTTACTGGTTCAGAAATATTAACAATGACAATGGGAGCAAAATATTCTGTTGTCGTTTCCAGTACTAGTTCAGACATGTTGTTGCTTTTAGCTAGAGAATTTCCCACCGCGATTGTTTGATTACCCGAATCCATTTTATCAATAAATTCGGTTGTTTTGTTGTTTGTATCACTTTCGATATACGTATTTACCACGGGAGTCGTGCTATCTTTATCCGTAGTAACAGACCTTTCATTGAATATGATCTCTGTTGGTATAATTATTTTCTCTGTAACATTTTTAACTTTCTCATCGTGTATTGTTACTTGTTTAGTGATATATTGTTCAGTTGTTGTAGCAATATTATCATATAAAATATCTAAAGAAGTTAATACATCGGAAGACGGCTTTGTATTCACTACATTTGGAAGATCAGTAGAAATTAAATTAATAAGTCCTTTGACGGAAGTGACCGTATCAATAGATATTGATTTATCTGTTGAGGAAGTATTTACTCGTGTATGAATTGAAGTTTCTACAGTAGGTTCAAAACGTTTGTTGTTATCAGTGGCGGAAGTTGTTATTGTCATATTACTTGTTTGTTTATCGTTAACAAAATCATTTATACTGGCGATGAAGTTGGAAGTCACTTTAAAACTCGCCTCCGTAGTATTGTCACTGTTAACTCCAACGGAATCCTTAATATTTTCAAGTACTTCCACTTTATCTACTGGTGTCACATCTTCAGGTATCGACAAAGTTGTGGCAGTAATATTTTCCTTGAACACACTGAATATTTCACTCAATGGCGTTGGAGCAGTTACACTATTAGTCACAGAAGTTAGTTCACTTGTATCACTTTGTTTATAAACACCAATAACTTGAAGTGGAGGCGTAGTAACTTCGGGAAAGTCACATTCAAAAACGTTATTTTCATGACACACTGTAGTGGCTGGACACGGTATAATGAAGTCATCAATCGTGGTGGACAGGCCGCCGCCCAAATCCACGCATATCATGAAATGTGTGGAGTTGACACAGTGGAAAGCTCTACCACTGCAGTTTATATTCGTGCACGCTACCATTGGTACAGCGAACAATACCTAAAAAGAGTCAAAATATTCATTTAGGAGTTTAACTATCTTTCGAAACATATTTCACGAAGTCTTTTCGTTCCATCCATCAGGAAATAAGCAAACAGTGATACTCACCAAAATAAAAATTCCTTTTAGGTCGTTAATTTCGAAAGCCATTTTCGTTAATTTAATCCGAAATTGGCAAAATCTCGTCGTTTAAATTTCGTTTACGCTTGTCGTTTATCTCATGAAGTTTTCTCGCGAATGTCGGTCTTGTGTTTCTCCCAACAAATATGAATGACGGTATAAAACAAGCTTTGTTAACATAGGTAAGATTCGTTTACTTACACCACGAAGTAGATTAGGCCGACAGGAGGCAAATAATGTTGACACCTTATTTCCTGCGGCTTTTCAGTACGTTTTGTTATTGAGATAATGAATGCTCTCGTAGAGAATGGTCGGAAATATGTTTATCAGAGCTCTGGGGGGTAGATATTGGGGAGTACGTATGAATGAAACTATGTCATTACGGCTATTGGCCTAAGTAAACAAACTTTGTCAGAGTTATTGTGAGAATTATAACATGTCTCTTATTAGCATAACACGTCGGACCTGAAACCAGGTATATTGGTGGAAATCACGACGATGTAGACCACAATGTTAAGTTTCGGACTCCGGTGTAGTGGGCTAGTGGGTAGAGCGAACTACAATGATATAACAGTTAAAGGGACGAAAGTGAGATAGTAAGCAATTCATGACTCCCGGACTCGGGGGGGGGGGGGGGTATCTATTAAGAAGCTGCCGCTATATGTAGGTACATATCTCCCCGTTTTTAAAACACATTCATGTATGTAAATCAGCATCATTCTTCAAAACATTTGAGTCATAAAGATAGGTAGGTACACTTCAGATAACAACGTGGTATTCACGGGAAGAGAAGTGATTCAGTAATTAAAAATGCGTGCGATATAGCCCCTATGTGACGACATGTCATAAATAATCATAATATAAATAAAGCTTGATTATTATAATAATGGCTGCATTCCTCGAAAGGGTAGGTAAGACAGAGTATACAGCATGTATCAGAAAGGTGTGGTACAGACCACCAACATCGTAATCACGAATAAATAATCAACCGTCCCATACTTACATTTGGGTCGAGTACTGAGTAGGAGAAAGAAAGAAAGGGTTCGTGTTCCTGTTCCATTTGATGATCTGTATCACACCCTTAAATACCTATGACCACACCTTTCTGATACATGCTGTATAGCACCCACTTTAAGCAAAATGTGATCATGTAGGGGCGAATTAGGGCCCATTGACATTAAAGAATTCTGTAAATGAAAAAAAAACTTAGGTAACTACTGACCAAGCCGAGTATCGAACCCTGTAGCAGCTTAGTTAAGGGTCTAAGCACATAACCGCGTTGCGGCGTCGTCTATTTACATTCATGTAATGTCTTCGCGGCGACGCCGATTTCGACGTTGCGGCGGCGTCGCAACGCGGTTATGTGCTTAGGCCCTAACTGTTTAAACGACACTAAACGCCCATATTATGTCATAACAATAAAACTTCTATTGTTTCTCGTTCAGCTCGGCTCAAAGTGTTTATTCATCATTATCAAGATGTTATCAGAAATAGTATGAAATAACCGTATTATTATGCATCATCTTATATCCAAGTTGTTATTAATCTAATTCGTGTTTACCTTAACATTGTTATGTACATCTAACATGGATTTAACCACAACTGCAGTCTCTGACGCGCGAAGGCTATTTGCTACTGATAGTACTAAACCAACTATTACACCTATATGGAATACCTATAACTGTGTACAACGTGCCGCACGCGGGTAGGGCTAGTGGCCAGTAATCATAAAAATGAGAATAAGACAAAATAATTCGTAAATTTAATGATTAAAATTTTCAAACATAC
This sequence comes from Fissipunctia ypsillon, assembly GCA_947568875.1. Classification (NCBI taxonomy): domain Eukaryota; kingdom Metazoa; phylum Arthropoda; class Insecta; order Lepidoptera; family Noctuidae; genus Fissipunctia; species Fissipunctia ypsillon. The sequence goes on from OX387651.1 coordinate 17,596,605, forward strand.
TAAATAATAAAGCTTTTTCATTCAAATTCGCTAACTCTTTGCACGTTATACGTTTTAATTTCATTGATGCGATGTTATGATCCGTGACCCCGGCAAATGACCTCTGCGCTACAGTTCTATAAGTACTTATATACAGGTTGCTCCAAAATGATTTTTTAGAAAATTGTAAATAAATCAATAAATAATAACGTTTAATGAAATTAAAATATCTTCTTAGAACGAAAACGCGAAACGATACGTGTGTTAAATTAATCTCGCTATTAAAGCGGTACGTTTTATTTGCAAACTATATAGGCGTATGCATGATAGGTCAGATAGGCAGTCGCTCCATGTTAAAATACAGATAGGTATTCGGCTGGATCCGGTTAGACTGGAAGCCGACCCCAACAATAAGTAGTTGGGAAAGTCTACCTACATAGAAATGACAGAGAGCTAAACTAGCTGTCAAATAAAAGTTGAAGAATAATTTATAAAATATAATTTACTGATTAATTTGTATATTACAATTACTTATGCGCCTAGCGTTTGATATCACAACTTCACCACATGTATTTTATTATCCACGTTATTGTTCCACTTTCGTTGATTACAACATAAATGAGTTTAACCTTATTTGCTATTTATACTTCTGTATTCTGAGTTTATACAGTGGAATATTAAAATAACCACCGTTTACTTAGCCTTACGGATTTTATTTTGGTGATGTAAATGTAAGCGATCGCTATTATCAACCATACGGAGCTTATAATAGATAATATTATGGCTAAAATAAACATAGCAAACTGTAAACCTCTTTCTTGATCTACAATGAAAGAAATTCCTACTACAAATACAGCTAGTAGAGTACCCGAGATCGTCTCTAGAGGACTGTGGAGTTTCGGCCATTTTCTTGCGCCTACGAAGTCTTGGACTGCGGTCTCCCAACAACATGAAATGGCACCATAACCGAAGCCGGCTATTACGCATCCAATGGAGAATGAGTCATGGTTGTCTGCCACTGCCAAAACTGCAAAATAAAGAAAAGTATTATGTCAACTACGATAAATACACACGAAAAATCGTTAAACAACCCAAATTGAAGTCAGATATGAAAGGATTTCAGTGTTTCCAGACATTGCAAAAAATTAATATTTTTTAGATAAAGAATAAATAGATTTAATTATCTATCTATTCTTTATCTAACCTATCGGCTATCCTAATATTAATTAGCGATAGCCGGCTAGATAAACCTTTGAGTAAAAACTGGTCAATAAAATTTTCGAACTTACCATAGCATCCTACAGTGGATATCATCAAGCCAGCAAGTGTGACGTACTTGAAATTCCTTTTCGGCGTTTGTGCGAGCCATGGTGTACTCATCAAGAAACATACCCAAGTAAATCCGTACAATGTCATTAGGAAGTTTGCGTCGGAAATTGAAATCTTCGGATGCATTCCAGAAGCAATCATAGACAGCGACACCATTGTTACTGACGTTAAACTCAATCTAGAGAAATACAACATTAATGACGGATAGAACTTCCAACATGACAACGATCTCGTCAATGGCTTGAAAAATGTATCATTAATGTTATACATGAAAAATATCAGTCTCCGTCGTATCGTATAAACTCTATACGACGGCATCCACATTCTCCTTCTCATACTAGCATAGGCGGACTGACAGCGGAAACTAAATGAATTAAATATTTTTTCTCTCTGAATTTCTGTTACTGGCGATACATTATCATAGGTCACTTCGACTTCAGTACATTCGTTTTGTTCAACACCATCGTGTTCGGGTTGCGAGTCTCGTCTTATTTGTTTGCTGATACAATCATCAAAACTATCGCCTAATGTACTCAGTCTCTTTATAACGACACTAAGCCGCTTTTTATTCTTACTCGTATTTTTTTCAGGAAGTTCCTCACACTCACTATCTTCACTCTCTTCCGGAATTTCTGGAAGAATTTCAACGCCAAATATATTTCTCCTCTTTTCCTCGGGACTAGGCGGTGGCGTAATTGTGGCAACTATATCGCCTTCGTATTCAAAATCTTCAGTGAAGTCCTGTTCCGTGTGCAGATTGTCGTCTGATGGATTTTTCCAACTTTTTTGGCTCATGTCATGTAGTTGTAATTCAGTCGTGTAGGAATTCTTATCCATGCCTTCGTTACTGAATACAGCGTATGTTTTGGCCAAATCGCTGTATCTAGAAAATGAAATTGGTCTTTGTATACTTTCTTCTACTCTCAGTAACATGATTGCTGGCAACGTTTGAAGTATTATTCCTGCTAGTACTATATACATAAAGGAATATCCATAAACATCGATCAGTGCTGTTATGATATGAGGAAACGTTGCTTGTCCGACTGCTTGACCGGCGAAGCATAATCCGCGGATAATTCCCAGTCGACTGTCGTAGGTATCAAATACTATTGCATCCACTTGAGCTGATATCAGCGATGATCCGAAACCTGAAAATGACAAATAATGAAATTTGTTACCTAATAGCTAATTATACTTCTTTTAATGATCAGAAGGAATATTGTTGAAAATGATTATACCTCCGAAGATTCCATATACAAACGGTTGTACATGATAGGGTATGAATGCGCATACGAGAAGACTAGCCACCACCATGGTGAGACCGATGGTCGACATTACGCGGTACCCGATAGTCCCGCCCCAGGAGTCTGTTGCTTCCCTGCACCAGCATTCTGAAAACATTTTTAATTCCATGTTATTTTTATTTGAAATATAAGCTCATGCTGCATTCACTAAAGGTAATTTATAGCTAAAGGAGATATGCCACGTGATGGTTAGTCTCGAAATCAGTACTACGATAACTACCGTTGGAGCTATAGGATTTTTTCTGCATTACCTGCCTTTATTATCATGACGATCTATTAGGCAGCCCATAACCGCTACTTCAACTGAGGAAGTTTGAGAAATGCTTATGCTAATACGGTGAATAAATCATAAAACCCTTACGTGTAAGATTGTAGACGAGTATATAAATTGCAGGAGTGGAGATACCCAGCCATATCGGCACGTGAAGTTCATCCAAATGTACTAATATTACTCCATAAGCATACACGAGACTCGGCAGGCAGATCTGGAAAGATAATGATTCTATAGTAACGACCGACCCGTTGTAAAGGGTATCGGACATAGCACTTCTCAATGTCGCGATTTCAGTCGGAATCGCCAAAGTCTTACCACAGCTACGTTGTAGGTGTCAATGCTTGTGCAATCAATGACCATGCTAAGGAAAACTAATTAAGGATCTAGGAATAATTGGGTTTACTATCGTTATTCTACGCCGCAACATCCTGGGAAGCTATCAAATGAGCTTTTCGGAGTGTTGCAGCTTTCATCATCAGCGTCCTCCTCCTGTCCTTATTAAAAAAATTAAGGTTGGCCTGCACGTCTTTTTCTTCTATATACAGGGTTATTTTAAATTGGCTAGCTAAACTCCGCAGACGCGATGGGTATCGATAGCTAAACATGATAAAACAAAAATAATAATTTGATGATTGTTTTGTGTCACCGTCGACCGCAGTTATTGTAGTCACTTGAAATGTCAGTTTAAAAATCTGTTTTTTTTTTTTGTGTAAACTTCACAAACGTGATGGGTGTCGACATCTAAACACGATAAAACATAAGAAAAAAGTTTTTCTCAACTCATACCTAAAGTAACAACACTAATAGGAGTCGTTGACCTTCCAAAAAAAAAAAAAAATCTTTTAATTTTTTACTTTATCGTGCTTAGATATCGATACCCATCGCGTCTGCGGAGTTTAGCTAGCCAATTTAAAATAACCGTGTACCTATAGCCGTAATATCAAAATGCAAGACTATTTTTCTAGCCATATCTAATTACTTTGGTCTGCCAGATTACTCGTGCATGACATATTTGAAGAAGGTGGAAGATGGTGTGGGGATAAATCACCTCTCCAGTGAGGAAGCAATAGAGCTAGAGAACATTCGAAGAGTACTTAATCTAGCATAGTATTTTATTTATTCTACGTTTAATGATGTCTACCTAGGACCTCACTACCAGCTAGACGAATCTCGTTGCTTTGTATAGGAAGTAGTGTACTGAAATAAGTAGTTCTGCATGGAAAAGGGCGCTTCGATAATGAGTCTTGTTTTGCTGTCGTTACCTACTGCTTTTCACTCAATGAAAGAGATAAGAGGAAATTACCTACCGTTCAAGATACTCTTGACACTGTGAAAAAGAAACAACAGAACATAATCATCATCTGCTTAGCCTCTTCCCAACTATGTCAAGGTCGGCTTCCAGTCTAACCGGATGCAGCTGAATACCAGTATTTTATATGGAGCGACTGCCTATCTGGCCTCTACAACCCAGTTTATGGATAATACGATACCTCTTGGTAACATTGGTTGTCAGACTATCGGGCTTCTGACGACGCGAACGACTGTCAAAGATCCACGAATGACAGCCGGGACCAACGGCTTAGCGTGCTTTCCGGGATACGGTGGGGTCCTTGGTAAGTAAAGATGGTCACCCATCCACGGACCAACCGCGGCAAGCGTAGCTTAACCTGATCGATCGACCCGTGCGGCTGTTATTACTTAGCCACAGCCCCTCGCAAGCCACAAGACACAAGCCCCTAACCGTAGCGTCCGCGACAGTGTAGCTCTTAGGGCTACACTGTAAATTAATAGGAAAACTACGATATAGTGATCTAGAAACATAATTTATTATTATCATACTTAACTGACTTTGACTGTTAGAAACATATGTGCAACCACCTGAAAGTATTGCGTACCTACCTATTACTTATTAGAAAATATTATATTACTTCAGTTGCAGTATTTTTATCACAAAGGTAATTCATAATTTTGCACACTTCGTAAAAAAATTCGAGATTGTAGATTTTCACTTCGATATGTTTTGATAGCAATTTTGTCAGTTCCACTATGTTGTATTGTCGCGTGACGAGTAAATCACGCAATTCCTTATCATCTACCTGTGCTGTGTGCATCTGTCTGTAACATGAGTGTTTTCTCATACGAACGACAGAGCGTGACGTCACTGTGGCATTGATATAAATTCATGGACTCGTAGCAACTGAATAACCAGCGAACACTGTTTATGGATAATGAACAGCTACTGCTAAAGTAAATCATGGAGTGGTTTATATTTTTAGCAAGTGGCACTTCCCATTATGTTAAATCCAATAAGGGATTTTCAGATATTATTCGAAAAATCAAAATAAATATTTAGATACTTATTATGTTTAGACAGACTTACGTTCAAGAGCACGACAGACAGCAGTAGAGGCCAGCGCCACGTCGCGCCATGCGCACATGCATCAAAATCCATCTATATAGTCTTCTTTTTCCTGCATTTTCTGAAGTCGTAAAATGGCATTATCCATATAAAATTTCACTTAACGTAACAGGCGTTCAATCACATGATTCGAAAATACTGTTTTACAAACACCACGAACTTTAACCGCACCAAGATGTTTTGAAATGAAAAAATATGTTGTTTATATTAAAAACTTGTAGTCGTAAGAGAGCATATCGTCGTATTGACAGCATTCTATACATCAGTGGTGTTATCAAAAGGCCCCAAGTCGTAGTTACTTGTCTTATCTTATCGTCTCAGTGAAAGAAACCAATATTAGTTTCTAATTGTTTTTATTTTTTAATAAATTAGTTATATTCAGATATCATCAAATCACAGTTACATTAGTGATCGGGGTGTATCATATTTATCGACGCCTCAACCTAGATTTTTTAGATGAGAACCATAATTGAATCGCTTGCTGGTTACTGTTTTAAATTATGTACCACGCATTAGACAAAAAATATTTATTGACTTTATCTCTAAGATAATAATTATTTCAGTCTGTTATTCAAATAACAGGAGCACTGACTATACTGTTTATGCTGGAAGAGTTAGAGAATTATAATATCCTATTTAGAACCCTTAGAGTCTTGAATGCTGAAGGAAGGTCACAGCCGTGGACAAGTCTCTCAAATATCTTCACCAATTTTTGACGACACACTTGTCTCTGCACCATTTTCTACTTCTCTTTACCGAATGCTTGTTCTTTGATCTTCAAAAACATCACAACCTCCACTTCCATCGTGTGTCGTCCGTCTTCTCATCGTGTCTAATACCTCATTTGACTCCTCTCTCTTTCTCCTCTTTATCTTACAAGTTACCAGATTTACTAGGGTAGTTATTTTATTCATTAAATAAAGTACCTACCTACCAATATAATACATGTCAACATGTGCTTAGGCATAGTTAGGAACTAGCTACGCTAATGATACATTGCATTGCTAGTTCTTAATCTTCTTAGCTGTAGGTACGGGGGTACGTTTTTAAATTCGCGGAATGGGTAGTAAGGTGAGGGTACTTAGATACCGGAGTCGTTAATTACGAATTAAGTAACTCATTATTATTAGTAAGTATAAAATACCAATTTTTATCGTAATTAGTACATCAGTCTTTGAACTCTCGTCGACCAAACAAGTCAATCGGGAGTAAAATGTGTAATATGGAGCAAATCGCGTACCGCGCTGTTATAAAGTTCCTTGCCAAGCAAGGAAAATCAATTCAAACCTTATTGGAAGAGATGTCATCCGTTTACGAGGACCGTCCGGGTGAAACTATGGTTTACAAGTCAAGTGGCATACCCTCTTTAAGCAATACAAGGATTCGAAGACGACCCACGACCAGGACGGCCGATCGAAGGACTCAGAAGGCATCCTGTTGATCTATTACAAAGATAAAGGTGTCTCCATAACCGGAGAATACTACGCTTCTAGATCCTAGAGCGGTTAAAGAAAGCCGCCAAAGAAAAAAAAAAGGGGAAAATTTACCAAAGGTGTCCTCCTTCTGCACGACAATGCGCCTATTAAAAAGACCCGTGTTGCCATGGCCGCCATGCAGAAAAAATGTGGGTTTCGAAATTTTGGCTCACCCATCTTACAGTCCACCTGGCTCCTAGCGATTATTACCTATTCCCAAACTTGAAAAAAGAACTTCGTGGGAAGAAACGGTCAAGTGATTAAGAAGAAAAGGATGTAGCTTCAACGTATTTTTCAGAGAAAGATAAAACTTTTCTTTTTTCGAAGGTATGCATAAGTTAATTGATAGATCAGAAAAATGTATTAGGTGAATACATTGAAAAGGAAAAATAAATTTGTATTTTTATTACCTTTTCTTACCCCCCATCCCGCGAAATTAAAAACACCGCCTAGTTTATAGTACCTTCTCATTTTCTTAGGAGGAGGGATTCCCATAACTTGATATGAATTGATGCAATACCACTTATCTTCACTGACCACTGCACCTACGATACGAGGTATTATAGGTATAGGTACTGACGTACGAATGAATGGGTAGGTTATTCGAATCAGTCGTAGAAAATTATATCATACGGTTAAGACCTATCTGGCGAACTACATAGCTTATCAAATACTTCTAGTAACACTTAACTACATAAACAGAAGCCGTTTATAAGACTGTGATTCAAATATTCATTGTTAATTACAAACTACGCAATTAATAATTTAAGTAGGTTCAGAAACAAATATTTAGGATGTTAGTATTCAAGTAGGTTTTATTTAAAATTAAATCTCAAACCGTGAAACAAACTGACAGCACAACTCATTTCTTGCTATCAATCTTTAGGTCTTCGAAGGCTGAGTGTGCCTTCATACTTCTGGCACACTTTTACCTATGTATATGTAACCTCTTCGTAAGGTTTACTTTTTTGCGAGCAGCAGAATCGATAATCACAACAATGGGAAATCAGTTTCATCCCAGAACAGACCCCTGCGGGACTCCAGTGTTATACAGGGTTACAGGGAAAGTCGTACTGAATATTAAAGGAGGTTATTATTCAGGTCATTTCTAATGATTTTGATTCTGAAATAAAATGTCCGAAACTTAACCGTTATGGAGATATTAAATTTTAAAGATTATTTTTAAAAATCCTTTATTTTTTGGCTTTTAGTCGTTTTCTTTGGGATTAGAGCTCCTAGAGTCGGTTTTTTTGATGTATGTAGTTAGAAGACATGTCCATTAATAAAAATGATCAATAGAAACTGAACCTACTACTAACAGCTTAAAAAACTGCTCGACAACGGTTAGCATTATGAATTTTCTAATAGTGTTCTTAACTTTGATGGGCTTTAAAAAAAAAATGTATGGAACTTATTCTGCGAATAACTTTACAAAGTTCTACGTATCTTTAGCTATTCAAAAAGGTATATCATCTACTAGGTTTGTTCATAAAATCTTAAAATAATGTTATTAGAATAGGCCCATCTGGTAGTACAACATAACAGAATTTCGATACAAAAGAATCCGGCTTACTACCTGGCACTTTTAAACAATGAAAAAAGGTTTGGGTAGACATTGTTTGTGCCCGGGAGACGTGCGGTGACAGGTATTTATGTCATTTTAAATGTCTGAATTGTCAAATCGTGGATCGTGGTGTTTGTTTAGTCTGCTCATGCGATTCTTCCATGGTAGATGTGTTATCCGTGCCCTCCGATTTTTTTTTGTAAAAACGCGACTTGGCTTGGATTTTTGGACTGTTTCATCTTCTAACTGTGTGACGTAGCTTGTAACTGGACTTTGATTTGTGTTGTGAACATGGCAACATTTACCAACGAGGAATATGCTGACATCCTAATGTGTTATGGATTTTGCGAAGGAGTGTCGTTGCGTGCACGCAATGAATACATGCTAAGGTATCCTACTCGCCGAGTACCTGATATTGGCGTATTTGACAGAGTTTATCGAAGACTACGAGAAACTGGTTCTGTGCTAGTACGTCGGACTGACATGGGACGACCTCGTGTTCTTGATGACGACGACGAAGATAATGAAATACGACGTCTCTTTGAAGCCGACCCAACCACGTCAACAAACGTTGTCGCTCGACGGCTTGGTATTTCCCAGTGGAAAGTCTGGTTCGTAATGCACAGTTCTGGGCAATACCCTTACCATTACACGCCAGTGCAAGTAATTGAAGAAAGGGATCCATTGAGACGACTAGACTTCTGCAGATTTATGCTCAATGCCGATAATGAAGATCCGGATTTTTTAAAGAAAATCATGTGGACAGATGAGTCGAAATTTGACAAAGACGGCATCACAAACTATCATAACACCCATTATTGGGCTCCCAAAGCGCAAGGTAACCCCAAGAAAAAAAGACCAAAAGGGTCACAAAGGAGATTCAGTCTTAATGTGTGGATGGGTATAATATCAAATAACTTGATAGGGCCATACTTCCTGCCCGATAACTTGAATGGCGAGACATATGAAAACTTGAGGGAGGAGTTACCCTCTTTAATGCAAGACTTGCCTATTGCATTGAGACGAGACATGTTCTTTCAACATGATGGCTGCCCAGCGCACTACAGAAGAAGTGTTCGAGCATGGTTGGACGAGAATTACCCAAACCAATGGATTGGAAGAGGTGGACCCATAGCATGGCCGGCGAGGAGCCCTGATTTAACGCCGATGGATTTTTATGTGTGGGGTCATATGAAAAGCCTAGTATACGACCAAATGACACCGATCGCAAATGTCGATATTCTAAGACAAAAAAATATTGATGCGGCTGAGGAAATGAGCCGGAACCTACGAACTTCTGTCGTGAAAAGTAATTTAAGAAAAAGAATGAGACTTTGTGTAAGAAATAGCGGCGGCCATGTAGAACATGAATTATAAAAATATTGCTAAAATTTTTGTCTTTTTTTTACGTATTTTAGCTACTTTTACCTCAAACTAAAAATGTACCCTCTCCTAACTTAACTGTTATTTGGGCAATGTTTTGCCTATTTAATAGCAAGTGTTATACCTTTTTGAATAGCTAAAGAGACGTAGAACTTTATAAAATTATTTGCAGAATAAGTTCCATACAATATTTTGTATTAAAAGCCTGTTAAAGTTAAGAACACTCTATTAGAAAATTCATAATGCTAACCGTTGTCGAGCAGTTTTTTAAGCTGTTAGTAGTAGGTTCAGTTTCTGTTGATCATTTTTATTAATGGACATGACCTCTAACTAGATACATCAAAAAAACCGACTCTAGGAGCTCTAATCCCAAAGAAAACGACTAAAAGCCAAAAAATAAAGGATTTTTAAATAATCTTTAAAATTTAATATCTCCATAACTGTTAAGTTTCGGACATTTTATTTCAGAATGAAATTCATCGGAAATGACCTGAATAATAACATCCTTTAATATTCAGTACGACTTTCCCTGTAACCCTGTATATGCTCTGTATTTCATGTAGAGACTATTCTAAACAGTCAACCGAAAGCCTAAGAAGCTGATAATAAGAATCTACGTTTATCATAGTTGACTTCACGAAGACAAAATCTTTACCTATGATTTTAAAATAACGAAGACTCAAAAATCAAAAATGCCATTTAATATCCTAACCTCAAGATTCATTTTCCAAAAAGAAAGCTGGCAACACCAACAGTAGACTTTTGACGTTACATCCATTGTTCATTTTTGACGGTACATCCATCCATCTATATATCCGACTGAAAGACTTGTATCTACGGTCATAAATTTAAAAAAAATTGACATTCAGTGCCACAAAGGACAAAACTGACACTTGACAGATGACAATCAGCTGTTGATGTTTTGAAAACTTCTGTTTAGCTTTTCGTAGTATTTGCCACTGAAGCATAATTTCAACAAATTTAATTTAAGTTAGACTTAATGACTTCGTAGTCGTCATGTCTAACCAAGAAGTAATACAAGAGTATGCTAACTCCATTAAAAATCTCAAGAAACAGTGCGGTGATGCTGGCATGAGTGAAGATGAATTTAGAAGAATGTATTTTAAATCTCTTAAAAGTTTAGAGAACACTGGACGCCCAGAAGCTAACACTCCACGTCGATTTGTTACTAAGTTTAGAATTTTACTGCTTGGTATTATCATTGGAGTGTATATTGTATATAATTACAAGACTATTTACAGCAGTATTGTATGTAACTTGCAAGAGTATATTTATCCCGGTTTAAAACTTCTGAGGAGAATATCAATTCCATTAATATCATTGTTTCCGTCCTTGACTGGTAAGCACAATACTACTCGATTACATATAACAATTTTGCACATTTTTGGCAAATAATATTAAATAATGATGTTCTTCCAGATTTCTACCATGAAACATGTTTGATTCAAAATCCATACTTTGCTGTGGTGGACATGGATTGCTGGCCATGCAGCACAGTGAGTAATGTCAGGGAGGTGAATGATCCTATCCCTGTCAGCCAACAACAAACTGCACCTTTTATTTATGAGGTTAGAGTTCCTCTTATACTACTGTTTTGATTCAATGGAGCCTTTATTATTCCTGATCACCATGTTATGTTTTATATAAAGAGTTAGTCTGGTGTACCCACTCAGCCATTTTTTATTCCAAATTTATCTCATTAATTTTCTCCTGCCCTTATCCCAATTTCATTGAGGTCACTACAGCATGTCTTCTTCCATTCAACTCTATTAGCTGTCATTAAGTATTCACCCCCTATACCAGCTACCTATATCATATTTGAATTGAATTGTGGAAAATATTCACAAATATAAAACTTTTCTTTCAGACTGAACAACAAGTGATTAATATGAAAGCACTAAAGAACATGTATCTAAGAAATAGAGATACATTTGATAAAGAATCTCCAAAGATCTTAAGAAATAATAAATATAACTCAAGTCCCAAAGATTTATTCATTGATAGACCAATAGAAGACAAGAGTTTTTATATCTGGTATGCAGTAAAATCTTAAAAAAGTCTCATTCAATTTTATGAAAAATAAAATGCTGATGTTATTTTAAATAACATATTTTAATTAAGTATACTTTTGTCATTTCAGGAAGTTCAATAACATGAATGTAGCAAAAGTGTTACGCCAAGTTATACCAAGACCAAAAGTTGTTCCAAAGTTTGGACAAAGTACTGAAAGATTTCTAATTGTTGACACAAGTCATCAGAAGTTTAATATTCCCGACACAGAATGCAGTTTCTCATTTCTATTAGCATTAAGTGGATCTAGAGAAATACATTTAGTACCAGCTGAAGAATGTAAACATCAGTGCAAGTCACTGAAAGTTGAACTTAAAGAAACTTATTTATGTAAGTAGAACGTCTCTGAGCCTGTTACCAATATATACTACCAGATTAATGAACCTCTTCCAAAGTAATCAATAAGCATCTCAAACTGCTCAAATCAAAGCATCAAAGAAAAATACCTTATACATAATAATGTTTATTTTTCGCAGTGTGGTATAATTGGTGGTACTGGAGGCCGGTGGTACAGAATTCTATGGGAAACAATACTTTTATTGCTCATGTTGGCTCATACTGCTGATGATGGGATTATAGCAAAGAAATAAATTAATGGAATGTACAAAACACCAATTTATTAAATAAATAAATAAAATTAACTAAAAATCAACTTAATGCTCTCATTCAAACTTGTCTTTCAACTTGTCTTTTAGGAATACTGGTACTAAAGAGATTAGTGCAAACAGACTTAGCACCGTGACTGATGTCCATGACCATGCGTCACTTGTCGATGTTAATGTGTGTAAAGTTTGTCCAGCTTTGATAGCCACAAATGATGGTGGAGCTACACCTGGAAAACAAAACAAAAATTAAAGAATAGCTACCATATTGATTTATTAATCAATATAAGTACCTATCTCTTTCTACATGTATGTGGACAAAGAATATGGAATTGTATGTCAGAATTATTGCAGGTCTCTAGTTTCTGCCTACCCCAATGGGGAAAAAGGCGTAAGTTTATATGCTCTCTCTCTTTTTATTACATTTATCTGTATAATAAAGTTTCTTCATACATAACTACAAAGGAATGTCTTCAATCTAAATAGATATCTCTTATATATTCTATCAAACATTATGTTAATAAACCTAGTTTATGTAGTTTTGAACTTACCAATAAATGTTCCTAATGAAAATGGTATTAAAGGCACTCCAATTACAGGTGCCGACATGTTAATAAACCAGTTTGGTAAAAACGGTGTCACCCTCAAAAATATCATATAGTTGAGCAAATTATTTTTATGCTTTGTCACTGCTTTTGCCCACTGTGCAGCTCTCTCTGGAAAAAACTTCTTCACTAACTTCTTCCCAAGAAGATTTGATAGAAAGAAACACAAACTTGCACCAATTGCTGAACAACAGCAAACTAGAAGTAATGCTAAATAGAATGGGAACAAGAATCCTGAAAGAATACTTAGAAAAATAGATCCGGGTATTGCAAATGTTTGCAAACTGTGATAGAAGTTAAAGAAATCAATGATAAATATTCATAATAAAATGATGTAAATGCCTGAAACCAAGTGCAGGAAACATGAAAAGGATACAATATGTAAACTAAGAAGACTCCAAATAATACTTCATAAAAATATTTTTCCTTATAACGGTCTAGTACTAAACCTAAATGTTTAGCATCCTCAAGGTCCCATGGTAAATGTATATGTTGTTTCTCATCTCTGGAAATGAAAACATTAATTAATGTTGTAGAAATACATTCAAATAAATTAGGAATAATGATATTATGGACTTTACAGCAATATAATAATGGCCTTTGCTTGCCTGTCTTTTAACCAAACAAAATAACACTGCACAATATTAATAAAACTAGATGAAAATAATGTCAGTGTGTAAGCCAAATTAATATTCTGTAAAATTTTAACAATATCCTAGTATTTTATACTTTCCTTACTACTAAGTGACAACTATGTCATCGGTTGGTTGGTACTTACTCTTCCAAATCTGGGAACTGTTTATATAGCAGCCCCAAGGCTAACAGAGATGATACAAATATTATGGCAACTAGAACTATAGATTTAGATGTAGATAAGTCTTCTGCACTAGATGACACATTAGTCATTGAACCTGAAAAGGTAGATTTCTTAGGAGTATTCATAATTTAAACAGAAAGAAAAAGAACTTCAATAAGGTAAATGGAATGGAATAGGAAATTCATTAAATATTCATTTACTACATACGCAATGTACAACAAAGGAAAATGAGGAATAGGTAGGTACTTGGTAGAGGATGAAACAGTCCAACACAATCAGGTCTTATATTCCTTATTCTTGGTTGTGTGATGGTGTAGGAAGGGATAAAAACCGTGGAGGAAATGTAGGGATCTTGAATAGTGCCTTGATTATCACCTTGAATGTTTCGTCCGCGAGAATTTCGTCTTCTAGCATTATTTGCGCTCATATTCGTCGCTTAAATAAAATCAAATTACTTTATTCAGTATGTCTGTAATATAATTGTCTGTAGATCCTACCTACACTAACTATCGTAAACGTTTAATATATTAATCACTCACTTTACAAAAAAACATGTATTTTTGATCAAAAATTTACGAGTTCACTGTGACACGATGATTCGGAATTCAAATCTTTCATGACATGAAACTTTGAAAAATCATGAGATGCATGGTTCGTAAAAATAAACGAATCTTGTATTTCTGTCTTATTAGGGTTTTTAGACAGAGTGGCAGATAAATTGAATGCTAAGGAACCTAACCATAAAATAATGTACCTATTTGGAATGATTGAAACACTGACACTGACTGAAGTGACTGAAGACGAGATACTTGACTTAACCAGTGTTGCCAACTGCTTTCCAGAAAATGTGCTAAATCAACAGCCAAAATGCACTAGATCATGTTTATTAAAAAAAACACGAAATCTTTGAAAAGCATTGAAAATAAAACTGCATGTGTAAAAATGTAGCAAAACCTAATTTTTATTAAAAACTAATTAATAATATTGTAATCAAATGAAATCAAAGTCTTCATTATAATAATCGGAGTCAGAATCAACTTCGCAGTCTGGGTTTGGTAATAAGTGTGTAACAGAAGATTGTGAAGTGGATGGGCGCTGTTGATGGATGACTTATTTTAAATTTATACAGAATGTCCTTAGAACCCACATTTTTAGCAAACCGGTATTCAGCTGCATTCGGTTAGACTGGGAGCTGACCCCAACATAATTGGGAAAAAGGTTGGGCAGATGATGATAATACAAGATTAGGATTATCATTAATCAACAGCAATAGGGCGCTTTATAAAATATTTATTATAGTGTGAATGGACATTTATTTTTATGGTTAAAATCCACAACAAAATAGACATTGATCTGCTCAAGTTCGTGCGATATAGCATTTACGTACAAAAAGTTTATTTACGTTAAAGAGACTTTTTTATTCAATATGTCTGGTACTTCATAATTATATTTATTTATATATACTTTATAATATACCAGATTATACATTACATAAAGATACATTTTGAACTAAAAATATACAATTGGCGGCCTTATCGCATACTGCGATCTCTTCCAAGAAATCTTATAAGTTGGTACTACAATATTATATAAAACTTTTAGCGTTTTAGACCATATATAATAGTACCAAAGTAACTTTGTTGTTGTTGTTAAAGTTAAAATGACTAATATTATTATGACTGTCTTGTTTCATTGTTATTTGAAGGGACTGTCTTCCTTTGTCTTTCCTTTTTTTTATATTGTGATGTAAATATTTATACTATAAATTAATTAGCACAATACAGAAATAAATTTAAAAAAATACATGATTATTAATCGCTTTTAAGTCAGTTCGAATAATTATACTTCACTGAATTAAGTGTTGGTAGCCTTATTGTATTCCGTTGCTTCGTTTTTACTACGTTCATTTGGCTGAACACTCGTTCTATGTCGGCATTGAAAATTCAAATGCACCAGATCTAGTACCTAAAGCACTACATTGGCAACACTCACTTGACAGGATCGATCGTTATAGAGGTTTTGTTTTACGCAGATTTTGTAACTATCAATGACCGTTCTCAAGAAAATAATTAATAATCCTCGTCACAGTAGCGACAGTCAATAAAAAAATGCCGTGGCCGTATGTCATTACTAGAGATCAGAATAGGTAGAGCTGTTTTATGTACTTGCCATAGGTTAGAATAATGTGGATATGGTTTTTAAGTAGTAAAATCATAAAAAAACTATTCTCGCCATCGGGACTAATGAAAGATTACACTTCATTATTACTCAGCGGCAACGTCACGCGCTTGTCAAAAGTTTTATAGCGTGCTGTTGACGTAAAATTTACAACGTCGCTCATGCGCTTATTGGCTTACATAAACCATTTTTATACATATTGACAAAAAGAATGAAATTCAATAAAATCCCGTAGTATCAGTCGGAATCCCGTGGAATATCCATATTAACATCAATGTTTGCGGTCAATGAGCCTAAATAGCTCTACCTATTCCGATCACTGGATTACTTCCCGGAATTTGATCCATATCAACGACGCTATCGGATAGTGCTCATGGCTAAATCAACACACACACACACACATCTGCTCGGGTCGATCGCTTGCCGCAGTCGGTTCGAGGATGGGTGACCATCCATTACATATCGAGAACCCTCTGTGCCTCGAAAAGCACGTTAAGCCATTGGTCCCGGCTGTCATTCGTAGACCTTTGACAATCGTTATGGATAGTCAGAAGCCCAAGTATGGTAACTAGTCTTACCACGGGGTATCGTGTTATCCAGTAACTGAGTTGTAGAGGTCAGATAGGCAGTCGCTTCATGTAAAATACTGGTATTCAGATGCATCCGGTTAGGCAGGAAACCAACCCCAATTGAAAAAAGGCCAGGCAGATTGATTGACCACTTGGTGCATTATTACAGTACAGCCTTGGCCAAAAGTATTGAGCACCTTACAAATTTCGCTCGTACACGGTAAGAAACCAAATCTATTGTTTATGGATTATTTAATCGGCATCTACAAAGGTTTAAAAATAATCACGCCACAGCTAGCAATAAAACACCCGGGTGCAACAAAATTTGTCCTTTTCAATTTTTGTATTTATTAATCAGTTCGCTACTATCGCTCGTTGTGGACACATCCAGTGCTCTAGTGCGCTTTTGGTGTTTTATTTCAGAAGATTTAAGTGATATCGTTGTAATATGCCAAAACGAAACGAACTTTCATTAGAAAAACGTGTGCAGATACAGCTTCTGGATGAGCAAGGGAAACCTCAGGTAGAGATTTCCAAAACTGTGAAATGTTCGCGCCGATCCGTGCAATATTGCTATTGAGCGATTGTCTGCTACCGGATTACATCAAAATAGACCAAGAACCGGGCGCAAACGCATCACCACAGACCGTCAGGATCGTCTGTTACTGAAAGAGTCGTTAAAAAATAGGAAAAAACATCTTCAGAACTCGCTGCTGAGTGATCACGATCAGTAGAAATTAAGAAAACAATTTCTGCTCGAACTACACGTAGAAGACTTCAGGCAGCTGGTCTGAAAGGCTGTAAAGCTAGGAAGAAGCCGTGGCTCTCCGACCACGATAAAAAAGCTCGGTATAAATGGGCCTTAAAACACCGACGTTTCACCGCAGAAGATTGATCAAATGTTGTGTGGTCAGACGAATCAAACTTTGAGGTGAGTAAGTCAATTGAATGCCCTAATAACATTTAATAAAATGGTTTAAAAACGAAATGCATTGATGAAGTTACTTTAGTTTTCCGGAACTCAATATTTTTCTCTTTACCTACTGCAGATTTTTGGTACACCTTCGTGCGTCGCCGGTTGGGCGAAGAATCTAAGCCAGAGTGTGTGACCCCAACCGTAAAACACGGTTGCATGACCGATTCTGGAGTTGGCGAATTGTTCGTGTGTGAGGGCCGCATGAACTCTACTAAGTACATAAATGTACTAGAAACTGCGTCGTTGCCTTCATTAACGACACTTTTTGGCGACACAACCATAACACGCCATGCCACAAATCTGCCCGCACTATGACATGGTTTTGGGAAAATAACACAGAACTTCTAGACTGGCCTGCCCAGTCTCCAGACCTGAACCCCATAGAACATTTATGGGGTTTATTAGAGCGTAGAGTCAGGCGCCACACAATCAACCACAAAAAAGATCTGAAACGCTGCCTGCGTCTGGAATGGAACGCGATTACTGCTGAAGATTGTAGAAATCTCGTATACTCTTTACCAAAAAGAATTTCTGCCGTAATTAAGGCAAAGGGTGGACCCACAAAATGTTAATTTTCTATTAATAAATAGTAAAATAAACCTATATAAAACGTTTTGTTTTATTTCGATTTGATACTCCTCAAAAAACTGATAGATGTCATGGATGCTCAATACTTTTGGCCAAGGCTGTATATTTTTTCCCAAAATCAACGGGTTCGATTCCTGGTGAGTAGGAAAATTTAATAATGAGTGTTTTTTTTAGTTTTCAACATCAGCCTTAATCAGCCCCTGGGTTAATCTGTGCCCTGGGGCTGATTTTTAATACTCCCTCTTAACTACTCCTCCTCTTTACTCTTTTTAATAGTCTACTCACTTTTAGTTTCGAATTTAGCCATACACGCTAACAATCATTGACCCTGTATGTAGGTATACACTTCGGCCTTCCCTTTCCAGGCTTGATGTTATGTTTCCAATGTAACACAAATCTGGATAAAATAAGCAGGTAAATTCAAAGGTACACTAGAACACAACATTTGCTCCACCCCATATGAATCTTGAGTCTATGTATGTAACACACCTTTAGTATAGGTACCATGTACTTTTATGTTGACATAGACTTTTGTGGGTCCATTAGCCTGTTCCCTGGAATTTACATACACATTATGCTAGCTTGTGTACCACTCTGAAGAGGAAACTAATATTTTTTTTCTTCAATAATCAATCAATACAATTATTATATTCAGTTTTTAGCTATAAATAGGCAGATCGAACTGCGCTACAACAATATAGGACAAGATTGCGATGGACATGTTCCAATTTTTCTATAAAAACAAATTGATAGATACTCAAAAGAAACGTCGAATAGATCTACCGTACGTTTCTATTGCCGGGTAACGCGTACGCGCATCCTGCGTTGGGAGGAGGGATAGGGGGACTGCTGAATGTGATACCGCGTCTCCCGCACGGCGCAGAACGCACGGCGACCGCGGCTGAACTACAGCGCGTCGTGTGCGCGGACTCTTATTAGCTTACTTATCAAAAACGACGATTGTGTGTGTGTGAGTGATAAACCAAACCAGTGTTAATGGATTTAACACAGAAGTTTAATACAAATAGTCGCTACAAATCATTCGACAGACACCGGTGAAAGTGGGCTTTCTAAACGAACATAATTATTCCGTACTGAGATGTGGTCCTTCATGAATACTTAGGCAGCATACATGAGTGTCAGCAAGGAGGTAATGAAATTAATAATATTTGTTTATTTTTTGTTAAATATAATATTATGACCTTATAGATGTTTAGCAATGATTAGTTAGGTACTTACCTAATTAATTACTTAAATTATATTTGAGTCAGACGTCTTACCGCAAAAAGTATCATGTTTTTACTTAATTAATGTAAACGACCGGAAGATGTCTATTCTTTTATATAAGTATTTTTCTTACAAAAAACACAAAAATAATTTCGAATTGGTCTGTTAGGTGATGCCAGCTAATCGACCGATCTTTGTAGAAGTTTTGTATTGATTTCAATAGACTATAGACACTTAAACCTATTTTGCATTTAATTTCGACCTCTTCAATTAACTGCTACATCAGTAAAAAACAGTAAAACCTTCTTACTCACTTACTCAGCCTATCGGAATTCATAACACATATAGCTTCACCTCTAAAATGGAGGCCATTATGTTGCAGTCTTACTAACTTGCCACTTACATTGTAACTCATTCATCATCATCACACATTACAGGTAATGCGAGGAGATATACCCAAGTTATGTTTGCTGGTTGCTACACTGGCACTTGGGTCTGTGGCGGGAAGCGACGGCGCCTGCGAGCGCGGGCTGAGCTGGTGGGATCGCCAGCGTGGCACCTGCCTGCCTTGCACCCGATGCGACCCCGCCAAGCGTCTAGTCGTCAGATACCCCTGCGAAATCCACAGGGACACTATCTGTCAGTCGTTATACGAGGCCCAGATATCTCCCTTCAATACGCATCAGGTGCATAAAAAAAACAATGAGTCGAGTGAACTGGTACCCAGTGATGAGGAGTACCAGTATGTGGACTACGATAGTGAAGTGACGGCTAATGACGAAGTGTCGTGGGACATGCAGACGACCAGCCTTAGCGTGGCCGCTAGTGGCTGTATCGTGTTCTTCGTCGTGGTGTTGGTGATGTCTCTGTACCATGCAAGGCAGTGGAGGGTGATTAAACGAGCGCTTAAGTCAGGTATGATATCAATGATACTGTTACTAATGCACTTTTTGGTCCTATTTTAAAAAGGAATACATTATTGCTACCAGACTGCTAGCGTCAACATCATTGATCACGTCACCGACTATTACAATAATTTAAAAGCAAGTGGGATGTTTATTCCGCAATATGGAGGTAGACAAACCGATTCCATCATGCTTCAAGGTACCACACGTTTAGTATGGTGAGGGACGTTCATATCGGAGCCTCTGATATTCAAAATTCTTTTAAGTCCTAAAGTTCGAACCTAAACTCAAATTGTGGGCTTTAGTAGGCCTATGAAAATATCCAGTTAGCTTATCCCTAGTTATTTATTTGTCTAGCTATTTAGTACCTAATTAACACTGCACAAGTGTTTCATACAATACTCCATGTTTTGCGCCTTGTTCTATATATTTGTAAATTGTAATGTATACCACAACAAAGCGTTTATTGTTGTAGAACAGATTTTATTGCCAGTCTGACCACTGCATTGGGAACTAGACGACCCACAAAGTTCGTTATACGCTACTGTTGATATTCGTTAAACGTCACCGCGTCGTCTGGATAATAAAAACGACATTACACGGAGGTCGCGCGAGCTGATCGTTCATCCTGAATAAATAAACCACAAATTATTCCGCGTCCAACGTGTTTACACCATGCGATTTATTTAAGGTTTGGTTCTTGTTATTGGTCAAAATTATGCAGGAATAGGATTTGTTTACGAAACATTGCTCTTTATCGAGTACTAAGGATTCGGAGTCTACACCTCGGACATTACATATAGGTAATTCAGAACTCCTTGTTGCCTTGTAGCAAGGGCTTCTGGACGTTGTCCGGATGATAGACATAATTTATTATACCTACCTCAGATGAGTTTACCGGAACATATTCAGAGATGCGACAGGCCATACGACTTTCTAATGCAGGCAAACGCTCTGCGTTAATCTCCTCAGACTCAACTAACATGCAGTCTCACGGAAAGACGTTCCTAGGTAGTAGGAACCCCTGATTGAACACAATCAAAATCATACCTAAGTAAAAGTCATAAATCTACGCTTGCAGGGTGTAGGCGTAGACCCAATTCTGTGGCAGCGCGCGCGCACCGATCCCATGTAAACAATACCAGTTTGTTTGAACATGTGCGCTACTAATTTTGACCTGCGTAGCGGACCGCACGCGTAACAATAGCTAACGGTTTTCGTTGCATTCGACTATTCCGAATTTAGAACTGTTGTATAGATTCTGTTACTTTCATTAACCGCCCATCTTTAAGGCGTTGACAAAATTTAATTATGGCCGTCGTAAATTACAACATGACGATGTGTGTGTAGGTACTTAGAAATACAATAGCAGATAGATAATCCACTTGTGTATTTAACTTTACAGATGTACACGATTTGACAGCAAAGTTAAAATTAATGGAGGCTGGAGGTGAAACGACAGCAGAGCCGGTCGTGGCGGCTGACCACCACATCTACTGCAACATTCATCATATGGGCAAGGAGGCGTTACTTGGTACGTTATTAAACCTATGGCTTGTTGTATTACAGTTGCATCATAAACTTTCTAACGGGAGTAATTAAAGGCTTGTCTTATTTTGGAAACAAATTAGCTCCATGAACTTTCACAAAGAACAAAAGCGTCCCGAAAAGGGAATGTTTACGCGGTCATAACTCTCATTAACGGGTAGGTCGGGAGAGTGGAATCCTCTCGGTGCGGTGTCTGGCGCCATTCCAGTCAAGTTTAAAATACGGTCTTGCGTGGGCGTGGGCTGCGCTTGCGACTGTCTGGCGCTGGCGCATAATATCATTTATTTTCGATCGGAACGTCCTCGAGGTCAAATATGTTATCTTATGCCAATATGCCATAAGTAAGTGTTTCAAACATTAGAAAGAAACATAAGTCAGAGGTCCTGGGTTCGATTCCTAGGTCGGGGTAAGTATTATTGGGTGAGCTTTACAGGCGTGATGTTATGCTGATGACGATTAGAAAGAAATTGAAAATAACTGAACCTCAGTTCAGTCTCAGATATTCTATGCAGTTAGAGGAACTTTATGTAATAACACGCATCTACACAGCCCTATGCTGTGTCCTGCAATGGCCGCCCAGTATCCAAGCGCCTTGTTCCTAATTGTTGCTATATGGCTCCACGATGCGCTGCATAGAGGCCACGGGATGCCGTCACGCGCGTGTGCTCGATGTCGATCAAATTTTAATGGCTCTGTCAATACATTTATTCATTCTACACTCGATACCTTCGACAACGGTAATGGTGTTGCAATGGACGCTTTCCAAAATGCGATGGAAGTGGCCTTTCCAAACACAAAACGCGGGTTAAATAAATCCGCCCTTGACGCATAAAATTGAGTTTTTTGTAAGCGATTTCTACCTGCAGCTGCCTGAAAATGGCATTACTGGATACATGTTAAAAAACTTTAAAAAGTTTAGCCTAGAGCTAAGTCGTGATAGAGCAAAATCTATAAACCTATACCTTCGGGTTTAAGGTGTAAAGTGTAAACTTTGAAAACCGATGTTAGAAGCTTTGAAGGGCGAACATGCAATCAATACGGGCTAGCTCCTGGGGCACCCTGACCCGGGGCCCCTCACGTAAACAAACGTTTATTTTTTGTTTACAAAATTAACTTTTCGTTAAACAGGTCATGCTAAAATTATTTTTCGTCGGTGGAGATGAAATCTTCGAAGGTAGCGATTCTATTTAGTTTATGCCATGGTTTTCTTTGCGCCATCATCATCGCGTTTATATTCCCTTAGCAGTAGCTGATCACAGGCAGACTTGTTTCATACACTTGATAGTCTGCAACGGTGTAGGCCCTAATGAATGTTTCGACTCTTTAGGGAATATTGCCATTGAAGTAATGCTTCCTATTTCCTATATTAAACACGCTTGGCATGCAGCATTATTTTACTTCTTAGAAAACGAAATAAAATCTAAAAATACAGTTGCTATCATTTCATCGCAGTAGAAATTTTTATTTCGAACGAATGGGTTAAAGGCTTAAAAGTATTTAGCCAACTCGGTAACTAGGATTATCTTAGCCGCTTCGGAAGGCAGGTAATCGACCCAATCTGACAGTAACCAATGCACGTGTGTTCATTAGGGGGTTATTTGTAATGCAAGCTTGTCGCCGAGGCGACCGCCGCTGCTTCCGCCCCAGGGCTTCACTCGCGCCGCCCGGGAAGGCCCACACTTCCTGCTTATACCGATTTTTGACAACAATAAATTTTAATTAACAATAAATACTAAATAGGCCCTTTCGATTAATAATTTATGAGGGTGTTGAACTGTTGTTTTTAATTCAAATCAGCAGCCGTTATGCTCTACCCAGACAAATGTTTTAAAAACAAAACCGAGACTAAGGAAAAACGTTTAAATGTCATGGGTTTCTAAGGAAAAAATTGTGCCACATTCAGTTTTTTCAGCGTTCTCGTTAAAACATCTAAACGTTTTATCGCTTCATTCTATCGAACTGCCAGATAGCTTTTTTCCTATACAACAGCTATTTTTAACTTTGGTATAACACAAAATACAAACGCGAGATAAAAAGCATCGCAAAAACTATGAACGTGCCGGCAACATCGTAGGTACTTAAGATCTTGGGATTTCGACACGGACAGACGAACTACTAGAATAAAGATGCGGGCTAGTGGACGCAGGCGCAACCTTGTGCATTGAACTCGATAGCTTATTAGGTATTCTGTAAGGTGCGCGCGCGTCGTGGGATAAAAGATCAGAGCGGTGTGGTCTCGCTTGTTCGATCGGGGTTCGATTTCGGTGTTATTTACTTTTTCACTGTAGAATTTTGATACGGCGCGGTAAAGACTTTCTAGTTGCTTGTAAAGCCTACTTTGCTGTTGACCAAAAAAAGAGTCAAGTTAATTAAAATCTTAAATTGTGATCAAAATAATTAGGTAAATGAGTTACGATTTCCAGATAATTACCTCGTCTTTCAAGTCCTTAAGTAAGTGTAAATAAAAACTATCATTTTCATTTAACTTTTTTGAGAATTCTTGTGAATCAATAATCAATAGGTACCTACTTAATCAACCAATAAACGAATATCTCATTAAATAAACATTTATATTATTAATTAAACTAGCCAGTATTTTTATTACAATGGAATCGTTTAGAATTCAAAGTCAAGTCACGACAGAAAGATCGTGATCACGGCTAAATCGTTATTGTTGTTTGGGATTTCTTACTGACACGATTTATGTTAGCACTAGCAAGCAAACATTTACTCAAACACTAATAGGTAGGTACTTTATACCTAGACACAGTGGTCATTCGATTTAATGCAGCTGTAAACGACTTAAGTAATAAAAAATTGAATTCAACGTAAATACAAACGTTTGCTTTGGGAACGTTGCAGGACCTTTTATAATTAAATCTATTAAAACGTAGGTACCTGTTATCGACCCTTGTTAGAAGTATACTAAAGGGTCCCCGAAACAATCAATTGCAATTGTCAATTTTTACGTGACTGATGCGCAAATTGATCATCTACCAAATGCAATTGAAGCGATTGATAATATTATTACAATAGAAGTTGATGGCAATTGATCATTTCGGGGACCCCTTACCTGTAAACATCACTGATACAAGTGTGATACTAGTAATATTGGGTTGTTACATTTGTTTTCCCACTTCTAAGTTTCCTTAATATTTCCAGTTGTCTTGGAAATTTTCTAGAATAAATCTAGTACATAGTAATGTTCTCGTATCTTTCACATAGGGTATATATCAGGGGCGAAGCCTTCATACAACCCGATTCCTATCGGCTTCCCTTTGGAACAACCACTCTTCTTAATGTCTACTATTGCCAAATAATATGGTACACCTGTGTGTGTAACTGTGTATCACAACACATTACGCAATTATATTTAATACATCATAAGATTAAAAATCTACAGTTTTTTGTCTGACTTTATGAGAACTGAACAATTTTTTCTTGGGCTTCCCTCTAATGACGATTGTAGCTACGCCACTGGTATATATAAACGCGAGCTCGTTACTGGAATTTAGTTAAAATTGACAAAATGGATCAACAACGTCTTCGAGCGATTTAGGTACTTATATGAACACAAATTGGGAACTAGTTCGAGGGAAACGGGAAATAAGATCAACACCTTTTTTGGCCTAAACACTACTACTGGTCGCACAGTATGAAAATTGTTTCAACGCTTTAATGAAGGAGACACAAGTCTAAAAGATGTTCCTCATACTGGTCGACCCGTCACTTTTGACGAAGATGCGTTGAGGCGCGAGCTTGAGTTGCACCCGGATTCCAGCACCAGGGATTTAGTGAAAACTCTAAAATATCACTACAGTACTATAGATCGTCATCTGCAGGCAAAGGGGCACCGTAAAGTTTTGTCGAGATGCACGCCCCATGCTTTGACCGATGCTCAACGTGCAATACGTGTCAACATTTGTGAAAGTCTGCCGTTGCACCCGCAAAGAAAGAGCTTTCTCGAGTCGATTATCACCAAAGACGAGTCTTGGGTCTTATATGAGAAAGTCACACGAAAGGCCTTTTGGATGCCTGCTGATAAACAGCCAAAAAGCAGTTTGCATGATCACAAACTTCTGTCAGTCTTCTGGGATTCGCGAGGAATGTTGTTTTGGGAGTTAATGGACAGCAATCAGACTATCAGTGCCGAAGTCTACGTTAATCAACTATAGAAGGTGGCTTACGTTCGAGAAAAACGGCCAGAACGTCTTGAAGTAACTTCAGGATAATGCAAGACCACATATGGCGAATTGACCCGTGAATTCCTAGAAAAGCTCAGTTGGACAACGATACCTCGCTCACCTTATAATAGCCCTGATCTGGCATCTTCCGACTATCATCTTTTCCGGGCTTTAAAACAGCATTTTCAAAAAAAAAAAAAAAATACCGATACATAATACATAAACTCACGCCTTCTTCCCATGGGGGTAGGCAGAAACTACAGAACGCCACCTGCTACGATCCTTACATACCCCTTTTGCCTCGTTTACATTCATACATCTGGTCATACACGCACGCCGATTGCGAGTACTACGTACGAAAATTATCAGTGACCTAAAAAATGAACTTGCCTATTTCTTTGCCTGTCAACCACTTTCTTTCTGGGCTAAGGGTATTGAAACTTTGCCTAGCAGATGGTTACATGTTCTCGATAATGATGGTGATTATATTGTCGATTAATTGTTTAAATAAATAAGTATAAAAAATATATTAATTTTAAAGTGGGAAAAAATTATGCAACAACCCAATAAAATAGGCAGTCTTGAAAAATTTCGAAAGGTTTTGGCTAAGTAATAACAGCGGGTCGATCGATTAGTTAGGTCAAGCTACGCTACGCTTACCGCGGTTAGTCCGTGAATGGGTGATCATCTTTACATACCAAGACCCCGTGCCTCAGAAAACACGTTAAGCCGTTGGACCCCGGCTGTCATTCGTACGGGTCGTCAAAAGCCCGAAAGTCTGACAACCAGTCCTACCTAGGGGTATCGTATTACCCAGTAACTGGATTGTGGAGGTCAGACAGGCAGTCGCTCTATGTAAAATAGTGGTATTCAGCTGCATCTGGTTAGACTGTAAGCCGACCCCAGCATAGTTGGGAATAGGCTAGGCAGATGATGAGTCTTGAAAAATTTCGTGACTATGGTGGGATTGCCTACATCATCATCTATCAATTTACAGACGCGGGTGGGCCTCAGCCTGGTCGAGTATATTCTCCATTATCTTCAGAAAAATTGAATTATTTGTATATTTACATGTAGCTTTCAGTTTTTTTTTACACTTTGCTTTAAAGCGATGATTTTTCAATAAGATTTAAAGGTTTCTCGTTAGCGAATTCAAACACACTACATTGGAAATGCGTTAGTAATTAAAACTACAAAGAAAACATTCGCAGTAACTCCAGCTTAACACCAGACTGTGTAGAATTGTAGATAAATAGCAAGCACTCGCTGCACTAGCAAATGTAAGTCTAGCAACTAGTGAAATTTTATCGTTTCCTTGTTTTGAAAGGTCTTAATTAAGAACTCTTGTTTCGGTGTTTGTATATAAATAGTCTGCAAGAACTAGTTAGGTGCACCCACAAAACGTTTACTGTGCAACTTAGTACCTTTACACCTACGTTAAACTTTGTTTTAATTAAAAGGTGTCGAATTCCGGAGCTTTATTCTAATAATCTCGCTAATGGACGAAACGATCTGCAATATTATTGCGCGAAATAGAGAGGTCTGTGCCTGTGTAGTCAATAATTTTTGTTATAGAATTAGGGTATGGGCTGTAGGACTCATAGAAAATCTACGATTATATAAAAAGATATAATTATAAACGGATGCAGAGGTAAAAACATGCGTCACAGAACGCTCGGCCCCATTTCACTCAGCGCCAGGAAATGGCCCAAAAGCTTCCTTTCACACGATGTTTGCGCTGTCAATAAATAGATTTCATCAGATTCCTCACTATCTATTTTATACATCTATCA
This sequence comes from Fissipunctia ypsillon, assembly GCA_947568875.1. Taxonomy (NCBI): domain Eukaryota; kingdom Metazoa; phylum Arthropoda; class Insecta; order Lepidoptera; family Noctuidae; genus Fissipunctia; species Fissipunctia ypsillon. The sequence goes on from OX387651.1 coordinate 17,624,415, forward strand.
TAAATATAACATCAACTAGTCGAAGCGAGCAGAATTTACCAGAGCAAGATACGTACTTACGTAGTGTACGTACTCAACTGCGTATAAATCTAGCAAAGATTTATACGCCAGCTTTATTTTAGTGATAGAAAAAGTGAACTGATCAAATTAGGATTCATCATTCATCCACATAAAATCATATGCCCATTATTATACCGGGGTCAAAAGATCCAATTGGTGATATTATCAAAAACAAAGCAATACCCATTTAAAGTCATAAAGTCATAGCCATTTTGAATGCAATTAATTTTGGCGCCCACCACAGTATCATAGATTCCTCATTGTGTTCAAATTGATGTTCCTATAATAAAACAGAAGCGTAAAGCGTGTTGTATAGTTGGTTATTAATAACCAGATAGCATGGGAACAGTGGAGCACTCGGGACAATGTCACGATCGTGAACAGAATGGCAAATTCGCGAGTGAATTTCCTTTCCTTTCGGGGCTCCGGAAGTGGCTCGTAGGCTGGTTATGGTGCTTATTCTTTAACATGCGCGGGCACGATGTCAATAATACTACTTTATTGTCATCGAAAAATTCCTATAATTAAATATTGTGAAGACATCGAACCTCTAGGTAGGTACTTTTATTTGTAGAGTTATATCATAGTGGAAGAGTCCAGTAGTGGATCGTGACTGATTATATTTTGATTAGATATAATTTTTATTTTAGTTATAAATTAGCTATTGCCCGCAACTTCGCCCGCGTGGATGTCCATACTTCCCTATTTGAATCGGATTTTGATCACAATTTCATGGGTTTTACTTTTTTTTTGCGCAAAACCCTAAAATCTTATCTTTTTCTAAAGTAAATGTAGCCTAAGTTACTCCTTATTACATCAGCTAAATGCCAGTGAAAGTCCCGTCAAAATCGGTCCGGCCGTTTCGGAGATTAGCTGGAACAAATAGACAGACAGACAAAAAATTTAAAATTGTGTTTTTGTTATAAGAACCATAAATAGATACTTTCATAAGCATTTAGTAAAAGGCTGTTATTCAGACATTACAAACAGACACTTCAATTTTATTTATTTGTATAGATATGAAATAGGTACTTAATTAATTTCTATCAGTAATTAGTTAGGTAAGCATAATATTTCCGTACACGGGCCAATATGCACAACTTTCACCACAGCCAACCATGTTTACATCTTATTTATTGCGTTATTATAATTAAATAAAAGTGTCCTTTAACTTTAAAGGGCAGCTTGTATTCCTAAAGGTCGTCTGTTGCAAGTCCTTCAATTCGAAGATCAACAAACTGAACTTTAAATCAAGGTATTACGTTCTTATAGCTTTGTATGCATCCATCGAATCGTAGTTGCGTACCATTTATTAATTTTCCGGACACGTTCGTATATAATAACGACAAGATCAATATAATATAGCAAGAGTACCAGCGGGAGGAAGTCATGGCCAATAAAACGTTACGATAGTTCCGTGTTGTTATGTGTTCCTACGATCAACGAAATGGTATAAAAGAAATAGTAATTTGTATTTAAATGTCATATTTAATCACGTGTTATATTATGACATTATAAAAATAAACGATAACAACAAAAGGCGCGTGCGACCCATCCTACGTAGCTCTTATCGCGCTACAAATATCTCGTCGCGAGTTCGCGACACACAGACTGAATGGCATAATGATTTATTATGTGTATGCACTGCGCCTTTCGCCTCACAAACTGCTACTCATTTAGTCATGAATACAAATAAATAAAATTGAAGTGTGTTTGTAATCTCAAAATAACAGCTTTTGACTAAATGCATAATGTGAAAGTATATACGGTACTTATAATAACAAAAAAAAAACAATTTAATTGTTTTTTGTCTGTCTGTCTATCCCGGCTAAACTCCGATACGGCTGGACTGATTTTGACGGGATGTTCACTGGCAGATAGCTGGTGTTTTATGGAGTAACTTAGCCTACTTTTATTTTGGAAAAATAATTGGTTCCGCGCAAAAAAATTAAGAACCCATGAAATTGTGAACAAAAATAATAACTCTGGAACTACCAGTCGGATTTGAAAAATTCTTTTTACATTTGGTAGCCTAATTCTCGAGGTTGGTTATAGGCAATTTAACATCACTCCACGACCCTTAAGAGCCGAGCAAAAAGAAAAAAAAGTCAGAAAGAACGCTAAGCGAAAACGAAGTAATTCCTAGCGCAGCGGGTCGGGAGATGGGAGAGCTTTATTAAAATGTGGCTGTTATTTTAGTATATGGTGTACTTATCTTTACGACTTCCACGCGAACGAAGTCGCGGGGCACAGCTAGTTTTCAAATAAGATTTAAATTGTTAGGCCGGCCACATATAGTCGGAATTCCGTTTCGAAATATATGCGGAATTTCGAATCGGAGATAATTCTGAACGGAGAACTAGATTATGGGATTTGCTGCTCGGGATTCCGTTTCGAAAGCGCAGACTTTTTGGCGCAGCCTTGAGGCACACACTATTGTTGTTAAAACATTATTTTCACTTTTTATTTTGTTATTTATATTTTGTGTTTCACGAACTGTGTCCAAATAAACATTATTCTTTCTTTCAAAGCAACAAATCCATTCATAATCTAGTAAAGTCTAGTAGTAATCTATTATTAGTAGTTAAGATTATGAATGGATTTGCTGCTTTCGAAACGGAATTCCGACTGTATGTCGCCGGCCTTAGTCTCGCGTATCAGACGGAACAGAGAATTGGCGACCGTTTGAAGGTTAAATCAAATTGAAATGGGAATATTAGCGTGTTTGTTTAGTTGGAAGCTTCCTGGAAACACAGAGCATGTAGATTTTCTCGCACGTTTCGTGGTACTTGCCAACATTACTGTTTGTATAAATATAGGTAAATACAGAATGCCGAATGTTTTAAAATAAATGGGGTAAAATCATTGTCTAATATGGATGTGTATTAGATGTGGGTATCTAAGTACCACAGGAAATAAGAGCGTGTTAAACCAGTCGATAAGTTAACAAGAAAAGTACATGCCTACTAATTTATTCCACTAGTAACTACATAGAGAGGATATGCAACTTTACATGGAACTTTTTTATATCCGCAAGATTTTACGACAGGTTGCCCGCGAATAATATCTGCAGCTGGGGACCATTTAGAATGCCAGGCGCACGCGCACAAGCCGTAAATTCAAATATGGCAGCTACAAACCGCAATTAGCATTGCTTATAAGCAGAGGAACTTTTTATATCACAAATGGATAGTTATGCAAGAGTAATTGCAAATTCTGTAAGTGTGCATTTAATTTAACGGTGTTTTTGTTTCAGGTCCAAATTCAACCAAAAAAGGATTGGGCAATGTGTACACACAGGAGAAGCACAGCTCTTAAAACCACCGAAATCGTTCTTCAACAAGTCAACAGTACAAATAATTCTTAATTATTCTAAATGACCTCGCACATCAAGATTTTTTAAAGATTAAGAAATATATATTTTCTTAAAATATATGAATTCAAAGAAATCCCATTACTATTTAATTATTTCTGACATACGTACATTATTTTGTACTGCGACTTCACATTCTGGGGCGCGCTACGACAGTGCGTCGCGTCGCTGCGCTGACGCAGACGATCTCCAAATAGATTTGACCGTTCCTCGTCTAGCACACATCTTATACCCACTACTGATATAATAAGCAGCTATACGACAACCTAATACACAGCTTATGTTTAATAGCACCGTGAAAAAACAAGGTTCGTGCGGAAGGAAGACGTTCCTCAATGTCTCCTGATTACAGTTCACGAGCTATGTACGAGGTCTTTCAAGAATGGATAAAATGATAGCATTATTAGTGCCATAAATAAAACAAGCATTATTTTATTTAAAATATTATATTTATTACCAATATAGGTACTCGTACTGTACGATTATATTATTATATTAAATTAAAAACTACTAACCAATATTAAAAACATACCTTACATCTCAAAAATAATAATTTACTAACAAACATCGCACTGAAATGCTATCAATTGGAACTTGGAAATGAAATAATATCCAATACTAATAGTGTCCCAATAAGAAATGGCGTTTCCAATTTAAAAGCTTTGTAATTAATGTAGATTTTTAAACCCTGTAGAATTAGAATGTTATTGAAATCTTGATCAACTTTGTACCCTAGCCCTGGATCCTTGTACCCTACTATACTAAATATAAAACGTTGAAAGTATCGGCATAAAAGTTTATAAACTGTAAAATATCTGGAAAAAAGCAGGAAGACCTCCGAAGATGAACACAGTAAGGGTTATGACGTAATAGACTCACAAACTTAATTTTAAACATTTGTACATTAATAATAAAATTATGGTCTAGGCGAGTGTTTGTTATTTTAGAAAATTTATCTAAAACTTTGAGGTCCGATTCTTTGGGAGAAAATATATTCTATTTTTTATTTATGGTAAGGACCACCTTTGTGGCATATCGACCCGCCGCCATTTAGAGTTTTTTTTTTCAAAGTTTCCGCGCACGATGAACGTACCTAGTATGTATCAGGTTGGCACAAAAGTAATGAGACACTACAAAACTCTATACATTTCCTTTTTCAAGTTAATTGTTTTCGATAATATTCTAGAATGTTGTAGAACATTCTAGGTACTTGTGATGTGGGGGTATATAATGCCGCCCTCGCGATCGGTTTAGTCAGTTTGAAGAAAATGGACGTGCGACAAGTTCGAACACTATACTTATACGAGTACTTGTTAGGCCACAGTGCGCGGGCTGCGGCTGACAATATCAACACTGCATTGGGCGCTGGAAGTACAAGCCATGCGACGGTGTCCCGATGGTTTGACCGTTTTAAATCGGGAGACAGGAGTCTTGAAAGTCAACAACGCTCAGGACGACCACCCGCAGTGAATGATGACGATTTACGCCGCGAACTGCAGTCGAATTCGGATGCTACCACTCGTGAATTAGCGGAAGCACTTAACTGCAGTCACCAAGCCGTAGAAATACCACCTGCATGAGCTTGGGTATCGAAAAGTTTTGGCTCGGTGGGTACCGCACGTCCTTACAGACCCCAGTCGTGCAGTCTGTGTCGCTATCTGTCAATCACTTTTGCTGCGACCCCGACGTAAAGAGTTTTTGTCTGATCTGGTTACTGGAGATGGAGATCTGGTTATGGATTCATTACGAGAATGATACACGTCGTGCTTTTTGGCTGTTTCAAGAAGAAACGCCACCAACCGAAACTGAGTCAAAAGAACCGCTTAAAAGTTCTGCTTTGCTGTTTCTGGGACGCGCAAGGCATGCTGTTTTATGAACTATTACACAATGAAATTATAAACGCTGAAAAATATTCAACCCAGCTCACCAAACTATCTGCTGCTATCAAGAAAAAACGACGAAGACGAGTCAATGTAGTCTCGACCTCACGTCGCATTTGCCGTTCGCCAACAGTTGGAAAACTTGGGCTGGGAGACGATACCCCACCCACCTTATTCCCCAGACCTCGCCCCATCAGACTATCATTTGTTTAGAGCCCTGAAACAACATTTGCGGGGTAAACAATTTAATGATTTCTCGGATGTAGAGGCGGAGTTTAACAACTTTTTCGAAGCACAGCCATTTGAGGACGAAAGGCATTCAAACTTTGCCGGATCGTTGGCAAGAAGTCTTAGATGCTAATGGTGATTACATCATTGACTAACTTTTTTTGTATTGTAATAATAATAAAAAATATAAAACGTAAACCAAGTGTCTCATTACTTTTGTGCCAACCTGATAGACGGGTAGGGGATGGGGGGGATAAACAAACAAAAAATGTCAAGTAATATACTGCCGCGCTAATTAGAAAAGCAGTAAGGAAGGATTATTGGAAAATTGAGTTACTTAGATTCGGAATCCTCGTATCATTCTCGTATAACTCGATTTTCCAAAAATCCTTCCTTACTGCGTTTCTAATTAGCGCGGCAGTATAGTACCCCCTATAGTGTCACGTTCCCGATATATTCAGATCGCCATTTGAAAAGTATGAAAATCATTAAACATGCAGTAATTAATAAGTGTGTATACATCTTGCAACTGGCATGATATGAGACACAATTAAATTTCTATTGTTACCGAACACTAGCCGGTCGATCGGCAGCTGAGGGGATACGCATTCCATTGTATTCAAATAATAGTACCCAGGTTGATTTAACTTATCAAATATTTGCTAAATCTATACTTCTATACTAATATTATAAAGCTGAAGAGTTTGTTTGTTTGGTTGAACACGCTAATCTCAGGAACTGCTGGTTCGAATTGAAAAATTCTTTTAGTGTTCGATAGCTCATTTATCGAGGAAGGCTATATGACATTACGCTATGACCAATAGGAGCGGAGTATTAATGAAAATGTTGCAAAAATGGGGAAATTTATTCCTTTTGCGAGCTTCCGTTGCGTGCGCTGCGTAAACGGTTAAAGATACGCAAAAATCATGTATGACAGGATTGTTACTCTTAAAAAGATCTAAAAAAAAGTCTGCGATAGCATATGTCTATCTTTTAAGGTTGGCTCACACACACATTTACACATACACACATTTATATATTTTTAATGGTAATCAAATTTGCTATAAAAATAATGCATTACTTGCGAAGGTGTTTTGATAAACATAGTATTAATCCTTATCCAAATAAATAGTTTGATCATAAAGGATGATTAAGTACATGTAAATTCCTTTTTAAATTATTCAATTCGGACCTTTCAGTAAGAAATTACGACGGGTATAAAAATGCTTAAAGTAAGAAAAATGCGCTTAGTCTATTAGTTATCTACACATTTTATTTTTTATTGACTGTTTGAATGCGCTAATCTCTGTCACTACCAGTCGGAGTTGAAAAATTCTTTTTGCATTATAAAGTCCAATTCTTGACGAAGGCTATGGTATACCAGGGTTTAGGGCAAACGAAGTAACAGCGCGGGCAGGCGATGCGATGCGACGGGGTGGGTCAGGGAACAAGAAATTTTACGCTATACTAATATTATAAAGAGGGTGGTCAAGGAGTGTCGTGGCCAGATCTTAGAATTAATAATTTCATGAAGTGTTCGACCATTTCATGAAATAGTTGAATTTCATGAAATAGAACTACGACCGCTGGTCACATCATGATGTAGTCTGGCCAGATTATTGAATACTTAACGTTTGACAATATGAACAGTTAAACGGACTACTACGTCTTCATGATGTGGCCAAACATTAGTGATCATATCGTAAAATATTTAGATTATCCACCGGTAGAGGCGTTGATGTTGCTTTGTTTTTGTTGAGCATCTATTCCTACTCGAATAATTCCTAAGTAACTGCGACCAGCTTGGATGTAGCGCTCGCCAGCCGCTGCCGCGGCACCGCTCGCTAGGCTCTCGTGCGATTAGTCACAATTCTAACCTAACCCATTTGATCGGCGTGCCATTAGCGGCGTGAAATGCAACTACTTTGCGATATGCCCAGTGGTCAGCTGGGAATGTCGATAGGTTGTTTTCCTCACGATATGGCCATTTCTACAATGGGACAACGATATATACCCCTACTTTAATGAAATCGCCAAACGTCGACTGACATATCATTAAACGTTGACGCTTAAACGATATGGTCAATTTTAGCTGGCCATTTCATGAAATACAACCATTTCATGAAATGAAATGACCAATTCTAAGATCTGGCCACTACATAGGCAAGCGGCTTTTTTAACCGACTTCAAAAAAAGAGGTTCTCAATTCGTCAGAAATCTCTTTATATGTGTTCCCCGATTACTCGAAGACACCTGGACATATGGCGATTTTTACCACCAAATATTTCGGGAACGATAGTTTACCATATTACATGACATTGTTTGTTGGTATACCTATGTAAGTGTCCGCTACCCATAAACACACTACTTACATCGTGCGCGGAACCTTTGAAAACTTTGTTTTTTTTTTTTTTTTTTAATCAAAATGGCGACGGATGGATATGCCAGCTTCCATAGAAAAATGTTCGAACCCCAGGGAAGTGAAATAAAGTTTCTTGAATCGAGTTTAATGCCTTTGAACCACTCGTCGTGCAACCATTAAATCACAATACACAGTAAAGAACTAACAGAAGTCGAATGTTTATTTTTTATTTCCATAGGAAAATGTTAAATCTAAAAATAGCATAACAACTCACAAAATATCCCAATCACTTACATGTATACATTCGATTACCTCGAGATTCTTCATATTAAGATTAGGATAAATGCAATAAAGTCTTAGTATCGAAAAGAATACTCAGAAATGTTTAGTACTCACCTTACGGGTTTTACTGCTTATCATTTGCTGTTATTAATAAAATATTTCTAAACTACAAAACAAGACAAACATGGATAAACAGGACCCACTGAAATAGTTACTTTTTTGCTTTGCTAGCCAAGATATAGCTTCGGCAATACATTATTACTAGTTCTCGTGTTATTTTAAATGGAAACAGAATGATTAAGGTTTTTTTTTCAGAGCTTAATTTTCAGTTATTGAAAAATGTAGAATTACTTATGGTAGGCATGTATTTCATTATGTAGATCTTTGGCCGTACAAGTACTTATAACAAGGAAATAATTATTAAGTTACCTACTGGCCATGATTTGGTTAGTTTGTACTTTCAACAAGGGAGTGGTATTACTGATACTGAACTATGGAATACTGAAATAACCAGCTGACTGAGCAAAAAAAGCGCGAGGGCTGCATTAACACTAATTCGGGTCACTCATCCTACCACACACCGAGCACCAGTTTCTCGAACGAAAATTATCGCGCAAAATTGTCAAGCGCGCGTAAATCGTTGCGATTGGCTGTTGAAAAATCATTCAATCAATCACAGCAATTTACGCGCGCCTGACAATAGTAACTGGCCCTGAGTCAATTCGACTACTCCTAACGCGTTGGGTCGTGATCGGGAATTTACTAGCTGTTCCGAGTAATGTCGGCTGCAGGCCTTGTGCTGCTGGGCGGCGCCGGCGGCTGGTACTTCGGAACCGGGAACATGGGCCTGGGTTCAATCGTCGACACGCCATCGAATCTAAAAGAAAAACGTTTGTTTAATGTGGAACATACTTTGAAGTTTGATTCTGTATTTTGTAAGAGGTAGGCAATAAGTAATGCGGGCTGGTGTCCGCAACTCCACGTCAATGCGCGTATTTTGCGTAACGGGTGTGAAAATCGATTATCTCACGGAGGGTACCTGGTTTACTGAAGTACTCGCATCGTGTCCCTTCGTCCAGCATACTCACCATGGAATCCTGATATTTCATGAATGTCAAAAAACTGTTCTGAAATAGTGCTAAATAGTGCCCAAAGGAAAAAAATAGTGCTCTTGTACTTGCGAAGTTATAGCCATAGTTCGATGAGTATGCTGGACGAAGGTTTCGCCCAGCATACTCACCTCCGTCCGGAGAATCTGTATACGCTTCAAACATAATTCATACTTCAAAAAATAGTTCCCAAATAGTGCCAAACGGTGCCCAAAAAGAAAAAACAGTGCTCGAATAACTTCGGAGTTATAGGCTTCGTTCAGTGAGTATGCTGGGCGTAGGTTCTACGCCCAGCATACTCACCTCAGTGCGCGAATATCGAACGAGCTATAGGTACAATTTACGTCTCAAAAAATTGTGCTTGAAATAGTGCCCAATATCAGTCCAATTTTTGCTTGACTTTTGACTTAGAAACCCATTAAATTTTAATGTAAACTTCTACATACTAACGTAAAATGGGGTACAGTCGTCGACACATGTTTTTGGACAAAAATATTAAACTTTCTAATTGTAGACTTCATGTTATTGGAAATAATTATGGTATTTTCTCACATGTCAAAAACTTTCGATTAAATGCATTATTATATATTTTATAAATAATAATAAATGAATGAAACTTTAAGCGTAAATGAAGTCTATTACTTCATTGCATTGTGTGTTTGTCTGAATAAAAACAGTCATTTGCAGCCAATAAAATTAATATCTTGAAAAATTGTAAAAAGGAAATTATACAGTTTCTTTTTGTATATATGTTGCAGGCAAAACTTATAACCAGTCAAAACTAGTACTGTGACATAGTTATACAAATTTTTAAAACTCTTTCCAATAGTTTCATCAATGAAAGGTTTAGCAATAAAAAACATTTTTAATTACTTACGTTATTTATTACTATTTAAAGGGCCAAAGTAATCAGAATTCTAGTTAACTAGTTCACAGCTTTTGTTAACATTCATAATATAATCAATGTAAATAGAAAAAATTGTAGTTTTAATATTGTATATAATATACATATAAAAAAATGTTTAGCCAAATATTGGTAAAACTTTCTAAAATATAACACGTAGGTACTTGTACTTTGTTTTACTGCTACAACGTTTTAATCACAATAAAATTATCTTACAAATAAGTATAAATTGAGCAATCACAGTTTATAATCACGTTTTTTTTATTAATATTAAATACCCTATAGTAATTACAAATTAACAATCACAGTTTATAATCACATTTCTGTAAGTTATTAATAAAATAACTTTTACAAGAACAAAAAAAAACAAACAAACAATAACAAAATAGGAACTAACAAGTTAGGACCGATCTTCATCTTACATTCGCGTATAAATAATGCAGTGTGGTACAGTATATTGGGAATTACTACAAACTTTTTTACTAAGGTCATCATAGCAGTTCCAAGTTCTCTTTAGCAATCGATAGCACTTTGACTTGTAATGCCCCATGCGTCCTGATTCACCATTTGTAAAATCTATTACCGACAGAATTTTAAAGGTGTCACCGTTTATTATGATCTCTTTAGGAATTTCATCAATTTCTATTTCAATTGAAGTATTAATTTCAATAAATACGAAGTCTAGTACTTCATATTTGTATGCGTTTTTACCGTTACATAATTGGTATTTACATTTCCTTTCAGTATCATTTACTAATAGAGCTTCATTAAGGGCTCCAATACCTTGAGTCGTCAATATGTTTACATTTATTGGAATCCAACTACATTTTGTGCCAGAACCTTTATTGATTTCACAGTTCTGGTTTGTACAATTTAAGTATCTATTAGCACTATAAAAACCATAACTTTGTATGTTATCTATTATAAAAGTTACATTACACTCACAATTTGTGCAACTACTAAAATCGGATTCCACAGTATCATATATTTTAGCCAATACCTTAGAACGAGTAGTGTAAATATCTTTTGGTTTTCTAGCCTTCTTAGTGATTTTCTTTAGATTGTCATACGTGATCAAACTTCTGGTCAGTTGTGAAAGATCGTTTTTTTTATCATTGATATATTTTCTAATATTAGGTCTATCTAAATATGCAATTGAAAAACTTTGGACCACGGAATCAAAAGCACACGTATTAATAAACGTGAATCTGTATGTTCCTGAAGTAGAAACACTGCCGTTTTGTAAAATATGTAATTTTGTACGACGATTGATTCGTTTTTTATTTTTCTTCTGTTTAGACACCAGTCCCCGCCAGTCTTCAATATAATTTGGTTCGCTCCTAAAAATTGAGTTTTCATAAAATGATTCATCATTGACGAGAGTATTTATTTGTGGTGTGTTATGGTCACTTATTTCATTTTTTTCATCGACAATATTTTCAGTTCCTTCTTGAACATCAATCAAGTCACTTTTGGCTAAGCGTATGGAACCGGTTATCAAAGGCTCGTGTTTAATAATAAACTCATCTACGCGGTACTTATTTGAATTTGTTTTAAAAAATAACTTTTTTACGTCTTTCATATAACTTTCTACATTTGAACTGGTTGGAGTACAATAATTACTGTTAAAATAAGTCATCATTATATTTCCCCATAGTGGAAGTTTTTTAAGAATCCTAATCAAAGTGTCCTTTATTTCCGGCAAGTAATAAATATTTTCGATTTCAGTTTCTTGATCACACAATTGTTTAATTAAATCTTCTTTCTCCTCAAGATCTTTATACATTTTCAGAAGCGGGTTTTCTTCTTTATCTAATCCCTCCCATAAAGAATGTTTAATTGGAACGTGATTTTCCGAATCTACATTTTGTATTTCACATTCCTGCAAATTAGTTTTGATCCGGTTTTTTAATTCTAAAATCGCCGTTTCACACCGTGTTAAATTTCCATTTCTACTGCCGCGGTGTTTATTATTTGCTATAATATAAACATTTTCTATAATTTTCTTTACCTCTCCGTATGAAACACATTTTTTAATCAGAATCATACAATCAACAAAAAATTTTGTTACTCTAGTGTCTATATTTTTGAAAATACTTTGATTGTACAATGTTTTTATGAAATGCGAAGTATCAAGGCGAACATAACAGGTTGGAATTTTTTTGGTTCTATTTTCTAAAATATTAAAACATGTATTTAAGTAGTCAGAGGTGGATTTATAACCACAAAATACTTTTACCACCGCACCTACTAAAGCTGCGGAATCATCAGTTACTACTTCATTTGGAGGTTTTCCATTAGCCAACCAAGATTGTAACCAGCTAGCAATAGTATCTAAAGAGTGACTTTCTGATATACACTGTGAAATTGGCACGCTACTTTTAACGGTTGTATCTGTCATCATAACATACAAAAATATAGGACTTTGCGACTCTTGAGATAGTTGTGTGTGTTCATTGACGACAGGCCGAAGATTTTTATTAAATATAGAACCTGTTGCGTCTATAGAAACTCTAATATAATTAAACTCTTTTTGGCATTTTTTATAATAATTCTTTTGATCGTCCGTCCAGTAAAATGTATAAAATGGAAAAGCAGAAACATATCTAACACATTTATCAAAAGGTGGTGAAACACACATACAAGTAAGTGACAATATTGGGTTGGGATGGAAAACATCAACTTTTTTATTTTCATGTTTAATTCGATGTAGTGTTTGTAATTTTGGCAATACTGGAGGTTCCTTGTCATTTTTCTTCATTAAAGTTGAGGCTAATTTATATCTTATAGAAGCTGCTGCTTCGTGTTGTAATTTTTCACCTAATTCCCTTATTTGGTAATACCGTAATCGGTTTTTTTTACTGGTGTTATGAGAGTACTTTTTATTTTCATTAATTATGCAACATTCTAGTTTAATTAAATTTTCCGTTTCTAAGTTAGTTGTTATAATTATTTTTGCGTGACATTGATTACAATATCCTGTGCATTTGATTTCGTAATTGTCTTTCACAATATTATTTTTAAAACACCAAGTGCATAAAGATCTTATTTCTTTCCATAGATGCATTTGAATTACATTAGTCCATTGGTTTGGTTTTAATTTACGTCTGACATTATACAGACTACCAGGGGCGATTTTGCTATTTCGGTGATAAAAATACCTTTGAGGCTTAATACTATCCCAAGTTATTGTATCCATATAAAATGTATGCGTACTGGTGTTCTCCGAAACACTATTAATGCTTTCGTTTGATGACGATGTAGACTTTTGATTTATCAAATTAGAATCATTATTACGAATTATTTCTTTTTTATCAACACCAAAAAAGTATTCGTAATTTCGTTTTATGCTTAATATGATTGATTTAATACTCATTTTGTAATTTAACCGTGTTTGAATTTGTTTATAAATTGAGTCATTTGCGGAAGGAATATTTTAAAAAAAGTCATCTTTGAATTCTGAAATTACTAATTTTTGCGTTTCTAATGAAACCTTTGGTTTAGGCCCTCGTTTTCCTTGCTGATCCATGTCGTTAGATTCACAAGAATTATCACAAATTATTATGCCATTTGTTTTCAATATTAACATAATATGAAATAACAACTAACTAACTAACATATAAATCAACATCAATAACATTATGAACACTTGTGTACTTATACTACCTATATTACCTGAAAATACCAACTATAGATGTAAAAAACATAACGGGCCCCACCGCTCACGCAGTACGAGTCAGAAAAAGTTGTCTTCTAACGTGGTAAACATTGTGTCTTCAAGATAATCTGAAAATAACACGTATTTAAATAATTTAATATAGGTATGACAGGCTCCAGCCTTCCTCTAAAGGTACTGAAGCACTTACGTGTTTTCCATTATTTTAGCGTGATTTCTATTATAAATAGCGAAGGGGCAAAACACGAGGCTGAAGACGATTTCCCGAAGTCACAACTCCCATAGAAAATGTGATGAATAGGTTGACGACACTTAAAAGTTTGTGCATTCGCCGGATGACAATCGGTAATAGTCTTCACTTCACGTCATATTATCTAAAAAATACATCTGTGTTAATTCTATAGTTACGTTTATACTTACTACCGACGCTCGCGCTGACTGATTCTACCTATTTCGATATTGAAATGTAACTAACGTGAACTTAAGACGAGAACAGATCCTGACGGGTAACGAGGACAAGCTTGTAATAAAAAAATTGAAGAAAAGTAAATTATATCCTAGCAAATAAGACAGTGTTTCATTTCCAGTAGAATTGGAGGATAAAACCAGGCCTCCGCAGAAGTAGCTATATAAATAGGTATTTGAGATCCAATTAGATAAACAAACAAGTTACATTACGTTATTATGTGTGTACCTACCTACATCAAACCTTTAAAAAAGTAACTAAGTAGGTACCCATTTTTAAAACTTCTTAAGCATGTCCTTAATTTTAAGTGTACAGTGTCATATTCAACGAAAAAATGAACGTGTTTTTGTAAAAAACAACTCGCTTGCTACCTAGTTTTACAGTGCAATTAATGAATGAGTGTAAAATCAATTTAGTTAAATGCCACTATTATAAATTGAAATATACTTACTGATTTGGGTGCAGCTCCTATATTGATTACGTACTAGATACACAATTTTATATAGGTAAATAATGACATCACCAACACATTGTTTGGTTTTGCAACCCACTATGTAGTCAAACTCAAAAGCCGGCGTTATTATAATGATGTGCGACGAAGTAAACAAACAAAGAAACTGAGAAGCGCTTGTTCGTTTCGATTGCTTTGTGACACAAAATGGACCCTTATCACCTTCAAAATACAGATCAGTCTTGTCTAATAATCGTAAGATGTTAGGGCAGCGCCATCTAGTATTTAAACATAAACATATTCATTTGCGTCGCGGGCGCCGCGCGTCGTAAGCCCCATACCTATTGACCGTACGTGCATCCATTACTGCCACACTATATTGAACTTTATCACATGAGGAATACAGGTCAATTCCGTAAACGTTGTGGTACCGTCCTTGATCCGGAAAATGATTATTTTGAATAATTTTGTCAGTTGTAATGTAAGCATTAATAACAGCAACTTTATTTTTCATGCATGATTTACTTCATTTGATATCTTAATCCTTCAAGCGCCGTGATCTAGACAAAATATATAAAATCATTGTTCCTAGCTACCGGGGTCCCATGCGACGCGCGAAGGCTTAATCATATTATTATAAAGTATTATTAAAATAATGTGTAATTAATAATATTGCGATTCTAAAGTAAATACTCCCTTACATAGACAATTAATAATTTACACAAGACAAAAATTGTTAGAAAGAAAGTTAATAATATTGTATTCGACTGTACTCAATGTAATGTATGTAGAAGTTTACAATCAAATTTAATGGTTTTCTAGGTCAAAAGTCAAGCAAAAATTGGACTGATATTGGGCACTATTTCAAGCACAATTTTTTGAGACGTAAATTGTACCTATAGCTCGTTCGATATTCGCGCACTGAGGTGAGTATGCTGGGCGTAGAACCTACGCCCAGCATACTCACTGAACGAAGCCTATAACTCCGAAGTTATTCGAGCACTGTTTTTTCTTTTTGGGCACCGTTTGGCACTATTTGGGAACTATTTTTTGAAGTATGAATTATATTTGAAGCGTATACAGATTCTCCGGACGGAGGTGAGTATGCTGGGCGAAACCTTCGTCCAGCATACTCATCGAACTATGGCTATAACTTCGCAAGTACAAGAGCACTATTTTTTTCCTTTGGGCACTATTTAGCACTATTTCAGAACAGTTTTTTGACATTCATGAAATATCAGGATTCCATGGTGAGTATGCTGGACGAAGGGACACCTCGCATCGGCGATCCTCGTGAAGTTGGATTTTGTATTTTTTTATCAAAGATAAATTGTTTAGGTAACCGGACATTTATGGCTTTCGTAACGGGGAACTGCTTGTTGAGTCCCTCAAGCAGCGCAGTGTGTGGTGTTTCTCTTACCCCAGAGATTTAGTGCATTTAGACGTACCGCCGTCATTGTAAGAGGTATTATTACTAAAACTTAAGAACTAGAGGCAGGCTACTACCGCATGCTTCGGGAGGTACCTGTTCCGGATAAGGCGGGAGGAAACGCCCGGGTGTCACCACTGTGTGGGTCGCCCGGAGGACACGGTGGAGCATACGGTGGAGGTCTGCCCGACTTGGGCGGAGCACCGCCGTATCCTCGCGGAAGCGATCGGCGGCGGCGATCTCTAGCGTCCGGCCCTGGTCCAGGCCATGGTACGGGGCGAGAGTACATGGGAAGCCATTACCTCCTTCTGCGAAGCAGTAATGTTCGCGAAGGAGGAGGCGGGACGCGTGAGGGAGAGGCAAGCTTTGCGCCCTCACGCCCCTAGTCGCCGCAGGAGACGCCCTGGGCGTCGGGAATTGGCAGCCGATTCCCGGCCACCGTAGGCGCGGGCTTGCGGACGGTGAGCAATGGGTAGCTCACCGTCCGGTAAGGACCAAGCCCGAGTCGACGGCGCGTTGTGTTCCACGCGCGCCTCAAAGAGATGTTAGCAGCATTGAAGGGGTCCGCTAGGACCGATGCCAGCCGGGGTTGCGGGATGTTCGAAAGAGTTACCGTGGCCCCGGCACAGGCAACAGAAGGAACACGGGTGGGTTTTAGTCAGTAAAAGTCTGATACGCCCTCCCGCTCCGCCCAGAGCGGGAGAAGTCATTTCATGCTTTCCCATCCAAAAAAAGAAGGCTACCACCGCAGCCGCATTTTTGAAGTGACTGCGGCATGAAGTTTATTAGAACAAATAGCGATCGCGGGTGACTGGCCGCGCTACTAACTCTACCAGTTTTGGATTGGACTGAAGAGTCCCCCAAAGCCTCAAGGAACATAAAAATGTTGCTGGGCTAGTGAACTACTACGTTTTCAAAAACGCTCATTTATATACTTACTTGTTGCTCTTGTACTTGTCGGGTACAGCTTGGTAGGGCTGCAGAGAAGCATACGAGTGCGTGCGCGCGAGTTCCCTCAGGCAAGTTTCGAGGTCTGCTAGTGAGTAGCCCGAACATGTGAGGAGGGCGGCGGGCCAAGCCGTGGCGGCGCATGTTGCGTGGAGTCGCACCTCCTTCGAGTCACGCGTCTCGCGCTGATCCGTGTCCTCTCCCGCGCAGCGCTCGCATAGCAGAGAGTGACGTGCAGTCGCAAGCGCACTCGCTGCGATTATAGACGGCTTGTATTGAAGGTAAGGATCCGCCTCCAGCAAGCAAAGTTCGGCGAGGTACTGTAGAAAGTAAAGTGTGTTTTGGTTAGGGTGTGACATATTTTTGTTTGAGGAGAATTTTATTTTAAGTGATTAAGAAATAATTTATAAAGGATTATTTATAAATTACTTCTTCTACTTCTTCTTCTTTTTGCAAAATCTTTATTATTTGTTTGATACTTACAGCAGCTAAGTGGAATGTCCTCTTTGACAGTCCGTTGGATATGCAGTAGTGAGAGAGGAAGGCGAGAGAGGTCGGCGTAGACAGATCGAATGATAGGACCTTCAGAATTAGGTGCTCCATACGAAGAACTTCACGCTTCGTGTATGTGTCGTCTGTGATGTACACAAACTCTGAGACTTCTGGTGGGTACACCTCTTCATATTTCCTATTTGGAAAATAAAATTTTGTGACTACAGAACATAATCCATAGTATACATTATAATGATTTGATCTTTTCCCACAGTAATAAAACTAGAGCATATAATAATAATAAATCACACATTTTGGAAAAATTGCATTGACGTTATTAATAGATACTCACGCAGCAATATAAGTAGCAGCTGTGCCCACAAGCTGTAGTTTGGTCCGTACTACGCTCATGTAAGACAGGAATCGGTCCACGTATGACACAGCTAGATGCAAGGTCTCACTCTGCTGATTATACTCATCACAAACTTCTACCAGCCAATCAATAAGGATGGAACGCATCAGGTGTGTGATGTCTGGCTGCTTACGCATGTAGCGGGGGTTGGCTCTGTTCTTTGCCTAAAAAAATATCCAGATTGAAACTAAAATATATTTACATAATTATGTAATGACTAGGTGAAGATACTTAAAACATATTATCAGCATTTTTAACCAATGCTAACATAAATAAGAATATCAATATTTTTGTATAAAATCGCATTTATAATTGATTGATATTGTTATGGAAGAAGTAAAGCACTAAGCAAATTATAGTAAGTAGATCATAATTATTTCCAAATAATTTTGTAACATGTACCGGCAAACTTTACATTGCATAATTTGCATTCTTGAAATTCAAGGAAGCCATGGGAAGTCGTCTCAGGCCATTTATTTACTTATTTGGTTCTCCAATTGAGGCTACTCAATTTCATACATGTTTACAAGAACAGAGACAAATAATAGTTTGTGCTTCCAATTATAGAAGACCACATCATTATCTTATAATCTAGGTAGATACAGTAAGTTTGACAAAGCGAAAATATTAGGTCCTTACATGTGAAATTAGCGTTTTGTCGTACTGACCACTGATCTGAAATATCTCCTCTTTGGTTAAGAATTCCGAATTCAAATTTATAAATTCATTTAGCTGGTACATTTGAGTTTTGAAAACAGTCATTCATTTGTTTTTTCCTCATTATTTTTTTCTTTGGCGTCGCTTATTACCGCACAATGGAAAACATGAAATATCGGTATATTTAAGAGTATGAGTTCTACCGTGGCACCAGTGCTGCAGAAACAGCTCGAAGGATTAATGATGTGTACGGCGCTGGTGTCGCAAAAGAAAGCACGGTACGTTTTTGGTTTCAACGTTTTCGTTCTGGAAATTTCGACCTTCAGAACCAACCCCGTGGACGGCCGGAGACCAAAGTGGAAAATGAAGAATTAGAGGCTATAGTGGAAGCGGATCCATCACAAAGCACTTCAGAGATAGCTGCAGGCTTCGGGGTAAGTGATAAAACTGTATTAATCCACTTGAAGCAAATCGGGAAGTAAAAAAACTTGAACGATGGGTACCTCATGAATTGAGTGAATCGAACTTGCAAACACGCGTCGACTGCTGTGTTACTTTGCTCAACCGGCACAATAATGAAGGGATTTTAAATCGAATCATTACTTGTGATGAAAAGTGGATACTGTACGATAATCGGAAGCGCTCGTCGCAATGGCTGAACCCTGGAGACCCAGCCAAATCCTGCCTTAAACGAAAATTGACTCAGAAAAAGTTACTTGTGAGTGTTTAGTGGACTAGCGCCGGTGTCGTTTACTACAGCTTTCTAAAATCTGGCCAAACGATTACGGCAGATATATATTGTCAGCAACTTCAAACCATGAAGGAAGAACTAGCAGCTAAACAACCGAGATTGGTCAATCGCTCTAGGCCACTGCTGCTTCACGACAACGCAAGACCACACACTGCACAACAAACAATCACTAAGTTAGATGAGCTACAATTGGAATGTCTGCGACATTCACCGTACTCCCCGGACCTTGCTCCAACAGATTACCATTTTTTCCGGAATTTGGACAACTTCATACAAGGATAAAAATTCAACTCCGATGCGGCAGCCCAAACCGCCTTCAAAGAGTTTATTGATTCTCGCCCCCATGGTTTTTTTAGTAAAGGGATCAATGAACTACCTATGAGATGGCAAAAGTGCATAGATAACAACGGTGCATACTTTGATTAATTAAATAAATTTTATAAAAAAAAATTAACTTTATATTCCTCCTGTACAAAACGCCAATCTATATATATAAAAGGAGAAACTGACTGACTGACTGACTGACATATCAACGCACAGCCGAAACTACTCGGACTAGGAACGTAAAATTTTGCACACGACTTCCTTTTATAACGTAGGGAAGCACTAAGAAGGGGTTTTTGGAAATTCGACCTTTAAGGGGGTGAAAAGGGGGGATTTCGTTTGTATGAAAAATCTTATTCCTTGAGTTAATAAACTTGAAAGTGGGCACGGTTACTAATCTAAGTAAATTATGAACTTTGTAATTTTTTGTTTTTATAAACTACCCCCAAGAGTGGGGTTGGGGGGTGTCAAAGTTTGTATGGAAGAATTTTAACGCGAAGTCCGATTAATTCGAAACTCAGTATTTATACTTAAGACTAAAACTTAAGAATAACCTGTATCATGGTTTTTCGAAATCTACCCCTGATGGGGTGAAAAGGGGTAGTCAATTTTACAGGGGAGGATTTAACTGCGTGGCTTGATTAACCCGAAAATTGGTATAAATAATCTTTGAGCCAAGTTTTGGAAATATACAAAACGATTTTTTTAAATTCTACCCCTGTGGGGGTGACAACCGGGGATATAGTTCAGATGAAAAATCTTATTCATTTGGTTAATAAACTTGAAATTTGGCACGAATATTTGCCTAAATAAGCGATAAAGTTTCTTACTATTGGTTTTTCAAAACTACCCCTGACGGGGTGAAAAGGGGTAATTAGATTTTTAAGAGGAAGATTTTACTGTGTGGCTTGATTAACTCAAAAATTGGTATAAGAAATCTTTGATTCAAGTTATGGAAATATCTGAAACGATTTTTCGAAATTGCACCCCTTTTCTTTTTTTTTTTGGATGGGAAATCATCAAATGACTTCTCCCGCTCTGGGCGGAGCAGGAGGGCGTGTCAGACTTTTACGGACTAAAACCCACCCGTGTTTGCCTGTGCCGGGGCCACGGTAACTCTTTCGAACATCCCGCAACCCCGGCTGAAATTTCACCCCTGTGGGGGTGAAAACCGGGGATACAGATTACATGAAAAATCTTATTCCTTTGGTTGAAATTTGAAATTGACACACTTGAAATTTGGCAATATTTGCTTCAGGAAATAATAAAAATTGTCACTCTTAGTTTTTTAAAACAAGTAAGAGACACTAGGACCGTAAGAACAGTAAAGAACAGTAAGGAAAAAATTTAACTCGCTGTCATATTAACTGGAAACTCGGTACTAGATACTTTTTCGGAAGTCGGTGTCTTTGGATCTGTATTTTAGGTTTTTGCCACTGACTTCGGAAATTAAAGTTATTTTTCACTTTGTAGTGTTTGTTTTGGAAGTCGGTTGTTTTTATTTTTCACTTTTTGGTGGGTCTGTTAATAATTTATCTGAGTTACAATAGCCTAATGACAACTGCTCATCACCTTTTACAAAATATTGCTTTTCCCGATGCAGGGACGTTAATCGTTGAGGAGTTCTCTTGGTACTTCACCATCAGCTCCACTTCACCATATGCATTGTGACAAGCTTCTATTGCTTAGCAATAATTTTAAAGTAATGGAATCGCAACCCGTGAAATACTTATTATTGAGTTTTTCCAGTGGCCATCTTACCATCTGTGGTCTTCGTCATCAGTTCCACTTCACCAAATGTTGCTTTCTGAGACCAATGCATAAGTTACTATAAAAAATACCAAAATCGCTATAGGTGTGCCTATATTGAAGAGTTCCCTCGATTTCTCCAGGATCCCATCATCGGATCCTGACCTGATGACAATGGGACCACCTGGATAGTATACCCTTTTAAACAAGAAAAGAATTTTCCAAATCGGTCCAGCCATCTTCGAGTAATCGGGGAACCATAAAAAAAAGATTCCGAAGAACTGTGAACCTTCTCCTTTTTTGAAGTCGGTTAAAAATAATTTATAGCCAGAGTACATCTCATGACATTTCCAATAAGCCCCAACACGGCTAAGATACATTGTTTTATTACTGATCCGAGTTCAATAGTATCATTTTCATCAGAAGCATTTATTTAAATTTGTTTCGTCATATTCGTTTAACTATCTTAATCCAGATATCTTATCGCCACCCGTGAAATACTTATCATTGATGAGTTCCTGTGGCCATCTATGCTATGGTCTTCTTCGTCAATTCCACTTCACCAAATCATACTTTCTGAATGCAAATGCTTGATTTGTTGACGAAAATACCAAAATCACTATTTTGCCAATAATATTTGAGGAGTTCCCTCAATTCCTCATGGATCTTATCATCAGAACTGGATTTGGATAAAAATGGGACCAATCTGGAAGTCCAATCCTTTCGAATAAAAAATTTTTTTTTTCAAATCGGTTTATAAATGACGGAGTAACGGTAACAAACATTTAAAAAAACATACAACCGAATTGACAACCTCCTCCTTTTTTTGAAGTCGGTTAAAAATAGTAACGAAGTCAGAACTGTGCATTGCATATATTTGAAAAGAAGTGATTGAACGAGTCTGTTGCACACACTATAGTTTTTAGAATTTTTGTCCGTTTGTTGTTTGTCGGGATGTATGTTCCGGATTGGCGCAAAAACGGTTGATTGAATTTAGAGGAAATTTGGCATACAGATATTTTAGAATCTGGATTAACACGTAGGGTAGGTACTAATTTGATATATTCCGACATACACGCGGGCGAAGCCGCGGGCAAAAGCTAGTTTCATATATAAGGATAGGATAGAAGGATAATAAAACAAATCGAAACATACAACACGAAAATCATAGAAAGGAAACAAAATGAAATACAAAACAAATGAATAACAATATAACAAAAAATTATAACCATAAAAGACAACAGACAAAAATAACAATATTTATGATTTGGATAATATGACTTTTATAGCCTTTTTAAACTTTGATATTTTGCATGTAATATCCAATTCATTATGCTTTGATATTTCGTTATACTGTCTACAGAGCCTTGGAAAAACGGCGAAGTGTCCGAGGTTTGTATAAGCACATAGAAAAGGTTATAGTTGCACTTGCGCGGCAAGCGACATGGTGCACTTATCGGCAGCTTTCCAAGAAGCTCGCTACAATCAACAACCCCATTGAACAGTTCCAGAAGAAATGCGAGATCTAGAACCTGCCTTTTATCTAACAACGAGCACATTTTTTATAATGTTGTAGTCTCAAGTGGTAGCTCCCGATGTTTTTTTTTGCCACAGTCTATAGTCTGAAAGGTGTAATTTTAAAGAGGGTTAATCTCTTAAGGGGTCATTGTACTCGTCATTATGAACAACTTTTACTATGGGACCAAACCTGAAATCGCGAAAAAAAATCAGTTTTTCCCTACATTTATGTTCGCTTATCTCGTCAAAATGTAGGAACACCTGATTTTTTTTTCACGATTTCGGGTTTGGTGGTAAAAGTTGTTCATAATGATGAGTACAGTGACCCCTTAAGAGGTTAACACTGATTAAAATTACACCTTATACAGGATGTAAGGGACAGCCCTCCGCAAACTTACAGGGTGCGCATTCAGCTCCTTAATTTGAATCATATTCCACCGAAAATATTCTCAGTAAAATTTTATTTTTTTTTGCATTTTTCAGTTACTATTCAGTTACAGTAAAATTACATTCTCTATACGCAGCACTCCATTTATGTAAATAAAACAGCTAAAATCAAAAAATCAGCAATGGATGTTAAAATACTCGGCGGCCGAAGGCTCGCTGCGCTGCCATTCGCTACGCGCGTTTTGCCACAGTAACGATACATTGTATGTGAAGTAATAAAACAAATCAGATTTATTGGATTCCCATAACGTTCCTGAAATAATTTCATGTACCGGTCATCTTAGTATGATATACTGAATTCACCCGAACAGTCTGCAGAGGGCTGTCCCTTACACCCTGTATATGGTGAAGAAAACGCTTTTGTACACTTTCCAGGCGTTCAATGTAAATGACATAGTGAGAATTCCATACGGTGCTGTTGTATTCAAGGAGTGGGCGAACTAATGTGTTATATAATTGAACTAGCTTTTGCCCGCGGCTTCAACCGCGTGGATGTCGGAAAATATCCCACAAGTGCGTACTACCGGGATTAAAAGTACCCTATGTGTTAACCCAGGTAAACAATGTCTTCTCGATTGATATATGATTGCTGGACGATAAAAAATGTGTGCGATCGGGGGATCCCCGTCAGGAACGAACTTTCTTCTCACATATGATTTAAAACAAAAACAAAATTTTCGCTGCTGCCATCTTAGATTTATATTTTGACCTCACTATCAGCTTCAGCACCCTCAAAAACTTACGACACCCATGACGAAATCGCAGCCGCCATCTTGGATTTTCATTTTGATCAATTCAAAAGAAATTCGAAAACAAAATCGAAGAATTCGAAAAATCGATCCGATTGAAAAATTCGAAAGTAGAAACGTTGCATGGAGGGGGCAGACAAGTATGAACGCTTTTTCGTTTGTGACGATTTCTGCCAGTTTACCGCAAGCGGCGTAAAAAAAACTTCATTCCAAAAATCCTAAAACCTAACAATAGTAAGTAACGTAATATTTATCGGAACGGAAAATTACCAACTTGAATGCCAAATTTGGAGGCAACTTTAAAGCGAAAATATAAATCCTCTTTTCCTAACTATGTTGGGGTTGGCTTCCAGTCTAACCGGATGCAGCTGAATATCCTCTTTAATCCCTGTACCATGGGAATTTCGAAAAGTAGTTACTTACCTAAATAATTACAGCTACGGAACTTAGTAAAGTTATGGTTCTCTGAATTAGTACAGTGTCTTTGGCGATGGCGAAAGTCGGACTGACCGATGATGAGTTAGTAAGGACTTTTAACCCCCTAGGGGATGATTTTCCAAAAACGCGCTGAATACCAATTTCATACTTACAAACTTTCATTCCATATTTTCCCCCTTAGGGGATGAATTTCCAAAAACGCTGAAACACGTGGTTTTAATTTTTAACCAGAATGCTAAATACCAATTTTCATGGTTTAAACTACAAAAATGACGATTTTCCATACAAAGTTTCATCCCCAATTTTATTCCCTTAGGGGTTGAATTTCAAAAAAATCCTTCCTTATTCCTTGTCTACATTATAAAGGGAACCTCTGTGCAAAATTTCAACTTTCTAGGTCCAAGGGTTTGGGCTGGGCGTTGATGAGTCAGTCAGTCAGGACTTTTCTTTTTTAACCGACTTCAAATAAAGGAGGAGGTTCTCAATTCGGTTGTGTTTTTTTTATGTTTGTTACCTCAGTAGGTACTCCGTCATTTATAAGTCGATTTGGAAAATTCTTTTTTTATTTGAAAGGACATACTTCCAGATTGGGCCCATTTTTTATCAAAGTCCAGTTCTGATGACAGGATCCATGAGGAATTGAGGGAACTCCTCAAATATTATAGGCAAACACATAATGATTTTGATATTTTCAACAACAAGTCAAGCATTTGCATTCAGAAAGTATCAATTGGTGAAGTGGAACTGATGGAGAAGACCACAGATGGCCACGGGAACTCCTCAATGATAAGTATTTCACGGGTAGCGATAAGATATCTCGATTAAGATAGTTAAGCGACAATGACGAAGCCAATTTAAATAAATAGTGCTGATGAAAATGGTACCATCGAGCTGATCTGATGATGAAGCCGGAAGGTAGGCACTGGAACTCCGTAATAAAACAATGTATCCTAGCCGTGTTTGGGCTTATTGGAATTGTCATAAGATGCACTCTTGCTATAAATTATTTTTAACCGACTTCGAAAAAGGAGGAGGTTCTCACTCAGTTCGTCGGAATCTTTTTTTTAAGTGTGTTCCCCGATTACTCGAAGACAGCTGGACCGATTTAAAAAAATATTTTTTGTTTGAAAGGGTATACTATCCAGGTAGCCCCATAGTCATCAGGTCAGGAACTGATGATGGGATCCTGGAGAAATCGAGGGAACTCTGCAAATATTATAGGCCCACCTATAGCGATTTGGGTATTTTTTATAGTAACTTGTGCATTTGCCCTCGGAAAGCACCATTTGGTGAAGTGGAAGTGATGACGAAGACCACAGATGGTAAGGGCCACCGAAAAACTCAATAATAAATATTTCAGGGTTGCGATTCGATTACTTTAAAATTATTGCTAAGCAATATAAGCTCGTCACAATTTATATGGTGAAGTGGAGCTGATGGTGAAGTACCAGGAGAACTCCTTAACAATTAACGTCTCTGCATCGGGAAAAGCAATGTTTTGTAAAAGGTGATGAGCAGTTGTCATTAGGCTCTTGTAACTTGGATAAATTAAAAACCAACCCACCAAAAAGTGAAAAATAAAAACCTTTTTTACAAAAAAAAAACAGACTTCCAAAGAAACGCTACAAAGTGAAAAATAACTTTAATTTCGGAAGTCGGTGGCAAAAACCTAAAATACAGATCCCAGGACACTGACTTCCGAAATTAAAGTATTTTTCATTTTGCTTTGTAGTTGTTTTTTTTTTTTTTTTTTTGTAAGTTGGTTGTTTTTTTTTTGCACACAAGTTTTTTTTCGTGCAAATATTTATACAGTCTGCTAATAAATAGTAAAATCAACCTGGGAACTATTATTTGAATACAATGGAATGCATATACACATTGATCTCATGTGGCAAACAGGTAGAAACTTGAGTGCTTGAAACATAACGTAATGTCGTTAATGAAGATGTTAAAGAGGATAGGGCCTAAGTGTGAGCCCTGCAGGACTCCCGATGTTGCTGGAAAGGTGTCAGATTGGTGACCGTTTATTACCACTTTCGAAATCCTACCAACGAGGTAAGAATGGAACCATTTAAGCAATGGTCCTCCTATTTGCAATAAATTTAGTTTTTTTTCGTAGTATATTATGGTCAACCTTAGCAAATGCCTTACTAGTCTGTGTATATAGTGTCTACCGGGATTTTTTTATCAAGAGACTGATATGGCTGAGACATAACTGTGGATATTTATTGGTCAATATTGTTTTCATCGTGACATTTTGTTTGATGACGTCATGCAGTACCTTCAGTACCTTGTAAAAGGGAAAGTACCTTGAATATTGTAGATGGAACATTTTACTGAAAGAAGAAATTATTTGAATTTAAAAACAATTTAAACTGCATTCATAAATATTTAAATAATTACATGGTTGAACCGGGAATCGAACCCGTTACATGAGAAAAATAATCACCCTGTAGCTTTATCATACCGATCGAAAGGTTTCATCATAAGGATTATTTTTTGCCAAATAACATAGTATCACAATTAAAAGGAAGACCGGGTTAGAGGCGCGCAAGTTTACTTTAAGAGCGTTGTCACATTTTGCACCTCTCTCGCTCACACAGAACCAAATTTTTAAGAATGTTAAATGAAAAAATGCTTTTATGAAAAATGTAATCAATGGGCGGTCTACAAAATAATATTAATTTAATAGGTAGTTATCAAAAAACACATTTCTATTGTGTTATCTAATAAACATATGTAATTAAGTATTATGATCTGTTTTTGAGACGATGTAAATAATTGCCGCAATAAAAATGTGTTTTTAATAATTACCTATTAAATTAATATTATTTTGTAGACCGCCCATTGAATACATTTTTCAAAAATGCATCTTTTCATTTAACATTATTAAAAATTTGGTCCCGTGTGAGCGAGAGCGATGTAAAATGTGACAACCCTCTTAACGCTAGATCTAACCCAGATGGTAAATGTGGCGACGCGGGTACCGGATGTTGACGGCCATACACCCAATTGCTTGGACCTTCTGCTGGCATCTGATCCGGACAGTCATTCAGTATCGGTCTCAGCTCCGCTGGGAACGTCTGACCACTGTCTGGTGAAATCCATATCGACCTGCTCTCCTCCAGATGAGAGTCCTAGAGGCACGAGGCGAGTATGACGATACAATTCAGCAGACTGGGATGAGATGCGGCACTTTTTTGCGTCTTATCCTTGGCGGCAAGTGTGCTTCTCCTCGGGTGACCCCTCGTGTTGTGCTAACGTGGTTGCGGATGTGATTCGGCAGGGGATGGAGTATTTTATTCCATTCTCCGACATCCCGCTCGGTCACAAATCTCGGCCTTGGTATAATGCAGAATGCGCCCACGCTGAGGCCCGAAAAGATTCTGCCTACCAAGCCTGGGTCAAGGCCCGCGACCGCAAAGTTAAAGCGCGTAGGGTTCGCGCGACGAAAAGAGCTTCTAATTCTGCCGCCAAGTTCTGCAAGCGGGTTTTACGTGGGGCACGTTTTGACCATGTCGGACGTATTGGGGCCAAGATGGCTTCGCACCATCCGGGTAGTAAACAGTTCTAGTCCCTGTCTAAAGCGGCTGAAGCGAATTTCTGTCGAACCACTTTGCCTCCAATGATGAAACCTGATGGGTCGCTGACTCACTCTGCAGGTGAAAAAGCAAACTTATTTGCATCTCTCTTTGCAAGCAATTCACGTCTGGACGCTGGCTCCAAGCAACCACCTACTGTGCCTCATTGTGACTCCTCGATGCCGGAGATCGCAGTTCACATTAAAGAGGTCCGAAGAGTATTGTGCAGTCTAGACGTGAACAAGGCCAGCGGGCCTGACGGCATTCCAGCGAGTGTTGAGGCAGTGTGCGCCTGAACTGTCTCCTGTGTTGACACGTTTGTTCCGCCTCTCTCTTAAAAAAAGGACGGTACCAAAATCCTGGAAGCTTACAAATGTGCAACCAGTGCCCAAAAAGGGCGACCGTGCAGACCCTGGCCATTACCGTCCGATCGCCATTACCTCTATTCTGTGCAAGGTTATGGAAGTGACCGTCAATATGGCTTTCGCCGGGGACGGTCAACTGGCGATCTTCTTGTGTATGTCACGCACTGCTGGGGCGAGGCCATCGAGAAACACGGCGAAACACTTGCTGTATCGCTTGATATCTCGAAGGCCTTTGACAGGGTCTGACACGCTGGTCTACTCAGCAAGCTTCCTACTTATGGCATCCCAGGTGATTTTTGTAGCTGGATATCAGACTTCCTTAGTGAACGGTCGATCAGAGTAGTCGTTGACAGCCGTCAACGACCCCTGACCCTGAGGTCGGAAGAGCAGCCGCTCTTCCGACCTTATGGCTATTGATGCCGGATTTCCTCAGGGGTCTGTTCTCTCTGCAACTCTTTTCCTGCTACACATCAATGACCTACTTCAGTCTGGTATTGTTGGGTACGCAGATAACAGTACAGTTTCAGAGAGATACTTGTCCAGCGCAAAACCCAGCGGGGGCCGAAGTTCGTTCCTTGAGAGAGGCCATGGTAAAGCGGACAGATTTGACCTTAAGCCTTGTCTCCCAGTGGGGTGATGATAATCTGGTCTCTTTTAATGCCACCAAAACACAGTCGTATCTTTTTACCGCTAAAAGGAGTCGTTTCAATCAAACTTCTATTTTTCGGGGTACATCTGTTAAAAGGAGTCGTTTCGATCAAACTCCTACTTTTCGGGGTACATCTGTTCCTGTAACTGATCGGCTCGAGCTCCTAGGCATGGAGTTGACATTATGTCTCAACTTCGGTGCCACCATCGAGTACAAAGCCCAAACTGCGGCCAAGAAACTGGGCATCCTAAATAGGCTGAAGCGATACTTTACGCCTGGACAGCTTTTAATTCTCTACAAAGCGCAAGTCCGATCCTGCATGGAGTATTGCAGCCACCTTTGGGATGACTCAGCCAAATACCAACTTGCCGCGCTTGACTCGGTGGAACGCAGAGGTAAGAGGCTCATTGGCGACGTAAGACTGCTGGATGCCAAGCTTCACAGTTTGGCTCATCGCCGCAAGGTTGGCTGCTTGTCGGTCTTCTACAGATTATACTTCGGGGAGTGTGCTCAAGAACTCCACGACCTCATTTTGCCGGCCCCCTTCTATCAGCGGACATCTAGACGCACTGCAGGTTACCATCCTTACCTAGTTGCTATCCCACCAATTCGCACTAAGCGTTTCCAAATGTATTTTGTGATGCGTACAGCAAAGGAGTGGAACTCTCTACCTGCGTCTGTGTTTCCGAACGCATACAACCCCAATCTCTTCAAAGTGAGAGTCAACAGGCTTCTTCTGGGTAAGCTCGCTCCATCGTCGACTTTGTCCCTGTCATCTCTGACCTAGACTAGAGTCAAGAGCAAACCTATCTCAAAAAAAAAAAAAAGCTACAGAATGATTATTTTTCTCGTGTAACGGGTTCGATTTCCGGTTTAACCATGTAATTATTTAAATATCTATGAATGCAGTTTAAATTGTTTTTTAAATTCAAATAATGTCTTCTTTCAGTAAAATGTTCCATCTACAATATTCAAGGTACTTTCCCTCCATGTGGCATATCCGTGGGACGCCCTGTATATTGATCAATTTGTCAGTTGCGGGGTGACCATCCAGCTATTTTTCCCAGTCCACAGAATTTAGTGCCCTCGTAATGTTATTGTAGTCAGCTTTAAAGAAGTCTGGTTTCATTGTTGGCTTAGCTTGAAGATGGTTTGAGTTAATGGTTAATAATATAGAAAATTCAAATGATGGGTGCAAGGGATCTTCTGAAATCAATAAAACTGATGGCTGCAATGGCTATGATTTGTAACATAGTATTACAGAGGGCCAGATCAAATGTTTTAGATTTAGCATTTGGTAATTAATTAAACTGTTCCAAAGCATATAGAGAGACAAAATCTAGGAAACATTTAATTGACACCACTTTATTCTCAGAAAGAGATTACACAATAGTTAACAGTTTTGCAAATGTTTTTAATAGAACTAGGTTATTGTTCACTTTCTGCATTTGCATTATACTGCAACCTCAGCAGAATATCAATATTACAGCAACAAAGTAATAGGAAGTCAGCATTTATCCTTCTTATATCAACTTTGATTCTTTTGAGGTTAATAGATAGAAAGGTCTGCCACAACTTGACCTAAATAAAAATACCTTTTATTTATGTCAAATTGATAGTGCTAAATGGTCTAAAATGTTAAAACTTAACAATCTAATCAATATCATGAATAAACATCAATGTTAGGTGTTTTATTAACCTGTCTAAGACCACAAAATATTAATAAAATAAATAATTATTTTCTGTTTCATGCAAATCTATGTTATGTTATGGCAGATATGAGTTAGACATATTTGAACAACTTTACCTCAATTTCTTTCATGTACTCGTAGATGTCCTGTCGATATTCCACCACATGGAAAAACATCTCCCGGTCAGTCTGTGCAGTGGTAGCATCATCATCCTCATCATCAATGATCTGACTCTCATTTTTAGAGATGGACATAGAGAGCACACTGGTGTCCACAACAGACATGGGTGATTCCACCCCATTTTTCTTCTCTTGTATAGGCCTAAGAAATCCAACGAGTTAGTAGTTAAATATGTGTAATGTGAAACTTTTAAAGTTTATTTATTTATTTAATTGACCAACTTATACTAACAGTTTAATACTACACATACAAGTTATAGGTCATTTATGTAAGTTATAAATTATAGGTCAAATAAAACATATCATTTAAACCAGATAAAAGATAATGGATAACATTATGCATAGGTTTTTTTAAATAAGTCAAGTTTGTTAAAGTGATGGGCAACAAATCAACCATATTGCCCTAAGCTGGATATTATTATAAACCAGCATTTCCCAAAGTGGGTGATAATGCCCCCATGTGGGTGCTGCAGGCCTAAAGGGGGGCAGTAAGAGACCCAGAAAAAAAATGAGGGTGTTGTGTAGAGGCTTAGGGGGCGATTTGTAATTTCATCTAGGTAGTGGTTTTTAAGTAGGTGAAAAAATGGGGGCACTATTATTCTCAAAGTGGGCAGTAGACAAAATAAGTTTGGGAACCCCTGTTATAAACTATTGCAGAAATTAAGATTAATGGAAAATATAGAGTGGCAGGGACATTGACCTATAACCCATGAATTCATTACATAATACTGAACCCCCATGAGTTGAAATTTTTCATTGGATATTTTTTTTTTTAAATTTGCTGTTCCATACATTTTGACCCCATAGGTATTGAACTTTTCTATGAAACTACAGATTTTTTATTTGATACCCAATGAAAAGTTTCTATGGGGGGGTGCTGAATTCGTGGTTACAGTTTTACATGTTGATGTCCCTGCCACACTGTATGTCTAGCTGATCAAGACATATAAATCCAGATCCAGATTTATGCCATTCCAACTGATCTGAAACTTGGCCTAAGCTGAACCTCTGACCTAGAAGTCTTTATACTTTTCATGACTATGTGCAATGCAATACAATATGCAAACCCTGTGACAGTGATTCATGTATAGCTAAATAATGTTAGGTTACAAAGTAAAGGTTAGCACCACTTACCGAACTGAAGGTGGGTCTATCAGCCGATCTGGTTTCTTCTCAGCTTGAAGGCACAGTGCTTTCGAATTCTCGTTGCTGATGAATAGGCTATCTTTCTTCGTATCTTTAGCAACAAACGGTTTGAATGTGTGCTCTCGCTTCTTGACCTCTGCCTCCGTTGGCTTGTCTTCGTAAACGCTAAAGGCGCGAAATTGCGCCACGGGTGGTACGATGTTCTTTTCATTTTTAATCTGGCGCATTGTCCTGTTTTCATCTTGAACTTTACAAGGTCCATTCGTCAATCCCGGCTAGAAACAGACTAATACATGGAAAACAGAACAAAATACAACCTAATGCTTACGATTCGAGTATACTCACGAGTTTTAGGTTCCGACTTTGGTTGCACGCAAACTGGCTAAGATCGCCAAGGGCACGACGTTGGTTAGCAGCAAATACATCTGCGCTGTCTTTCCTAAGCCCCAGAGAGGCATTTTCTTGATCTTCGTGTATTCTAAAAGCCATTGCCCCCGCTTCCGTAAACACTAACAAAATACCAGATCAGCTTTACGCGGGCCGCGGGAATGCAATAATGGCAACCGAAGCGGAAGTGTGCAAATATATAGAACTAGAAGCACATTTTGTTAATGAATTGTGAGTAAACTTGATATAAACGCCGATTTCGTCAAAATACACCCTCAAAACGAAAGCTAAGCGTCAACGGACAACCAACAGACGTTTGAGAAGTTTCAGCTGTTGCAGTTTACGTTGATCTTTTGTCTGTGGTTATTCAAATCTGGACCAATAAAATTGCGAGATGCACAAAATTAGTCTATAGTTTATGGGCACGTCAAAACTTTATGGTTTTAACCGTTTGGCTGGCTCGTTCACTCCTCTTTTTTATCCATCGATATCGATTTATCAATAAAATCGGTTTATCAAAACCGTTGAGGTAGATCAGTATGAAGAAATGTGAAAATATTAGGTCTTTATCTATGAAATTGGAGATTTGTAAGAAAATTTTAAAATATAAAATTTTGGTGATTTTTTTATTTCAGCTAATCAAAGTAGTGGCCCAAATTATCTATACAATTTTGCCATTTCGATGGCAGTTTGTTTATCCCTTTACTGTCTGCCGGATGGGAGGCGATGAAGTCAGGGAAAGCGTTTTTACTGCCTCTCGGGTGTTGATTTTTTTCCCACTTAAATTTTTTTCTAACATAACATAACATCACGCCTTGTTTCCCCGAAGGGTTAGGCAGAGGTGTACCTATAGTACACCTACATTTCGCCAGTTATGTTTAAGTCCCATGTAATAGGGGGCGAGCCTATTGCCATCTACCGGGCACAAATCCAGTCTCCGAGCTGCTACTGAGAAATTCCAGATAGAAAAACCCAATAACAATTTTTTCTAAATTTTGAAAAAAGTAGAAATCTGTTGAGGCAAGGTCCGGTGAGTATGGTGGGTGACGGAGAGCTTCCAGCTGTAATTCTTGTAGCTTTGCGATGGTCTTTCGTGAAGTGTGAGCTCGCGCGTTGTCGTGGAGAAGCAATGGGGAAGAGCGATTGACCAGGATTGTTTGTTGAATTGCGAGCTTCTCCATCATTGTCTGCCATTCTTGGCAATAGACATTTGCCGTCACTGTTGTGCCATTCGGTAAGAAGCTGTGATGTAGGTACAAGTCCGGCACTGGTCCACCAGACAGTCACCATCATCTTCCTATTAGTAATCTTTTTTTAGCGCATTGATTAGGTGCTGTACCCGGGTCTACCCACTGAGACGAACGCTTACGGCTGTCGTACAGGATCCACTTTCCATCGCAGGTTACAATTTGATTTAGAATTCCTTCGTTTCTATGCCGATTCAGTAGTGCTATGCATGCTTCGACGCATAAGTCTCCTGTTGGTCGCTTAGTTCGTGTGGCACCCAATTATCTAGCTTTTTAATCTTTCCGATTTGAAGCAAGTGCTTCAATGTTGTTTTGACACTTACTCCAAGGCCCGTAGCAAGCTCAGCCGTAGATTGAGTTGGATCTGCTTCCACTATCGTCTTCAATTCGTCGTTGCCAACAATAGTCACCGGCCGGCCGCGAGGCTCGTTCTTTAACTCAAAATTTCTAGACTTAAAACGATTGTACCAATAATGGACCGTGTTTATGCAAGCACTGTTAGGCCCGTATACGTCGTTAATGGTTCGTGTTGTTTGCGCAGCGGTATTTCCACGTAGGTACTCATATTCGAAAATTGTACGAATTTTCAGTTTATCCATGGCGCCAAAAACTACCACAATTTCACAAAAACTAAAAACTATCTAAAAACAAATGACTGAATTTGAAATTAATTAACACGGCTTTCGAATAAAATTTATTTGAATTTCGAATTGTACGCC
The DNA here is from genome assembly GCA_947568875.1 of Fissipunctia ypsillon. Taxonomy (NCBI): domain Eukaryota; kingdom Metazoa; phylum Arthropoda; class Insecta; order Lepidoptera; family Noctuidae; genus Fissipunctia; species Fissipunctia ypsillon. Next base: position 17,659,084 of record OX387651.1, read on the forward strand.
AATCCACAGATAATTAAATCTGAAAATGCTGGTTATAGAATCTCCAATTACATAGGTAAATCTATTATATGAGGTAGAGAATCCTCATGCACGAAAAGTACACGACTCAAACTGAAAACACTGCGCTTACGTTAAAACGTACCGCCCTGTTGAGGTCCATTTTCGAAATTACAACATAACTTATTTAACATTACGCTTTTTATCCCGAAGGATTGGCAAAGTTAGCTTTGAGCAGAGATGTATTGTATGTACCTTCACCCATTTTTTGCCAGTTTTGTTCAGTTCCCATAAATCCAGAGCCCAGACACTGCGTGAGCTACTACTGACTATCAGGAGTATCTATAAAAAATCGGCCAAGTACGTGCCACGCACAGTGAAAGGATAGGAGGCGTAGTTAGAATGAATATTTACGCAATACGCATGCACGCTTGGTTTTATCGACTGCAAAAACAAGTTTGTATATCATAGTATTTCCTGAAACTCATTGCGGTTGTAACCGAAAATATCCCATAACTCACAAGCTATAAAAAAGTCACATGTCATGTAACATCATGATGAAATCTCCTGATTATTTTATTGGACTACAGAGAGCCTCCCATCTGGGCATATGATGCCGTCGTAGCGTGGCCCACTTATCCATTTCCTCACGTCAAACGCAGCAAATACAATCTCAAGTGGGGGTTCATGAACGGCTCACATTTCCCGTGCGTAAGCGGCATCTCTCCACAGACAATGGCTCACCTTCCATCTTGTGCTTCATGCCCTGTCACCAACACACGTGAGGACATCAGCGTATGTTACTACGGTCACGTCTATAGATACCAATAAGTCTGAGGTAAATATATTATAATATATGGTACAAGGCCGAGTATGGAACCCTGCGGAACGCCGGCTTCAATTTTACGTAACGTAAATCTCTCTGTTTCACTTGAAAAAGCCTGTCTTCGAGGTAGGACTTGCTGATGAGGAAAAGAGAATGTGGAAGTTTATCTTTCACTTTGCCCAGTAGCCCTTTGTGCCAGACTCTGTCAAATGCCTGCTGCACGTCTAGGAATGCCACCGAGCAGTATAATTTAATTTCAAAGCAACGTCTAATCTCGCGATGGACCCGGTGCATTTGATCAATTGTGAAGTGCTGTTTCCGAAACCCGAACTGGTGCTTGGGAATAATGTCGCAGTGGTTCTTTCAAGCGGAATAAAAATATTTTTTCTCATAATTTCGAGAGAGCTGGAGTTAGGCTCATTGGACGGTATGATGAAGCTTCGTGAGCGGCTTTCCAGGTTTGTGAATCATAAGACTTTCCAGATTTTAGAAAAATAAGATGTTCGTAGGGTTGCATTGAAGAGTGAGGCAAGAAATGTTATGCATTTTCTAGGAAGATTTTTTAGAATTGTGGGAGTGATTAAATCAAATCCGGGGGCCTTGTTCGACTTTAGTTTCGCTCACAATTTTCTTTGGGAATGTGGGTTTGAGTGGCAGGCACAGCTGGAGATCCTGACTGAGTATGTCATCAATGTCAGGTTCGTCGCCACCATCATCCGGCTTGAACACGTTTTCCAATGGATTGCAAATACTTCTGCTTTTTCAGCGTCCGTTCGTGCCCATGTATTTGAGTATTTGAGGGGATGAAAATATTCTTGTGGCTTGCCGATGCGTTTAGTAGCTTTCCAAAGCGACCTTTCGCCCTTTCCCTGAGGTGACAAGCTTTCTAGAGTATTTCGGAACGATGAGTTTGCCGATTCTTGTAATAGCGCCTTTAGTTGTCTAATATCTGCTGATTGGGGTGACATCGCTGAAAGGCGAGTTAAGCAAGGTGAGTTTTTTTGGGTGGTCTGAATCAGGTTTGTGAGGTACTCGCTAGTATTGTCAATATCTTCTGGAGTCTTCCTGGAATCGTTAACTGAATTTTGAAAATGCAAGAAATTTGGTTTCGTAGTTTCTTGGATTTTTAAAATTGAAAGAGAATATCAACCTTTAATCGTAAGAATGTAAATAAAAAAGCTTATAGAAAAAAAGTTATAAATTTTTTAAGACATCCCCGAAGAATTTCCCCAAAAATTAAAAAAAATATTCATAACTCCTAAACTATCAAAAATCGCGGACCATACATGGGGTTTTTTCAGATACCCCTAGGTATGAGGAATCTAATTTTTATTTTATTGACGTCACTATTTGGAGCACCTGTATACAGGGTTACAGGGAAAGTCGTACTGAATATTAAAGGAGGTTATTATTCAGGTCATTTCTGATGATTTTGATTCTGAAATAAAATGTCCGAAACTTAACCGTTATGGAGATATTAAATTTTAAAGATTATTTTTAAAAATCCTTTATTTTTTGGCTTTTAGTCGTTTTCTTTGGGATTAAAGCTCCTAGAGTCGGTTTTTTTGGTGTATCTGGTTAGAAGACATGTCCATTAATAAAAATGATCAATAGAAACTGAACCTACTACTAACAGCTTAAAAAAACTGCTCGACAACGGTTAGCATTATGAATTTTCTAATAGTGTTCTTAACTTTGATGGGCTTTAAAAAAAAAATGTATGGAACTTATTCTGCGAATAACTTTACAAAGTTCTACGTCTCTTTAGCTATTCAAAAAGGTATATCATCTACTAGGTTTGTTCATAAAATCTTAAAATAATGTTATTAGAATAGGCCCATCTGGTAGTACAACATAACAGAATTTCGATACAAAAGAATCCGGCTTACTACCTGGCACTTTTAAACAATGAAAAAAGGTTTGGGTAGACATTGTTTGTGCCCGGGAGACGTGCGGTGACAGGTATTTATGTCATTTTAAATGTCTGAATTGTCAAATCGTGGATCGTGGTGTTTGTTTAGTCTGCTCATGTGATTCTTCCATGGTAGATGTGTTTCCGTGCCGTCAACAAACGTTGTCGCAAGACGGCTTGGTATTTCCCAGAGGAAAGTCTGGTTCGTAATGCACAGTTCTGGGCAATACCCTTACCATTACACGCCAGTGCAAGTAATTGAAGAAGGGGATCCATTGAGACGACTAGACTTCTGCAGATTTATGCTCAATGCCGATAATGAAGATCCGGATTTTTTAAAGAAAATCATGTGGACAGATGAGTCGAAATTTGACAAAGACGGCATCACAAACTATCATAACACCCATTATTGGGCTCCCAAAGTGCAAGGTAACCCCAAGAAAAAAAGACCAAAAGGGTCACAAAGGAGATTCAGTCTTAATGTGTGGATGGGTATAATATCAAATAACTTGATAGGGCCATACTTCCTGCCCGATAACTTGAATGGCGAGACATATGAAAACTTTTTGAGGGAGGAGTTACCCTCTTTAATGCAAGACTTGCCTATTGCATTGAGACGAGACATGTTCTTTCAACATGATGGCTGCCCAGCGCACTACAGAAGAAGTATTCGAGCATGGTTGGACGAGAATTACCCAAACCAATGGATTGGAAGAGGCGGACCCATAGCATGGCCGGCGAGGAGCCCCGATTTAATGCCGATGGATTTTTATGTGTGGGGTCATATGAAAAGCCTAGTATACGACCAAATGACACCGATCGCAAATGTCGATATTCTAAGACAAAAAATTATTGATGCGGCTGAGGAAATGAGGCGGAACCTACGAACTTCTGTCGTGAAAAGTAATTTAAGAAAAAGAATGAGACTTTGTGTAAGAAATAGCGGCGGCCATGTAGAACATGAATTATAAAAATATTGCTAAAATTTTTGTCTTTTTTTTACGTATTTTAGCTACTTTTCCTCAAACTAAAAATGTACCCTCTCCTAACTTAACTGTTATTTGGGCAATGTTTTGCCTATTTAATAGCAAGTGTTATACCTTTTTGAATAGCTAAAGAGACGTAGAACTTTATAAAATTATTTGCAGAATAAGTTCCATACAATATTTTGTATTAAAAGCCTGTTAAAGTTAAGAACACTCTATTAGAAAATTCATAATGCTAACCGTTGTCGAGCAGTTTTTTAAGCTGTTAGTAGTAGGTTCAGTTTCTGTTGATCATTTTTATTAATGGACATGTCCTCTAACTAGATACATCAAAAAAACCGACTCTAGGAGCTCTAATCCCAAAGAAAACGACTAAAAGCCAAAAAATAAAGAATTTTTAAAAATAATCTTTAAAATTTAATATCTCCATAACGGTTAAGTTTCGGACATTTTATTTCAGAATGAAATTCATCGGAAATGACCTGAATAATAACATCCTTTAATATTCAGTACGACTTTCCCTGTAACCCTGTATACAATGTGGATCTGAACGTACGACATTAAATTAAATCGAGCAAAGTACTAGTGAATCGAAACATTTTAAATCACGAAGATTAATGGAAAAATAAAAAATTGCAGTTTTCAAACAAAATAAATAGCTGAATCGACTGCATAAAAAGTAAACAGCTTTATCTACGAAACGTCACTGACCAACGGTGCGGTGCGGGTTGCGGGGCGCAGCGGTGGCAATGTTTGCCTATTATTATGGACTCAGATCTACATCATGTTGAAAAATAAGAAAATGAAAAATAATTTCCTGTGACTACAGTATTCATTGGATTTGATTGATTTTTTGTATACAGGTAAAGAACATGATTCTCTTTATGTGGTTTAAAGGAATGTCAATCGTCCTGTTCCACCTTGTATAATGAAGTTACAAGGAAAACTATCACATCCTTGCGTCCTTGCTGCCGAGGCCCACCGCAACGTCCCCATCCATCCCCGCCCCGACCCATGCTCGAACCAGCCCGCTCCACTGAGCCTGTAGCTTTAATTCATAATCCGATCCCCTGCTGTCCTCCCCCCAACGACGCCCTAAGCCGAGGCCCGTACGCCATAGGGGGTACGCTTAGCGAGTAGTCGCTTAGTTTATAAGTTTTTATGCCCTTGCCTTGGCCTTAATTTTTTGAGGCACCCACAGGTAAGACCGGTTGAGTAGCCGACAACCTCTTATAGGTTGACCTGCGAGATGCCATTTAGAAAAAAAAAAAAATCACAGCTAAAAGCTTTACAAGTTCTCGAATAATAGTCGGCTTTACATTTACAGTTGTTTATGAGAGAACATGTTTTTCAACTACAACGTTGTTTTTGGGATAAATTCATCCCAACTACGAAAATATTCATTGTGTGTGGTTCGACACGCACTTGCCGGTTTTTTTTTCAAAATGAAAATAATGCATGAAAAGCCAGTTTGAAAAAAAAACATCAACTGTAGTTTTTGCTGTGTTGACAGTTGACCGTTTGCCATTATGAGCACAGAATACTTATACTTCAGGCAGATTAAGAGTCTTAGGACTGATTTTTCAATAGTCAGATACAGAGAGTAGTATATTCTTTGGTCAGATAACTTTTATCTGGGGAATATGTTTGACGTTTTGACAGCTTTTGTATAGGAAATGTGTCAAACCTCCATATTTATTCCGCAGGTAAAAGTTATCTGACGATTGAAAAATCAGCCCTTATTGCTCGTATAAAATGAGCGAGCTACTACTAAAGGGTGTCTCAATAAGAGTGCACTTTTTCATTTTAAAATAAAAACAAGTATTTTATGACAGAGTTGTGATATTTTTATTGTATTGTAAAGAAGACCTGTTCCGATTAAGTAAGGTGCATTGGGGTAATTCCAAAAAAGGGTATATTCCGAAAATCCATAAAATTCTCTTCTTGGGGTAATTCCGAAATACAAAACTATAAGAAATAAATAAATAAATAAATATCTTGGGACAACTCACACACGGCCATCTGATCCCAAGTTAAGCAGAAATGATATTGGCGATACTATTACTAAAACTCATGATATTTTGTGTAAGGGGTAAATACGATTGAAAAAGAAATGTAAACCTTTGGTCAAAGTACAATAAAGTCGACGTTTAAATAATTTCGGAATAACCCCAAGATAGTTCGTAATTTCCCGTAAACCAAAAAATTATAATTCAAAAATTCAAAATGCTCTATCTAGTGAATCCAACTACATATTTATGAATCTAATATATCCATTAGTTAAATCTTTTCATTATGTTAACCGAAGTCGCTTATTAATGGCAGTAAATATGAAACTACTTTACATAACTAACCGAAATGTAGACCTCTAGACATCTCGTAAAAATTCCCGTCGGAATTACCCCAGTACACCTTATGGAATAAAATATCCGGCAAATGACCCCCACGGCTCCGATGACAGGCCATTACTCTTTTCATGAAATTTTCCATGACTTTTGCACAGAGATGTGGCTGTATCTCACGGACGACGCGTTGGATTTCCGATTTGAGCTCAGGAATTGTTTCGGGTTTATTCGCATAAACCCGAGATTTCACAAAACCCCAAAGAAAAACATCGCACGGCGTTAAATCGCACGATCTTGGTGGCCAGTTGACATCAGAATTTCGTGAGATAATGTGTTCTGGAAATCGTTGCTGCAATAAGTCGATTGTTTCATGCGCGGTGTGGCAGGTTGCGCCGTTCTGCTGAAACCACATGTTGTCCAGATTCATACCGTCCAGTTGAGGCCACAAGAAGTCCGTTATCATATATCCTATAACGAATGCCGTTCACCGTTGTAATGAGTTTTCACAATTATAACGCGTTGTTCTTTCAAAAAGCGCTCCATTTTTAATAATCGGAATAGAGGTGACAGCTGTCAAATTTCAGAGTTGCCACTTGCATGAAAAAAAAAATATTTCAATTTTAAAAAAAGTACACTTTTACTGAGACACCCTTTATTACCATCACCACATTATTATTGCAGCTGTTGACACTTTGCTGTTTTGCTATTCTGAAAGTTGTCATTATATTGTCTATGTTTATGACTATTGCCATTGACTGACACTTCAACGTAAACAAAACCTCCGCCTTTGTCGTAGACAGAATGAAATATTCCTGAATATTCCTAATTTCTATCATTTTATTGAATAGGTACTCTGTTGTAATATTGTTAGATTGTGAGGTCAAAATCAATGAGAATAAGCTATAACTTAATCTCCATGAATAAAAAATCAGTAAGTCGATTAGTAATATGATTAAGTCGGTTGTGTTCCTTTTTATTTTATACTATGGCTGTGAAACATGTTGCGCTGTTAGAGTGTACAAAAAGTCTGATATTTTGAAGCTCAGGTAAGTTGAAAGCCTTTTCTACCTCAACACTCCCTTTAAGTCATGTTTATCTGTTATTTCCATGTGATACATCTTCTGAAATACAATAATATAGTCATAATTTTAAAGGTACTTCAATGAACACTGTTTTTCGCCTTGTGTGTAAACAAGAAGTCACATTAGTCGCAAATACATTAAATTTATTATGTGATAGCTGTTCTAACTGAATTAAATCTTTTATTGCAGAGAGGAGGTTCGGGATATGTTCCAGCATGCTTATGATAGTTACTTACGGTATGCTTACCCTTACGACGAGCTGCGGCCGTTGAGCTGCGATGGGGTAGACACATGGGGAAGCTATTCCCTCACCCTCATTGATGCCCTAGACACCCTGGCTATCATGGGAAACTACACCGAGTTCAATCGTGTTGTTGATATAGTTTTACAAAAGAAGAACTTTGATGCAGATATTAATGTGTCGGTATTTGAAACAAATATTAGAATTATTGGAGGGCTGTTGAGTGCTCATCTGTTATCACACAAGTAAGTGTTGTAGTAATTTTAATTATTAATTAGATTTAGTGTAGAATGCATCTAAATAATATGTTATTCTTCAAGACATCTAATAGGTCTTTGATAATGAACAGAACTAATTAACATACTAAGCACTGAATTTTCTTCCCCTATATTAGTTATACACCTTTAAATCTGTTTTTATAAACTAGAGATGAATAACTGCCAATAATTTTCCATCAATGTAATCTATTCAAATACAAATAAATAAAATTGAATTGTCTGTTTGTTATGTCAAAATAACAGCTTTTTACTAAATGTATATTAAAGTATATGTAAGTATACAATACTTATAAAAAAAAACTATTTTTAACATTTTTCCGTCTGTTTGTTCCGGCTAATCTTCGAAACTGCTGGACCTATTTTGACAGGACTTTCATGGGCTGAAGTAACTTAGGCTACTTTTATTTTAGAAAAAGAATTAGGGTTCCGTGCAAAATTATTAAAACCCATTTCAAATAGGGAAGTTGTTTTCCGACATCCACGCGAACGAAATCGCAGACACAGCTGGTACTACAGGTCGGAGTGCCACGGGGTTCCATACTTGGTCTACACTGCAACTGCTTAGCATAAAACATAATAATGATTTATTTTTTTTGTTTAACCTATGTTGACCCACCATCGCTGGGCAAGGATCTCCCCCATATTTTTTCAATTTTCTTTATGCTGTGCGTTTTCCGTCCTATCGGTTAGGAACGTGTCCAAATTGTCACAACAGCATTTTTTAGGCCTGTCTCGGTGACAACGCCCGCTGTCAGGCATCCACTGTGTGACGATCCTGGCCCATCTGTCTGGATGCATCCTAAATCATTTAAATCCATTCATCCATCCATTTGAATTAATTAAAAAAAAACTATTATTAAAAAATATTATTATTTCAGAACAGGTGTGAAATTGGAACCAGGCTGGCCATGTAACGGTCCACTATTACGGCTAGCAGAAGATGTTGCCCAAAGGCTAATAGCTGCTTTTGATACCACAACTGGTATGCCATATGGGACTATTAACTTAAGATCAGGAGTGCCACCTGGAGAGACAAGTGTCACATGTACTGCTGGAGTTGGGACCTTTATCATAGAATTTGGAACATTAAGCCGGCTCACTGGAGATCCCTTGTATGAAGAGGTATGTTCACAGATAATAGGAATTTAAATAAGGCTATGAAAACTTTACATTTCTATCTTACCCTGTATTACTTAGTATATTTTGTACATAGTTTAGTTTTCTGTTTGTCCTATTAATGTTAGAATATTCTATTTATTTTCTTATTATTGTATGTACATCCTAGAGGTATCTTGTAGAGATACTTTTTTAATTATGACCAACTCTATTTCTTAACCACATGCAGCAACCATAACCAATATTCTATTCTGAAAAATCTATGCTTTTTACCTGTATTAATTTTTTTTTTAATTCTACACACCTTTTATCATGTGGAATATGTTTTCTTTACTACTAAACTTCACAGATCGCCCATAATGCGCTTCTAGCACTGTACCATCATAAATCACCTATCGGTCTCGTCGGTAACCATATCGATGTTATGACAGGCAGGTGGACCGCGCAAGACGCTGGTATTGGAGGCGGCGTGGACTCCTATTATGAATATTTAGTGAAAGGTATGTGACTGAACTCTGTTATTTAGAACTAGCTGTGCCCCACGACTTAGTTCGCGTGGATGTCGTAAGATACACAATATACTATAATAACAGTCAAATTTTAATAAAACTCCCTCGTTCTCCGACCCATTGCCAACCGTCGCGTTCAATCGCCCGCCCGCGCTATTACTTCGTTTTCGCTTAGTATTCTTTCTGACTTTTTCTTTTTGCTCGGCTCCTCAGGGTCTTAGTGTGATGTTAAATAGCCTATAACTATCCTCGACAATTGGGTTACCAAATGCAAAAAGAATTTTTCAAATCCGACTTTTTGTTCATAATTTCATGGATTTTAATTTTTTTTCACGGAACCCTAATTATTTTTCTAAAATAAAAGTAGCCTAAGTTACCCACCGTAATATCAGCTATCTGCCAGTAAAATCGGTCCAGCCGTTTCGGAGATTAGCCGGAACAAACAGACAGACACACATAACAAAAAAGCAATTTTTAACATTTTTAAGTACCATTTATACTTTCTTATGGATTTAGTAAAAAGTTGTCATTTTGACATTACAAACACAAACACTTCAATTTTATTTATTTGTATAGATATATAGTTGTGCCCCGCGACTTAGTTCGCGTGGATGTCGTAAGATACACAATATACTAAAATAACAGCCACATTTTAATAAAATTCCCTCGTCCCCCAACCCGTTGCCACAGATTACCAGATAAATCACTCCATGTACTTACGCTCGCTAACTACCTACCGGCAGCCGGGCCGCATGCAGCCCATTTCTCAGTGGGTAGCCGAAAGCCGCGAGGCGCGTACGTACGCATATATAGTTTCAAATTCTTATGATATGGCTGGTTCTGGTTTATTGTATGGCTGGTTATGGTTGTAGATCCGGCAAGAGAAGAGAAAAATCTTATCTTTTTTCAGTTTCCCTGCTGATACAGTTTTACTATCGTTTTTTAAATAGGTAAATTGTTTAAACTTGCATGTTCGTGTTTTGTATTTTATTGGTAGGTACGTAATTACTTCTACTATGCGTCTGAGATAAGAATAGAAAGGTCATTGCCCTTCATTTATCAACTGGCATTTGAAAATTACGTTTACCAAAAATCTACTTTGTGCAAATTCATTTTCAATACAATTTATTATCGTTATTGTCTTGTTAATGTTATGTTCATATGATTATTTAAAAGCGTGCAAGTGTTAAAAAAGCGTGCATGATGTCTCAATATGGCGCTAGCGCAGGTTTGTTCATAGTGTAGAAGCATAGTAGTTACCTATAACGCTAATTGTGTAAATGAACGAACAAATCAATTAATCTTGTGTTCAGTTTCCTCTATTTCGTATTTCTTTCTTATTCGTGGCCATGCGGAGTGGTTACGTCACTGATTATTCAATAGATAGGTACTACACGTTGCGTACGATGTGTGCCTTACTTATCTTACAACTGCAGTTTCGGGGTATGGTAAATAGTTACCTAGCATAAAAAATATTCCGCGGTCGTTCATAAGTATTTTTAACAATTAAACATGCTAAAACATTAAAAAGCATTTTATTTTATTTTATTTCATAAAGTGTTCTACAAATACCTACTGACATCTTTATCGCAAAAGACAGCCCTGGCAATTCACAATAACCACGCGGTGGGGCGCAGCTACAAAGCAAAACTCACTTTACGCTTGTAAGGTTAGGTACATTTCGTTCGCAGCGTCTAGCGACTCGGAAGGTGTAGGCTATTATAGTAGTATGTATTGAAAATTTTGTATGGAGTGATTTATCTGGTAATCTGTGCCGTCGCGTTGAATCGTCCGCCCGCACATTACTTCGTATTCGCTAAATGTTCTTTCCGACTTTTCTTTCTGCTCGGCTCCTAAGGGTCGTAGCATGATGTTAAATAACCTATAACTATCTTCGAGAATTGGGCTACCAAATGCAAAAAGAATTGTTTAAATCCGACTTTTTTTCATAATTCTGATTTTTTTTCTTTCTGATCGGCTCCTAAGGGTCGTAGCGTGATGTTAAATAGCCTATAACTGTCTTCGAGAATTGGGCTACCAAATGCAAAAATAATTTTTCAAATCAGAATTTTTGTTCTAAATTTCATGGGTTTTAGCTTTTTTTTGCGCGGAACCCTAATTATTTTTCTAAAATAAAAGTAGTCAAAGTTACCCGCCGTTACATCAGCTATCTGCCAATGAAAGTCCCTTCAAAATTGGTCCATCCGTTTCGGAGATCAGCCGGAACAAACAGATAGGCAGACAGACAAAAATGTTAAAAATTGCTTTTTTGTTATAAGAACCGTTTATACTTTCCTATGCATTTAGTAAAAAGTTGTTATTTTGATATTACAAACAGACACTTCAATTTTATTTATTTGTATAGAAAATAGAATACCTGCTTATGCTGTTGGGTAAAAGCTTTTTCTTATACAGATACAAATCGGACTGCATGGCATGTTGATTTAGGCTTGTTCCTCAACAAGCCTAAATCACCATGCCATGCAGTCCGATTTCAGACCATAATATTCCTCACAGTGATTCTAAAACAAAAAGTTTTTTTTTTGTAGGCGCCATTCTATTAGAGAAACCAGAACTGATGTCAATGTTCAAGGAAGCCCGACAAGCGATAGAGAAGTACTTAAAGAAAGATGACTGGTTCGTATGGGCAACCATGTTGAGAGGACACGTAACACTGCCAGTGTTCCAATCACTCGAGTCCTATTGGCCTGGAGTGCTCAGTCTTGTTGGTAAGTTTATTTTTAAAGACAAACAAGTAAAACGTTCCCCTAGCTAGTAGGTACTACAGTCATTTATCTTCTCATAGTCAATATTTACTTTTTTTTTTTGAGATAGGCTAGCTCTTGATTCTAGTCTAGGTCAGAGATGACTGAGACAAAGTCGACGATGGAGCGAGCTTACCCAGAAGAAGCCTGTTCACTCTCACTTTAATAATATTAACCCCATCGCCGTATCTCTAAGTTGACGTCGTGGTGGGGCTTGCGCGCTTCGAACTCTAGGTCTGTGCCGGTTGAGTTTACTTTGCTAGAATAGGTCTAGGTTGAGGAGGCAGACCAAGAGAGATACAGAAACCCGCAGGGCAGCATGTGGCGAGCTGTTGGGCAGTAGCGACCCCACGGACCCTATCTCCCGGGAGAAGTCTTGTTCCTCATCTCTGGCTTGCCTTTATTGGCCGGATGGCGTGAACGCTGACGAGGCTCTGACCTCCCACCTCATTCTTGCCTTTATTGGCCAGCTTGAGTAGAGATTCGCAAGAGCAAACGTGTTCGGAGGAAGGAAGTATTCCAGTAAGATGCTGGTAGGGGTCGTGACCCTACTTCCGAGATTGTTCTGATAGCCGTGGAATACTTCTCCAATCCTCTTGAGCACCTCAGGACATGTTGCCCCCCTTGTCGCTACGACACTATGTACTAGCAACCGTTTCCGGGGGCTCATTACTGAGTGTGCAAGTCACCCCCTGCCATTTTATCCGTGTATTATATTTATAAAACATTGGTCAGGCAGGGGCTATAGTCCTTCCATAGTTTTAGATAACCAGTCTACTTTTAGCCACCTAAACCCATAGCCCAATAATTATTTTTGTTTCCATATCCTGCAATAGTCCTACACCAATCAGGGATTGTCCTTGGGTGCACTTGCATAGTGCATACAGGGATAATCGTCGGTTGTTGCCTCATTTTCATTGAAAGCGTCTAACGGGCCTCTGCGAGTTGGCTTCGGCCCCTCTTACGCCTTCCAAAGGTCCGGGACCCCAGGGTCCCGCAAAATGTCAAAGACCTATAATATTAATAACGATAGCTTGGAGGTATGGCAGAGTAAGGAGCTTCACGGACGCTTTTTCCGGGCCCTACATGAACCCGATGTAGATTTCTTAGCGTCCGTAGCCTGGCTGCGTTTTGGTGACCTCTTTGGGGTAACCGAAGGTTTTGTCTGTGCAATTATGGACGAAGTTATCTTGACGAACAATTACCGGAGATTTATTGTGAAGGACGGCACGGTTGACATCTGTCGGGCATGCCACCGTCCGGGAGAATCAATCCGACACATCATCTCCGGGTGTTCTCGCCTAGCTAACGAAGAGTACTTGTATAGACACAACCTTGTAGCCAGGATTATCCATCAGCAACTTGCTCTGAAATACAGTCTTGTGGAATCGGAAGTGCCGTATTACAGGTATGTGCCCGACCCAGTTCTTGAAAATGGACATGTCATATTATCACTGACAGGACTATTGTTACCAATAAGCCTGATATAGTGGTGGTGGATCGAATAGAGCGGCGCGCAATGATTATTGACATAACTGTCCCGCATGACGGGAACCTCGTGAAAGCCAAGAAAGATAAACAAATCAAGTATCTTGACTTGGCCCGCGAGGTTGTCGACATGTGCGATGTGGACTCAGCGATCATTGTGCCGATAGTCGTATCAGCCAATGGCTTAATTGCCAAGAGCCTCGACCAACACCTAAGGAGGCTCTCGTTGAGCAGCTGGATTAAGGGCTTGATTCAAAAAGCGGTACTTCTGGACACGGCTCGCATTGTTAGGAGGTTCCTCTCTCTGGAGCCCTGACCGCCGGTAGCTTGGACCCTGTTCCCGATACCGGTGGGCTACTATTTTTTTATATTTTTAAATGTTTTTATACTTTATATATTTTAATATATAAAGCAGCAGCAGCACGGAGTCTGGATTTGTGCCCGGTTGATGGCAATAGGCTCGCCCCCTATTACATGGGACTTAAACATAACTGGCGAAATGTGGGTGTAATATAGGTACACCTCTGCCTAACCCTTCGGGGAAACAAGGCGTCGTGTTATGTTATATTTTAATATTTAAAAATACAATTTATATGTATTTAATGAAATAAAGAAAATAATAATAATAATAGCCCGTGCAGTCCGCCCGTTACCTAACTGGAAATCTCCAGGACCGGACGGACTGCACAATTTCTGGATTAAATGGCTACAAAGGTCACACGCCTGCTTAGCCTCGCAATTCCAGACATCTTTAGAGACTGGGTCGCTGCCACTGTTCTTTACGACAGGAGTTACCCACCTGTTCCATAAATCGGGTAGTACTGCGGAACCTAAAAACTATAGACCAATTACATGCTTACCGACGGTCTATTAAGTTCTTACATCCATTCTTAGAGCAAAAATTGCACACCACATTGATAGTGGCTCAATTATGTCTGTGTCTCAGAATGGGTGTAGGAACGGGTCTCGCGGTACTAAGGAGCTGCTCTTTATAGACATGACCATAAGCCAACAGGTTCGTAGATTCCGGAAGGATCTGTCGACATGTTGGATAGATTATAAGAAGGCCTATGACTCGGTGCCACATACACGGCTCATTAAGGTGCTGGAGTTGTACAAAATAGACCCAACTCTACGCACCTTCTTCATCAGGATTGAGCGGGGAATATTTCAGGGCGATAGTTTGAGTCCGCTTTGGTTTTGTTTAGCCTTAAATCCTCTAAGCACACTGCTGGAGGATTCAGGTGTAGGCTATAGGTTGAGAATAGGTGGTCAGGTGATATCTCACCTCCTTTATATGGATGACTTGAAACTCTTTGCCCCCAACAATTTGCGACTGATGGAGCTACTGAAGATAACAGGAACCTTCAGTACCGTCATCAGGATGGAATTTGGTGTGGACAAATGTGCAGTTATGCTTGTAAAGCGAGGGGGATTATGGAATCCGTGGGTACCCAACTCTCGGATCCCATACACCTTAGATCCCTCTCCTCAACCGAAACCTACAAGTATTTGGGTATGTCGGAAGCGTTGGGCATCAATGTTACTGACATGAAGCAATCGTTGAAGGAGCGCTTCTTTGGCCGGTCTGTACAAAGTATTTAATAGTCTTCTATCAGGCGGAAACAAGGTGCGTGCCTTCAACGGTTGGGTCATGCCAGTTTTGATGTACTCTTTCGGCATACTCAAATGGACTCGACCGAACTCGACGCCCTGGATAGGAGGGTCCGTACGCTGCTGACTGCATATCGAATGCATCACCCACGGTCATCGGTGATGAGACTGTATATCCCGCGAAAGTGTGGAGGTCGAGGCTTTTTAAATGCTAAGACCCTCCACAACCGCGAGATATGCAGTCTCAGGGAATATTTCCTAGAAGCCAACGTGGCGATGCATCGAGATGTGGTCGCGGTAAACAAGGGCCTCACCCCGCTCTCCTTGGCGAAAGAGAACTGGCGCAAACCTGGTGTACTTGATACTAAAGATCGTAAGGAAGTATGGCAAGGCAAAGAGCTTCACGGACGCTTTTACCGGGCCCGCCATGGGCCTGATGTAGACTTTTTGGCGTCTGTATCCTGGCTGCGTTTCGGCGACCTCTTCGGAGAAACGGAAGGTTTTGTCTGTGCGATTATGGATGAAGTTATCATGACGAATAATTACCGGAAATACAAGGACAGTACGGTTGACATCTGTCGGGCATGCCACCGCCCCGGTGAATCAATCCGACATATTATTTCCGGTTGTTCTCGTCTTGCTAACGGCGAGTACTTGCACAGACACAATCTAGTGGCTAGGATTATCCACCAGCAACTCGCCCTGCAGTACAACCTTGTGGAGTCCGAAGTACCATACTACAGGTATGTGCCCGACCCAGTTCTTGAGAATGGTCATGCCACATTGTACTGGGATCGATCTATCATAACTGACAGGACTATTGTAGCCAATAAGCCTGATATTGTGGTGATAGATCGATGAGAGCGCCGTGCAATGATTGTTGATATCGCTGTTCCTCATGACGAGAATCTCGTGAAAGCTGAGAAAGAACAAAAATCAAGTATCTTGACTTAGCACACGAGGTTGTCGACATGTGGGACGTGGACTCTGCAATCATTGTACCGATAATCATTACGGTTAATGGCCTAATAGCGGAGAGCCTTGACCAACACCTCAGGAGGCTTTCATTGCGCGGCTGGGTCAAGGGCTAGATCCAGAAAGCAGTACTCCTGGATACGGCACGCATAGTGAGGAGGTATGAAAGAATAAATGAGCTTGTAATATACCCCTTATAAAGGAACAATGTAAATTTACGGTAGGTAGTAGACCACATTCGCAAGCTAACTAAACCGAAAACCTGTTGTCTATAGTTAAGTAGCTTATAATAATACTCACCCTCTTACACACACATCCACGCATTTACACTACTCACCGGAGGTCAGGTCCTTTTATTTTAATATTATTTTATTCTAAATCTTTGATCGAATGTATTATAGATGCGTATAGAGGTCAAACAAAATTAATTTTTAAGTGTCGCCTACGTTTAAAAACTGCATTCATTTACAGGTGAAAGCGACACAGCAATGCGTATAATACACAACTATCACAGTGTATGGAGGCAATATGGTTTCACTCCTGAAGTGTACAATCTCGGTACGGGTGAAGCGTCATCGTCGCGAGAGAGTTACCCTCTCAGGCCGGAACTCATTGAGTCGATAATGTACTTATATCGAGACACAAGAGATCCAATACTGCTGCAAATGGGTGAAGATATCCTCAGAAGTATACAACATTCTGCGAGAACACCTTGCGGTTATGCTACGGTAAGTCAAAGTAGTTTCTGGAGGTAAATAATCTAAGAGTCAAGTCTGCGGGCACGAAACTAGCGGCGGGCGAGCAATGGCGATTGCGCGGCGGCGGCGGTGTAATCAAAAGTAGGTATAACATTTTGAAGAGACGCGCACGAAACGGGCGAGAGCGGCGCGGGGCGATCGAGCGATGCACGGGCGGTAGCGGCGCGGTGGCGACGCGCAAGCGACGGGAACAAACTTGTTCGATTTCGTCGCTCGACGACCGCTACTTCCTACTGGATCGACCGCCAGTTTCGTGCCCACCCCAAAGCCCGCTGCCGGATCGCCCCGCCCCGCGCCGCTCCGCAGTCGCCATCGCTCGGCCGCTGGTTTCGTGCCCGCAGACTTAGTGTTACGAAATACAATTAACCTATATAAGTGTGAGTTTGGGTACGCTGGTTCCGTTACTATGAAGCGCTATGCGATGTACAGCAATATTGTGTCTATTCCTGGTATTTAAACTATGAATATCGGAAATTTACGTAAAATTTGATATATTTTTGTACACATACAATAGATTTTCAAATATATATTATGAGGCAGTCAGAATATCTATTTCTTTGAATTTTTCTCGAAGGGAATCTCTTGGACCTAGGTTGTAAATGGCTCCCACAGCCCTTTTCCGTAAAACAAAGATAGTAATAATATCCGCACATTTCATGAAATGAAACATACGAAATGACTATGATAATAACTAAAATAAACAATTCTGGCTGTATGTACATCAGTTATCCATCGATTTTTTTTAACACTGCCAGGAAGGCTTAAGCCTTCCTGACAGTTTTTCTTTTCTTTGTGTCCCCCCGTTGATGTGTGTGTGTGCTACTTATTACTGATCTTATAAAATCTAATCTTAATCTAATCTTATAATACCAATGATCAAGAATCAAAATTGCCTTATCCTTGTAATCTGGTTTCATAAAATAGCTACTAAAACGTAATTACGCGTTGCGCGTAACGTAATTAAACGTAATAATTAACTTCCAGATCAAAGACGTACGCGATCACCGCAAAGAGGATCGTATGGAATCATTTTTCCTGGCCGAAACAACCAAATATCTGTACTTACTATTTGACCCGGACAATTTCATCCACAATCCGGGAGTACACGGTACAGTTATCAGCACGCCTAACGGAGAATGCGTTGTAGACGTCGGCGGCTATATATTCAACACAGAAGCGCATCCAATTGACCCCACTATGCTGTATTGCTGCCACGAAGCCAGACAAGGGTAAGAATATATGTAGTACTAGCTTTTGCTAAGGAAAGGAAACGTAAAGGAGTATGTAAGGATCGTAGCAGGTGGCGTTCTGTAGTTTCTACCTACCCCCATGGGAAGAAGGCGTGAGTTTATGTAGGTATGTATGTAGCTTTTGCCCGTGGCTTCCCCCGCGTGTATCTCACGGGAACGCTGTCGGGATAAAAAGTATCATATTTAGTATTTAAAAATTCGGTTGACTTGGAATGGGCAAATGAGTACCGTAATAGGCTGAAAATAACGTATTTGAAGACATCATTTTAGTTGAAGAACCTGAGAAAATCTACATAATAGTCTGGTCAAAATAGACCAAAAAATAGTGGTAAGCTTACAATAATTGCATATAGCTGAAAATTGGTATAGGTCATTGGTACACTATTTTAAGTAAAATTTCAAAGTCCCCACCGATCTCATGCGTTCTAAAAATGTATTCAAGGTCAAAGGTCATAAATATCAGTTTTTTGCATTTTTCTCGTAAACGGGTCGTGTTATCATAAAAATAAATCACATAAAAGTTGTTGATCATGCAATTGTGTACAAAGGTGTACCTAAGACCTCTACTAATTTTCGAATATGCAAATTATTGTTAATTGAAATGTCTTTTTAATTTTGACCGGACTTATCATCTATTCCTCGTAACTGAAGCAAATTCGATTAAGTTAGCACTGAGGCAATACCGGAGGCTCGTCATACAATAGCTAAAACATAAATTTCATTTTTTCAGAATAAATATAAGCGAAGTCCACAGAATGTATCAAATACTCGAAGAAGAAGACAATATAAAGTTTATGACTACAATTGAAGGCACATCCAAAGACAATGCACCAAATGAGACAGTTGAAACTCCCCAAGAAGGTGGACTAAATATATCGGAAGATGTAAAAAGTGGCACTGTTGAAAAGATTGATCAAAACCAAGTTTTGATTAAGACTGAAACTAGAACTGGGTATGTAAATATTGACGGTACAGAGAGAGAAAAAACAAAGAATGAAACTAGTCTCAGAGATATAGTGAAAGAACGTATCAATAATTACTATAACAACACTAGTACAAATCAAGAGTCTGATGAAGAATTAGCATTTTCATCAGAAAACAATACTCCAACAACACAATTTGATGTCGATGATATAATAGTTCCCCAAAATCCGCCGGAACCTTTGCAAACACCGAGCGAAACAAAGGCGAAGGAAACTTTCAAAATATTACCGAAGGTCATCCAAGACTTTTTGAGCAGCGACTGGAAATCTAAAACTAAATGTGAACCTCAGCATATGTTAGAGCGAATACGTAAAGAGAAGAGGTACCCACCTCATCCAGATGTCAGCAAATATGAGTTGCTGTTGACACCAGCACCATCGTTCTTGCAGAGAATATCGTTAGCTGGCGAATTTTTAAACAAAAAACAATTAGAAATGTAAGCAATCATTTGTTCAACAAAGTTGAATGTGGTGTGTGCAAGATATTCTTTCTCAAATCTCGAATGTGTGTACACACGTTTTTTTTTACATATAAGTTATTTCTTTCTTCTGCATGTAATATTTATAATGTTAAGCAATTTAAATGTATTTGTTACTTCGAATAGTAAAGTATGAAATGTTACAAAATGGTTTCAGTTACAAAATTATATACAGTATCGGATTAGTGTTTTACGAGAGAGTACACACGTTTTTTGTACATATTATTGTAAGTTATTTCTTTCTGCATGTACATTAATATTTACAAATTTTAAGCAGTTTAAATGTATTTGTTACTTCGAATAGTAAAGTATGAAATGTTACAAAAGAGTTTCAGTTACAAAATTATATACAGTATCCGGTTAGTGTTTTAGGAGAGAGCGAAGTCCATCCAACAGTGATACGCCGAGTCTTTTTTATTGATTTCATACCATCCAGGCTAGTTTAACGAAAAGCCAAACAGCTGTTATCACACAGCCGAAGTGGAGTAAAATTCTGACCTCTGACAATTTTTTTTATTAAAAGCACGGCAGTTGTGCTAGGTTTAGGGGCCTTAGGTAACTAAGGCCTGTGTTCACCGACTTTCAAACCACCGGTTAGGTATTTAAACAGTTTGTATATGTCAAATTTCCTAAGGAAAGAACTGATTAAATATCTAAACAGTTGATTTAAAAGTCGGTGAACTCCGCTCTAACTGTCTAACCTTTGAGCCCCGCCATGATAATAGATTATACAGTTATATATGCCATGACCTCCGCTAGGAGTATTAGTGTTCTGTGGCCATGACTGCCACCTGTCGATTCTTACTAAATAGACCATTTTAATTTCGCATGACTCTCCTCGTGAGAACATAGCTTTAATGATTTAACTCTGCTTTAAAGAGGTTTATAATGGTACCTCTATATTGTCTTATATATTTATGAAGAAAGAAGTATAGCAGCTCGTGTCAGTGAGACGCTTTTGACAGCATATGACACGTTTAGACATGAAACACAATGAAGACCTGTAAATATAAATTTTAGTAATTGAAGTAACATAATATTTTTAACACCATAAAAATGCATACGTTCCCTTTGAATATGAGTAGCCGACCAGCGAATCGAAAGGGTGCGTTGAAAGGTGGTGCGTGGAAAACACTGTGCTCGATGTTCAACCACATGTTTATATTAACATGTCAGAACTGAAATCGTCTATCTCAGAAGAAATTACTTTGTCTTCAAAAGGATACAAATTACAAAAATTTTTAGGCGAAGGCGCCTACGCTAAGGTATTTATAATTTCTTTACAAATAATAATGAATATATTTTTAAACAGAAGCTAGTTCCCAATCTTTAATTTCTTACCTAATGACTGCAGTGTTCTTCAACAGGTGTATTTAACTGAATTCTCTGCAAATGATGATTCTCATAAGATTTCACTCGCTTGTAAGATTATAGAAACGTCGAAGGCTCCACGAGATTTTGTAGTGAAGTTTTTGCCGCGCGAAATTGACGTGCTTGTGCGTTTAAATCATCCACATCTTATTCACGTACACAGTATATTTCAAAGAAAAACAAAGTATTATATTTTTATGAGATTTTCTGAGAATGGAGATTTGTTGGGGTATATTTTGAAGAACGGCTGTGTATCTGAGAATCAGTCAAGAGTGTGGTTTCGGCAACTCGCACTAGGTCTACAATACCTCCACGAATTGAATATAGCACACCGTGACATCAAATGCGAGAACGTGCTGTTGACGGCGAACTTCAACGTTAAACTTTCAGATTATGGTTTCGCTCGGTTTTGCCTTGACGATAACAACTCACCCAGTCTAAGTGAGACATACTGCGGGTCGATGTCATATGCGGCGCCAGAAATTCTCCGCGGTAAACCTTACCTGCCTATACCGACAGACCTTTGGTCTTTGGGGGTGGTGTTGTTTGTGATGCTGAATAAGTCTATGCCGTTTGACGACACGCGAATGCGAAAATTATATGAGCAGCAGATGGGCAAGAAATATAGGTTTAGATCTCGAGTAGGCAACACTATCTCGCTCGAGTGTAAGTCTATCGTGAAGCATCTATTGGAGCCCGATCCAGGACTACGCCACTCTGCCTCTCAGGTGCTCAGTTCCGATTGGATTGCTATGGATAGTAGGCTTACTAGTGAGTTGAAAACGAAATCTTAATTTGTATCAATGTATCAGGCCACCGTAGTTTACTGGTGTGTATGGCCTTACACAAACCGGTAGGAGGCGGGGTAGCTGCCCAAACAAGAGGGGGTTACCTATGGGATATAGGTAACCCCCAAGTCACCTTGACAAGCGGGCTGGTAGCTTCAAAACCAGTAGGCACTTGTTTTGAACTCTCACCGAGTTTAAAACAAGAGACTACGTATGAAGCCTACTATCGTGAATACTGCCAGCCTCTTGTTTGGGTAGCTACCCCGCCTGTTACCTGTTTGAACATTGAACGAGTAGGTCAGTAGATGGATGTAACCAACATTTGTGTTGGGTACATCTATCTGGGTCAAAGTATTGTAATACTTTATCATTATAAAATACTTTAAACTGAATCTGAATAGCTTTGAACGCAGTAGAAGCTCAAGCAATTAAACGTGCCAGAGAGGATAATCGACGAAACTCGAATCGAGAAATTCCGAAGCAAGGCGACATACTCGACGTAGGCGTGCGAAGAGGGTTATCTGTATATAAGGTAATAATTATTCTCCTTATAGTTATTATGAGGTAATTATCCACAGAAAATCGAACATATGGTCAAAATGCGCAAAATATAGTTACAAACTCAATGTACCTACAACTTATTTTTTTGCAATAAAAAAAATGGTCATTCCGTGTTTGGCTTTTATCGAGAACGGACGTGTGTCATTCGCGCGCGCATCCTCTACTTTAGAGTAATTCGCTGGCGCCTCGCACTAACACCGTCCGTCGTCGCCGCGTTGCGAAATCGGTTTATCAAAGTTGCCACGATGAACCAATTATTAATATTATAGTGTAAAGCAGTGAAATTAAATAATTTGAAGGTGAAGTTGCTACTTACCTTTTTTTTGGGTGGTAAATCATTAACTGACTTCTCCCGCTGAGCGGGAGGGCGTGTCAGACTTTTAATGACTAAAACCTACCCGTGGTCCTTCAGTTGCCTATACCAGAGTTGCTACTTACCTTACGATGACGTCAAAAAAGGTAAAAATTAAAACTGATTTGGAAAAGCTGTTGTATGAGTTACATCCAAAAAAAAAAAATCAGAAAGAGAAAATCTGGAACTTCTTGTTAATGATCTGAAAGTCCAAATAGAAGGCCTCCAAGAAAATGAAAGCTCCAAGGGAGAAGGATATAATGACCCTAAGGAATTGCAAGCTAAGAGCAACATACAATTTGCTCAATCTGAAAAGAAAATGTCGAGTATTACACAGATGAGGAAGAACTCGCCAAAGATACTGAGTGGATTAGGGCTAACAGCAGGAAGAAAAGGAAGCTAAAAATCTCCCTCTATCCACCACAACAACCAGGAACAAGCGCCCAACAACAACAAACAACAGAAATGTGAGAAAGAACAGACATTAGTCAAAAAAGTGACTCCACCACCGCCAATCATAAGACGGAGTCAAGAACTACCAAATGTTCTACGACTCATTAACTGAAACCCAACTATCTGAATTATTCACCGCAAAAATGATGAATGGAGATTGTGTGAGAGTCAACGAGCGATTGCTAGGCTTTTGTCAGAAAAAGAATACCTTTGGCATTCATACGAGAACAAACAGGCTAGACCAATAACGAGTTGTGTAATAATTTTCCAGCCAGATCGCATCAAAAATTATTTGATGCGATAAAATACGTCTGCAAATACAAAAAGTAGACAACAAGTTGAGCTGGAAGACTAAAGAACCACTAAATATGTTCGTCTTATCATTTATTAATGGCGAAGATGTCAACAAGATCTGTGGTATAAAGCATATTTTGGGGTATAAATACTGCAGAAAAGACCCAAAATGTGTAAAATACACTGGCAAGCATCTTACAGCCAACTGTACTAAATCTCCGCAAGAGAAACCAAAACATTAATCAATACGGGCAGAGTAAATTTGAAGAACCAGACAATCAAGCCGTGGCAGTATAGGTTATAACCAAATTTTGTCACGATTCCATAGCAGCCGTATAAAGAAAAACAAGAAAGAAAATACGTTTATTTGCGGTAAACATGATGCAAAGATAGAACACAAACACGAAAAGAACAAGCTGGGGGAAGTATGCGTTACATCCACGCGAAACGGCCATCACTCAGCATAATGTCGCGACTCTATGCGAGACAGAGCTCCAGCGTTGATTTTCAAGTATATTGTCCTCCAAGGCACATGATAAGAAAGAGCGATATTTACAATTCTATGAACTTTTAGGCCAGATATTCATCCTATGCGGATTTTAACGCCAAGCAAACGCACTGGGGATCAAGACTTACAAAGGGAAGGCAGCTCTTAAATGCAGTTAAAGATACACATTGTGAAGTTATGAGCACAGGTAAATCAACACACTGGCCCACTGACCACCAAAAATACCGGATCTTATAGACTTTTTCAATATGCAAAAATATCCTACCATACCTTAGTTTGGAGGAAGGTTTTCATATCAATTCGGACCATTCCCCGATTATACTACGAGTTAGTCAAAAAATCCTGCTAAAAGAAAGACATTTAACCCTGGTTAATAAGTAGACAGATTGGGACAGTTTTGCCCTTGATCTAGACAATATTATTTACCTAAAAACTCCGTTACAAAATCAAGATCAGCTTGACTCAGAAGTAAACAAATATGTCGTTATATTCAACAATGTGCGTGGGGAACAACACGCCACAGTTAAAACGTAAATATAAGGGACATCCCTATCCCGAGGAAATTGTAAATTTACCATCTGAGAAAAGAAAGCAAAGGAAGCGGTGGTAGCAAACAACCCGAAAGACTAAACAGGAAAATTCTACAATTTGAGGATGAATGTCTGAATACTCACCTTGTGTAGCTAACAAACGACCAATCAACGGATTTATCTCTATGGAAAGCGACAAAAAAATTAAAAAAGGCCGATTATGCAAATACCGCACATCTGAAACAGCGACGGAAAATGGGCCATAAGCAGTGATCGGAATAGGTAGTGCTAATTTGCCTAAACTTCGAGGAAGGAAGTAACATAGAGTGGATAATACCTCCTCTAAAATCCCGGAATAATATTAATGACGTTTAAATCGCGGGATTTAAAAACCACGAATTATTTATTTCACTTTATTTGTAGTTACAAATTATTGATTTGAAAAATCATAACATTTTATAGGGTTACACACACACACATTTATATCTGTAATTTTTATGGTGTACATAGTAAAGAGTATTATATCTATATACAGGGTGTGGCGTAAATAATGGATAATCCTGTATCTGGGAATGGAGGACCCCAAGCCCTATAATATAAAAAAATCTCAAACCCGAGAGTAATTTATTTTTCATTGCCACCTTTAGTCACTTCCTCGGCCACCGTATTCACAAATGAAGGAATTTTCACTATCTGATTTCTGCAAATAAATTACTCTCGGGTTTGAGAATTTTTTATATTATAGGGCTTGGGGTCCTCCATTCCCAGATACAGGATTATCCATTATTTACGCCACACCCTGTATAAATAAAGTGAAATGGAATGGAAATGGATCTACCTATATGATCATGTTTCATGGGAATGAAACATCATCATATAGGTAGACCCATTTCCCTGTTGCCCGTATTATCAAAAAAACTATTTGAAAAACTGTTATTAAAACGGTTAAAACGAATAATAGAAGAAAAAAATCTTTACCGAACCATCAATTTGGCGTCGGGGAAAAACACTCTACACAATAGACTATGTACATACACATAATAAAAAGCATTATTGAAAAAATGTTCGAAAGCAAGCAAATCATCGCCTCCGTGTTCCTAGATGCCACGTAAGCTTTTGACAAAGTTTGGCATGAGGGTCCGATTCAAACTCACACACGCTACCTCCATAATTTGCAGATATTCTAGTCTTATATAAGTAACATAATATCTATATATATAAAAGGAGAAACTGACTGACTGACTGACTGACTGACATATCAACGCACAGCCGAAACTACTGGGACTAGGAACGTGAAATTTTGCACACGGCTTCCTTTTATAATGTAGAGGAGCACTAAGAAGGGGTTTTTGGAAATTCGACCTTTAAGGGGGTAAAAAGGGGTATTTCGTTTGTATGAAAAACCTTATTCCTTGAGTTAATAAACTTGAAACTTGGCCCAAATACTTATCTTAATAAATTATGAACTTTGTAATTTTTGGTTTTTCTAAACTACCCCTACGAGGGGGATTGGGGGGTGTCAAAAAATGTATGGAAGAATTTTAACACGCAGTCCGATTAACTCGAAACTCAGTATTTATACTTAAGTCGAAAAATAAAGAATAACCTGTATCATGGTTTTTCGAAAATCTACCCCGGACGGAGTGAAAAGGGGCTGTCAATATTACAAGGGAGAATTTTGCTGCGTAGCTTGATTAACTCGAAAATTGGTATGAATAATCTTTGAGTCAAGGTTTGGAAATATCCTAAACGATTTTTTAAAATTCCACCCCTGTGGGGGTGAAAACCGGGGATATAGTTTAGATGAAAAATCTTATTCATTTGGTTAATAAACTTGAAACTTGGCACGAATATTTGCCTAAATAAGCAATAAAGTTTCTTACTATTGGTTTTTCAAAACTACCCTTGACGGGGTGAGAAGGGGTAATTAGATTTTTAAGAGGAGGATTTTACTGTGTGGCTTGATTAACTCAAAAATTGGTACAAGAAATCTTTGATTTCAGTTGGGGAAAAATCCGAAATGATCTTTCGAAATTCCACCCCTGTGGGGGTGAAAAGAGGGGATACAGATTATATGAAAAATCTTATTTCTTTGGTTAATACACTTAAAACATGGCAATATTTGCCTCAGGAAATAATATAAATTGTCACTCTTAGTTTTTTAAAACAAAAAAGGAACACTAGGACCGTAAGAACAGTAAGGAAAAATTTTAACGCGCTGTCATATTAACTCGAAACTTAGTATTTATACTTAACTCCAAAAATAAAGAATAACCTGTATCAAGGTTTTCGAAAATGTACCCCGGACGGGGTGAAAAGGGGCTGTCAATATTACAGGGGAGAATTTTACTGTGTAGCTTGATTAACTCGAAAATTGGCATGAATAATCTTTGAGTCAAGGTTTGGAAATATCCTAAACGATTTTTTAAAATTCCACCCCTGTGAGGGTGAAAACCGGGGATATATGTAGTTTAGATGAAAAATCTTATTCATTTGGTTAATAAACTTGAAACATGGCACGAATATTTGCCTAAATAAGCAATAAAGTTTCTTACTATTGGTTTTTCAAAACTACCTCTGACAGGGTGAGAAGGGGTAATTAGATTTTTAAGAGGAGGATTTTACTGTGTGGCTTGATTAACTCAAAAATTGGTATAAGAAATCTTTGATTTCAGTTGGAGAAAAATCCGAAACGATTTTCGAAATTCCACCCCTGTGGGGGTGAAAAGAGGGGATACAGATTATATGAAAAATCTTATTCTTTTGGTTAATAATACACTTGAAACATGGCAATATTTGCCTCAGGAAATAATATAAATTGTCACTCTTAGTTTTTTTAAAACAAGTAAGGAACACTAGGACCGTAAGAACAGTAAGGAAAATAACGCGCTGTCATATTAACTCGAAACTCGGTACTCATACTTTTCCGGAAGTCAGTGTGTTTGGATCTGTATTTTAGGTTTTTGCCACTGACTTCCGAAATTAAAGTTATTTTTCACTTTGTAGGGCAAAACTTGGCTAATCCGTGATATGTAGCTATTCGGTGATAGATAATATGTGTTTTATTACCAAGTTACTACTGACTTGATAAATGTATATTTTTCAATCATTATAGTATTTTCCACATTTTTAGATATAAGTTAGCAAAGCTTCTTTTGTCTACTGTATCACAGTAAATTTAAAAAATAATCTGATCAATGAATCGAATTTTACAATTAAAAAACAAAACTATCACCGATTACCCAAGTTTTGCCCTAGTGTTTGTTTTGGAAGTCGATTGTTTTTATTGTTCACTTTTTAGTGGGTCTGTTTGTAATTTATCTGAGTTACAATAGCCTAATGACAACTGCTCATCACCTTTTACAAAACGTTGCTTTTCCCGAAGCAGGGACGTTAATTGTTGAGGAGTTCTCTTGGTACTTCACCAACAGCTCCACTTCACCATATGCATTGTGACGAGCTTCTATTGCTTAGCAATAATTTTAAAGTAATGGAATCGCAACCCGTGAAATACTTATTATTGAGTTGTTCCAGTGGCCATCTTACCATCTGCGGTCTTCGTCATCAGTTCCACTTCACTAAATGTTGCTTTCCGAGAGGAAATGCACAAGTTACTATAAAAAAATACCAAAATCGCTATAGGTGCGCATATATTGAAGAGTTCCCTCAATTTCTCTAGGATCCCATCATCATATCCTGACCTGATGACAATGGGACCACCTGGAAAGTATACCCTTTCAAACAAAAAAAGAATTTTCCTAATCGGTCCAGCCGTCTTCGAGTAATCGGGGAACCATAAAAAAAAAGATTCCGAAGAACTGAGAACCTCCTGTTTTGAAGTCGGTTAAAAATAATTTATTGCCAGAGTGTATAGAGGCATGAGGAACAGGGTGTAAAGTTCACTCATCCTCCATAGAAAAGGGAGGATCCTCCGACCAGACGGGTGTTGTGTCTGGTGGGCTACTGCCCGACGGTTGATGTCGGGATGTTGTATATATGCTAGTCGCGCGGTAAACTCTGTTTGCGCGATTCAGGATTTTGCGTGACGTCAGTGTGACGCGTTCCACTGTGGCGATGCCGCCACAAGTGCATCTCATGATATTTCCAATAAGCCCCAACACGGCTAGGATACATTGTTTTATTACTGTTCTGAGTTCAATGGTACCATTTTCATCAGAAGCATTTATTTAAATTTGCTTCGTCATAGTCGTTTAACTATCTTAATCGAGATATCTTATCGCCACCCGTGAAATACTTATCATTGATGAGTTCCTGTAGCCAGTTGTGGTCTTCTTCGTCAGTTCCACTTCACCAAATCATACTTTCTGAATGCAAATGCTTGATTTATTGACGAAAATACCAAAATCACTATGTGTTTGCCAATAATATTTGAGGATTTCCCTCAATTCCTCATGGATCTTATCATCAGAACTGGATTTGGATAAAAATGGGAGCAATCTGGAAGTCCAATCCTTTCAAATATAAAATATTTTTTTAAATCGGTTTATAAATGACGGAGTACGGTAACAAACATTAAAAAAACCATACAACCGAATTGATAACCTCCTTCTTTTTTAAAGTCGGTTAAAAATAGTAACGAAGTCAGAACTGTGCATTGCATATATTTAAAAAGAAGTGATTGAACGAGTCTGTTGCGCACACTATAGTTTTTAGAATTTTGGTCCGTTTGTTGTTTGTCGGGATGTATGTTCCGGATTGGCGCAAAAACGGTTGATTGAATTTAGAGGAAATTTGGCATACAGATGTTTTAGAACCTGGATTAACACGTAGGGTAGGTACTAATTTGATATATTCCAACATACACGTGGGCGAAGCCGCGGGCAAAAGCTAGTTTAGAATAAGGTAAGAGGATGCATATTCCGAGCTAAAAACTATAAAAGCTGGGGTACCACAAGGAAGTGTGTTAGGCCCAATCCTGTACTTGCTATACCTACAAATGTGATATCCCAGAGCTGGAAAACAATACCTTTGCGACCATTGCAGATGATACAGCTATTATGGCTACCGGATCAAGCCACAAAGAAGTATTAGAAAATGTTCGACTTGCTGTGAACAAAGTTTATGACTGGACACAAAAGTGCAAAATCAAACCGAATGAGTCAAAATCAATTCACATTGACTTCACGAACAACCTAATGCCAATACAGCCTACATACCTTGACTTAACTCTTGACGCCAAGCTGCCTTGGAAATCTCACGTCAAAAAGAAAAGACAGGAACTCAACATACGCTATAAAATTATGTATTGGTACTAAGTATTATATTATCTGTGGTATTGGTTACTTGGAAGGCAATCCTGTCTATCAATCCATAATAAAATTATATTAAATAAGCATAATCTTATGCCAGTTTGGACGTATGGTAAAGGTATCCAACTCTGGGTCTGTATTAAACGAAGCAACGTTAAAATAATACAATAATTCCAAAATAAAGTAGGTTATTGGGTTCGGCCGTTAGGCTGATGCCTTTATTTAGGGTCGATTTCAATTCGTTATTAAGTACAAAAAGCCAAATGGTATATGGTGCCTGCACCTTTGTATTGTGCTTTGGGTCAAAACTATGTGGTTGCTAGTAGTAATAAAAAATAATTAAGATTAAAATAATAATTGTATTTTACAGGCCAGTGAAATGATAAAGGCTCTTGCTACTGTAACTTCACAGCATAAGACCACACCCGAATAAATGGAGGGAAAGTCAAAAGTAGGTACTTAATGTTTTCGACAATTATATTATCACAATTAATTATCCTATTTATGTAGGAAATGAGTAGGACGCTTTATTTTTGTTTGTTGTGTATCCAAACGGTAGCGAGTTGGATGCTTTATTTTTGAATTTAAGAATAGTTGGAGAACGTGGAGAATTAGTTTTATTTTTTTGGCTGAACGGAGATGAGCCAGGATGGTTGTTTTTTTACTTCATTTTTCTATATTTAAAATAGTATAGTTTTATAAAGTTATAAGTATGCCGAATTTTATTTGCCCTACTATTCCCACGTACATGTATTATATGATATATGTGAGCGTTAGTCGTTCAATGGCTTCTAAGTTTTCCCGTAGTTGGGTGTAATAAATATTAAGCGACATGACCAAGAAGAGTGGGTAGTGGTGGGCCAGTATGAGCTCCGCCTTCCAATTCGTTAAGTTGTCGGTTCGAACTTAGGCAGGCACTTTGTCCAATTTGTTAATGAAGGCTCTAGAAATGGTGCAGGAAAATGTCTCTAAACCAAACATTTAAAACTTGTTGTTTCTATAATCTCACACTTCCTCTCACAGAAAAGATTATGTTGATATATTAAAGGTGTTTGTTTACTTCCCCTATAAAATTTGATAAGCTAAGAGAAGTTACCATGTCTCATAATTTGTACAGGCGCATCGTTTGGAAGAAGAATTAAAACTAAGTGGATCTGAACAATTAACATTGGCTACACGCGGTTACAAAATGATAAAAAAAGTTAGTGAAGGATCCTATGCCAAGGTAATAATTATAAGTACCTAATAAGTTAATTATAGGTACTTAATGTGTTAGGTAACAAAACTGTATTAAATCGTATCAAATAAAACAGGTGTATCTAGCGGAATACAGAAACCCATCGAAAAGCGATAAGGTATCGGTCCTTGCATGCAAAGTAATTGATACTAATACCGCACCAAAGGACTTCGTAAGGAAGTTTCTGCCGAGAGAAATAGATATGTTGATCAAATTAAACCACCCGCACCTCGTACACACCCATAGCATATTTCAAAGAAGATATAAATATTTCATTTTCATGCGGTTCATGGAGCACGGAGACTTGTTGGAGTATATTCTTCAAAAGGGCGCCGTACAAGAGGACCAGGCGCGGATTTGGGCAAGGCAACTTGCTTTAGCCGTCCAGTACATGCACGAACTTGAAATAGCTCACCGGGATATAAAATGTGAAAATGTTCTCCTCACTGCCAACCAAAACGCTAAGTTGTCTGACTTTGGCTTTGCTCGTACTTGTGTCGATAAATCTATGAACGAAATTCAAAGTGAAACGTTTTGTGGCTCTCTATCTTACACTGCTCCAGAAATATTGCAAGGTGCGCCGTACTCCCCTAAGCCAACGGACGTGTGGTCACTGGGGATCGTGGTCTATGTAATGCTCAACAGAGCAATGCCCTTCGAAGACAAGCATATCAAACAATTGTTTCAAGCACAAATGAATAAAAATTGGAAATTTCGCTCGCGATATATAGATTCTCTTTCAGAAAATTGTAGACGTTTGGTAACGCTTATGTTAGAGCCACACTATCAGAACAGAATAAAAATTGACAGTATTATCAACAGCGAATGGATAGCTATGGACTCAAGATTATTAGGTAATATTATGATGTTATTTATCTAAGATTAATTTAATGAAACACTTATTGTCTCTGCTTTCAATTTTCCACACTGGGGTTTTCGGTGAGTATCGACACGAGCATGGCGCGCCACTGCGGTGAAATTCGGAAAACACTTCACCAATCTAAATCAGACTGCCTGTTCTAAAGTTGCCTAACCAAATCCATGCTATGTCGGAGGTTTTGTGTTGCTTCAACCACAGATATTTAACTTTTATTCATATAACAGAATGGACACCTCAGGAAACAATGGCATATAAAAAGGCTAAGGATGAAAGACAAAAGAAACTGGAGAACACACAAGAACCAAAATTAGAAAAGGATGTTTCCTCCATGCCTGACACGTCGATTAAGTTGATGTAAAAGGATCAGTAAGCTCCTGGTAAAAACTTTTATAATACTTACACTCTATGTTCTCTGAAGAAATTATCATGCGGAAGTAGGTAATGGGTGTTTACCATCATTTATTATACCTTACAAATAATTGACAAGTTTGAAAAAGTCACATTGGTGTTTGCCAGGTATCGACCTCGGGGCGGAGGTACATGAGAAGCGACCCCATTAACTGCAAGATCATCACGACATTCAGAGCTCATACATGAAATAAGTAAGTACTTATAATGTGATCAAAAAAACCAAAAAAATAAACAGACAAGAAAATTGTCCGAACGATGCGATCATCAAAAATCATCTAAGTATGTTTTACATGTAATAAAATACTAGCGAAATCAAAACTGTACTTTACATTGAATATTTTTGAAAAAAAAAGTAATTGCTACGAAGCGTGGGAACGATTCTGATGCC
Source organism: Fissipunctia ypsillon (assembly GCA_947568875.1). NCBI lineage: Eukaryota > Metazoa > Arthropoda > Insecta > Lepidoptera > Noctuidae > Fissipunctia > Fissipunctia ypsillon. Next base: position 17,691,731 of record OX387651.1, read on the forward strand.
GAAAATATAGTTTTTATTAGAATCGTCATGAATAATAGTGCGATTATGAATCAGGGGGCCGCGGTTGGACAACACACCCGAAAAGCGCTTATAACAAGTAGGTTTCATAATGGGCTGTCATTCAAATACTGGTACTGTAGCCTGTTATTGACATAAAAAATACAAATGTCACACATATACATTAGGTAAACATTATTACAACATTCGCAGTTTTAGAACAATTAAAAATGAATATATAAAGATTATAACAGTTTTCCACCACAATCGTATACCAGTATGCTCCCGTTAAAAGTAAAAATGAAAGAATAACTTTCGAGAATCATGAGAATGACATAAATGGGTCCTGCTACCGAAAAACTAAACAATACACAGTCCGATATTATGGTATTACAAGAAAAAGGATTCATATTAGAGAAAATTATCGGTGAAGGTTCCTATGCTAAGGTAAATAATTAAACGAATCAATATTATGAATCAAGTCAAGTGTTACGAAACAACTTTTCAAATGTTAAATTATCCTCTTTGCAGGTTTACAAAGCGACACACATGGTCGACGAAGCACGGCATTCTGTGTTGGCCTGTAAAGTGATAGACACAGCGGCAGCTCCGCGAGACTACCTCACTAAGTTCTTACCTCGAGAACTAGACGTTTTAATACGTATCAACCACCCCCACATAGTAAACGTGTCAAATATTTTCCAACGGCGCGCTAAATACTTCATTTTTCTCCGTTTCGCAGAAAACGGTGATTTATTGGATTTTATAACACAAAACGGCGCCGTGCCGGAGAACCAGAGCAGGCTCTGGATGAGACAAATTTTATCGGGGATCAACTACTTACACACTATGAACATAGCGCATAGAGATATAAAATGTGAAAATATACTGATAACATCAAATTATAACGTTAAGGTTACTGATTTCGGTTTCGCCCGCAACGTGGTTTCGCGCGGGCACGAAATTATGAGCGAGACTTACTGCGGGTCTCTATCCTACGCAGCTCCTGAAGTTTTGAAAGGCGTGCCGTACTTGCCCAAGTCGGCGGATATGTGGTCAATTGGCGTTATCCTCTACACGATGCTCAATAAAGCATTACCATTTAATGAGACATCCGTTAAGAAACTCTATGAAAAACAGGTACAGCTCACTGATGAATAAAAAGCTTTGTAAATATTAAGAACAAGTTCCAGTTAACATCCGTAGGAGTCAGAGCAACCGAAATTGCGACTGACAGTCTTGATTATGAAGACATTGGATGACCGACTTTGGTGGGGTGAAAGAGGTATCACCCAAATCACAACCTGCTGCTTAAGAAGCGAGTCCTGGAGCAAGGTCTCGATGCGACCTCATCGAGTGTAAAGATTCGCTTCTTAACTTTTTAACTCATCGTCATATTAGCCGTACCTACAGTGTGAGTCTTTATAATGTGCACATATCGAAATGAGGGAATCTATGCTTAATTTTATCGACGGAAAAAATGTTAAAAAAAATCTAAATATTTATTAATATTTTTTATGGATTTTTAAAAAAAATTGTTTGCTTTTGTGACCCCAGTGTATACAAAACTGTGTAACTTTTAAACTAAACGATTTATCACGATGAAACAAACTCCATAATGTTTGGAAGTAATTAGGTGTCGTCATAAAATAAAAATTATGGAAAAAAAATAGCCATAATCAAATATAAACATTTTTTTTTGGCAAAAATCTGATTTTTTTTCATTAATTTTTACAAAAATTGTAAAATTTCTCAATAACATGCCCCCATCACCTTCTTTTTTTATAACTTTAAGTTATTCTTCATTGTATTAGGAACCTAACGGTAAAAATTGCATGTTTTTAACTCAACCCCAACATTTTTTATCAAATGTCAAAGAAAGGCCCAACGCATAGCTACGCACATTGTTTAGCAGGTAGTTAAACTTTTTTTTGTTAACTTTGTTGTGAATGCGCGCAGGTCGTTTCAAAGATGGCACTCCGAACGCGGAATCGTATTGTTCTCATAAGGGTGGTTTGTTTGGGATAATAATTAATGCAAAAGAGTTCAATTGAAACCCATTTATTATTAAATACAAAATTTAATGCATCAGGTTCTCAAAATGTCCACCTCGTTGTTGTAAACACAAAGCCGCGCGAATTAGAATTTGGTGTGTCGCTCTCCTTATCATTTCGGGATCATTGCGAATATCATTCGCACAGTTTATTATGCGGTCACGCAAATCGGCCTCACTGTTGATGGGGGTACTGTAGACGCGTTGCTTCATGGTCCCCCATAGGAAATAATCAAGGGGCGTCAAATCGGGTGAACGCGCAGGCCACCCTACAGGTCCTTGCCGGCCGATCCATTTGTCATGATAATTTTCGTTTAAAAATCTTCTTACATTTGTAGCGTAATGGGCAGGACATCCGTCCATCTGAAGAAACATCCTTTGACGCACAGCCAGTGGGACATCTTCCAATAACTGAGGCATATCATCTCTCAATAGACTTAAAAATCTTTCACCAGTCAACGTTCTCGGCAATATGACTGGTCCAATCAACATGTTATCGATAAGACCAGCCCAAACATTTATCGAAAATCTTACTTGGAAAGTAGATGACCGTTTCAGTTTCGGGTTTTCACCTGCGCGGCACCATCTGTGTAAATTTCGACAGTTAGTAATACCGTCTCTAGTGAATGTCGCTTCGTCCATCCATAGTATTTTTCTTGGAAAGTTTGGGTTTGCTCTGGTTTTTCTTTGAATCCATGTGGACATCACACACCTTGGACGCCAGTCTACGTCTTCATGTAGATGTTGCACCCTTTGATAGTGATAAGGATGCAATCCTTCTTTCTTTAAAATACGCCACACTGATTTTTGGGATATTCCGTGACGAAGAGCCAGTCGTCTAGTACTTATGGATGGATCAGCAAACAAATCACTTAATACTGCTTGTTCAGTAGCCGCATCAATAATTACTTGAGGTGGCTCGCGACGATCTCTACTTGATCCAAGTCCAGTGATCGACAACCTTCTGTGAACTTCCTGGAAGTTTCGGGCAGATGGCACTGGTTGCCTGTTAGGATACGCAGCTATGTAAGCCGCGCGCGCAGCTCTGGCACTTCCTTGTCCCACTCCATAATAAAAATGTATGTCGGCGATGTGTGCCGGGGAAAATTCACTTAAACGCGGCATCATGTAGCAGCGAACGAAAGTTATGAAAGTCCAGCGAACGAAAGTACCGAAACACATGTAGCAGCGGCGAATAATTCGGAGCGACTGCCAGTCTGACATCTGTCATAATTCAAGTTCCTTTGGCTGGCCCTACCTCCCCGACCTGCGCACATTCAAAAGAAAGTTTATCTACCTGCTAAACAATAGCTATGCGTTGGGCCTTTCTTTGACAGTTGATAAAAAATGTTGGGGTTGAGTTAAAAACATGCAATTTTTACCGTTAGGTTCCTAATACAATGAAGAATAACTTAAAGTTATAAAAAAAGAAGGTGATGGGGGCATGTTATTGAGAAATTTTACAATTTTTGTAAAAATTAATGAAAAAAAATCAGATTTTTGCCAAACAAAAATGTTTATTTTTAAATGTGGCTATTTTTTTCCATAATTTTTATTTTATGACGACACCTAATTACTTCCAAACATTATAGAGTTTGTTTCATCGTGATAAATCGTTTAGTTTAAAAGTTACACAGTTTTGTATATACTGGGGTCACAAAAGCAAACAATTTTTTTTAAAAATCCATAAAAAATATAAATAAATATTTAGATTTTTTTTAACATTTTTTCCGTCGATAAAATTAAGCATAGATTCCCTCATTTCGATATGTGCACATTATAAAGACTCACACTGTATAAACCAGATAACTTAGATTAACCCAGCACATTTATCTACCAGATAATGCGGAAGTGGCGTTTTCGTACAAATGTAGTCCACCAACTGTCAGCGGAATGCAAACAGCAAGTAACTAAACTGATCGAGCCTGATCCCAACGCCCGGCCGACCGCCGGCAGTCTGTTCACCGCGCCCTGGATAGCGATGGATCCCAGGCTCACAAGTAATTTTACAAACTTTATTGTAAAGAACATACTTATAGCGTGTAAAATGACCGATCACATAGCCGCCATCTAAGCATTCTGTACATCAAACTGAGTAACAGTGAACAAAAATTATTATTGCTACTTTTATTTTTGGTGTGAAAAATCGCTGTTTATGGCAGCGCGTAATGTAAGGCGCGGGCCACACAAAAGGGACGTGAGAAGAGGACGGGACGCAGACGCGGCACGGACGTGATGCGGATGCGACTTTTCAAACTATATAGAAGAGAAGAGGCGCAGACACGGCGGGACGCTTCATACTGTACTGTCTTTGACACTGCATTTTGGGGGCAGCAGCGGTGGCGTGCGGTTGTGAGCTATGACATTTATATTTTGAGACGTGTCCGCGTCATTTTAGTATATTTTAACAACAGGACGCAGACGAAAAAGCGACGCGCCTGCGTCTTATCCTTTCTGTATGTTTTGTGCCAGATTGCGTTAAAACATTTTATACGAAGAATAATGAAGATACGTAAAAGGGACGCCGCGTCTGTGTCCCATCCTCGTCTCACGTCTCTTCTATGTGGCCCGCGCCTAACGTACGAAAAACAGTGTGCTTATGGGTACATGCAACGGTACAGGAGTTGTGGGGCTATAACCTTTTGATGGTACGAGGCTCGACCCCCTACAGCCCTATTATTTAAATCTATACTAATATTATAAAGAGGAAGAGTTTGTTTGTTTCGTTGAACGCGCTAATCTCGGGAAATACTGGTTCGAATTGAAAAATTCTTTTAGTGTTGGATAGCTCATTTATTGAGGAAGGCTATAGGCTATATAACATCACGCTACGACCAACAGGAGCGGAGCATCAATGAAAAATGTTGCAAAAATGGGGAAAATTTATTCCTTTTGCGAGCTTCCGTTGCGTGCGCTGCGTAAACGGTTAAAGTTACGCAAAAATCATGTATGACGGGATTATTCCCCTTAAAAAGTTCTAAAAAAAAAGTCTGCGATAGCAGATTCTATCTTTTAAGGTTGGCTCACTATAACATTTTTAATGGTAATCATATTTGTTATAAAACAATGCATTACTTGCGAAGGTGTTTTCATAAACATGGTATTAACCTTTCGTATGCCAGAACGTAGATCTGCGCGATATTAACTGTACTCAAATGCCACGCACGCTTAAAATGACGCGGCAGATGGGACATTTTTGACGCGGCGCGGGTCCGGCATACGAAAGGTTAATCCTTATCCAAATAAATAGTTTCATCATCAAGGTTGATTAAGTACAGGTAAATTCCTTTTTAAATTATTCAATTTGAACCTTTCGTTTAGAAATTACGACGGGTATAAAAATGCTTAAAGTAAGAAAAATGCGCTTAGTCTACGAGTATTATAGTTGTTACCTCTGTGAGTTACCGACACATTTTATTTTTATTGACTGTTTGAATGCGTTAATCTCTGTCACTACCAGTTGGATTTGAAAAATTATTTTTGCATTAGAAAGCCCAATTCTTGAGGAAGGCTGGGTACTAGCTTTTGCCCGCGGCTTCGCTCGCGTGGATGTCGGAAAATATCCAATGGAAACACACTACCGGGATTAAAAGTACCCTATGTGTTAATCCAGGTAAAAACACATTGTTTCATATAACTACTTATATATTGGTTTACGCGGCGCACGCCAGTAAGGGTGCGTATCCACTGAAGCGGAGACGAGCGGAGCTGAGCGGAGACGTGCGGGAATCGACCAATCACAATAGTTGAAATCCTCATTGAGTCTCTCGTCTCGTCTGCGATTGGACGATTCCGGCACGTCTCCACACAGGTCCACTCGTCTCTGCTTCAGTGGAAACGCACCCTCAAGTTCCCAGTCGGCATGATTTATTTCCACATCTTTAACAAACATCATCATCGTCATATTTCAGCCAATTTACACAAAACCTTAAAGAATTATACACCTACACCTACCTCATGAATCACCCCGTCCATTGGTGAATACCGTATACAAATCCGTTCAGTAGTTTTTGAGTTCATTGCGTTCAAATACACAGACAGACGGACGCAGTGGGGGGGGGGACTTGGTTTAGTTAAAATTATGACAGCCACGCTCTAATCTATACAAGTACAAATAAATAAAATTGAAGTGTCTGTTTGTAATGTCAAAATAACAACTTTTTACTAAATGCATAGGAAAGTATAAACGATTCTTATTACAAAAAGGTAATTTTTAACATTTTTGTCTGTCTGTCTGTTTGTTCCGGCTAATCACCGAAACGGCTGGACCGATTTTGATAGGACTTTCACTGGCATATAGCTGATGTTACAGCGGGTAACTAAGGCTACTTTTAGTTTAGAAAAATAATTAGGGTTCCGCGCAAAAAAATAAAAACCCTTGAAATTAAGAACAAAAAGTCGGATTTGAAAAATTCTTCTGTATTTCTGCTGTATTTTAGTATATTATGTATCTTACGACATCCACGCGAACGAAGTCGCGGGGCACAGCTAGTTTTAATATATTTAAACGTAACTGGCGAAATGTGGTTGTACTATAGGTCACCTCTGCGTAACCTCTCGGGGAATACAGGCGTGAGGTTATGCTATGTTATAACATTTTTAACTGAAATGAAAAAAAACCCAATAACACTGCCCGGCCCGAGGATTGAAACCCTGGGTTCAGCATCGATCACATCCTCGCTAGTCTCGCGCTTGGGAACACTATAGACGAATGAGCCAGTTAACGCATTGTTTAGATTATTATGTTTTCAGGAATGACATTTTTAGAAAGTTCGTTATTAAAACAAGCTCACGACGAAACAGCTAAGAGGGAAAAGGAGAGAGACGAAGAAAGTGAGGCGGAGAGAATCGCAGAGCTGCGCCGCAAAGGACGCGAGAAAGGTACATACATCTCTTTGACAATATATTCAAAAGTACTTTATGCAAGGCCTCTTCTCATACAGACAAGGCACAAGCATTAATCACCACGCTTGCTCAAGGCGGATTGGCGATTTTGGCGGATTTGGCGAGATAAACTTCGCAGATGCGATGGGTATCGATATCTAAACATGATTAAACAATAAATTTTGAAGTTTTTTTTTTGTGGGGTCATCGACCGTAGCTATTGCAGTCACTTGAAATATCAGTTTAATAAATGTGTTTTTTTTTAGTAACCTTCACAGCCGTAATATCTAAACACGATAAAATATAAGAAAACAGTTTTTCTCAACTTCATGTGACAACACTAACAGCGGTCGTTGACCTCCCAAAAAAAAACATCTAATCTTTTAATTTTTTATTTTATCGTTTAGCTAGCCAATTAAAAATAACCCTGTATTAACTATTACATATGAATTGAAAAAGTTACATTGGTACTTGCCCGGATTTGAACCCACAACCTCGTACATGAGTACTTTACTTTAAAAATATAAGTACGGTTGCAGAGTCAGTTACTTCAGTCTGGTGCCGTGACTTTATGTCACAGGATATTGCAATATTAGATGAATGTGCCTTGCGCCTTCAAACGGAAGGGTTTAATATCCCGAATAACATAAGGCTGACTGTTAAGGACATGAATTTACTTGCGCTGCCCACTGAACCTCTGAATGACTCCCGAGTCCGTCAATATCGAAGGCGTTAACTATGTAGTACCTCATCACCATCTGCCTAGCCTTTTCACAACTATGTTAGGGCCGGCTTCCAGTCTAACCCCGGATGCAGCTGAATACCAATATTTTACATGGAGCGACTGGCTATCTGACCTCCGTAACCCAGTTTACTGGGTAATACGATACCCTTTGGTAAGACTGGTTGTCTTCGTCGGGACCAACGGCTTAACGTGCTTTCCGAGGCACGCAGGGGTCTTGGTATAATGATGGTCACCCATCCACGGACCCAACCGTGGCAAGCGTAGCTTAACCTGATCGATCGACCCGTGTGGCTGCTATTACTTAGCCACAAGCCTCTCGTTAACTAGCAACTGCTTTTATTTTGTATGCTTTATTTCTGTTGCAGAGGGCTTGAAAGTATTGAAAAACACTCGTATCTACGCTGAACAATCACAACAGTTATTTGATAAATTCTGACGGGAGTATAAAGAACATTAAAATAAAATGAAAATCAGTAATTGTGTTCATTCAGTATTTATTAAACTTTTAAAATTCTTTATTTTATATTTTTAAGATATTGTAAAAATGTTTATTACGTAATTGTACAGACTTTGTTGTTTTAATGATATACATTAGTGAAATTATTCACTCACTAGTTTTTAACTCGTATTAATTTATAAAGCCTATGGAAGACGAGGGACTATCGTACGGGACTTACAACATTTGTAACATTTGGCACAACGTGTTAGGAACAGGCTTGTGGACTATTCTATTGCCTCAAAAATTCTGTAAATGTTTTAAAATTAGGATTGTGTTATTTCTTCTACATTGTGCGATAAAACCAGAAAAAAATAATATAAAGCATGTTTTACACAAACTGAACATTATTTGACAAAATTTGTAACAAGTTTTTTTTTTTTTGTAACCAGGGTAATGCTTAAAATTATATTTATATTATTATTTATAATACATTTCTTAAACAAACAAGAAGACTTAAAAGAAACACTATGTAAGCCGCTTCAATTCTATCTAAGTAAATATATTATAAACTGGCATATAATCTCTTATTACTACATGAAAAATTATTTCCAGGAAATGGAAAAGAGACCAGATTAATATTGTCGCCTTTCAGTCGATTCCTAATAAGCTACTTAATTACTTGTATAAAGCGCTAAGTACGGCAACACTTGTAACAACTGTATAATACTTATGATAATGAAAAGTGTTAGTTCAATGTGTTCACTTTTAAATAAATTATTTCATTTTTGTTAAAAAATCATGGAATGTCTATTGCGCGTTTGATAATCTGAATTTCTTCCGTTTTGTAATAACGTTGGCTCAACCAACACATCAAAAATATTCACATAACCATAAAATTAAAGGTAAAATAAATATTTTGCTTAAATACATGAATTATATCAATCTCTACGTTTTATTGGTTGTCAGTCATTGATTAGTTACCTATTCAAAATTTAGTCAAAATGGTTGTATCGTATCAACTCTATTTTTCTTTGTTTCACATGTTTATCATAATAATCATTGTATTAAATGGAGCTTTTAATTTCATATTACGGACCCACAAAATTAAACATTGAATTTTAATTTTCTGACCTAATAAACGAATGACGACCTCAATTATGTAAACCTATAACAAAATTATTGTTTCCCTCGTGATTTTTGGCAGTTGCATTAAATATTAGAAATTTAGTTATTATCCGTTTCATACACTACATTATCTTTTTTATTTGAATTTAATACCTTGGACATAATTTTAACGTCCGAGGACTAAATCTTAAATATCCATTTTTATTATTTTTAGGGCCAAACGCCAAAATTATAATTTAGCACCAACACACTGTCGAAATTAGACGATGACCTCGAATAAAATATTTGCTAACATTTAAAACATTGACCATGCCACGGTACATAATTTATTTCCACAATATTAACCGAAATTCAAGGATTTTAATGACGTCGATTTATATCTGAACTCCATTGTAAAAAAAATCTATAGAAGTTTTACCGTCTCTACCAACAAATAGGGTACTAAGGGACGTAGTTAGTCAATAACATTCTTCGTCAGTAAATTAGTTTATTAACATTTCAATACGAAATGTAACATAGATAAGCCTATGATAATACACTTATAAGATCCAACAAAAAAAGTCGAAATGTAAATGACAAAAGTGCTTTTTTGGTTTAGTAAAACATTTTACACTTATTTTTTTTTTTGTTAGACCTTATAGAAAATCCCCTACACTGTAGTTTTCCATTTCCAAATTATTTATTACATATTTAACGATAGCACATACCTACAAGGATAAAAGTTAGTATACAGTTTTGATTAGTCGTCGGTCGTGCGTGTTGGCGTGCGGGCATGACGTGTGGGAGTGACCGCGCGTGACGTGACGTGCGGGCGTGACGCGTGCGCATGACGTGCTAGTGCGCGCGCGCCTCGTCACGCGGGGGAGAGACAGCCGACGCGACGTCCGCTGCTGCTGATTTTACTTTCATCGTCTGAAAATGTTGGCAACACAACCTTATAATAACGTACAATGCAGCTTGGGAAATTTAGGAAAGTGTAAAGTTAGCTACGAGACTTTCTAATACATGGTATAAAAATCTTGAAAGTGTGTTTGTCAAATTATTTATTTTTTATTATTGGAATGTACAAAATGAGAAGTAACAAAAATAAATGTCGTTAAACTTACGTTTTAGGGTTCCGTACCTTAAAAGGAAAAAACGGAACCCTTATAGGATTACTCCGTTGTCTGTCTGTCTGTCTGTCCTTCTATCTGTCTGTCAGTCTGTCAAGACCCTTTTTCTCAGAAACGCGTGGAGACATCAAATTGAAATTAATATCAAGACGGTCTACGGTCCCTTGGAGCTCTAAAAAAATCAAGCTTCTAAGTCAACGCAATACAAGAACGGCCATAAGCGACATATTTTGATCCTCCCAAATAAATCAAAACCTATAGGGTACTTCCCGTTGACCTAGAATCATGAAATTTGACAAGAATCAAGGTTTCGCAGCACACGTAAAAGAAAAAGTCCGAAAATCAATCATTTATCACACAAAAAACATTTTTTTTGCGATTACAAACTTACATTTGCAGTTGGAGAATTGACCGAGACGTATATCGATGTATGGGAGAACACGTTTTTTAACTACAATGTTAAGTTTATTTTGGGATAAATCCATCCCAACTGCGGAACCCTTCATTATGCGTGGTCCGATACGCACTTGGCCGGTTTTTTTTTCAAATTTGGTACTGTTACCCAAACCACCAAAAGCTTAACCCAATTATTGCTGTGTTAAATTTTGTTAAGAAAGTTCACAATCACCAAACTACAGTGCACACTCGTTATAAAATAGTGCAGTAAAACAAACATACCTCTGCCTCATTAAAATGGATCAAAAACTCTCTGTGTAAATAATACTTATAATGAATTAAATTAAATCTTAAAATCTTACTATTTATTTGCATAGTCAGTTGTTTTTGATTGTTCTGCCAAATTGTACAGTAATGCTAAAGCCAATTTCGCATGTCCAGGCTGCCAGTAGCGAAAGTATGGGTTAACCGGGTAAAAAATCTGGTTCGGAGCCGACTACCCGAAGGCCTGAGTGTGAATAGGCGGTAACATTTACATGTTGAAGTTTTTTAAATAGACGTATCAAGTTCGCAGGAACTTTATAACGACATGCAATATTTATTTGTATATTTGTTTTGCGCCATGTGTTTGCCACATTTTCGAAATTTATATCCTGTAAATGTCTAAAACATGTCTAATTAAGTGTTGGACCATTTGTGAGTTCACGCTAGAATGTATTGATTCCAGTAAATGGCATAAAATCCGGGCTAAGAATGTCTTGCAGAAATCATCAGTAACCTCAAAGAAACTTAAACGTTAAATGTTCATTGATTTGACTGTCTACTATTTGGGTTCCATAATACTTTATCAGTGTGTAGCAACAATTAAGTATCCAATGTGTAATTTGTTTTGTGGCTACACATTGATTCAATATTTTGGAACAAAAATTGTAGACACTAAAATTAATTCTTGTTGATCTTTTTGAGGCTGACTGTACTAAGGCTAGGCTACATTAAAATCGATTACTGTAAAAAACATTTCGAGAACAAGAGTTCTCGAAGAAGAAGAGTTCTCGAAAAAAAAAATCGCCCGTGCGAGCGTACGCACGGGCGATTTTTTATCGCGCACTGGATTTTCAGCGCTCTGCTTAGCGCCAAGAGTTGAAAATCCAACAGTGTGTTTTTCCGACGTGCTGGGATGCACTATGTTGGATTCTCGCTAGACTCAATACCGAGAGTTGAAAATCCAGTGCGCGATAAAATCCCGCCGCGATATATTTCCGTCCGGGAGCACGTGGGCTAATTGTGATACGCGAAAGAAATCGCGGGCAAAAGCTAGTTACTGATGATTTCGTCAGAAGTGCTACAGTATTAAAGATTAGTGGGGTTAGTGAGGCGACTTACTGGCGAGTTGGTTATGTCACCTGAGCAGTCATCGTGCAGCGGGCACACGAGGTCACCGAGGTCTAGGTCGTCCTTACTCTTCTTGCGTTTTAGTGAGAACTGGCTTTTCTTTGGTACCTGTCGAAGAACAAGTTTTTTTTTTTTTTAATAATAATAGTTTATTTTCATAAAGGGATTGTAAAGTTTACAGATGTTGCATTTATATATTTGTAGGTTCACTAACAGTTTACAATAAAAACGGGTGAAGTACTGTTCTCCTAGCTAGGTTAAAATTTAGCCTGTGTTTAGGAGAGATAGTGCCGGTCGGCGGTCCCCTGATTGGCGGATTTTATAAAATAGTGAGCGCTTAATATAAAATTTTAAATTTTAAAATTTTAAACAGTATCTGTGACTGTAGTTACTATACAATAGTTATTTTTACAATTATTTATACAAGACATATCTAGAGTGTGTGGGTGTGTGTGTGTGTGTGTGTATATGTGTGTGATGTTGTTGTTTGATTGTTGGTGAAGTTGTTGTTTAGCTTTTTGTTGTAAAATTTATTTTTCATGATAACATAACATAGCATAACATCACGCCTGTAATCTCCGAAGGGTTAGGCAGAGGTGTACCTGTAGTATACACACATTTCATCAGTTATGTTCAAGTCCCATGTAATAGCGAGCGAGCCTATTACGATCAACCGGGCACAAATCCTGACTCCGGAACGCTATTAAGAAATTCTAGCTGAAAAAGCTCTATAACATTTTGCCCGTCCTTGGTTCCATGGGGTCTTTTGCAGATTTCTGATGATCATTTCCTAAACTTGCGAGACTCGACAAACGTTATAAGTATTGATATGTAATCGAGTAAACAAAACAGTATTTGAAGAAACAACCTACCTTGTATTTGGTAGTTGCAGTAAGTGGTTGGTAGCCGAGGGTCTGTTCCGCGTTGCGCTTCTGCTGAATAACATCTCGGCCGAGCAGGTCGTTAAATCTAGAAAGAAAAACGTAACGACGAATTATATCATCAACAAGCCTTCTATCAGAATGGACCTATTATAGTTATGGTGTCTTTGGTTAAACATCCGTGAGCGAAAAGTAAGCTTATTCGTTATACAATGCCGCCCATGAGCATAAGACCGCCCGTATTGTTCTGAATATTCATGAAAAATTATCGAAAATTAACTATAGAAGAGGGGGGGGGTTATATCTTTAATATTTTTCATGTTATCCAATTTTTTAAATACTGTTTTTTTTTAATGTCCACCTCCGTTTTTTTAGCGGATTATCGGATTAACTAAATTTTTTTATTAAAATTTAACGACTATGAAAAAAAATAGGGCGGTGAAGACATTTTTTTCTAAAATAATTAGTATTTAAAAAATTGAATAACGAAAAATATTAAAGATGGCCCCCGCCTTTTAAAGTTAATTTTCGATAATTTTTCATTAATATTCAGAAAATACGTGCGGTCACATGCCCATGGGCGGCATTGTATATCTAGCTTTAGGCACCTGTCGAACCGCCAACGAGGAAACGATTAGCTATCATCTATATTCTCGCTCAAGAAACTTACAATATACATAGAGAGGTCTCGCCGACAGAGTGAACAGTCCGCGATCAACTATTACTATAAAACGTGCCGCTACAATGTCGACATTAATTTAACACACGGGGCTAGTGGCCAGTAAGCATAAAAATTATATTAAGATATAATAATTCGTAAATTAAAAAATTAAAATTTTCAAAAAAACTAAATAATAAAGCTCTCTCTTTCCTTCAATTCGGCTACTCTTTGCACGTTATTCGTTTTAATTTCATTGTCAATGCGATGTTATGATCCGTGACCCCGGCAAATGACCTCCGCGCTACAGTTCTTTACAGGTTGCTCCAAGATGCTATTTTAGAAAATTGTAAATAAATCAATAAAATAATAACGTAAAATATTTTCATAAAACGAAAACGCGAAACGGTATACGTGTGTTAAATTAGTGTCGCCATTAAAGCGGCACGCTATATTTATCTCTTATACTGACACGGTACCTACTTCTATTGTACGTAGAAAAAATAGGTGATAGCTAGTTACTTCTTCGTCGGCGTTGGGACAGGCGCCTTACATCCAGGATAAAGCGCCAATTGGTTTTCCGTTGGTATCATTTTCAAGTCAGATAATAATTACCTCTGCGTGAGATGCCGCCGCAGTAGCGTCTTGTTAGCTGGAATGTTTAGTAAAGCTGCCAAAAGTTCCGCCGTGAACCGCGGCTCCAGTAACATCAGGCCTCCATGGACACCTACCGACAGAAAATTATGAAATTTTACACTTGTAGTGTCTTTGCACTGAGCATATGTTCAGTTAAAGACAACTTAGGAATATATGCAAACGCTACGCTATCGTTGCGTATACGTGATTGTACTGAAACTACGTCGGGTTGAGGCGTTAACGTCGCTTTTACGATACTAATTTAAACGTTCGACGAACATACATGATGTAACGTTTTTATGTGCATAGATAAAACTCATTACATTGATGATTATTAGCTACCTGCGCCGCGCAGATTAGGCGCGTACTCCGCGAGGTCGATCTCCTTGAGCCACTGCATGACGCGGTGCGAGGACCAGCGCGCCAGTAGCTCGGCCGGCACGCACGCCTCGGGCTCGCCCTCCGCGCCCACGGTCTCGCCCTCAGCCGCGCGTCGAATCATTGTCTCGGGGTCGAACTTGTTGTCGCGAAGGACTTGGATACCTGCGGATAATGCATAAAGCGTCAGCCGGGATACGCTACGAACTTGCGAAACAAAACATACTGTATACTCTTATCATCTATACATTTTTTTTGTTTTTTATGTAACCCATTTGAACGTCAAAATTAACAAGAAAAAATTGATCTAGATGCCTCTTCCTAAAGGTAGTTTCATATGGAGAAAAATGGGCAAGAAACTGCATAGTTACTTTTTTTAAATGTTTTACAATATTTTTACTTGTTTTGTTTGTTAATTGTGTGTATTATTTATTTATTATTGTTAATATGTCTGTTTTTATTGGAATGTAACTGTGCAATAACTTGGATTTATACCTGTAATGTTGTGCATGTTTTCCCCAAATCAATGAATAAATATAACCTATCTGCCGCCCTTACGGGTAAGACACATCTGAATGAGTGGGGAGTTCTTACCTCTGCGTATAGACAGCGCATGTAGCGCATGCGTGACCCTGAGATGCGCGTGCAGGTCGGCGTGCGTGAGGCGGTGCAGCAAGCGCGCGTCCAGGCTGGCGTCAGCTGCGGCGGCGCGGGCCCCGCACGCACCCACGTCCTCCATCCAGCGCAGCGCCCACGCCGTGTCCAAGCGCCCGGCCAGCGTGAGCATCGGGTCGCCGTGACCTCCCTGCAAATAAATGAATGATTTTTTACACGAAACAGTGATTTGTTTGGATAATAGAGTATGTCCCTTTGCTAAATATATCGAGTTTTTCACAAAGAAATCGCTAGGAAAAACTGACCAATCTGCTTGCCCAAGGATACTGGATGGAAAACCTATCTTTGAGCAAGAATTGCGTCAAAATCTAGTCTTATCTGTCCAGAGTCTACAGTTAACATTGTTTAAAATCAAATACAATATCTATAAGAATTAAGTTAGCTAAACAACTGACTAGCAAATCCGTCAAGGCGAGAAGAATCTTCTTCTTATGCAGTGGATGCTTGATGGCCAGTTCCTTTTCTATAGCGTTGTGCGAGGCAGCCGCTAACACTCCGCGTGCATCAGGCGTAGAACCTAGCCATGCGCGCGCACCGGGTATGTACACTTCGAGCCCGAGACTCTCCAGCCAACCGCATGTAGTCTCGCAGTCCCATTCGCGGACGTCTATTGTTTCCCTAGAAACGGAAATAAGGTTTTTTATGATGTTATAATTCATAATAATTTATTTAGTTTCACTTCAAGAGGCAAACATCAGTGCTCTTGTACTAGAAGTACCTGTATCACAAGAGCCAGACTTCTCAATTGACAGGGAATATGTTATAGAAGATTATTGGTGTCAGGTATCACCATAATCATTAACCATCCATCCATTCTTAACCATTTATGTGGGAATGCATTATGTGAGTAATTACGGGTAAGGAATGCAACCTCGAGTCGAGTTTGGCAACTCGGGATCTCGCGTGATATCTGGTGTCGAAATTCGACATTCCAGATCTCGCCCAGAAAGCTGGTGAGATCGATATTTCGCCTTCTTTTTAATTTAATGCGCTTAAACTTAATAAAAATGAAAACTGCACCTGTATTGGTGTTATATGTTGTAAACAAAACAACATTAATTAAATGTCGAAACAAAAAAATCGACGTCTATAAGTAATAATCACCTGCACTTCGCATACTTCAACAAATCAGCACTCACACATCACGCACGCTATAAGTGCATTAATATTATTCTAACAATGGCTTCTGAAAGAGCAAAGTATGTTAAGTCGCGTAATCTCAAACAAAACGGACGAGATCTCGAATGCGAATATCTTCCCACGAGATCAAGACTCACTTGCACCTGAAATCATCAAAATATTGTTCCATCTTGCAGTTGACAGAGAATGATGTTTTAAATACGTTTAGCGTTAAACGCATTAGAGCTACAGTTTCCTAGAAGAGCGGTGGCCGCGGCGGAGCGGTGGTGGCACTAGTTACGGGGCTAAAGGTTAAATAAACATGATAGTTACCACGCCATAGGAGTAGTGCGCAGACGGGGCGTGGAGGCCCTAGGCGGGCGCAGGGCGTCGCCGCCCTCCAGGCGCGCGCGCAGCGCGGCCGCCGCCGCTGGGCTGGCGCGCCCGTTCGCCTCCTCCTTCTCCGCTGAACATATCAAGCGCAATGAAGTGCATACTTTGCTTGGGATTCAGCACAATACCTACTGTACAGATACTCTATCTATATCATATTGTTTTTAATACATAACATAAACTCACGGCTTCTTCCCCTGAGAGTAGGCAGAAAGTACAGAACGCCACCTGGTACGATCCTTACATATTCCTTTTGCATCATACACGTTCGTAGGTTGCGAGTACTACGCACCTAACCTTTTTTTTGAAACAATCATGCATTCATATAAATTATATTTGAATACCCAATCTTAAATAATTTGTACATATTGCTAAATAATCAACGATCTACTTTAGCGTTATTTACCTAGTTAAAGTTAATGTTAGACTGACCTTTTGTAATAAAAAAGGTCGTACATAATTTAGCTGCAATGGAATTTCAACTTTGTCGTTTGTGACATTGAGTTTGTGTTCCTAAAACTTGATAATTATCTAAAATTCTGAATTCAAAAGGACTTATTAGTTGTTGAAATAAATGTTGCTCTGACATATAAATAGAAGATTTTGGTACGCAACCCTTAACTATAAAGTTAAGATAGATGTGACTGCATCGTTGGTCTAGTGATTGTAAATGCCACTGGCGAGCATGACGTCCTGGGTTCGATTCCCAGGTCGGGCAAAGTGTTTTTGGGCTTTTTTATCTGGAATTTCTCAGTAGCAGCCCGAAGTCTCGATTTGTGCTCGGTTGATGGCAATAGGCTCGACCCCCTTTACACTGAACTTAAACATAACTAGCGAAATGTAGGTGTACTAACCCCAACCCTCTGCCCAACCCTTCGGGGAAACAAAGCGTGATGTTATGTCATTAAGAGATTGGTTACAGCATCATTGAATCCCATTAAACATGCAATATGTGGCTCATCCTCTTGATGACAACTATAATAAATCTTTATTGCAAAAACTGCACATTAGATGCAATACTTATCAAACTAATGTTTGCGCTATGTTTATAGACCGAAAGATGCAGGTTCCTGGCCTCTTGAGAGAATCTTTTATTCGCCTTTCAAAGCATGGGTGAAAAATCTGTCCTTTCTTTTTTACCACAGGGAAGGTGAAAGTATTGAGTACCTGTATAATATGTAATCTGTGCTTTCTTTTGCTTATAAATAAACTTGTGACGAAACTAGTAAGCCGAAAAGCCGGTAGCCGATTAGACTTTCATTTCGGCCTGCATTTAATAATTCATTTATAACAAATTAATAGCTCAATCATTGTACAGGTACAGCTGTACAAGCATCTTTTGGCGCATGGCTAAAATCGGAACTAATGGCCTCCTGTTTTCTTTTTCAATACATTTCACAAAACAATATTGCACAAATGTTTACTAATAGGGGCATTTAGCCGACGTTCAGACGGAAGTAAAAATACCGCGGCAGGATTTTATCGCGCACTGGAATTTCAACTCTCGGTATTGAGCCGAGCTTTGAGAATCCAACAGAGTGCATTCCAGCACGTCGAAAAAACACACTGTTGGATTTTCAACTCTCGGCGACAAGCAGAGCGTTGAAAATCCAGTGCGCGGAAAAATATCGCTGCGATATTTTTACATCCGTGCGAACGTCGGCTTAAGGCGAAATCGGTAGCCCGCGAAATTCAAATTGTCTAACGCTTTTTTGCAATTTGCAGGACAGTATTAGGTTGTACGTTCATCAAATTATCATTCGCGACCGTATCAAGTACGTATTTACAGAATTATAATAATTAAAATCACAATTACAACTCTCTAAATTCAAATTACCCTATTTAATGACTAATTGACTATTTCATGAAGTCATGACATTTGAGGCCCATTCTAACTTGAGAGAGTTGTATTGACGATTCTAATGATTATATTTTTGTAAATACATACTTTTTACGGTCGCGAATCATATTTTGATCAACATACAACTTAATACTGGGGGCCAACCACCGCCTCTTAAAGCAGTATTATTTTAATGTTACTTTACTGTGAGAAAGAGATGGAGCTATACAGGACGTCTAGCTCCATCTCTTTCCCACACTCAAGTAAGATTAAAATAATACTGCGTTAAGAGGTGGTGGTCTAGTTCCTGACCTGCAAAATGCAAAAAACGTAAGAAAATTTAACTTTCGCGGGCTACCTTAGCGCGTCATTCGAACATTTCGAACGCCAAAAGATCCTTGCAGCAGTGTACGATCAAGCTACATGCATTTATAAACCACTGAAGTAATATTATATCGTGTTTAGGGCTAAGGCATTACGCAACACATGCTTGGATATTATCTAAAATATTATTTTCTATTTACATACGACACCAATATTATGACATTGACGTAGGCAGAGAAAGCGCGGGAAATCTGGTTCATATCATCGGTGCCATTTGCTTTCAATGGACTACACTGTTATAGGAGATAGTAACGTTCGTATTCCCAGAACAGTAAGCACAGGTATGTCAAAGTTGGAACATGACAGCTTTAGATCACGTATCTATTCAACAAATTCGCGCCCACAACAGAGCCTAGACCACCACCTTTTAAAGCAGTATTATTGTAATCTTACTTGAGTGTGGGAAATAGATGGAGCTAGACGTCCTGTATAGCTCCATCTCTTTCTCACACTGAAGTAACATTAGAATAATACTGCTTTACGAGGCGGTGGTTGGCCCCCTGTTCAAAAGAGACCCCTCATTGAATAATCCGGTAATTTTGTTAGTAGTGTTTACGTTAAATATCGCATCGCATAGTTACTGTGTAGGGCGGGAATACGCCTATATTACAGCTTATGTCAGGATAGAGCCTATGTTACGGCACAAAGCAGGATCGACCCTATGTTAGAGCATGTAAGGTAGGATTTTGCCTAGCACAAGGCTGGGTCCATGCTTGCGAAGCTATCGTGTTGCTATGCCAGAGACCTAGGTTCGGCACAGAGTGTCCGCGGCCGCGAGCCACCACCATGTTGTTCTGTTTACCGAACGCGACGCGCGCCTCTGACGTCACCACGGACGAGCGCGGCAGTGACGAGTACATGTGAGTGTTGCGCTCGATCTGACGACCGTAGTTTGCTGGCGGCGTCTGGAAAGTTTATGTTGTATTGTTAATATTGATAGGAATGTAACAGTACGGACTATCTGCTACAACTGGGGCTCGTGGCTAAGTAATAACAGCCGCATGGGTCAATCGATCAGGTTAAGCTACGTTTGCCGCGGTCGGTCCGTGATACTCCACCGTGCATCGGAAAGCACGATAAGCCGTTGGTCCCAACTGGCATTCTTGGATCTTTGATAGTCGTTACGGGTTGTCAGAAGCCCGAAAGTCTGCCAACCAGTCTTACCAAGGCGTATTGTGTTAGCCAGTAACTGGGTTGTGGAGATTAGATAGGCAGTCTCTCCATGTAAAATACTGGTATTCAGCTGCATCCAATTAGACTGGACGCCGACTCCAACATAGTTGGGTAAAGGCTAGGCAGATTGATGATCTGTTACTACTGCTGTGAACGGCTCTCACATTAGTTTAATATTTTTCCAAAATCATAATAATGCGTTCAGTGCGTGTACTAGAATGTAGTAAGCTAGGATCTGCATTGCGTTTTGTTAAAAAAAAAACCCATCAAGTGCGTTTCGGACCACACACAATGAAGGGTTTCGTAGTTGGGATGAATTTAGCCCAAGAACAAACTTAACATTGTAGTTGAAAAACATGTATAGGTACATACATTCCAGCTGCAAATGTAAGTTTGTACGCATAATATTGAGTGACTTACCATGTCATCTTAAGACCATAGACTTCTTATAGGTTTTCATGTAAGTAATCTATAAGTATAGAACTATTCTCTGTATATTTTTTTTTCAAAATTTTAGGCTCGGCAATTTCGGGTCTATTTTCATCTTTTTTCTTTAATAACTTTAAAACTGTTTATTTAAAATTTAAAAAAAAATTCAATCCTCATAACAAGCCCTTTTATTTTATGTCAAACGGTATAGTTTGCAAAACTTTTATCTTTAATTTTCTCATTTTTCCCCCGAAAGAGAACCGTATATTAAAAATTAAGTTATTTACGCTACACGGTCGTGCTTGGGTTATAGAAACTCATAAGTGTACCAAACAACTTAATCGGCCCAGTAGATTCCGAGCAAATCGGCTGTGACAGACGGACAGACAGACACACAAGTGATCCTATAAGGGTTCTGTTTTTTCATTCGGACGTACAGAACCCTAAAAATTACACACGCAGTTATACAAATGGCTACAGTACGGCCAATTTATCTTGGCGAGTCTGAACATAGGCACTACGAACTTTCGCGCATGTCTCTCACTCACACTCGCCTCATGTCACCATTTGGTTCCTAAAAAATGTTACTGCGCAGCCTTCTGCGCGAAGTTCAGACTCGCCAAGATAAATCGGTCGTACTGTACCTACCTAAAGCCTTGCGTCAAATATCGATATTTATTTCTTGTCTACTTTTTTTTTTTGCTGACTAGGAATATAAAATAAACAAAATCAAGGAAGTAATCTTAACCAAATGAAAGGCAGACAGTATTCTAATTCTAATAAAATAGTCCTCCAGACCGAATTTCGACCATGGCGACCAATCTCAGGCTTCAGCGCAGGAGATATTATCATTATTATTGTCTCTCTCTAATAAAATAATAAAGCTACAACATACTCTGGGGGGCGCAGGCCTAGCGACAGGCAGTGGTGCGACGGGTTCGGGCGGCGGCGGCGAGCGCTCCAAAATGCCGCGCTCCGCCGCACGAAGCCTCACTTCGCTTAGTTTCGATAGCAACTCCAACTTCTGCGTCTCTAATGACGAACGTTGGAGCATTTCCTGGAAAAATATAGACTATCATTATTTGCTAAATTACACATAATAGCTACGATAAAGATAAAATAAGTATATTTTATTTTGCAAGCGTCACTGAAATAAAATTAGCACACCATCAACCTTCTGCCCTATCTGGGATCGTCGCAGCATGTCTACTTTTTCAATACATCTCTTATCAGCCTGAGATGGCCTCAGTGTTCACCACCTTTCTTGCCATTTCATCTTTCACACAATCCATATAAATCGTGTCTTTGGTCTTCCTCTACTCTCACAGCTATTCACATTTAATTCATACTCAAAACTTTCTTCACATGTCCCTCATTCCTTCGAATCACGTGCCCATACCATGACAACCGATCTCCACACAAATTCTCGGTCACCAGGGCACCACTTCCAAACTTCCTGTTACATGCAAAAAATTGGAACTCCAAGAATAATTAGTAAACTAAATATACTTTTGCTTTAGGACATACAAATACGTAGAAACATTACGCTCACTCAAAGGTGATGTTCAAGGGTATGGACTCATTGAAGTGTTATTCAAAAAAACAGTTCCGTTTCATTCCATTATCTGAGAAGCTACAGCTTCAAACAATTTATACACTGTGCCAGAATTCTTTATCATCAAAGAAACGGGTTAAATTTTACTACTTACTATAAGTTAAAAATATTGTGCTGGTGCTAACTACTCTTAGTAACTCGTACGAAACAGTGAAAATGGAATAACGTATAAATTCTAGAGTTGAATAAACGCATTCATAAGAACACTGTAGAAGCTAGACGTCTAAAAGACCAAACATATTTCAGCTTCCATTTTAAAATAAAGAAAACGTAGACTGGAGCTGTCTCAACCAACTGTGCCTCTAATAGGATCTCTAAATCGAAACGTCTAAACAGCATTGACCTGTTTGAAATTAAAGTTCAATCCGATAGGAATTTTATAGTACGAAGACTGTGAAGCTGTGTCTACTCGTTTGTCGGTTGTTAATAGAAAGGCGCATCTGGTAGTTCGCGCGATATACACACGCTACACATTGCTCGGACGTAAATGGACTACAACATTAGAACGATTTAAAACGAAATGTTTATTTTATTTACTCATAAACACGTTGATTGGCATCTGATCTGATTAGGTTTTTGAACTACTTCTAATTCTAACAAAGTTTGGTAGTTAGTATCGGAAACATTTTCTCGCAAATCACGATTCCTTTTCTTTACTCTCATTTAAAATGAGAATCGCGTGATTTTTGCGCACTCTACATTCAAAACCATTAATTTAAACTTACAGCTGATAGTGTTTTCAATAACATTTATATTTCGTACATTTTTACAAACTACTCGTGAGTTTAACTGTTCCTAATCTATCACGTTGATTGATCCGTTGGCACTCGCGGGTGGCCATGTGTGCAGGTGAAGCAATCGTTATTTTCTGTGGAGCGACTATTTTATCGAGTTCCAGACCTAGATGTGACGCATCATTTCTTTTAGCTACACTATACGATTGAATTCAATTTAATTTTTATGTGCCAATCATGGGAATGGAAGGAATTTAAAGTTAAAACTTTTAATATTTTTTTTGTTATACTTATTCGAGACTTCTATTATTTCTTGGAAATCATTAAAGATCAAACAACACGAATTTAACGGCTTAACAAAACATGGCGATTTCATTATTAAGTATGTGAATGTTTAATATTAATACTTAACACAAACCTAAAACACATACACCTTCCGGAATAAATTATCTAAATGATGGTGAAAACCGCATCAAAATTCATTATCTATAAAAGAGCAATGCAGTCCCACAGACAGACACGAAACGCGACATTGATTTATAATATGAAAAGTTGATAAAGCTTAGGTCGCGTCGCAAACCCCATCGATCTTTTCTGTTTGGAGTTTGGGCTGTTCTAACTTTTACATCATTTCATAACGTGTATGATCACTGAAGCAAGATGGCAGGAGACATAAATCCCTTGTCATAACTCGGTGTGAGTCTGTGAGACAATGAACAACATTCTCGCACGCTCAGGCGATTTGACAACGCAATTCGTATAATTTGCATCTACAAGACACGCAACGATAGTAATTCGATCATTAGTAATAAACCACACGTCATCTAAAATCTATAGTATTACGTGCAATAAAACTGTTTTCTATATATTTAACTAGTAGGTATTTGTGTAGTATACAGCCTATAATTCCGGTAACATGTTTATCGCAAATCTATAAGTACATGCAAGTAAATAAAATTGAAGTGTCTGTTTGTAATGTCAAAATAACAGCTTTTTACTAAATGCATAATTATATGAAAGGATATACGGTACATATTACAAAAAAACTATTTTTGTCTGTCTGTCTGTTTGTTTCTTCCTGCCGAAACTCCGAAACAGCTGGGCCGATTTTGACGGGACTTTCAGTGGCAGATAGCTGACAAAGGCGAAGTGCGCTAACAACTCCATGCCTACCAGCTTCCCTTTGGAGGATCGGAAGAGTAACTACACCTACCACCATAGAAAAATAGCACATTCAGTAATGTCTACGATTGCCAAATAATATATATTCCAACAACAACACAATTTGTTCTAAATAAGCCGGCGCCACAACGTGGTAATCGTATTTGTATGACTATTTGTAACTGAACAATTTCTTCTTCGGCTTCCCTCCTACGAAATGTCAAGCCTCGCCACTGATAGCTGATGTTATAAGAAGTAACTTAGGCTACTTTTATTTTAGAAAAATAATTAAGGGTTCCGCGCAAAAAAATTCAAACCCATGAAATTGTGAACAAAATCAGATTCAAATAGGGAAGTATCGACATCCACGCGGGTGAAGCCTAGCTGGTGCCCGCGCTGTTGTTGTTGTTGTTGTAACATAAATCTATAGATAAAGTCCAACACGCGTAATAGCAGATGGCCAGTTCTCTAGTTACTGGTTTAGCACTTATCGCAGTTGAAAATTAATATTTAGATGATACATGGAAATGCGGTTTAAAAAGTTTATATTTGTAGCTAGCTAACTAACTAGCTGTTCCCCGCAGTTTCGTCCGCACGTACCTATGTCAACACTTCCCTATTTAAATCGGATTTTTTTCACAATTTTAAGGGTTTTAATTTTTTTGTGCGGATCCTTAATTCTTTTTCTAAAATAAAAGCAGCTTATGTTATTCGTTATAACATCAGCTATCTACCAGTGTCAAAGTCCCATCAAAATTGATCCAGCCGTTTCGGAGATTAGCGGGAACAAACAGACAGACAGACATAAAAATTTAAAATTGTTTTTTTATTATAAGTACCGTATACTTACTTTCATATGCATTTAGTAAAAAGCTGTTATTTTGACATTACAAACAGACACTTCAATTTTATTTATTTGTATAGATATGCATAGTCGTAGTACCTACAACTACGGCTATATTCCCAAGTAACTTTAAATGAACACAATTTAAGCTTCATTGTCATTCTGCAAAATAGATATTACTACTTTTAATTCGTTAAAAAAGCTCAGCCAGAATTCGTTTGTTATGAAATGAAACAATGAAAAGGATTTCATTCATTAACCTAATTGAATACGACCGGGTTTGGATAGCGCTAGCCTTTGGTAATACAAAGGTAATCCTAGGATTACAAGTGCTTACAATGCCCGTCGCAAATAGGTACACGGAAGCTAACTTACCCCTATTCGACAAAATCGTGATTGCACTAACAAGTGGCATCTCGCATCGTATCTCTATTCGAACGGAAAAGTTATCGCTGAGCCCATGTATCCACTTTCGGGGCCTATGATACGACTTATTACTTAATCTGTAGTTCCAAGTGATTGTGTGACGGGCACGCCGAGCTGAATGCGATAAAGAGATCGGGCACCGCCTGAGGCGCGCGCTAGAAATTGTGCGGCCCACACCGATCATGATTATTCAATAGCCCCGTTCTACCGGGATCTAGGCCGTGCTGAATGTTAAACAGTTTACCGTCTTGCTATCATATTTATTAATTCAACTGCAAATCCAAACGAGCTAACAATGTCTCACTGTTCCCTAACAAACTGGATACGGTACACTCCAAGACTTCAGTAACTCAAATTATTTAATTTATTGTAGGCCTTTTATGTAATGTTTAGGAAGTAAATGAGATAGTAGTTTCACAGTAAATAACGGGCGACAAACGCGAAACTTGTAAAGTTGCAAGACAAGCGCGCAGCGGAGTTGTAAAACAAGCAAGTTTGTTAGAATTAACAAAACCTTTGTAGCACCTAATTTCTAACTTAAATAGTACAAAATAGGGATTTTTGGATTACTTGATTTTACAAAATTCCGGGACAAAAAAGAAAATATTATTTCTGAAGTTGGTAAACGCGAACATCAGCATCTATTTTTTATAGGACATGCAAAACAAGAAATGTACTGGTGTTAAATCTTGTCCCAGTTAAATTTTCATGCGTTTTTAAGTGGAATCCAGCCTGAAGCCGAGTACAAACCCAATTTCAACGTAAGGTATTTTGTTGTTAACCTAGTATTCTCGACATGCCCTGGAATTCGGGTTGAAAATATGGGCTGAATTTTTTGTTTGCTATGCTTTAATGTAATGCTTTTTTACCTTCTGCAGCCTTTGTTCAGCATCGTCGAGTCTCTGCCTTGCGTCTTGTAGAGCGCGCTCCAAGTCCGTCATCTTCTCAGTCTGCGCGGCGATTTGTTCCGACAACACTTGCACCTGAAGATGCAAGCTCTCCTTGTCTGCCTCGAGCCGACGAACGCGGTCCTCCGCATCGTTCTGTAATGTTCGTCACACTAATACAGTCACTGTTATACTAGACTCTATAAAAACGCAGAGTCTGTCGTGCAAAAACAATATTTAATTTACAGCTCTGCTTCATGATTCTGATCATATTTTTACAGAGCACTCATAACAACACAAGTTAGTGTAACTATTAAAAATAATATTAAAGGTAACAGTGTTAACAACTCGTACCCGTGTTAAAATCACATTCACAACAATTATTTATGTACGTTTGTATACGTGTAGGTATACTAATAGAACTAAATTAGTACGAGATCGCTCGCTGCACCTATTTCTTACATTTCTTTCCTCGAAACCCTCGGTTTATTGACACAAGCTGGCGAGTAGGAGGTGTAGTGAATTGTATAAGAGCGGAACGTGTTTATTAACGCTCTACGTAATTTCCTAGCTCAATTCTCAAATTGTCTGAATTAAATTTTTGTCTACTCTCAGTTCTCGTACCTTATTGTAACTTCGTGTGGGCATGGGCGGAAGCGAGGGGTTGGACGGCCAAGCTCTGTCGTGCATGTAACACGGCGGCGGCACCGGAGGTCCGTGACACCAACACATGGGAGGCCACCAGCCGCCCTCCGGCCATCGGAACTGCTCGTAGGAGTTCCATCGCCTCTGTAGCTCTGGAGGTGTGTCTTCATCCCGAGAGCGTCGCGGTCGAGGTGACGCGCGCACGCTCGCCGGGTGTTGTGGCGGTTTGGATGTCAACGACGACCTTGTTTTGCGGTCGCGATCTTGCCGGTCGCCCGGCGCACGTCTTCGTCTTTCCAAACTCGCTGCCAAATAATCATCCCCTCTCGGTTCTGAGACATGATCGTCACCTTCGTCCACCATATTTCCGGTAGGCATCCACGTAAAATCATCATCGCGTCGCGTGGAATTATCCAAACGCCGGCTCGGCGTCAGTGTGCGGTATTCTGCATCACAACCTCGAGGTTCATACTCCTGTTCATCAGAATCGTCACCGCTGGAGGAGCTGGATTCTGTGTCAGATGATCCAATTCGAGCCGCGGCTACAGCGCCGTCTGGCCACGTCGTACATTTCACTGTCGCCTCATCAGGGCTGTCCGAATCACCGCCTGTCACGAGATAAGCGATGTAAAGTAAATAAAACACGCCGGAGCCTCATGAGCGACGGCAACTCACCCATCGGGGAGTACATGTAGGAGCGCACGGCGGGGTGCACGTAGCCGGCCGCCGCGCGCTCCTGCTCCTCATCGAAGGGCTCCGTCAGATATTCGCAGTCGGACATGAGGCTCCGCTAATGCGACACTGCGCGACAAGCTCTCGGCACGAGTCACCTACGTGTCTCTATTTTAAAGTTTGGCTAAGTTCCAGTAATATGCTACGTCAGTGACTCGTCCGCAGATCGCGTGTTACGTACTCTCCTGTGGGGGCGGCTCCTCACTGGACTGCACGGAAGCGGAGTCACGTTCGGAGGCTTCAGACGCGGTGGACACAGGACGTTCGCTGCAGCCGGACGCTCTCCGAGAGCGAGTTTCACCAAAGTTTTCTTCTGTTATAGACCGCGCAACATTTCTTATCTCCGCGGAGGTCGATCGTGATTTGATCGGCCGAAGCTTTTCCTCGACTACGGTTCGATTGTGTAATGCCGCGATGGTAGCAGCCACGAGTGAGCCCCCGCGGCCGAGCTCGCGCATGTTTTAGTTCAAAATGAACGAGGCTTACACGAATAGGGCCGACGCCCGCGCCCGGAAATAGATCGCGGTATATGCGCCTGATGCATTCTGGACACCCTTCCCACTTTGATCCGAGTTTTATTAGGTTTAGGAAAAAAAAACAGGTTTCATTATGTAAACAAACCCATTCTCTTTTACGTCAGCAACAAATGCGTTGTCTGATAATGTTAAAACGAAATGTTGAAATATACAACATTTTGTTTATGTACACACATAACACACGGCAATAAGGCGTAATGGTAGTAGGCAGCGTGCGTCGCGATGCACACAAGCTGGCGCACTCACCGGCATACAGTTGACGCCTTCGTACAAGGAGCGGCGGGCTCGCCCCCACTCGTCATAGTTTTGGAAAGTATTTCCAGCGTAGAACTCGCCATAGTAGGTGCTCCACAAGTTAGCAGGATCAAGAACCGCTGTGCCATCATATTCAACATGTTCATCGGTGAAATCGGGGTTGTAAGGTAATTGCGGTGGGTAGTAGCAAGGCGGGGCGCTTGTCTCAGCCAGATTAAATTCATAGCGGCCCTTACACGAACCCAAACAATTCATATTGGCTCCTCTCAGTCCTCTCTGTGTCTGTACGTAGTATAAGCAGCTATTCATCATTCTGTTATTTATTCATTGAATGGTACGAAAACTAGGATCACAAAACGTAATCAAGTTAAAAGTTTAATTAAACCTAGGTTAGGAGGACACAATTAAAAACTTAAGAACAACGACGTTCCTGAATTAGCTCTAGGTAGGTACATAACGACAATCAATAACAGCATGCCTTCCCCTACTTGGGTACAATTTATTAGATGGAACATTTACTAAGATACCCAAATGACACTAAATTATTTACAACTACCTTAAGTTAATCAACATTCATTATTTATTCTGATTTATTAAATGTTATCAACAACATCCAACTAAATTCATCTTGAAAATAAGATAACTCCCCTCATGTCGGAAATAACTCGACAGCTGTTCCGTTGAGAATATCCGACAAAAGACCCATTTAATGTTCCACAGAGGGTGAGCACGTGTGCCGAAGCCCTAAAAATAGACACAATCATGTTGAAAACTTTCGCGTTCGTGAAGCAATTGTTGTTACTAACATAAACAAGTTCTGAAATTTTGTGATGATTCATATAATATGTAGAAGTTAATGTTACGAGCTACAATGTAAAATATTCTGGGATTTATAAAGCACAGTATGTTCTTGCAATCCAAATTGGATTGTAGAAAACATAAATACTGCATCATGAGTGATGCAACAACATAAGTCTGCGTAACCGTTTATCGATTTAACTGAACTAGGTTTATTAGAAGTGATAAATAAAAATACTATAAAAGATGTGCAGGGATATGGGACGATAAATTCCATGAACGATTAAATAAATTAAATCCAGGGACGTTCTTACTGAGAATGGGGTACGTTCCCTATACTTATTATGGTTTTTGCGCCATAGGGAGCGGGAAATGAACATTGAAATAATTCGACTGGGAGAGTTTGGCTGTTTAAGAGCGTTGTCACATTTTGCACCTCTCTCGGTCACCCAGGACCAAATTTTTAAGAATGTTAAATGAAAAAAATGCTTTTTTGAAACATGTAATCAATGGGCGGTCTACGAAATAATATTAATTTAGTAGGTAGTTATCAAAAACATATTTCTATTGTGTTATCCTAATAAACTTAGGTAATTAAGTATTATGATCTGTTTTTGAGATGATGTAAATAAATGCCACAATAAAAATGTGTTTTTAATAATTACCTATTAAATTAATATTATTTTGTAGACCGCCCATTGATTACATTTTTCAAAAATGCATCTTTTCATTTAACATTATTTTAAATTTGGTCCCGTGTGAGCGAGAGAGGTGCAAAATGTGACAACCCTCTTAAGCGTTCTAAAAGATTATTTTTTAATATATTTTTTGAAGTAAATAATGTCTTATTATGTCATATCACTTAGGTGATTCTTAGAAAATAATACCATATTAGAACAGACGAGTCTTAATAATGCGCGATGAAACGCAATGAAATCATGCGTGCAACTGCAAGACTAATTGCTACAAATTGGTTAGAAAACTCCTATCATATTATTATCCTATATTATGTATGCGACAGACATCATGTAATGACACATGATCACTTACGTGCGTGTTCAGTTTCAGAACATCAGTCATTAATCAAAGTAATGTAGTGCAGCTCTACTGAAATTTAAATTTACATCATTCAGTCAAATACAAAAATTCAAATTAAGGAAGAATCCTCAGAATGTTATCTAAAATAAAATGTCACGAACTCACGATAAGGAAAGGTTGACAGGAAAAGCACAAAACTGAGGGTCGCAATAGTTGAGATTCAATAAATTGTTAGACCAGTCTCCGCAGCGAATGTCTTCATGATCGTGACACGGGCTCAGTGAAGCAAACAACTCTCAAACGATTCCGGAATACTGATATTGCATAATTCCCGAGGGTACGTACACCTGATGCATTCGATTTTCATATTCGCCACAATCCTATCTCATAAAAGAAACTCCAGGAAGTAGAATACGACGAGCCTCGTGTTAAACTGTAGTAGCTAGCGATAGTACCGAAGCACCCTCAAATATTTTACAGTTCTAAGCAATGCGGGTCGAATCCTTTTCCAATATCAGAGATTGAGTTGCTTGCCAATAACATTACGGAAACTAGAATCTGATACAATATCGTCCAATTGATTTTAATAGTGGGCTACTTTGGTCCTGTTTTTGAGAATATTTGAGAAAATCCTGTATTACATGATATCAAAATCAATTCGTAATAAGGCTCACATACCAGCTTTTCCAATATATTTAATAAATTAAGCTCAAAAGTTTTATTCTGAAAACCCAGATTGCTAAATCTAAGCCGAGTTTTTATCAAACGATTGTACCTACAATAGTACTTAATAAGAGACATTCCAATGGATTGATGATCGCAGTGCCTATATCGTTATTCAGAGGGGAATGTCGCCACCCATTGCTGCCCATTCGTCTAATATAATCCCTTAGTTGCCTTTAGCACTCCAGGAGTAGTCATGGGGTCGTATTTATAGCTAAGCTACTAGTTAATAGCTCTAAATGTAATAAAATAACTTGAAATTTACTTTACAACGAGTTTAAACTAAATAAAGAATAGTACCTATAAGCAAGGAAGTTTTTTTATTGTGCACTCAAATAGCTTTCTGGTAATTAAAACTAACTGGGTTGTTAATGGTTGTATCAAAGTACAAGCCGTTATTGTTTAAACAAGCTTGTCTTTTGTAACTTAGTAAACAGTTCAGTGGAAGTCTGAGTTGGGGCGTGTGTTCAAAAAAGAAAATATAAAACTCAATGGCAACTTAGCCTGAAGTTGACAGCGAGTGACTGCCTGCCGCGGTGAGACCGCGTAGCGAGAGGACGCAACTTTTATCCTTCTTTTATACTTTGGGATACAATCGATTAGCCCTGTCTGATATGCTATGACTCACGTTACACATTTTCAGAAAAATATATTTACTATACTCACGGTTTAATATTTCTGTTAAAAAGAAATGAGGGCCAAAATATGAAAATATTTTTTCGAGTCCGATTTTTTTTTACAAAGCACAAAAAAAAACACTCCAGTTTCACAAATCAAAATATTGCTAACTCACAATTAAAAAACTACGGCTAGCGACTATTAACGTTACGACTGAATGCTACAAACTGCTGCTGAAAATTCGTCACATCACTACGTAAACGCTTTGGGTCATTAGTGGTGCGAAACATGCGCTATCTGAACAAAATAATATTTATGACTGAATTTTCAGTTCAGTGCAAAAATATTGTGTATGAACAATATTTATTCAAAGATAAATTGCTACGATAGTGGGTTATGTTTTAAGCTTTTAACTACTATGTAAATTCTACCACAGCAATTTTTTGTGTCTGTCTTATTTTTTTTAATCTATATTTATTTTTAAAATTAATAGTAAATCATGTGTAAGTAAGTACTTACAAGTAATTATAATTTTAATAATCTGTAACCGAAGCTATATTCAATATAATTATGACTTAAACATAATAATATTAGTTAAAAGAAAGTCGAATTAATTTATAAAATTCCAATCAAAATCCTTTATTTTTTCCTTATTTCTCGATGATGTAACAAAAAATATGACAAAAGAGAGATGAAATGTAAATTATAAAAATAAAAGGAGGATTAAAAAGGAATATTTGACTTTTTTCCCACACTGAAATGTAACAAGCCCAGTGTGCAAAACGCGGGTCGACACCCTAGCGACCCGGTGGGCGGCAAATGGACTCATGGGCGGGTGACTATAAATATCACTTGTTACTATAATATACTGTGCCACTTAATTATTGGCTGTTGAAATAGAGGAACCTAATGTTTTCCGCGGGATACAGAGATATCTGGGTTAATCGCACCATTGTTTATGAATTGGGCAAATAAACCATCGTACGGAAGCGCGCCATAACTATTTTAAAACATTCTCGAACACAAAAATAACTCGAGAATAGTCGGGAATTTCTTGCGCGTTCTACTGGTACCATAAGTTAAGATGAAAAAAAAAACTTTTTTACAAAAAAAAAAAAAAAACAACCGACTTCCAAAAAAACACCACAAAGTGAAAAATAACTCTAATTGCGGAAGTCGGTGTCTTTGGATCTGTATTTTAGTTTTTTGGCACCGACATTCGAAATTAAAGTTATTTTTTACTTTGTAGTGTTTCTTTGGAAGTCGGTTGATTTTTTTTTTTGTTTTAATTTTTACTTTTTAGTGGTCGGTTAGTAAATTATCTAAGTTACTGCTCATCACCTTTTACAAAATATTACTTTTCCCGATGCAGGGACGTTAATGGTTGAGGATTTCTCCTGGTACTTCACCATCAGCTCCACTTCACCATATGCATTGTGACGAGCAAAAATTGCTTAGCAACCATATTAAAGTAATCGAATCGCAACCCGTGAAATACTTATTATTGAGTAGTTCCGGTGGCCATCTGTGGTCTTCATCATCAGTTCCACTTCACCAAATGGTACTTTCCGAGAGCAAATGAACGAGTTACTATAAAAAATACCCAAATCGCTATAGATGTGCCTATAATATTTGAAGAATTCCCTCGATTTCTCCAGGATCCCATCATCAGATCCTGACCTGATGACAATGGGACCACCTGGGAAGTATACCCTTTTAAACAAAAAAAAAAAAGAATTTTCCAAATCGGTCCAGCCATCTTCGAGTAATCGGGGAACATACGTAAATAAAAAAATATTAAAAAAAACACGGCGAACTGAGAACCTCCTCTTTGTTTTGAAGTCGGTTAAAAACATGAAATAGCCATCATGCCTATGATCTGAGGAAGAGAATGTCGAAGTGTACTACAGATCACTCGTTAACTTATCTCAACAGTTCATAAACTCCCACCGCTGTAGCTGGTAGCCCCCATGTTTACATGGGTCGGCTATAACGTCTGTTAGTGTACGGGTGTATCAACGAACATACACATGTTGCCTTGTACCTACGCTCATTACCGAATTAGGCCCGATAACTCAAAACGTAACTAACAATCTTATACCTTGCAGAAAACTCTCAATAGGTACATTTCGTATGAGATCCTGGATCTTAGGACCAAATCGAATTTAGCTAGACTACAATGGATGACGA
The DNA here is from genome assembly GCA_947568875.1 of Fissipunctia ypsillon. Lineage (NCBI taxonomy): Eukaryota > Metazoa > Arthropoda > Insecta > Lepidoptera > Noctuidae > Fissipunctia > Fissipunctia ypsillon. The sequence continues at coordinate 17,725,642 of OX387651.1, forward strand.
GAATATCAAATTGTATGAAAAAAAATGTTTTAATTTTTACTTCTAATCATAATCAAAAATAAATCCCTTCATCCCACACCCAAAAGCTCAAGGTATCAAAATTGACGTCATTATCCAAAAAGTTAAATTAAATTACTTAATCGAGTTTTTCGGGACGCCATCCATAAATAAAAAGTTTATAAACGCAGCCACGGAAGTGAGTTGAGAAACAACATCGCGGGCAAGTACCCAACATTGATATTTATTTTCATTTTATTATGTAAAACATGATGAATAGAACAGCTATGAGTTTATGACAAAGGCATACATGGCACGTATCTTTTGCATTGATAAATAGGCTGTCTGTAAAGGCTGTCTTTTAAAGCGTACTCTTTATGTTCAGCGACATGTTGGTAGTGCAATTCCTTCTTATTTATGTGGTATTGATGAATTGGATACCGGTTTTTCGTTAAATATATAAATTCAACGGCCATTAGTAGATCAATTTAGAGCGAAATTGGTTTCACTGTGTGCAATAGAAGAGCTGAAAATGCACTTCAGTTACCTACCTACGCCCGTTTTATAGATTTTTGATGACGCACGAATACATAGAATTAGCTAAAACTAAGATATTTTTATTCTATACTTTTTAATTCATTTCTCACACCTATTTGTACTAAATTAAATGACTAACTAACTATACAAATAAATACAAAAACAAAAGGACACTTAGGCGTCGAAGTACTCGTCCGCATAGCTGTCACCCGAAAACGAATGTTTGTATGTAGCCATAATAAAAATGCAGGCAAATCAATTAAAGGTGTTTAAATGTATTATTATCGTTGTTGGTTGTAAATAAAGCATTAGAAATGGCTGTTTTCATCCAATAAAAATATAATTACTCTTAACTGGCATTTATTAAGTCGGCCGATAACATCTGACGCCCTTAGGTACTCGTAGTTTTATTTTTCATACTTGGATCTCTACATTTTATTTCAAACTAGACTAGCTTTAGTGAGTGACTTTTATTGTTGATAATTTAAAACCTTGTGGTAGATACGCCATCTTCTCCTTTTGGTGCCTCTCCAATTAAGTTAAAACCTTGTGTTAGATACGCTATCTTCTGCTTTTGGTACCTCTCAATTAAGTTAAAACCTTGTAGTAGATGCGCTATCTTTTTCTTTTGGTGCCTCTTCAATTAAGGTTGGTCATCGACTCTGAATATCTCTCCTTCTCCTTTGCGCTCTATAGGCTATGGAAAAACTAAAAATCTCATAGCGTTTACCAATTTAGGAGCTATCCCAGTCAATCAGTAATTCAAACGCTCTCAATTATAACATTATACAAATGATTTGGACCGATCCATTTCAAGATGTCTTATAATAAATGAGCTGCCAACCAACATTAACATGTCCGCATGCATCTGTCACAAACATGCGTTTAGTCAATAGACGCATGAGTTTGGCTCCATACATAGCACACAGTATATACTTGACCCAGTACTCTGGGACTCAACTTAAGAATGCTCAGTAAGTACTTGACCTGTATAGAATATATTTACAATGCCAAACGACTCTTCAGCGTAAAATGCGTAGAGTTGAGCCGTGCTTCATTGTCAATGTTCTTTCCTAAGCTGATTCAGATGTTTTGTGATGTAGGTTAAGGGGTACACGTTCCGTAGCTTTTATATATTATTAGGTAGTCCTTATTTTTTTCCTTTTTTCAACATGTATTGTCCCACTGCTGGACTGCTCACTGCTGCACTGGGCAAATGTCTCCCCACAGCTTTCCATTCTTCCCTCTGTGTTGCCTTCTCCAGACAATCTCCCATAAACTCCTCTAAGTCATCACGCCAGCGTTTCTTAGGTCCATTTCCCTTATTTTATTCAATAATAATGTAAATGTTCTTTAGGATAATTGGCTTATTTCAATATCGAATAATATGTATTACACCGCATTCGTACAACATGATACTCACTGTACTACACTACACTACGTATACAAAGAAAAATTTTCATCAAAACAATTATATTATCGACGCCTTTTTGTAACTGGCGCCTTTGTGTCTCCAAGGACCAAAGCTCAAATGTGTCCCATCTAGGATTACATTGACGAAATCGAAGAAGAACACAGAGAGTGTTAATTCACACAACATATTGACAACAAACGGGCCATAAACAACGATATAGTTTAAAAAAACAACATAACGCACAACATGTATAACAATGAGGCAATAATGACCGACCCGACGCGACTGAGGCGCTCTGAATTTTAAATTACTCTTTGCACAGGCGAATTCGCTGAGCCAGCTCGTAAACAGCCTATGTCGATGACTGCGCAAGGAAACATACGCCTTTTATACGTATTGTCATGAAACGTACTTATTAAGGGAATATGTTGTGTTTGGGACTTGTTTTAACAAAGAACCGTCTTTAAAAAAATATTCTCTTCATCTTTTTAAAGATCTATTTTTAACCTAAAGCTATCCACTGACAAAATAATAAAATTCAGATATCCATTAATTAAAAACGAATTCACGATCGTATCTCGAAGTTGAAGACAACCTAAAAGTTGTCGGTTCAAAGCTCCTTCAAATTTACATAACTACTACCCAAGTAACGAGAAAGCTTTTCATACAGCGATTTGTGTAGCTTCTTCAAAAATGAATAAAAAAATGTTACTGCTAACTTTCCAGACGATTGCATTGTAGCTCTCTAGCTAGATGAGTTTTGAATCTCGCTTACAAATAGTTTTAAGAACGAAATGAGTTTATAGTAGCAATACAGTAGCTGTTTATCGACATTGTGCATTCGTGAAGTTAGCCAAATTGGACCAGTTAAATCCAAACCGATTTGAAGGGGTTCTAATTATAGCACCCTAGCCAGAATACCAACATTAACGCTTGGAAACGAATTGAACGGGATCGAATATCAGAGTATGCAATAACATTTCACATTCCATTTCCTCTGAAATTGCTACAGCATTGTTTCCTCGGGAAAACTGACATAGACTAAAAAAATATGAATATTGGTAACGGCATGCTTGCGCTTCTTAGTTTGCCTATCTGATACTGGAAAAATCGGGCAATAGGTTGAGGAATAATTCATCAAAAGATTTTCTATCTGATTCATTCAGGACGGGTCGATTCCAGAATATTGTTCAGCGGAAACGGGTGACAGGTATCGGATGTACGGCGAAGCCTACTTTCACGCCTGTCGCGCTGATGAGGCCAATGCCGAGGGCAGGGCACTGTGGCCTTTATATTTGTTATTTATATTATGTTTTACTGAGCTATTGCTCCAAATTGCTTAAAGGATGTGTATGTTAATACAACATGTCTGTTTTATTTTTGTATGTTATTAGCAATATAGGGTAGGTACACATTCTTGTTAACCCCTCTGGCTTGGTAGAAAGAAAAGAAGAAAACAATATCATAATTAAGCGATATGTAACCCCATTATAATATCATTGTTTCTCTGAGAATTTCAATTATGAAAAAGGTTTTCATAAAATTTAATTTTAGATGTTTTCCTTCTTCGGCCTGTGACAGGCTGCTTGTCACGCTTTGCGTTTTTTGTTTTCATTTTATAAAAAATAATGGTGGAGGAAGAGTGCTATGCCCTACAGAAAAATATGATTGAAAATAATTTATTTTGGGAAATGAAGTCGGTCTGAGCCTCAGACCGACTTAATCTACCAAAACCTATATATATAATCTATACTTACAATAAATAAAATTGAATTGTCTGTATGTAATGTGAAAATAACAGTTTTTTACTAAAAGCATATGAAAGTATATAGGTACGGTACTTATAACGAAAAAACTATTTTTTAAATTTTTGTCTGTCTGTTTGTTCCAGCTAATTTCCGAAACGCCTGGACCGATTTTGACGGGACTTTCACTGGCAGATAGCTGATGTTACAAGGAGTAACTTTTATTTTAGAAAAAGAATTAGGGTTCCATGCAAAAAAATTCAAACGCTAATCTCTGGAACTACCAGTCGGATTTCAAAAATTCTTTTTGCATTTAGTAGCCCAATTCTCGAGGATGGTTTGAGGCTATTTAACATCACGCTATGACCCTTAGGAGCCTAGCAAAAAGAAAAAAAAGTCGTAAAGAACGCTAAGCAAAAATGAAGTAGGTACGTATAATAGCGCGGGCAGGCGATGCAAAGCGGCGGGTGGGGAGTTTTATTAAAATGTGACTGTTATTTTAGTCCTTCAAGTGTATCTTACGACTTCCACGCGAACGAAGTCGCGGGGCACAGCTAGTCATTAATAAGAATATAGAAGTTAGATCGTTACTTAGAACATTTATACTGGTTATTTCGAGCCTTAATTATAGTTTCATGTTATTAATAAGTTGGTCTAGTGCAATCAATGTTCGACATAACACAAGCACGTAGCACGAACGACGTCGACGGACGTGATTACATAATATTAAACATTGAGGCAGAGACACATAGTGGTGCGGACGCAAACCAATAAGCCACACAAACTACGATATACCAATATGATACTACGATGTCATGTTGATGCTAAAGTGTTGGCCTGCATCGAGGTCTCAATTATTTAGCAGAAATAAATTCATTTCGCGCTCCCCGCCTGAGTTTTCCGATCAAACGCCGCGTGCCCGACATTTTAATTGAAATACTGTTGATGTCGATCCCATCTTATAAATTAAAAAGTTACGTTTTACCAATTTCTGTATCTAAAAAATAATTAGAAAAATTCGAATCAAACACCACATGTTAAATCTCCACAAATAAAATTTCAGTAGTTATAGGTACTATATTGGTATGATATTTATTTTATGAACACATACAAGAGACAATGAAAATTATGACCCCTTCGCCAACTACTAGCTCAATACGACGACGCGACGTCGACTTAAACTACACAGGTCTCCGGGCAATTAAAGTTATGATACAGGGTGTAAGTGACAGCCCTCCGCAGACTGGTGGGGTAAATTCAATATATCATACTAAGATGACCGGTACATGAAATTATTTCAGGAACCTTACGGGAATCCAATAAACCTGATTTGTTTTATTACCTCACACGCAATGTATCGTTACCGTGGCAAAACGCGCGTAGCGAACGGCAGCGCAGCGAGCCTTCGGCTGCCGGGTATTTCAATATCCATTGCTGATTTTTTGATTTTAGCTGTTTTATTTACATAAATGGAGTGCTACGTACAGATAATGTAATTTTACATTGAAATAAAGGTAACTGATTATACGATTTAAAAAAAAATCCTGAGAACATTTCCGGTGGAATATGATTCAAAATAAGGAGCTGAATGCACCCTGTTAGTTTGCGGAGGGCTGTCCCTTACACCCTGTATTCTACTCTACTCAAACAGCTTTTGCCCGCCGATTCATTTGTTTCCGTGCAAAATACGGAATATATTTTCTTTCCAATAAATAATAAGCTTTGCCGTAATACAGCCTCTAAGCTTCCTAGTCAATCAATGAGAGTATCGCACAGTTTCCGCCGCCGGCACAAAGGAACAAGAAACGTATGAAATCGGTTGCGGTGCCGTCAATTTTAAATAGGCCAGAGAGACTCCTTGAAAATTCTCCCAGTTTCACGTGCGAATCGTTAACTTGGAACGATTTTATTATTGGTATAGATAAGAGGCATGAAACACGGCTCCCGAGTGTGGGGGCAGGAGGCTTGGAGAAATTCTAATTAGCGCTAATGGAACGCGCGTTCACCTGGAACTAGTCTGCGGCGAGCGCTTCGTACCTTGTGAAATTAATGTTAAATATTTTACAATGCACAGGGCTATGATAACACGAAATTAACAAAGTACAACATCCACGTCAAAGTTGTAACCTAACAACAAACTTCACTAACCCAGTTCTTAAGGGCCGTTCCTAATTATGACCTAGTCCCGGGAGGAATCTAGGCTGACTATAATAGCTGAATAAGTAATCAGATTCGGAAGTTAGATCAAACAATGAACTTTCTTTATGACAGTGGCGGGACGACTCTATAATACAAACCACTCAATAAGTATATGATTCTAAATTCTTGCTCTTCCAATAATGATCCTTAAATCACTAATACCTTTAAAGAGCTTCGAACAACATAAACAAAGTTGAGAACCTGAATATGAAAACAAGTGATTTCAGCAGCACATTAAATTTCAGCGGTCCGATTACCTAGCCTTTAACGCGTTATTAAATTAAACGGGTAATTTCTCCCTTCAGTTTACCTGCACAAAGTAATTACAGCAGCTAAGAATAAATATATTAGGTATATTGTTTTATTGTTTACTTAGTAATTAAGTTTAGCACAGTAATTTTCAAAATTTGGAATTAATTGCTAGACGACAACAACTGCTGACAAACTGTTATGCAGTTTGGCTGACTTTATGTGTGGTATTGTTAATACAGATTTTGATTTTTTTTTTTTTAATAGTTTATAATGAAGAATGTAAATAGTCGAATATCTGCAATCTCTGAACAAAGGAGATTTTGCCAAATGTTTCCGTAACAGTGTTTTGTTTTTTACAGCACTCATAATTATTTTTGTCCTTTTAGGGTTCCGTAGTCAACAAGGAACCCTTATTATTATAGTAGTTTCGGCATGTCCGTCCGTCCGCAGCTTAGCTCAGAGACTCTTAGTACTAGAAAGCTATAATTTGGCATGGATATACATATTAATCACGCCGACCAAATGGTAAAATAAAATTATGAAAAAATAAATTTCTTAGGGTATCCTGTACACGTAAAGTGGGATGTTTTATTTTTCTCGCCTGGTCGTCGTCGTCGTCTGGTGTGGAGTGTTGTTAGAAAGGTCTTTCAAAAATATTGCGGGTTTGTGAAAACAATTTTTAGATCAAGGGATCCGTTTCTGAAATATTAAGCTTTAAAGTGCTAATTTTAAATAAATAATAAATTTTAAACTTACATTTGCAGTTGGAATGTATGAGAGAACATTTTTTTCAATTACAATGTTAAGTTTGTTCTTGGGATAAACTCATTCAAACTACGGAACCCTTCATTGTGCGTGGTCCGACACGCACTTGTTGGTCTTTACATTCGCATGTCTTTTGAACAGAACATGTTTCTGTAAACCAAATAGGTTATTTATTGTAACTGAACGGCATCACCTCATCTTTAAGTTTAAGCTTATTTTGTCTAACCGGATGAGCACAACTTGGAGCGGCATCAAAACTAAATACTTCGACAGTAACACCGTAACTTGCTAACCAGTAAGCTACTCCAAGGCATACACTTATCAGATATCATTAAAATATTCACTTTGTGAAAACAACACACAAGATTAAAATCGATTGTTATAGTTGCTCGATAGGAAGCCCAGATAAGCTCCATGTTGGTATTCGGATTCCACAAGTTATATACGAACTATTCGAGGCTTTCAGACTGTTTTATAATATGCTATAGCATTAACAGTGCATGCACCAGTGGCGCAGATACAATCATCATTAGAGGGAAGCCGAAAAAAAATTGTTCAGTTCTCATAAACTCAGACAAAAAAACTGTAGGTTTTTAATCTTATGATGTATTAAACTGGTATTAAATATAATTGTGTAATGTGTTGTGATACACAGTTACACACACAGGTGTACCATATTATTTGGCAATAGTAGGCATAAAGAAGAGTGGTTGTTCCGAAGGGAAGCCGATAGGAATCGGGTTGTATGAAGGCTTCGCCCCTGGCATGCACCGTACAAGCGAGGTTAGTTACCCCGTATGCTGTGAGGAAGGCAGCCGGCAATGAATGCCTAAGTGGTGCACACGGCTTATGAGATCCATTCATCCACGAGGTTCAATGCTGGTCAGTAAACAGCGCATTCATGGCATACGTGTCACCTCGTAGCCCAGTGTTCATTTGCGAATATCGAATTATTGGAATAATTTAACCGGGAATAATAAGCCTGTAGGTTCATTTACATGAAAATGAAATTTTGTAAATTTTCGGAAGGCAGATACAGTTGTTCCAATATACCTATGATTGGTGTATTGACTATGTAGTAGCAAGGTTTAAAAAATGTAGCTCGCTTAATCAACAGTAACCATTTTGTAGCTATTGGAACTATATAAAGTACCAGTCCATTTTATTTTACCCACAACAGCGGTAAAATTGTGCCGGTTGATCGATAGACCCTATGAATAAGATCTGTAACAACATTCGTTGAAAAAAAATGCAGCTGTGTACAATACTATTTTATTTTTAGAGAGAAACCAAAAACTAAACAAGAAGATTTTAATTAAAAAGTGTGCTAGTAAAAAATGAGAAAAAAGTACGAATGAAATCTGACAAAGTTATTCGCTATTTTTGTCTCCGTTTTGCTAACGTTGACTTTTTTTTGGAACGGCTTGCGGTAGGAGTGAACTGGTAGAAATCGTCACGCGAAAAAGCGTTCATTCTTCATACATACACGTTATGCCCCCTTTATGCGACTTTCTTCTTTCGAATCCACTTACACATTGTGAGTGATGCTTTCTCTCTCTCGACAGAAAGAGAGAGTTAATTTGGTCAAAATGTAAATTCAAGATGGCGGGTGCGAAAATTTTCAAATATTTCATCATGGGTGTCGTTTTCATGGTTTTCGAAGATGCTAAAGCCGATAGTGAAGGCAAAATGAGAATCCAAGATGGCGGCTGCGAACATTTTGTTTTTGTTTTAAATCATACGTGAGAAGGTTTGGTGTTTTTGTTTTAAAGCGTAACCGTTTTTAATAGACTCTACTTACTGCTGATACTTTCAATCTAATAGAATATTGTTTACTATTGCCGCAGGTGGTTAAGAATTTAAGTTGGTCAAAATTAAAAACGAAGCATGTTTAAAAAAATACAAACAAGTACAGGTACAAATATAGTATTTTTATCTCACGAAGCGACGCGCGCTTTACTTGTGTTTACCTAGTGTACAAACACGCTGTGAATGTGTGCGTGAAGACGAGTAGCGTCAGCTCATACCACACACGCACAAACACACACACACACACTTCCGACTTCGCATTGTCTCGGACGATACGAGAACGAGAGCTCCTGCGCTTACACACACATTCACACCGTGTTTGTACACTTAGTAAACACAAGTAAGGCGCGTGTCGCTTCGTGGGATAAACATACTGTAACATGGTTATGATGAACAGAAAACTAAATAAAGAAAGAACTAATAACGGAAGAACTTACATTATTTAATAAAAATTAAACCACATAACTGTGATCATAATCACACCAAAACAGAGTGTCAACCTGTGCGATCCGTCACGTAGTAGTAACGAGCCCTGCGTCACGGCGTGTTCAATGAGCTGAAAGCCAAGCCACTTGGGTAGTCGCAGACAGACAGCTACCGACAAGCTGTGGCGACGGGAACAGCCCGTTGTTAGGGAGCGACAGGGCTCATGCACACGCTGCGCGCTGATAAGGGATCGATAGCAATACGATTGTTGTATGTTTAATCGACTGTGAAAAGCATGTAGGTTAGTGCGAAATACACTGAAAATGCTAATGATAAAAGTTTAAGTTTAAGTGTTTTGGATGTTAAAAGGCTCATCCCCTATTACCTCCATAGGTGGTTAAACGTGGGTGTTCTATAGCCGCCTTACTTACCCCTTCGCTCATAATAATGCCTTCGGTAATGGTATGTGAAAGTTTGAATAATAAATGAAAAATACTTGGGTGTAACGCTAAGTAGCCCGAAGCTACCTATAACAGAACTTTTACAAACAAGCATTTTTCTTCCACTTCCATTAATTCATAAAGTTGTAAGAAGTAGTAAGCTACTTGTATAAGTCTTTCAGATAATTCTGATCCGTATTGTATAGCTACATTGCAGCGGTCTATAAGAGGCAAAGGAGGAGGTGTTCAGAAATGTATGCCTTTCAGGCTGATGATTTTGCGAAAATATCAAGACTGTAAAACTTTTCCAGGAAAAAAGAAACTTCAGGCGGTTTAGCCAATACCTGACTGACGGAAAATGACTTCCTGTCGAAACCATTAGAAGTTTGCAAACCACCACATGCGAAATGCATGCATGTAGCGCTAACTTTTCTTATTTCAAATGCCAAAAAAGCATACCTTGAATTTTACAAAATCCAAGTCAAATCGTTTATTTCAAGTAGGCACATAAAAAGCACTTTTGAACGTCAAAGATCAACAAGAAAATAGAGTTGATTCTAGTTGCCCCTTCCAAAAGGTAGTTTCGTATGGAGAAGAATGGGCAAGAAACTCTAGAAATATTTTATATATTCATTAATTACATCATAGTATATAATTTTGTTATTTTATTAATTAATTAGGTATAAGTTGTTATCTAAAATACAAGGTGTCGTTTTGCATCCTCGTCAAATTTTAGGAGGCTGTTATAAAAGACATAAGTAATCAAATAAAATTACGATACCTGCTCAATAATTAATACAAACTTGTTTTTTTAGTTATTTAAGTTAGACAGTAGTTCAGAATAAACCACTTTCAAATAACAGAATCGCCCCGATGCATATGCGGTAGGCAACGTCGAACGACTATGTCGCTGTATGCGTGCGGTCGACGACGCCCACCATAAAAACGTGTAGGTACGAAATACGAACGCTTGGCGCGCGCTTCTTTTATGTTTTGTTTAACAACTGATTAATAAAATGTTGGTTTTGCATTACGTACCATTTATTTTATTTTTGATAAACGAACAGTAACGCCTTTAGCATACCGACGCTTACTACTGCGGTTTCGCTGCGAAACGCGATATTTTTCGTACAATTTGACAAGTTATCGCCAGGTTTTCGCTTACCGCAGCGTCGGTGTGTTATAGGCGTAAACAATGAAATTGTAAATCTTAGATCTTAGTAATAAAAACGTTTAGGTGTACAAATACGAACGCAATGCGCCGTCGGCGCGCGTTTTTTTGATACATAATAAAAGTTATTACTCCAGGTAAAAACCCGAGCCGGGCGGCACGCAGTTAGTCAATTGAGTCATTGTTTTCCGTAATGTTTTGTTGTTGTTAACTGTGTATGAAATTGGTTGATTTGAAATTTCCCTTCCTACTTAACGGGCTTAGGACCATCAAAAATACCTCAGTTGGTGTACCTATCTACTAAATCTAAAAAGGGTTTTTACTCTTTCATAAAAATGGAAAGCTTTGCTATAAGGTTTTTAAGTGATAATTTTGTTGAGGAACACTGGTTATCAGGTACTTATTCTAGGTATCTCTGGCGTAGTTAAAAATTTGAAATCAACTTATTTACACCAATTGATTTAACTAACTATGTATTTACAAATTATTGTCTATGTACTTACAAATAAATGAATTACGTAACTAAGCTAGCCGGAGGTATTGTTCGAAGTGTCCACCTTCACATTCTAGACACAGTCTCGCACGTCGTTGCTGGTTTTCCTTCAGCTTTCGCAACACAAACACATTCGTTTTTACAGTGTCGAAAGCACTAATCACTTTTTCCCTTAATTGTGTAACACTTGTTATTTCGTCTGTGTACACTAGTCTTTTAATGTCTCCCCACAAATAAAAGTCTAGGGGCGTTAAGTCCGGAGAACGCGGAGGCCAGGCCACAGGCCCACCGCGGCCAATCCACTGGTTGCCGAACCTTTCGGTCAAGTACTCGCGTACTTGACGACCGTAGTGAGGAGGGGCACCGTCCTGCTGGTAGTACATGTTCCGATAGAGTGATAGGGGAACGTCATCGAGCATGTCCTCGACGTCTTGTCGTAGTAGCTCCAGGTAACTAGTGCTGTTAAGGTAACCCTCGATGAAATAGGGTCCAAGCACGCGGTCGCCTAATATGCCAGCCCACACATTTAAATTAAACCGCACTTGGAACGAATCCCGTTTAGTCACGTGCGGGTTATGGTCCCGGTGAGTCCACCAGTGTTCATTATGAACATTGTAGATGCCAACTCGAGTAAATAAACACTCATCCGTCCACAGGATGTTGGCTTCTTGATGTTCCAGTAACCACCGACAAAACGAAATGCGTGCGGCGTTATCTCCCGGGTTAATATCTTGCACCTTGCGAAAATGGAATGGGTGTTGTTCTTCCCGCTTCAACAGACGCCATACTGTGGAGTGATGCACTCGAAACCGCCGACCAGCTTCCCGCGTGCTTGCCCGTGGTTGTCGCTGGAAGTACTCCAGAATATCTTCCTGCAAGGCGACAGGTAGACCATCGCTGCCGCGAGCTTGAGCAGCCCGGGGGACGTCAAACTGTCGATAATCCCGCAGTCTCTGGGTAGCAGCAAGCATAACGTTTTGCGACGGTGGTGGCCGATTGGGAAACATTTCCGCGAACATCTGCACAGCTCGACGTAGGCTGTTTCCACTTATCGCGTATAAGCGCACCATCTCCACCAACTCAACATTTGAATAGTTTTCCGTCATCGTACGAAATTTAAAGGAGCGCGGGCCGGAAAATTGCGAAAGACGTGCGCGGTTCGCACGACGGCGACATCAATGACACTAGTTCATTTGTGGGCGCAGCCGGGTGGGGTTTAGGGAGATAGTAGGGGCTGGCGGCGGTGAGGGTGCGCGCGCGCAGGGGTAGGTAAAATTATGGTATCGTATAAACGACCGCACTTTTATGTGTGTGTAAAAAAGCAGTTACAGTGCGGTATCACACGGGCCGCGTTTTAACATGCTTGTCCCACACATGCCGATTTCCGAAAATTAGAAAAAAGTAAAAAAAAAACCTACTTATTTTATTATTGATTCGTGTCGAGAATCATTAGCATAGTTACCTCCTTGAATTTGACGAGGATGCAAAACGACACCTTGTATAAATAGGTAGTACCAAAAAAAAAAAAAATTTAATACTGGTCATTATAATAATATTATATATTTTTTAAGAACATTATATTAAAGTCTATTATATCATTATATGTGAAGACGATACACCTAGAATGAAATTACTATACCACAATAGGTAAAAACAATGAAAAATGAAGTAATGACAGAGAAGTTAATTATGTGATACATACAATTAGATGTGAATACAATCAAATGGTGCTCACATATTTACAAATATTGTAAAAGTAGACCATTTTTCTAAAATTTTAACAAGTAATGAAGCGTGTGATTTACAAGTAATCTCAGAATGTAAAATCAATGTCATAAGAATAATAAATTATACAATTAAATTAGCAACCAGTTTGATTTTGTCTACATACTTTCAGTAAGTATACTTTCTTTCGCCTTATGAAGAGACGGAAGAGGTAGGTACCTCGCATTTTTGCAGATGATTCGAGCTTGGACTTGCTTTTGAATATAATAAAAGCATACTCCTGCAAAATCTCATTAGAATTCACAATTAAATTAAAAGGAACAAAGAGCTTGAGAAGTACGGACCGGCGCGGGAAATATTATACGTTGATAATAGTCACGGAAGCTTGCTAATTTAATGGGAAAAATATAGGTAGAGGAAAATCAATTATAGTGCATATCGCAGGATCCTCGTATAATTGGAAATCGCATTAATTGAATCGGTGGTTAACTTCAGGTCCAACTTCCACTTGAGGGGTGTCGGCGACAGGTAACGAAGTAAGGGCGTATACCGTCAGCATTTCGACTGTGCGTTGAATATTCAACGTTTCATTATAAGCATGCAAATTCTCCATATTTACAGCTTTCAATAACAAATGTTTGTTTAGGACGAAAAACGATTGTCAAACAGACTGTTTTCCTAAATTTTATTAACACGCTTGAGTAGCTTCGCTTGTGACGGCATTAGTTTAATGACGTGCCGGAAAATGTAAAGACAGAGTCGGGAGCGAAGTAGCATGTGCTATATGTACGCTTGTTGCGAATGTATTCACGTCAGCGAGCAAACGTACCATGGGTGTGCAATTAGTTCCCTTCCGCACACAGATTCCAAAGGCTTTTATGACCGTCGGAGTTTTAAACGTAAGCGTAACCAAGACTTGCTCGAGCGAGCACAGGGTGGAACTGCTGGGAACGCAAAATTTTATAAACGAATGTAGTCCTTGATTTTGAACATTGCTAGCTGTGCCTCGCGACTTCGGTCGCGTGACAGTCGTAAGATATACAATATACTAAAATAAGAACCACAGTTTAATAAATAAAAACTCCCTCGTCCCCCGACCCGCCGCGTTGCGTCGCTCGCCTGCGCTAAATTACTTCGTTTTCGCTTAGCGTTCTTTCTGACTTTTTCTTTTTGCTCGGCTCCTAAGGGTCGTAACGTGATTTTAAATAGCCTATAGCCATCCTAGAGAATTAGGCTACCAAATGCAAAAAGATTGTTTCAAATCCGATATGTAGTCCCAGAGTTATTGCTGTTGTTCACAATTTCATGCGTTTTAATTTTTTTCGCGGAACCCTAATTTCTATAAAAATAATAGTAGCCTAAGTTACTCCTTATAATATCAGCTATCTGTCAGTGAAATTCCCGTCAAAATCGGTCCAGCCGTTTTGGAGATTAGCCGGAACAACCAAACAGACAGACCGACAGACAGAAAAAAAAATTAAGGATGTTTTTTTTTTGTTATAATTACTTACCGTATATACTACTTTCATAAACATTTAGTAAAAAAAAACTTATTTATAAAAAAGAAACACTACAAAGTGAAAAAATAATTTCGGAAGTCGGTGTCTTTGGTGTAGTATTTTCGTTTTTTGCCACCGACTTCTGAAATTAAAGTTATTTTTCACTTTGTAGTGTTTTTATTGGAAGTCAGTTGTTTTTTTTTTTTTTTTTTGTTTAATACTTAAATACATTTTTATTTTCCACTTTTTAGTTGTGGCACCTACCCCACCCAAATTCGTATACCACTACTTGCGAAGTAAATAACAGTGCCAGGAAGTTATTATAACATCATCAATATCCTACACTAAATGGAAAAAATTACGTACTATTGAAGCTAACTCAAAAACGACTCATCAGAATTTGACCAAAATATGCGGCCACAGGAGTATACCCTTTCAAACAAAAACTTTGCAAAAAGGCAAATATATGTCGCGCTAAGTCGTGTCAGAAGTTTAGATTGCGTAGTTTTATCAGGTTTGGACACCGTCGCCAACAAATTATTAAATCAACCACACGACGACAGATTGTTGACGAAATCTGTCTTCTGACAATCAAGGCCACAGATAACATACGACTCAAGTAGCGCAATTTGAAGCATATTATCATTAAAATCATTTATAGCCAGAGTGCATCTCATTACAATTCCAATAAGCCTAAACACTGCTAGGATACATTGTTTTATTACGGAGTACCAGTGCCTACCTTCCGGCTTCATCATCAGATCAGTTCGATGGTACCATTTTCATTAGAACCATTTGTTTAAATTTGCTTCGTCATTGTCGCTTGACTATCTTAATCAAGGTATCTTATCGCCACTCGTAAAATACTTATCTTTCAGGAGTTCCCGTGGCCATCTGTGGTCTTTTTCGTCAGTTTCATTTCACCAAATGATACTTTCTGAATGCAAATGCTTGACTTGTTGATGAAAATATCAAAATCGCTATGTGCTTGCCTATAATATTTGAGGATTTCTCTCAATTCTTCATGGATGCTATCATCAGAATTGGATTTTGATAAAAATGGGACCAATCTGGAAGCATGTCCTTTCAAATAAAAAAAAATATTATTCAAATCGGTTTACAAATGACGGAGTACTAAAGTAACAAACATTAAAAAAAACACAAGCGAATTGATAACCTCCTCCTTTTTATGAAGTCGGTTAAAAAGCTGTTATTTTGACATTATTTGTAAAGATATAGATTAGAACAATTTCGTGACCAACTGACTGACTAGACGACAAGCACAATCTAAACTATCGAAGATGGAATCAGAGATTTGTTATTACATTCCTCAGAAGTGAATGGAAAGGATTTTTCTAAACTACATCCCTAAGCGGGTCAAAGGGGGTTGAAGTATGTATGCGAACATCGAACAATTCCTGTAGCTACGAGAGGGGGCCTTTTTAAGTTCGCGGAATGGGGGGCAAGAAGTAGAAATAAAAATACAAATTTATTTTTCTTTTTCAATATATCACCTACTACCCTGATACATTTTTCTGATCTTTCAATTAACAAACATCAGGATCCCTTCTGAGACCTTCGATCAGCCGTCCTGGCCACGGGTCGTTTTCAAGTGAGTCTCAGGATGTGCCACTTGTAAACCATAATTTGACATCTCTTCCAGTATGATTTGAACTGATTTTCCTTGCTTGGTAAGGAACTTTATACCCGAGCGGTACTTGATTAGCTCCATAATACACATTTTACTATCGATTGACTTGTTTGGTCGACGATAGTTCAAAGACTAATGACATAATTACGATAAAACTTGGTATTTATACAATGAGTTACTTAATTCGTAACGGCTCAGGTAAGTACCCCCACTAATTACCTAACTACCTATTCCGCGAATTTAAAAACGTACCCTCGTAGGTACTAGAAATACTATTAACAATGTTCTATAAAAGCTACTTTTGATGTACTCATGTCGCATTTAATGTTTCTCCTTGGTACGAAATTTTACAATCGGCAGATTAGCAAAAAAACTACTTACGTATGTGTAAGAAAACAAATAATTTACAGCAATTTTGTACGAAAGGCCTAATTTGAAACTACCTTAAATCAACGTCTATTATTGATGTTGATACAGTCTATATTTTCATTGCAATGTACCTAGTTTCAAATTGCTACTGAGCTTTTAAAATGTTATAAATTGCAGACTTTACTGCACTAGCTGGTTTCTGAAAATAATAAGATTCTTGCAGACTTGTTGAGCATACACAATGTGGAAGCTGTTACGTTGCCGTTCACGTTGTTTGCCGAGACAGAAGCTTATCTACAAGGTGAATTGAATTCCGTTTGTGGATACGACTTTAAAGATGTCTAGTAGTAACCACAAGGCGCCACAAGCCACAAGGCACAAATAGCCACAAGGTGCCAGCATAAAAATATGTTGGTAAATAAATAAGTGAAAAGGATATTATATTTTGTAGATAGTAATTTTGTTTTGCTATTGCAATTTGTTTTATTTTTATCTAAACGATATTTGATAGATAGCGAACCTCCGATATGGTTGGATCAGTCTTTGGTAGATTGTATTTTAATTGTATGGGGGAGTGACTAAATCACTTTCTACCAAATGAACCTACACAAAATTAAACGACTTGTATTGTAATCAGTAATATTTATCACAAATTCACAACCATGTTTCTTACTACGGATAATATTCACAGCTCCATTACGACTGCGGAGAAATTTAAAAGTAAACAAAGCTAAGGATGTAACTTCTTAAAAAAAATAGAACAAACGGTACTCTACTTACTAGGGCGACGGAGTTGTTGTTCTGTTGGAGCCACCGCAGTATGGCACTGGCTGTCGTGAAGTCAGGTCGTGGGGGCGGAGGCACTGCGTGTTGGAGCGAGCTGGCCAGTTGCTGTGCCAGCTCCAGGGCTCGGGCGCGGGCCGCTCGACCTGGCCCTGTCGTCGCCGAACCACCCGTACCTCCTGCCTCTGAAACATCAAACAGGATTTTATAAGACGTGATTTTTTTTATTAAACTATGTATGTATATTGTCCCACTGCTGGGCAAAGGTCTCCTCGATACTTTTCAAATTTTCTTTGTGTTTTTTCTTCTCGTGTCAATCGGTCAGGAATGAGTCCAAACAACGCCAACTTCATTTTAAAATTTTTGATTTTTTGGGATGGAATTTGTTAGTACCTAGGTCAAAAAAACTATGGTAAAAAGTCCAATGTAATGTGGTACCTATTGGAAGAATCAGCTCTATTAACCGAAATCTAATTTGTTTAGTATCCATCGTCACATGTGGAGTTAAAAACAAAATTACATCAAGAACAAAGGCGAGGGCAATGACATCACTGCAACTTATGTATGATGCAATGAAGTACTATTTAAGTATTCAAGCAGCGATGAATTAACAACTGCATTTCCACATGCAAATTAACAGTATTACGGATAACCTTGACATTGTCCTTACTAAGTTCAAAGTAAACTTTTTAACCTTATCTTACTTACAAAAAGAAACAATGAAGATCACAGCAAGCATTAAAGACAGACAAAGTACAAACTTATTTTGAACCTAAAAGGCTTTAGTGCTCACTAAAGCAGCGCAATAGATGGCGTTATTATAAATTTCGCAAAATGTAAACGAAATAAATGCGATTTAGAAAGAATTACACAGAAAATATGGATTTTTATAGTATAGTATATACCAAAATTGTGATATCCATGCAAGTTATGTAATTCATTGGGTATGAAGTCCTCTAACATATCAATTCAACCAAAAAGACTGAATTGCGCTATTATGATTTTCACAGTGCTTCGTATGTAAGGAGAGAGCCATGCTCAACCGATGGAAGTGTACGTCTTCTGCTGTGTCGAAACTTACTGGGCATCGATCGCTGCTCAATGCAGTCGCATCTGCTTAGTAAGAAAACGTCACGCATTTCACGGAATAGTTTAACGATGTTAAACCGGCTGGCTTGTAGCGTGCGCCGACTCCCGTTCGCCCGGACGGCCGGCCGCGACGGTGAGGCTCGCGCACATTCCTTGATCGGCCTTTGCAATACGCGTTGTTAGTCTAGACACCGGGTTTAGAAGTCTTGAACACTTCCACGTGCAGGCGCTGACCACGTCAGGTGCCAGATTTTTGTTTGTAATTTTAATTTTATATGGTGCAAATCCACAATGAGTCTGAACTGATCAGTGACATAGTGTCAACTAAGCTACACCTTTGGTAGGTAGGGACCATATCAATATCAGGTATTAAATAACCGAAAGGAACACCGTCATTCGATACATCGACGAGCTTCAATGCGCATTATTATTATTATGTAGGTATTGTTTTTTCGGAGTCATGTAGGTATGTAGTACAATATCACCTTCAATGTATTTACAAAACTCGCTCTGATAATATACGCGACCTCCACCGCATATGCCAAGTTTTGATATAGAGTTAACAAACCAGCGGGAGAGAGAATGAACAAACTTTTGCATTCACCGTAATGAGGAGTTAGGATTTGTTAATTTTTTTCCATGCGGATCTGGGAGATGTTTCAAAGCTCTTGTAGCTTTTAGATAATTATATTATGTGAGCTTTCTATTGCAAAGGACCCAGTAGTGTGCATGATCTACAAAGGGTTTGAATAAATTCGTTTTACAGCCGCTCCCTCAGCTAGACCGCAATGGTCAAATAGATGGTAAGGCGGTGACCCGAGTAGTCGTCGCATCAGTTTGATTCCTGACCTGGATTAACCCAGTGGAGTTAATGCTTTAGGAAATCCTCATTGGCAGCCCGATGCTCGTAATTGTGGCTGCTATACTACATGCTTGCCTACCTCTATGTGGAATTATCAAGCCTTTTCAACAAAATGTGGGTGCGTACAGCTGCCTAACCCACAGTAGACTTGAATAGGATAAACATTCAGGAAAATTATTTGTACACAAGGTAGGTGATTACAAATGAGCTCTCTACTCTTCTTGATTAAAAATCTTACTACCTTTGCCTACTCTTCTTGATGAACAAACTTAATCCGGAAGAGGTCTCTAAGGTATTGTATCCGTTTAATTTACTCAGGTAAGTATTTTGTTCGTCACGGTGCGGGTAGTAATAGACAGAATGATACATAATTTGATATAGAGTTTAGTTTGAGATAGATTTCAAACGCGAAGATAAGAAAACATAAAATAGAATCTTATAAATCTCCATTCATTAACTACCGTACAGCCAGCATAAGCGCCACGACACAAATCTCTTCGAAATTACTCCACTCGCGCAAATTGCGCGGGGACCGAGTGAATTGCATCCGCCTAGGAACAATGGCGCTTTTGCTTCGAGCAAAAAAAAAATCTTCATCATTTTACCCTTCGTTATAATAGTAGGAACGTAGCGATATCTTCATACCGCGCTACGCCAGCGCCACCGCAAATAATATGAGCAGCTCTTTTATTTTCAGGATTAAATAACCGGACACGTAATTAGCACATGCACACATTCACGAGTTTAGAGTAATATTATTGTTGTGGTTAGGGACGGAGCGGAAATAAGTAGCTAATCTAGGTAGGTATGTGAAATGTGCATACGTTGCGGTATCTGGGAATCCGTAGCATCTGCATCGCCGAACAACCGCTGCGTACAGACTTCCAGTAGCCACCACCTGGTCACGTGTTCGGGTAAATGCCAACACCCCGGCATTGCAATCACATCAAACACTCATTTTAAACTTATCACTGTTTCATATAATTATTAAAGAGCCAGTTATGCTTTAGCTTTTCCGGACATCACAAAGTACTTCATTTTTGATGACTGTTTTGGACACATCATCCTGTATCTACTTAAAATATTGGAGAAGTTTACTCACAGAAAACTTATAACACGGAAATCTCAAAAAAAGAATAACATAAGCTTTCATGCGGTGTAGCGGAGAAAAACATTTTATTATGAACGTATAAATTTTCCCGGTAGCTTTGGCTTCACTCGAAGGCAATTTTTACGTTTGACTCGTACGGTGCACTTTTAACATGTTTTCTTATTGAACTAAGTAGCATATGACGGGAATGTAATTTTAAACGGAATAGTATAATGCGTTTTTTTTCTCAAATATCTTTTGAGAGAGAAATTGTTAAAGAGCGGCTTAATTTTATTGAAAGCTCGAGTGCTTTTGTGGTCACAAAAACGTGTCAAAATTAAAGAAAGGCCGGTTTACGTTACACTTTTGGCAATCGTTATTTAATATTTCATTTGGGAGCGACGAATATCTCGTCAGGCATTACTTCAATATTCCTAACAATGTTTAAACCAAAAAAACCTTTGACAAACTACAATGAAGAGCTTTTTTATCTATAAAGACGTACACAGAGGCAAGCCACATCCATTTGGGATTATTGGAGACTGGGAGATGAAGGGTAGGATTTACGAGCGCTGATGAAACTGTTGAGCAAAAAATACGAATGGTACCTGTTGAACACACGGAAAACGGTAGAAAAGAACCCACAAAGAGGGCAGTAATTACGAAAATTTCTAAGCTCAAAGAGTAAAAATATATAGAATGAACGGAGGGAATAAGGCACACCATTTGTTAAAGAGAAAATTGAACTAGACGTTGGTCTGGCACCGTCATTAGTGCTACTATGCTATCTATTTTATTGGGTACAAGCAATAGGTGGTCATGTCGTGTCGGGCGTGAGTGACAAGATAAACGTTTTTACGTTTATCTGTATATCTCTGAAAATATATAATTTGAGTCTTGTTTAAAGATAGTGAAAATTACTATTGGTTAATAATAAGGGTAGTATCTTCGTCATACATGCGTGTGATCTTGCATATTCCATCAATTTAAAAAGTTTTTACTGAAATAACCCCGTTTTACCTAATATTAACGCTTCGATTACATCGTTGATATTATATTTTAAAAAGATGGTAGCATTATTTTAGAGATGGTGGTATG
Source organism: Fissipunctia ypsillon (assembly GCA_947568875.1). NCBI lineage: Eukaryota > Metazoa > Arthropoda > Insecta > Lepidoptera > Noctuidae > Fissipunctia > Fissipunctia ypsillon. Next base: position 17,747,056 of record OX387651.1, read on the forward strand.
ATTTTGTAAGAAACGTGACAAGAATTTAAAAAATATCATAAAAAGTAAACAAGAAGAGCAAAATCACAAAAGCTTCCTAGGAAATATTTGTGAAATGAGGATGCCAGAGTTAAGAAAAACGCCTAAAAATTTAATCTTGATGCTATCCAACTGAGATTAAATTCTGTTGTTTGTGTTCATTATATCAAAAGAATATTCCAGCAAAATATTACTAGTATCATGGGAATACTAATTCAAGAATTCTAAAATAAGTACCTATTATGTTTATAAAATTACACAGTCAAATTACCTATAAATATTACAATATTCGTAAATTATGAACCTACATACAAGAGATGGAAAGCGGATTATTACTGCTTACACTGTGAAGTTTAATAAATGCAAAATGTAATCCAGGATTGATCAGTCTTCACAAAAGAATCGCGGTTTCAATTGTGGATACTCGGGTATTGCCAACTCGTCTCGAGTTGTTTTAATATTTTTATTCAAAAAGATGTTCAAGAAGCGATAATTATGATATTTTTTTAATAAATGCAAAAAATACACTAAAATGCTTTGTTTGAAGCGTATAGAGGTACTTAATTACTTATAGGTTTAAAGATTTACATTAATCACTTCAATAGAATAACGAATAGGTCGTACTGAACATAGTTTAATTCACAGTATTTTAGAAGTGGGCGCAAAACAAGAACATGTCATTCTGCCGAGCCCGTTGCTCTTTAAAAGCGTGAAATACCGCGACTCTCGATAAATAATAAATAACGTATACAAAATATATAATTCCAATTAGCTAACTTGGCTTTAAAAAGATTAATGTGTTTTAAAGTAACGGTTGGTGTTAATTATTTTAACTAAATGCAACGTAAAAAAGTAATTATGTGATTACTTGGTAACAACAGCGAGGGCAATTTGACGCGTGCAGATTATTCGCAAGGACGACGAAACGTCCGCGGAGGCTGCGTGCGGGCGGCGGACTGGCGCCACGCCACCCTCTGTTCAACAGTTTGCACCCTCTCCCACGAAAATGTCACCCCTATTTCCTGTAAAGCCTACAATCCGCCTGTTACACTCGAAGATCATTCAAAATTTACTTCTCCCGTATTTTATAAGTAGGTTAGTACTTTTAACAGAAAATTACGCACTATTAAAGATATCTAAGATACCTATGAACTCGCGAATCATGAAGTTTGGAAAAAAACTATCTGACCTCTTAATATCTGATCTGAATATGAAGAAAAACCTTTTATCCACTCGATTTAACAGACTAGAATATTATCAGTATACATACCGACTCACAAAATAACTGTACTTATGAAAAAGTGAATTTGAGGCCTTCATAGAAAGTTAATATTTAATCAAATATTTTAGGAAAAAGTCTTGAAACAAATAATAATTTACGGATGGGATGGGCCGCTCTGCAGGTTGGTACGGAATAAACTCATTAATACGTCCATCAATACTGCTGAGCGTGCCCGCCTGCTGGCTGTGGGTGAATGGGAGTCGGGCCTCTGGCTTCAGGCACTACCGTCACCCAACATAGGCACTATGCTGGGTGATACCACATTCCGGCTCGCTACATGTTTGTGTCTGGGCGCTACTTGCGGGCTCCACATCGCTGTCAATGCAGTGAAGGAGTCGACTACCTCGGACACCATGGCCTATCCTGCAGCAAGAGCGCTAGTCGTATGGCACGGCACGCCAGCATTAACGACATCATCCGTCGGGCTCTTGTCACCGCCGGGGTGCCAGCTGTTTTAGAACCCAATGGCTTGGCACGCGACGATGGGAAGAGGCCAGACGGAATGACCATAATGCCTTGGAAGTTGGGTAGGCCTTTGGTGTGGGATGCAACCTGTGTCGACACCCTCGCGCCATCCCATCTTCCTAGCACGGCGGGCTGTGCTAGGGCGGCTGCTGCAGGTGCAGAAAACCTCAAACGGCGCAAATATAACAACCTCATTGGGAGCTATATATTTAAGCCGTTTGGGGTTGAAACACTAGGGCCGTGGGGTCCGAGTGCTCATCGAGTATTTCGGGACATCGCCAAGCGGTTGGTCGTCTCTTTACGGAACCAGAGGGCTGGCGTATTTTTAGCCCAAAAAATCCGAAAGAGAAACACATTTAGTCATACACTAAAACATGATTGTACATGTGGTGGTCAAAAAACCAGGTAAAGGTAAAGTAAAGTAAGTTTGGAGATGTAGGATTAATGTCCCAAATAATAATAAAAAAATTAAACACTGTATAATCCACTACATCTAGATTAGCAATATAATAGTCCAATGGCAAATATATTGGTTAATATTTGAAGCGGCTGTAGCTTATAAATTGCTAACTTTTATTGTGAAAACTCTTTTGTGCGAACATTTTTTCTTTTTTTATTGCATATTATAATTGATTAAATATAACATGATATTCAAAAATGAGTCTCGGGAATATTTACAGACAAAACTTGAAGACGTCTTCCCAAGCGCCTAGTTTCACATTAGAAGGAACATATAAAATTACTGGGAAGGCAGATAGCATTATTTAATACACAGGAATCATTTCACACAGAATTAATGAATTTAAATGTTCGATTTAACAGAGGATTTATGTCGGCATTTAATAGAAATACACTACCGCTCAAAAGTATTTGGCCACCTAGTAAAATACATTTTGTAAAGTTTGATTCAATGAAACTGTTTATTAGCATTTTTAAACATAACAATAATACACTTTTTAAATTTTGGACTCATTTATGTGTCCACCTTTATTTTTAATGACAGCCTCACAAAGCTTTGGCAACCTAGCTACTAATTTTTCCAATGTTGTCTTGGTTATCTTCTGCCATTCATATTGCAATTTTCTCCATAAGTCTTCCTGAGATGTAGGACAACGTTTCCGCACCTGTCTATCCAGCTGATCCCACAATAGTTCTATCGGGTTTAGGTCTGGGGACTGTGGAGGCCATATCATGAGTTTCAACACCTGTTGTTGTTCTTTTCATTTTAAAAAGTCCCTGCACAGTCTTGACGTGTTTCGGGTCATTATCCTGTTGAAATATAAATCACGGACCAATTAAATGGGTTCCCGAAGGCACTGCGTTATTCTCCAATATCTTTTTATAACCTTCTTTTTTTAAGATTCCTTGTATTCGCACAAGATCTCCAACGGCGGAAGCACTAAAACCGCCCCAAACTATCACAGACCCTCCGCCGTGTTTAACTGAAGCTACAGTACAAGCGTCATTCACCCTTTCGTTTGCTTGCCGCTGTACGAAAACTCTTCGTTTGGATCCAAAAATTTCAAAATTTGATTTGTCCGTCCAGAGGACCTTTTCCCAATCTGCTATTGTCCAATTCTTGTGTTCTCTAGCCCAATTAAGTCTCTTCTTTTTGTTAATAAGAAGTGGTTTTAACACCGCTATGCATCCCTAAAGTCCTGCGTCACGGAGTCTTCTTTTGATTGTGGACACACTGACTGGTTTATCACGATCCACATCCACAAACTGTGCTGCTATTTCCGGTGCAGTTAATCGTCTATTCCGTTTGCTTTTAATAACTATACTCAAATCTTCACTCGAATTTGTGGCTCTCGGTCTGCTTAAACGACGTTTGTTGCAAATTGTACCTTCAGTCACAAATTTCTTAACATTGTAGTCAACAGTTTGCCTTGGTATCTTCTGCAGTCTTGAAATCTCACGATTACTTTTACCGGATTTATGAAGGCCGATTATTATGCCTTTGATTTCTTGGGAATATTCCTTAGTTTTGCTCAGAAGTGAAAAACAAGAAAATATTATTAGACTTCAAGTACTGAGCTACAGAGAGTGTGTTTTCTGGTCAAATGACATCAGATAACTAACGTAATAATATTTTAATAGTTAAACTACATTTTAGTTATGTTTATTTCTCAATAACTAAATCAAAATAAAACTGTGACTTCAAAGATTAACTTCGAAGAAATTCCGACAATATCACTATTTTGGTTTTATGACCAGGAGTCGGCAAATAACAATAAGTTGTTTACGATTTTGTTGTGGATAAGTATTTGGCGGTGATGTACAAACAATGAAACCTAATATTTTTTTTTTAATATATTGTTTGTAACTTAAACAAAATGCAGGTGGCCAAATACTTTTGAGCGATAGTGTATGTGGTTAAAAAACGGGCACTTACCTAATTATTTTAACATTATACTACTCGCCAGTAAACTACAGTTTACATACTGATTCCAAATACACCTCACAAAATTATTTTTTCTATCTGCAGACACATAAGCTGTGCAATGTGTATGTGTACCAGTCAGTTATGAAACTGTTATCAGATTAGGTAGCCAATCTATACAATATTAAATAGACCTAAAGGTTTGATATTTCCTAACATAGGTCTACACGAGACACTACTGTTTATTATGTCTATGAGTGTGGTATACAAGAGATTAATTTAGTTATGCTGAGGAGTTTATTGTGCCACTTCTTCTTCCCAGCTAAAGCATTAGGAAGTGGTGAAAGGCAGGCGTTTTGGGGAACTGTCTTATGTAATTTTGAGGTTCAAAAAGTACTGATTCTCAGTGTAGTCTGAATAAATGACTTTTGATTTTAATTTTATAGATTTATCTCTCTTCTATTCAGTGTTATCTTAAAAAAAAAAACAACTTATTTAATTCAATATTATAAATATATTTAGCCACAAATTGATGTAATTAGTGGTAAAATCAACCAGGAAGTTAGTAAAGGTCATTTTAATTAATTATAGAGACAATAATGTTAATTAAAGTTATATTAGATCTTGACTCCGTAAACAATGAATTAAAATTTAATCTACCACCATCAAGACAATTTATTTACAATTACACACACACAAATAACATCACGCCAGTTTTCTCCAAAGGGTTAGGCAGAGGTGTACCATTGTACACCCACCCATTTATAATTAAATAATACAATTTATGTATTTATAAGAGGATGTGTGTGTGAATGATGATGTGTGATGCGAGTTTGAAATACTCACACATTAACATTATGTATATCTACAGACAGTCGAGAAAACAAAATAAGAAAGTTATCATGAATAGATAACTTTTAGCTGAGGTTATTGTTTTTGTTATCAACTTTATCAGTTTGATTTTTCTAGTATTAATCTCGTAATATCTCACTCACAAAGTTTTGGAGATAATTCAGTCATGCTAAAGTTAAATTATCAAATAAAGACCCCAATAATCGATGAACCATGAAAGTTATCAAAGTGAATGATACTTCTTGCTGTTGAAGCCTATTAAATAAGAGATGAGAGTGTTCTATAGACAAATTAGTCTAAATTACATCTAGCCATTAGCCAATTGTACTTTACCGGCTATAATCCCATCCATCTGCAGCAAAGCAGCTTCCAATAACTTCGTTGGATCAGATTCTGGCGAAGTCGGGTTATTATCGCCATCGACTTCTGTTGTTTTTCCCATTACACCGTCAGTAATTAGTTGTGTATGCTTAAAATATGCTTTAATTTACTTTGTTACTTTTAAGATAGTTACTCAAAGTTTTTAGAATTAATGGAAAAAGTTAACTTTTTGTCAACAAAACTTTGATTTGACATTTCAATAGTTCCGTTTTTGACAGAATGACATGACATGATGGCTGAAATTTTCTTCATTTGGCAGTGGCAGAAAGTTGTACAGCCTACGAAATCACTACATAAATAACTAGCTGTGCCCCGCGACTTCGTTCGCGTGGATGTCGTAAGATCCACAATATACTAAAATAACAGCCACATTTTAATAAAACTCCCTCGTCCCCCGACCCGTCGCCAACCGTCGCGTTGAATCGCCCGGCCGCGCTATTAGGTAGGTACTTCGTTTTTGCTTAGTTTCTTTGACTTTTTTCTTTTTGCTCGGCTCCTAAGGGTCGTAGCGTGATGTTAAATAGCCTATAACTATCCTCGAGAATTGGGCTACCAAATGCAAAAAGAATTTTTCAAATCCGACTTTTTGTTCATAATTCCATGGGTTATAATTTTTTTGCGCCGAACCCTAATTATTTTTCTAAAATAAAAGTAGCCTAAGTTACCAGCCGTAACATCAGCTATCTGCCAGTAAAATCGATTCAGCCGTTTCGGAGATTAGCCGGAACAAACAGAGGTAGACAAACAAAAATGTTAAAAATTTATTTTTTGTTATAAATACCGTTTATACTTTCTTATGCATTTAGTAAAAAGTTGTTATTTTGACATTACAAACAAACACTTCGATTGTATTTATTTGTATAGGTAGCTGTGCCCCGTGACTTCGCGTGGATGTCGTAAGATATATACTAAAATAACAGCCACATTTTATTATAACTTCCTCTTCCCCCGCCCCGTCGCCACAGATTACCTGATAAATCACTCCATGTAAGTACTTACGCGCGCTACCTACCTACCAGCAGCGTGCATGTACGCTGCCGTCTCGTCGGTAGGTAGTTAGCGCGCGTAAGTATGTATGAGTGATTTATCTGGTAATCTGGAGTTTTATTAAAATGTGGCTGTTATTTTAGTATATCGTGTATCTTACGACATCCACGCGAACTAAGTCGCGGGGCACAACTATCTATACAAATAAATAAAATTGAAGTGTTTGTTTGTAATATTAAAATAACAACTTTTTACTAAATGCATAAGAAAGTATAAACGGTACTTATAACAAAAATAAATTTTTAACATTTTTGTTTGTCTACCTCTGTTTGTTCCGGCTAATCTCCAAAACGGCTGAATCGATTTTACTGGCAGATAGCTGATGTTACGGCTGGTAACTTAGGCTACTTTTATTTTAGAAAGATAATTATGGTTCCGCGCAAAAAAATTATAACCCATGAAATTATGAACAAAAAGTCGGATTTGAAAAATTCTTTTTGCATTTGGTAGCCCAATTCTCGAGGATAGTTATAGGCTATTTAACATCACGCTACGACCCTTAGGAGCCGAGCAAAAAGAAAAAAGTCAAAGAAACTAAGCAAAAACGAAGTACCTACCTAATAGCGCGGCCGGGCGATTCAACGCGACGGTTGGCGACGGGTCGGGGGACGAGGGAGTTTTATTAGCGACAGCCGCGAGGCGCGTACGTACGCATATATTTCGGTCGACCTGATGTACGTACACAGACTACATAGAGATACTACGTATGCGTACGTACGTACAAAACTTGTGTGAAAGAGAAAAGAAAATTGCAATTATTTGCTATTTCTGTCTAGATCATCTCCTGCAAAATAGTCCAGAATCTAACCATAATTATTTTGTGTTATGTGCAGGGGTGGTATCAATATTTCGATGAGTAGTAGGTACGATATTATGTTCCCTTTACATTGAGTCCCGCTACGTCCAGTGATGAGAGTCATCTCGCTTTTATTCCCTCTGCGTCGAGCATATGATTTCATCCGAGTGCCACAGGTACAGTCAGAAATAAAAGTGAAATAGAGTTAATGGTTTATTCAAAGTAGGTACTTGACACATTTTGATAATAGTAGGTACAGATAGTGCAATTCACGAAGACGCGCCCCACCAATTTTTGGTTGAGGGGATCGCGGGGTGCGGGGAGTTTGCTCCGAGCGGCAGTCGCGAACCGTCAGCGGTTCGATGCACACGAATACTACACTCTATGCTGCGAAAATCCAGACTCGTCACGAAAGTTGCTCTACTTTATATATTTTTAAAATGTCGAAAAAATCTCAGCGTGTTGTTCTTAAAAGCCAGGTATGTAAAGAAGTTTTTAGTTACTAAAATACATGAAATTAGCTAACGAAAGTAATTTAATTTTAATAAATAGCAAATTTTAGTAATAGTGGATTTCATTTCATCTTTACAAATAAGTAAAACTATGTAATGTTTTTTTTTTAATTTTAGGCAAGAGAAATTATTTCTAAAGTTTACGATTTTATGAAAAAAGAAGCAAGTAAAAATTATGCAGAAAAACTCACTGATGCGCGATGGAGAACCGCACAGGCTGTTGGAGTATCTGAAAGCACAGTGACTAGAATTCTACGCGAAAGAAAGGAATATACTAATATAATGAAGCAAACTACAGTACCTGCTATGGAATCGAATATAACTATGGAGACGGATGCGATAGTTCCTATAGCCCCAAGTGCGGAGAGTACAACAGAGCCGACTACGGAAGCGGATATTGAGTCTGAAAATGAAGCGAGTACGTCGCATTCGAATTTAGTATACAGAAGTGCTTCTATTTTTACATCACCTATGAAGAAGAGAAGGGTAAGACCACGAAAAATTAATTTAGACGAATTTGATATTGGTGTAGTCCGAAGAACTATCCAAAACTATCATATAGAACATCGTCAATTTCCAACATTATCACGACTTAATATTGTTTTGAAAGACCGTATACAATTTGATGGATGTATAACAACCCTAAGAACATTGTTACTTAAACTTGGTTATAAATGGAGAAAAACTGAGAATAACAGGAAGGTGCTAACCGAAAAACATGATATTCAAATGCTAAGATTGAAATATTTAAAACAGGTAAAGTCTTTTCGCAATGCAGGTAGACCTATAGTCTACACAGATGAATCATATATTCATACCAACCACGTGCAAAAAAAGTCTTGGGCCGAAAAAAGTTGTAAAACAGCAATAAAACAAAACTTAACAAAAGGAGTGCGCATAATTATAGTACATGGCGGAAGTGCAGAGGGTTTCGTACCAAATGCGTTGTTGACATACAGAGCAGAGATCAAATCCGGAGACTACCACGATAACATGAACACAGAAAATTACTTAAAGTGGCTAAAGGAGAAACTTATACCAAATCTCCCAAATGATGCCGTGATAGTCTTGGATAATGCAGCCTATCACAATACTAGTTCGGAAAAAATACCAACATCCAACTCCAACAAATTAGACATGCAGACTTGGCTGAATGCAAAAAATATCTATTTTGAACCAAGCTACAAAAAACCTGAACTTTATGACCTTATATTAAAAAACAAAGAAAACTTCCGCAAGTACAAAGTTGACGAATTATTGAAAGAACATTGATTCACAGTGCTTCGGCTGCCACCTTATCATCCAGATTTAAACCCAATCGAAAACATTTGGGGTATTGTAAAAAACGATGTTGCTAGTCGCAATATCAATCAAAATTACACTTCGATTATGCCCATTTTAAATGAAGCATTTGATCGAGTAAATAAAGATGTCTGGTTCAATACTTGTCAGCACGTGGAAAAAATAGAAGACGAATACATGAGACATTGTGATCTTGATTTTAGTTTTATTGTAAATGTCGGTGATACATCAGACTCTGAATCAGATATTTCTGAAACGAGTGATTGACGATTTTCATTTCTCAATAAAGTTCAATAAAACTATTTCCGTATTTCATTAATATCTATAATTACCTCCCATTATAAAAATAGTAATATTATCGATATTAACTAATAAACCATAAAATATCCACACCTAAAAATAAAATAAACATAACCCTTTCCTTGCGGTCGGGTAAAAAATATAAAATTGAAGTAGAGCATCTTTCACTTTGACCATGACGCTCTGTCCTGATTAGTCTATTCATTGTAGTGTGCGTGTACACTCATAGGTAATTAGTGTGTACCGACAACACTCAAACATTGACGGAAGCTTGCACACATATACTATAAACGGTTAGGAGGAATAGTGGGGCGCGTCTTCGTGGATTGCACTATCTTAGTGTTCTGTGATCTATACTTACCTGTGCAAGTATTAAGATGAAATATTATTATTACCACAGCTATTAGACACTATGTAATAGGTATAATTCATTATGTCAGTATGACCATAATGTATTTTGTTCTATGAACAGTCAAGTAAAAATGTGTTTTTTTCTAAAATTGTGTGCTTTTTATTTTTGTTTTGACTGTGCATTTCCAAACTCGATGTAAAGGGAATAGAAAGCGTAAACATCAGTATTCTTGCAGAACAATAGCCTTTAAGAATCGACGCAAAGGGAATATATCGTAGGTACTTACCTGTTCCCAGATACTGGACAGATCGTTGATGATAAGTCATAACTTAATCACCTAAATTCAGAAGTGTGAACTAGAGCATAGAATAAAGTTACAGCATGGCATTCGCCACCGCCTGAGAAAACGGCTTCAGGATATTTCTTTACAGCCGTTAGTTATTAGCCTCTTTGGCAGATAACATCCTATCCTAAAACCCTAATGCTAAATCGAATTTGCTGTAGTATTTTGGGACGCTGCTTTCGGTTACATGTACGGTCAGCAAGGAAAGTCGATACTGTTACTTTTCATTATCTAAATTAACTTATTGATACGCTGTTTTTCTGCATTTATTATATTAAGTTTCTAGAATGAAAATTATCGACGACGTGCCAAAATTAAACGCAAATCAATTCAGTCAACCAATCACAACACAACACTTTACGGGCGGTTAGTTAATTTTCGTGTTGATTGTTTTTCGTTCTAGAAACCGTCGTTATTGAGTTAATACTTCATTTGCTAGATAATAAACGAACTTGAAATACAAAACATTTCTTAACTTTTGACCACCACACAAAATATTTAGATATTTTTTATTATGTGATGGTGGTGAGGTGGTGTTATTGACTTTCGTTGCTGACCGTACTGTGCCCGCAACTTTGAAGAGGGATGGGTGTTGTCAGTTATTTTCTGTCTATAGTTTTTGTGTAGATGTGGCATGCAATGTGTAGAAGGGTAGAAAGAACATGTTTACAGTAGTTACTAAACTCGATATCAGAATCTATATAAATAAAAAGAAAAGTCCTGACTGACTGACTCATCAACGCCCAGCCAAAACCCTTGGACCTAGAAAGCTGAAATTTTGAACAGAGGTTCCCTTTATAATGTAGACAAGGAATAAGGAAGGATTTTTTGAAATTCAACCCCTAAGGGAGTAAAATAGGATAGAGGATGAAAGTTTGTATGGAAAATAGTCATTTTTGTAGTTTAAACCATGAAAATTAGTATTTAGCATTCGGTTAAAAATTAAAAAACCACGTGTTTCAGCGTTTTTGGAAAATCATCCACTAAGGGGGGGGGGGGGGGGAATAGGGGATGCACGTTTGTAAGGAAGAAATTGATATTAAGCTTTTTGTTTAGAAATTACGAATGACGCGTTTTTGGTTTTTGGAAAATCATCCCCTAGGGTATTAAAAATCCTTACTAACTCATCATCGGTCAGCCCGACTTTCGCCATCGTCAAAGACACTTTAGTAGGTAATTCAGAGAACAATTACTTTACTAAGTTCCGTACCTGTAATTATTTAAATGACTATTTTTTTCGAAATTCCAACATAATTATATTTTTGCCTTCAAATTTGGCATGCAAGTAGGTAATTTTCCGTTCCGTTATAATTATATTGCGTTAGTATTGTTAGGTTTTAGGACTTTTTGGACGAAGTTCTTTTACGCGACTTGCGGTGGGAGTAAACTGGCAGAAATCGTCATAAACGAAAATGCGTTCATAATGATGATGATGGTGGCTGCGAATATTTTAAAATTTTTCATCATGAGTGTCGTTTTCATAGTTTTCGAGGGTGCTAAAGCCGATAGTGAGGTCAAAATGAAAATTCAAGATGGCGGCTGTGAAAATTTTCAAATTTTTCGTCATGGGTGTCGTTATCATAGTTTTCGAGGGTGCTAAAGCCGATAGTGACGTCAAAATGTAAATCCAAGATGGCGACTGCGAATATTTTCAAATTTTCCATCAAGGATGTCGTTTTCATAGTTTTCGAGTGTGCTACAGTCAATAGTGAAGTCAAAATGTAAATCTAAGATAGCGGCAGCGAAAATTTTATTTTTGTTTTAAATCATAATTATGTGAGAAGAAACTTCGTTACTGACGTCCACCGAACGCACACGTTTTTTGATCGTCCAGCAATCATATATCAATCCGCGCGCCGCTCCTCGAGATACTATAAGCAGTGCGAGATGACATTGTTTACCTAGATTAACACAAAAGGGTACTTTTAATCCCGGTAGTACGTTCCCATGGGATATTTTCCGACATCCACGCGGGCGAAGCCGCAGGTAAAAGCTAGTCACAGATAATTATCATGTTTTGTACTTAACTATAAACGCAGTGTCATGCACAATAAAGTTCAAATTGCATTGCAATAAAATAAAACTTGGTCCTGTTTATTACAAATGGTTACCTACTTAAAAACACACTAAATATAGTTGATTAAGTGGCAAATAATGTACAGACGCCAGCAGGTCAAGCTACCCGAAACTGTCAAATTTTCCCAATCAACCTTGAACCTAATGCTTCAGTGATAAAGTTGAAAATCTATTAAAGAAATTTGACAGATTGTAGTAGCTTAATGTGCTGCCGTCCATACATTTTCTAAGATTATAAATTCAAGTATAGAGTACCTAGTTAGTTAGGTACTGCAGCGTGGAGGATAATAATTGAGAACAAATTAAAACAGGAATTAAACGCACCGGTAATGGACAAGGAACCAATTATGGACAAAAAAAAAACAAATCTTTTAGAATAAGGACATGAAATAGTTTTTATACATTGGCAACACTTTGACATAAACAAAATTCATCAAGCTGTCAAAGTTGAACGTTTTATTCCATTCGGTCTTTTGGATACAAAATGGCGTGAAGTAAAGAGTGCTCGGGTGACTGAAAATTTGTTTAGGCTGTTTTTGTTAAGGAAATTGTTAGTGAGGTAAGTTGAAAGCTTACTTGTCATTTTTATTGCTTTATTTTAACCAGAATGTGTTTTGTTTGTTGGGTTAGCCATGAAAGTAAGAGGACAACGCGCAGTGTTGTAACTCCAGAGAGGTTATGTTTCTTGATATTTTGCCGATGTTTATAACTGGTGCACTAAATTTGAAAATTTCCTATAATGGACAAATGTCGAAACTTATTTTTATGATTATGTACTCAGATTTTTAACTAATTTAATTAACGTTTTTATTCTTTATTAAATGTTAGTTGAAAATGATAAAAATGTTGATCTGTACCAGTAATGGACGTATGTGTCCATTACTGGGTATTCCATAGAATTCCAGTTATGGACATTGCTATAAAATGAAAATGATTTTTTTCTTTTTATTTTAGTAATGGCGCCTAAAAGGAACTATACGCCCCAACAAATGGGTATGGCTATTGAAGCCGTACATAAAGGCTTAAAAATATCCGAGGCGGCAAAAAAATTTAATGTGCCGCGAATAACGTTACACAATAAAATTACCGGCAAAAGTCCCATTGAATGCTCAATGGGGCCCAGCACCGTTTTAAGTAAACAGGAGGAAGATATTTTAGAGGTGTGGATTAAAGACATGGCAGATAAACATATCCCTATAACAAAAGAGGAGTTACTAGATAGTGTCCAACGTATAATAGTCGACAAAAACCAAGAAACTCCTTTCACGGACAACAGACCTGGCAAAAAATGGTATTCTTCATTTATGAAACGACATCCCACTATTGCTGAACGTACCGCTCAAAATTTATGCATAGCAAGAGATAATGTTACTCAGGAGGACATTGAGAAGTGGTTTTTGGAGGTCGAACGTGACTTGAAAGATAGAGGTCTGAGTGACATAGTAAAACATCCTGAAAGAATGTTTAATACAGACGAGAGTGCATTTTTTTTAAATCCAAAACCTGGACGCGTCCTCGCTAAAAAGGGGGATAAAAATGTGTATGCATCTTCAGGTGACGATAAAGAAAATTTGACAGTTCTGGTTACTGGAAATGCTGCAGGAGAGCTGGCACCTACTCTGGTAGTTTATAACTATTCAAGAATACCGTCATCAATTTCAGAAAATTTCCCCAATGACTGGGCCATTGGTCGCTCAGAAAGTGGATGGATGTGCGCAGGGACTTTCTATGAATATATGGCGAACGTGTTCAATCCTTGGCTTAATAACAAAAATATTGAAAAGCCAATTTTATTTTTTTTGGATGGACACAGGTCTCATTTGACTTTGCACCTCTCTAATTTTTGCTCCGATAATGGCATCGAAGTAATTGCACTCAACCCAAATTCGACGCACATACTGCAACCGATGGATTTGGCTGTCTTCAGGCCTTTGAAGTCATCGTGGCGAGAAGCGGTCAAGACTTGGAAACAGCAAAATTTAGGACAAGTCCTCAAAAAACATAATTTCGCTCCAGTCTTGAAGACAGCGCTAGAAAAAATTTCTGCTGAGACAGTGAAAAATGGGTTTCGCGCTGGGGGGCTGTACCCATTCGGCCCAGAATACGTAGATATGAGTAAAATTAAGTCTCAAAATCGGCAAAATGTCGACTCTTCAAGCGAAAGAGAATTTTTGAAAAAATTAGAGCACAAAATTGAAATGACTTTGTCCAAAAACAAGATGAAGCTTTTCCAAGATCTTTATTACAAAAGTCGCCTTGATCTTGAAAATCTTTTGCCTACTGAAGATATGTCGCTTTATTTGATTTGGGCCAATAGTAAGCAAACTTACGTAGTAAATGAAGAGTCAACATCCACTTTCTCGGTTGAACAGTCAAATCCTGTATCAGAAACTAATAATCCAAATGCCAACGAGTCTCCAAAAGAAATCCTAACAGTTCCTGTTGCGTCTTATAACATGAATGATTCTGAACCAAGCACAGAAGTGCTTGGTTCACAAACCAATTCATTGTCTATACCAATTTCAGGTCTCAATACTTCAAATGAGGCAAATGTAGGCCAGGGAGATTTATCAAACGTCGATAATTCTTTACCAAGATGCAGTGACAAAACACCTATTAAGTTTGCTAATCCTGGAACTTCAAACTATGTGATTCCATCTCCTTTCAAACGCAACATATTTTGGCCAGAAATGGATGAAACAACAAAAAATAAGAAACGCAAATTAAAAGAGAAAATCCCTTTTACAATTACAAGCCCTGCATGGAAAGCCTACAATACAAAAAAGGAAGAAGAGAAAAGGAAACAAATAGAAGAGAAAGAATTGCGAGCTAAAATAAGAGAAGAAAAAAGGCTGGAGAAACTTAACAATAAGAAAAAGGTGTCAAAAAAACAAAAAGCCAGATCTGAGTCGTCTGAAAGTGAAACTGAAATAACTTACGCCGAAAGTGACGAAAGTGTCTTGTCAGAAGGATCGGAGTCGGATGATGGACCATTGAGTACGTTAGTTTCTTCCCAACAGAAACTATCAAAGGGAAGTTACGTGATTGTTTTATATGAAGGGCAACATTTTCCTGGGATAATTGTAAATACAAATAAAAACGAGTTTGAAGTAAGCACGATGACATTTTCAACGGGAAACACCTTCAAATGGCCAGAGAAATCTGACAAAATGTGGTACCGAAGAAATGACATTGTGGAGTGCATCCTACCTCCAATATTAATTAACAAAAGAGGATTTTACAGTGTAAAAGAAATGGAGAAATACTCCGTCTTTACTTCTTAAAATGTTGTCTAAAAACATCTTTGTGATTTTTGAGTTTGTGATTAAGAAAAATAAGTGATTTTGTTTGTATTGTTGATTCTTATATATATTTTATATTTGCTAAAATAATTTACATAGATATATCCACCTAGATATGTTTATTTCATAGATTAAGAAAAAAATTGATAATATTCGTAAATAACTTACTAATACATGAAAGGCTGATTAAGGTAATGTTCGTAAATTACTTATTCATAAATAAAAGGCTGAATATGAGTACAATTTAAATAATGTTAAGTTCTTTAATGCTGATCTCAATAACTTAACAATAATTTGAATGTTGTAAAACAACTATAATCACATTAAAAGTTGATTAAAAATAAAACTCCGTTTCATTTTATTTCATTTTCATTTCAATACATACAGCTAGAGATTCATCATAGAGCCGTCGATCACCAGGTGTCCATGACTAGGTTCATGTTTATTATTGGGTGTCCATGACTAGGTCATGACCATTACTGGGTGTCCATTACTAGATTTTTGCTGTCCATGACTGGCGAAAAAAATGTAAGGTTTTATATACTAATTAAATTAAAACCAATGGCAGTACCTTACCCAAAATACTTCAGAAATATTGAATAAACACAGGACTTTCAACTTTAAGTATGATTAGTGTTCTAACTTTCACACTATTTGTGTAATTTCAAAAATACTAAAAATTTCTTCTTAAACAGTCCATAACTGGGGTGTTTACCTTACTAACTTCACTAAAATAAAACCTCCTTTTGTATGTCATAGTTTATTAATATTTCATTAGACCCTTTACCAAATTATTATACAGTAAATAAATAGAACTACATATTCGGTAGTAAGTACCATTTGTTTATAACCCTTAATCGTCACATAAAAACGACAAGAGCAATTTTTTTCAACTGCAAATAAACTTTTCTATGAAAACAAGCATAACAGCCACATTGTATATATTCTTCTATACATAAATAAATAACATTCGATTTGATTTCCCAGATTCTAATAGGTGTATATATATATTTAAATGTGACAATTTAAAAATGCACACTTCTAAATAAAATTTTATATGTATTTAATGATAATATAATCAATATTAAACTATTGATCTAAGGCACAATCTGCTACAATTTGATATAGTAACTATCACTCATGATTCCAAACTGGTTCCTCGTAAGTAGTAACCCTATGTTATATTAGTACAGTTTGATATTATTTCTCTTAACATTGATATCATAAAGTAACAGAAAAATATCAACGACAAATTCAATCTGCTTATAGTTACTAATTGCTTTCAACCTTGTTAATTTCTCTATCTTATATTACATACATAACAACTTAACATAAAATTATAATGTTGGTAAGCTGTGTTTTGGTATTAAGGTGAGGATCGCTACACTAAATATTCTGCTTTTATTATTACATATTATATGGTGTATATTATAGTGTTCATTTAAGATACAACCAAATCTATCCATTATTGTAAGTCACGCTGCTCTAGTTTCAAAGTAGGAATCAATTGTTTTTTAATTAATGACACTTGATATTCAATTAGGAAAAAGTTCCCAAAATGTTACTTTAAAAATACTGTTTGTATCTACATGATTGATGATATAATTTTAGGTCAACAATATTCTAAAACAACGTCGAATACTTTACAGTTTACAATTTGTATTACTACCACACAAAAAAATAAAATATTAACTTCAAACCGCAACAATCAACAATGTTATTGCTGCATTGCAAATAAATCAAACAAGAACCACTGCATAACACGAGGTTGCAATTCATTCAACGAGTTCTATGTTGATTTTTTAACAATGCAAACATTCATGTAATAGAAGTTAAATAAATACAACTACATCTTTAAACCTCTGCATTCTGAAAACATTTTATATTTAAGATCTGTTCTTAATTACATCTAGAATCTATAAAATATATTACTCTATTAAATATTAAAGGCAATATCTATCATTAGATATGGACGGATTAAGTAAAGGCGCCCAACGGGGGTTACCGATTAATAATATTAATAGCTCTTATACTAAACCTACACTTGTATTAACATTAATTGCGGCGCGCCGGGACCAAAATATATGATAAAACATTCAAGTTCTACATAACCAACAATTGAAACAGCATAATATAAAAATCTCTATAAATAAATATGTGTTGCTCATTTCAGGTAACTCACTGTGTCCATGCAACTCACGGACGGACTACCGCGTGCGCCGACTGCTAACCTAATACCAATGCAATAACAAAACAAAATAAACTTCGTTGGTAAACATAATTTCAGTTCCATCTAAGTCAATTTAGTAAACTTATCAGGCAAGACCACAACCGATATTAAGTACTTAATTGCTAAAGGAATGTAAATCTCAGGTTAAAACAAAGAATGGAACGGATTCACCGATGTTATAAAGTACGAATACGTTGTACAAAAAATGTACCTAAAAATAGCATAAACATCTACATTTTTATGAAACAAAAATACGACGCTTATCTTCTTAATTTCGTTAGTGTGAATAGTCTAAAAATTTATTGATTAAAATCGTAATCCTGATTATGAAAAAGAGTTTTTATTAAGGTAAAAGTTTAAAAGATAATTTAGTAGTATTTGCTACAAAAAAGATGATAAAATCGTTTACCACAAAGTTGAGCATTTTTCTTAAAATAAATTATTTACCTATTTTGATTAATCCATAAAATAAGGAGCTTATATAGAACTCAACAAAGATTAACCAATCTGCCTGCTTGAAATTTTATATAATATTAATAAATAACGAATCTATCTTAACAGGCACCAATAAAAGCACATATGCAACTTTCTGTGGAGTATTTCAAACTATGAAAATGTATGTGAACTAATATTATTATGCTTTTGTGCGAGTACAAAACTCAACATGCTCCGTGCTTGAGCTTAATTGAGCAAGATGTGCTAAGTATAGCCACTCGTTAATTGGTTGTTTGAGTTTACAATATTTAAAACTTACTTTATTTGTTACTTTTATCTCAAACGGAACTCAAAACAGAAAGTGCTTTTTGACTACAAATAGTAGATTGACTTTTTAAGTACATAATGAAATTTATAATTCTAAGAATGTAAAATATGCAAGTATTTTAGAAAAAAATAAATAATAACAACAAAATAATTTAACTTGTACATTAAGTATTAGTCGTGGACTTGCATCACATGCACTTTATAAAAGGAAACATAAATAAAAACGGAATGTAGAATTTATAATTCCTGTCTGTACACAATCACAATAATTAAACCATCACGGATTATCATAGGCTTTGCCTTTCTATAACTTCTCAACAGCGAAATGTAAAAATATATATTAATTTGTACACTCTTCACCATAAGTTTTATTTTAATAAACATTTGTAAAATTCACTATCGCACCAAAATACTCTAAAATTGATTTCTTTTTTAATCACGGTAATGTACAGTTAAGTACTTCAAGACAAAAAATAAATATAAAATATTTTTAAGATAATTTGAGTAAGTAGTTACTTATTCCCCACCAAAGACTGAATAATTTTCGTCAATCTCACGAAATGGAATGTATACGTCATAATTTGGAATGTAAGTAATAACAATTTTATTACTGCTGAATTTCAGCTTATTTTATAAGTCTTATTTTAACTCAAATTTATTACACACGACCTCAAATTTAATTTTTTTATAACCATCTTATATCCCTTTTTTATTTAAGTACTAAAATATCCATATAAATATCTTCGCACATTAACTATTTTAACCACTAAATATACCTTGACATAATTTGCACTTTAAAAATAAACAATAGCTTCGGGGGGACGTTCAGCATATAGCATATTCGAAGCACTTCAACATACAGTGCCAGCATTAACTAAGGCATGTAGTTACACACACGAAAGAAGAAGAGAGAAACAATGAATTGTATATAGTCCAGTGTTGTTGTAGTAGTAGTAGTAGTATGTTAAGTATAAGGTGTAGTATCTTCGAAGTGCTTACGGACTATGCACACATAGCATACGAGAAGTGCATCATCAAACCAAAAGTCAGTGATCGAACGGCCCCCCTGCAAACAGTCATTGATGGCTCTTGCTCAGCAGGTGGGAATTGAACTCGTACACGTTGCAGCACTGCTCACCGCAGATGTTGCACTTCCAAGGGTTGGAGTCGCAGTGGCAGCCCTTGTGGAGGAAATACAGCGTGGAGTCCGGGAAGGTTATAGAGCAAAACGTACATACGAGAGACGAAGGCAGCATGGCGGCGTCACCGTGCGTCGACGTGATCATGCCGCCCTCGGACGGAGAGGCACGAGAAGCCTGCAATAAAAACAACAAGGC
The DNA here is from genome assembly GCA_947568875.1 of Fissipunctia ypsillon. Lineage (NCBI taxonomy): Eukaryota > Metazoa > Arthropoda > Insecta > Lepidoptera > Noctuidae > Fissipunctia > Fissipunctia ypsillon. The sequence goes on from OX387651.1 coordinate 17,766,796, forward strand.
TGAAGTGGGACATTTAGGCATGTATGAGAGAACAACTACTACTCTCTAATCCAAATTCAAAAGATTATGTTAATTCTTAATGATTGAACTCGAGATAAACGTACGCTAGAGCCCCGAGCGCGTCCACGAGCAGAGATGCGCCGGCGCAAATCTTCTCTTAATAAACTTTTTAGCGGTGACACCTTGATCAGAGATGACAGACTCGAGGATACGCCTCGTTTATCGCCCCCATTAGTTTCGCTTTCCCGCATATCGTTATTGCCTGATTCCTCTTGAGTGTTGGGCTCCTGAAACATTGAAAAACAAAACATTATTGGAGGATTTTAGACACTAAAACTGATTTCATTAGATTGTTTTAGTATTATTCAACTCAGGATGGATGAAATAGCGACAGGTCACAGGAACAACTTGAGACCCTAGAATGCCTCTCAAGTTAAAGGGGAAAATCTACAAGGCCTGTCGTACTGTATGGATTGGAATGCTGGGTCGTGAAGACGGATGAAAAAAGATTGCATGCAGCGGAAATGAGACTGTTGAGATGGATGTGTGGAGTGACGAAAATGGATAAAGCTAGAAATTAGTATAAAACAGAAAATTTGAAAGTGGCGCCAGTGACAGAATTGTTAAAAGGAAATCGTTTGGCTTGGTATGGGTATATGATGGAGGGAGGAAACGCATGTGACTAAAAGAATGATGAATATAAATGGATGAAGAGGGAGAGGAAGGCCAATAATGGATGGATTGTGTGAGGAATGATATGAAAGATAAAGGAGTAACTGATAGCGTGGCGGTTGACAGGGGAGAATGGAAGAAGAAAACGTATTGCGCCGACCCCACGTAGCATGGGACAAGGGCAGGAAGATGATGATGATGAAATAATTTTAGTATTATTGCAAAATATTTTAATACTAGCTTCTGCTCGCGACTTCGTATGCGTGAAATTTCTTGATTAAACATAAAATATATCCTAGAATCCTAGATCATCGCGTCGCCCACCCGCGATTTTTGTTTTTGCTCGGCTCTTAAGGGTCGTAGCCTATAACGTTCCTCAAGAGTAGGGCTATCAAAATAATACAAAAAAAACCAAATCCGACTGGTAGCTCCAGAGATTAGCGCATTTAAACAAACAAACAAACTCTTCAGCTTTATTATATTAGTATAGATTGGAGAATAGGGGAAAGGTGTTACTTTAGCATGGCTTACCTGTTTGATGGGTATCAGAGTGATGGACGGAGTTATGTTAGTAGGTAATCCAGCTGATAGGGAGCTGCTAGCGATTGCGCTGTCGCCGGATTGTGGTGAGCTGGGGCCTTCGCCGTTCATGCGCGATTCTACAACAAATAGGAATATTTATGTCAATTTACATAATTAAAATGGTCAAAATACACCAAGTAAACTTATTTCTATCTTTTACTTGCAGCTAAAACAAGAAAGAGTCGAAGGAAGATTATAGCTGTAAGTTTACAGATACTTCCTCAGAACACCACCTAAAAACGTACTGTCTCATTCGCGCTCTGCTTGATAGAAAAAGATAGCAATACTTATATTTTACTTATATACTATTTTAGTGTGGCAGTATGCAGCGAAATCGGTGTCGATATCATTATGGCTTTCTGTCCATAGGAATAACTAGCTGAACGTCAAACAACGACAACAACCCAAAAAAAAAACTAGGTTTCAGTAGAATTATTTTTCCTGTTAAGTAGGTAGTGGCTTTTTCAATATGTTATTTTGAACTCTGGGTAAACATTTTGTTTTTATCCGCGCAAGCGTAACAGGAATGCCTACATTAAATTATAGTCAAATCACTTCTCATAAATTGTCTCCATATAAAGTAATATACAATGCTCAATACTTACAAGGAAGAGACTATCTAATCAGATAGTGGAAGCTAATCAGCTTCCATATAGAACTGTACTTTATTTAAGCCATTACTCAGTTGTCTATCACATACTCCTACATAAGAGCTTCCTATAGTCCTAATAATTACCATAAAGATAATTTATTTCCACTTTAATAAATAAAAGAAAACAAAAAATTACAGTATAATATGTTCATAGTTACCCGAATTGCCTAAATGGTTTTGGCCTGGAGAAAAAGTTTCGTTATTATCGGCCATAGAAATCTCAACATGTGGGGTCAAATAGTGCATGGGTGGCGTTGCATTATCCACGGAGCGGGCGCCGTTGCTGTCACCGCTATCTGAGTACGTAGCAGCGACAGACACTGATAGGCTGGATCCTAACGCGCCGAGGGCGTTTATAGCACTGGGATCCATTGTACCATCAGAGTATGCGGCATTGGCGATACCCGCAGCAAGGAGAGATACTGAAGAGTTATTGCCTGGACCAGGGTTGTCCAAATCGATGCCATGTCTGTAAAATAAAATACCAAATCATAAGAGGTTCTGTAATTTGTAACAATAATATTGACACAATGCATTTAAAATAAACCAGTCACAAGAAAGGTTACTGTTAGCCAAACCAATCAGTAATGTCCTAGAACGATTCGCGACACGAAAGCGTCACGCCTGTTTAAATAGTTAAGTAAAGAAATTGAATTACCTGTTAAAGAAGTGAACCCTGAGGCTCTTCATGGTGGGAGCGCGATAACTACACAAGGGGCAAGTTTTAACGAGGTCATGCTGTCCAACGTGTTCGTTTTGGAAGTGCGCGCGCATGGCAATTTGGCGCTGGAATCCTCGGTTGCAGATTGGGCAATGATACGGCAAGCTCTTGGTGTGAGTTGTGAAATGTTCCGCCAAGTGATCTTTCCTGAAGAATCTTTTTTGGCAAACGCGACATTCGTACGGCTTTACTCCAGTATGCCGCATTTTGTGTCGGCGCATGTTGGCGCCATTTGAAAACTTCATGTTGCACACGTCGCATTCAAACAGCTTTCTGTGAGGTCGGGGGTCGGCGTTTTGTGCAGCTGCCACATTGTTGTTGTCAGGGGAACATTGGGCCATGTGGGTGGTTAGGGCTCGACTACTTAAAGTACTAAAACTATTGCATGTGGTACATTTTAACAATGTACCACCCCTTTTTGGAGTTTCTTTGCTGTTGGTGGCCACCTGAAAATGTTAATATAGTTTGAACACTACGTCTAAGGACTACCAAAATAAATACTGAAGAGAATTTTTAGTTATCTATACAAATAAATAAAATTGAAGTGTCTGTTTGTAATTTCAAAATAACAGCTTTTTACCAAATGCATAATTATGAAAGTATATGGTACTAGTAACAAAAAAAATAATTTTTAAAATTTTTGTCTGTGTGTCTGTTTGTCCGGCTAATCTCCGAAACAGCTGGACCGATGTTGACGGGACTTTCACTGGCAGATAGCTGATGTTATAAAGAGTAATGTAGGCAAATTTTATTTTAGAAACATAATTAGGGGACCGCGCAAAAAAAAATAAACCCATGAAATTGTGAACAAAATCCGATTCAAATAGGGAAGTATTGACATCCATATTTATATTCAAATTTTTATTTGCATTCCATAATGTTTATAAGGTGTTACAATGGCTTACAACTAAGGTACAATCCACGCGAGCAAAGCGGCGGGCAACAGCTAGTAAACAAAATAAATAAGTTTTGACAGCTGTATTTTCCATGAATTAGATTTTTGGTGGTTGGTTCAACAGTGCATACTGTTTTTAATCACATGATGCAACTTCATAGTGTTAAGTCTAAAGATCACTATAGTTCGCAGCCAAAGAGTAGTAAATATTAATTATTTTCCTCATTTACATGACATGATATTGGTATAAAACAATCTCAACCCAACTCATGGCTGTAGTAGCTACAAGCATAGGATGCTGAGTGAAACATTTTGAGTTTAATTCTATGCAAGGAAAAAAATTATAAAAGCAAAATTGGCCAACTTTCAGAAGAAGAGGTTATTATTAAAAGAATTTAATGGCAATAACCACTCTAATAATGGGACAACTGTATTTCAAAAGAGCCAAAACTAGCAAGTCATTGCTTTTAGGTGAAAGTTAATATACAGATAGCTGATGGTTAAAGGTAATAAACATTTAGGTCGCCACTTCATAACAAATGACCTAAAAATGTATTTAACTGATAGGTCTGATAAAACAGACAGCATTTTGATGTTCTTTTGCAAAGTTAATACTAGATGCCAATACTCAACATGAAATAAATTATTCCAATTTCAATTGAAATTTTTTAGGTATGTGCATAATGCCAATGTAAGGAGAGGGATAGTACAGGCTAGCAAAAAAAACCTAGGTATGTTGGTTAAAATGATAAATAACATCCAAAAAGTTCTGGCCTTTTCTAGTTTGCAATAGTGCAGGTGTGACATACTTTTAAGTTATGTACCCAAATGAGAAAGATACTTTTTAATACACCTGTTTTATTGTTGAATCCCAACAAACTTGAAATCAATTCCACGGACCATTTACATACCAATTAAGCTATGTAATTATTTCGCACAAAATAATTTCCTCTCTCCTACTTTTAAAATTTTGCTGTGCCCGACAGGGTCCTTATTGTTTCTTTAATTATTAAAACTTACCATCTGTATGTGTACATTATGGATTGCAATAAAGATTAAGTGATGATTTCTATAACAATTTATTCTTACTATAATGTGCATAATAATTCATTTATTTGAATTAAATTAATTCTACTTAAAAATACAGACTAGTTTCAAAAATTTATTGTTGTTCTCAGAAAACATTACATAATTTCAAAATAATGGAATTTCAATTGTTTTATGAAAGGATAACTAATTTGTTTTATTTTAATGATCAAGTCTAGTATGTAATGCAATCCTAATAATGGTTAATACAGAAGCATTATCACTAATTATTATCAGTTATGTCAATAATTGTTATGGGAAAAGCTACTTGGAAGTTGATTGTGCATATTATTATTAAGCCAATAAACCTTCTTAAATAATAAATGCAATGTGAATGTATAAAATTAATTAACACCAATGCTAAAAATATTGTTGTTATACTGTTAACTTGCCCCAGTTATCCAGACAAGTTTTGTATGTTGGATATTTGACTATAAGTACCTTTTCATTTTTTTATTAATAAAGTTGTGTTGACAAACCTATTAAAATGAAAAATAACGCAAATATAAATAGGTCTGAAAAAGTTGTCTCTCACAATGATCCAGCAATTATTGCTATGGATAAGTTCATCAATGACACTTATCCCTAAACTGATCTGTCTCATATTTTGGACGACATAATTTACAATTTATTAGACTTGACTGGCCTACAACTAAGTTACAGTTAAAGATGAGCTTACTAACCGGTTCATTTTTGACTGCAGATAAATTCGGTGACACGGTGCCGGAGTCGGCCTCTGTTTCCCCTTTTGATGACATCACATTACCATGTAGTGGGCTTTCTGATCATCACTCTCCCGCCTTCCAAGACTACGAAAACATAAACACATCAAAGCAAAAACTAATCGACTATACTTAAACGACACAATACACATTATACAACGACCCAAACAGCTCTAAAACACAAAACAAGTTGTTTCTCATAAGAATGGCGAGGTGACCCATTTACGAAAACATACGAATTATCTACTCACGTTATATTACTTTTAATACACTATCTATCGCATAATATGTTTAATACCATAGTCCATGTATTGTATAAGAATTCAAGTCGCTAAAACACACAGTAATAAATCACAACTCACGTTAGCTTGATACGTCGACAACCAGAACAGCGGTATTTTAGGGAGAGATCGCTATGTGGCCTAATTCAATGCTTGAGTTCGATGCACAAAATACGTGTTACGCGTATAACTGTAAATGCATAAATAAGTGGATCCCCGTTTTGATTATGTTATTTTGGCTTTAATAAGCAATGTCTGTATTTACTATGAACTAAGAAGGAATTTCCTAATGAAATTAAAAACTTTTAACCAAAACCATTTTGATAAAAAACCGAACACCTGTAAAGTATTTTTTTTTTTCTTCTCTGAAAATTTTCAATATGGCAACATAATAATTTTTATGACGTCAATCTGATGAGTGTTGTGTCGAACCCATACAGACTACACCATAGATATGTATCTATAAAAAGTCTGTGATAGAGATCGATAATACGGTTGAACCGTTGACAGAAATAGAATTTAAAAGTCTGTGATAGAGATCGATATTACGGTTGAACCGTTGACAGAGATAGAATTTCTACGGGTTGAACCGATGAACCCATGATGAACCTTTTGCAGGCTCAGCTCACCAAACACCTTTTTATTTTCTTCTTATTTTCTTTCCGATTAATAAGTAGACAGTAGTAATTTCGAATCTATACAAATAATTAAAATTGAAGTGTCTGTTTGTAATGTCAAAATAACAACTTTTTACTAAATGCATAGGAAAGTATAAACGGTTCTTATAACAAAACAGCAATTTTTAACATTTTTGTCTGTCTGTCTGTCTGTTTGTTCCGGCTAATCTCCGAAACGGCTGGACCGATTTTACTGGCAGATAGCTGATATTACGGCGGGTAACTTAGGCTACTTTTATTTTAGAAAAATAATTAGGGTTCCGCGCAAATAAATTAAAACCCATGAAATTATTAACAGAAAGTCGGATTTGAAAAATTATTTTTGCATTTGGTAACCCAATGCTCCAGGATAGTTATAGGCTATTTAACATCACACTAAGACCCTTTGGAGCCGAGCAAAAAGAAAAAGTCAGAAAGAACACTAAGCGAAAACGAAGTAATAGCACGGGCGGACGATTCAACGCGACGGTTGGCGACGGGTCGGGGGACGAGGGAGTTTTATTAAAATGTGGCTGTTATTTTAGTATATTGTGTATCTTACGACATCCACGCGAACGAAGTTGCGGGGCACAGATAGTAACGTAAATAAAATTCTAGTTAGCATCAGCACTTCAGCAGTGCTCACGGTTTCCAATAGTTAGTTTTCAAAATTTTATGTAAAATAAAAATTACTACCAATGAATATAATGTATTTCAATGAGGATGATGGTGAATATATGAGCGTATTAGAATTAGTAATCCAGCGTAGACGCTACATCTGCGCTTAAGGCTGGATTTAGTGCTACAGGATGGGCCGTATGGACGACCATACGGAGATACGTAGTACGCTCCGTCCGCGCGGTTCGACCATTTAGTGCTCCACGGATCATCTGTGTAGCACTAAATCCAGCCTAAGCCGCATGGCTTAGGCTCAAATGTGGCGTCCCCGCGGCCCGCGTATGCATTTACGCGGGCCGCGGGGACGGACGCCACATTTTGCTTACTGCTGAAATATACTAAGCGCTCTGTTTTTGACTCGTATTTTTCTGAACGGTGTCGCTGTGTCTATCAATCTGTGGTCACCTGCCATGGTTGGCAGCACTGTGTTTTGTCAGCTACATTCTGTGGCTACAACATATTACACTCCTACCAACTTATCTGTGAAATGGCGAAAATTGGAACTACCCTCCTACCAACTTATCTGTGAAATGGCGAAAATTGGAACTACGGCCGTCATGTTGAAATGTCATTCGATTGTCAGTGTATACTATATTCGGGTTCTCTGGTTGTTTTGTCGTGATATTGCTGAATTTATAAAGTTAAATATGCCGAAAGTTATTAAAAGTGATGCTCGAAACATTATTCTAAAGGTTAAAACCTTTTTTGAAGAAGAAGCTCGGGCGGGGTCTCCGATTATTCCATTATCAAATATACAAACGAATTTCGGCAGCGACAGGTTAGTGTTGTCAACTTTCTTGTTATAAATTACCCGATACTTAACTAATTATTTAAGTCCACGAAATATTCGTTTCTATTCTTGCTGCAGGTTAGCGTAACGGTAACGTGTGGACGGCAGCACATCAAGCTACTACAATCTGTCAAATTTCTTTAACAGATTTTCAACTTTATTGCTATAGTATTAGGTTCAAGATTGATTGGGAAAATTTGACAGTTTCGGGTAGCTTGACCTGCTGGCGTCTGTACATCTAATAGGTAACCTGCTAAGTGAGTGAGCAAACTAACCTGCCAGATTTCAAATTTCTACTTTATTTTATTATCTTATATTTCAGGTGTGAGTCAAGGACTAATTTCAAAAATAGTTAAGGAAGGGCACGCAGCAGAAGAAACTGGTACAAAAATTCGGATACCAGGCAAGGAGAGAAAACGTAAAAGTGGATTTGTGCATGTTGATGATTTTGACATGGGAGTTATACGGAGGAAAGTACATGAATTTTATTCTGCTAAAAAAGAAGTCCCTACTGTTAAAAAACTTCTAGAGGTCTTAAAGAAATAAATTACAGAGGACAGCGAGAGACTCTGCGAAAGCTGCTTCACAAGGTGGGATTTCGTTTTAAAAAATCTCAATCGTTCTTATGGAGCGTAATGAAATATCAGCTTGGAGAGCTAAGTACTTGCATGCAGTGGATAAAAATAATAAATTTCCCCAGCCCCAGCTCATAATTTATTTAGATGAGACCTATATTTACTCTTCGCATACATCGGGTAAATGTTGGCAAGGAGAGGATGAAGACGGAGTATTGGAGCCTGTATCGAAAGGGCAAAGATATATTATTGTTCATGTGGGAGGAGATACTGAATTTGTTACAAATGAACTACTTGTGTTTAAATCAAACACAAAAAGTGGTGATTATCATGACGAGATGAATAGTACCAACTTTAAAAAGTGGGTTATTGAAAAAGTTGTGCCTAATTTACGAGAGCCATCCATAATAGTGATGGATAATGCTCCTTATTACCGAATTTGTGTGAATAAAGTCCCAAACGAATTCCTTAAAAAAAGATATGCAATTATGGTTGACCCAAAATAAAATTGACTACGGAGAGAATTTGACTAAACCTCAGCTTTTAGAAATAATTAAGAGAAACAAGCCTGAACCTGTATATGAGATTGAAAAAATTTTAGAAGACAATAGACACAAATGCTTATATTTACCACCTTATCACTGTGATCTCAATCCCATTGAACTCATATGGAGCACAATGAAATGAAAAGTTGCTGATGTAAATATTGAGCACAAAAATGCTGAAATTCCCCGCCTAGTTAGAGAAGCTTTTGACGCTATTACAGTTCATGAGTGGGCACAGCATTGTAAACACGTTCGCAGGTTAGAAGGTTCTCCTTCTAACCTGCGAACGTGTTTACAATGCTATAAGTATTCTTACTTAAAACATGATTTGTATTTAGATAAACCTTTTATTATAGAAGTGGTAAGTGACACTGAAACCGAAAGCGATAGTGATAATGATGATAGTGGTACGGAAATAAGCGGAGTATGGCCTCACAACCAGGATAAAGTTGTGTATGCAGGTTCATCTAAAGATCACAATTACTGTAAACCTGGTTTTTAATAAATCATTGTAAAGCAATTTGTTTTTTTTTATTACACTACACTACCACTAGGTACCACTGCTAATTATAATTAGTCAAATCTGGTGTTAGGGGTTAGGTACGGTCATAACTAAATGCTAGACATCCAGGTACCTCTTGCAAGGTAGGCACCTACTTAACTTCGCATTAAATGAAAGTTATATCCCCCCGTGGAACATTTTATCTGCTGAATTTCCACTTCATTGGATTACTTTTTAGATAAAGCCATTGTTTATTGCTGAGAGACTAAACTGTTAGCGTACCTACGTAACTGTAAATTATCAAATTCTTTTTATTTATTTTATTATTTTTATATAGGTATCATTGTTTTTAATTTGTAAAAACTGTAATTCTTATTAAACGATTATGTCTAATGTGAAATTTCCTTCTTGAAAACTTACTCAATTTTGGGCACCTTATATTAATTAGCAACACTGAATCGACGGTGCCGCTGCCGTCCACTTTCAGTTCACAGATAAAGTTATTAGGACTGTATGTAGCACAGACACTAATACTGCTGCATGATATGTAGTATCCTTAGACTATGGACCTATAAAAAACATGCCTTAGACTATTTACCTACCTATTGAGGTATATCTAAGGTAGTATCTCTATGTAGTTCACAGAGTACTTTATACTATACTGAAAATGTAGTCTGTGGCTAAAACTCACAGAACACATATACTCCCGTCTCCTTGCTAAAACTCAGCTGCCACTGTCCCTATTGTTGTAGAGTGTATGTGTTCTGTGTTGTTGTACGAGTACTGTACTGACAAAACAGAAGACCTCGATTAATTTATCATTGTGAAATACTGTGCAGTTCTAATCTCATTAGATTATTAACGAATAAAGTACTTTGCTGTTACTGTGCCCTTCGACTCTAATTTGTAGAATGATCATTCGCTACATCAATAACTAACAAGCAAAGAAAGTATTATGTTTGGCACTTAAAGGGTAAACAACAGTTACGTTTTTATAATGTGTTCTTCCACAATTGTATCTTTTTTAAGACAGTGGAGACTTTGGATTAGGCCTTTCTTGATCGCACTTTATGTTGTATTAATTATAGTATTAGTACCAATACTAATAGCCCATTCAATAAACAATGGGTTCAAGAAGTCCGATCAAGGGTCTTTGGTTGGTGGAGGATTTGTTCTTCTCGCCGTACCTATCTCCATATGGCAAATAACACAACATGTTGTTCATTATACAAAGCCAATATTACAAAAACATATTATAAGGTAAGTTATTTATTTGATAATCACATTTATCACAATATTATTCTGTTATACATCAGCAAAAATCGATTCAAATCTCTGGAAACTTGCTAACAACCAATTATTAATGACATGCAAATTGTAGATAAGACATTATTTTATTTGTAAACAATTAAAACAGGTAGGTACTTTGTTAACATGCAACTTTACTTATATTATTAGCAGTGTTAAAATAAATGATTTTCATCTTTTCAGAATATTGTGGATGGTACCAATATATGCTTTAAATGCCTGGATAGGCCTGGAATTTCCAGAGCAGTCAATTTATGTTGATTCTCTAAGAGAATGTTATGAAGCTTATGTAATTTACAATTTTATGAAGTATTTGTTGAATTATCTTAATGAAGATCATGATTTAGAAGCACTCTTGGAAACAAAGCCTCAAGTATATCACATATTCCCTTTATGTTGTTTAACTCCATGGGAAATGGGAAGGTAAGAAACATTGAACAGTTGTTAGATTTCAATTAGGCAATTTTTTTCCAATACTTATGTATAATCAGAATTATGTAAAGCTCCAGCTGCACTTAAATGTATGACTTATGTGACACATCAGCCATCCCATACCAAAACAACTTCTAAACATTAAGTAGTTTTTGTTAAATGAAATATTTTAAAATATTCTAGTTCTTACCTTTGAATAAACTTTAGAGTTCATTGCACAGCTGTTCACATTTGCAGGTTAGCAGCTGATAAGCAACCTTTTAAAACAAATGTCTATTGAGTATACATTACTGTAACATCTGTAACATAATCATCATCTGCCTAGCCTTTTCCCAACTATATTGGGGTTGGCTTCCAGTCAAACCGGAGGTAGCTGAATACCAGTATCTGTAACATAACAAATACATAAATTATTGTGGTTAGTTAAGGAAAAAAGAAATATGTGGCATTCTTCAATTTCTGTTTGCATCATTATGTATTATCTTATCACTTATAATAATTGTCTATTTTAGTGGCTCCATGACACATCATTAAAAACATTCAAGCATAGAGCACATGATAAAGTAATTGTTATTCATAAACATAAAAACAATGCATTACATTTGCATGCATTTTATATTCCTGGTATAATTTATATTATGTAGTAAGATTTGGATTATGTAGACAGTAGGGTACTTGGATATACTTTTATATTTGTCCAATTACATAGGTACAAAAATCAGCTGTTCCCTACATTTTGCCGAGTTATGTGAACATAAACGTAGGGAGCAGCTGATTTCTTTTTGCGATTTCAGGTTTGGTCCCATAGTAAAAGTTGTTCATAATGATGAGTACAATGACCCCTTAAGAGGTTGTGCGTTAATTATGTTACACCCTGTATATTCATATTAATTATTCTTAAGACAACCCTAACATAGTGAAAGATTACGAGTTAAGCGATAGGAAGAGAGACAACTTCTAGGTGAATCTAACTGTAGGTAATTAGCGCTGTGGGACCTTTTTTTTTTTTTAAATGCCAAATGAAGAGCGGGAGGGCGTGTCAGACTTTTACTGATAAAACCCATCCGTGTTCCTTCAGTTGCCTGTGCCGGGGCCACGGTAACTCTTTCGAACATCCCGCGACCCTAGCTGGCATCGGCCCTAGTGGACCCCGTCAATTAGTGCTAACATGCGTGGAACAAAACGCGCCGTCGACCCGGGCCTGGTCCTTACCGGACGGCGAGCTACCCATTGCTCGCCGTCCGCAAGCCCGCGCTGACGGTGGCCGGGAATTGGCTATCAATTCCCGACGCCCAGGGCATCTGCGGCGACTAGGGACGTGAGGGCGCAAAGATTGCCTCTCCGTCACGCGTTCCGCCTCCTCCTTCGCCGAGCATTACTGCTTTGCAGAAGGCGGTGATACTCTCGCTCCGTACCATGGCCTGGACCAGGGCCGGACGCGGGAGATTGTCGCCGCCGATCGCTTCCGCGAGGACATGGCGGTGCTCCGCCCAAGCCGGGAAGACCTCCACCGTATGCTCCACCGTGTCCTCCGGGCGATCCACACAATGCACAATGGTGACACCCGGGCGTTTCCTCTCGCCTTATCCGGGGAGGACCTGCGTCAAGCGGAAGGTGAGGACGCCGTGGCGCCTCTCCAGCCACTCCTCAAAGAGGGGACTTATCGCCGTAATTGTGGCGTGCCCAGTACTGGGTTGCGACAATCGCACTCTCCATGACGCCATGAGATCCCGCCGAAGCTCTGTCCGCTGTGCCACGATTTCTCGCGGCAGCGGAGTTACGCCCCGGCGTTTTGCCTCCTCGCGCCACTCCCACATGTGTGCGAGGACTTTTTCCTCCAGATCACATGGCGGCAATCTGGCCCCCGGACTAGCCGGGTAGCCATGACCCGTTGGGACGCGTTCAACCGGCGGGGCCGGTCGCTGCCTCAAGGAACGCGCCTACACCGGAGCCCCGTAAAGGGCCATGGACCGCATGACCCCCGCGTAGAGCCTCCAGCAGGAGGCGTTTGGACCCCATAGATTGGGCAGAAGCCGCCTCAAGGCAGCCCCGGTCCGCTCCAGTCTAGGAGCTAAACGTCGGAATGCTCCACGAAGTTCCACGAGCTGTCGAGGATGAGTCCCAGATACTTCATCATCGACTCGACGCCGATGTGAACCCCTCATACCGTTATTTGGGAACCCGACGGTGGCGCGTTCCGAGGTCCATGAAAACACATGGCCTCGGACTTGTGCAAGGCCACCTCGAGTCCCAATTACTGGATCCTCTCGACGATTGTCGCAACCCCGCGTGTCGCTAGTTCAGCCGCCGCCTGGTGCGACCTCCCCTGCGCCAGGAACTGCGTGTCGTCAGCGTAGCAAACCACGCTGACGCCGCTAGGGAGGTCGACGCGCAGCACCCAGTCGTACCCGATATCCCACAGATGCGGCCCCAGGATCGATCCCTGTGGGACACCCCGCACGACATCTCTCGCCGGTTCTACTCTCCCCGGTGACCGAGTTAGATGACGGCCCTGTCCGTCAAATAGGCCTCGACCACACGATAGAGGTAGGTCGGCATTCGGTGATACCGGAGTGCCTCCCTGATGCAACTCCAGGGCAGGATGTTTACCGTGGCCCGGCAAAGGCAACAGAAGGAACACGGGTGGGTTTTAGTCAGTAAAAGTCTGACACGCCCTCCCGCTCCGTCCAGAGCGGGAGAAGTTATTTGATGATTTCCCATCCACAAACAAAAAAAAAAAGGGGCAGGGTGTTGAAAGCATTGGCGATGTCTAGAGACACCGCCAAGACGACCCCAGCCCGGGCCACAGCATCGCCTGTCGTAAGGGCTCGCACGCGCATGATGGCGTCCACCGTAGAGCGCCCCCCGCGGAAACCAAACTGGCTCTCCGCCAAATCCGGCTCCACCCGTACCAGCCGCCCGACGAGGCGGTCTGCAATGACTCTTTCAAACAGCTTGCCCACCTCGTCGAGTAGCACAATGGACCGGTAACCAGAGGGAGAATCCGCAGGGCGGCCGCATGAGGACCAGTTTCCCCGTCTTCCAACGAAGTGGGAACTGGCCTCTCTTCATGCGCTTAGGAGCCCCCTTAGTCGAGGCCCGAGAGCGTCCTAGGCCAGAACCCAGGCTTTTCCAGGTAAGCCGTCGGATCCTGGGGCGGTATTTCTGGCATTCAGTCTATGTACCGCCACTCTCAGCTCTACCTCGGTAACCTCCGGAGCATCGTCGGCTGTGTGGTCCGCATCGGGCACCGCAGGAGGCGGAGCCATGGGCGGGGAGTACGTTTTGTAGGGGCGTCCCCACAGCGCTGTGCGACCTGAATATTGCACTTTATTGTGTCGTAACAAATCGCTATTTATTTAAATGATTTTGCAGATTTAATCTTCTGTATTTGTACTATTATGTATTCTGTGATTATACTAACATATAAACTATCACACTTATTTGCTACTATTACATTTATTTAATTATTTGTTTCAGTGAATTTGTCCATAATTGCAAGCATGGAATTCTTCAATACACAGTAGTAAGGCCCATAACAACAGTTATATCAATGATATGTGAACTGTCTGGGGTCTATGGGGAGAGTGACTTCAGCCCTAAAGTTGCTTTCCCTTATATGATAGCAATCAACAATCTATCACAATTTGTTGCCATGTATTGCCTTGTATTGTTCTACAGAGCAAATAAAACTGAATTAAAACCCATGAAGCCTATTGGTAAATTCTTATGTATAAAAGCTGTAGTCTTCTTCTCGTTCTTGTAAGTTAAAAAAAAAAAAATTTACATTATTATTCAGACTTTTTCCAACTCATGAATAATGTAACACTTCTCAATTTCCAGTCAAGGAGTAATAATAAACATATTAGTTTATTGCGGGGTGATATCAACTATATTTGATATATCAGATTCTGATAAGATAAAAATCATGTCTTCTAAGTTGCAGGTAAGTTTCCCATATTAATTAAAATATATTTAACATTAAGAAGCCATATAATCAACAGTTGTCCTTGAAGTCTATCGCCATTGAATATTCATTACAATTCTTTTGCTAGTTGACCTTTTAAAAAATATTCATTTAAGTTTAGTAAAATAATCATAATCATAAATCTTTAGTTAACTCAACATAGTACAGACACTAGTTAATAAAAAGCACAATCTTAAATAGAGAAAGGTGCCCGAGGTCCTGAGTTACAGATCACCCAGCTATTTTAGATAGGACATGTTAATTTACAAAATGGTTAGAGTAAATATATTATATAGGTAATGTAAGTCTGAAATCGCAATTAGGTTAAAGCAGAACCTACAAAATATAAGAAAAAAATAAAAATTTACATATTATTGTGTTTGTTAATTAGGAAACTGGGGAAAATTGCAAATTATAGTTTTCTTTTGACTAATAAAATTTTTCTCATAAAGATATTTTTTTACAGGACTTTTTGATATGCATAGAAATGTTCTTAGCAGCGATAGCTCACCACTACAGTTTCTCTTACAAACCGTATGTGTCTCCACAAAACCCGTCGCCGTCATGCCTCGGATCTTTTCTCGCGATGTGGGATGTCTCTGATGTCAAGAGAGATATATCCGAGCACCTTGGTGTTGTTGGTATGTTGCAACAAAATGAACCATAATATTATGAAACATTGAAAAATTATGAGAACTTGAGGCCAGGCTAATAGATGAATGAATAACAAAATCGCAATTAGCATTATTTTATCATTTGTGTTTGGACTTTGGATAGTTGCTAATGGACAACCATGATTCAATAGAAAAAGAGTCGATATATATTGAATACCTATGACCAAAGACTTGACATGCAAGTGACCCAACCTAGACAGTGACTTTTGCCCATTAAGATAAATGTATCAGATTACGATTTTGTTCGCTATGTCCCGCTATTGTTAAGTTAAAATTTAAAGTCTTTGCCTATGACGTAATAATCAATTGACTGACACATTTGTCTAGTGATCGCAAGTACCGTTGATCGTAAGGTACTGGGGTCGAATCCCCGGTCGGGTAGTGTTATTGGGTTTTCATTAGGATAGTCTCAGTAGCATCCAGCCTAGTCTAGTTTTGCGTGTAGGTAATAATAGCATCAGGTTCACCGTCTATAAAACAGCTACTAAAATGTGGGTCTCGATGAACTTCTGCCTATTCCATGTGGAAGACAGGCGAGGCGTGATATTTTAAGTAATTAAATTAAAGCCCAGTGTCTAACAGGATTCTTTTTAAAATGTTATAAATCTAATACTATTTTCTTTTCCGACAGGGAGCTCATTTAGTCGAAGACTTCGAGGTAAATCGATGTATCACATGGCGCGGGGATATGACGAAAGTTCACGATTGATGAGCGAACAACCAATCCCGTCTAGTTCGGCTCCGAACCTCACTGTAGACTTGGAACCACCGCCTGTGGAAGTGAGACCGTCTGCCTACGGATCGCTTGATAACACTCTAGCCGCGGTGTCAACGAACTCTGAAACAGAACCTTTACTTGACCTCGATGATCAAACTAAAGACGACCCTAAAGTATAACATGTGATACAAAAGTGATAGTCATTTTGCTTAGGGAAATCGAATGTAGTGGCTTGGTGCTACTTAATGTTGCTTTATATAAACTAATCGAGAATGCATCACACATAACAGGAATATTTGATAAAAGATTGATCACTAAATTGTACATTCCTTATTTTCAACCAAAGTACGAACACTGAATTGTTAATTTTTTTAATGTTTATTTTATGATGATCTGCAATAATATCGTATATTAGTATCTACTAACTAACTATGGATAATAATATTAGTATAAATTGTGATATTTACTTTAATCTGACTACCTGTGTAATTGTAATTATACGTTAAGTTTTAGAAATAAAGTATTTGTTTAGCATACACAACCCTATTTCCCAGCCCGCAGCCCGGAGTCTGGATCTGTGCCCGGTAGATGGCAATAGGCTCGCCCCCTATTACATGGGACTTAAACATAACTGGCGAAATGTGGGTGTACTACTATAGGTACTACACCTCTGCCTAACCCTTCGGGGAAACAAGGCGTGATGTTATGTTTACACAACCCTATTTCCCTACTTGGTTCTAAATACCTCACTATGAGCCGTGTTCTTAAACTGGCAGGGCTGTTTCAGAAGGGTTCAGATGTTGGTTTTGTGCAAGTTGGACTTGGGTTCTGTACTGTGCTGTGCCATACCCAAGAAGTTTGACCATATCACAAATCACAACAATGAAAATATGAGTATACATTAAAAACGGATCAGAAAGTAAAATCAATTCGTTATTTTAATTCTTTATTCTTCAAATAAAAATTTTAGCAGCTCCATTAAATAATATGAAAATTACAATACTGACTAGTGAAAAGCACCTAGTGTTGTATGACTGAATAGAATTATTTTTTGTTGGGAATGTCATCAAATACACCATCTAGATATCACTTGCTGTAAACCGTAAGCATACAAACTATCCTCGGTTTAGGAACAAGATACTGAATAAATTAAATGTGTAAGTAGTATATTCTAATTATGCATAAAAATCTTTAGAAGAAATGCTTGATCATCAATCTAATGCTGAGATCATTAAAAATACTTTTTTAATATTCTACTGTACTTCATTTACTTCTTATATAATCAAATAGTATGTAAAATATAAGCCTCATATTATAAATCTCGTAATCGCGATAAAAGTGGAATGCATACATTCCTTATATATATATATATATATAGGCAGGCCAGGCGCACTCCGCATTTTAGGTATGAATAGTTGCGAACCAACATTATCATTTTTAGGTGTTGGCTCCTGGATTATCTTGTTCGCGCCGTATGTCATTCCAGATTTGATACGCATGTACAGTGGCGATCATAAGTCTTGTCTATATGCAAATCTTACAAAACAATAGATTGACGCTTCGGTTTGACTTACGACCTTCTTTATGTTGTTTCTATACTATAGACACGCACAAAATCACCATGTCTGAAACTGATAGTAGTTCATAATTTCAACCAAGTATATGGCATTTGGCATGCTAGCCAGGTGCAACTGTAGCGAGCCGAGGGTTCGAATCTCACATGTGGTTATATTAGATATTAGGGTCAGTGCTCTAGTAGTTGACCATGCATTAGTAGTTGACCATTTTCAAATTTAAGCGCCGATATTAAGCTTTCAAACGAGCAGATGTTCTGATTGGTTACAAATTGATGTGTCAAAACTAATCAGCCTAGCAACCAATCAGAATTTAGAGAAGTGCTAGTGTAGTTTGACTTTTATTGCGTATTTTTCAGATTGGTTTAAAATTAGTCGCCATTTTGTGCTCGCGAAGTAAGCAAGGTTGCTAGAGGTAAGTTTTTAAAATCCAACTAAATCCTGGTTTATTGTGCACTTTCTATTCAAAATTTGTGTTTTTCTTACTTTGATATTAATATAGATTGTTGTGACGTAATAATATTTAAAATATTTCACTTCTTTATTAGAAAAAATGTAGTGGTCAATTATACATACAAGAAATATAAAAAATTTTAGTAATTGACCAATTTGGTCAACAACTGAAATTTTAACAAAAGTTGTATTTATTATCAAAACAGTGTGTATTCCTGAAGTATTATCTAGGTATTCACTTAAAACTTTGTATAATGTTCCGTAATCAGTAATTGACCAGTGGTCAACTACTGAACATTTAAACGTTTTTTGCTTGCTTTAGTGTTTGACCAGTTCGAATTTTATTTCAGATAAATATGCAAAATGCCCCCAAAAAAAGAGTTTTTTAAGTACAGCGAAGAAAGTCTACTGCATGCGGTGCAGGAAATAAATGAGGGCGCCAAAATCAGGGAAACTGCCAGAAAATATGGAATTCCGCATTCCACGCTAATAAATAAAATTAAATTAAGAAGTCCAATTGTAAGAAAAATGGGGCCTCCATCTATTCTTACACCACATGAAGAAGAACTACTTTGTCGTTGGATAAATGCTATGGCCAAAAAAGGTTTCCCAATAAATAAACAAAACCTGATGCATACAGTTCACGATATTGTTTCGAAAGATAACAGACCTACAGTATTTAAAGACAATTTGCCAGGACGAACATGGTTCGAGAGTTTCCTTAAAATACATCCCAATATTAGCCAACGACACTCCGAGAATATTGACTTAGCTCGAAGCAGAGTAACAGAAGCAGACATAAGAACATGGCACTCTAATCTATATGATTATTTAAAATCAGAAAACGCGTTAGATATATTGGATGATCCTGACCGAATAATTAATTGTGACGAAGCGGGGTTTCAAACCAATCCTTCAAACGGTGTCATACTTGGACCTAAAGGAATGAAAAATCTATACGGGGTATGCCAAAACTCGAAAGAAAATATAATCGTATTAGGAACATTCGCCGCGTCTGGAAAAATTTTGCCGCCAGCTGTAGTTTACCCGTATGAACGGATTCCTAGAGATATAGCCATAAATATAAATGAAGAATGGTCAGTCGGTAAATCAAAAAATGGTTGGATGACGTGCAAGGTATTTTACGGTTACATAGCAAACACCCTGCTGCCTTTTTTGCAAATTCCCTGTTTTGCTGTTGGTTGATGGTCATCGATCCCATATCAGTGGAGAAGTTTCGAAGCTATGCATGGAAAATGGCATAATACTATATGCTTTGTACCCCAATTCCACACACATCTTACAACCCGCTGATGTGTCGGTTTTCAGACCATTAAAAAATAATTGGAAATTAGTGGTTCAAAACTACAAACTCAAAACAGGCACAAGAGTACTGACGCGATCTGTTTTTGCTCCATTACTGGAAGAAGCCTTTAAAGCAGCTACCCCATCAACGATAGCCAATGGTTTCCGCAAATGTGGTCTTTATCCATTTAACGCAGATGCGATTGATTATAGTCGTTGTATTAATGACCAAACAAGGCATGACATTGCTGATAAGCCTACCGAAATAGGCCCAGAACACTTTCTTTACATAGAGTCATTAATGCGAAGAGGAAGAGCAGAAGCTTTTCGTGCAGTAAACAAAGACGAAGATTGGACCGGAGAAGAATCTGCAAAAGAATTGTTTTATGTATGGCGCAAACTTAAAAACCGAGTTATGCCGGAATGTTCTGACAATATCGAAGGAAATGTAGAAAATGAGGAGAACATAGATTCTGCTGGAGATGGCTTACTAGAAAATCAAGAGTTAAAGGATTCTGCGCAAGAAACAATCAGGCCTATTGCAACTCAAGCTCGACAAAACGTTGATGTACAAAATATTCCAGAAGACGATTTTCTAAAGTCCGCCGATGAAGTGATAGAAAACCAGGAGGATGAGCAAAACCAGCCAGATGATCCTGTAGTTGATATCCAAAATAACCCAGAAAATGATATTTTTAAAATCGGCGATGGATTGTCGGAAAATGAGATCTTGAATAGAAACACTCCAGAACCCTTCGAGCCTAATAAACCAGAAAACTCCCAGATTATTCGGAAAGTCCCTTCAGTCAAAATAAGTACAGCATTTGCCGGAGCTGTTGTGTGGCCAACGGAGTCACCTATAAAACATGAGAAAAAGAGAAACAAATTCGTTTATCCCGATGCGATATCTTCTCCGTCGTGGGTCAGTTACTGGGACAATAAAGAAAAAGAAAAAAAAGATAAAGACAACAAAAAAGTAATGAGAGCTGAAAAGAGAAAATTAAAGGAACAGAAGAAGATCGAAAAAATTCCAAAGTTAAAACAAAAGACATTTATAAAAAAACGCAGACCTGTTGTTTGTTCCGATACCAGTGATTCCGAAGACAATGAAGTTCTTTCGGATATAGCAGGAAAAATTATAAGAAAAAAGGATAAAACTGATCCAAAACAAAATAAACAAAGGGAAGCCGATAATCGGTATGATATAGGAATGTTTGTCATTGTGCAATACGAGGGCGAATATTTTCCAGGAATTATTCAAAAAAGTGAACATGACTATAAGGAGGTTAGTGTCATGGTACTCTCTACTCCAAATACATTCAAGTGGCCTGAAAAACCTGACACTATTTGGTATTAGAACGAAGATATTATTGAAAAAATAAATCCTCCCCTTCCTATAAACCAAAGAGGATCCTACAAAGTCGCCGAAATGGCGAAATATTTGCCTGAAAGATACTAAGTGAGATTAGTGTAGTTACCAAAAAAACATCACAAGACTGATATATGTCCTTTTATTTTATTCTATTCTCTTAAGTAGGTAGATATTATTAGAGAGTTCATAGAACCAAAGTTAAGTCTTTTGAACTGCTGCTGTTAAGCTATTAACAAATTACCTAAGTGGTTTGTGTAGTTACCAAAAACCATGACAAGACTGCTATTTAAGTACTTTTTATTTTATTTGTTTCTTGTTAAGGAAATATTATAAGGAGAGATTATTATTAGGAGGAGAGGTTATAGAACCAAAGTTTTGTAAGTCTTTTGAACTGTTGATCTATTTTCTGGTAAATTTTAATAGTAAAATAAGAGAAAAAACAATGGAGACTGTTTCAATTTAATAATTTATTTAAAATATAAGTCGTTTATATTCAGATGTTGCTTATTTGATTAAATAAAACATACTGTTGCAATGAAACTGTAGTTTTTACTGAACTGGTCAACTACTAGTTAAAAACTGGTCAATCATTAAATCCCTCTGGACAACTACAGGCGCATTAGCTGAAATTTTAATTCATTAATTAATAATAAAATAATGGTAAAACTAAATTAAAATTTCATGAGTTTATATTGATAAATAACTAATTTTTAATGTACACAAAAATAATCAAGTCAAAATTTCTAGTAGATATTTAGTAAACATTTTTTTTGTATCGAAATCTGCCTTAATTGGTTATTGGTTGGTGGTCCTTACTGGAGCGTTCACTATACTTTTTGTTACTTTTTAATAATTACTATTTTATGTTATTTTTTTAATAATAAGTACTTAATAGTAGTTCGATGATAAAATAGATTTGATTATTTTTTTATAATTACTACTAGTTCGATAATCATTAGTTTAAGTTAGTAAGTAGGTAGACACAGAAAACCAAGTAAATACTTTCGATTTCTGTGAGGTAGACAGATGCAGTTCGTTACGACGATTCACGTAATAGAACTGATGATTCGTGGTTATTATTGGTTAGTGACGAGTGTTTAAATCTATTAGCGGTGTTGTGGTTATTATTTTCAAAATGCAGTCAAATATAAATATTGAAGAAGCAAGGGCAAATATTATTGCGCTGCGTAAAAGTGGATGTAACATAACACAAATATCTAATGAAACCGGACTTAGTGTGTGTTATCATTTAAATATTTCATAATTTACTAAACATAAATCTAAATCAAAGGCATTGTTAATCTTTTCACTTGGAAGATGCCTTAATAAATAAAGTTTTAAATTCATTATGAGGTTTTTAAAGATTATTTATTTAGATTAGTGAATGATGAGTAATTATGTGTAAGTAATTTTTTTTTCTTAATTATTAATAGCAAACAGTTTTAGTATTTTGCTTATGGTTGTCTAACAGTATTCCATCCTTTGTTTTAGAATTTAGAGAAATGCTGTGAGTCTTTGGGGTAAGAGATATGAGGAAGAGGGTAGTCTTGCTAGTCGAGCGCGAAGTGGAAGGCCGGCGCTTCTTAAAAAGGAGCGACCAACGAGACATTTTCCTGAATCATTCAACACATCATTATTAACTGTTCGCCGTGCACTCCACGCTGAAGGCTTGCATCACTGAAGACCAGCTAAAAAACCGAAAATGTATACATTATTTTCGTAATATTATTGTACTCATCCTGTATATTGTGTCATATCCGTGATTACTTAAGGATTAAAATTCGAGGTTTAGTTTCAATCTTATTTTCGTGATGAAAGTGAATACAAGCTATAACCTCAAAAGTCCTACTATAATTATACGATTTGTTAACTTTAGAGGTTTGAAATAGGCACGCACTGGCACTTAGAATAAAAGTAGTAGGTATTACTGAGTAATTATATTTACCCACAACCAGCAGTAGCTAAAGCACAGTATTATTATAATATTAAGATACAATATTTTAAGCCTGTTTGTCGTAGTTCACTAAGTTCACTGATTGATTACCTACTTTACTTCAATAAATTGTTTTTTTTTTTGAGAAAATAAACTTAACTAGAAGTTTAAGAATAAAAGTGTTTTATTAGAAAAATAAAACATTTTTATTCTTAACCCCTTATTATATTTCAATAACAAGATAATAAGAAAAATAATTATTGCATTATTATTATTCTCGTTTATCGAATAAGAAAAAAACAGAATGAAGATTATTTTTGAAAAGAAAAATAAAAGACTCACAACATCTCGAGATTGGAACCCAGACCTATGCGTTTCAGAATTGGACCGATTTAAGCAAAAATGATCCAACCACAGAACAGAAAAAACAGTAGAAATCGCATAGCGCTTCATTAGTATCGAAACACAGACAGGTTAATTGTATTTCATAACACTAAGAAATCCTTGGTGTGATTGGTAATTTATTAATGAATGACAGTAGGAAATATGCCAATTGTCGCTTGTTTGAAAATAAACCTGAGTAATATGACGATAGTGTTGTTTATTATCTACTGTTTTTAAGTATTTATTACCTTTCCGTTTAAAGCGCACACGGAATAGTTTGATGAGCAAGTTACGCTACCCGCCGCTAGATGTCACTATAATAAATGCATACAATTTAAAGCTGTATTTCGTTATAAATAAGATTGATATTTCCGTAATGAGGTCTTTACTATTAGTTCTACTCTAGGGATGACCAGAGTCGTGGCCTTATTTATCGACATTCCGTTTTATTTTCAAACAAAATACAGTCAACAGCTATGGTCAGTGAATATTATAATGTTTGAAATCAAGTGTTTATATAAATTTAATATAAGAGTAAATTGTATGTTAATTATAAGTTCATGTTTGAAATATCTTAACGTCATCTATTAAGGTGAATAAAATAAGAAAACAAGCCGCTGTCGCGTGCAATTCACTTTGCCATAATTGTATTCTTTTGTAGTAGAGTATTTAAAATTGAGTTCGAGTCTTTTAAATCAATAACATGAAAAATGCAAGTCTCGAAGAATCGCGATTCCTGATTCTTTTCAGATTCTGGCCCCTTAACGAAATGAGTAAACAGCCTATATGTTATGAAATCGTATAAATGACTAAATTGCATATATTTGATACAGACAAATTCTCCATAGGACAACAAAAAAAAAACATAATAATATGGACCTACTTGAAAATGTAGAATTTTTTGTTTTGGCACTACTGTGTCGGCTAGGTATTTTTTTCCCGCTTTTAATTAAAAAATCTAGTTCTACGAAGTGATCTGAGCAAATTGTGCTAGTTTTTGTAGGAAACCAACTTTGACTTCCAGTCGCTTCAATCCATTTTTCTTTTCTGTCTGGATCCTTACGAAATCTGAAGTCACAAAATAATACGATATCCACTTTTTTATAGGCTGAGACTTTGTAAATTACACTTGCTCGATTAACCTTTTCTCGATTAGAATATTACGAATAGATTAGGTACACCTAGATCCTTGTTTTACTTATTTCAAACTTGGATAAGGTAGAATTAGAAAAAAATATTTAAACATTTCATAGAAATGTGTTCTATTACTAATACCGAGTCACAAAAAAAAACGCTCTCAGGGTTATGTACATTTTTCCCGATATATCATAGAACATTGTAAGTTTAAAATACCGATAACGGTAATCTCTAATTAAGTAGCTGACTGTGACATGTGCATAGTTGGAATCTTCGCGAATAATATGTTTGAGTTAAAAAGAAAGAGACCTTAAATTATGTAACATAAAGTCAACGTTTACTTATCATGTATGCTAAAATATTGTTTTTTAAATTTTAATAGAAATAAAATAAATTAGGACTTATCGATGGTATGATATTCCACCATTTGATACATTTTTGGTTCTGCTATCGTGTTTACGTTCTAAAACAGCACAATAGGGCAGTTTTGTATTTTTATTTCAAGTTTGACCGTGAAGGTTGTAACAAGACTGATGTGCATATTGTGTGCGCGAAGCAGACTTATGCGGAACTTTGCAAAATTCGGGGTACGCGGGCCTCGTCGCCTACTTGCGACTTCTACTGTTTTTTTCTGTTCTGTGGATCCAACTCACCTTGTCGGGGTTGTGGGTTGGACCATTTTTGCTTAAATCGGTCCAATTCAATACGGTACGCTACCAGCTATCGGAACTTGTTATAAGGTCTGTGAATTTTGGCAATCGTATGAACCGACCACAAGATGACCGAAGGTCATACGTAATTACGTACTCTGCATGTGAGAAAAAGCTATGTTTTTGTTTCGTTCGATGCCATGCCAGTGTGTGAATTCTGAGGTGTGCGTTCTGTGTTGATACATCAAACACACAGATGTAGGTTCAGCATGTATCGCGTGTTCACAGCAAAACAATCCTTAGGCCTCTGCCTCGAATTTTGCGGGCAGCGGCGCGGCGGTCACCGCTTGACTGGAGTGCACCGCTCGTCGCCCGCTCCCGCTCCGCTGCCACGCCGCTGTTTTCGAGGTCCGGTCCATTTAATTTTACGCATAAAATCCTGCCGCTCCCGCGCCGCCGCCGCCGCCGCGCCGCTGCCCGCAAAATTCGAGGCAGAGGCCTTAGCGTGCTAGTGCACTTATGACCGCTACTGTACCTACCTACCACCTAAAAGAGATATTTAGTTTCCTATACAAGGCACACTATCTTCTTAGGTTAAAGAACCTATGAGACATTGTAAAATAAAATAGTTTTCTGATCTATATACTACTAAGTACCGAGCCTAGGTTTATTTGAAACGTCATTTGTTCACAAAAATATAGTAATAGGCACGTAACTGGTAATTATATATTCAGATTAATTATTCTTTAAAAGAAGACAACCCTAACGTAGTGAAAGACTAAGAGTTACGTGATAGAAAGAGAGACAACCTCTAGGTGAATATAACTGTAGGTAATTAGCGCTGTGCGCCCTGAATTGCACTGCATTGACTCATAGCAAGAGTCGCTATTTATTTACATGATTTTGCTGTGGAGTGAATCTTCTGTACTTGCACTATCATGTATTCTATGATATAGATATTATATTCTATAAATAACTTGTTGATATGCATTTATTTGATTATGTATTGTGTTCAAGCCTATAATAATTTATTAATAGGCGTCTTTCTTCGATTGAACCCTCGTCCTGCAGAAATTTTCTAAGGCACTCAGTCCAGCCTTTAAACAATTCATTTCAATTTTGTGCCATATTGTTCCCAGTATGAGATAGTAGAAGCAAAGGCCAGTAACAAATATTTTAATTATGTCATAAAATATACTGTTGGGCCAATAACCAACTGTGCCAATTAGGAATATGAGTATCAGTCCTCCAATAGTTAGATAAAATGTTTTAAATTTAGATAAGTTGGCCATTGCCTCCTCACAAACTTTAATAGCTTGTATAACAGTTTGATCAAATTCATTATCACTGCTGCAGCAGTCATATCTTTTTATTATTAAGGTATTGTCAGTGGGTTTCACATGTAATTGTACAGAAACTGCATTGTGGTCAGAATATGAAAATTCTTTGCCGGGCACTCGGTCAGGTAATGGGTTGCCAAAATTGGTTACTTCAACCTGAAACATAAACAAAGTGTGATTAAATCTTGTGTTGTGTTGTGTCTCTTTATCTACTTTCCTATCGCAGGTATGCTGGAAGAGATTTCTTTAGAAATAAGCATCACCTTTGTATGTATTTTTCTGTTCCTTTCTTCTTGTTTGTTTATATGTGTGTACATAAACTGTTAAATAAATAAATAAATAAAAAAACCTGAACCATGTAAAGAATTATAAACAAACATACCTCCCATGCAGGGTTTAGTTTGTATAAAATATGATCTATTCTCTTTCCTTCGGGACAAATTTTGACTTGTTTAGGGTCCGCATAGCTATTGTTAGCACTATCGCTAGTTCCCAAGGCCTTTGATTTTGCTGGGTTCTTCAAGTCAGTGTCTTTGTCATAAGGATCCACAAGTGGGGGAAGTTGCGTCACTACCCTGAGAAGATAAAAATATTAATATAAAATGCAATAAGATATTAAGAAGTTTTTTTTTCGAATTTATAACTTACACCAAAACTTTAAAAAAAAATTACTTGAATGATAAGTCTCCAGGTGCTGCATTTAGATCTCCTGCCAGTATGGATATGTCAGCAGGTGCAGTAGTCAAATTTACGAATTCTGCTGTTGAGTATGCTTGTAGCACTCTGTGTGCCAAATAGATATCATCCTCATGGTATTCTGCATGGAGCTGAAAAAGAAAAGTACATAGAAGGAACCAATATGCGCTATAACCATTTTTGTTGTTTCATCAGGTGTAGATTTTCTTAACTTCCGATGATATTTTCAACAAGAGCTCTTTGGGTTGTTTCAAATTATTAAACAAATAAATATAAGTAGCACATAATTATGAGACTATCGCATGCATTTCACATGTTTATGTGAATTGGATGCGATAGTCTTGGATGTGCCATACTTATTTGTTTATGATAGAGCTAATGTCACAATGGTTGATTATGGATAAAGCATTATGTCACCGCTGACTTCAAACATCAATTTTTATCTAAACTCAATTTAGCTAGTTTCATGAGATAGTGAGAGAACAGCTATCTATAATCTCACTATATAATGGAACTTCTTTAGATTAAATACATTTTAATATACTTACTTTAATTAACTAAAAACTGGATGCAAATACCTCATGCTAAAATATTTAAAAAAAAAAGTCTGGAGGTGTTGTGGGACACCCGGTTGGAATTCCTTTTACTGTTTATTATGTTAATACAGAGCCATCTACTATGATCTCAAATTACAAAACTTTTGACACTTAAAACTAATGGCATAATGCTTTTTTTCATTATAGGCAAGTCTTGCTTATCTCCTAGGATTTTAAATAATTTTAATTATGTGAAATATTTACTTACTACTCACATGTGTACAATATACATTAATTAGTCTATCACCACACTGAATACGGCAAAGACCGATTCCTTTACCTCCAAACCAGTCTCCGTGATGTATCTTGTGAATGTAGCCATTTAATGGCCATTGGTGAAAGAAAACATCTTGCATCAACCATTTTGAGAATATACAAAGGCCTGACCCAAGTACTCCACTGAAATATGAAATACATCAGCTGAAATTAATGAAAATATGCCCTTAAGATGACCATCTGACCATACCAGATAACCAGACATGGTTTATAATGGTTTTTACCTGTAAAAGTAGTGCGAATATGGTAGATTGCTTTTCAAACTATTCTTCAAAAACAAATAATCATTTTCACTCCAAACTTCTTGTAAACACACTATAGTATGAGAGCTCCCTTTTAAATATTTAGCTAGGGCTTCAAAACGCTCCTTTCGGTTTTTAGATACCCCTGGTATCCCCCTGTAAATGTAATGGTGGTTATTATTTAAGCAAAATACACGCTAGGATGTGGAGTTTCAGACACAAGCCCATATACAATAGTGGTTATCAACATAGAATAAGGCAGTTGATATACAGACCTTGAAATTAATGTATAATCTGGATTTTAACATATATCTGATTAGTAAGTGTAAGAGTTAAGTTTTAAAAATATGTGAGGTCTCCTTGTTTCAAATTCGTTTATAACCAGTTTGCTGATAACCACATAGCTGTTAATAGTGTGTACAGAGAGGCCATAGAAACTTTATAATTAAGCAGTATCATGCCATTTGATAAAGTAAATTAAGATAAAAGTAATGTTATCAAAACTCACCAACAGTTTAGAGTAAAGACATTCACAGTAAATGCCATAATAACTAAACACTGTTTCGTAAATTACGAGCTTGTACTATTTCGAAATATATGATATAACTTTGTGAGAATGAAAAAGAACTGGTTTGCAATGCAATTCTCAAATTATTATTTTTTTTTATTTTCTTCTTGGCAATTGACTTCTTGGTTGACGATTTGACGGTTCTGACAGTATTAGTAAGTAGTCTGTGGTTTTGACAATGACGGTAGAAACCAGTTGCCAGTATGAGCAAAATATTTTCCACTTATTGGGAAATCACCACAAAATCCTCACCTTTGAAAACTTCATGAAAATCAATTTTGAAAACGTCAAGCAATAGTCACCAAGGTCAAAAAAATAGTCGCATTATAGTTACTAAGTTATAGCTATAAATTGGTGAGGATTGTGGAGTGAACGTCTTCACATAATCCTCAACTCTAGTACAAGCAAACGGCTAGGAGTATCGACTTGAATTCAATTCCAAAAAATAGTCAAGAAATAGTCGTAACGCTATGCCAAATCTCGAAAATAGTCATTAAGGGATTCCAGAGATATACAGGTGTCTTGGTGAGGATTACATGGTGAGCCTTTGTCGCCACAATCCTCACCAGATTACCGCGAAATGCATATGTTTTTGAATTTGGTATCAAAGAATAGTCTAGAAATAGTCGTCTCCAACCATGATAATATCGACCAGCGGGGCAATTGCGTAACACAGTAGGAATCGGTTTCATTTTGACAGTTCAACAACATTCATTGCGTTATCTACGTTATTGGGCAGGCAAATTTTTCAAACATACGAAGCAATGGATGAGCAACTTGCTTTAAAACCATTCAGATTGTGATCGATAACGCAATTAGGGTGCTGGTTTACTATGTAGAAGTATGTTAAACTTCAATGTAAACTTCAACATACATTTTTTGAGTCGAGTACAGTCGAGCACAAAATTATTAAGTACTTACGTATTTGCAGCTATTTTATGTATGCGTTATATACACGGTGTAAAGGAACAGCCCTCCGCAGACTGATGGGGTGAATTCTGTATATCATACTGCACATGAAATTACACACATACACATATACATGAAATTTTTTCAGGAACGTTATGGGAATCTAATAAACCTGATTTGTTTTGTTACCTCACACGCAATGTATCGTTACCGTGGCAAAACGCGCGTAATGAACGGCAGCGCAGCGAGCCTTCGGCCGCAGAGTATTTCAACGTCCATTGCTGATTTTTTTTATTTTAGCTGTTTTATTTACTTAAGTAGTGCTGCGTACAGATAATGTAAATTTACATTGAAATAGTGGAATAGTAACTGAAAATACGATTTAAAAAAATTAAAATTTTCCTGAGAATGTGGAATATGATTCAAAATAAGGAGCTGAATGCACCCTGTTAGTTTGCGGAGGGCTGTCCTTTACACCCTGTATATTTATATCATAATATATTATAAAACAAAGTCCCCCCGCCGCATGTCTGTACGCGATAAACTCAAAAACTATCGAACGGATTTTCATGCGGTTTTCACCGATTGACGGAGTGATTCATGAGGAAGGTTTAGGTATATAGAATTATGCTACCCGTGCGAAGCCGGGTGGGTTGCTAGTATTTATATATATGTATTTATTTGAATAATAACCCGTCACTCGTGTCAAATAAAACTTGGATTGGCAGCTAAAATTTTGTTACCATACCAAAAATGTTTTTCGAAATTAGGCTATTTTCTTTTTTGATTTGAAAAAAAAACATTTATTTTCTGACTGCCTCGTTGGTCTAGTGGTCGCAAGCGCTACTGGTGAGCTTGAGGTCCTGGGTTCGATTCCCAGGTCGGGCAAAGTGTTATCGGGTTTTTCTATCTGGAATTTCTCAGTAGCAGCCCAGAGTCTGGATTTGTGCCCGGTAGATGGCAATAGGCTCGCCCCCTATTACATGGGACTTAAACATAACTGGCGAAATGTGGGTGTACTATAATAGGTACACCTCTGCCTAACCCTTCGGAGAAACAAGGCGTGATGTTATGTTATGTTAAACATTTATTTACATTATATGTTTAAATACTTAAGTTATTTTTAATGAAATATATTCATACTGATTAATTTTATGTATGACTGACGCCAACAGTTTTCAATCTTTGGTTCGATTTCATCAAGGTTGTGCTTTAAGAATGCCCAGTTTAAATTTTCAGTTCAGTAAGATTCAAACGAGAGAACAATAGATTGATCCTGCAAGCAGCATCCCATCAATAGACACAACGACCAATGAAATATTTGTAGGATTAATTGATTATCTTATTGTAATTTCTAAAGTAAGAACCAAAAACACATGTTGAAAAAAAAAACAAGAACTTGAAATGGAACATACTTTTTATTTTGTTCTAAATGGTCTAACTTTTTCCTCCACATTATTTCCTTCGCTATGGGATAGTCCCCGAAACTCATGCGAGCAGAAAATATGAGCTTATAAATATGTGTAGAAAATGTAGCATTTGGTGATTCTGTCTGTGATGACCTCGTGAGAGTTTACGCATTTATAATTTAACTGCAGAAGACTTGTTAATAACAATTAACAAATACAAAAAAAAAAGAGTAGCTTATTAAAATCGAATAAGCTGCTTGTATTGCAATATTTTAGTATGGAATAATTCAATAAAATATTCTATCATTTGCATGTTTTTAATTGAGATATTGTACTTACATTAATAGGAAATGGGTATCTTTTAAATATACAATACATTACATTATAATCATTACGCTAATATAACCGTTGCACTTAAATACACAATTATAAATAAATGATGATGTGTACTTACACTACTTCTGCCACTACACTTTGGTGTGCATTAACCGATTCGTTGCGGCTCTCGTTTTCGAAAACTTCTAGCTGTGGCGGCGAACAAATATTTCGGGGCACGCCTGTCGTGTCAAGCGCTATAGAAGTTGATGACACGCCTATTGTACCATTAGCCATGTGTAAAAGATTTTCTTTTACACATGGCTGATGGATTCCTTTTTATGCTTTTTTGACTTGATTAAGTTTAGTTGACATCTAACATCAGTTGTAAACGGAAGGATACGTTGTTTGAAGTGGCTAACTACGTGTTTTTCTACGTCTTTTCCTTGAAATGTGACTTTTTTATGCAGGTGTTACCTTTTGTACTATTTTTTTAATTTATTTAAATATGTACTGTACCTACAGCTAAATCACCCATAAAAACTTTGGTTTTTATTAAATTAAATTTTCACCGAATAATAACATTTGTAAATATCGAAGAATCAAGAACCTTAACTTGGAAGAAGAAATTATCACAGTTTCTAATGCGTAAATGTTATTACACTGTAGATGAATTTCTTAATGACAATAATATTAATATAAATTGACCAGGACGTAATGAATGTGTGTGTTTTTTGTTGTAATTTGTTTACTGAATTTAATATTAATTAATCTAAACTACCTGACTGAATTTGTAAATACCTAATTTAATCATTTATAATGTTTTTCAATTTATATTAATTTATTATTATTTGAATTTATTATTATTATTGTACCTACCTACTGTAAAATTTGTACGCCGCTGGCAAAACATAGAGAATCAACTTAATTATTACTGAAGACCAAATGTATGTACCTGTGTTTACAAATAAATATTCATTCATTCATTGGAAAAAATAAGGCTTGTGATTCATTGATATTTACAAATGTTATTTTCGGGGAGAATGACTATTTTATGGGAAATGTACCAGTGAAATTATTATTATTATATCGGGTGTAAAAAGACAACGAAGCCGAAAGTTACATGTTCTTCCCATCATTACGATTTCTGGACCATACCTGGGAACCTTCTGGTTACGGAAATATTGAAAGTCAGAGTTCCAACTTTTTATTACTTACGTTTTTTTTTTTTTATGAAAGCTGTTTTAAATGTTATAACTGTACTTTAAATATCGGCACGACCCCTATATTGTTGTATGAAACCGTAAACACTACGTTTTGCGCGTGTTACATTGCGTGTTATCATAAAAAGTGATTTTTCACACCAAAAAGGAAAGTCGTTTCTCAGCAATAATTTTTGCCCTGTGTTACTTAGTTTGATGGGTAGTATGCCTGTGGTATGTGATGTGTCTTTTTACGCCGTATGTAACGTAGAAACAATTTTGCATTTTTTTTTTATTAATTCGAATTAGTTCGTGAGCGATCGCGATGAGTGCTATTATATACATATTTGTTATTTATTATAAAGTATTATTCGACAACATGGTTTAAAACCCAGACAGTAAAAAAGAGTGCCATCCACAAGTTAAAAAGGTTGTCAATCCCTAAAAAATTCAAATTCACAAAATATCCAGAAACGAAGGTTGTAGGCATGAACTACTTGCAAAATAATGAATATTTTGCGCTAGCTAAATCTTCCAAAATGCAATTTGAGCGAGATATAACAATTTTAAAAATGACACGACTCGCGTGTCATTCCCAAAATGTCGTCATTTACGCCACCCAGAAAAAAAAAACCGATGTCACGCGTGGCGTGCCATCCGCAACGAATCGAATAGGAAATCTTTTGCACATTTAACACCCGGGTTTCTGGAACGAAAATCAACGACGTGTCAAATTAAACGCATGTCAAGTGATCCAATTCGCTGTTGATATTTCAGTCACCCAATTACAACCTTACAATTAGCCTTACATTTTGTTAGCTAATTTTTGTGTTGATTTTCGTTCCAGAAGCCGGGTGTTAATGTTTTAACAAAAGCTGAAGCCAGTGTACACCCTACCGAATTTTTTTAGCTAGAAGTTATGTAAGCTATAAACAAGTGTGTACCACACTATAATTTATAAATAATCAATCCATTTAAGATTCTAATATTATTATTTAATCTAATGTGCGCTTTTATAATTTCTAACGTGACGATATTATCGTGGACGTCCATGTCACGGCATCATGATAATACGGAAGTAAAATGTATGACGTCGGTGTCTTTGGTTTTGTATTTTCGTTTTTTGCCACCGACTTTCAAAATTAAAGTTATTTTTCACTTTGTAGTCTTTTTTTGGAAGTCGGTATTTGTTTGTGTTAAAAAGTTTTTATTTTTCACTTTTTAGGTACCTACCCTAAAAAAAATCGTAGTACTAAATACTTGCTATGTAAATAACCGTGACAGGAAGTTATTATCATCACAGTGGGCCGTGTCAGAATATCAGCGCTGCGCAGAATAGAGACGCTGCGGTATTTGTTTTTTCAAATAACGCAGCACATGCTGAGATAGGAGCCTTTTTGGCCTCGCACAAGTCTTCTTTATATTTTCTCTTTCCTTTTGTTTTATTTGTGTTTAAGATATTGTTTTTGATTCTTTTTATTGTTGTATTTCCTGTGCGTGTCCCAAATAAAATATTTTTCCTTCTTTCTTTCTATTATAACATCATCAACATACAGTAAGTAGAAAAAGTACGTATTATTGAAGCTAACTCAAAAACTGCCCAAGTTAATAAAATTTATATGGGACCACCACGCAAGTTTTCTCTACCAAATAAAAATATAATTTTAAAAATTGGTCCACAATTGACGAAAATATCTATGAACATACATAAAAAATACAGACAAATTGAGAACCTCCTCCTTTTTAAGGAAGTTGGTTAAAAATATATGAAGACGCTTTTAAATTTCGGTCCACGATAATATCGTCACGTTAGAAATTATAAAAGCGCACATTGGACGCAAGTGTCGCCACACTTCAGTATTTTATAATATCATAAAATTAATTTCATATAATTAACATTGTTGCATTTAGAGTTCAAATATGAACATCTACTTCAACTTCAATATGTTCCGATTTTACGGATAAATTAATAGGCGAATTTGGAGTAGACTCAGTTTCTTCAGGCACTTCAGTTAATCCAGCTAACTTGAGAGCAGTAGAAATCTTAAAAGTGCCTTCATCTTTTCTTGGTTTTCTTCCTTTATTGTTATGTTTTGGTTCCATTCCTCCCTCCTTGTAGTGTAATTGGACATGATAATTTAATTTAGCCTGGAACATGATTTTATATTTTAATACTGTTTCACTTTTTTACGACTATGCAGATGCTTGTAGTTAGAATTTAGCATTTGGTTGTCTGTTTGGACAAAAAACTGTCTGAACTGGAGAAACAAATTATTTAGTTTGAACAATTTACCTTTGTTGATAGTTGTGCATTGCATAGCATACATTCATGGTACTGTTTCATATGTTTCACTAAAATATGTTGCTTTAAATTGCTTTTTCTTGAGTAAAATCTGTAAAACATAATCAATCTATAGCAAACTGTAATTTTTTAACTTGCATACTAACATGACGATAAAGTTTTTTTTATACCTTGGACAATCTTCATAAGGACATGGGAATGTTCTCATAATTTTTCCTTCTCCATGTGTTTTAAGGTGCCTCACCATGTGGATTCTTTCCTTGAATGTTCTTTTGCATTCATTACAGATAAATACTGGAATGAAGAGAAAATTATAATTGAAGATATTTCTCTTCACAAGGTTAATGTCTAACCAAGTAACCAGAACTCCAGAACCTTGGACACATAACGCTGCAGAAGCTACCAAAAAATAATTTTATTTCTGGAAAAAGGACTAGACTTTCATAAATCCATGATCAAATATTAAAATTAGGTTACACTTACAAGTTGCTAACATAACATTTTTTGCCACTGCTGGGTAAATGTCACCAACATACGGGCACAATTAACTGCCCACCTAACCTATGTATATCTTTCGTCACCCTGTTTGGTTAAATATACCTTCAACTGTCATGTTCCAAGACACAATTGGATTCTTTCTTCCTTTCCATGATGTTACCAGCCTCTAGGATGCTGATAGACAGCAGAGAGGCGGCTTATCCACTGTTTTATTTATTGTCAAGTGGATACTTTAGCAATAAATTAAATACTTATACCCTTATTTCGTTTTGTAAAATTGTGTCACGTTCGCTCACACTGACACACTGATTTCTCACCTCAAAAGGCCACGTACGAGCTTCAGTAGTGGTGCAAAAGCGATTTCTCAACATGTTGTTGACAACTAAGCAGTCATCTCGGGTTGAAGTGTATTGATGTCGGCCTTGACCTCGCCTCCAGGTGTATGAACAAGTCTTCCAAAATCGTTTGATGGCATTCCATACCCTGGTTCGAGGTACACAGAGTGTACGAGCGATGCGACGTTGGCAGTACCTAGCAGCTAAGGCCACTGCCCTAGCTGCACCAGTTGCATTGAGTGGCTTTTTTTAGAGTCAGAAACAATAAACAAACACTACAAAATCAAATTAAACAATATTCACACACAATGGCAGATAAGAACAGGAAATGTTAACACAGTAACGCAATGGCAACAATGTCAAACAAGGACTAAATTCCAAAAATGCTTCGATGACACAATTTTACAAAACAAAATAAGGGTAATAAGTGTTTAATTTATTGCTAAAGTACCCACATGACAAAAAATAAAACAGTGGTTAAGCCATGGTTACCGTAAATAAACAGGGTGACGAAAGATATAGATGGTGCCTGTGAGTGTATAAAAATAATCCTAACTTATTTATTTTTAAGGTAATTAAAAGTATATGTTCACCTTCGGCGTCGTCTTCGGCCGAAGGTGACTGCATCAACCGAAGCTCGGCCCCGCCTGGGGCCCATAATGTAAACCTCGGTTGGATAACAGTGACATTGCTTTCAATTAACGATTTTAATGATTTTAGATGTCGAGGAGTTGACGAGTCTAAAACAAAGGAAACCATAGTGAAGTCTTAAAGTATTTTTCTACAGTTTCTATAAAATAGATTATTTTCATAATTATCTCCTAATATCAGTTTTATTGTATAAGAATGATGAAATACTTACAACTCTTCGTATGATCCGTTTTTTTATGTTTCTGATATTTGGACCAATGATTGAAAACTAAATCACACTCCTCACATGTGTATGTTTTATGATATCTCATGTGTCTCTTCTTCAGGTAAAGACTTACAAATCTTTCTGAACATAAATCACACCTGAAATATAACCATGAATTACTTGAATCCATAGAGCACTGAAGGCATGGACACTGAGGGAAACAACTTATACAAGACAAAAAGAAACTTATTGCTCAAGCTTTTTAGAATTATTCATCAACAGTATTTAATTGACTTAATTGTATTTAGTATTTCAATAGCATACATATAAACCAGCATAAGTATAAGCCTACATTATACCCACTGCTAGGACTCAAGTCAAGTCTCCACTCAGCTAAAGGGAATGAGCCATAATCCACCAAGCATGAGTGCACAGTGTCAAGTGTGGCTATGTAAATGTATTGCAATTAGTGTTCTAATATTAATGGTGATTGATGATTTATAACATTTTTAGAACATACTTGAATGCTTTTAATCCTGTATGTTGATACATGTGGGAGCTCAGTTGATTCTTCTTTTTGAACTGCATTTTACAAACATCACAAGTAAACTGTGTGACTAAGTGAACTGTATTTAGATGCCTCTTGAGATTCTGGCGATTTGCAAATGATTTCAAGCATTGTGGACAGCTGAAACATAATTTATTAATTTATTTTAGAACTGTAGTTACTTCTATAATTTTTAAATAGATAATTGGAAAAGTTAGTTTTACCTATAAACAACATCATTTTCATGGGGCATATGCACAGAACTCATGTGTCGATCCAAGTGACTTTTGCTTGTGTACGCTTTGCTGCAATTTGGCTCATTGCAAGGGAAAGGTCTCTGAAAATATTTTCAGACATGTACACATTGTTTCATTACTTTACATATAATAACGACTTGCTACGATACTTACAATGTTATTGTGAGCTAGAAAATGTTGTGCCAGTCTGTACGGTCTATCGAAATAAGACGCGCAACCTTCATACGAACAATAATACAATTTTTTCTGTTGCTGTTCCTCCATGCTGCATAAATTTTGTGCTGAGTGCACAGACTAGGAGTGCGTTACAAATGAGTGGTACTTCAAGAAAATAGTTTTAGTAATATCTATACACCCCACAATCAGTCAGAATTAAAACTATAAACGCTTTTCCGTATTTCCACCAAGAAACCCATAGTCCTCCACTTTATTAAATGCTAGAAACACAAATAAATAACTCAAAGTAGGTACGTACGTAAAAAAAGTCAATGACAGAAATCCTAGAGCAACACAGTAACAAAGAATCACAGACTACAGATAGTAGATAGTAATAAACTAAACGAATTAGACTGAGATTACACGTCAGATTTTGTTTCTGATTGTCTGATCAGACTATCGGATCGTATTTACTCGATACACGACCGATTTTTACGTCAGGCTTTTTCTGAACTCAGATGTTCCCGCGCTATCATCCAGAGTGCTTGCGTACGGAGCAAAAAGAAAATTTGGACGAATTACTGTTACTTATTACCCGACTGCAGCGAAGCCAAAATAGAGGGTTATGTGTTTGACCTGTATGTATGTACAGACGCCAGCAGGTCAAGCTACCCGAAACTGTCAAATTTTCCCAATCAACCTTGAACCTAATGCTTTAGCGATAAAGTTGAAAATCTATTAAAGAAATTTGACAGATTGTAGTAGCTTGATGTGCTGCCGTCCATACATATCTATGTATATATGTCCGTCCCTATATTCCCTCGTAACTACCAAATGACTGAACCGATTTTGATGAATGATATATCGTCAGATTCATATTTATTGCGCGAGTGTCTTTGGGTAAATTAAAGGCATCTTCTTAACCTATACATGAGATTGTATGGCGACAAAATAGGTCATCTTGATTCCCTCTTTTTTAAAGTTCACTTTTTACGCAGTCGGGTTTATAGATTCTTTAAATTTACTTTTTTTATTGCATACTAGCACTCTGCCTGCGACTTCGTCCGCGTGAATTTCGTATTTTCTCCTATAAAATTTAACACCCCTGCACCCCTTTTAACCGGTAGTTTTGGAAAATGAATGATTAAGACCCTTTTACTTATTATTACATACTTATGTATGTAATTTATGTATCTACCACCATGGGAAGAAGGTGTGAGTTTATACTTACGCCTTCGTCCCATGGGGGTAGGCAGAAACTACAGAACGCCACTTTATCTTATTATTAATTTATTGATGGAATTTATGGATGGAAATATTTATTAGAGATTTTATCTTGAACAATAATGCTATCGATTAGTAAAATAAAATAGCAAGTTAGGTAAGCTTGTCGAGAAATCTGTGAGAACAATTGTGTTTCTTTTTCAAAATAAAGGAATGTTTCCTAGTAAAATACTATATCTCCACTTTAGGTCCATTGATTTTTTCCACCCTGTATAGTTCAACTATTCGATACGCTTCCGTGCTGAATCGAACATCAATCAATGTTATCGAAGGAGTCCCGAACGAATAAATGACCACTATTCTTTATAACTGCTGAATATGTCATTTTGCGTTACGGCATACGGGCAGCCTGTCGAATGGTTGTGAATAGCTATGTAGTACTAAAAGGCTCATTCATTGAACTATTTACTTTTGCTCGTTTACCGTCCACTATCCAAGGCGCAAGCCTTGGATAGTGGTTCAGGAATTTTTCGTTTTAATTTAGACTTGATATTTTAGTAAGAACAATTTATCGCAGCTCTACCGGTATTTCGATCAGTGTACTTGGTGCAACTCTAAATCATTCTATTTTGTCCCGTATTCGACAATTATTGCGACGTAATCGTCGTTAAATTAAAACAATAACTATGATTATTTCGTGAATTGTTAAAATTTCATGTGGCTATAGTGTATTTCACCGCGAGATAGTATAAATTCGATCGTTGTACAGTGCATCAGTCAAGTCAGCTGACGTACGTAAACAAAGGGCATGTCAATATTTGTGCAGTGGTAAAACACCTACAAAGTGATTTGTGATAAAGGCTGAATATTTTTGTTCTATTAAAATGGATATAGACGGTTCTTCAGTAACTGGAGAGATTGACCAAAATTTATTATTACAATTTAGTTGTATGAACACAACAGACAGAGATGAACTTGTTAATCAAATGCAAAGACTGTTGGGCCCTAGTGTGAATTATAATACAGCCAGCTTTTTCTTAGACATGAGCAACTGGTAATTATATTTTAGGATTAGCAAACCTATATTATTATGGATCAACATATTTCTGTCTACTAATCATTTACATTTTATTACAGGAATTTACAAACGGCAATATGTTGTTACTTAGACTATACTTTACCACCAAAGCTTCCATCAATGTCTCTAAAAGCTGCTCAAAACCAGGAAGCTGCAGTGGGGCCCGGTGCTTGGTAAGAATACCATTAGTTATTTAATGAGGTCAATCTGTAAACATGTGCTTTTCTTATGATTGACATTAATAATTCTAAGAATTATTGTGGTTGACTCACTTTTGCAATGTTTGTTACTCCTATTATTTCATATTCAAACTTATCATGAAAGTAGTTAAACTCAAAACAATAGTATTTTATTTGTTGGTTACTTTGTTTAATTAAAATTGTTGTTTATTTCAGTTTTGAACAAAGTTGGAATATTGCTAATACTGGGGCAGAAGGGTGGCCCGGTAGCTGCAGATTGATACAAGCCGGGGGTGAACCACTAGGTGCCACCCCGGTCTATGTTCCACCTTTACCTGCAGGACATTCCACTACAGTTACATTAAAGTTAGTAGCTCCCACTACACCAGGCACTCACAGAGGGTATTTTCATTTGGTGACTGAAAAGGGTGACCAAATAGGGGGTGAGTATCTAATAAGATTAATTGTTTGTTTGGGAAATAGTAAAATTTATGTAGCAGAGGCTAGTCATTATTGTTGAAGGATATTTCTCTAATGCTAAAGTCAACTGCATCATCACATAGCACTAGATGAAGTCATAAAAATCTGTACTATTGAATTGAATTGAAAATTAGAAATAAAATCACCCTCACACTCACTTTAGAAAAAGGAAACACAAAAATGATTTATTCAAGTTTTTTTTCAGACTACCTACTGAAGTATAGGAATTATTAGGAATAAATACTTTCTAAAATCTTTAAAGCTGCAACATCAATCTTTAAAGATTTTTTTATTTATAAATAAACTGCAGTTATTCAGTACCTATTAAGGTGTTATTTCTAATTGTATGTTAATTTTATTTTAGATACATTATGGGTTGAAGTTACTGTGGAGTCAGAGATGACGATGGCTCTTGTGGAACAACTGGCTGCTTTACCCGTCCCAAGTAGTAATGGCCAGGTATGTTTATAAAAAGCAATTTACTGTTTGAACTCAGCTGGACTCTTTTAAGTTGTTATTTACTCTATGGATTCATATAATGGTCTTTTGGGTACTTATTAGCTATGTTAATATTTTTAAAGGCTATACATACATATAGAGAAGGGGAAAACCAAATGATAGATGGATTGTGTGAATGATGATGATAATAATAATAAATCGATGGATGAAGCTGCCAAACACAAATAAATTGAAATTAGAGCAGGATGATGAATTCCTGATATTCCACAATGGAATTCAATCCAGTCTAGGATTTCATTAAGTATTATCCTAACAGAATCTTTATGCCTTTGCTGCAAACATTCATAGATTGCGACTATTGTACAACTATGCATCTGACCTTCTTGAAGGACATGTCAAACAATTTCCATAGTAATCTAGTTCATACAGTTCTTAAATCTCACAAATTATCATGTCATAGTGAATGTTGTGCACCACGCCTACACTAGATTTTATTTGTGCATGTCCATTGAATTTTAAAAATGACATGAATCATTATTACAAGTTATGAAGTTATCTGTGCACTTAATTTTCTTTCTAAGTAGTTCATTGATGACTAATTACTCATAATATTGAATATTTATTAGTCAACAATAAGTGTTATGTGAAAAGGGGAAAAAACCTGCTGAACATCTTAACTTCAAACAAATTAGTTTATAAAGATTAGTATTATTTATTTACTTATTAGCAGGAATGAAAGAGTGATGATTCTAGCTGCAACATTGTTTTATTTCTCTTAGTTATGTACTCATTTATTCTGTTTCTAATTTCTTAATTTATTCTTTCAGATGCCACCACAAGATGACCAGATGTGTTGATGAACAGCAGTCACAAAAAATTTTTGTAAAATTTTCATTAATCTAACCTTGATTATGTTACATCTTACTATACTTATTTATTTAGGCTGTTACAGGGCAATCTTATGTCCTTCTTGTGAAATAGCCAAAGACACATTAGAATCACAACATTATTATTCTTTTTTATTTGTTATTACTATTGTAATCCAGTTTATCAACTTATTGTCCAACTTTTAATATGGCTGCTGCAATGAATTGGACCTAATCAAAGCCATAGCCAGAGACATTTGTTTTAAAGTTTTCTTCTTCATTTTTTTAAACATTGGACATTTTTTACAGTATAACAATAAACGATGTTTTCTTGCAGACAAGTTCGATTGTTTATTGACACCCCTGAATGTTTCTGACTGCATCTTTGGTAAGGAGCCTTTATGAATTTTATTGCATGTTATTTCATCAAAGTTTGCTATATAAAATCAAAGACTCCTAATGGAAGGAAAATAATGTACAAATAATACATTATACACTAAATGTTGATTAGCTGTAAGACAACAAATTAAGAATTTGTTAGATATTGTTGAATTTTACAAAATGTAATAATGATTTTATTAGGATTAATTATAATTATTTTTAGATTGCATTGCCATGAATGTAATATCTTTGGGGGATTAATTTTATAGTTATAAATAAGCAAGTATCACAATTACATAATAATGCTGAATTTATTTATTTTCACTCAGTTTCACTCCTCAGTATCTATAATACATGTAGTCAGCACCATTGATGTAGACATTTCCTTGACAATAAAAAAGCATAATCTATACAAATAAATAAAATTGAAGTGTTCGTTTCTAATTAAAAAATAACAGCTTTTTACTAAATGCTTATGAAAGTATATATGATACTTAAAACAATATTTTTTGTCTGTCTGTTTGTTCCGGCTAAGACACCGAAACGGCTGGACCAATTTTGACGGAATTTTTACTGGCAGATAGCTGATTGTATAAAAAGTAACTACTTTTATTTTAGAAAAATAATTACGGTTCCGCGCAAAAAAAATAAAACCCATGTGATTTAAGCTATTTTGCGCTAATATCTGGAACTACCTGTCGGATTTGAAAGATTCTTTTTGTATTTGGTAGCCCAATTTTCGAGGATGGTTATAGGCTATTCAGCATCACGCTACGACCCTTAGGAGCCGAGCAAAAAGAAAAACAGAAAGAACGCTAAGCGAAAACAAAGTAATAGTGCGGTGGGCGATGCAACGCGGCGTATAGGGGGACGACAGAGTTTTATTAAAATGTGGCTGTTATTTTAGTAGAGTAGGTATATATTGTGTACCTTATTAAAACCCACGCGAACGAAGTCGCGGGGCACAGCTATTCGTAAATTTGAATGCAGTACCTACATTGAACGTTGATGTTTTTCAGCTAGGGTGCGGCACCGAAGCTGTGCGGAGATGCGTACTGGCTAATCTGGAGCGGAGATGTGTGCTGGCTAGAGCGTCTGGCGAGTTGTGCGACGCGAGGGGAACTAGCGGCCCCGCTCACATCTCATCTCCGCTGCGCGGCGTCGCCAGCTTGCGAGGTCCAGCTCACATCTCCGCTTTGTACCGCCGCCCAGCTCAATCTCGACGAGGCACAGCTCACATAGATACATATCCGCTCAGTGGTATCCGCTGAAGCTGAGTGGAGACGAGATGTGTGAATAACGAAATTCTATTGGTTGTTTAAAACACATATCCTCTCCTCTCGTCTCGTCTCTGCTTTGGTGGAGCCCGGGCCTTAGGCCAGAATTTTAACTGTTAGTATGGGTGAATGTTGTTTCAAATCTGTACCTAACTCCTACAAGTGACGCGTGACGCCATGTGTCCATCAAGCCAAATAATAATAGTTTTTAGATGAATTAGGCTCAACTTAATATATCTTCCAGCAGTGGATCTGATGTGTTAAGGTGAAAGCTCCAGGGTAGCCCGCGAAATTCAAATTTTCTTACGTTTTTTGCAATTTGCAGATCAGTATTATGATGTATGTTCATTGAAATATGATTCGCGACCGTAACAAATATGAGTTTACAGAATTATAATCATTAAAGTCATCAATTCAACTCTCTAAGACCAAGTAAGTCTATTGAATGACTATTTCATGAAATCTTAACATTTCCGGATTATACTAA
Organism: Fissipunctia ypsillon; assembly: GCA_947568875.1. Taxonomy (NCBI): domain Eukaryota; kingdom Metazoa; phylum Arthropoda; class Insecta; order Lepidoptera; family Noctuidae; genus Fissipunctia; species Fissipunctia ypsillon. The sequence goes on from OX387651.1 coordinate 17,810,995, forward strand.
CTCAAGGAATTGTATTACTGATTCTTATTTTATAATTCTGTAAATACATATTTTTTACGGTCGCGTATCATACTTTAATCAACATACACCCAACACTGAGCTGCAAATCGCAAAAATCCTAAGAAAATTTGAATTTCGCGGGCTACCTTAACGCTTCCCCCTTAAGTATTCTAAAACATTGCATAATATGAATACAATTTCTTAGAAAAAGAAAAAGTTAGTTAGATAGTAGGTAATCTTATATTTTAAATTGTTTTTTTTTTTTTTCTCAGAAGCAACAAGAATAATGTACCCGGGATTTTGTACTATTTTGATTTAAAAGAGTGTTCTTGGAGTTTCTTGCCAGTTCTCCATATAGATTTACATTTTGGAATGGGCAACTTGCTTCAAGTCTCTGACCGACTCTTTGTCAATTCAATTCAAGTGCCTGTAAATGGTGGTCCCGTTATCTGTTGCACCACCCGAAACGGTTCAATAGTTAATTAAATTATAAATTGATAACGGGTAAAGGTTTAATTAAGCTTTGATTTGAGTTTTTAGTTTAGTCTGTCCTTCTCCCTTTAATCCATCCAAAGGTTGTCTGTAAAACACCGCTTTTAGCGATAAGACCGCCTATTGTGTCACCCTATGTGGAAAATTTTGACATTTATATCTGTAATTTTTATGTACATAATAAAGAGTATTCTATCTTAGGCCCGTATTACAGAACGTCACGCAACACTCAAGCATTACTTAATATTTCTAATCCTATGAAGAACAGAACAAAGTACAAAGAAAATAATCGAAAACAGGCTGATGCATAAACAATATACATCTCTGCTTGAGGCTCGATTTGAGTCTTGATTCAGCTGAGTATAGATTGATTGCCGTTCTGGAATAAGGACGATGCTCAAGAATTGGTTCTATACTTAACCTTTTAACCGCCCGACTTCATATCAGTTGTCGTGCCCCCAGCGCCGGGCAACTTGAATCATTACGATATTTGGTCGTAAATATACGACCCTGGCGAAATGGACACGAAAATATTTGTCGGATTAATCCGTCGTAGGCGGTTAAAGGGTTAAGGGGGAAGCGCCAAGGTAGCCCGCGAAATTCAAATTTTCTTACGATTTTTGCAATTTGCGGCTCAGTGTCTGAGTGTATGTTAATTAACGTATGATTCGCGAGCATAACAAATATGTATTTACAGAATTATAATAATTAAAATCAGTAATACAATTCCTTAAGTTGTATAATCCTGAAATGTGTTAATATTTCATGAAATAGTCATTCAATAGAATTACTTGGTCTTAGAGAGTTGTATTGATGACGTTAATGATTATAAATCTATAAATACATATTTGTTATGGTCGCGAATAATATTTTAATCAACATACAACCTAATACTGCCCTGCAAATTGCAAAAAACGTAAGAAAATTTGAATTTCGCGGGCTACCCTGGAGCTTTCACCTTAAACAGTGATTGACGATCAAACTGGACTTGAGGAACGTTCTGTAATACGGACCTAGATTAAGGCCCGTATTACAGAACGTCACTCAATACTCCAGCATTACTTAAAAGTAGTTTCAACCAATCAAATGGCTTGAATCTAGTTTTAAGTAATGCTTGACGACGACTTGAGTGACGTTCTGTAATACAGGCCTAAGAATGACCAGATTCCATGTTCAATACAAAACGCAACGTTTAGGCATCGTTCACACTAAACGTGTTGTCCGCCGACGACTGTGAGTATGCTCACTGTCAGCCCCAGTGTGAACGTGGACTCAGTCTGCAGTATGCGTTCTCACTAAGCCGAAAATACGCTATAGCGTACAATGCGCTACTTGTGTAACTTTTGGTTATATAGATTTAGTTAAATAATTTGTATGTATGACCTACCACCTTATGTCTAATCTGTACAATTACTTTTGGGAAAATAAATATTTTATTTATTTATTTATTATTTAAAGAGTAGGCTTGTGTAGGTCCACACTGGATGCGTACGCTGAGCGGTCAACTATTCTACACATAAATAGGATTCAGTAATTGAAGTTGCTCTCTGAGTTCGCTCGTGGTTCTCATTACATACAACTAGCGTTTTTTTTTTCGGTGTCGAAAATCGTGAGATACACGTCTCTACTCATTGAAGTTTCTCGAGTTGTGCCCACGACGCGGCGGCGCTGCAATCTATTACGCTGTTACGTTCGGCAACGTAGACATCCGCGTCCGCCGTGAATAGACACGTAGTACAATAATCGGCCACCGAGAGTCAGCGACAACGCACTAAGTAATAGCGTATACTCGGTTCGGTGTGAACGAGAAGTTAAATACAGTGTAAGGGCCAGCCCTCCGCAAACTAACAGGGTACATTCAGCTCCTTAATTTGAATCATATTCCACCGGAAATATTCTCAGGAAAATTTTCATTTTTGAGACTACTACTATTACTATTCCTTTATTTCAATGTAAAATTACGTTATCTGTACGCAGCACTCCATTTATGTAAACAAAACAGCTAAAATAAAAGAAATCAGCAATGGATGGACTCGGCGGCCGAAGGTTCGCTGCGCTGCCGTTCACTACGCGCGTTTTGCCACGGTAACGATACATTGCGTGTGAGGTAATAAAACAAATCAGGTTTATTGGATTCCCATAACGTTTCTGAAATAATTTCATGTACCGGTTATCTTAGTATGATATATTGAATTCACCTCATCAGTCTGCGGAGGGCTAATATAGAAAAGCGATAAACTGCGTAATGCGGGCTCACAGTCAGCGGCCGACAATACGTTTGGTGTGAACGATGCCTTATCGTTAAGCCAATTTTTATACGTGTGTTAGTGAGTGCCACGCTCGCGAGTGTATTACATATCGCATTTGCGTTTGTGTGCAACACGCGTGTAATACCAGCGCATAGAGATTGCCCTAAAGGTTATTTTTCATCATTACTGTTTATGATTTGTCATGTTGTTTTCTTCCTTACAATTCACACTTTCAAAATACTTTCAATTTGGTCGAAAATGCAAGCTGGCGGCTGCGAAAATTTTCAAATTTTTCGTCATGGGTGTCGATTTCATGGTTTTTGAGGGTGCTAAATGCTCAAGTGCTAAAGCCGATAGTGACGTTAAAATGTAAATCCAACATAGCGCCTGCCAAAATTTTCTTACGTTTTTTGTAATTTGCAGGTCAGTATTAGGTTGTATGTTGATTAAAATATGATTCGGGACCGTAACTATTAAGTATTTATAGAATTGTAATCATTAATGTTATCAATACAACTCTCTAAGACCAAGTAATTAGATTGAATGACTATTTCATGAAATCTTAATATTTCAGGATTATATTAACTAAAGGAGTTATATTACTGATTTTAATTCTTTACATACATATTTGTTACGGTCGCGAATCATACTTTAATCAAGATACACCCAAACACTGAGCTGCAAATTGCAAAAATCTTTGAATTTGCAGCTCAGTGTCTGGGTGTGTCATGAAATAGTCATTCAATAGAATTATTTGGTCTTAGAGAGTTGTATTGATGACTTTAATGATTATAATTCTGTAAATACTTACATATTTGTTACGGCCGCGAATCATATTTTAATCAACGTACAACTTAATACTGACCTGCAAAAATCGTAAGAAAATTTGAATTTCGCGGGCTACTCTGGCGCTTTCACCTTAATGGTTTTTGAGGGTGCTCAGTGTAATTTTTACTTGATTTCACAGCACGAACTGTAATTTTTATGAAATTAAAACACCAGCTCGTGACTTGTTTACGCGGCGAACGTTCCTTGGTGTGTGGACACTGACACTGGACACTGGTATTACCAGTGAATTGAATTTGGAAGCAATTTACGGTGACCTACTAGCACAGAGTACTCTTTTATAAGGAATCTGGACATTCTTAATCAAAGAGTTTAGTACTTATTCATATTCATGCCTGAGCAACTAAAAAGTGATCAACAGCTCAAGTCTTGGAGCTGGTGAACTCCTTTCGGTGAAGTGGGCTTGATTTTGGGTTTCCTAGAAGTTGACCTCATTTAGATGTTTAAACCTTTCAAATACATCCCTCTGTTGAATGTCTCCTGCATCTCAGGCATAATTATGTTGTTTGGATTACATGGTTAGAAAAATTACATTTGTATTGCTATGTGCAAGTAATATTTATACATATCTATACAAATAAATAAAATTGAGGTGTCTGTTTGTAATGTCAAAATAACAACTTTTTGCTAAATGCATATGAAAGTATATATGGTACTCATAACAAAAAAGCAATTTTAACCTTTTAACCGCCTACGTCGGATTAATCCGACAAATATTTTCGGGCCCATTTCGCCAGAGTCGTATATGTACGACCAAAATATCACTGCTCTCTTAATCAGCTTTTTTATTTAATTACGCTGAATTCTATCAAAAATATGTTTATATTAGGTAAATAGTTAACTAAGTAATCGTTTACAGTTTAATACACTTTAGTCTCTTAATTAGAAGTCCTAAAAAAAAGGTCCAAAGTTAGATGACTTACTAACATTATTATTTTTTAGAAAATTGTATTGATGTGCAACGCCCATGACGACAAAATCCGACATGAGGGACGGGACATATGCCAAGATTTACCGATACAAAAATAAACATAAATCAAAATATTTCTCGTTATACTGACTAATTATTAACTTTAAAACAAATACAGCAATTGTTAATAAAACATTTTTTTACAAATATTTGTGAGTATTTCATTTAATTTCTTTAAAATTAAGTAAATTTACTTGTGAAATGTCAGCGACTGAATTGATGGTCATCCCATCCCTAGCCTACATGTTCCGAAACTTACTTTGTTAGTACGCCCTGCGCCACGGTCGTATAAAGACGACCGCTTCTTACGTCATAAACGAGTACCGACTTCTGGAATTTTCCATTAGTGTTGTGCTTGTGCATGTAGTTTTACGTTCATATGTCGATAAATGTACATGTCAGAAATTTATCATGACGACTACTGAAGAGTTAATTAATACGAATTCTAGAAGGCGATGAAAATGAAGAATTTTTATCAGACGAAGAGTTTGACATTGATGTAGAGGTAATTTTTTTTTTTATTACACACCTAGTTATATTTTAATTTATTGTGTAGTATGGTGGTGATGTCTGAATGAAAATTTTAAACTTAATTAGAGTGAGTGAGATGGCGAGAGCGCACCGTGCGATAACTTAAATAATAATAATAATAGTTTTTCTTCTCTGGACTGATTTTATTGTGAATAGCCTAAGTACTAATTAATAAATCGTTCAAATTTTTAAACACTGATTTTACTGGATTACGAAAAATGCCGAATAATTTCGTAAGGTAAGTGGTATTCAAGTAGGTACCTATATCTCCACCAAGCTAAGTTTGCACCTCGCTGGAATGCGGCGTGTACCCGTGTACTTATGTATAATATAATGTTAAAAACAATAAATGCAAAGTAAAATCTAACAGATTTGTTTACTTTTTTAAAGTCATAGCGAATCCTTTTTTGCAGCCCGTACCTAAGCGTCAGTGTGACGTAATCGACGCGAGGTGCAAACTCAGCTTGGTCGAGTTGTAGTTGTTAGTTAACCACGCTTGCAAATGCAAATGCCGTTATTAAAACGAAATATCGACATCGAAAAGTTAAGTACTGCACATCCGTCTTTGTTGTAGGTATATATTTTTCGATTCACTGTGCCGGGCGAAGGGGGCACGCCAACTGATATGAATTCAGGCGGTTAAAAGATTTTGTCTGTGTTTGTTCCGGCTAATCTCCGAATTTGTTCTGGCTACTTTTATTTCAGAAAAATAATAGGGGTGCCGCGCAAAAAAAAAACCCATGAAATTGTGAACACAAAGTCGGATTTGAAAAATTCTTTTTGCATTTGGTAGCCCAATTCTCGAGGATAGTCATAGGCTATTTAACTTCACGCTACGACCCTTAGGAGCCGAACAAAATAAAAGTAGCCTAAGTTACCTGCTGTAACATCAGCTATCTGGCAGTAAAATCGGTCCAGCTGTTTTGGAGATTAGCCGGAACAAACAGACAGACAAAATGTTAACAATTGCTTTTTTGTTATAAGTACTGTTTATAGTTTCTTATGCATTTAGTAAAAAGTTGTTATTTTGACATTACAAACAGACACTTCAATTTTATTTATTTGTATAGATATTTTTCAATTATAATTCACATGGTTTGTGATAACATTAAATTATAGTACTCATTTATTTACACTTACTTTATTGTACAGAAGAAAATACATAGCAAAAAATAAATTTAACACTATTTATATAATACTTATCAAAACACTCATACATAATAAGACTAAAATTAGAATGAAGTGAATTACTTACTAAATTCTACTAAACTAAACAGCCATTTCCATATCAATTTTAGGATGAGGTTTATAACCTTTGATAATGAAGTCTTCGTACTTGAAATCATCAATGGAATCAATCTTACGAGCAAACTCCAATGTGGGGAAAGGAGTTGGCACTCTTTGTAACTGCACCTTTAATGGTTCTATATGGTTCAGGTAAACATGAGTATCTCCTGTAGTGTGGACAAATTCTCCAGGCTGTTAAAAAAAAGAATAATTCAAGAATAAAAATAAAGGCATGCCATTATTAACACTGCAGGACGCAAACAAGACACAATAGAAGTTTTATTGTTATTACTGCTATATCCATATAATGTCCTTCAAAGTGTTAATTTTTTCATTATTTTAGAATTTCAGAAACTTAGTTTTTTTTTTACCTCTAGTCCTGTGATATGTGCAATCATGTGTGTGAGGAGAGAGTAGCTGGCAATATTAAATGGGACTCCCAGGCCCATATCTGCACTCCTTTGGTAAAGAAGACAGGAGAGTTTACCACTTGATACATGAAATTGGGCAAGACAGTGGCATGGCGGTAAAGCCATTTTACTCAGATCTGATGGGTTCCATGCACACATCAACATTCTTCTATCTGCTGGACGATTTCTGAAACAAATTATGGCAAAAAAAAAATGAATCAAAAGCAATGTAATAAAAAAAATGTTGCTTAAGTGTGGCATGCCTTAAACCTTACTTTATTGTGTCAATAACATTTTGTAATTGATCAATTCCTTGCCCAGTGTATTCACTCTTTGCATCTACGTATTCAGCTCCACTGTGTCGCCACTGAAAACCATATACTGGCCCAAGGTCTCCTGCAATAGAAAATATTAACAAAACAATATTTTGAAGAAGAATATTGTATCTATTAAGATCAATTTCAAAAATTCTTACCTTCTACTCTATCTGTAAAGCCTAGGTTGTCCAAAAACTGTCGAGATCCATTGGCATCCCAAATGTGTACTCCTTTGGAATGAAGTACTTTGGAATCAGTAGAGCCAGATATCATCCAGAGTAACTCTTCAATAACACCTCGGGTAAATACTCGCTTAGTCGTAAGTAAAGGTAGAGTGTTATTTTTAAGGGAATACCTTTGCATTGCACCAAATATAGATAAAGTTCCAACGCCAGTCCTGTCGACTCTTTTGTCACCTGAATCAATTATTTGTTCAACAAGCTTCAGGTACTGGAATTCATCGTGATTAAAAACAAGATCGTTCGCGAATCCCATGTTTAGTAAATTTGTACCGGGTTGTAATATTTCTCACTTTCTATTGTATTTTCCTTGCTTCGGGGTTTCTTCCTTAGTAAAAAAGGCGCGAAAACTGACATTAGAATGACACGGAATCGTCAGATTTATATTTTTTTCGCATGGCAAGTAATGCCGATAGTGATGCAAGAGAGTGAGCGCTAAAGCAGCCCGCGAAATTCAAATTTTCTTACAATTTTTGCAATTTGCATTTCAGTGTCTGGGTGTAAGGTGATTAAAGTATTCAAATTCAAATTCAAAATATTTTATTTCACATAAGCCTACATGGGCACCACAGAGTACTATTTTATATATATGGAAACATAAGAAACGTCAGAAGTTAGAGTCTACGAAGAACATGGACTATTACATCGAAGACCAACGAAAGCTGCCCAAGAAAAAAGGCGGGAATTTTAAAAAACAAGAGCTGTCAACCATGGCTATAGACTGCTTAAACGGAGTTGATACTATTTATATTTCAAGACATATTATGCGACATTTAGATCAGTAGGTATATCATATTTATATACTTAGACCATAATAACTTTATTACCCTTGACGTTTACTTGGAACTGTTAAACCACCATTATGTTTCAATATTTTAGTTTACAATATTTCGCCGTGAGGATGATCATTATCAGTACCAGAGTTAAGCTGTAAACGAAACTAGCTTGGCATTTTTTAACTTCTGCACATTGAAGTTCACAGCTCAACTTTCCTGGCACAGAAAACACAAAAAGGTTATGATAAATGATTTTATTTCTGTAAGTAGGTTTATACAAACACTTTTACATGTCAAACATTTTTTTTTTAAACTAGATGAGGCCGGCCGGCGTTTCCTATCTGACTACTCTGAGAAGAAAGGCCGAAACAAACTCAGAGGTCACAGTCTCTTTTAAAGTCCAGACATAATCTTGGTCAGATCATGTGAAGACCATGTAGGTTGGTGTCTGAAATGGTCTTTTGAGGAAAGACCACACAGAACCACACAGATTGAGTGGACCTGTCCAGTCAGTGCAAGCATCTGTCAGTAATCGTACAGCTCAACATAAAAGTTAAGGAGCTCAACGATTCGACGTACAATACCAAAGAAAGGACATTTGGGTAGGCCGCATAATTTACTCAAACTGGCAAACTATGATTAAAGCTGAGAGAAAAGAAAAAGAAAAAAACAAGGACCCAGATAGTCTTCACATTCATAGTAATTAAAATAATAATACATTTTACAAAGTAAATATTCATGTCATTGTATATATAAAATTCATCAATGACAATGTGTATATAAGAAAAAAAAAATAGAAAAAAGAAAAGAACAAAAAAAAAATCAGTACGTATATAAAAAAAATTAAAATTAGTTGGAGCAGCTCAATCCCACGCCATTTTGTCATCAATGTAATCTTTAACGGTATAAAAGGCTTTCTGGCAAAACTTACGTTTAATAAATGATTTGAATTTATTAAGGCTCAGATCTTGAACAGGGCTTGGAAGTTTATTATAGAAACGTATACATTGACATCTGAACGAGCCACCTATTTTCTTGAGCCTTGTTGTGAATACAACAAATTTGTGTTTGTTCCTTGTGTTCATATTATGGATATCACTGTATTTTCAAAAGATATATAAAAGATTTTCAAAAATATACTGAGAAGGCACAGTCATTATATTAATCTCCTTAAATTTCTCTCTGAGAGAGTGTCTTGGACTTAACTTATAAATAGATCGAACAGCTCTTTTCTGCAAAACAAAGATAGTCTGAATGTCGGTGGCATTTCCCCACAACAGAATACCGTATGACATTACACTATGAAAATAGCTAAAGTACACTAAACGGGCTGTCTCTATGTCAGTTAAATTACGAATTTTTCTAACAGCGTATGCCGCAGAGCTTAGCTTTTTTGACAATTTTTCTATATGTGGGCTAACTGAAGCTTAGCATCTAAAGTTAAGCCCAAGAATACTGTGCTATCTTCAGGATTCAATTCTTCGCCCTTTATCAACACCTTAGTTTTCACCTGCCTAACGTGAGGCAGCGTAAACTTAAGGCATTTGGTTTTTTTTTCATTGAGAAGTAAATTATTTACATTGAACCAGTGAACTACTTTTGAGATCGCGCTATTTACATCGTCAGTAACCAGCTGCTGACGTTTAAGTTTAAACAAAAGTGAAGTGTCATCCGCAAACAACACTATATCATGATCGTCTTTTACGAGGTAAGGCAGGTCGTTAATATAAATAAGAAACAAGAAAGGACCAAGAATTGAGCCCTGCGGGACTCCCATTTTTACTGTAGATCCGGGAGATCTTTTCCCATTAACGTCAACGCACTGAATCCTATTACTCAAGTATGAAGTAAGAAGATCCAGAGCGGTGTTTCGGATCCCGTAGTAGCGGAGTTTCCTGATTAACGTTTCATGAAGAACGCAATCGAATGCCTTGGACAAATCACAAAAGATGCCCAAGGCATCGCATTTATCTTCCCATGCATTATAAATATGTCCTAATAGTTCAACATCAGCATCAATTTATGTTTATTAAAAAATCTTTGCAATTGTTCTAAAATTAATTTCTCAAAAATTTTACTAAAGGTAGGTAGTACTGAAATAGGTCTATAGTTTGTGGGGTCGGATGTACTACCTGATTTAAACAAAGGTATTATTTTACTATTTTTCATAAGGTCAGGAAACTCCCCACAATCGATACAATTATTAAAGATAAGAGCTAAAGTAGGTGCTACAATGTCAATAATAGACTTGGCAACTTCTACAGAATTACCCCACAGATCTGCTGTCTTTTTTACATTTAAAGTGTGAAAGGTTTTAATTATATCTCTACAGGTAATATGTCCAAAATGAAATTCCGTATCGCAAACATCAACATTTTCCTTAAGCAAAGACTCAGCAACAGAAGGTGATGAGTTAAGGGATTTAGTAGTTGAAACGAGAATATCTGCAAAGAAATTTTCAAAGGCCATGGCGACTTGTGAGTCTGATTTTATTATGTTGCTATTAATAGACAGGCTATAGTCAGTATTTCGGTTACTAGACTTTCCCGTTTCACTATTAATAATATTCCAAGTCGTTTTTATTACATTACTACTGTTTTTAATCTTCGAACTCAAATAACGCGACTTAGCCATACAACAAACTTTTTTAAATAATTTTGAATAATTTCTAACATATAAATTAAATGCAGTAGTGTTTACGTAAGTCCTTTCATTGTACAGCTCATAAAGCCGTATTCTACTTTTATGAATGCCAACGGTAGCCCAATCAGTGAAAGAAGCGTTACTATTAACTGTGATAATCTTGGGAATAAACGTGGTATTAAATTGTTTACAGTATATATTAAAAAAATCATCATATTGATGATTAGGATCAGCATGATTATGCGAAACTGGTAATTTATTAATGAGTTTAACTTTAAAAGCTTCTAAGCGACTTGCAGTTTTGGGTTTAACAGTGAATACAGAAAAGGTTGGTTTAAACAAAAAGTTATTACTATACATTTATTTAATGGAATAGAGACCATTGATGTGATGAGGATGACACAATAAAATCTAAACAAAACATAGGGGTTATGAGTCGAAATCGGATTCCAAAAACTCTAATAATTGAATCAGCTTCATTGCTTTCTTCGCACCTTTCTTGCTACCTTCTAGCAGTGGCGCAGCTACAATTATCATTAGAGGGAAGCCGAAGAAAAAAATGTTCAGTTTTCTTAAACTCAGACAAAAAATTGCAGGCATTTTTGTAATGTTTTTAATCTGATAACTGTATTATTTTATTTATTTATTTTTATTTCTAAAATACTTATTTTAATTTACATTTTGGTTTTAGCCACACAACGAAAACCTCTCAGGGTTTATCTGTGTGTTGGCGAGCCGTTCACTTAAATTTTTACAAAAATATTAATTACTGATATTATTATGATGAACTGATGATACATAAAATATTTTATAATAATGATGATAATAATGATTCGTGATGATGATAAATGATGATAATAACATAGGGTACAATACATTGTATACAATATGAGAAATGTTGAGTAAGGAAACGTTTAGATTTGTATTTATAACTTTTCGAACTCTGTTTGTATAAGGTTTGCAAGTCTTTTGGAAGTTTGTTAATAAAAAAGGTACCAAATATTCTGCAACCCTCATCCCGTACACGTTGTTGAATTTTGGTACGATGTATTTATTTTTAAGTGGTATCGTTCTCAGAAAGTCCGGTCTTGTTTTTTCGGTTAGCAGCTCCAGTCTATTGACTTCCGCAAGAGTAAAAAATTCTACTTTATTGAACACTAAACTGGCATTAAATACACATAATGTGATATGATACACAGTTACACACACATGTTTACCATATTATTTGGCGATAGTAGACATTAAGAAGAGTAGTGGTTCCGAAGGGAAGCCGACAGGAATCGGGTTGTATTAAGGCTGCGCCCCTGCCTTCTAGCCTCTTCTGATTTATTGTCCTCAAGAATCTGTGTCTCCATGCCGTAATATCATATTTTTCTGTAAGTAAAGCCCGTTTTTTTATTGTTTTGAAACTCAAACTCGTTCCTGTGTAAAAAATTTCTAAGGGTTCACGGCATCCCGTAAATTCAATTGCTTCCTTCAGCTCATTGTGCAGGCTTCTCAGTGTTGGGAACTTGTTTTTTCACTCCATAAAATTCGTTCATTTTGTTTCTTATAGCCGAAATATCAAAATTATCCAAATGGGGAAGGCAACTGTCAAAATGGCGCTGTCGTAACTAGTTCCCAACACAAGCCAATAATACAAGGCGTGAGGTGGTTTTATTTTATTTTTGCGAAAATGATGCGTTGTTGTGTTACTAAATACTCCGAAATTGGAGTCCACCATTTCCTGAGAGAACTAACCTAAAATTAACACATTCAGTGCCCAGCACCCGACTCCCGGGTCCAACAATAATTCGTTGTTTGTTTATTGGCGTGTTTTGATTTGCACCCGGTAGGCGGGTGCTGGGCATGGTCACATGTCAACAATAGCTATCTATATGTACGATTCGGGAGCCGGGTTGTGGGCACACGAACGAATTATTGTTGGACCCGGGAGTCGGGTGCTGGGCACTGAATGTTTTAAAAGATGGTGGCTTAAAGCTATTCGTAGAGATGTTTTATAAATTAAACAGAGTAGAAAGATTTTGAAGAAAGTGACTTTGAGGATATATTTATGGTTTTAAATTCTGACACTTTCCATGTCAAATACTTGATTTAAAATATTGAAATTACCGAAAATAACGAAATAGCGAAATAAAAGTAAACTCATGAATGAACGAAATGTCAAATTTATTGTAGGCCGTGGGGATCTAGCTATGATCACGCCATCTACAATTAGCTTTGCCCGACCTTCCCCATTGGAAACTGACAATTTTGACAGTCCTAAAATATTGCCATACTAAAACTCTTGATAATAATTCGTGGTCAGCTTTCGTTGGCCAAACTCTATATCTATTATAGGTGCACGGTTCCAATTATTAGTCGTTTCTCATGCAGAAGAACCGGCAAGAAACTCCACGGTTACTCTTTTAAAAATAATTGGCTTTTACAATGTATTCAAATTATTATTATTCAATGTATAATTAATATGTTATAAGCATGGGAGGACAGTGTAGGCCTGTCAACAAGTACTTAATAAAATGGAAAATACAACGTTCTCACATTCACAAAATATAAAAGAATATATTTAAAAGACAAGAGTATATAATGTAAAATAATGAAAAGATTATGTCATGGAAGCATGTAAAAAAACAATAAAATAAATTAAATTAAAGTAATTTGGGAGCAGTTAATAGACATTTACATAAATAGTTACGCTGTGAATTAGGTACCAGGGAAGCCACATGTGCAGAAGGAATTAGCGCCAAACTTCCCTGTCTTCAACGTAGTCTTTAATCTTTTAATATGCTTTTTTAATATGGACACGTTTGATGTGGGTTTTGAACTTTCGATCACTAAGTTTTGTAACAGTTTATAAGAAATGACTTGCTTGTTTTAGTTAATCTTGGGTATCACAATCTCATGTTTACTACGTGTATTTATATTATGGAAATGGCTTCTTATTTTGAAAACGCGAATAGGAACGCGATCACGGAAATATGTAGGTACTAGTTACGTTTTTCTTCTCCACTAGGATTTATAATAGTTGTATTATTTATTTTGTCAGTTTCATCATGTTCTTCTGTGAGGAAAACTAAACGAGACTCCCGAGGTGTTAAGGCGCGAGTCCTTTTAGTCTTTTTAGACCTGAGGTTAAAGGACTTCGACTCAATTTAGTCTTTTGACTCCACTACTTGAGGGTTTAGAGACTAGTCTAGTCGTGAGTCGTCAAAAATGAGTCTAGTCTTTTATAAAATATTATACTTACAACGACTGAGCCTCTGGCATCACTAAATGCCGATCCTAAATAACCTAGTTGGATCACGGTCGGATGCTTTTGAACCGCTTGCTGGTCAGATGAAAATTACCGCTTATCTTTTTACTTGAGATGTAGCAATTAGTACCTATACCAACATAATATGAGAAAATACCACAGATTAGTATTTTATTCATTACTAGCTGTCCCCCGCGACTTCGTTCTCGTGGAAGTCGTAAGATACACAATATATTAAAATAACAGCCAAATTTTAATAAAACTTCCTCGTCCCCCGACCCGTCGCGTTGCATCGCCTGCCCGCGCTACTACTTCGTTTTCGCTTAGTGTTCTTTCGGACTTTTTTCTTTTTGCTCGGCTCCTAAGGGTCATAGCGTGATATTAAATAACCAATAACTATCGTCGAGAATTGGGCTACCAAAAATGCGAAAAGAATTTTTTAAATCTGACCCCAGATCGCCTTATAGTACTGATGGATTTACCTAAAAAATACTATAGTTATTTTTGTTCAGTGATTTATGCAATATTAACAAAAACTATCAAAATTATTCAAACGCGCTGCATTCCGAATGTGTTTTGTAAACATAACCTAAAATTCGTGAATGTACATTTCAATAATTGTATGAAAGGTTTATACTAGATATTGCACCTTGAAATACACACATTACATCTGATTACGTGTATAAAATATCATTTTACCTGTCGTTCCAGCAGTTCTTTTATACACATCGTTGAGATCGGATAAAATTTGTCCGGCCGGCGTTCTGCCAAACATCTCTCGTACACTTCATAAAGTATCGCTCTTGCGGAGCTGGGGATAACAGATCTGTTCATTATGAACACAATGGGTCACCAGTATCACCACAATAACGCAAACAAATAACAATAAACACGAGAAACAGTCACCGATTACAAGAAATGACAGAATATGTATCTTATTCGACGAGACAGAACGAGTGCTGCCAACGATTAAATATTTTAGTTCCGTTTCAGGATTCTTGCCAAACTGTACGCAGTTTTGTAAAGTAGGCTGAAAAATTACATTTCTCGATTTTAATTGATTATTAATTAATGCTCAATTAATTATCTACCTACAAGTTCATATAGTAAATGATTTTATATGATGTTTCTAAGTACCAAAAAATGTACTTAGAAACATCAGACTACATTAGTTGTACCAAAAACCAAACTTTGAAAACGCTTTTTCTCAAATCAGTTTTTTCACAGTTTGAGCTTCAAATGTCTGATAAAAAAAATTTGCCAGTTTTTGAATTGACTATTCTAGATACCGAATCTGGTCAACTCAATACCCCACTACTGGGACCCTTTCTGCTTGGACGCCCACACATAAAGAACCACATTTCAAATCATATTCAGCACATTTAATAATTTTCCTTTAAATTACATACTTAGCTGCCACAATCAAACTAATTTAGGAACAAAATAGTTTGGACACATTGATACTTGTTAACCTTCTTCATAGAGTGTAGGTGAATACTTGTATGTAGATAGTTGTTGGCTCGTTGAGAATTGCATGCAGAGTATAATTATATTCACTTTGAGACACAGACTGGGGCTCAATCAACTCGTGAAACTCAGTGCAGATATCGCGATGCTCCCGTAAAGGGGCGTGTTATGTGGTCACGGGGCGAAGCCTCCCTCTTGCGGAGGCTATATAGTGGCCCGTAACTACGGGCCCCTCATGTGTTTGCATTTCTTATGCGTTGGAAGATTGAGCGTGCGTTAGCTATGCGCGCCTATCTGAGTGGTTGCTATGTTAGTTCCTGCAGGCGAGCCGCTACGTTGATCCACAACGACGCTTTCTTCACGACACTTCGGTGGTCAATTCCCGCTAAGTGAGACCCTCAGTTACCTGAGGGAGGCTCGGTGAGAACGACCAGCGACAGAGATTCCGACTCGACGCTCCTACAGGTAGGGTGTGTAGCTCTGGGTCACCCCGCGCTCAGAGCCAGCCGATCACGGTCCGGACTAAGGAGCTGTCGTGTGGTGAGTATGTGAGCGGAATTGTATTGTGTAACGCCACTCAGTGTTTACGCGTCGTGAAACGCGTTTTACTAAACGCTCGTTCGTACTAACGTGAGGCCTACTGTACAGTCAACCGCACATCAGTGGTAACACTTTGACATTGACAGTAGCAGTAAGGGCGGTATTCGTAGTGGAACTGATGTGCGGTTGATTGTATGTCTGAGACGGTTATCGCGCAGGTAGTATATGGTGGCAGACACGACGAACGTTGCTAAAAACCATAAAATCCAAACCCAGATATACATATAATGGCGCCGATTCTCTTGTACGTACACCGAACTAAACTATACTACTTATTTTAAACTTCTTACATCCATCTTGAGAGCGAAAATTAATACGCACATTGACTGTAACTTGATTATGTCTGCCTCTCAAAATGGATGTAGGAACGGGTCCCGCGATACTACGGAGCTGCTCCTCATTGATACGACCATTAGCCAACAGGTTCGTCGTTGTCCTTCGGGAACGACGAACCTGTTGGCTGTTGATCGACATGTTGGATAGATTATTAGAAGGCCTATGACTCGGTACCACATACTTGGCTCATGAAGTCATGCGGGTGCTGGAGTTGTATAAGGTAGATGCAACTCTGTGCACCTTCCTGATGTCGTGTATGGGGCAATGGAGGCCGGTCCTTCGCTATCCAGGATGTCGACATATCCAGAGGAATAGCGAGCCGATAAGGATCGAGCCAGGTATATTTCAGGGCGACAGTTTGAGTCCACCTTGGTTCTGCCTAGCCTTGAATCCTCTAAGCACACTGCTGGAGGATTCAGGTCTAGGCTATCGATTGAGGAGAGGTGATCAGGTCATATCTCACCTCCTTTACATGGATGAATTGAAACTTTTTGGCCTCAACAATTTGCAACTGATGGAGCTACTGAAGGTAACTGAAACTTTCAGTAGCGCCATCAGGATGGAATTTGGTGTGGACAAATGTGCGGTCATGCATGTAAAGCGACTGAGGATTGTGGAATCCGTGGGAATCCAACTCTCGGATTCCATACATCTAAGATCCCTCTCCTTAACTTACAACTTACAAGTATTTGGGTATGTCGGAAGCGTTAAAACCCTGACATAAAACAATCGCTGAGGGAGCGCTTCTTTAAAATAATAAATAGTCTTTAATCAGGCGGAAACAAGGTGTGCGCCTTCAACGGTTGGGTCATGCCGGTTTAGATGTACTCTTTCGGCATACTCAAATGGACTCAGACGGAACTTGACGCCCTGGATAGGAGGGTCCGCACACTGCTGACCGCAAATCGGTTGCATCACCCACGGTCATCGGTGATGAGACTGTATATCCCGCGGAAGTGTGGAGGTCGAGGCTTCTTAAATGCTAAGAACCTGCACGACCGTGAGGTATGCAGTCTCAGGGAATACTTCCTAGAAGCCGACGTGGGGATGCACCGAGATGTGGTCTCAGTGCACAAGGGCTTCACTTCGCTCTCCTTGGCTAACGAGAACTGGCGCAAACCTATAGTATTAGATACTAATGACCGCAGGGAGGTATGGCAGAGCAAAGAGCTTCACGGGCGCTTCTACCGGGTCCTATATGGACGCGATGTAGACCTGTTAGCGTTCGTATCCTGGTTACGATTCGGAGATCTTTTTGGCGAAACCGAAGCTTTTGTCTTTGCGATTATGGACGAAGTTATGATGACGAACAACTACCGGAAATATATTGTGAAGGACGGCACTGTTGACATCTGTCGGGCATGCCACCGTCCCGGGGAATCAATCCGATACATTATTTCTGGCTGTTCTCGTCTGGCTAACGGATACTAGTTACATAGGCACAACCTTGTAGCTAGGATTATCTACCAGCAACTTGCTCTGAAATACAGTCTTGTGGAATCGAAAGTACCGTACTCTATAGTACCATTTTCGAGACTCAACTGGGTCGGGTACATACCTATGTATGTTCTCGAAAATGGCAATATCACGTTGTATTGGGATCGATCTATCATCACTGACAGGACTATTGTTGCCAATAAGCCAGACATAGTGGTGATAGATCGATTAGAACGTCGCACAATGATTATTGATATAGCAGTCTCGTATGACGAGAACCTCGTGAAAGCTGAAAAAGATAAGCAGATTAAGTATCATGACCATCGCGAGGTTGTCGACATGTGGGATGTGGATACAGCAGTCATTGTGCCGATCGTCGTGACGGCCAATGGCATAATAGCCAAGAGCCTCGACTATCACCTGAGGAGGCTCTCGTTAGGCAGCTGGATCAAGGGCTTGATCCAGAAAGCGATACTTCTGGACACGGCGCGTATCGTTCGGAGGTTCCTCTCTCAGGAGCCCTGACCACCGGTAGCTTGGACCCTGTTACCGATACCGATGGGCTACTATTTTTTATATTTTTAAATGTTTTTATTTTATGTTTTTATAAAAATATTTAAAAATATAAATGTTATGTATATATATGAAATGAAGGAAATAATAATAAAAAAATGACAATAGTTTAGTTTGACAATCAAAATTTTAGGTGAAAAACGTCAAATTCAGAATACATTGAATAACTAAAATGACAGTGCTGTCAAACTATAATGTTAAGTTGTGTCACTTTCGTCAATTTCAGAATGGACTAAACTTTTGGTGATTTTTAGTCTAGAGAATTTTGTGACAAGAGAATCGGCACCAATATTTAACAATAATAAAACCAAGTATTCATTTACTTCCATGCACTTTATTGTTATAGGAGGTACTCTCATGATTACAGTTGCCTTCCTGCATAACAGGATTAGTACTTGACTGCATTTTCCATGTCACATACAAGTCATTTTATGAATAACTAGCTGTGCCTCGCGACTTCGTTCGCGTGGAAGTCGTAAGGTACACAATATACTAAAATAACAACCACATTTTATAAAACTCCTTCGTCCCCCGACCGGCCGCGTTGCATCGCCCGCCCGCGCTATTACTATTTTTTCGCTTAGTGTTCTTTCCGACTTTTTTCTTTACGCTCGTAGCGTGATGTTTTAAATAGCCTATAGCTATCCTTGAGAATCGGGCTACCAAATGCAACAAGAATTTTTCAAATCCAACTTTATGTTCACAATTTCATAGGTTTTAATTTTTTTTGCGCGGAACATTAATTATTTTTTCTAAAATAAAAGTAGCTTAAGTTGCCCCCTGTAACATCAGCTATCTGCCAGTGAAAGTCCTGTCAAAATCGGTCCAGCCGTTACGGAGATTAGCCCGAACAAACAAACAGACAAAAATTTTAAATATTGCTTTTTTGTTATAAGTACCGTATATACTTTCTTATGCATTTAGTAAAAAGTTGTTATTTTGACATTTCAAACAAACTTCAATTTTATGTATTTGTATAGATGTATAGATAAAGAACAATTAGGTACTACGTCCCATGACTTCCATCGCATCGCTGTCGATTTAACAAAAAAAAAAACCCAACGACGCAGGATTTTCGACAGCAAACAGGCAAATAGCAACTAAATATTCCAAAGTGAACGACATTTAGCCGCGGTTGTGTAGTATAATTCCAGCCCATTACTGTCCCACTGCAGAGCAAAGGCCTTTTCTCATATAGAGAAGGCACGAGCATTGATCATCACGCTTGCTCAAGACGGGATGGCAGCCCCGGATCTACATTTTTAAAAGGGGGGTGCAGACTACAAAGCCGCCCTCTAGGAAAAGTTTGTCAACAAATAAAATGAAGTTTCATTTTTGTCGAATGGTAACACTGTATCCGTCATTTCCTTTGCCAACGATTGGCAAAGGAAATGACGGATACAGTATGAAATACCGCTCCAGGCGGCGTAACCAGATTTAGTAAAAGTCCAGGTTTCCTCACGAAGTTTTCTTTCACCGATGTCAGTAATGTCCATGATAAACTTAGAAAGTACATATGATTTGAAAAAGTCACATTGGTACTTGCCCGGATTTGAACCCACAAACTCGTGCATGAGAGGCGCGGCCACTGAGCCATCACGACATTGTGTAGTGCCAGTGACATAATCATTCCATAATAGTAAGTTACACTAGCGAGATTTAAACAGAACCAGAAGGACTTCTTCAAAAATAGCAGCTTATCCCACTATCTTTTAGAAATGTGTCCTTGTGGGAATCTGACTTTGTAGGAATCTGACCTTAGAGGAACAAACGGTGGGATAGTGGTCAAAGTAGGAGTACCTAATAGGTACTTAGTAGGTAGTTTATATTCCGGAACAATATTTGCGATACCTACTTTTGTCACGGAAAAGTACCTAAAAGATGAAGGTATCTAGGTAGAAAACGTAGTAGAACACCTTAAGTTCCTGCTCCTCATTGGGTAGCTTTCGCCTGATAGTCGTCCTGGTAATTCATCTATAGTACCTAACTAAGTAAGTAAATAAAAGTTCGCGAGCACATTCGTAAGAAGCTGGCAGTATCATCACAACGTTAACGTTTTCCCATTGTTTGTCTTATTTGTTTTAGTATATTCGTGTATTTATGTTTATATTTATTTGCGCTTATTTATGTATAATTAGGTATATATTATTATATTTATAGTTTGTAATAGGTATATGTGTATCTTTATATTTAAATAAATATGTATTCCACAATTTCTCATAATTGCACCTACCACTGTTTGTCTCTGCATCACCCAAAGGTTGACTGGTAGAAAATGCCTATGGCATTAAGTCCGCCTCTGTACTTTTCTGTGCATGAAGTATTAAATAAATAAATAAGTATATTTCTTGTTAGTCATACACACGCATCAGGCTTTGACGAATTTTGCAATTTTTTATGCTACCAAGCCGCGCCGCGCCGCGCCTTCGGAATGTCTCGTCTTTCTTGGTTGATATTTGAGAAAAAACCGGAGGCATAGACGAGAAATAAACCTCTGTCGTCATTAACTTCTTCGTCGTTGACTGTTGCCAATAACAACCGACAAACAAAGTGGACTTGTGAGCAAAGTACAAAAATATTTTTAAATTAAAATACATTTTACTATTTTGGTTACGAAGTACGTTTTCGTGATTTTTCCGTCGTGAAAATCCTACAAAGTTTAATACTTAGAATCTCAAAATAAGTTATAGCATAGCGTGAGTTTGTTAGTCGCAAATCGAAAATATGAATTAAATTCACCAATTTGTTTGTTTATCTCCATATTTATTTATTTACATTATTAATATTTTTAGTTCTGCTGCTCAGATAGATAATTTAGTAAATCCCTGCCCCAATAACCCAATCCTACTTTATTTGATTTTATTAGCACGTAATAAAGATGCCAGCATTCGAAGCGCCAAGTGTCGAGCTGGGCAGTGCGCCCCGAACAACCAGCATAGAGCCGTCACCTTCACCTTCGGAAATCTCTAGTGCCAGTTCTCCTGAACCTCCAAATATACGAGCTACGCCATTATTTCGGTGAATACATTCTTATTTAAAAGCCTACCAAAAGCCATTACTTAACCCTTTAACATAATATCATACCTGAGGATCCTCAAAGCGTTAGTCAGGGTTAGTACCCAACACCCTACACTCTAAACCCACTAACCCCACTCCACACCCACCCTACACTCTATACTCTAATTTCGCCAGTTATGTTACAAGTTCCATGAAGTAGAGGGCGTGGCTAGCTATTAACAGTAACAGGAAAAATTCAGACTCCGTACTGTTAAAGAGAAATGACTTGTTTATTACTACCATAGTAGGGTCGTGGAGATCTAGCCAGAACCCTACGCCCAGCAGTCCTGCTTACGACCATTTGACCAATGGACAATGAAGCCGTCTTACTCTGGATTATACAAGATAAAAGCGTATAGTAATTCTGAAGAAAGTTAAACTTAATCAATTATGATGCAATGGACTGGTTTTATTCAGAGCTCTGGCTATGCCTCCACCTGAACCGGAACAACCGGCAGGACAAGATGAGCTGGAGCGGCGTCTGCCAGGCTACAGGCGCATCGTAATACCCCGAGAATTAACTTTAATAGAGCTGTTGGTGAGTTTGAACCCCCTTTTCTCTCTCTAGAACTAGGGTAGCCTTTTTTCGTATTTTTTAAATAAAATGCAATAGTATTTGATAATTCAATTAAATTAGCGGTTCTTCTCACCAAGCCGTTGCCCAGACCTAGGCTTCGCAAGCTTATGGATATTATGGGACTACATCGCGAGAAGGTGAATGCAACCTGTACTATATACCTAGGTAAAAACTGAGTATGCAAACTTCTTTGACTGCAATGAGTGTCACCATAGAAACTATCTTGTTGATTGTGGTTATGATGTCTTGTCAAATAAAAAAATACCCGAATGAAATTGCGTTTTCTATATTACTGATAGTGTTTAAATCACAGACATAGATCTACATAGATAACGCAAATGCATGCACTTCGCGTGTCTGAACCCCGACCAAGCGTCGAGGTTGATCGCCGCTAACTTCAGTCCTCACGCGTCCGTTGTTGCAGCCGAACGTCCGCAAAAAACTAAAAAAATGCCTCGTTGCGTGATAATTAACTGCAATAGCCCAAAAATTTCGAGCACCCAAAGGCAGGAACATATTTCCTATCACAGGTAAGTTATTTTAAAATTATATTATGCGTAAATTCATATTAAAACTGTTTTTAAGTATTCCAAGCTGCGTGTCGTTCCAGAATATTCCTAACTATTAATTACCGTTAAGTAAACTTTATTCACATTACGTTGCCGCGTTTGCTTTGGACGTTTGATCTGACGTTATGTGTTAGGAGACGATGAATATTGCACAAGCGATACTGTCGCGCATCGCTTCGACTTCGTGATACAGGCAATTTGTCATTCGTCTGTCAATTGTAGCAACTAGTGCTGTTCGTTCTACAACATATATCAATAATCGATTTTAATCGATATCGGACTGACGAATGATATAAAAAAAGCCAATTTAGTAGATATAACAAGCTCATATGCATGACCTAATTTTACAGGACAGCTATAAAAAGGAGGATAATTTTTTTAGGGTTGATGTATTTAATGTGTTTTTGTTTATCCTTTCAACATTATACGACTATTTTTATATATTTAATGTGTTTATTTTCTATTGCATTAAAAAAAAATTTTTTTTAGTTGCCCACATGATCCAATCATAAAAGAAAAATGGATTGCAGCCACGGGACGGAAAGACTGGTTCCCGACTAAACACAGTACTATTTGTTCTATACATTTTGATACAATTCACTTTCCTCTCCTTCTTCCCTAATATTTACTTGAAGTACTTCCTTATCCTGCTTTTTTTTGCGGTAATACGCACTCGAATTTTCACGCCACTTCTGTCTTTGGTTTTGCTGTTCATGTGTACTTTTATCTTTAATAGATACGACACGCTTCTCTCTCTTTCTCTTTGCATAGTTTTCTTTTTGTTGTTCTTTTCTCAATGCACTTAGTTCCGGATCCTTTTTTATTTTTTCATGACGTTTTCGGCTAGCTCTTCTTTTAGCTTCTAAAATATCTTCTCTGGTTTTATTTCGCGATTTTGTTGTTTCCATAGCCTACAACAAGTAAAATATGATTACGCATTAAATTTTATAAAATTCACTATATATATACCACAGCTTAGTCTTATTAAACCCCCCTAAACGTATAATATCCGGGATAAAATCTACCTCATGTGTTAATCCAAGTGTCAGCTACCTCCATGCCAAATTTTAACAAAATTGGTCCAGTAGTTTTTTCGTGAAAGAGTAACACACAAATTTTCGCATTTATAATATTAGTAGGATTAGTAGGAAATAAAATACATACATACTCATCTACTCACGCCTAAACAACAAACTATATCTGTGCAACAAACATCCAGCTTGACCAATTTGCTTTATTCATAGGATCCTTTGCCTCAATATGTGAAAAAAGTTGGCTACCTCAGAGATGAAACGCCATGTAGGATGTGGACTGGTAATTCCTCGAAACTCTCCCATTCAAATATATCATTCGTCTGTCTATATATCATTCGTCTGTCTATACCATTCGTCTGTCAGAAAATCGATGTCATTCATATTAATCGATTTGTAATTTTTAGGTTATCTAAACTACTGTTTCTTATCTTCATCATGCATGTCTATACTAATGCTTTGTGTTTCAAAGAAATATCAACAAATATATTTTAGTAAACTTACTTGAGATTATGCGAAAGTATCCAAAATGTAGAATGAAATTGCTCTAAAGCGCGACGCGACTGCTCACTTTTAAACAACTCGGCGTACTGACGATTGCTGGCGTGGTTGGCGGGTAGGAGCGCGAGGTGAGAGCGAGCGGGACAACAGATATAAAATATATGAGTATGAGCGAGACGATCACGGCGGCAGCTTCAGTTGAATCGTAGCGGGGCGAAGGGGCATCGGCGGCATCGATGGCTTTGAATCGGTTTGGATGTCCCGTCACTAAATTGCAGCTGTGACGTCACAGTAGGTATTAAAAAGTCGGCACGCTTGGTTTCAATACAAATCGTAATAATTGCGTTATCTATGTAGATCTATGTCTGTGGTTTAAATCGAGACCAAACAACATATAGTATTGTATCTTTTCGAAATCACAATTAAATAAGCTATTTTTTAATTTTGTTGTACAAAACTGTCGTATACATTTTTTTTTCACCACTGTAAATTAAATGTTGTATTTTTTTAATACATTCTTGATTTTGATAGAAAAAAGCGAAAAAAGACTTAACAGTGTACTCACTGATAAGTCTTTTTTCTAAACCGTAACCTACCCTTTTTTAACCCTACTGGGTTAGTTACCCTACTCACTGATAAGTCACGAATAATTTGATGTAAAAAAAATACTAGAAAATGAATATGATTTCATTACGAGATGCTTAAAAATCTCTAACATTTTACGGAACATAATATTGTGCTCTGTTAACGGCTGCTGGCAACACCAAGCAAGCTTCCGCCGGGTATGACGTATCGTGCAGTGACTATTAGATATCACGTTATTTCAACTAAAGAGCATTTAATGCTCTTTAGTTGATTCGATTACTTTACATTTAAGTTTAAATAGTTAATTTAATATTACAACTTCCAATAATTACTTGATTGTATTTTGACTAAAATTGTAGAACATAATTCTGAGATAGTCTTGGACAATAATTTGCTAAGAACGTGACTGTTTAAAAATATACCGTTGTGTTAAAAGTACTAAAGAATTTTATTCGGCCAAACTCCTGCTTCGTTACAGTTGTTTCAGTAGATATTGACCCAAGCTATCACTCCCTATACTATGTCGTACTATTTACTTGACACCCTGTTTATCCCTTCTGCCCTACATTGTCGACAGCAATAGCACACTGTAGGTACCTACGACACCGAGACTTTGATAGTTACTCCAGACAGGTACTCACGTCCTCTCCAAAAAGACTCATCTATCAAAGACAATCGACCTGCTGCTTGGCCATGTCCCATGAATCCTGAATGAAGACAGTTCAGGATACCATACATTTTTGATCCAGAAACAAAGCAGCGGTGTGACAACAGACGATGAGGTCTTGCGCATTCGAGAGGCTAAGCTCCGCGTGGTAGCAGACCGAGTTGGCTTGAGAAGACTCCCCGTTCTGTCTCCAAGACTTCGCACCTTGACGTTAGACGGCAGCGCACTTTCATCTTTGCGCGATCTTGGCATCGGTTTAGTTCATCTCAAAGTAAGTTTAATTAACGTTCGCCCACTCTTCACAACATCTATCTACCTATTCTAAGTGCCTGATTATTTAAAATACATTAATTGAAAGCTTGCACGTAAGCACAGCTCCGTTGCTCGTAGTTTTACTCGCCGGCAGTGGCACCAGCTTTACAAAATTGCTGCTGAGATGAATATACTAGTGACAGTCAGTTGGATGGCAAGAGTAAATATCTAGGGCGTGCTGAGCGTCCATAAGTACTATCGTCTGTTGTCTGTCTACATCTATCCAAATATAAATCAATTTTTCATGTTGAACAGATATTGAGCATCAATCGATGCGGCTTATCGACTTTGGACGGCGTTTGGGGGCTAGGAGCCTTAAGAGAGCTGTTTGCAGCAGGAAACCGCCTTCAAGACTTGCAACCCTTAGCCGCGTTGCAGAAATTGCACACACTGAACTTGGCCGAGTATGTCTGAATTACTTATTTTTTGGTTACAAGATTTAAGCAGATTTTACTTTCATAATCACCAAAAGGTTCGGGGTCGTTTTCATCATTGAGTTGAGCGACTTACGAAGACGTCTTTTGTTGCGAATCCTTTGAGTTTGTGGATACTTAATAATTTTTCATGTTTTTATATCTTCATCTCACAGCAATCCTATATCGGACTCTGGTCGTCTATGGACGCTGGGAGTATGCACTGCTCTCCGAAGGCTCACTCTTACCGGGACCCCGGCAGCTGATGACTTCGACTATCGCTCTCGTGTCGCCGCTGCACTACCCATGCTCGTCTATCTGGATGAAAGACCTTTGCACACTGACATTCAATGTATGCATTTACACGAAACTACAAATGATTTTAAAGTGCTGAAAAACTATACTCTTAGCTATCTAAAATAAGTCTGTACCGAGTGTGGAAATTAATGATGAACATTTTCGATGCAGGCAAAATGCTTGGCAACAGAAATTATAGTCGTACTAAGATTTGTGTTGTGTCAAGCGATCCAGTTTGAGAAGCGATCCAGTTTTGAGAATGGTTTCATTGTTGAGGAGAAAAGCACTCAATTCATCATCAACAACTGACTACCTATAGGTTGGATCTGATTGCTGGACATAGAACTCTCCACATGTGGAACGTACACCGGTATCACAACACAACATCGGGTTACCACATCACATCGTTAGCTTTCTCACACTGACAGAAATCGCACAGCTATATTTGTGTGTTAAGTACTTGATGTTTTGTCAACAATTATGTCGGTCAGCAGCATTGTCAGTAGTTGTCGGTACAAAAAGACTTGTCCACTTTTACTGTGGTTCTAAATCCTACTAATTACTAAGTATTTCTGTACAAAGATAAATAATACATTAATAATTTCGTCAGATGACTCTGATGGAATATTCGACGGAGGATCGTCATCTTCTGACAGCGAACATGAAGCCGAACCAGACTTATTACCGAAGGTTACCGACCCTGCGCCAGTGGAACCTGAACCAGGCCCTTCTACATCACAAGAAGTTAGTATTTTCTTTTCTTTGTTCTTTAGGGGGAACTGAACGCATTGGATTAGCTTGACCCTTGTGACACTAACACTCGCTCACGGAGTACATATTGCGGTCACAAAGTAAACCTTAATTTACCTCTTATGAACGTGGACGTAGAATTGCGGACACCAGCCCGTTATACTATACACTACAATACCTCTTATGAAGTGCATCGATATGAATCTGAAAGGCAGTGAAAGGGGGGGTCATTTAGCATCACGATCCAGCTCAGGTACTACCTACCTGTGGTTATCCGTGCTAAGTATCACGTTAGCGTTACATAAGTAGTTGAAAAGTTAATCAGTTGACTAAGCTGTTGATGGCGAAACTTAAAAGAGGTTAATGCCCGTCATGGATTGCGCTGGATCGCAGGTTGAGGCTCACAGCTTATTCTAATGGTGGGTAGGTACTGTAACAATCCAGATGGACGGTTACGGTAAACGTGTATTAATGATAGACTTTAGGGCAATATAAGCTATTAAATAATCCTTTATACCATAAGGTCACCGCTTGTCAGACCCGGAAGGCCGACTGTCAACTTACAACTGTTTTGTTCTATACTCTTTATTCAAATCAATGTTTGTCTGTTTCAACTAATCATTACTTAACCCGGCGAAGGTTGCATGGTAATAGCACGCCAGGTTAAAACCTCTACAGTAGGTACCTACACATAATTATGAATGTAACATACGTTGAAAACAATTCACTAGATATGTAGGTACCTAGTAGGTCGAACAATGTTGTCAATGATACCTTTAGGTTTAGGCCCACTTGCGCGTGCATTTAAATTCGAAAGTAACTCTGTCTGTATGTTACCTTTTCACGCCTAAACCACTGAACGGATTTCGATAAATTTGGCAAGGAGATAGATGGCATCCTGGGGAAGGACATAGGCTACTATTTGTTTCAAAAATAATCCTACAGGGGTGATATAGGGGATGAAAGTTTGTATGGAAAACCCAGCAATTTCTTAAGTTAGGGATATGAAAATTCAAATTTATGCCTTTGGTAGGAAATAAAGAATTATATGGTTTAGCGTTTTTGAAAAATCGTCCCCTAAGGGGGTCAAATAGGGATTTATTTTAAAAATCACAAATAATATTAAAATGTTGTGTACCTCTTTTTGAGAGATTTAAGGGATTGGAAATGTAGTCATAGTTCGTATCTTGACTTCTTGAGGTAACATTTTAGTTTTCATTTTTAACCGACTTCAAAAAAAGGAGGAGGTTCTCATTTGCATTTAGAAAGTATCATTTGGTGAAATGGAACCGATGAAAAAGACCACAGATGGTCACAGAACTCCTCAATGATAAGTATTTCACGGGCGGCGAAAAGATATCTCGATTAAGATAGTTAAGCGATTATGACGAAGCAAATTTAAATAAATGATTCTGATGAAAATGGTACCATCAAACTGATCTGATGATGAAGCCGGAAGGTGGGCACCAGAACTAAGTAATAAAACAATATATCCTAGCCGTGTTTGGGCTTATTGGAATTGTCATGAGATAAACTATGGCTGCAAATATTTTAATGGTAATATGCTTCTAATTGCGCTACTTGAGTCGTTTGTTATGTGTGGTCTTGATTGTCAGAAGACAGATTTCGTCAACGAGCTGTCGTCGTGTGGTTGATTATCAGGTTGGCACAAATGTAATGAGACACTTGGTTTACGTTTTATATTTTTTTATTATTATTACAATACAAAATGCTTAGTCAATGATGTAATCACCATTACCATCTAAGACTTCTTGCCAGCGATCCGGCAAAGTTTGGTTACCTTTCACCCAGAACTCTGATGGCTGTGCCTCGAAAAATTGTTCAACTCCGCCTCTACATCCGAGAAATCATTAAATTGTAAATGTTGTTTCAGGGCTCTAAACAAATGATAGTCTGATGGGACGAGGTCTGGGGTATAAGGTGGGTGGGGTATCGTCTCCCAGCCCAAGTTCTCCAACTGTTGGCGAACGGCAGATGCGACGTGAGGTCGAGCGTTATCGTGTAGTAAGATTACATTGACTCGTCTTTGTCGTTTTTTCTTGATAGCAGTAGATAGTTTGGTGAGCTGGGTTGAATATTTGTCAGCGTTTATAGTTTCATTGTGTAATAGTTCATAAAACAGCATGCCTTGCGCGTCCCAGAAACAGCAAAGCAGAACTTTTAAGCGGTTCTTTTGACTAGGCTACGGTTGAGTTCGTGGCGTTTCTTCTAGAAATATCCAAAAAGCACGACGTGTATCGTTCTCGTAATGAACCAGATCAGACAAAAACTCTTTACGTCGGAGTCGCAGCAAAAGTGATTGACAGATATCAAAATCACGTTTGGTCCATGTCCAGCGTAATGCGCTACAATCCGTCACTAGAAGAAATTTTAAACCTCTTAATTAAATCTGTCAATTTTGCCTCACTCATTTTGGGAATTAAGGAAATCCGGAGTACTTACAATTGCCAATTGCCGATGCGCGCGATCCAATGTGGGTGCCGTCGTATAGGTAGGTACCGCCACTTGAGCACTGGAACAGCAATAACAGCACGAAGTCATCACAAATCAAGGATGAGATGGGGAAACGGACGGGAAGTTCAGACCTGCCACTCCTGTCGATGCCTTAGCGTTGCAGTTCTTCGCTCGATACGTGAATCTCCTCTTCGTATTTTCATGCGGCGAATCTTCGAAGATTTCAAGCTTGAACTCCTTAGGCGGCTCGATGGACCATTTTATGTACAGGAACGGGAGGCAGGTGCTCTTCAATGATTGATTTTTATTGATTTCATTTCGGTGTATTTTAATTCGTCTTTTTACAAGCAGGGTGTATCAATTTTAAACAAAGGTCCTATAGAAAACGGATTGAATGAAAACAACGCGTGCTGTCATTGGTCGACGAGTGTTGGCGAGCTCTCATTCGTAAATAAAAATGTGATGTCCCGGCGCGTCGATAGATGGCGTTAGTAGTCGCGCCAACAAACTGATTCCTACTGTAAGTGTGTTACGCAATTGCCCCGCAGGTAGTTCGAGAAATTGATTTGCATTAAAAATCTTTAAAGATGTCGGTGTTTTAATCACATATACGGTAGAATGCTCTGTAAAAGACTGGCCTATTATAGTGCCAATATCTTGAGCAGTCAGGTACCATGAAAGCCTTACAATCACAAGTAGCCTCGTCAACTTGAATCTTAACAACTACCACACCGATCGGATTGGTTTTTGAGCCACCAAAACGGGACAAACAATATTTTCGCAAGGACTCGCTTCTAATTTTAATCGACTAGCTACTGATTCTGTTATTGTGACAAAGCGCTTCCAAAATCAATAAAACCATACACAGAGATATCATTAATTTTACCGGTCATGTAATATTTCAAACTACCCGACGCATCAGTGATAACGCGCATAGTATGTCATTGTTTGTCATTGTCTTTGTTAGAAATTGTACGACGATTTTGAAGTTCATGACATTTTTCTTTTATGTGTCCGGTTTTGCCATAGTAACTACATTTTTTAATTTTAATGTAACAATTAGTTTCGTCATGACCGCGCTTGCTACAGAATACACACACCAAAGTCGTTCTGTCTCGCTTTCGAGATTTATTATTACACTTATTTGCAGTATGGTCTCGCCGTTTGCAAATATTACACTTTAAGGGCCTATACTACCTCAAATGGCTTAGCACGATCCTCCGTTATGTCGAAAATACTGCAGCATTAATTTTGAAATAAATATATGGTAAAGTTGAGGATTAATGTTAAGTCTTATGTTTGGCGAAAACACGATTCCATAAAATTTTCTCGATAGAAAAAAAATCTCAAAGTTACCTCTAAACTGAACTATAAACCGTTGGCAATCCTACAATACTTCAAATAAGATCATGAAACTTTTTATACTTACTGAACTAACTATAAAGCAGGTCTTATGTTATTTATTTTTTTTAAATTACTATTATTTTCACCGTAAAAAGCAATTACCTAAACTATCGGCGCTGCCTGCCGCCCAGCACCGCACTCAGTCCCGCTCTCACTCAGTCCGCGCGCAGTATCGTGCGAGCGAGATAAAGAGTGAATTTTAGCTGAGAGGTAGTATAGGCTCTTAAGGTGAAAACGCCAGGGTAGCCCGCGAAATTCAAATTTTCTTACGTTTTTTGCAATTTGAAGGTCAGTATTAGGTTGTATGTTGATTAAAATATTATTCACGACCGTAACAAATATGTATTTACACAATTATAATCATTAAAGACATCAATACAACTTTCTAAGATCAAGTAATTCTATTGAATGACTATTTCATGAAATATTAACATTTCAGGATTATACAACTTAAGGAATTGTATTACTGCTTCTAATGATTATAATTCTTAAAATACATATTTGTTATGCTCGCGAATCATACTTTAATTGACATACACCCAGACACTGAGCTGCAAATTGCAAATATCGCAAGAAATTTTGAATTTCGCGGGCTACCTTGGCGCTTCCCCCTTAATTGGTCGTCATAATGACTATTGTATTTTTATTGCGATCAACATTTACGCCTGCGGGGCGCCTAAATGATGACAAGTAAGTTAATAAGCTAATTGGTTCACGACATCCCGCGGAAATAGCCCCTACTTCTACTAAGTCATTTCCGATCGTACCTATGATGGCCTCAGTGATAAGGAAGTCTGGTATACCACATGCGTTACCCAGCGCCAATTTATCGTAGTAAAATTGAATGTAATCTCGTCCAGGACGACGTACCTCGTTTACAATATCACGCATCATAGTTAATTTACTCCGGTTTGACGGAAAAGCTGCCATAAGACGTTGTTTCAAATCTAATCAATTTAAATTGACGTCGTTAAGTTGATCAATACCACCGCCGCGCATAGGCTTTTAGTTTAGAGGAACAATTAAATATGGCAGTTTTATTTCATTCCAACCGTACATGTATGAAATACCCTCAACTTTTCTTTCTTATCCATTGTTCCATTGCAATTAAAGAAATATGAGGATCAAATTCCGGTACTTTTTGGATCGCTATGACCGACATATCTTAAGGAAGTTGAGCACGACGGATGAATATTATGATGGCAATGTGGTGGACTTGCAGTGTGTGGTGCTTGTGAGTCTAACGACGGGGCTATCACCGATGCCGATTGCATGCAAGTTTCATAATGTACTTCACGAGAGGTATCTCCAACGCAGGGATCCTTTGCTACAGTGTGTGCCATCGGGGACCCATCTCTGGAACACGCTAACGAAATTTCGTTTGGTACTGGTGGCAATAGGTTCAAATCACGAAGGATACCGCGGGTAGTGATGGCGGTGTATAGGAGCGCTCACCAGACTAGACATCTGCGCCTTGATTTGCCGCATTCGACGCGGCGCCAGAACTACCCCCAAATGCGACCCTGCCTTGCAAGACTTGATTTTCCAATAAGACTAGGCGTTCTAGTAATCTACGTGTATTAACATCTTTGACTAAACGGCGACGCAAAGATTTTTCATTGTCACTGTCGTCCTTGTTTTACGATTACTTTTTTATGGTGTCCCATTATTGTAGAATAATCACACGAGGCAATAGATAGGATACACAGTCAAGTGAAATGCAACTGTAAAATAAAGTCAAGCAATAGTCAAACACGGTACCTGATCAGTACACTAACAGTTATTATTTTAAAACACTTACGTGGGCTGCAATAGTTCTATCCCGCTTTTGAGCTGTAAGAGCTCAGAAAAACAAGGTAAAAGATTTATAAAATATTTAATTAAAAATACAATTAAGTAGTAAAAATTCTAACTAAAGATATACACTCTCAGATAATATTTACAAAAAGGCCACAAACTTATAAAATTTTAACAAGACAAGCTTGACCCAATGACCTCTGCTTAACCCAGCCTAGGACTAAATAGGGTAAGAGAAGTATTATGTATGAGGGGGCCAACTTCTATAACAAACTATCTAAAGACATAAAAGAAATCAAGTCGTCATACATTTACGTGAAAACTTAAAAAAAAAAATATATTAAAAGATCCTTCCCTGCCTACCAATTAATTTAAAATAAACAATGATAGTCTACGTAAATATATAAAATCATAAAATTATGTACATACAAATATTAACCGTAAAATAAAAAATAAAACGATTTAATAAATCGCTTATGTTCTGCACTGTGTGGTAGGCTTTAGTAAACACGCAACGACTATTGAATTGCACCCTAACCTTATCGCTCAAAACTGTTGCGTTGTTTCTTGTGTGTAACCTACCTTCTTCTGATTTTTTATTTTGTTTTGTGCTTGTTATGCTAAACCGATGTATGTTAGGTCGAAGTAATTGTAATGTTAGTTAAAAGATACATATTTGTTTTTGTTTTTATCTACGCTTACTGGCAAATAACATTTGTTCTAAACCTAACCCACCGATGTGGGACAGTTACGTCGCTAAACTCCAGGTGAGTGTAAGTAATATCAAAATAAATTGACGTTATGAGGTCCTGCTGATAACAAAACTTATTTTGTATTTTATATTGATCGACGTTATAGTAAGTGAAAATTCGGTATCAGCAGGCAAAAAATAAATACGAGTAAACAAAACTAAAAAAATCAACTAAAAAAAAAACTTAAGACATATTTTTCCATTTATGACGTTTTTGTCAATCAATTAATTAAGTGTTCATGGAAACCACATTATGTACAATCGATTAAAATGAAATGTCATGTTATAAAATTTAAAGACAAGAAAGTATTACGTATGGTAATGTAGAGTAATATAGATGGGTATAAAATTTCCGTTCATTGTTCGTTAATTCATTTTTGGTCGGATTACATATCAGGCCATAGACACTGCAATCCTATTTTATGTTTCGTCGATTGAACTGCAATGTTTCCAACTCAAAAATCACTATTGTCAGGTTATCTAACCCGGTGTCACTTTTTAGTGGCGTAACGCGTAATAAGAGTTAAAATATTAATTACTTAACTCCGAGTTTACAAAGTCTACATTTATTCATTTAACCCGACTAAACATGCAAGTGGGTCCTAATGATTGAGGTAACGTGAACAGGGAAATGCAAGAATTCTGTCATTCATCAAGAATATCAAAATTAGCTACCCGCCCTGGCTTCGCACGGGTAGCCTGATCGCTAAAAAAAAACTTCACAGGATCACCCGCTGGGTTAATCTGAAGATAGCCTGAAAATTTCATCCAAATCGAACCAGCCATTTTGGAGTCCATAGGGAACATACATACATACACGCATCGATTTTTGTACATATAAGTAGCTTATATCATTTAAAAAAAATTAAGTACCTATGTATAGTTTACGCACATAGATTTAATGAAAACCTAGTTTGCTGTCAATAATACCTATAGTTTTCGTACTATGGGCCCATTTTAATTTAGATGACCGTGTGGCTAATATTGGCGGCTATCGGAAAAGATGGGACAAGACCCACTTACTTTTGGCCATAACACAGGATCTCTCTCTCTGTCATAAAAATAAATAATCATTTGCCTGTGCTTTTTACTATTATTATTATTTTGTGAAAGTAAGATAAACACGCACATTAAATAAAGGGTTATGCCCAAAATCTTCATCACAATTGCATCAATTCTCGTCACGATCAACCACAGACACAGAAGATCGCCGATCGCCGAAGTCGTACAACGTAGACGTAGTCATAGTACCTAATTATAATGTGCTTACCTATGAAACGTGGTAACTTGGGATTCCCTTGAATTGTTATGTTATGATCTTCAATCTATACATCCATACAAATAAATAAATAAAATTGAAGTGTCTGTTTGTAATGTTAAACTAACAGCTTTTTACTAAATACATATGAAAGTATATACGGTACTTACTACTTTTAAAAAAAATGCAATTTTTTTAATGTTTGTCTGTCTGTCTGTCTGTTTGTTCCGGCTAATCTCCGAAACGGCTGGACCGTTTTGGACGGGACTTTAACAGGCAGATAACTGATGTTATGGTGAGTAACTTAGGCTACTTTTATTTTAGAAAAATAATTAGGGTTCCACGCAAAAAAAAAAATTAAAACCCATGAAGTTGTGAACAAAAAGTCGGATTTGAAATATTCTTTTTGCATTTGGTAGCCCAATTCCCGAGGATAGATATAGGCTATTTAACAGCACGCTACGATCCTTGGGCATAGTAAAAAGAGAGGAAGTACGTTATCTTCATACAAACGCACCGCGCGCGGCTTGTATGTGTGCGCCAAAGTATCTATGCGTCGCCGCACGCACACTTAAACAAATCTCGGCCCGTTTCGCAGTGCGCCAGTCGGGGCTAACATCGCACGAGGTTCGCGCGTCACGGCTTTTCGGCACCGCTAAATGAATGAAAAATGTGTGTTAGTCGCAGGAGAACGTATTGCTGTGTGTTTGGGTGTCTTAATAATTCATCGATTCCAGAATTGTCTCTGTTCAAATGACCTATTGAACAGGAAAGAAGTCACTTTTTCTAGCATATCATTTTTACTTGATGATGAGATACCTACTTACTTATTTTTTGTTGTATTAGTTTTCTATCAGACAGAGGAAGTAGGTAGGCCTACATTCCCACTAGAATGTACTAGGTACTTTTGATCTGTCAATTGATTTGCCGCTATTGCTTTGTTTATGTTTAGTCATGCCGATTTCTCAGTACCTATTGTAGGTATAGTAACTAAGTACCTACTTACAGTTATAAAATCGTACTTAAAAAATAAGTAATTGACTAATTGTGAATCAGATAAATAGAGCAAAGTTCGAATCACCTACCGTTTACTCGTGCTCATCACCGCCCCGCGCCGCCCGTCTGCTGGCCCGTCGCTCTTTCTTTCGTCGTGAAAGGTTTCATCATCGTTTAGGTACCCAGACAATACAAGTAAAAAATACAACTTCCCGACCCTTGCCAATTTATTGGCACTGAATTAAAATTTAACTAAAAGTGACAACCCTGAGACAGTAGGCAATTATATCGCGGATTGTGCCGGAGATAACCTACTTCCTCTCTTTTTACTATGCCTTGGGAGCCGAGCAAAAAGAAAAAAGTCAGAAAGAACAGTAGGTAAGCGAAAACGATGTAAAAGCGCGGGCGGGCGATGCAACGCGACGGGTCGGGGGACAAGGGAGTTTTATTAAAACGTGGCTGTTATTTTAGTATATTGTGTATGTTATGACTTCCACACGAATGAAGTCGCGGGGCACAGATATAAAATAATTTTTTCATATAAGAAATATACGTCAGCAGGTTGGAATATTTAATAATAAGGTTGACAAAAAATATTGGACACGTATTTAACGGCGCACCGAGCTTTTTATTATTATACGCACAAACATGTTTTTATAACCCTTTTTTGAAGTAGTAAACAATGAAATTAAAATCTAGTGAAATATATTGGTATCATTGGGGGTATACACAATGGAAACACGATTTGATAAAGTTGGTTCGATATAATAAATTCGCAGTTACCTCTTTTCGCGTAATTTTTTCCTCTATTTATATATCATTTACATACGTAGATACTTTTTTAAATAAAGAAGTAATTTGATATTATGATTGATTTACTAAAATAAAATTCATAGATGATTGGAGCGTTTATAAACGACAGTTTTTTTTATTTTATTTAAAAGCAATATGGTGAAAATAACAACGAAAAACATTGAAAAAGTGCATAAGTGTGGTTATTTTCTTTACTCTTTACACGTAAAGAAAAAGACAGAGACAATGCCTACGTTAATTTCAATACCCTATTAGGTTCCCTAGAACATTGTTTGTGGGAGCTTGTAAATAGCAGAGGCGTTTACTGGATTGTTTATAGATAGACTATACCTAGGCTTTGATTTCCTTTAATATAGGTACCTATTTAATAGGTGTAAAATTACTAGTAGGTACTAGGTAGGTACATAATATTTCCGTATTCCACCACGCACTGGGCTCGTGTGGTGGATTACGACCCACTCCTTCTTACAGAAAGAGGAGGCCTGTGTCCCTGCTGTGGGAAGTTATAGGCTCATTATGCATAACATTTGTATGCTAAATGCAGAGGAATCACGACCCAGTTCACATGTGTGGTTACCAGGGGCGAAGCCTTCATACAACTCGATTCCTATCGGCTTCCCTTCGGAACAACCACTCTACTTAATGTCTACTATTGCCAAATAATATGGTTCACCTGTGTAACTGTGTATCACATCACATTACATAATTATATTTAATACCAGTTTAATACATCATGAGATTAAAAACCTACAGTTTTTTGTCTGAGTGTATGAGAACTGAACAATTTTTCTTCGGCATCCCTCTAATGATGATTGTATCTGCACCACTGGTGGTTACGTG
Source organism: Fissipunctia ypsillon (assembly GCA_947568875.1). Taxonomy (NCBI): domain Eukaryota; kingdom Metazoa; phylum Arthropoda; class Insecta; order Lepidoptera; family Noctuidae; genus Fissipunctia; species Fissipunctia ypsillon. The sequence continues at coordinate 17,848,514 of OX387651.1, forward strand.
CTAAGTATCACGTTACATAAATTTGAAAAGGTAAAGTTTATCAGGAAGATTTCATTTATTTGGTGAAATAATAGCGTAATGCAGCCTGCAGTGGACTGCGAGCGACCCCTTAGTACACCTGAAGAAGCAAAAACTGCAAGGGAATCACTGAATAAGGAAATGAAAAATAGTTTTTAATTCCTAAATGTGAAAGCAATGAGCGTGTATGTACCTAGTGAGTAATGGTGTCGATCAGTGTTCGCTATTGTATGTACTAAGCGTGTGTCTTCGTCATTAACTTATCAATTATACCATGAAAGAAGGAAATAATTAGTTAAACGTATAATTGGACATTAATCATGTAATTAACTTGTCATAGAATATTTGATTCGAATCGCTTAGTAAGAGTATGTAAGTGCATATTATAAAGCATATTTAGGAACTAACACAAGTTTCTATAATTAACAGAATCTTTTCTTCCACTTTAATAATTCATGTCTTCTGGGAGCCCATATCTATTCTACGAGTTTATAGCCTATGAGGCTTCTTTAATCTTACCTTCTGATCCTATAAGGCTCCTATTACATAATGGAGTCTTGCAATTGCCCGTCGGCCCATGAACCAATGTTTCAATACGACAGGTTCAGGTCAACTTATGTGCAAGACAATGATGCCTTTACTACAGATTATCCATCATAGTCAGTTTATTAATCCTAAATTGTTTCTTTCAGGATATTCCAGGCCCAGATTGTGATGGTGACAATGTAAACTTAGAATGTCGTTCGTCACGTATACGAATTCTACGTCGTCCAGCAACAACAGAGAATGCTGGTGTTAGACCAACGCACCCTGATCTTCCAGTTAGACCGAAAACTGCACATGACAGACGCAGCGGCAATGATGACCAGCGAACTAGGCTAGAGATACTGCATACGCTTATGGGTAAGTATTGTAAATTCATCTACTGGTCTTTGTGAAGTTTGAAAGTTTGAAGGTTTCTATATCGGTAGCCAAGAAAGGTTGCGGTTTGAAGGGTACCGGAAGGGTACAGTCACATAAGCTTTGTCTCTGGGATGTCAATGCATCTGCGACGCCTCATCGACTGGTATTGCAGGTGTCCATAGGCGGCTCCCTGTGACCATCATAATTATGGTGGGCGACGGCCCAAATTATGAAACTATGAACAAACAAATTATGAACAAACAAGCCGACGGGCTTGTTTGTTCATAATTTGTTTTCATTCCGGGTTTCTTTTTCTCCAAAGACGATGACTGGCTTGGCAGTGGAAGTAAATTGACGTCTCTGGAGCCAGTCTGTGGAAATATAGCGAGGGGTCTGCGTCGCACTACCAGCGCATATCATCGTCGCTCAAAAGGTATGTACCACTTACTTCTTCGCTTTTAAAGTAGTTGTCCAATGATTACCTACTTCATCTAGTTGTAATTGTATTATAACAAATGTAATATATACATGGATATACTTAGATAGTAAAGTTTGTGCATACGTTTTAAGAAAGTTTATTATGAGTATGACCCCTGTCTTCGCCATCTTTTTCGGATGGTATAAATGTTTAGTGTCATTAAATCCACACATTTCGCAAGTACGCGTCTATATCGCCATCTACATATTAGTTCCCGAAGGAATACCTCGTTCCGTTGTATGGTCGCGACACGGGCGGCGGGCAGTACAAACATTAGTCTCGATTTGGGCCAAAGTTATGCCCTATAGTCAAAGTAACCCACCATGACAGTATCTACTTTCGCTAAGAGATGAGGTAGATGTAGGTAATATTGATTGCCACACGCACTTTACTGAGTTCTACTTCCTTGCCGCAGATGATAGTCATGGGAGCTCTCTCTAAATATTTAGTTACGCACGTGTATAAATAGAATTTGTAACTGCTCATTAGCTCTATGGACTGGCGTATTCTTGTGCAAGTTTAGTAGAGAGTTGAATAAATGGGTTGTGTATTACACTAGAGCTTAAGCTACAACATTTTTGATGAAGTCAAAATGATAAAAAGCTTGTGATGTTTAGACACGCAGACGCATAAACACTACTTACCTAATATATCTACTTTTTTCATAAAAGATTCCCCTCATCACACTTCTTTGAATTGAAAAAAAAGCTTGCACTTTCACACGACACAAGATGCTTTTTTGCGAAGACTTGTTTGACCTTCAAAAACTTTTTTATTGTTGCTTTGGTATTTTGGCTTCAATAACTGTAAACTTCATTCAAATTCAAATTCAAAATATTTTATTTCACATAAGCCTGCATGGGCACTTATGAAACATCAGAAGCTAGGTGCACGGTTCCAATTGGTCGTTTCCTATAGAGAAGAACCGGCAAGAAACTCCACGGTTACTCTTTTAAAAATAATTGGCTTTTACAATGTTTTCAAATTACAGTGTTATTAAATATGGGAGGACAGCGTAGGCCTGCCAACAAGTACCAGGTACTTAACAAAATTGAAAATGGTCTACAAATCTACAGTTTATAAAGCCTACAACGTTCTCACATTCACAAAATATAAAAGAATCTATTTAAGACTATATAATGTAAAATAATGAAAATATTATGTCCTGGAAGCATGTAAAAAAATAATAAAATAAATTAAAGTAATTTGGAAAGGACATGTCCGAAAATGGTTTTTTATTATTCAATAATTCTAACCAGGATAAGTTAATATATTTGGATATACATCCCAAAACTAGTGATTCTAACAATATCATACATTTTTATAGACCTCCAATTTTGAGAAAAATCGTTTTTTTTATTTTACTCCTAAAACCAATAAAATAAACCTTTCTAATTATCTAGGATAATAAAGTGAAAACACCCCAAAAAAATAGTAAACTGGTCAAAATTGACATATGATACTGTCATTATTGTTAATCAATTTGATTTATGAGTTTATTAATGAAAACAAAACGTTAAATCTAATTATGGGTTATTTTAAGTCAAAAATGTGTAGCATAATCCAAACTGAAAGCACACTGTATATCAGCCGGGGTTGCGGGATGTTCGAAAGTTACCGTGGCCCCGGCACAGGCAACAGAAGGAACACGGGTGGGTTTTAGTCAGTAAAAGTCTGACACTCCCTCCCGCTCCGTTGATGATATCCCATCCAAAAAAAAAAAAAATGCACACTATATGATTATGGCTATTTCGAATGTTCATTGTGCAAGTTGCAATATTTTAGTGGGACCCCGGTTATCAAGAAGTTCATGTTTAAGCATTGTCCACAAGGGTTTCTTAGCAGGATTAGAGGAAAACGGGATGGAATTGGTTTCAACAGGATCAAATAACCGTTATGAAAAAGCAGTCGTCAGGGTTATAGGTTCTTAAACTACCGATATCCTAATCAAGTGCAAAGTAGAAGAATCCGTTGTGAAGAGGCCAAGTCAGTAAAATCGGGAAAATCAACAAAGCGCAAATTAAAAAAAAATACGATAGCACTGGATAACACGCAGGCCTGTCAAATAAGACATATTGTCAAAGTGTGGGGTTTTATTTGGGTTGCCATCAGCAAATAAAATATATGTAGGTACTAACATTCAATAATAATAAGTTTTCTCTTAAATGGAGGGGTCTATAAATATTATTTCAGTAGTTTTAAGTTTCATATTTTTGTCGCATTTATTTAGGTGTAGTTTGATGCTGGTTAGATTTTTCTCGGAATAAAAAACCAACGTCCATACAAAAAGCGGACATCTCCTTTAATGAAAAGATTATATCATGTAAGCATGTAAAACAACAATAAAATAAATTAAATTAATTTGGGAGCAGTTAATAGACATTTACATAAATAGTTATGCTGTTAATGAGGTACCAGGGAAGCCACATGTGCAGAAGGAATTAGCGCCAAACTTCCCTATCTTCAACGTAGTCTTTAATCTTATAATATGCTTTTTTAATAACGACACGTTTGATATGGGTTTTGAACTTTCCGTCGTTAAGTTCTGTAACCGACTTTCGCAACTTGTTATTAAAGCGGATACTGTTTATAAGAAATGACTTGCTTGTTTTAGTTAATCTTGGGTATCACAATTTCATGTTTACTACGTGTATTTATATTATGGAAATGGCTTCTTATTTTGAAAAGTCCTAAGTTTTTGCGAACATACAAAATACTTTCTAAGATATAAAGAGAAGGCAGAGTTAGTATATCAATTTCTTTGAATTTGTTTCTAAGGGACTCACAAGGACCCATTTTATAGATTGAGCGGATTGTCCTCTTTTGTAAAATGAAAATTGAATCCACGTCAGCTGCCGATCCCCACAGCAGAACGCCATAAGACATAGTACTGTAGAAATAAGCAAAGTATACTACTAACCTAGCTGTGGCTATATCAGTCAACTGCCTTATTTTTCGTACTGCATTATGCAGCTGAACTTAATCTACCTGAAATAGCTCTAATGTGGGCGCCCCATTGCAATTTAGAATCTAGAGTAAATCCTAGAAATACCGCTTCCGTAATAGCATCTATAATTGCCATCAAGTTTTAAATTTAGATCCACTTGGGGTACATTTGGTAATGAGAACTTAAGACATTTAGTTTTGTTCGCATTAAGTAAAAGATTATTAGCTGCAAACCATTTCGAAAGAATAGCCAGACTATCGTTGACGTGTAAGACATCCGTATCTTTTCTATCTATTTTAAAAACTTATTTTTAAAATAGAATTATATGTAATAAGTTACCCATCATGTAAGGAAGGTCATTAATATAAACTAGAAATAGGAAAGGGCCAGGAATTGAACCTTGAGGCACGCCCATCTTGATAAGAGATCCCGAGGAAGTCGCCCCGTTAACGTTTACTTTTTGCTGCCTGTTTGATAGATAGGAAAGAACAAGATCAACAGCTCGTCCACGAATTCCGTAATGGTATAATTTATAGATCAGTGTATTGCGGTACGCTTACATTTATCCGGTGAATTAACTAATAGATCAGTATTTAGGTCACCACAGTCAAAAACTTATTTATTTTCTTTGAAAAGTTTACTTAGTATTTCTTCAAGATGATGACAAGTTTGAGACTGGTGGTCTATAAACACACAAGAAAGTATGGCCCTCAACCTCTGCACATGCTACCTCACATACCTAAGCGATCAACAGAGCAAGCAGTGATATCCTTCCTTTCCTTATGTTTGAAACAACTATTACATAATATTAAGGTACATAAGATTGAGGACCTGTTGTACGCACTGGCAACTGAAAAATTATTTACATTAAACAACATTCTATCCGGTTTTAACCAGGTTTCACAAAAACATAAGATATCCATATGATATTTATCTATTAGACTGCCTCGTTGGTCTAGTGGTCGCAAGCGCTACTGCTGAGCATGAGGTCCTGGGTTCGATTCCCAGGTCGGGCAAAGTGTTATTGGGTTTTTCTATCTGGAATTTCATAATAGCAGCCCGGAGTCTGGATTTGTGCCCGGTTGATGGCAATAGGCTCGCCCCCATCATGGGACTTAAACATAACTGGCGAAATGCGGGTGTGCTATATAGGTACACCTCTGCCTAACCCTTCTGGGAAACAAGGCGTGATGTTATGTATGTTTATGTTATTTATCTATTAACTACGTCTATTAACCACGTCTAGAATTTTGCCAGAGAAGCGATTTATATTTTGGTGATATAGTAAAATATTCATATCATGCTTCTCTTTTATCGAGTCTTAAAATTTAAAGAATCTAATACAGTATTATTAGATGTACTAGATAATACTGTTTCGTCACTTAACCTAATCTCAGTTAAATTATCAATAACTGCGTGTAATTCGATGCTCTTTTCCCTCCGTATCAAAAAGTTCTAAAAGCAAAGGGTCCTAATAGCAAAATGACTTATAATTATACATAACGACACTTTAGCTAAATGTCCTATTAGCAAATCATCCTACGAGCAAATTTTAATGGTTCTAAAAATAAAAGAACGGAAATGGTACAGTCATACCACACATAAATATGAATATGAAAAGAAAAAATATACTTTTTACTTTTTTTATTTTAGTAAAACTTCCTCGTCCCCCGACCCGCCGCGTATCGCCTGCCCGCGCTATTACTTCGTTTTCGATTACCGTTATTTCTGACTTTTTTCTTTTTTTTCGGCTCCTAAAGGTCGTAGCGTGATGTTAAATAGCTTTTAACCATCCTCGAGAATTGGGCTACCAAATGCAATTTTTTTTTATCAAATCCGACTGGTAGTTCCAGAGATTAGTGCGTTCAAACAAACTCTTTTTCAGGGGTTTTATTTTTTTGCGCGGAACCCTAATTCTTGTTCTAAAATAAAAGCAACCTAAGTTACTCCTTATAACATCAGTTATCTGCCAGTGAAAGTCCCGTCAAAATCGGTCCAGCCGTTTCGGAGATTAGCCGGAACAGACAGACAAAAATTTTAAAAATAGTTTTTTTTTGTTATAAGTACCGTACATACGTTCATATGCGTTTAGTAAAAAGTTGTGACACTTCAATTTTATTTAGATGTAGGTATGTATAGACAACACAAGCAGTAACAAACAAAACGTGGAAAGAGCCTGGTGTTATGGCTGCTTATTGGACTCTTGTAGAAGGAACAATAATTATATAAATATTAGTACGCTTTCAAACAAAAAGCAGATAAATCGAATCAGTGCATATTTGTGAAGATAATCTAAACAAGCGAATCAAGAACCTACTCTTTTTGAAATAGGTTTAAAAAAATGAAGCCGTCTCTTTATTGACATTTCAATGGAACCTTTCAAATAAACGCTTGAGCCATGACGATAAACCGACAGTGATCTTTCAGCATTACTGTACTTTACAAATAGGACGTTGTGCTAATAGGACAAACTGCACCCTAATTGCGTAACACACTATCAATCACAATCTGAATGATATGTTCGAAAACAAAAATTGTCTGCTCAACAACGTAAATAACGCAACAATGAATGTTGTTGAACTGTCAAAATGAAACCGATTCTTACTGTAAATGTGTTACGCAATTTATTTATTTATTTGCCAGAAACATGGTAAATTACAGGTGTTACATAAAATGCATGGAGCTGCATGTCTCACCGTTTTAACGGTATGCAAAAGTAATATTATGCCCAGTGAAGTAATTTTAGATTGCCCAAACATATTAGGTAACCTCGACCTAAGGTGTCTCCTCATAAATGCTATTGAGAGAAAGCTGTGACATTGTGCGTGCTCTTTGTTAATTCTGCTAACACAGCAGGCTCATGTGATAACCAACAAGACCTTGTCCTATGATGTTTACTCATTTGAAAATAACTCTGCTAATATTTACGAGTAGAAAGCCGACTATGAGGATACTACTTATTAGAGCGTGGTTTCGTGTATTTTCAAGTAAATAACTAAAGTATAACAAGTAATTTCACAATTACGTAGGTAATTTGAAGTTCATTTAATGATTCTTCTGACTGATTTTACAAAAGTAATTAAACACACTACTTTTAAAAAAAAACTTTGCTTATGTAACTTGTCGCGAGCTGGTTATTTTGCTGACCTAAATGTTTGCACAGTGAAAGGTTTACCGATTTATTAAATCTTTTTCATCATTCTGCTCACCTCAATCGCAGAAAAAATAGTTCCAGTTAAATTAAAACTTCGTTCATTGAGGGAAGATAGATCACGTACAATTTTATATACTTTACAGTTGCAGCAGATGCGGAGAGAGAGTTGGTGGAACAGACAATGGAAGTTGCGTCTAGAGCGGTGGCAGCTGAAATACCACGCGCCCCAAGACTTGAAGATTGGGCCAAGTTTAAAGAAGAAACTGGGTGAATGTCTACATAGTATAAAATAAAGTTGCTTTCTGCGTCTGTCTGGATATTCGCTAACTTCTCCTAAACCACGCAACGGATTTTGATGCGGTTTTCATCATAATTTAGAGAATTTATTCCGGAAGGTTTATGTTTATATGTAACTTTGATATAGCTCAGAAATCTCGATGTTTTGACTTGTCGCCGCATCAGCACATTGCTTGCAGCCTTGCGAAGCAGCGGGCGAGTCGCTAGTATCATGTGTCGTGTGTGTGTGTGTGTATGTGTGTGTGTGTGTGTGTTGTATGTAGTGTGGTGTGTGATTTGTCGCTTATTCAAAATGTTATTATTAGCCACCTTCCTTCTCAACCAACCGTCTACAAGCGGCCCGGCCTTAGGGAATAAGACTTCCTGGGTCTTGGGCTTGGGCCGCATGGGATCTTTACCAACCAAAAAATAGAAAATCGTAAGGAAAATATAATTAAAACAATGTTTCTTTCTTCAACAGAATTGAAATCAACATAGATTTTAACGACAGACCAAAAGGTGCTGACCCATCAAAGATTCTAGAACGCCTCGAGCAAATAGAGAAGGAAACTCAAGACAGGTTTAAAGAAGAGAAATTAAAAGGCAAATCTAACAACACGGATAGAACTGCTAGCAGTTCTTCTTGTTTGCCAAACCATGCATTCAATACAATGTCAACTATGAATGATTTTGAAATGTTTCGGGCAGATATGGAATTGTTCACAAATACGAACATTGAATCGTTTTTAGACGACGCTAATGATTTACACTCCGTAAGCAGTGAAAGGGTTGGGTTTCCCGGTAACAATGACGCACCATCTGAGTAAGAAACTTTCGCTAACGTGACGTGTCTTGATATTACTTTACCTAGATAATCAGTTCTGGGATCGGTTACCTTTACTGCCGATGTCGCCGCGTCTATTTAATTTTAAATGGGCATTTTTCATCACGTCACTAAATAGTGTTTTAGCATGAAGGAATGCGTTTGTCGGTTTGTTTGTGGCTAATTCAACACGAGGACCGTCAAACTAATGAGACTGATGCCAGAAAAGAAGGAAAGCACTGTCGAAGTATCTTTTTCTTACAGTATTTCGCAAGAATTTATAACTATTTCCCACCGTCATTTAACGTTAAGCCGTTATTATAGTCTTGGTTGGTAGATAATTTCGCAGACATTTAACATGCTATTAATTTCGTGATAATATTTGTCACGAAATCACGACTAGCCGCGACAAATGTAACAGAAAGTTGTGAATAAAACACTGTTAGAGCAACTTAGTATTCGAGAGAAACTTAACTGTATACACATAACTGTGTACATAATATTATTATAAAACAAAGTCCCCCGCTGTGTCTGTCAGGCGGAACGCGATAAACTCGAAAAACTACCAAATGGATTTTCATACGGTTTTCACCAATGGACGGAGTGATTCATGAGGAAGGTTTAAGTGACTGATAATTCATTAAGGTTTTGTGTAAATTAAATTGGCGGAAATATGGCGATAATTGTTGAAGATTTCAGAAAAAAACATGCTGTCTGGAAGCTTTACTGGCGTGCGACGCGTAATCATTGGATGAAAGGCACACAGATAGTTTATAACCTGATTAACACACAGGGAACTTTAAATCCCGGTAGCACGTTCCCGTGGGTTATTTTCCAACATCCACGCTGGTGAAGCCGCGGGTAAAAGCTAGTCTTCTATAGCACGTTAAGTATAGGGGAAGAGTTAAGCCTCTTCCACGATAAAGTTGCTCCCTACTGAAAGTTGTTCAAATTCATTACTACAACTTTATCTTTTACACTTCTAACTTTTTTATTTTTTTTATTGTATGCAATCGGAAATCTTAAAAAAAAAACTTTTTTGCAAAAAAAAAAAAATACCACCGACCTCCAAAAAAACACTACAAAGTGAAAAATAAATTTCGGAAGTCAGTGTCTTCGGTATTTTAGGTTTTTGCCACCGACTTTGTAGTGTTTTTTGGAGGTCGATGGTGTTTTGCAAAAAAAAAAAACCACCGACCTCCAAAAAAATACTACAAAGTGAAAAATAAATTTAACTTTGGAAGTCAGTGTCTTTGGTATTTTAGGTTTTTGCCACCGACTTCCGAAATTAAAGTTATTTTTCACTTTGTATTGTTTTTTAGGAAGTCGGTTGTTTTTTTTTTCAAAAAAGTTTTTAATTTTTCACTTTTTAGTGGGTCGGTCGGTATGTAATTTATCTAAGTTACAATAGCCTAATGACAACTGCTCGTCACCTTATACAAGGTGGAACAGGACGATTGACATTCCTTTAAACCACGTAAAGAGAATCATGTTGTTTACCCATATACAAAAAATCAAACAAATCCAATGAATACTTTAGCCACAGGAAATTATTTTTCATTTTCTTATTTTTCAACATGATGTAGATTTGAGTCCGTAATAATAGGTAAACATTGCCGCCGCCGCGCCCCGCACCCCGAGCCGCACCGATGGTCAGTGACTTTTCGTAGATAAAGCGTGTTTACTTTTTATGCAGTTGATTCTGCTATTTATTTTGTTTAAAAACTGCAATTTTTGAATTTTCCATTAACTACTAATCTTCGTGTTTTAAAATGTTTCGATGGACTAGGACTGTGCTCGTTTTAATTTAATGTCGTACGTCCAGATCCACACTGTATAAATTATTGCTTTTCCCGATGTAGGGACGTTAATTCTTCAGGAGTTCTCCTGATACTTCACCATCAGCTCCACTTCACCATAATAATATGCATTGTGACGAGCTTATATTGCTTAGCAATTATTTTAAAGTAATCGAATGGCAACCTATGAAATACTTATTATTGAGTTGTTCCAGTGGCCATCTATGGTCTTCATCACCTATTCCACTTCACAGCAAATGCACGAGTTACTATAAAAAATACCCAAATCGCAATAGGTGTGCCTATAATATTTGAAGAGTTCCCTCGATTTCTCCAGGATCCCATCATCAGATCCTGACCTGATGACAATGGGACCACTTGGGAAGTATACCCTATAAAACATAAAAAGAATTTTCCAAATCGATCCAGCCGTCTTCGAGTAATCGGGGAACAACCATAAAAAAAAGATCCGACGTCAGATTTACTAAATTGGAATTTATTAAATTGGCTCTTCGACCGCACACTATCTATTAAAATTTGTAACAAGTCATTATATCGGTAACCTTACTATACGCGGATTCTTTCGAAAATAATAATATAACACAATATAACATCACGCCTTGTTTCCCCGAAGGGTTGGGCAGAGGTGTACCTATAGTGCACCTACATTTCGCCAGTTGTGTTCGAAAATAAGCACTTTTTCGAATAACGACATAAGGTTTGTTAAATATGCAACTTGTGATAAGAATTCAACTTGTGCTTAACTCACGTTTTGGGAGTCTCATCTCGCTCTGTGTTTCCCAGGGCTACTGGGGCGCCGTATTATGAAGTATTAATGCCATCATGATTCCAGTCCGCAACGGGATGGTGTTATCGGTCATGTTTAGCTCGGTCTCTCTCTCACACTGGAATCATAATGGCAATAGCCTGTTAACTTATGTTTTAAATATATAAATATATTAGAACGTCATAATATGGCACCACTATTTACTCGTAGAAGGACCACTATCAGTATCTTTTGTACTTGGGTGTCGGAGAATGAACCCGTTTCCGCGATAATGAGCTGTCATTAACACTTTCTGACTCTTAAATAAAATTATTATTAAGATTTTCCTTATTAACAACGGAGAAGTAAAACATTTCACGAATCTAAATACGGAAATCGTTTTACCGAGATTTTAAATGAAAATAAGTAGGTAGAATTTTTCGCGAAGTTTAAACAACTCTAACAACGGAACAACGCGAAACACGACGCAAAGGAAATGCTGAAAGACAGGTGTTTGGCTCAAGATGGATTCCGGATATTGATACAAAACAAATAATATCTACTTATTTCATTATACGTACACCTCTGTCTAACCCTTCGGGGAATACAGTGATATGTTATGATAGGTTATTTTATTATTTTGTAATGTTTCTTGACTAATGTGATTGCTTTGTAGAATTTCAATTAGGTATTCATTTGTCCTCTATGGTTTGGTCAGTTATTTTTGATTTTTGTTAGCAATTTATGTTCTTACTTCTTACAAATATTATTAACTCACCCTACTGGACCTGCTCTGATATGTTTTATTGCATTAATCAAGGTTAATGCGGTTATTCCCTTGATCGAGATTATTTTATTGTAAGTAAGTGTTTTTTGTATTTTTGTTATTATTGATATTACAAAATATAAAATAAATTTTATTCATCGTTACGAATCGTTTCATTCCATACCTTACTTTTATTACTCTTTTACTAAAAATATATATATTATAGTCGGAAAATATCATTATGAGACTACTTACGTATGTGAAATATTTGGAACGAAGTTCTATAACGCGGCTTGCGGCAGGAGCAAACTGGCAGAAATGGGGTTAAAAACTGAAAGCACGTCATAGGTGGCAGCACTTTTGTCCGTCTTCAAACTGCCATTGTTGTTTATGTGTTCACTGTGGTGTCAATTACAAAATATACGAAAACGGGAAAAAAATGTCTACGAATCTGTCTTCAGCTGACGGGTTGACTGGTTTGACTTTCGTAAATGAAAAAATAGAGGGAACAGCAGTCTTCCTCAGCCTTTTATAGATGTTTTCTTCACCTAGACCAGACAAAAAGGATCTAGGTATCTATGTGCGAACATTCTAAATAACTGAGATTCAGTGCAGGATATGTGTTAATATTAGGCAGTAAGTAGTTTGGTATGAGGGTATTAAATACATACAATGCAACATAGCGAATGCTGCTAGATGCTACTTAAAGCTGTAAAATGCTAATTTTTGTTAGAGTCAAGTATCCCCCCCCCCTGCCAGCTAAACGGTTCTGCCGATCTATTCTGTAAACATCACACCGTGAGCACTTAGGTGAAGTGAGTTTGAAGTGAGCTCAATACCTAGTAGAGTAAGGTGGGATGACAGTTCACATCACGCTCACTTCACCTAAATTTTCACGGTGGGATCTTTACAGAATAGCACCACTGGATATATGAAAAAATTCACGGTAGTAGTATATACAACGAAGTTAAAAGGAAAACTATCACAGCTAAGTAGGCTTTACAAGTTAACGAGTAATAGTCGACCAACTTACATTTGCAGTTGGAATGTATTAGAGAACATGTTTTTCAACTACAATGTTAAGTTTGTTCTTGAGATAAACTCATCCCAACTACGGAACCCTTCATTGTGCGTGGTCCGACACGCACATGACCGGTTTTTTACTAAATACATATGATAGTATACAGGGTGTCCGGGATCGGACTAGCGAAAATTAAACGGGAGGTACAGACCATCAATCTGAACAACTTTTTCCCGGGACCAACATCGTAATCGTGAAAAAAAAATCCGTCGTCCCATACAAAACATCAATACCTACTCGACCAAATGTATACCGTATAATGTATGTGTATGTATACGACCAGATATAAATTGCTTTTTCATTATAGGTATCGTATATATACGATACCTATAATGAAAAAGCAATTTATAATTTTTTTTGTCTGTCTATTTGTTCCGGCTAATCTCCGAAACGGCTGGACTGATTTTGACGAGACATTCACTTTCGGGCAGATAGCTGATGTTATAAGGAGTAACATAAGGTACTTATATTTAAGAAATATAATTAGGGTCCCGCGTAAAAAAGTAAACCCATGAAATTGTGAACAAAATCCGATTTAAATAGGGAAGACATCCACGCGGGCGAAGCCGCGGGCAACAGCTAGTAATATACATATAAAACAATTTATGGTTTACTGAACAACAGCTGCAATTTTCCTGTCCCGGTTTCGATACGATCATGCGACGGTACTTAAATAATAATTTTTTATCAATGTTTAGGTTCTTCACTGCTATGATAAACCATGAAGTGCTGGGGGCCAACCACCACCTCTTAAAACAGTATTATTTTAATGTTACTTCAGTGTGAGAAAGAGGTGAAGCTATATAGGACGTCTAGCCCCATCTCTTTCCCACACTCAAGTAAGATTACAATAATACTGATTTAAGAGGTGGTGGTCTAGCTCCTGATTACTGTAAACAATTATCTCGAAATAATCCGAGTGCCAGACTTTGTAAATTAAAAAAGAAAAGAAAGAAAGAAAGAAAAATAGATTTATTTATTTGTCACAGAAACACGTGCACTATGAAAACTTTTTTACAAAAAAAAAAAACACTACAAAGTGAAAAATAACTTTAATTTCGGAAATCGGTGTCATTGGATTTGTCTTATAGTTTTTGCCACCGACTTCCGAAATTAAAGTTAATTTTAACTTTATTGTTTTTTTTGGAAGTCGGTTGTTTTTCTTTCTAAAAAAGTTTTTTTTCACATTTTAGTGGGTCGGTTTGTAATTTATCTAAGTAACAATAGCCAACTGCTCATCACATTTTACAAAATATTGCTTTTCACGATGCACGGACGTTAATTTTTGAGGAGTTCTCCTGTTACTTCACCATCAGCTCCACTTCACCATATATGCATTGTGGCGAGCATAAATTGTTTAGCAACCTTATAAAAGTAATCAGAAATAATTTATTTTGCAATGAATGTGGGTACAAAATAAAGGACAAAGTAAAGGACATGTCTAGTGGACAAGTGGACAATTGTCTAGGTCCTTAGTTCCCAAAATGGTCGATTTGACTGGGGTCTACGTTGGCGTGACAAAAAATGGGGGTTCACAAGTGCGCTGGTTGTCGAAAGGTGCATGTTTAACAAGATTTTACTCACTTTTGAATCAGTTTTAGAGTTTCTGGAAAGTAAAGATCCAGATTTAAAAGAAAACCTGATCAATTTGAAAGCAGACATCGCATATTTGACTGATTTTTTCAAAAAAATTTAATGACATTAATTTACAAGGGGACAGCCTCAATTTAATAAAAACAAAGGATGTAATTTCAGCTTTTCTTAGAAAATTGAAAATGAAGCAGAATATTAGTCAGCGCGAATTTTCCCAGTTTTCAAACTTGTAACAGGTAGAATGCCTTGATGAGGATATTCTGACATACGTTCAACATTTAATTGCCCTGCATGATGACGGAAATACCACCATGGATCATAAATCCATTTGATGAAACTCGAGCTTAGCACTAATGAAGAACTGAAAGTGAAATTTAAAATATATCTAAAATTTAATATCAAACATTTTGGCTGCAGGCAGAAATACCCGAAAAATATCCTGGAGTATGAGGAATTGCGAGAAAGCTTTTAGCAAAAAAAGGAGCACATTAAATATTACGGAACGGGGAGATTTGCGGTTATCCCTAACAAAACTGAAGCCAAATATTGATAATTTGCTGTCAATCCATCAAGTACATCCCTGTCATTAAAATTATGACTATTTTGTGACTATTTATGACTATTTTACATTGTAGCAGTTACGTTACGTTATTAATGTTTAATTTTAATTATATCACGACTGTTTTTTACAATGTAATATGATAACGATAACAGTGTATATAATAGTGTAATAATACATATTTGAATAAATACAACACAAAGAAATAAAATGTTTTTCTTTTTATTTTTACACCTCCGAATGGGGAGTTTTCTAAAATGAAATAAGTGAAAATTGATTAGTTCATTATGCTGTGAGTAGATGTAAAAAAAGTAAAGTTGGATGGAATTACATTTCTGATTGGCCAATTTTACTTTTTTGACTTCCACTCACAGCACAATCAATTAATTAATTAACCAATCAATTCTCACTTTTTTTTTCGAATACTATTAATTCGTGGTTGGAACTCCGCCGCAACGCTAATATCCATAGTTAGATCTAATCTTCACATTTTTGTCGAGTTTTGGAAATATGGTAGAAATATAGCTGCAGGGTGTCCACCGGAACCAGCAAAATTTTGAAAGTGGTCCATGAGAAAAAAGTCTGGGAACCTCTGGTCTAGGTAGTCTAGGCCAATGTTCAGTAATGATTGTTATATTATTATAATCTTGCGAAAATTGTTCAAAATATGATTGGTATTGTAGTATGATTTTCTTAGTTTTTTTTTTATTATAACGCCAGCTGTGATCGAACACAGACACTATTGGTGGTATGCCTTTGTGAGGGTTGTTCTGAGATTAGATTCTGCAGATTGTTCGGATATTTCTATTTGTGTAACAAAAATGTAAAGCATCCATTGTTTAACTAATAATTAAGTGCTAAACATTTCTTTTAGTTAGTCACAAAGCATTCTTTAATGTAGACATACCTACATACACATATTATGATATTTGTATCAACTTCGTATTTTTTTTTCTATCCTCAATACCCAATAAATTATTTATATTTACCTACTTGTTAGTATTGAATTGGGATTACAATAAATAAAACTATGTATTATTGTTACACAAATTATTTTATTGGAGGTACTTACATACGTACTTCTATAAAATGATAAAAAATAACTTTCTTCTAAAGACACCAAAACATTATCCAAAAATGACGCTGGTTCGAGCACGTTATCTTCAGCCAAGACCCCATACTAGCGTCATGACATGACAGCAACAGCCGAGTGCCGATCGCTGGCGTGATGTTATTTTCATGTTATGTTTTTACATGACGAACACTCTTCCCATCTTTCGTGGTCGTCGATTCCATCGGTAGTCTTTCCAGTTTTGACGGATCTGTCCAATTCATTTTGCCATTTTCTTTCAAAGACTACCAAGGTACCTATAATAAAAATAAGTAATTCACTTGATAATTATTATCATTGAAAATAAGGGGTACTAAAGGGCTGTCCACTGCAACAGTATAGAGAGGTCGGCGCAGCGTCTTGGATTTCTGAGTCCGACTGAGATACCACATCCACAGCAAACCATTGTATGACCTAGCAATCTCTCATTGTCAGCAGCTTCGGTATTTAATAAATTATAACAAACGCGACAAGGGTATCCATCTAATGGCAGCTTTTCTAATCATAACAAAACTGCTCAACCCTTACTGCATGGTTTACGCGACTGCTGTAGTATAGAGGGGTTAATTTGCTAAGCAAGTCTCAGTTACAGGGATAACGTCAGCCTTGACACGATACGTCTGCGAATCCGCTGCACAGCGATGCCACAATTGATGCACCTCATCATAATATCCAAATCGAAAAGTAAAACAGAATCCTATAAGAAATCAGAGAGTCAGAGTTACCCTGATTATATCCACTTTTTAATGTTATTTACCGAGAACGTACCCTGTGAGCTTTCAGTGTTGGTTTGTTTTAAGTATACAACAAATAAAAATTATATCTATCTATCTATCTATAATTATGAGTTTCAAAGTATACGTTATTTTGTTTTTGGTTGATTTGGTTGTACCCTCACATTCGTGCATGACTCGCAGGTTTTAAGTGTACTTATGAGTTCCAAAGTGAATAATTATTAAGTATTACTTTTTTTTTTTTGCCTTTGGTTTATTTTCTTGTACTCTCAGATTTCAAAAATGACTAATGATAGCAAAATATCCATTTCTTTACTTAATTTACTTTCTATAATTTTCACTTTAATATTGCTAAAATCTCGAATGTTATTGTCTATTTGTAAACTTAAAGATTCTAAATCTAAAATCTTAAATATATTCCGATAACTATTCTTCTTCACTGCTACTCCCATCTTCAACGACGCTATCCCTGGATTCCGAGTGCAGTTTTGAAGGCCCAGGTGAATCGAAGTTGCTTCTTAATGTATTTATTTATTCGGTGATCTCTGCTAAATCGTAGAAGCGGACGTCGGCTGCTTCCCGTAGATATGGATACTATACAATTAAGTAAACGACAACGAAGGAGTTTAAAAGAATAACTTTATTTGTACCCGGTTACAGCATAACAGTAATTATTTAATTCCCCAAAATATTGATCTTATATACTAATCATATACAGGGTTACAGGGAAAGTCGTACTGAATATTAAAGGAGGTTATTATTCAGGTCATTTCTGATGATTTTGATTCTGAAATAAAATGTCCGAAACTTAACCGTTATGGAGATATTAAATTTTAAAGATTATTTTTAAAAATCCTTTATTTTTTGGCTTTTAGTCGTTTTCTTTGGGATTAGAGCTCCTAGAGTCGGTTTTTTTGATGTATCTAGTTAGAAGACATGTCCATTAATAAAAATGATCAACAGAAACTGAACCTAGGTACTACTAACAGCTTAAAAAACTGCTCGACAACGGTTAGCATTATGAATTTTCTAATAGAGTGTTCTTAACTTTGATGGGCTTTAAAAAAAAAATATGTATGGAACTTATTCTGCGAATAACTTTACAAAGTTCTACGTCTCTTTAGCTATTCAAAAAGGTATATCATCTACTAGGTTTGTTCATAAAATCTTAAAATAATGTTATTAGAATAGGCCCATCTGGTAGTACAACATAACAGAATTTCGATACAAAAGAATCCGGCTTACTACCTGGCACTTTTAAACAATGAAAAAAGGTTTGGGTAGACATTGTTTGTGCCCGGGCGGGAGACGTGCGGTGACAGGTATTTATGTCATTTTAAATGTCTGAATTGTCAAATCGTGGATCGTGGTGTTTGTTTAGTCTGCTCATGCGATTCTTCCATGGTAGATGTGTTATCCGTGCCCTCCGATTTTTTTTTGTAAAAACGCGACTTGGCTTGGATTTTTGGACTGTTTCATCTTCTAACTGTGTGACGTGTGTGTGTGACGTGGCTTGTAACTGGACTTGGATTTGTGTTGTGAACATGGCAACATTTACCAACGAGGAATATGCTGACATCCTAATGTGTTATGGATTCTGCGAAGGAGTGTCGTTGCGTGCACGCAATGAATACATGCTAAGGTATCCTACTCGCCGAGTACCTGATATTGGCGTATTTGACAGAGTTTATCGAAGACTACGAGAAACTGGTTCTGTGCTAGTACGTCGGACTGACATGGGACGACCTCGTGTTCTTGATGACGACGACGAAGATAATGAAATACGACGTCTCTTTGAAGCCGACCCAACCACGTCAACAAACGTTGTCGCTCGACGGCTTGGTATTTCCCAGTGGAAAGTCTGGTTCGTAATGCACAGTTCTGGGCAATACCCTTACCATTACACGCCAGTGCAAGTAATTGAAGAAGGGGATCCATTGAGACGACTAGACTTCTGCAGATTTATGCTCAATGCCGATAATGAAGATCCGGATTTTTTAAAGAAAATCATGTGGACAGATGAGTCGAAATTTGACAAAGACGGCATCACAAACTATCATAACACCCATTATTGGGCTCCCAAAGCGCAAGGTAACCCCAAGAAAAAAAGACCAAAAGGGTCACAAAGGAGATTCAGTCTTAATGTGTGGATGGGTATAATATCAAATAACTTGATAGGGCCATACTTCCTGCCCGATAACTTGAATGGCGAGACATATGAAAACTTTTTGAGGGAGGAGTTACCCTCTTTAATGCAAGACTTGCCTATTGCATTGAGACGAGACATGTTCTTTCAACATGATGGCTGCCCAGCGCACTACAGAAGAAGTGTTCGAGCATGGTTGGACGAGAATTACCCAAACCAATGGATGGATTGGAAGAGGCGGACCCATAGCATGGCCGGCGAGGAGCCCCGATTTAACGCCGATGGATTTTTATGTGTGGGGTCATATGAAAAGCCTAGTATACGACCAAATGACACCGATCGCAAATGTCGATATTCTAAGACAAAAAATTATTGATGCGGCTGAGGAAATCAGGCGGAACCTACGAACTTCTGTCGTGAAAAGTAATTTAAGAAAAAGAATGAGACTTTGTGTAAGAAATAGCGGCGGCCATGTAGAACATGAATTATAAAAATATTGCTAAAATTTTTGTCTTTTTTTTACGTATTTTAGCTACTTTTACCTCAAACTAAAAATGTACCCTCTCCTAACTTAACTGTTATTTGGGCAATTTTTTACCTATTTAATAGCAAGTGTTATACCTTTTAGAATAGCTAAAGAGACGTAGAACTTTATAAAATTATTTGCAGAATAAGTTCCATACAATATTTTTTATTAAAAGCCTGTTAAAGTTAAGAACACTCTATTAGAAAATTCATAATGCTAACCGTTGTCGAGCAGTTTTTTAAGCTGTTAGTAGTAGGTTCAGTTTCTGTTGATCATTTTTATTAATGGACATGTCCTCTAACTAGATACATCAAAAAAACTGACTCTAGGAGCTCTAATCCCAAAGGAAACGACTAAAAGCCAAAAAATAAAGGATTTTTAAAAATAATCTTTAAAATTTAATATCTCCATAACGGTTAAGTTTCGGACATTTTATTTCAGAATGAAATTCATCGGAAATGACCTGAATAATAACATCCTTTAATATTCAGTACGACTTTCCCTGTAACCCTGTATAATTGTGGTCCCATTGTAAACACAAGTAGGTGGGTAGTTAGGCAAAAATTACAGCTTGTAGTTAAAACTGTTTTCAAGCGCGTAAAACTGTTTGGATGGTATTTAAAAGTACTTCAATTTATTCCCATTTCATTTACCTAATTTTGCCTGTGTTCCATCAAATATACTGAATGTGCACCAAAATATGTTCATTAAAATATGTCATAACGAGCATCTATTTAACAACTGTTGCAAATTTGTAAAAATAGTAATACACCTAATTTTAAAAACAAGCATTTATTTTTTTTAATTTTACTTCAGATAATGCACTGCAAAATGTATTTGAATCAAACACCAATTAATGTCTAATGTAGCTTTATTAATAAAAAATGAAACCTAACCTAACCTAAAATATGTAAATGGGTATACGGTACTAGGATGCATACTAAATATAACCTAACCTAAAATATGTAAATGGGTATACGGTACTAGGATGCATACTAAATATTTTGTGTAACATTCAGGAATATTTGGTGCACGATCAGTATTTTTCGGGGAGCATACATAGATGTACCTTTAGATTTTTGGTGAACACAAAAATATTATCCAAACTGTTTCAGGTGCGTAGTACTCGCAACCGGCGTGCGTGTATGACCACAGGGGCAATTCCCGTAATTTTAAGAACGTTCACAGTCTGATCTCAGTCTCAATATGTCCAAAATTGGAGTGATATGAAGATTCGAATGACGTTATTGCGACGGTATGCCGAAAATCTTGGTATCGAAATTATGTATATTTATATGTCTACATAAGAAATCTCCAGAAAACACAAGGATTCAAGCGGAAGGCAGGCTCAACTAAAGCCTCTACAGTAGGTACTATGACAAATTCCACTAGAATTTCGTAACAGTTTTAGTAAAAGGGTAGTTGTAGAAAATATGTTCACACGAAGTAAGTGCACGACGTCGTGTGCGCATCACCACTGCGGGTAGGTGTGCATGCGCTGAGGAATACAATACATGTTTATTAAGGCCCATGACACAGTGATTGTATCACTGCGTTTAAAGTAATTAGGATAAAAATTTAAAAAAAAATTAACCAAATCACATTATAATTTTCACGACTGTTTGCAGGATTGCCATTTACACAAATATTCTGGACTATCTCACACTAAAGTACAGTTTTATCAAAAATATGTTAGTATATTGTATCAATAAAAACAAAATTATAACATGTAGGTAACCATCGCGGACATTTGCGGTGAACCATTAACGTCATCAATACAACTCTCTAAGACCAAGTAATTCTATTGAATGATTATTTCATGAAATATTAACACATTTCAGGATTATACAACTTAAGGAATTGTATTACTAATTCTAATGATTATAATTCTGTAAATACATATTTGTTATGCTCGCGAATCATACGTTAATTAACATACACCCAGACACTGAGCTGCAAATTGCAAAAATCGTAAGAAAATTTGAATTTCGCGGGCTACCTTGGCGCTTCCCCCTTAATATCACGCCTGTATTCTTTCAAAGGTTTCGGGCAGGGGTCTATGCTTGAATAGTACAGCCAGAATTGTATTCGCCAGTTAAGTTCCAGTTACAGACAAACTGGAAGTAAATAGTCCAATTAGTCGTCAATAATTTTTGTCGTAGTTTTTTTGTATGTACTTTTTTGTTTTTATTTTTCTATATAATGGGGCCCAACACTACAAAGAATTAAGTAGGTACCTGAAAATATAAAAGAAGCAAAATCTCTGTTTACTTTTAAAATATTATTTAAAAGCTACATTTTAATATTACCTAAATTAAGTGGTACCAATTTCTAATTTACATTGTAACACACATTCAAAATATAGCTTATTAAACAGTTAATCATAATTTTAGGAATATAATACACATAAGTACATTATTATAGTATTACATATACCTATAAACAAAATACATATATACATACATACACTATATTTTAACCTACATAAAATCATGTTTAATAAAATACAAATAATTAAATTTAAAAAAAATAATAATAACGACATGTGGGATGTGGATACTGCAATCATTGTGCCGATAGTCGTATCAGCCAATGGCTTAATTGCCAAGAGTCTCGACCAACATCTGAGGAGGCTCTCGTTAGGCAGCTGGATCAAGGGCTTAATCCAGAAAGCGGTACTTCTCGATACTGCACGTATCGTCAGGAGGTTCCTCTCTCAGGAGCCCTGACCACCGGTAGCTTGGATCCTATTCCCGATACCGGTGGGCTACTATTTTTTATATTTTTAAATGTTTGTTTTTTATGTTTTTATAAAAATATTTAAAAATGTAAGATATATGTATAAAAATGGAATACAGGAAATAATAATTTAAATATTTTAACATACGTAATTGACACTACACGAACTCTTTATATAATAGATTAATACTTAAACAAACTCAAGTAATCATAATAAATAAATTATATTTAGTTATACATCTTAGCATAATAACAAGTTAAAATATAAATTTATGAAGACAATAATAACAACCACCATAAATTAAAATTGGAAGGTAAAAAAGGGTATTAGTGGGTATTTACCCAAAGTTCGGGTTTATACCGGGTGGAGACCCATCTCTAGTCATAGGGCAAAACATTATGGAAGTTTCTAGTCAAGTATTAATAAGTAATAATTTTATGCAGTTCTTAGTAACGCATCATTAGATCAATGTATAGTAGGTAAATCTTAGAAATAATAAGTCACGAAGTTCTTTTTCAGATATTTTTGAAGATAGTATTTCCTCCTCTTATTCGTAAGACTTATATGTGTGACTAGCTGTGCCCGGCGACTTCGTTCGCGTGGATGTCGTAAGATACATAATATACTAAAATAACAGCCACATTTTAATAAAACTCCCTCGTCCCCCGACCCGTAGCCACAGATTACCAGATAAATCACTCCATGTACTTACGCGCGCTAACTACCTACCGGCAGCCGGGCCGCATGCAGCCCATTTCTCAGTGGGTAGCCGACAGCAGCGAGGCGCGTACGTACGCATATGTAGTTTCAAAATCTTACGATATGGCTGGTTCTGGTGTATTATGTGTAGTTGATGGATGTAGATTCAGCAAGAGAAGAGAAAAATCTTATCTTTTTTCAGTTTACCTGCTGATACAGTTTTACTATCGTTTTTTAAATAGGTAAATTGTTTAAACTGGCATGTTTCGTGTTTTGTATCTTATTGGTAGGTACGTAATTACTTCTACTATGCGTCTGGGATAAGAATAGAAAGGTCAATACCCTCTACTAAGTGCAAATTAATTTTCAATAAAATTTATTATCGTTATTATCTTGTTAATGTTATGTTCATATGATTATTGTTTACTTAAAAGCGTGCAAGTATTAGAAAAGCGTGCATGACGTGGCAATATGGCGCCAACGCAGGTTTGTTGTAGTGTAGAAGCATAGTGGTTACCTATAACGCTAATTGTGTAAATGAACGAACAAATCAATTAGTCGTGTTTTCAGTTTCCTCCATTACGTATTTCTTTCTTATTCGTGGCCACGCGGAGTGGTTACGTCACTGATTATTAAATAGTTAGGTAGTACACGTTGCGTAGTGCGTCTTAGTTGTCTTACAACTGCAGTTTCGGAGTGTGGTCACAGAATACAAATAGTTACGTAGCATAAAAATATTCCTCGGTCTTTCATAAGTATTTTTAACAATTAAACATGCAAAGCATTAAAAGCATTTAATTTAATTTTATATTATTTCATAAAGTGTACTAGAAATACCTACTGACATCTTTATCAAAAAGGCAGCCCTGGCAATTCACAATAACCACGCGGCGGCGCGCAGCTACAAAGCAAAACTCATTTTACGCTGGAAAGGTTAGGTACATTTCGATCGCAGTGTCTAGCGACTCGAAGGTGTAGCCTATTATAGTAGTAGGTATAGAGGCATGAGGAACATGGTGTAAAGTTCACTCATCCTCCATAGAAAAGGGAGGATCCTCCGACCAGACGGGTGTTGTGTCTGGTGGGCTACTGCCCGACGGTTGATGTCGGGATGTTGTATATATGCTAGTCGCGCGGTAAACTCTGTTTGCGCGATGCAGGATTTTGCGTGACGTCAGTGTGACGCGTTCCATTGTAGCGATGCCGCCACATCACTCCCCTCCGGAGACCGGAGGTCGATAGTGGGCAGAGTCGTGTATCTTGCGATGCTTGCCAGGGCCAGTTGCGGTTCCAGGGAGTCGGAACCGGGTGCCGCATAGTTCACGGTGAGTCGGAACTGTCTGCGGAGATGCCCCCAGTGAGTCGGGGTGGCGCTGCGTTATGCTCCAGTGCGTCGGATGTGGTACAGCGCCGGGTTGAGGCTGACTGCTGGCGTCGACCAGGAGAGGTTTGAAAGGCTCTGCTTGTTGACCGGCCGAGAGTGCAGTGTGCTGTGCCAAGGTTGCTGATGAGGCTGAGGGTGATGACCAGGTATGCGCGGTCGCTGCATGCTGGTGGTCAGGATACCCGTTGAAGCCGTGGGTGCTGGCTGGCTGTGTGACTCGCCGCTCGAGAGCTTGAGGAAGTGATGATGATGACGTCACGCTGTAGTAGTTGCACGAAGGCTGCGCTGACGTTCATGTTTGGGGTCACCAGTATAGAGGCATGAGGAACATGGTGTAAAGTTCACTCATCCTCCATAGAAAAGGGAGGATCCTCCGACCAGACGGGTGTTGTGTCTGGTGGGCTACTGCCCGACGGTTGATGTCGGGATGTTGTATATATGCTAGTCGCGCGGTAAACTCTGTTTGCGCGATGCAGGATTTTGCGTGACGTCAGTGTGACGCGTTCCATTGTAGCGATGCCGCCACATAGGTATTGAACATTTTGTATGGAGTGATTTATCTGGTAATCTGTGCCGTCGCTCGTATTACTTCGTATTCGCTTAATGTTCTTTCTGACTTTTTTCTTTCTGCTCGAGCCCTAAGGGTCGTAGCGTGATGTTAAATAGCCTATAACTATCTTCGAGAATTGGGCTACCAAATGCAAAAAGAATTGTTCAAATCCGACTTTTTGTTCATAATTCTGACCTTTTTCTTTCTACTCGGCTCTTAAGGGTCGTAATGTGATGTTAAATAGCCCATAACTGTCTTCGAGAATTGGGCTGCCAAATGCAAAAAGAATTTTTCAAATCCGACTGTGTTCATAATTCTGACTTTTTTCTTTCTGCTTGGCTCCTAAGGGTTGTAGCGTGATGTTGAATAGCCTATAACTGTCTTCGAGAATTGGGCTACCAAATGCAAAAAGAATTGTTCAAATCCGATTTTTTGTTAAAAATTTCATGGGTTGTTTGCGCGAAACCCTAATTATTTTTCAAAAATAAAAGTAGCCTAAGTTACCCGCCGTTACATCAGCTATCTGCCAGTGAAAGTCCCGTAAAAATCGGTCCAGCCGTTTCGGAGATTAGCCGGAACAAACAGACAGACAGACAGACAAAAATGTTAAAAATTGATGTGTTGTTATAAGAACCGTTTATACTTTCCTATGCATTTAGTAAAAAGTTGTTATTTTGACATTACAAACAGACACTTCAATTTTAATTATTTGTATAGATATATATGTCAGCAACCAACTGTTCAAGACCATTCATAATATATATGTATCTACGATCAAACATTTGTATCACAAAACTGCTTAGAAAAACCGATTTCTTTCTACATTTTTCCAGGTACGTGTTCCTGTATCGCGCTCCGTTGATACCGGAGAAAGGACTCCTCATGTATGACCTTGCCGTTTACGAGGAAGTCATGTTGTTCCCTGGCAAGACTTTAACGGATAGGGAGGATATTGAATGCTACAAGTACTGGTTCCGTAGGCCATGTAAGTTTCTAAACGATGCATCAAAATAGGCTTCACGAGTGGGGAACCAATGTAATGACTAAATTTACATCCGGGTAACCCTGGACTGTTTTTACCACCATCTTATAGTGTCAGGTTTTTTACTTCAAGCAGGTTTTTCATAACTTCTAGATTTTAAGAAAATGAGGCAAGTACCTAATAGTAATTGAAGGGTCTAAGTTCCAATTGTATTGTTTGCGGGTATAACAAAAAAACTGGCTGTTTCGAAGCGCAAATACACTGGCATGTCGACCGCATGCCTACTTTAATCCTGTGTGTGTAAAAATTTCATAGATATAGGCACTTGGTCTCATTTGGATATTGTTGGGCTTGGCACTTAAGACTGTTTTTTCGTAAAAATATTGATTTGTGATTTGTGATTTTTTGGCACATAGACCCTTTAGATTTTCAACCCTACAATGTTAGTGGGTAATTGCGCACAACACTGATAACGCGTCTTAGCTGGGCCCGTACGATGCGCCAACGCTTCTCCGCTCTCACCTGCTAAGCACCACAGCTAAGCGCGTGGCGGGCGCGGAAGCTCTCGAGCTGCCGCTTGCACCGGTCGCACTTGCGCTGAGCGCGTAGTTATTTGCTGCTACCCCCTCATTTTATAAATGAATTAGATTACCTACTTAGTTTAAACTAAACTTAGTAGGTAATTAGATTTTTGTTATTTTCATTTATAAAATGAGGGGGTAGTTATTTGCTGCCTAAATCGCTGGGGTATATAGGTATACACTTGAAATTTGGCACACGGCTTCCCTTTATAATGTAGGGGAGCACTAAGAAGGGGTTTTTGGAAACCTTTGAGGGAGTGAAAAGGGGGGATTGCGTTTGTATGAAAAATCTTATTTCTTGAGTTACTAAACTTAAAACTTGGCACGAATACGTATCTAAATAAATTATTGATGGAAGCTTGGGGGATGTCAAAGTTTGCATGGAAGAATTTTAACGCGCAGTCCGATTAGCTCGAAACTCAGTATTTATACTAAATACCAAAAATAACGAATAACCTGTATAAAGGTTTTACGAAAATTTACGCCTGACGGGGTGAAAAGGGGTAGTTAATTTTACATGGAAGGATTTTACCGCATGGCTTAATTAACTCGAAAATTGGTATAAATAATCTTTGAGTGAAGTTTTGGAAATATCCCAAACGATTTTTTATAATTCTACTCCTGTGGGGGTGAAAAGTGGGGATACAGTTTATATGAAAAATCTTATTCATTTGGTTAATACAATTGAAACTTGGCAATATTTGCCTCAGTAAAAAATAAAGATTGTCACTTTTAGTTTTTCAAAACAACCCCTCACGGAGGATTTAGGGGTGTCAAAGTTAGTAAGGAAAAATTTTAACGCGCTGTCAAATTAACACGAAACTCGGTACTACTAATTAAAACCAAAAACAGAAAATAACATGTTTCAGTGTTCTTCAAAAATGAACTCCTAACTGGGGGGAATAGGGTAATAAAGTGTAAGGGATGGATTTTACTGCTTGCTTCGATTAACTCGAAAAATGTAGGGTAGGAATAATGTTTGTCGTAAGTACAATGGAATGGTACGCTTTGAAAAAAAAAACAAGCCCTAGGTGTCGTGATGAAAAAGGAGGACTCAGTTTATTTGAAAAATCTTATTCCTTTGATCTATAAACTTAAAAATTGGCCCGAATACTTATTTATCCAAATAAATTATAAAGATGTAAAGATCGTAGCAGGTGGCGCTCTGTAGTTTCTGTCTACCCCCATGGAAAGAAGGCGTGAGTTTATGTAAATTATAAAGATCTTAAACATTACTTTTCGAAAAAAGCCTTTCAGAGGGGGTGGAGAGGCGTAAAAATTTTTAGAGGCAAGAACGAAATCCACGCGGACGAAGTCGCGGACATAGTGCTAGTACTAGGTATAAAAGTTTGGTCAAATTCGTCTTAAATATCACCTAAGTAATAATAACACCTAACCAGATTAATAATGACCAATCAATCTTTGCACAGCTGCTGCTGATTGTGAACAAGTCTTTTACGTCTTTCCGGATAAACCGATGAGTTGGGCATTCAGGGTGCGTTTCCACTGAAACAGAGACGAGCGGAGCTGTGTGGAGACGTGCCGGAATCGTCCAATCGCAGACGAGACGAGAGACTCAATGAGGATTTCAACTATTGTGATTGGTCGATTCCCGCACGTCTCCGCTAAGCTCCGCTCGTCTCCGCTTCAGTGGAAACGCACCCTAATTCATGCCACTCAGCTCTGCCAGTCATCTGCGAGGAGTGGGCCGAAACACACGTACCTATTCGCTCTGCCGACCACCGAGAAATCCTACAAAATGATGTATCAGTGCCTACATCGTTTTGTGGTTGCGAACCTATTAACTTTGTACTACAGCATTCAGATGCTCCTCCTGTTTGCAATTGTTTATTTAAAAAACCCGTTCTCTAGTCCCTGGCTTCAGAAATTGAAGCTGGAACCACCAGCGCGACTCACAGACCCCAAATATGGAGCGCACAAGTACATCAAAGCTAATGTAAGTTTTAATATTTTTTTAATATAAACTAGTGTTTAATTAAACGTAGCCTGTGGAGATGAATTTCACTTGAATGATGCGATAAACGTGTTACCAGGGTTGGAAAAAAAACGTTTTTTTTTACATTTTATAAAACAAACAGTTAAAAATGTTTTAAACAGGTGTTTTTTTTTGTTTTTTTTTCCTAAGTTAGTTATCATCCATTTTTAATTGATTAAGCCTGATATAATTCACTTTTATACTATTTTAAAAACTGCATGACAAAAATTGATCAATACATCCTGTATGTTCCGACGTTCATTTTTAGTATGGAAATCACCTAAACTTCACTTAAAATAAGGGGAATACCCAAAACATATATTAAATAATCACGTTCACGAATTACGGAAGTTCTGGGAATTCCCCGGGGGACTTTACCGATCAGGGTTGGCTTGTTTAAAACAAGTTGTTTAAAACATGTTTTAAACAATGATTTTCAACACTTAATAAAAACGATGTTTTATTTTAAACTGTTTTAAACACTGTTTAAAACACATGTTTTAAACATGCCAACCCTGCGTGTTACAAATGCTTGTACATACTTATTATCATAAACAAATAAATAAAATCAAAGTGTCTGTTTGAAATGTCAAAATAACAGCTTTTAACTAAATGTATGTGACAGTTTAACATAACATAACATCACGCCTTGTTTCCCCGAAGAGTTAGGCAGAGGTGTACCTTTATAGTACACCCACATACACAGTACATACACACATAGACACTATATAATAATACCTATAACGATAAAAGCAATTTATAAAAGTGTCTGTCTGTCTGTTTGTTCCGGCTAATCTCCGAAACGACTGGACCTATTTTGACGGGACTTTCACTGACAGATAGTGGATGTTATAAGGAGTAACTTAGGGCACTTTTATTTTAGAAAAATAATTAGGGTTCCGCGTAAAAAAAATTAAACCCATGAAATTGTGAACAAAATCCGATTTAAATAGGGAAGCCATCCATGCGGGCGAAGCCGCGGGCAACAGCTAGTAATATATAAAACCACTAACTGTTGCCCCGCGACTTCGTTCGCGTGGAAGTCGTAAGATACACAATATACCAAAATCGCAGCCACATTTTAATAAAACTCCCTCGTCCCCCGACCCGCCGCGTTGCACCGCCATTACTTATCCAGGACCTATTCCAGGATATTCCACAACTTTCGAGAGTGTTCTGGAATATTCCACAATGATCTGGGATGTTCCAGAACATTCCAGAATGTTGTGGAATGCTCTGGAATGTTCTGGACTGTTCTAGAAATTTCTAGAGGGCGAAACTTCCAGCCCTTATATGTTCAAAAGCACGCCCTTCAGGTAAAAACGGGATCCTTCTTCATGGATGAGAGATAGAGGGCTACCACAACATATAACTCCCTTGATCGTACCGGGATTCATGTCTGAGTTTTAGCGGCACGCACATTGTACACTTTTCGACGTTCATTCGACGTTCTTTCCGCGCCGGTTTCGATACGATCATGCGACGGTACTTAAATATTAATGTTTTATCAATGTTAAGGTTCTTCACTGCTATGATAAACCATGAAGTGCTGATTACTGTAAACAATTATCTTGAAATAATCCGAGTGCCAGACTTTGTAAATTAAAAAAGGAAAAAAAAAAGAAAGAAAAATAGGTTTATTTATTTGTCACAGAAACACTTGCACTTTAAAAACTTTTTTTCAAAAAAAAAACAGTACAAATTAAAAAATAACTTTAATTTCAGAAGTGTCTTTGGGTCTGTATTTTAGTTTTTTGCCAC
The DNA here is from genome assembly GCA_947568875.1 of Fissipunctia ypsillon. Lineage (NCBI taxonomy): Eukaryota > Metazoa > Arthropoda > Insecta > Lepidoptera > Noctuidae > Fissipunctia > Fissipunctia ypsillon. The sequence continues at coordinate 17,878,887 of OX387651.1, forward strand.
CGGATACCGAAATTAAAGGTATTTTTCAATTTGTAGTGTTTTTTTGGAAGTCAGTTGTGCATTTTTTATAAATAAGTTTTTATTTTCCACTTGTTAGTGGGTCGGTTTGTAATTTATCTATGTTACAATTTATAGCCAACTGTTCATCACCTTTCACAAAATATTGCTTTACCCGATGAAGGGACGTTCATTTTTGAGGAGTTCTCCTGGTATTTCACCATCAGCTCCACTTCACTATATATGCATTGCGGCGAGCTTACATTGCTTAGCAACCTTATTAATCAGAAATAATAAATAATTTAATTTGCAATGAATGTGGATACAAAATAAGATGTAAAGGACATATCTGGTGGAAAAATGGACGATTGTTTACTAGGTAGCCAATGTTCAGTAATTATTGTTATAATAGTATAATCGTCGTATTTTAAACTTTATCAATTAATAGGTTTCAGGAGTCAGGAACTTGCGAAAACTGCTCAAAATATGGTTTTTACGTTGGGGATTTCTCAGTTTTTTATCATAACGCCATCTGTGAGCGAACACAGGTACCTATTGGTGGTATGCCTTTGTGAGGTTAGTGAAACATTTAATACTTATTTTGTTGGTCTGAGATCAAATTCTGCAGTTTTTTTTTGGATATTTCTATTTGTGTAACAAATGTAAAGCACCTATTGATTGTTAAACTAATAATTAAGTGCTAAACATTTCTTTTAGTTAGTCACAAAGCATTCTTTAATGTAGACATACCTACATACACATATTATGATATTTGTATCAACTTCGTATTTTTTTTTCTATCCTCAATACCCAATAAATTATTTATATTTACCTACTTGTTAGTATTGAATTGGGATTACAATAAATAAAACTATGTATTATTGTTACACAAATTATTTTATTGGAGGTACTTACATACGTACTTCTATAAAATGATAAAAAATAACTTTCTTCTAAAGACACCAAAACATTATCCAAAAATGACGCTGGTTCGAGCACGTTATCTTCAGCCAAGACCCCATACTAGCGTCATGACATGACAGCAACAGCCGACTGCCGGTCGCTGGCGTGATGTTATGTTATGTTTTTACATGACGAACACACTTTCCATCTTTCGTGATCGTCGATTCCATCTGTAGTCTTTCCAGTTTTGACGGATCTGTCCAATTCATTTTGCCATTTTCTTTCAAAGACTTTACGTACTTATAAATAAAAATAAATAATTCACCTGATAACTATTATAACTGAAAATAAGGGGTACTAAAGGGCTGTCCACTGCAACAGTATAGAGAGGTCGGAGCGGCGTCTTGGATTTCTTAGTCCGACTGAGATACCACATCCACAGCAAACCATTGTATGACCTAGCAATCTCTCATTGTCAGCAGCTTCGGTATTTAATAAATTATAACAAACGCGACAAGGGTATCCATCTAATGGCAGCTTTTCAAATCATAACAAAACTGCTCAACCTTTACTGCATGGTTTACGTGACTGCTGTAGTATAGAGGCATAGTAAAAAGAGAGGAAGTACGTTATCTTCATACAAACGCACCGCGCGCGGCTTGTATGTGTGCGCCAAAGTATCTATGCGTCGCCGCACGCACACTTAAACAAATCTCGGCCCGTTTCGCAGTGCGCCAGTCGGGGCTAACATCGCACGAGGGTCGCGCGTCACGGCTTTTCGGCACCGCTAAATGAATGAAAAATGTGTGATAATCGCAGGAGAACGTATTGCTGTGTGTTTGGGTGTCTTAATAATTCATCGATTCCAGAATTGTCTCTGTTCAAATGACCTATTGAACAGGAAAGAAGTCACTTTTTCTAGCATATCATTTTTACTTGATGATGAGATACCTACTTACTTATTTTTTGTTGTATTAGTTTTCTATCAGACAGAGGAAGTAGGTAGGCCTACATTCCCACTAGAATGTACTAGGTACTTTTGATCTGTCAATTGATTTGCCGGTATTGCTTTGTTTATGTTTAGTCATGCCGATTTCTCCGTACCTATTGTAGGTATAGTAACTAAGTACCTACTTAAAGTTATAAAATCGTACTTAAAAAATAAGTAATTGAGTAATTGTGAATCAGATAAATTGAGCAAAGTTCGAATCACCTACCGTTTACTCGTGCTCATCACCGCCCCGCGCCGCCCGTCTGCTGGCCCGTCGCTCTTTCTTTCATCGTGAAAGGTTTCATCATCGTTTAGGTACCCATACAATACAAGTAAAAAATACAACTTCCCGACCCTTGCCAATTTATTGGCACTGAATTAAAATTTAACTAAAAGTGACAACCCTGAGACACTAGGCAATTATATCGCGGATTGTGCCGGAGATAACCTACTTCCTCTCTTTATACTATGATAGAGGCGTACCCGATTTGCTAAGCAAGTCTCAGTTACAGGGATAATGCCAGCCTTGACACGATACGTCTGCGAATCCGCTGCACAGCGATGCCACAATTGATGCACCTCATCATAATATCCAAATCGAAAAGTTAAACAGAATGCTATAAGAACAGCAACAGTAATCGTGTCTAGATTATGTCAGTCCGTGCATAGTACCTATGGTTGTTAAAAGAAAATATCAATATCACAAAATAATCGCACAGTAAGCAAGAAACGCTTCTTAACGCAACTTGGAACTGCAATCACAGAGTACATTTTTAAAACTGCAATGCAACCAAAGCAAGCAGAAAATAACTTGTCCATTCAAAATAATATGTCAATGACATATCCAAGAAATAATAAATACTTACCTTCATAATAGGAAGTGGGTACATATTAAAAAAAAAATAAGTTTGATGTGTACACAAAAATATTTTAGTAATATTGTCATATTTTAGACGCAATTACTTTGATATATTATAATAATATATTTAATTTATTCCTGTAGTATATTCATTTGATCTAAAATAAGCGGCTTTTAAGTAGTTATTGTTCACACTCGTATTGGATAAAATGGAATGTCAAAAACATTTTAGTACTTCCCGTTAAAAATGGCAAGGCGGAAGCTATGGTTTTTTTTTTGAGAAATATGCAAGTTATACTGAATTAATAAATACATAGTAATTTAAATCTAAATTTTTAAATTTTACTGTAAAACCTTAAGTCATGAACAACTGTCGATACCAGAGGGCAGAAACTGGACCTGTCCGTTGTAAAAGCAGTTCCAACACACTCTACCTTACGGCATCTACTCAATTATATACAATACAGATATATGGATTTACAGCCTTCCTATATAAACATCAAAACAACAATCATAATTGTATATTTTACAAATAATTAATTAAATTGACTATTTTACTTACATTAACAAAAAAAAAAAAAAAACAAATAAATAAACAAGGTATTTAATGAAATTTGAAATAAAAATAATAAATTGTTATAACATTATAAACTCATCATTAAAAAAAATCTTGTATAGAATAGTAACATTTATCTATGTACGGACGTTAGCCTCTTTTTAAATACAGTGTGAGTCTTTATAATGTGCACATATCGAAATGAGGGAATCTATGCTTAATTTTATCGACGGAAAAAATGTTAAAAAAAATCTAAATATTTATTTATATTTTTTATGGATTTTTAAAAAAAATTGTTTGCTTTTGTGACCCCAGTGTATACAAAACTGTGTAACTTTTAAACTAAACGATTTATCACGATGAAACAAACTCCATAATGTTTGGAAGTAATTAGGTGTCGTCATAAAATAAAAATTATGGAAAAAAAATAGCCATAATCAAATATAAACATTTTTTTTTGGCAAAAATCTGATTTTTTTTCATTAATTTTTACAAAAATTGTAAAATTTCTCAATAACATGCCCCCATCACCTTCTTTTTTTATAACTTTAAGTTATTCTTCATTGTATTAGGAACCTAACGGTAAAAATTGCATGTTTTTAACTCAACCCCAACATTTTTTATCAAATGTCAAAGAAAGGCCCAACGCATAGCTACGCACATTGTTTAGCAGGTAGATAAACTTTTTTTTGTTAACTTTGTTGTGAATGCGCGCGGGTCGTTTCAAAGATGGCACTCCGAACGCGGAATCGTATTGTTCTCATAAGGGTGGTTTGTTTGGGATGATAATTAATGCAAAAAGTTCAATTGAAACCCATTTATTATTAAATACAAAATTTAATGCATCAGGTTCTCAAAATGTCCACCTCGTTGTTGTAAACACAAAGCCGCGCGAATTAGAATTTGGTGTGTCGCTCTCCTTATCATTTCGGGATCATTGCGAATATCATTCGCACAGTTTATTATGCGGTCACGCAAATCGGCCGCACTGTTGATGGGGGTACTGTAGACGCGTTGCTTCATGGTCCCCCATAGGAAATAATCAAGGGGCGTCAAATCGGGTGAACGCGCAGGCCACCCTACAGGTCCTTGCCGGCCGATCCATTTGTCATGATAATTTTCGTTTAAAAATCTTCTTACATTTGTAGCGTAATGGGCAGGACATCCGTCCATCTGAAGAAACATCCTTTGACGCACAGCCAGTGGGACATCTTCCAATAACTGAGGCATATGATCTCTCAATAGACTTAAAAATCTTTCACCAGTCAACGTTCTCGGCAATATGACTGGTCCAATCAACATGTTATCGATAAGACCAGCCCAAACATTTATCGAAAATCTTACTTGGAAAGTAGATGACCGTTTCAGTTTCGGGTTTTCACCTGCGCGGCACCATCTGTGTAAATTTCGACAGTTAGTAATACCGTCTCTAGTGAATGTCGCTTCGTCCATCCATAGTATTTTTCTTGGAAAGTTTGGGTTTGCTCTGGTTTTTCTTTGAATCCATGTGGACATCACACACCTTGGACGCCAGTCTACGTCTTCATGTAGATGTTGCACCCTTTGATAGTGATAAGGATGCAATCCTTCTTTCTTTAAAATACGCCACACTGATTTTTGGGATATTCCGTGACGAAGAGCCAGTCGTCTAGTACTTATGGATGGATCAGCAAACAAATCACTTAATACTGCTTGTTCAGTAGCCGCATCAATAATTACTTGAGGTGGCTCGCGACGATCTCTACTTGATCCAAGTCCAGTGATCGACAACCTTCTGTGAACTTCCTGGAAGTTTCGGGCAGATGGCACTGGTTGCCTGTTAGGATACGCAGCTATGTAAGCCGCGCGCGCAGCTCTGGCACTTCCTTGTCCCACTCCATAATAAAAATGTATGTCGGCGATGTGTGCCGGGGAAAATTCACTTAAACGCGGCATCATGTAGCAGCGAACGAAAGTTATGAAAGTCCAGCGAACGAAAGTACCGAAACACATGTAGCAGCGGCGAATAATTCGGAGCGACTGCCAGTCTGACATCTGTCATAATTCAAGTTCCTTTGGCTGGCCCTACCTCCCCGACCTGCGCACATTCAAAAGAAAGTTTATCTACCTGCTAAACAATAGCTATGCGTTGGGCCTTTCTTTGACAGTTGATAAAAAATGTTGGGGTTGAGTTAAAAACATGCAATTTTTACCGTTAGGTCCCTAATACAATGAAGAATAACTTAAAGTTATAAAAAAAGAAGGTGATGGGGGCATGTTATTGAGAAATTTTACAATTTTTGTAAAAATTAATGAAAGAAAATCAGATTTTTGCCAAACAAAAATGTTTATTTTTAAATGTGGCTATTTTTTTTCCATAATTTTTATTTTATGACGACACCTAATTACTTCCAAACATTATAGAGTTTGTTTCATCGTGATAAATCGTTTAGTTTAAAAGTTACACAGTTTTGTATACACTGGGGTCACAAAAGCAAACAATTTTTTTTAAAAATCCATAAAAAATATAAATAAATATTTAGATTTTTTTTAACATTTTTTCCGTCGATAAAATTAAGCATAGATTCCCTCATTTCGATATGTGCACATTATAAAGACTCACACTGTATACGTTTAGAAACAACACGACAGGTGCAACACATCCCATTACGTCCCATATTTTTGCGACGGTGTCCCCTTGTTCCGCAGATAGAAATTTCGTAGAATTTCGTTTCCCAGAAAATGTTTCATATAATATTTGGTCCTTGTATTTTTATTTCGAATATTACTGTTTCAACTATCATTTACTTGAATGAAACATATTTTACAGAAACACAATTCAATGAATTTTATAATCACATGTTTCTATTTAACAAACTTATCAAACAGTAGAATTATTTTTTAACGAATATTGTTTGTTCAGTGTATTTTTCCATGGTATTTTATTTCAACTAAAATGTAAAAATAGACGTTATGTTATCCATAATTTAGTGAGTAAAGTTAGTGACATAAACGAATCGCTGCAAAACCGACTCCACGTAGTCTTGTCTGCCCTACCCCTACAGTGTAATTTAAGTCCGCGTAGGCGCGGAGGGGCGAGGCGAGCCGCGAGCTGAGGAGCAGGTGGTGAGCGTTAATACCATCTGCGACGATAAGCTCGTGTGGCACCGCCGGAGCCCCGCAGCGCCGGAGCCGTAACAGAAACCATGCCTGCTTGCATACTCCATGCTTGCATGCTGCATGCTTGCTTGCACGCTGCATGTTGCATGCTCGCTTGTATGCTGCTAAATAGAGTATTACGGAACTTAAGGTACTCTTAATCCCCCAGTGGTACATGCCCGTGGGAGATTTTCCGACATCCACGCGGGCGAAGCCGCGGGCAAAAGCTAGTTTATATATATACCTAGTCTTGCCATAAATACTGAAACAAAGAAAAAATAAATTTTCTATTGCAAATAACATTTATTACTTTTACAGTGTGTTAGTTTAATACATAAATATAAAACAATTTAAAATATAAAAAGCTTATTCGAAGTGGTCTCCATTGGATGCAATACAATCCTTTAAACGTTGAGGCCAGTTATCAATAGAAGCACGCACTCTTTCCATGGGAAAATTCGTCACTGCCAATCGTACGGATTGTTTTAGGGACTCCAAAATAACATGGCGTTTAGAGCAAGCCGTATTCTCGAAAACTGAGCATATCATAATCCAGCGGATTAAGATTGGGACTAGACGACGGCCAGTCTTCAGCTCTGATTAAGTCCGAAACGTTCGTTTCCAACCAAGACTGCGTAGACCGAGCTTTATGACCCGGCGCCGAGTCTTGCTGGAAGGACCGTTCTTGGTTATTGAACATGGTGTTGTTAAAACTCAAAATGAGAAAACTCAATGAACAATCATATAAAAATGACAGATTCCAAATTCGAATGTAATATTTTTTATTTTTTATTGTAACAGTATTTATGGCCAGACTAAGTATATATATTTAATCTTCAAAAATGAAGAATAAATATTTGTTAAAGCGGCGCACGCCAGAAAGCTCGGGAAGTCGGCATGATTTTTTCGGACATCTTCAACAATCATCATAATTATCATCATATTTCAGCGAATTTATACAAAACCTTAATGAATTATATGCACCTAAACCTAAAGTCGGTGTCTTTGGTTAAGTATTTTTATTTTTTGCCATCGACTTCCGAAATGAGTTATTTTTCACATTGTAGTGTTTTTCTTGGAAGTCGGTTGTTTTTTTTTTATAAATAAGTTTTTATTTTCCATTTTTTAGTTGTGGTACCCACTCCACCAACCACCAAGTAAATAACAGTGACAGGAAGTTATTATAACATCATCAACATACACTAAATTAAATGAAAAAAAATACGTATTATTGAAGCTAACTCAAAAACAACTCATCAGAATTTGACCAAATATATTTGCGACCACCTCAGGAGTATACCCTTTCAAATAAAAACTTTGCAATAAGGCAAATATATGTCGCGCTAAGTCGTGTCGTGTCGTGAAGTTTGGAAGGCGTAGTTTTATCAGGTTTGCACGCCGTCGATCGTCAGCAAACTATTGAATCAACCACACGACGACAGATCGTTGATGAAATCGGTTTTCTGACAATCAAGGCCATACATAACATTTGACTCAAGTAGCGCAATTTGAAGCATTATTACCACTAAAATTTCTGTCTACCGCCATGGGAAGAAGGCGTGAGTTTAAGTATGTATGTATGTACCATTAAAATCATTTATAGCCAGAGTGCATCTTATGACAATTCCAATAAGCCCAAACACGACTAGGATACATTGTATTATTACGGAGTTCCGGTGCCTACCTTCCGGCTTCATCATCAGATCAGTTCGATTCGTATTCTTTTTCATCAGAACCATTTATTTAAATTTACTTCGTCATAGTCACTTAACTATCCTAATAAAGAAAGAAAGAAAGAAAGAAAAATATTTTATTTGGGACAGGAAATACAACAATAAAAAGAACATTAAAACTAATAACTATGAAAAATATTAAAAAAACAAAGAAGACCTGTGCGAGGCTAAAAGGCTCCTATCTCAGCGAGATATCTTATCGCCACCCGTGAAATACTTATCATCATTGAGGAGATCCCGTGGCCATTTGTGGTCTTCTTCATCAGTCTCACTTCAATAAATTATACTTTCTGAATGCAAAGCTCGACTTGTTGATGAAAATACCAAAATTGCTATGTATATCCTTATGCCTATAATATTTGAAGAGTTCCCTCAATTCCTCATGGGTCCTATCATCAGAACTGGATTTGGATAAAAAAGGGACCAGTCTGAAAGTATGTCCTTTCAAATAATTTCCAAATCCGTTTTTAAATGATAGTAATAAACATTTAAAAATAAAATAAAAAAACATACAACAGAATTAAGAACCTCCTCCTTTTTTGAAGTCGATTAAAAATTAAGACTAAAATGTTACCTCAAGAAGTCAAGATACGAACTATGACTACATTTCCAATCCCATAAATCTCTTAAAAACCGGTACCTACACAATTTTTTATATTATTTATGATTTTTAAAATCGACCCCTATTTTACCCCCTTAGGGGATGATTTTTCAAAAACGCTGAACCATATAATTCTATATTTTCTACCAAAAGCATAAAATTAGAATTTTCATATCCCTAACTTAAGAAATGCTGGGTTTCCTATACAAACTTTCATCCCCTATATCACCCCCTTTTTTATTGGGTGGGAAATCATCAAATGACTTCTGCCGCTCTGGGCAGAGCGGGAGGGCGTGTCAGACTTTAACTGACTAAAACCCACCCGTGTTCCCCTATATCACCCCCTGTAGGATTAGTTTTGAGACAAAAAGTAGCCTATGTCATTCCCAGGATGCCATCAAAGTAAGTATCCATACTAATACTAATATTATACATTCGAAAGGAACTCTGTCTGTATGTCTGTCTGTATGTTACCTTTTCACGCCTAAACCACTGAACGGATTTCGGTAAAATTTCGCAAGGACCTTGCCAAATTTTATCGAAATCCGTTCAATGGTTAAAAATGAAGACTAAAACGGTTAGGCGTGAAAAGGTAACAGACAGACAGACAGTGTTACTTTCGAATTTATAATAATAGTATGGATACTTACTTTCTAAGACTAAGAAAGCTTTGGAGAAACAGACTTGACAGGTATTGTATTATTCATTTATCTTGTTTACAGGGCACAGTATTACACTATGTTGAGAGCGGTGATTCGTCCAAGCCTCTGATGTTATTTCTGCATGGATTCCCTGAGTTCTGGTATTCATGGAGATATCAACTTGTCGAGTTCCAAAAGGATTATTGGTAAGTACTTATCTTTTGTGTCCGCCCCTAAGACGACCAACTGACCGTAAAAGTCAGTACTATAAAAAGGTAAAGGAAGAACTTGTGCTAGCAGAAAAAAATGTTTTCTTGGCTATACCTAAGAAATCTCCAGGAAACACTATTAAAATATATAATGCTAGATTTTAATCTCATTTTAAATCAAGTTTTATGGAGACCTGAAAACGTCACCGCCCTGCTGACACATTATAAGTCCAAAACCTCTCGTTAGAGAGTGGTATATTCTTTGTCCAAAACATATATAGATACTATCAAATTACCGAATAGTTGTCGAATAAATTGTTCCAATGTAAACTATTTGCAAACAAGGAAAAAATGTTATGAAAATGAGAAAAAAAAAATAAAGGAATCAAAAATAAATAGAATACGCCTGCCACAATCATCCTCAGGTGCATTAACTTCAGCCTCCTGTCACCACATATTCCCACCTATTTATACTTATGCAAGGAGCTCAAATAAATCTATAAACTACAAATTTTATTTCGAAATACCTAGTCTTGCCATAAATACTGTAACAAAGAAAAAATAAATTTTCTATTGCAAATAACATTTATTACTTTTACAGTGTGTTAGTTTAATACATAAATATAAAACAATTTAAAATATAAAAAGCTTATTCGAAGTGGTCTCCATTGGCTGCAATACAGTCCTTTAAACGTTGAGGCCAGTTAGTGACAGTGTGTGTTCTAGATTCGCAGTTGTCAAATTGTTTTGACGGCAGCAGAGACCTCGCCGATACGCAGTCAATCTTGTACTGTGCAGCTGTAGCGACATGTCGTGTGGCTCATATTAAACTTCCCAACAGTAACAGAGCACCACGACCAAAGAGGTGGTCAGGTTATATCTCATCTCCTTTACATGGATGACCTGAAACTTTTTGCTCCCAACAATTTGCAACTTATGGAACTACTGAAGGTAACCGAAACTTTCAGTAGCGCCATCAGGATGGAATTTGGTGTGGACAAATGTGCGGTCATGCATGTAAAGCGAGGGGAGATTGTGGAATCCGTGGGAACACAACTCTCGGATTCCATGCAACTAAGATCCCTCTCCTCAATCGAAACTTACAAGTATTTGGGTATGTCGGAAGCGTTAAGCATCAACACTGCTGACATGAAACAATCGCTGAGGGAGCGCTTTTTTGGCCGCCTGAATAAAGTATTAAATAGTCTTTTACCAGGCGGAAACAAGGTGCGCGCCTTCAACGGTTGGGTCATGCTGGTTTTGATGTACTCTTTCGGCATACTCAAATGGACTCAGACGGAACTTGACGCCCTGGATAGGAGGGTCCGCACATTGCTGCCCGTAAATCGGATGCATCATCCACGGTCATCGGTGATGAGACTGTATCCCGCGGAAGTGTGGAGGTCAAGGCTTCTTAAATTCTAAGAACCTGCACAACCGTGAGGTATGCAGTCTCAGGGAATACTGCCTAGAAGCCGACGTGGAAATGCACCGAGATGTGGTCTCAGTGGACAAGGGCTTCACTCCGCTCTCCTTGGCTAACGAGAACTGGCGCAAACCTATAGTATTAGATACTAATGACCGCAGGGAGGTATGGCAGAGCAAAGAGCTTCACGGGCGCTTCTACCGGGTCCTAATTTTATGTTTGAAATATTATGAGCAGAGGCTTTGATGTAGTGAAATATTATGATTTATTTAAAGTATGATAATACGCGGACGCGATGTAGACCTGTTAGCGTTCGTATCCTGGTTACGATTCGGAGATCTTTTTGGCGAAACCGAAGCTTTTGTCTTTGCGATTATGGACGAAGTTATGATGACGAACAACTACCGGAAATATATTGTGAAGGACGGCACGGTTGACATCTGTCGGGTATGCCACCGTCCCGGAGAATCAATCTGACACATTATTTCTGACTGTTCTCGTCTGGCTAACGGAGACTACTTGCATAGGCACAACCTTGTAGCCAGGATTATCCACCAGCAACTTGCTCTGAAATACAGCCTTGTGGAATCGGAAGTACCGTACTATAGGTATGTGCCCGACCCAGTTCTCGAAAATGACAATATTACGTTGTATTGGGATCGATCTATCATCACTGACAGGACTATTGTTGCCAATAAGCCAGACATAGTGGTGATAGATCGAATAGAGCGTCGCACAATGATTATTGATATAGCGGTTCCGCATGACGAGGACCTCGTGAAAGCTGAAAAAGATAAGCAGATTAAGTATCTTGACCTGGCTCGCGAGGTTGTCGACATGTGGGATGTGGATACAGCAGTCATTGTGCCGATAGTCGTGACGGCAAATGGCATAATAGCCAAGAGTCTCGACCAACATCTGAGGAGGCTCTCGTTAGGCAGCTGGATCAAGGGCTTGATCCAGAAAGCGGTAGTTCTCGATACGGCACGTATCGTTAGGAGGTTCTTCTCTCAGGAGCCCTGACCACCGGTAGCTTGGACCTTATTCCCGATACCCGTGGGCTACAATTTTTTATAATTTTAAATGTTTTTTTTTAATATTTAAAAATGTGAGATATATGTATAAAAATGGAATAAAGGAAGTAATAATAATAGTAATTTATTTCAGACTTTGTCCACAAGTTTGTTAGTAACAATGTTCTTAACCTAGTGATAATATCATGAAAACAATTAAAACAAAAGAAAAGAAGACCTGTGCGAGGCCAAAAAGGCCCATATCTCAGCGAGATATACATACCCGTGAAATACTTATCATTATTGAGGAGTTCCCATGGCCATCTGTGGTCTTCTTCATCAGTTTCACTTCACCAAATGATACTTTCTGAATGCAAATCCTTGACTTGTTGCTGAAAATACCAAAATCGATATGTATACAAGGTGTAACAGAAGGATTGACATTTTCATAAAACTAAAGACTAAAATGTTACCTCAAGAGGTCGAGATACGAACTATGACTACATTTCCAATTCCATAAATCTCTTACAAAGAGGTACCTACACAAAATTTTTAATATTATTTATGATTTTTAAAATCCACCCCTATTTTTCCCCCTTAGGGGATGATTTTGCAAAAACGCTGGACCATATATATAATTCTTTATTTCCTACCAAAAGCATAAATTTAGAATTTTCTTATCCCTAACTTAAGAAATGCTGGGTTTCCCATATAAACTTTCACCCCCTATAGGATTATTTTTGAGAGAAAAGGTCCTTCCCCAGGATGCCGTCTATCTCCTTGCCAAATTTTATCGAAATCCGTTCAGTGGTTTAGGTGTGAAAAGGTAACATACAGACAGACAGAGTTACTTTCGAATTTATAATATTAGTATGGATTACCAAGGATTGTTGATGATCGTATACCTATTTAGACGGATATTAGAATTAGAATTAGAATTTTTATTTATACATCTTAGATACAGTACACCAGTAGTAAACAATAATATATATTGCTGTTCATTTCTTTTCACCTTTTATACATCCAAACTATGTAATTGTCGAGTTTTAGCATGGTAAGCATGGTAATAGCGGTCATTGACCCACCTACATTTTGTAGCATTTTTATTTCAAAATCTGAAATAAAGTCCGTTACCGTCCTGAATCAATATCTATCGTGATCTTCAACATGTTCCGATAACGAAAACCCATAGGTACAACATAGTTTATTATTTGGTTTCCTAACTGAGAGATACCCATTACGGAAAGAGCAATGACCATTATTAATTACCATGCTAAAACGCGACAACTATAGCTGATTCTATTCCAAAAATCATAGACACCTATATTTTTTTTTCAGGTGCGTCGCCATTGATATGAGAGGCTACGGAGATTCAGAAAGACCCGATGGCGTTGCTTCATACAAGATAGAACTTCTGGTAGAAGACGTTAGGGGTCTTATTAAACAATTAGGTAAAGTTTCATGCATTTGTTTTAAAGCTACTATTAGAATATACTTATTATGAAATTCATGCATGTGCGACGAATTCGCTTTGCTTTTATCTTTGAGAGGAAACCGTGCCTTTGCATACCTTTATAAATAATTAAGTTTAATAAACTTCGTAGCTTAAATTATCTATTTCTAATAGTCATACATATCTTAGTACATAAATGGTCGTCCTACAGCCCATCTTTAGTCTTTACGGGTAAGATTGGTATACTTTCCCCTGTGCTCATAACTGTAGAGGACCAGTAGACAACAGTGCTTGGTTATCGATATTAGATACGTAAACATGCTGTACAAATAGCAAGGGTCACAAACGATCCGTGGAGTTGTTGGAATAATGATATCACTGGGTGCATTGCTGATATATGCAGAGGGCAAACAAGTAGGTACTTCCCTACATATATAGATAACTACGTTTCCATACCGATTAATTATCGGATGAATAAGTTACCAGTTGCATAATAATACCAGAAGCTGACATTCAAATGATGTCTACCAATATAATATGTAGGTATAATTTAATTCAGTTAAACACAGTGAGTCACCAGGTAAGTTGAAACATTATTATGATAGTTTTGATAGACATCACATTACGTATTCTAAAATGGTAGGGGGAAGCGCCAATGTAGCCTGCGAAATTCAAATTTTCTTACTATTTTTGCAATTTGCAGCTCAGTGTCTGAGTGTATGTTAATTAAAGTATGATTCGCGAGCATAACAAATATGTATTTACAGAATTATAATCATTAGAATCAGTAATAATATACAATTTCTTTAGTTAGTATAATCCTGAAATGTTAATATTTCATGAAATAGTCATTCAATAGAATTCAATTCAATTCAATTATTCTTTATTGCAATCCATAATGTACACATACAGGTGGTGAGTTTAATAATTTTAGAAACAATTATGGACCCTGTCGGGCACAGCAACATTATAAAAGTTGGTTAATTACTTGGTCTTAGAGAGTTCTAATGATAACTTTAATTATTATAATTGTGTCAATACATATTTGTTACGGTCGCGAATAATATTTTAATCAACATACAACCTAATACTGACCTGCAAATTGCAAAAAACGTAAGAAAATTTGAATTTCGCGGGCTACCCTTTAACCTTAATAAAGAAATATTCCTATTATTATAATAACACGGAAAATAGCTTCTTACCCACTATCTACCTAAAGTTTATCAGTGCCTGGGTACCTATTACCTATGGAATTGGTCTTATCCTACCTTCGCTCGACCGTGTAAATAGATGAAGAATTTAATGCTCGTGTAATTACTACTTTTCCTTTAGGTCGTGACAAATGCATCTTAATCTCCCACGACTGGGGTGGTCTGATTGCTTGTCAGTTCCGCAACCAATACCCTGAGATGTTGATCGGGCTAGTCATGCTTGCCAGCGTCTCCAGCACTGCTTGGTTTCGTGAAATTTGGAGGAACCCTGTCCAGAGACAGTTGTCGTGGTAAGTTTTAACGGATCTTTATTTCCATGTCACCTTATTTGGGACTAGGGCATACCCAACTCATCTTGAGTTGGGTAGGCCCTTCACCACGACCTTGGGGAGGCTGCAAGGATGAGGTCAGAGTAGTTGTGCCGATGTATGGGCGAGACTAATGTTCAGCTGTGGCATTCTTTCGGATGTTATGATGAAGATAGGTGAGTTAAGATAGAAACAGTAAGAAATAGAAAAAGAGAAGTGAGATAAGGTATGTGAGTTGAAACCGTGCACACCTATACAGTTACAGTTAAAACGTGTTTTTAGTTAGATCGCGTTTTCACTAGTTAAACTAGTTTTTACTGAATGCCATTGTTTGAAACTAAGCCAGGGCACCCCGACCTATAGATATGTATATTTTTTATATTTCTATGACCCCGACCAAATGGGTTAGGTTAGGATAGAACTGTGTCCAACCGCGCGCGAGCCTTGCCAGCGAATCACACAGAGTACTTTACTGATCACTGCGCTCCATACGCTCTTGAAGTTTGATTATTATGTTACCATAAATAGGTGTTGATGTAGGACGTTTTGACAATGATTTAGTACTTTGAAGACCCTGTACATCATTTTCAATACATTTTATTTTTTCAGAAACTCTCTCCACCTCCTGGGGCCCCAATTTTTGACGAATCCTTTCCAACGTTTGTTGAGGAAAAAATTCAAAAATTTCATGACGTCTCGGAAAGACTTTTCAAAATTAACATCCATTCGGCCTTCACACTAATTCGATACTGCTGCTTTGGACCAAAATTTACGTATAGCCTTCGCTCCTCCCATCTATGGAAGCATCCACAACTTTTAGAAAAAGTAGACCAAATTATTAGAAACACACTAACTTCTATTCTAAATGTGGCCCTAGACGACCGAGCGTGGCAGCAAGCCACACTTCCCATTCGCCTGGGTGGTCTCGGCGTCCGCAAAATTTCAAGTATAAGTTTACCGGCCTTCCTCTCTTCGGTCCACGGTACCGACAAATTAACCAGGAAAATTTTATCTTCCTCACTGGTCGATTTTGAAGAACCGTGTTTGACCGATGCGTTGAACGCGTGGAAGATGGCTTGTCCCAAGACAACCCAGCCTCCCAGAAACGGTGGGACGTGGCACCCTGCAGTATTATACGGAATACCCTAGTAAATACGTCATTTAATCCTGCTGAGCGTGCCCGTCTGCTGGCTGTGGGAGAATGGGAGTCAGGCTTGTGGCTTCAGGCGCTTCCGTCATCCACCATAGGTACTATGATGGATGAATCTTCGTTTCGGCTCGCTACGTGTCTCCGCTTGGGCGCACCTTGCGTTGCTCCGCATCAGTGTCACTGCGGTGAAGCTGTCGACAACCTCGGACACCATGGCCTGTCCTGCTGCAGGAGTGCAGGCCGCATAGCACGACACGCCAGCATTAACGATATTATTCGTCTAGCTCTTGTTACCGCCGGCGTACCAGCGGTATTAGAACCAAACGGCTTGGTACGTGACGATGGGAAGAGACCAGACGGCATGACGTTGTTGCCTTGGAAGGTGGGTAGACCTCTGGTGTGGGACGCAACCTGTGTCGACAGTCGACACCCTTGCGCCATCTTATGTTCCAAGCACGGCGTGCTGTGCTGGCGCCGCTGCTGCGGCTGCTGAGACCCTAAAGCGGCGCAAATACTGTAATCTGATCGGTAACTACAGTTTTGAGCCGTTTGGGGTCGAAACGCTCGTGTCATGGGGCCCGAGTGCGCGTCTCCTTTTTAAGGAAATTTCTCGCTGACTGGTCGACACTTCACGTGACCAGAGGGCTGGCTCGTGCTTTGGCCAAAGAATTAGCATTGCCATTCAACGTGGCAATGCTGCCAGTCTTCTGGGCACGTTTCCGGATGACAGCGATGCGGACGAGTACTTCGACGCCTAAGTTTCCTTTTGTTTTGTATATTTATTTGTATAGTTGGTTAGTTCGTTAGTTAGTGGCAAAATATATTTTAAGTTTTTTCCTGATTCTTATTGACAGTACTTGTTAGGTTTTGCAGTTCCAACTTAAAGTTGTGATGTTCCATATTCAATTGGTCCGTTTTGGTTTTCATTTCAATAATTTGTTCATTTGTAGATGAGATATCTTTTTTATAGTATTGATATTTTCTGTCTGAGAATTACCAAACTCCTTCAGTAATCCCATAATTTCCTTTTTAAATTCCTTAAATTGGTACGAAAAATCATCCTCCGGCGTTTTTCTTTTGCGTTATGGCACATATTTACTATAATCAGAAGTTCCGAAAGTTGATAGGTCGGGCTGAGAACTACTAAGCTTATTTTGTCGCTGAATTCACCAGTGGGTGAACGTTGGTCATTCATGATATTATTATAAGTGTAATCGTATTCATCCGCTCCTCTTATCGCTCCACTGAGTTAATATGTGGGTGACCCTTATAATGTGGAAGCGGTTAAGTTTAAAATTGTATAGCACACTAATAATTTAAATTTTGTCACGAGTACAAGGTGAACACGACCGCTCACTACGCAAAGGACATAGCTCTGCGCCCATACATTGTTCGCCCTGGAACCAAGAGCATAGGAAAACTATGTGTTGAATTGTCGATCATTAGTAAATTCCTATATGATGTTCTTTTTACAGCGGACTAGCTGCAGAATAGATAATACTTCAAAAAAAGTATCAGATTACGAGGTTATAATCGAACCACGCATAAATGGTTTAAATTAAGAACTTTAACCTTTTTACTATAACTTTTTTGTTAGCTAGTCTTACCACAGACGGACGCCATGTTGTTCTGTTTACCAAACCTTGCTGGTGCGCCCTCTAGCGGGATAAATTGTCAGTAAGGTTCCCTATAGGGAATATTACGCAAAGCTGAGACAGCAGATGGTGCCACATAAACACGAAGTAAACAAAGCAAACTGCCAAATGCAAGCGCCAACATTTTTCGGCGTTTTTCAATAAAATTTTAGCTTTATCTCATCCTTATTACTATAATTGTAGGTTAAAATAATACGAAAAAGTTAATGTTAAAATTCATGGTCTTCCTTTTATTTTTGATATTATGTTATTTAGCAAAAAATAATCCTTATGATGAAGCCTTTCGATCGGTATGATAAAGCTACAGGTGATTATTTTTCTCGTGTAACGGGTTCGATTTCCGGTTCAACCATGTAATTATTTATCTATGAATGCAGTTTAAATTGTTTTTTAAATTCAAATAATGTCTTCTTTCAGTAAAATGTCCCATCTACAATATTCAAGGTACTTTCCCTCCATGTGGCATATCCGTGGGACGCCCTGTAGGTATAACGTTCTGGCATTTTGTTAGAATTTTTGCCAGTGAGACTACGTGCGCATTATGCACAGCGTTATGTTATATCACAATAGGAACTCGTATGACGTAGGTACTTTACGTATTTTGCGGTTAAGGGGTAAGCGCCAGCTAGCCCGCGAAATTCAAACTTTCTTATGTTTTTTGCAATCAGCAAGATAGTATTAAGTTGTATGTTAATTAAGTATCATTCGCGACCGTAACAAATATGCATTTACAGAATTATAATCATTATTACGATCAGAATACGACTCCATAAATTTATACTGGATGATTTTTTTTACCGTCTCGAAATTTTTACAGGGTGTTATACCCATGAATATGAACAACTTTCACTACGGGACCAACTCTGAAATCACGAAAAAAAATCTACTGTTTAATAGAAAAGTTCAAACCTACTTGACCAAAATGTATGAAACAGCAGATTTTTTTTTCGTGATCTCATAGTTGGTCCCATAGTGAAAGTGGTTCATGTTCATGGGTAGAACAGCCTGTAAAAATTTCGAGACGATAAAAAAAATCATCCAGTATAATCCTAATCGTCAAGATGTCATAAAATAGTCATTAAACAAAATTACCTAGTTTAAAGAGCTGTATTGTTGACTTTTATTATTATAATTCTGTAAATAGGTACACACATTTTACAGTCGCGAATCATATTTTGATCAACATAAAACCTAATACTGACTTGCAAATTGCAAAAAACGTAAGAAAATATGAATTTACCTGGCGCTTTCGCCTTAAGCGTCCTTATGGGTTATTTTTTGTTTACTACATTAGGTACCTATAGTCATAGGGCAAAACATTATGGAAGTTTCTAGTCAAGTATTAATCATTTTATGCAGTTCTTAGTATCGCATCATTAGAACAATTTATAGTAGGTAAATCTTAGAAATAATAAGTTCAAAAATATCTCAAAAGGAACTCTTTTGAGATATTTTTGAAGATAGATTCCTCCTCTTATTATTCGTAAGACTTATATGTATACAAGGTGGAACAGGACGATTGACATTCCTTTAAACTACGTAAAGAGATTCATGTTCTTTACCCGTATACAAAAAATCAATCAAATCCAATGAATACTTTAGCCACAGGAAATTATTTTTCATTTTCTCATTTTTCAACATGATGTAGATCCGAAGTCCGTAATAATAGGTAAACATAGCCGCCACCGCGCCCCGCACCCCGCACCAGACCGTTGGTCAGTGACTTTTCGTAGATAAAGCGTGTTTACTTTTTATGCAGTTGATTCTGCTATTTATTTTGTTTGAAAACTGCAGTTTTCAAATTTTCCATTAACTACTAATCTTAGTGTTTTAAAATGTTTCAATGAATTAGTACTGTGCTCGTTTTCATTTAATGTCGTATATCCAGATACACGTTGTATATGTCAGCAACCAACTGTTCAAGACCATGTATGTATTTACTATCAAACATTTGTATCACAAAGCTGTTTAAAAAAACCGATTTCTTTCTACATTTTTCCAGGTACGCGTTCCTGTATCGCGCTCCGTTGATACCGGAGAAAGGACTCCTCATGTATGACCTCGCCGTCTACGAGGAAGTCATGTTGCTCCCTGGCAAGATCTCCACGGATAGGGAGGATATTGAATGCTACAAGTACTGGTTCCGTAGGCCATGTAAGTTTCTAAACGATGCATCAAAATAGGCTTCACGAGTGGGGAACCAATGTAATGACTAAATTTACATCCGGGTAACCCTGGACTGTTTTTACCACCATCTTATAGTGTCGGATTTTTTTTTACTTCAAGCAGGTTTTTCATAATTTTAAGAAAATGAGGCAAGTACCTAATAGTAATTTTAATAGGTAATTAGCGCATAATACTAATAACGCTTCGTAGCTGAGCCCGTACGATGCGCCAGCGCTTCCCCGCTCTCACCTTATACAGGTGAGCGCGCGGGGGGCGCGGTAGCTCGCGAGCTACTGCTTGCACTGGTCGCACTTGCGCTGAGCGCGTTTTTGCTGCTACCCCCTCATTTTATGAATGAAATTATTACAATAATTTTATGTGTTAACTAGCTTCTGCCCGCAGCTGTGCCCGCGTGGATGTCGGAAATTATCCCACAGGAACGTGCTACCGGGATAAAAAGAATCCTATGTAGCCACCAAGGTCATGGCCTGTCCGTATACTTTTTTTTTTTTTTTTTTTTGTGGATGGGAAATCATCAAATGACTTCTCCCGCTCTGGGCGGAGCGGGAGGGCGTGTCAGACTTTTACTGACTAAAACCCACCCGTGTTCCTTCTGTTGCCTGTGCCGGGGCCACGGTAACTCTTTCGAACATCCTGCAACCCTAGCTGGCATCGGCCCTAGCGGACCCCGTCAATAGTGCTGACATCTCTTTGAGGCGCGCGTGGAACACGACGCGCCGTCGACTCGGGCCTGGTCCTTACCGGACGGCGAGCTACCCATTGCTCGCCGTCCGCAAGCCCGCGCCTACGGTGGCCGGGAATCGGCTGCCGATTCCCGACGCCCAGGGCGTCTCCTGCGGTGACTAGGGGCGTGAGGGTGCAAAGCTTGCCTCTCCCTCACGCGTCCCGCCTCCTCCTTCACGAGCATTACTGCTTCGCAGAAGGAGGTAATGGCTTCCCATGCACTCTCGCTCTGTACCATGGCCTGGACCAGGGCCGGACGCGAGAGATCGCCGCCGCCGATCGCTTCCGCGAGGACACGGCGGTGCTCCGCCCAAGCCGGGCAGACCTCCACCGTATGCTCCACCGTGTCCTCCGGGCGATCCACACAGTGGTGACACCCGGGCGTTTCCTCCCGCCTTTTCCGGAACAGGTACCTCCCGAAGCACCCGTGTCCGGTGAGGACCTGCGTCAGGCGGAAGGTGAGGACGCCGTGGCGCCTCTCCAGCCACTCCTCAAAGAGGGGACTTATCGCCGCAATTGTGGCGTGCCCAGCGCTGGGTTGCGACAATCGCACTCTCCATGCCGCCATGAGATCCTGCCGGAGCTCTGTCCGCCGTGCCACGATTTCTCGCGGCAACAGAGTTACGCCCCGGCGTCCTGCCTCCTCGCGCCACTCCCACATGTGCGCGAGGACTTTTGCCTCCAGATCCCTGTCCGTATACTTATCATCCAAATCCATTCAGCCATTAAAGCGTGAAAGGGTAACAGACAGACAGATAATAAATGCAAATAATGTTGTTTTTTTTTTTATTAAACCGATTTTTATGATTCTGGCCCACTTGCACGTTTAGTCGGGTTAAATAAATAAATATAGGGTTTGTAAACCCTAAGTTAACATTTTAACTCTTATTACGCGTTGCACCACTAAAAAGTAACACCGGGTTAAAGAACCTGATAATAGTATTTTTTGAGTTGGGAACATTGCAGTTCAATCGACGAAACATAGAATTGCAATATCTGTGCCCTGATATGTAATCCGACCAAAAATGAATGAACGAACAATAAATGGAAATTGTATACCCATCTCCCTTACACTTCATTAGGATACGTAAAACTTTCTTGTCTTTGAATTTTATAACATGACATTTCATTAATCGTTTTGTATGTGGTTTCCATGGAGATTTAGTTCATTGATGATTTTCATCAATCAACTAAATCTCTCTCTTCCTATCTCTCTCTAAATCATACGGAAAATATGTTTTAAGTTTTTTATAATTTGTATTTATATTTAAACGAGTTCATAGCTTTTGCCCGCGGCTTCGCCCGCGTGGTTGTCGGAAAATACTCCATGGGAATGTACTACCGGGATTAAAAGGGAGCGAAGCGATGATCTCATACCTAATAACCGAGGAAAAGGTCATTGACTCCTGTCTTAGCGCTGCGCCGCCGTCAACCATAATTATTTTGTTACGCGTAATTTTAAATCTGTGATATCTTTTAAAGTATTAATTTAAATGATATGATGTCAATCTAAATTGAATGCCCAATTTAAATAACATATTTTATTGGATAAGGATTAATTCAATACCGGTCAAAATAGCTTTAGATATAACTATTAAATATTTATTTATTTATGAAAGATAAAAATGGTTACTGTGTGTCATTCTTAGAAGATTGACAAATATGCTTTTGCGCATTTTTTGGTTGACCTTTTTAAGATGTACAATCCTATAGAATATTAACTTAATGTTTCTCTTGCTGTTATCGCAACGCACGCCAGTAAAGCTCCTAGTCGGCATGATTTTTTCCAACATTTTCTACAATAATCGTCATATTGCAGCCAATTTCCATAAAACTAAAGAGCTCGCCTCCATTATAAAAGGAACCCTTGTGCAAAATTTCTCATATGATGCCATTCAATCAGCACTTCACCCGCGATTTCGTTCGCGAGGATTTTGCTCTTTCCCCTACAGACACAACACCCTCCACCCGCTTTAAATGGTAGTATTATAGATTAAGATATTTATTATATTTTATACATAAGCATAAGTAGGCATGTTGCGCCGACCCCAAATAAATTAATATCAGGGCAAGAGAATGATGATGAAGTATTCGGGCCAAGTTTGAAGTTTATAAGTCAAAGAAATAATATTTTTTTCATAACAACTGAATCCCTCGTTTTCGCCCCCAATTTCCATTATTTGACTTAGGTTATGTATACAAAATTTCAGTTAATCAAGCCAAACAGTAAAATCCTCCCCTGTAAAATTGACTGGGTAGTCAAATTCAAGGATTTTCGAAAAACCCTGATCCACATTATTTCTGGTTTTAAGTATAAATACTGAGTTTTGAGTTAATCGAACCGCGCGTTAAAATTATTCCATATAAACTTTAACACCCCTTATCTCTCCTTTGAGGGGTAGTTTTAAAAAACTAATAGTTAGAAACTTTATTGCTTACTTAGGCAAATATTCGTGCCAAGTTTAGTAACCAAATGAATAAGATTATTTTCATATACCTAAACTTTATCGCCCCTTTCCACCCCCCAAAGGAGTTAATTCTTGAAACATCGATTGTGACGTTTCCATTTTTTGACATATAGGAATTTATACAAATTTTCGAGTTAATCAAACCACGCAATTAAACCATCCCCTCTAAAATTGATTACTCCTTTCCACCCAGTTAGGGGTACCTAGATTTGTTTGAAAACCTTGATATACGTTTTACTTTATTTCCGAACTTAAGTATAAATATCGAGTTTCAAGTTTATCGAACCACGCGTTAAAAATTTTTGCATACAAACTTTGATACCCCCAACCCCCTTTAGAGGGTATTTGAAAAAAAAAAAACTGAAAATGAAAAACTTTATTTTTCACTTAGATAAGCATTTCTGCCAAGTTTCAAGTTTATTAATTCAAGAAATAAGATGTTTCTGACAAACGAAATCCCCCCTTTTTCACCCCGAGCCTGCAAAAGTGTTGTTATTAATGTTAGGTGTAACTGTTACTTTATTTTTTTAAGTTCTACAGCTATGTATATTTTTATGTCAAATAAAGATTTTTTCTAAACTAAACTAAGTAGGTACCTAATCAGATTTTTGTAATTTTCATTTAAACGCAACGAAATCAAAACGTTATAGATACTTATAATTAATTTCAGAATTATTATAATTATATTTATCAACTAAAAACATTACAATTGCCACTTTAGGAACTAAAAAACGACAAAAAACAACTACGGTCTTTACTTGTTTTTTGTCTTTTTTTTAGTTCCTAAAGTGGCAATTTCAATTTTTAGATTAGTTACTGCAATTGTTTCAGTGGTATAGTTTTTTACAAAGTATGTTACTTATTTTATATTACTTTTACAATTTTTAACGTACCGTTAAATCAGCAGATTTAAATAAAGAACGACGAATCGTGAGACTACACTTAATTCGTTTCTATTTATGTATGCATTCGTTTCATAGTATGTACGTTAAAAAAACGTTAAAATAAAGTCATGGTGATAGCATCTAAGACCATTAGGAACTGACCATGTTAATACCTACCTAAGTAATTGACGTTGTCGAGTGACATTAATAAGATGCTACCTACCTACAGCAAAGTCAAAAATGCAGCTGTGCCGTTGTTCTGTGGGCGGTAAAATATAGGGTTTTCATGACGTGTTGTTCAGCCTGACGTGTGCGACGCGTATCTAATACATAGTTACCAACAAATACGAGTAACTAAAGGTTTTAGAAACCCGCTGGGTAGTGGACGTTATTTTGCAAAAGAGAGTTGCGTTTCTTTCGGTTAATTGTCAGTTGAAATTATTTGCTGTAAATAGTTGAGGCAATTTAACAATAAGACAGCCTTAAATAATTTTACTTGGCATGAGCACCCCAATTGTGTAATACGCTATCAACCACAATCTGAATGATTTTGGAGCAAATTGCTAATCCATTGCTTCATATGTTCGAAAAATTTGTCTGCTCAACAACGTAAATAACGCAATGAATTTTGTTGAACTGTCAAAATGAAACGGCCTTAAATAATTTTACTCATGCCAGCACCCTAATTGCGTAACACACTGGTGCCGGTTCTCTTGTCACAAATTCCTCTAAACTAGACTAAAAATCTCCAAAATTTAGTTTATTCCTGTCAAACGACGATTTCCTATTCTGAAATTGACTAAAGTGACACAACTTAACTATATTTTAGTTTGACAACACTAAGATGCCACTACGTTATTTAGTGAAAATGGTAATTTTGCTATCCTGAATTTGACGTTTTTCACCTATAATTTAGATTTTCTAACTAAACCTGACTATTTTTAATCGCGATTAAAAATGTGTGGATTCAAATTAGTTGGTATGAACTAACATTTACACCAACACCTCGACTTCAGGTGCAAAAACAGTACTGTAGCTTTTTTTTTTCTTTTCTTTTGCTTATATCTCGAAAACGGTGTGTCGCAAAAATAATGAAAATTTCGACCCCCTTTCTAAAGCTCTTCAAGCCCTAAAACTCAACATGTAGGTAATAATTTTTCATATTTTCCATAAAAAAGTGAAAAATTCCATATAAAACACGTCTAGGCTGCCCCGTGCGTGCCTCCGGCTCTAAAAAAAAATCACGGGGTAGGGCAAACAAGTACCACATGGAGTCGCGCGATTGTGAAATTCGATTTTAGTTCTGACAAAATAATTATTTCGTGATATTTTTTTGCAGAATAACTTAAAGATTCTCATAGCCAAAAGTATGGAATTTTAGTGCTAGTTTAGTTGGTTTAGGGTGTACAAGAGAATCAGCACCACTATCAACCACAATCTGAAAGATTTTGGAGTAAATTGCTTTTGCTCCATATGTTCGCAAAATTTGTCTGCTCAACAACGTAAATAACGCAATGAATGATAAATGATTTTATTTCTGTAAGTAGGTTTATACAAACACTTTTACATGTCAGACATTTTTTTTTAAACTAGATGAGGCCGGCGTTTCCTATCTGACATCTGACTAGGTACTCTGAGAAGAAAGGCCGAAACAAACTCAGAGGTCACAGTCTCTTTTAAAGTCCAGACATAATCTTGGTCAGATCATGTGAAGACCATGTAGGTTGGTGTCTGAATGTTGTTGAACTGTCAAAATGAAACCGATTCCTAATGTGTATTATGCAATTGCCCCGCTGATTATGGGTAATAATTAATTCAAAGTATTTTTTTTAAACTCTTAATCCATAACAGGCCACCTACTTACAAATAAAGTATTGAATAATTGCCTTAATCATAGTTTTTGTTAATCTCTGTGGTCAAATTTCGATTTTTGTTCAAGGTTATTAAGGCAATTGACCATGATTGTTCCCAGTTCAGAAAAACATTAACGAAAAGGTTTATTCTGTGGGGTAAAATAATATTTTCTTAATTAAAAGTTAGTTCGTAGGGGATAAAATCTAGCTTCTTCTAGGATTTTAGTATTTTGGCTTTCGGAGCCATAGCGTGAAGATATTTAGTTTTTATGATCCATCTAAAGTGCCTTGAATGATTTTAACATATTAATTATTTTCACTTTGTTTTTTTTTATCGCGTGTGACACGATTCACGAATCTACCTACCTACCACTAATGTGTGTAGTTATGTGTAACTCTAAGAATATACTTACCTTAATAACTTTTCCTTATAGCTATACATTTTACTTCGTCATGAAAATACCAAATACTTTAATTAATTTTCTATTCCAGTTGCGCTGACACCTCCATTAAACTACTACCGAGCTAACTTCAGATTCGACGTACCAGAGATTGTCGAGCACAAAGAGAATGTACCCATGCTGGTCGCCCATGCTGCCAACGACAAGTGCCTGGTCAACAGCCTACTAGATGTCATGAAGAAAGAGTACTCCTGCATAGAGACCACTATTGTCGACAACTGCAGCCATTTCTTACAACAAGAGGAACCTGAGAAAGTGAACAAAGTTATTCGAGATTTCCTCTCAAAGAATAATATTTGAATTTCGAGTTTGTAATAGTTTTTGTTGTAGTTTTTGTTCATATTAAATCCTCTGCTCGGTCCATTGGTCGCCGTCGCAGTGGCTAATAAGATTTTTTATGAGTGTCAAACATTTACTGATTACTTTATTTCGGCTTGTGTGTTCGTATTATTAAATGTATTAGGGTAAAAAGTATGCCTTCAAATTCAGTGTTTTAATATTTTAATGTGATTGTTGCTCTGTGTACCTTACTAGTAATATTGTACTCCCGATAAGTTTGATTAAAATGTTAAATACTTGTTAATATTTGAATAATAATTATGGTTAAGTTGTTTTAATTACCCCAATGCAGCAATGGACCGATCCATTGGTCGCCGTCGCAGTGGCTCCCAAGATTTTTTTATGAGTGTCAAACATTTACTGATTACTTTATTTCTGCTAGTGTGTTCGTATTATTAAATGTATTAGGGTAAAATGTGTGCCTTCGAAATCAGTGTTTTAATATTGAATGCGATTGTTGCTTTGTGTATCTTACTAGTAATATTGTACTCCCGATAAGTTTGATTAAAATATAAAATAATTATTAATATTTAAATAATAATATTAATTAAGTTGTTTTAATTAACCCTAACCCTTCGAGGAAACAAGGCGTGATGTTATGTTGTTATGTGTTGTTTTAATTACCCCTTCTTAACTTGAGCTCTAGTGTAGATAGGTATTTTAGCTAATTGGTTTCTGAACTTTGTTTCAGCTCGTTATCACGTCTGTACTGTTAACTATGAATTACCTACCTACAGGCACGTATACAGAGGGGGGGATACTTGGGATTTATTCCCCCCCCGAAATCTGACTGAAAAAAAAAACGTTTTAAGCCATCTGTTTATTTATTCGCTTGCGTGTTCTTTCAATAAGTAGGTAAAATAAAAATATAGATCTTGATCTGATTATGTAAGCGACGTTACTAGTAGCGCCATCTAACCTGTTTAGAGAGAAACCGAGAACGAAACAGTAATGAACGACATCTATCGTCGAGTAGAAAAACTAATAGTAGAAAGGTCGTCGCGTCGAGTAGCGAAATATCGAGAAGCCTCCATAACTTTCTGCTACCAGGTAGTAGATGGCGCAATATTCCACAGTGTTCCAGAATACGAAAATGTAGTATAAATACGGCGGGAGTCCGGGAACCTGCATGTCAGTTCATTTCGAGAGCGATTCAAGTGAGAATCGAGAGCGACAAGCGAGAAGAAAAGTGAAATACCTCTGCAATAGTGACAGTATAGTGCAATAGACCAGTTTATTTTGATATTGGTTTCAGTTACATAGAGTGTAGGTAGAGTAAATTCCTTCCGACTTGGTTCACCTGATACTTTGCCCGTGCCGTGAAATAAAGGAAAAAAACTTCAAAACCACTGTTTTCATTTCATTGGATTCGCCAAATCGCCAGTCCGTGACGTGAGATAGTGTTGGACAATTTTGGACCTGCAGACGTCATAATTTGTTGGACCGTTCGCCGTATCCATCACAGATTACTTAAATAAAGTAAAGTAATGTGTGAAATGTGAGTGCTTCTTGATTTGTGCTTGTTTGAACGTATATAAATTGCTGCTGCTAAAATGAAGAGAATTGACAACTTTTTCAAGCCAGTGGCAAAAAAAATTGTTACTACTAGCACTAGCGAGGAAAAAACTACTCCAAGCATGGCTTCTGCTGTTGATAGTAGACAACTAGAAACAACATCAAAATTTACAGAAAAAAATGTGATTTCAGCCGAACCGGCTGGAAGATGTAGAGATGAAGGAGAATGTTCAACTTCAAAAACGTGCAGTTTAGATACAATGATTATAATAAGTGAAACTTTTCCTGATATCGGCGTGGTTTCTAATGCCATATATAACACACAGTATCCTCCTCTTGTACTCGCAGATGAACAGAAAAAAAATATTATTACACAGCCGTTTGTCCCAGATGCGTCATTTTCGTTTCCGGCTAGTAGCTTTGGAAAGAGGAAACTTAGATTTCGAAGAGAATGGATGGGATCATGGGAATGGTTAACATATTCGCCGAGGAGGAACGGTGTGTTCTGCAAATATTGCGTTGTCTTTTCATCAGGCACCGCTGGAAAAGGTTCCCATCAAACACTTGGAAGTTTTGTCAGCAAACCATTTGATAATTGGAAAGATGCAACAGAGAGATTTCGCGAACATTCTGCTGCTAAATATCACCAGTTTTCTAAGTTATGCGCAGAAAATTTCTTACGCGTAATGGATTCAGCAGCTATAGACGTTGCATCGCAGCTTAATGATCAAAGGCTCAAAGAAAAGGAAAGAAATAGAACAGCACTAAAACCTATAATCGAAACTATCATCTTCTGTGGAGAGCAAGAGTTGCCGCTTCGTGGAGACAAAGACAGTGGACCATTGACTTTAGAAAAGCCACTTGGTAAAGATGGAAAATTCAGGGCTCTGCTACGATACCGAGCAAGCTATGATAATATCCTGAAAGATCATATCATTACAACCCCTAAAAATGCAACGTATTCTAGCCCTATTATTCAAAATGAAATAATAGATACTTGCGGAAAGATAATTCAGAAAAAAGTTGTGACACAAATAAATAGTTCAGAGTGTTTCGCGATTCTTGGCGATGAAACTTTAGATGTGAGTGGAACTGAGCAATTGTCTTTGTGTGCGAGATACGTTTATAAAGGTATTTTGAGGGAGGACTTTCTCAGTTTCATTGAAATACACGACCTAAGTGCCGAAAATATAAGTGCAGAAATTTTAAAGAAATGTCATGAGATTAGTTTGAATCTCGATAAACTAGTTGGTCAGGGGTATGTCGGAGCTGCTACCATGGGAGGACACATCAGTGGTGTGCAGACGAGAATCAGAAAAGAATTTCCTAAGGCCACATACGTACGTTGCTCGGCACATCGTCTGAACCTAGTTCTTTCAAAAGCTCTTTCAGTTCCCGAGGTGAGAAATTCAATAGGAGTTGTGAAGGAAGTCTGCAATTTACTTCGCAACAATGCAATGGCCGGGAAACAGTTCAAGGAAAATGTGGAAAAGCTCACACCAGAGAGTAAGAAAAAAAGACTGGTTGGCATGTGTGACACTAGATTTATAGAACGTCACGACTCTATAAATGTATTTGGTGAGTTTCTCGAACCTATTGTCATTACATTAAGAGAACTATCCTACACAAACAGAACTGTCGCCCAAACTGCGTCTACACTTATAGCTGCGATGGAAAAGAGTAGTTTCTTGATTTCTCTAAAAACCTGTGAAAGATTTTTCAGTTACACTCTCCCACTGTCAGCATATTTGCAGAACCCTACACACGACCTGGCCTCTGCTATGAAATTTTCCGATGACATTATCGGAAAACTAAAAGGGATACGTGACGATGTTAACCCGGTATTCTCAGAAATATATAACGCATGCTGAAAAATAGCGGAAGATGCCTTGCAAATAGAAATTCAGCGTCCTCGAGTTACTGCCCACTAAACTGCACGAAGCAACCCTCCCAGCGATACTGCTGAAGAATACTTCAGAAGAACTATTTTTATACCGTGCTTGGACGATTTGATATCTGGCATGAATGATAGATTTGCGAATCAAAGAGAGCTGCTTTCTTCTTTAGAAATTATTCTTCCGAAAAATGTGGACGAGAGGAAGATAAGTGAATTAGAAAATATGAAAATTTATTGGGAAGAAAGTGTTGGAGAATCACTAATAAAAGCAGAGTACAGTATGTGGTGTGCCAAGTGGAAAAACACAGATAAGAAACCAGTCGAAATTATGGAAATTTTAGACACGTGTGACAAAGTTTTCTTTCCTACCATTAACAGGCTAATACATATTCTGGCCACCCTTCCGGTTTCAACGGCATCTGTGGAGCGGTCATTTTCATGCCTAAAGAGAATAAAATCCTTCCTAAGGAATAGAATGGCGGGTGAGAGGCTTACTGGTCTCGCTCTATTGTCTATTCATTCCGCTTTGGCGCCAGATCCTGATATGGTACTAGACGTAATGGCTGCCAGCAGAAACAGAAAAATACTTATATAATTATAGTATAGTACAGTGAAAATTATAGTACAGTGATTACAGCGATTTTCACACAGTTCACATGGTTGTTTCAATGTTTGTCCCCCCCCGAACCAAAAGTCTGGATACGTGCCTGCCTACCTATTATGTGCATCGCTAAGGTTAACGCAATCGTCAAGGTATATACAAAAAGGATTATTTTATTTCATATACATTCTTATCTACACATATTTTATTTCATATACATTCTTATCTACACATATTTTATAGACGTTAAACCTAGTCTCTAAAAACTAATTAAGTACTATAATCCGTATTTAGAGACTTCCGCCGTGATTTAGTGCATTGACAGTGCTATGCCTTAAGGCGACGATAACCGACTTAATCATTTTACACTGAATATCACGTCTAAACGAGTAATATTAATGATTTGGAAAAAATATATGTTAAATTAGCATTTTCTTAATAACTTCAGATGTGAATATTTTACATTATGTTGATATTACATAGTGTACGTAATTAATTTAATTTGTAAAGATAAGTCTAACGCGGATAAAAACTAAAAATAACGCAAAAACTATTAATTAAGTGTATTTCTAACGAAACCCTCGCCATTTTCAAGATAATTTAATTATTTATCTTTTAGTATACGTGTTTTTTTAAAATACCTTTTGTTTAATGTGTAATAAATGAATGTTCCAAGTTAGACGCAGTTCTAACTTGGAACAACGCACCTTGATGGGCGAGCCAGTTATTACTGGGTGGACGTACGACGCGTTGTGTGAGCTCAGCACAGAACACGCGAGCTATGCACTCAAGGCTGCTGGCACGTATATTCTCCTCACAGTAAAATCACTCGTGAGGTTAACGTTTAAATAAAATTAACAAAATGACCAGGAGTGTCTGTCTACCTTTTTTGCCTCTAGCTGGGGGCGTTCGCGTTGTGTCTACGTGGTCGCAATATTCTAAACCACATCTATGTAGTAGGTAAATAGTTTCGACTGCATATCGAGGGTAAAACGATGTCTCTTTTATCGTCACTAGCGCTTCGAATTTAGCTTACAAAAGCTGTTACGCTGGTTAATCAAACAAAGAAGCAGGATAAACTAAATAAGACAACAATGGGGCTTCACGAGGAAGTGTACTGACACTTACAAGCTTCACTGGAAAGTGGACTTTTGTCCAAAGTAGGCGTTAAGCAGCTTCCGCGTATAGTAGCATATATCCCTAAATAGAGATGCGTAGGAGCAGTGTAAAAAGCAACAGCGATGGCCCTGCGCCGCAGCAGCGTAGGCGTGTATAGCAGAGGCGTAGCACGTCGTAGCGACAGCGTAGGCCCTTCATAGTAGCAGTTTTGGCCCTGCGCCGCAGCCAGCAGCAGTAGCAGCGCGTGGAATGGCGTAGTAGCAACGTAGACCTTTCATAGTAGCAGCGTAGGCCATGCGTAGCAGCAGCGTGTCGTGGACCCTGCGGGATAGACTCCACAGAATCTATGTATTCTAGTCCGTACACATAGGAGGACAAGGACGGTGTTTTCAATCAATCCGCCTAGCTGTTTCCCAACTGTGTTGGGGTCGGGTCCAGTCTAACCAGATGCATCTGGATATTACTAGTATTTTACATGGAGCGACTGTCTATCTGATCTCCACAACTCAATAACTGGGAAACATGATACCCGGTCTTGGCAAGACGCGTGGTATGACTTTCAGGCTTCTGACTATCTGTAATGACTGTCTAAGATCTACGAATGATAGCCGGGACCAACTTAGCTTGCTTAGCGTGCTTTCCGAGGCACGGAGCTGTTTCGGTATGTTATGTATGGTCACGCATCTGCGAACCGACCTCGGCAAGCGTTGCTTAACCTTGAAGATCAACCCGTGCGGCTGTTATTATTTAGCCACGAGCCGGAGTATTTCAGTCAATTGAAATTACTGACGTTGTTTACGGTAGGAAATTAAATAGACTAGAACTGAGTAGCCATCTCAAATGCCTCGGTCTCATTATTAATTTACGGTGAGGATATTTAAACATTACCACTTTTAACGTACCTAGATATCAGTAGCGAAGCTACAACTTCCATTAGTCTGAATTAAATTCATTAATCCGAAAAAAAAATTGTTCAGTTCTCATAAACTCAATATTCATTCTAATATTTCCTCAAAAAAATTAAGTCATTCCTTTACTTTTCTTAATTTAACGTGTGTGTGTGATTTTCAAAAAACCGTGTTTCCGAACGCATACAACCCCGATCTCTTCAAAGTGAGAGTTAACAGGCTTCTTCTGGGTAAGCTCGCTCCATCGTCGACTTTGTCTCTGTCATCTCTGACCTAGACTAGAGTCAAGAGCAAACCTATCTCAAATAAAACAAAAAAAAATATTTTTCGAGGAAATCACTTTTTTATCGTTTTGAATTTAAAGGCGTTATTCGCATGTTTCAAAATCAAATTTCTCAATTCCTCGAAAAATGTCAGTTAGGAAGTATTGGCAGTTCGCCGTCGATATGTTCGAAAAATTGGTCTGCTCAACAACGTAAAGAACGCAATGAATGTTGTTGAAATTCAAAATGAAACCGATTCCTACTGTATGGGATGTCCCACGACACCTTTGATAGAAGAATCATTTTAGTAGCCACTCACAGCTCACTTCTTGAATCTACTTTACTAAAAATAACAGTTATATTTTATTTATGGGAGCTGCTCCCGTATAATATTCGATTCAACTGAAAAACGAGCCGCGAAACACCGCAGATGTGCGACTTATTTATAAACACGTAAATTGAACTTTTTATTGAACAGAGCCAGATCTCGGTATTATGTTGAAGTGCATGTAAACAGGCTGACTCATTATTCACTTTAGACGACCACTACACGGCCGACTAAAGCGCTCGCAAGACAGTCGCCATCCGCGTCCCGACAGAGATGACCTTGGTAGTTAACAACCGTGTAAACCGTGTAGATGGTGTTTTACGACCAAACATTGAAACAGCTCTGTCGGCGGCCAACCAAAGTCACCTGTGTCGGAGACGCGGTTGGCGACCGTTACCAGGCGCTTTAAGCTGCTCCCAGATGAAGGTCAAGAATTCAAGATCAAGAACTGTTGTGGTAAAATTAACGCATGCTACAAGACAAGCTCCGCAGTCCTATGTGCTGACTTTACATGACTGTATTTGTATACAGCCATGTAAAGTCAGCACATATGCAGTTAGTAAGTTTTTGCATAAATAAATCCTAAAGTGAAAACGTTTAACATGTAGGTACTTATATATAAGGTTCAAAGTAATTGGCGGATACAATAAGGCCTGATTTAACCAAAGTCAGATAACTTTTATAAGCGGAATAAAATTGACGTCTGACGGTTTTTGTATGGAAAATCTGTCGAAAATTAAAAATTTATTCGATGGATTAGACTTAAGTATACTAGGGGCTGATTTTTCAATCGTCAGATAACTTTTGTCTAGGGAATATGTTTGACATTTTGACAGCTTTTGTATAGAAAATGTGTCAAACCGTCATATTTATTCCTCAGGTAAAAATTATCTGACGATTAAAAAATCAGCCCTAGGTGTAAAAAATTGGTCGATTTCGCCCTAATACACCTAAGTAAGTAATGACCAATCAATATCTGCGCTTGAAAATCAACACAGCTGCTGCGGACTGTGAACAAACAAGTCTACGTCTTTCCGGATAAACCGATGCGTTCATTCACGCCACACTCACTCAGCCAGTCATCTGCGAGGAGTGGGCCGAAGCACACGTACCTATTGGCTCTGCCGACTACCGGGAAATCGTACAAAATGAGTGTCTATCAGTGCCTACATCGTGTTGTGGTGACGAACCTATTAACTTTGTACTACAGCATTCAGATGCTCCTCCTGTTTGCTTTTGTTTATTTAAAAAACCCGTTCTCTAGTCCCTGGCTTCAGAAATTGAAGCTGGAACCACCAGCGCGACTCACAGACCCCAAATATGGAGTGCACAAGTACATCAAAGTTAATGTAAGTTTTTATAACTTTTTATATAAACTAGTGTTTAATTAAACGTAGCCTGTGGAGATGAATTTCACTTGAATGAATAAACGTGTTACAAACGCTTGTACATATATCCTATATTACATACATACATACATACATAAACTCACGCCTTCTTCCCATGGGGCATGGGGCAGGCAGAAACTACAGAGTGCCACCTATCTGACACCAGATATCCTATATTGTATTCCTATATACATTAATAAATGTTTTATCTATCTATGTATGTATGTACAAACTAGCCGTGCTCCGCGACTTAGTTCGCGTGGAAGTCGTAAACTACACAATACATATACTTAAAAAAGCAGTCACATTTTAATAAAACTCGTCCTCCGACCCGCCGCGTGACATCGCCCGCCCGCGCTATTACTTCGTTTTCGCTTAGCGTTCTTTCTGACTTTTTTTTTTGCTCGGTTACTAAGGGTCGCACATAGCGTGATAGTAAATAGCCTATAACCATCCTCAAGAATTGGGCTACCAAATGCTAAAAAAAAATGTTCTAATTGGACTTTTTGTTCACAACTTCATGGGTTTTAATTTTTTCGCGTGGAATCCTAATTATTTTCTATATAATATAAAAAGAGAAACTGACTGACTGACTGACTGACTGACTGACTGACTGACTGACTGACTGACTGACTGACTGACTGACATATCAACGCACAGCCGAAACTACTGGGACTAGGAACGTGAAATTTTGTATACGGCTTCCTTTTATAATGTAGGGGAGCACTAAGAAGGGGTTTTTGGAAATTCGACCTTGAAGGGGGTGAAAAGGGGGTAATTCGTTTGTATGAAAAATCTTATTCCTTGAGTTAATAAACTTGAAACTTGGCCCAAATACTTATCTTAATAAATTATAAACTTTGTAATTTTTGGTTTTTCTAAACTATCCCCACGAGGGGGATTGGGGGGTGTCAAAAAATGTATGGAAGAATTTTAACACGCAGTCCAATTAACTCGAAACTCAGTTTTTATACTTAAGTCCAAAAATAAAGAATAACCTGTATCATGGTTTTTCGAAAATCTACCCCGGACGGGGTGAAAAGGGGCTGTCAATATTACAGGGGAAAATTTTACTGCGTAGCTTGATTGACTCGAAAATTGGTATAAATAATCTTTGAGTCAAGGTTTGGAAATATCCTAAACGTTTTTTTTTTAATTCCACCCCTGTGAGGGTGAAAACCGGGGATATAGTTTAGATGAAAAATCTTATTCATTTGGTTAATAAACTTGAAACTTGGCACGAATATTTGCCTAAATAAAGTTTCTTACTATTGGTTTTTCAAAACTACCCCTGACGGGATGAAAAGGGGTAATTAGATTATTAAGAGGAGGGTTTTACTGTGTGGCTTGATTAACTCAAAAATTGGTATAAGAAATCTTTGATTTCAGTTATGGAAATATCCGAAACGATTTTTAGAAATTCCACCCCTGTGGGGGTGAAAAGAGGGGATACAGATTATATGAAAAATCTTATTCCTTTGGTTAATACACTTGAAAAATGGCAATATTTGCCTCAGGAAATAATATAAATTGTCACTCTTAGTTATTTAAAACAAGCAAGGAACACTAGGACCGTATGTTTATTACCAGACGCGGCGGATGGTCAGCCAGTACTAGAATTTGATCTAAGTAAGGTTGAATGTATAATAAAACAACCGAGTACTAGATATTGATCTAATTTTATTCCAATATTGAACTCTATTGACAGGACCCTAACTAAATGGCGGAGAATCTTAACACCGACTTCTAATTCGACGTCAACGCCATCTAGTTAGGCAATGTGCAACACAATATACATTTTTTTTGAACTTAAATCGTGATGAGCGTATTTTGAACATGCATGGTTCTAAACATACCGCCCACCAAGGACGTTACTGAAGGAATGTCCTTCTTGAACTAAATCCTGGATCTGACATACTTTTGATCTCAGGTTTGATCTAAAGTCTTAAATTAAGAAATTTTACTACAATAAATCTTAATATCTAACATTTGAAAACCTTAAACTACTTATTTTGGCTAAGCTTTTAAAATAACAATGTGACATAACAAACATACATAAATTCAGTGATCTGCAACTGGTAAAATACAAAGTTTGGATGTTGGCCTCTTAATAGTAGAGGATTGAGTGCGTAATGTGACTACACGGGTGATGTTATCAGTACCGGGATGCTTCTCTACTACGCGACCTAACATCCAACGACTTGGCGGCAAATCGTCTTCCTTAACCAACACAATGTCTCCAATATTTGGCTCAGGAATTTTATAAGACCATTTGTACCGGTTCATAAGATTGGACAAATATTCCTGCGACCAGCGTTTCCAAAATGATTGCAGCATCGCTTGAATAAATTGCCACCGTGACAAATAACTAACATTACTACTTTCATATTTATTATCTGGTACATTTACTATTGGTTCTCCAATTAGGAAGTGTCCAGGAGTTAAAGGTGTCGGTTCACCAGGATCAGTAACATTAATGACACTCATTGGACGTGAATTTAAACAAGCTTCGACTTGATTGAGGAGTGTGCTCATTTCCTCATACGTCAAGGTAGCATCACCAATGACCCGTTTGAGGTGGAATTTTGTGGACTTCACACCTGCTTCCCAAAGTCCACCGAAATTAGGGCTATGTGGGGG
Source organism: Fissipunctia ypsillon (assembly GCA_947568875.1). Lineage (NCBI taxonomy): Eukaryota > Metazoa > Arthropoda > Insecta > Lepidoptera > Noctuidae > Fissipunctia > Fissipunctia ypsillon. The sequence goes on from OX387651.1 coordinate 17,916,305, forward strand.
AATGAAGTGCCACTCAGTACCGTTGGCCTCGAGTTGTTCTGCTATTGCTGCCTGAATGGATGCCAAATGTTGCAATTCTCGGGAGGCACCTACAAATGTCGTACCATTGTCGCTCCATATTTTGGCGCAATGACCTCGCCTAGACACAAAACGTCTGAAGGCGGCTAAAAAAGCTTGTGTGCTCATGTCACTGACGGCTTCTAAATGTATGGCACGGGTGGACATACACACAAACAAACATATGTAGCCCTTGTACGAACGGTGCCCACGACCTTTCGTTGTCCTAATATTAATAGGGCCAGCATAATCAACACCGCTGTGTAGAAACGGTCGCGCTGGAGAACACCTGACCGTTGGAAGCGAACCCATCATTTGGTTCTTGATGCTAGCACGATGTTTAGCGCATGTTACACATTTTCGAACATGGTGTTTGACTAGGTTCCTGACTCCTATGACCCAGTAAGCTGTTCTCAAATAATTTGACATTAGCTGCGGACCTCCGTGCAGAGTCTTTAAGTGGGCATCTGCCACTATAAGGTTTGTCAGATGACAAGAGTTTGGTAATACTATCGGATGCTTTGTGTCTTCACTTAAAGGAGCTTTCTCAAGTCTACCTCGAACTCTGATAAGGCCTCTGTCGTCCAGATATGGACAGAGTGAGTTGAGCTTACTAGATTTTAATTGTAAATAACCTTTGTCCTGTAATTGTAAATATTCTACTGTAAATATATCCCTTTGTGTTTGTCTTATACAACATTCTAACGCTGCTTCTAGTTCTAACTTTTGTAAATAACTATGTTTAAAAGTGTTATTCCTTAAAAACCGTCTGCAATATGCAATTACCCTAACCAATTTTTGTAATGACGAATACCGCTTGGACATTGAAGGCTCTGGCACTACAGCAATGTGTGTTTTTGTTGTTTGCTCTAAGTCGATATTCAAATCATTTGGCCTTTTATAAACTATTGTTCTCTCAGCTAGAAATGATGGTCCGGAAAACCATAAACGATTATCTATCAATGCACTAGGTAAGATACCTCGTGAGGCGCAGTCTGCTGGGTTGTCCTTGGTGTTCACATGAAACCATTGAGATGCCTTCATCGTGGTCAATATTTCCGAGGTGCGATTCGCCACAAACGTCTTCCATCTGCTTGGATGGCTGTTAAGCCAGGCCAACACGACAGTGGAGTCTGTCCAGGCCTTGATTTTATCCCTAGAAATATTCAGGACATCTGCTATTTCTATTAGAAGATTTGACAGTAAAACTGCTCCACACAACTCTAAACGAGGTATACTAATTTGCTTGACGGGGGCTACTCTGGTTTTTGCAACCAACAATGAAATATGAACATTGCCTACAACATCTACTAGCCGCAAGTAAATCACGGCTGAGTACGCGGTTTTGGAGGCGTCACTGAAGCCATGCAGCTCAAGATCGTCGTGCGACTTAGTTCCAAGCCAACGAGGTATCCGAACTTTGCTAAGTAGTGACAACTCTTCACGGTAAGACTTCCATTCTTTTATAAATTCAATGTTCAGTTCTTCATCCCAACTAACACCTGCAAGCCATAATTTTTGGATGAATGTTTTTGCTAACACCACACTAGGAGCTAACCAACCTAGTGGGTCGAACAATCGGGCTATGTCCGAAATAATTGTCCTTTTAGTTACAGGTGCAGTCGTCAGAGGCGGAAGATTCACAGAGTACTGGAAGGTATCTTCGTTGCGGTTCCAGGTAAGTCCCAAAATTTTTATTGTACTATCTAATTTGATTTCTAACCCTTTCTCTTCTTTGTGTTCTATCTTCTTTAATTCATTGTTCTGTATTTCTGTTTGTTCTATTGTTTTGTCCTTATTTCTATTTGTTCTTGTTTCATCCGGTTGTTCCTTAACTACATTGTTTTCAATTGTTTCTATTATCTTAAGTAGTTCTTGACTATTACTATTCCATTTTTGTAATATAAATCTGCCTTTTCCTAATAATGCTATCATTTCCTTATATATTTCAACACCTTCTTCTACACTGTTGCATCCTGTCATTAAATCGTCCATGTAGAAGCAATTTAAAACCTTATCTGCAGCTAGTGGGTAGTTTTCACCTTCATCAACAGCAATCTGACGTAAAGTTTTGACTGCTTGGTACGGTGCAGAAGCTGTTCCAAAGGTCACAGTCACAAGCTCGTAATCTTGTATCTCTTTGTCCGGGCTGTCACGCCATAGTATTCTTTGGAACATTGCATCTTCTTCTGCTACCTTCACTTGGCGATACATTTTAATTATGTCCGCTACAAGTCCTATAGCATGTACTCTCCATTTTAAAACCGTGTGGCGTAAATCAGCCTGCAGTGTTGGACCAACCATGAGCGTGTCATTTAATGATACTCCTTTGTTGTTCCTTTCAGAGGCGTTGAAAACAACACGAACTTTAGTCGTGGTCTTGTCTTCCCTAATGATTGCGTGATGTGGTAGATACACTGCTTCTTCCCTTTTGCTATCATTTTTCTTCACGTGCCTCATATGACCTAACTGTAAATATTCATTTATTACTTCTGTGTATTTTTCTTTTAACTCTTTGTTCTTTGCTAATCTTCTCTCTAATGCTTGAAATCTTGATTTAGCTATGCCACGTGAATTTCCAGACTTGCAAGGAGGATCTTCGTCTCGGAAAGGTAACCTGACTATATATCTACCATCGCTATCTCTCTTAGTAGTCTCACTATAAAGCTCTTCGCATTTCTTCTCCTCTGGTGTAAATATCTTTTTAGTACTAATATGCTCTTCAATTTCCCAAAATTTCTTTAAAAGATCATCTACGTGCACCATGCAATGCATAACGCTAATTTTATTTGTACTTTTACTTTCAGGGCCCACTGCACCTGACAGGACCCAACCTAATCTAGTACTCTGTGCTATAAGACTACCAGAAGGATTCTTAACTAAACCTTCTTTAATAATACAGCTATAAACATCCGCACCCAACAGAATGTCGATTTTGTTGGGTGTGTTGAATTCTGGATCTGCTAAACACAGATTGTTGACCTCTAACCAGTCGAAAGCATCTGTTTTTAAGCTTCGCTCTGGTAAGTAAGAGGTGATCTTGCTTAAAACGTAAGCATTAAACGTAAATTTAAAACTAAATTCGATGCGAGACTTTATCGTTATTTGTACCATGTACTTTGTCATGGTTGACCTATTGTCTCCTAACCCTAAAACAAACCCTTGAATTGGAATCTTTTTCAGATTGAGAAGTTGAACTGCTGCTTCTGTAACGAAACAAGCCTGCGAACCTTGATCGAGTAAGGCTCGTACTGTTTGGTATCCACCCGTCTTTGACTCGGCTTTTATTAGCGCAGTGGCTAATAAAACTTGTCTGGGTTTGGGTACCTTCCCTGTTGACAAGCAAGCAACTATCTGATTAGCACTAGTCGAAGGACTAGCACTATCAGCAGCTGGCATTGCTTCAGAGTTTTGGTCTTGGTTAATATGTAACAGTGAATGGTGGCGCTTTTGGCAAACTTTACAACTAGTGTCCTTTTTACAGCTTGTAACTGTGTGGTTGCTACCTAAGCAGTTAAAGCATATTCTGTTTTTACGTACAAATTCACGTCTAGCATCAAGCGACTGTTTTGCAAACTTTTTACAAAAACAAAGTTTGTGGTTTTCTGAACAGAATTCGCATTTCATGTGTGATGATGAGTTTGTGGCAAGCATTGTCTTAGGCGTATGGTTTGGACTGTTATTGTTGATCTGGTGAACTGAACCCTTTTTTGGTTCTATGCACTCAAATGCGCGGAAACGTTGTTCCAAGAATAATTTGAATTGATCAATGGTAGGAAAATCATTGGAAATGCTACCGCTGACGCTTATTTCCCACTGTTTACGCGTTTCAACATCTAATTTAAACGTCACGATGTGTATAATGATAACATCCCATGTACTCACATTTATGCCTAAATTTGACAACGCATTCAAACAATCACTAGTGGTATCTAAGAGTTCTTTTAATGAAGTTGCTGACTCAGTTTGCATACGTTTTATTCCAAATAACCTTTTTAATATGCAATTTGCGAGATATCTTTTGTTGCTATACCTTTTGTCTAATAAATCCCAGCATTGACTATAATTTGCGTCCGTTATTGGTGTATTCCGTATTAATTGATCAGCTTCACCCGAAAGATGACTTTTTAAATAGTGTAGCTTTTGTACATTATCTAACGATTCATTTTTATGGACTAATGATATAAACAGATCACGAAACGTTGTCCATTCTCCATATTTTCCAGAGAATATTGGAATGGTGATCTTTGGTAATTTAACTAATGAACTTGCTGACTTAAAAGAACTGTTAGAAGAATGGTCACTGGGTTGTACTGGTTCCCTTGGCCTAGTTTTATTAAGTGTTGCTTTTAACAAACTTTTATACATTATATAAGTGTCTTCGGTTGTATCATAAATGTCAACAACCTTTTGCCCTATACTGTCATCTAATTTAAAGTTTTGATAAATTTTAGTATTGGTTTCTTTAAACGAATCCCAATCCTTTTCTAACAATTCTTGTCTAGTTTCAATGTATTCGATCGTTAATCTTTCTTTAGGACTCTTTTTGAAATTTGTTAATCCTTTAATAATAACATTTTGGAAATCTTTTAGTACGTTAATTAATCCCTCCATCTTTGAGACAATTCTTAACGGGAAAACAATTTAAATAACTACTTTAAAAGTGTATATATTAATTTAAAACTTCTAATGTAATCAAACCAACAAGTGTTTCAAAACAATGTTTGTTTTGTACTAGCAAACCTGACTTGAAATAAATACAAGTCTAGTATTGACAAAACTATTCTATGTCCTAAAGAGTTGCGCAAAATTTTGCAAGTGTTTTAAATATAACTAAAATCTGTCGGAAATCGGGCATAGGTTCCCCGTTCCGTCGTTTTTTGAGAAACTATTCTAAGTCCTTAATAACTAACATGCACACAACACAAATTATTAAAATCTAAGCGGAAATATTCTAAGTCTTAAAATTTACTTAAAATTCTACAAGTCCAAAATTCTTCAAAAAATGTCTAAGTTAAACTCTTGGAAGAAATAAAGTTCAAAATTGTTTGTCGTTAACTTCCTTTGTTTATGAAATAAAATGTACTCACAATTTGCACTTCACTCACAACACGATGTTTCTGGCGCACCCTGGTGGCGACACGTTGAACTTTTGGATGTGACGTCAGTCTTCTAATGTCACGTGAACTGGGGGGTGTGACGTCTTCCTTGTGACGACACGTTGAACTGCAGTGGTGACGTATACGATCACCTCCTGTTTGATCTGGTTGCAAGTGGCGCCCTCTGGTCACCACTTTCCTGCCGCTGTTGCCGAGCTCGTCCACATCACTGGACGGAGCTGACGCTGCCGATGCGGGGGACCGAGTACTCTTGCCGCAGCAATCCACTGCGAGTACACGGGTGAGCGGACCGGGCCGCGCGGGAACTCAAAAATACGGTTATTTATCCGGCTCGAAGGACCAATGTTTATTACCAGACGCGGCGGATGGTCAGCCAGTACTAGAATTTGATCTAAGTAAGGTTGAATGTATAATAAAACAACCGAGTACTAGATATTGATCTAATTTTATTCCAATATTGAACTCTATTGACAGGACCCTAACTAAATGGCGGAGAATCTTAACACCGACTTCTAATTCGACGTCAACGCCATCTAGTTAGGCAATGTGCAACACAATATACATTTTTTTTGAACTTAAATCGTGATGAGCGTATTTTGAACATGCATGGTTCTAAACACCGTAAGAACAGTAAGGAACTGCAAGGAGAAATTTTAACGCGCTGTCATATTAACTCGAAACTCGGTACTAATAATTTTTCGGAAGTCAGTAACTTTGGATCAGTATTTTAGGTTTTTGCCACTGACTTCCGAAATTAAAGTTATTTTTCACTTTGTAGTGTTTGTTTTGGAAGTCGGTTGTATTTATTGTTCACTTTTTAGTGGGTCTGTTTGTAATTTATCTGAGTTACAATAGCCTAATGACAACTGCTCATCATCTTTTACAAAACATTGCTTTTCCCGAAGCAGGGACGTTAATTGTTGAGGAGTTCTCGTGGTACTTCACCATCAGCTCCACTTCACCAATGTATTGTGACGAGCTTCTATTGCTTAGCAATAATTTTAAAGTAATGGAATCGTAACCCGTGAAATACTTATTATTGGGTTGTTCCAGTGGCCATCTTACCATCTGTGGTCTTCGTCATCCACTTCACCAAATGTTGCTTGCCGAGAGGAAATGCACAAATTACTATAAAAAAATACCAAAATCGCTATAGGTGCGCCTATATTGAAGAGTTCCCTCAATTTCTCTAGGATCCCATCATCAGATCCTGACCTGATGACAATGGGACTACCTGGAAAGTATACCCTTTCAAACAAATGAAGAATTTTCCAAATCAGTCCAGCCGTCTTCGAGTAATCGGGGAACCATAAAAAAAAAGATTCCGAAGAACTGAGAACCTCCTCCTGTTTTGAAGTCAGTTAAAAATAATTTATAGCCAGAGTGCATCTCATGACATTTCCAATAAGCCCCAACACGGCTAGGATACATTGTTTCATTACTGTTCTGAGTTCAATGGTACCATTTTCATCAGAAGCATTTATTTAATTTTGCTTCGTCATAGTCGTTTAACTATCTTAATCGAGATATCTTATCGCCACCCGTGAAATACTTATCATTGATGAGTTCCTGTAGCCATTTGTGGTCTTCTTCGTCAGTTCCACTTCACCAAATCATACTTTCTGAATGCAAATGCTTGATTTATTGACGAAAATACCAAAATCACTATATGTTTGCCAATAATATTTGAGGATTTCCCTCAATTCCTCATGGATCCTATCATCAGAACTAGATTTGGATAAAAATGGGACCAATCTGGAAGTCCAATCCTTTCAAATAAAAAATATTTTTTTAAATCGGTTTATAAATGACGGAGTAACGGTAACAAACATTAAAAAAAAACCCTACAACCGAATTGATAACCTCCTCCTTTTTTGAAGTCGGTTAAAAATAGTAACGAAGTCAGAACTGTGCATTGCATATATTTAAAAAGAAGTGATTGAACGAGTCTGTTGCTCACACTATAGTTTTTAGAATTTTTGTCCATTTGTTGTTTGTCGGGATGTATGTTCCGGATTGGCGCAAAAACGGTTGATTGAATTTAGAGGAAATTTGGCATATACAGGCTGACTTTGATAACATGCGACAAAATTTAAGGGGGTGATCTACCCATCAATATGAACAACTTTTACTATGGGGCCAACTATAAATTCGCAAAAAAGATCGACCTTCCCGTATAAAAGTAGATACCCGATTGGACCATTTGGTCTAAGAAAATCGATTTTTTTTTTGCGAATTCCGAGTTGGTCCCATAGTAAAAGTTGTTCATATTGATGGGTAGAACTCCCCCTTAAACTTTGTCGCATCTATTCAAAGTCACCCTGTATATGTTTTCGAACCTGGATTAACACGTAAGGTAGGTACTAATTTGATATATTCCAACATACACGCGGGCGAAGCCGCGGGCAAAAGCTAGTGCGAACATAAATGTAAGAGAGCTGATTTTTTTTTCGCGATTTCAGGATTGGTGCCATAGTAAAAGTTGCTTGTTATCATGTGTAAAATCATGTGTTTAAGTATCGGTCACTAATTACCAGTCACCCTATATTAGTTATCGTTAATACAAAGTACAAATCTTTGATATGTCTTTAAAGTTGAAAGTAGGATCTAAATCACTTTATTACCGTATCTAGAATATTCTAGAGATACTTAGTTACAGACCATACCTACCATGGTAAAGTTCAAAGTGCCTCTACCATTTTATTAGTCGTATTTTACAACCCATATTAACGTCAGTCTGATCTAACTGTAGGTAGATTAATTATCAATATTAACGTCAGCCATCTGAACAACGTTCCGACGTCAATCGTCGGGCATTAACCCACCCGACACAACACCCGTCTGGTCGGAGGATCCTCCCTTTTCTGTAGAGGAAGAGTGAACTTTACACTCTGTTCCTCATGCCTCTATGCTACTAATAATAATCACCTACCTTACATCCTTAGAACTAATTATATTATGCACTTTTATGTTTAACTAGCTGTGCCCCGCGACTTCATTCGCGTGGAAGTCGTAAGATACACAATGTATTAAAATAACAGTCACATTTTAATGAAACTCCCTCATCCTCCGACCCGCCTTTTGCTGGCTCCTAAATGTCATAGCGTGATGTTAAAATTAAATAGCCTATAATCATCCTCGACAATTTGGGCTACCAAATGCAAAAAGAATTTTTAAAATCAGACTGGTAGTTCCAGAGATTAATGCAAAATAGCTTATTTCATGGATTTTATTTTTTTTTGTGCGGAACCCTAATTGTTTTTCTAATATAAAAGTAGCCTTAGTTACTAGTGAAAGTCCCGTCAAAATGTTACAAGGTCCGTATATACTTTCATATGCATTTAGTAAAAGCATTACAAACGCACACTTCAATTGGACCGATTTGAACAAAAATGATCCAACCCACAACCCCGACAATGGTGGGTTGGATCATTTTTGCTTAAGTCGGTCCAATTTTATTTATTTGTGGATAAATATATATATATATATGTATATATGTAGATGTGAGTTTACTTAACCTATTTAACCTATTTGTGACCTTCATGATTCCAGTTTCTACGCTACTAATAATAATCCCCTACCTACATCCTTATAACTAATTGTTTAGCATTTTTATGTTTAACTAGCTGTGCCCCGCGACTTCGTTCGCGTAGATGTCGTAAGATACACAATATACTAAAATAACAGCTTGTCCCCCGACCCGTCGTCGCCAACCGTCGCGTTGAATCGCCCGCCCGCGCGTTTTCGCTTAGTGTTCTTTCTGCCTTTTTTCTTTTTGCTCGGCTTCTAAGGGTCGTAGCGTTACAACAAGTTCGAACACTATACTTATACGAGTATTTGTTAGGCCACAATGCGTGGGCTGCGGCTGACAATATCAACACTGCGTTGGGCGCTGGAAGTACAAGCCATGCGATGGTGTCCCGATGGTTTGACCGTTTTAAATCAGGAGACAGGAGCCTTGAAAGTCAGCCACGCTCAGGACGACCACCCGCAGTGAATGATAACGATTTACGTCGCAAACTGTATTCGAATCCGGAAGCTACCACTCGTGAATTAGCGGAAGCACTTAACTGCAGTCACCACGCCGTGGAATACCATCTGCATGAGCTTGGGTATCGAAAAGTTTTGGCTCGGTGGGTACCGCACATCCTTACAGACGCCAGTCGTGCAGTCCTTGTCGCTATCTGTCAATCACTTTTGCTGCGACCCCTACGTAAAGAGTTTTTGTGTGATCTGGTTACTGGAGATGAATCATGGATTCATTACGAGAACGATACACGTCGTGCTTTTTGGCTGTTTCGAGAAGAAACGCCACCAACCCAACCGAAGCTGAGTCAAAAGAACCGCTTAAACGTTCTGCTGTTTTTGGGACGCGCAAGGCATGCTGTTTTATGAACTGTTACACAATGAAACTATAAACGCTGACAAATATTCAACTTAGCTCACCAAACTATCTGCTGCTATCGAGAAAAAACGACGAAGACGAGTTAATGTAGTTTTACTACACGATAACGCTCGACCTCATGTCGCATCTGCCGTTCGCCAACAGTTGGAGAACTTGGGCTGGGAGACAATCAGACCTCGCCCCATCAGACTATCATTTGTTTAGAGGCCTGAAACATTATTTGCGGGGTAAACAATTTAATGATTTCTCGGATGTAGAGGCGGAGTTGAACAACATTTTCGAGGCACAGCCATCAGAGTTCTGGGCGAAAGGCATCCAAACTTTGCCGGATCGTTGGCAACAAGTCTTAGATGCTAATATGGTGATTACATCGTTGACTAAGCTTTTTGTATTGTTTTAATAATAAAAAATATAAAACGTATACCAAGTGTCTCATTACTTTTGTGCCAACCTGATAGTACGCGTCAAACTTTATGGCGGCTGTGAAGTGCGTAACTGCATAGTATCGCACCCCTCACCCCCGCTGACACGTGAATTTGTTACTGCGCAGCGACTCGCCTCATGTTCCGAGGTGCCATAAAGTTTGAATCGGACTGTACTTCATACAGAGATGCACAAGCGTTTGTCGGGCGTGTGGGTGCATAACGTAACAACAACAACAATTGGATTCGATCGTGAACAGCTATGCTATGCAATAATATACTGCTAATAGAGAATACACGAAAGCCGTTCCGCTTTCTGTGTTAGCACGTTCGAGTTCTTCCGGCGAGTTGTATAAATTATTAACCCAACCAACCTGTTTTCGCATGCCTCCCGACCAGCCGTGGGGCGAGTTATCGTAGGTCAATATACTGTAATCAGATTTTGCATTAAAGAATGCCGACAATGTCTTACGGTAATGGCTATATAAAGCGTGAGTTGAGAAATGGCAATCCTTTTCTATCAAAGTAGGTAGGTTTATTTAGCTCATGTAACGATCTTTGTGAGATGATGGCTATACTATAAACGTAGGGTTTATAAAGTCTTTCAAAAATACAATTTAATAAGTTATTGGAAAGATTTTCATAAATTTTCATTTCAAAGTTGATGTCGCTGAATAATAAATTAATACAACCGCAATGGATTTCAAGATCCTCTACATGACATATATAATTATTTAAGTGCTCAAACCAAGGCTCTTCAGTCAAATTGATGATTATTAAATATTAGACACAAAAAATAAACAATCAAGCTACAAATACATAGCATCAATTAGTCTTCTTGGACAAAAACTAAGTACAGTCACGAGCACTAATATGTATACACTGAGCAACTTTTAAATGTCATTTTCTCCTACTGTATTGATTGCAATTTTATGTTGTTACGAACGTAGTATTTTGAAACCCATACTACCTATTATGAAAGAGGTCTTATCTCAAAGTTGCAATCGTAATTCCACGAGAAATCCGCTATTGAATTGTGCTAAGTGTATACATATTAGTGCTCGTGAATTAATGTCGCCATTAAAGCGCCACGCTGTTTATAGTGAAGTACATATACATAAGTACATATACAAGCTCTCACGGACCAAGGCCCCGCTCTCACGGACATTGCGCACGCACACTAAACCTGTCTCTTGTTCACTGAGCGAATTCGCAAAAGTTACTTTACACGTTATATTATGTTATGGTAATGTGTTGATTATATAAAAATGTATTGTATTGTTTTATTTTATTTTATTTTATTAGATAGGAACAACAAACAGCTACAAAATGTAATTTTACAAGCAGAAAAACATAAATAATTTAAGTAATAATGTAGCCCACAGCGCTGGCCACAGATTACCATTAATAAATAAAACCTTACAGTCACTAGGAGGTGAACTGTTCATGCGTGACAGTTACACTAATGTTACGAAAGCGATAAAAAAAAAAAAAATTGTATTTAAAAACAAAAATTTAAAAATTTAGTCTTTGAGTTCAAGTGCCTCATACAAAAGACTACGAAACCTTTTCAAAGTGCATGCAAATATATCTACGTGTTCGAATGCTTCGTTATAGGTTGCTGCCATTCGCCGAATTGGTGAACGGAGACCAGTGTTTGATCGGCAAGTACCTACTGCAAAGAGCTTGCCCGCACGCACCCGCCTTCTATGGACAGTTCTGGGAACTGCATAGCACAATACATTATTTAAAGCTATACAGTCAAAATTGCCATTAACAATTTTATACAATGTTATTGCCTCTAATTGCCTACGTCTAGAGCTCAATGTCAAAAGTCTGTATTTACTGAGTAACTGATTATACTCTAAATAGGTTGTTTTGTTTTATTAATGTTAATTTGAATTGAATTTATTTGTAATTATCGTTATTATTTTTTCCTACACTATCGCATTGGGTTACTGTAATGATAGTTGTATGTATGTCTGTAATAAATAAATAAATAAGTATCTAAAGTTATTAATATAGATACACCTCTGTAGGACCTTTAAATATAACATACATGACAAACATTATACTACGTAGTTCGGTTTAACAGTTTATGAATATTACATATTATCCTGCAATCCCACGAAATTTAAAATATGCTATTGAAAGTGCTACGATACAACCAGGGAAACCTTGACAAGGAGCGAGTGTCAGTTATCTCCTACTTTCCGAGGTGCATCTGTACTAGTTACCGACCGCCTAGAGCTTTTGGGCATGGAGTTGACGTCTGATCTCAACTTCGGCTTAACCATCAAGTCAAGCACAGACTGCAGCAAAGAAGCTGGGCATCCTAAACAAGGTGAGGCGATACTTCACATCTGGATAGCTTTTAAGTCTGTACAAAGCGCAGGTCCGTTCCTGTATGGAGTATTGGAGTCACTTATAGGATGGCTCAGCAAAATAACAGCTTGCTGCACTTGACTCGGTGGAACGCAGAGCAAAAATGCTTATTGTCGACAAGACGTTGGTGGCTAGGCTTTACAGCCTGGCTCATCGGCGTAATGTTGCTTGTCTGTCGGTCTTCTACAGACTATACTTCGGAGAGTGCGCGCAGGAGCTCCTCAACCTGATCCCACCCTTTTACTACCGAACTACCAAACGTACTGCAAGGTACCATCCGCACTTAGTTACTACGTACATAATGATGTTACGTACTAAGCGCTTCTCCTCCAAACTTATTATGCGTACAACCAAAGTGTGGAACTCTCTGCCAGCGTCTATGTTCCCTTCCACATAAGCCGTCTGCCTTCAAAGCGAGAGTGAACAGGCATCTTTCTGGGCACGCTCGTTCCATCATAGACCTTATCCATCGCTTTCCATCAGGCGTAATCGAGGTCAAGAGCAGGCCCATTCAGAGATAAAAAAAAGTTCTTGACAAGAACGGTTGAATAAATCCAAGGTCAGATGCGAGCCTTATTTCAATGGTGAGTCACATAGGTAATTGATCTTCTCTAATACAAAGTACCTATTTATTGTAGCTCTTCTATCTATCTACTCACAAATAAAATTCCAAAGGAATATAAGATTTTTGCGTAAAAAACTACGCAGTTCGGTGTATGGCCCTTCAAGTAGCGGTCATTGGCCCCATATTTAACAAGAGAGGTTTGACTGGCTAGATGATAATGATGTAAAAAATCACAAGCGAAGTGTTACTTACTTTGCCTGCCAGGGTCGCGGGATGTTCGAAAGAGTTATCGTTTACCGTGGCCCCTGGCACAGGCAACTGAAGGAACACGGGTGGGTTTTAGTCAGTAAAAGTCTGACACGCCTTCCCGCTCCGCCCAGAGCGGGAGAAGCCATTTGATGATTTCCCACCCAAAAAAAAAGTGTTATTTACTTGTATCGCGAAACTTTTATTAGCACAGCTATGTTTAGTGTAGGTATATCAACCGTGCCGTTACGCGGTGGTCTTAAATTAGTCCAACGCGCAACGATACCTATTCGTTTCACGTCAGCAACATAACGTAGATATTTTAACTTGATTTTGGATTCGGATTCGCCTCGTCATGGTCGAAAAGGTCGATGCGGTGCCAAATTTCGCGTAATTGTGGTCCCATTGTAAACACAAGTAGGTGGGTAGTTAGGCAAAAATTACAGCTTATTGCTTTTTATTAAAACTGTATCCAAGCGTCAGAAATGGTAACAGGCTTAGCCTATCTGGTTGTTAGAATAGAACCGTGGGTGTATGCCGTATAAATTATATACGTAAATACGTACTTTCTAAGACAAAAAAAGCCTTGGAGAAACAGACTTGACAGGTATTGTATTATTCATTTATCTTGTTAACAGGGCACAGTATTACACTATGTTGAGAGCGGTGATTCGTCCAAGCCTCTGATGTTATTTCTGCATGGATTCCCTGAGTTCTGGTATTCATGGAGACATCAACTTGTTGAGTTCCAAAAGGATTATTGGTAAGTACTTATCTATTGTGTATATTTATAAGTCTACATAAGAAATCTCCAGGAAACACTATTAAATAATGCTAGATTTTAATCTCATTTTAAATCAAAATATTATTGAAATCTATCTCATAATTCATATTCATTTATTTGCGTTCCACAAGGTAAAATTAGATGTTAACAAAAGGCTTAAGAGCAAGGAGCCGCGCGTTGTAGACCCTGTCAGGGCACAGCAAAATTATTGTTTATAACATAGCTTTTACTGAAAGTTAAAAGTCTAAGTCCTATGATTTTTTTGTCCTAATCCTATGATCCTATGATTCAGTTTTCATGTGTAATGTAATTTTAATTTTCTATAAAATTAAAATTACATTATACATAAATACTGAATAATTCGCATAAGTTTATAACAATATCATAATTAATTCTATTAATGGCAAGTAGGTAACTATTTTCTTAAAATACTATTATTATATTTAGATAAAGTCATATTTACTTACTGTAATATTATTAATTATTACAAACACTTATTTAATAAGAGATCATATTTTAAGATTACAAATTATTCTTTAGTAATAAATTGTAATCTTAAAATATGATCTCTGATCTATGAATCTAGATAAGTTTTACGTGTATCACAATTAGAAACAATTTATAGATTCAGTAGGTAACATTTTATAATTTACTTATTGTGTAGGTATACATATGTCATGTTATGTTTAATTAAATAATATTACAATTACATTTTTTATTGCAAAATCTGAAATAAAGTCCGTTACCGTCCTGAATCAATATCTATCGTGATCTTCAACATGTTCCGATAACGAAAACCTATAGGTACAACATAGTTTGTTGTTTGGGTTCCTAACTGAGAGATACCCATTACGGAAAGAGCAATGACCATTATTAATTACCATGCTAAAACGCGACAACTATAGCTGATTCTATTCCAAGAATCATAGACATCTATATTTTTTTTTCAGGTGCGTCGCCATTGATATGAGAGGCTACGGAGATTCAGAAAGACCCGATGGCGTTGCTTCATACAATATAGAACTTCTGGTAGAAGACGTTAGGGATCTTATTAAACAATTAGGTAAAGTTTCATGCATTTGTTTTAAAGCTGCTATTAGAATATACTTATTATGAAATTCACGCATTTGCGACGAAATCGTTTTGCCTTTTTCTTTGAGAGAAAACCGTGCCTTTGCATATATGAATAAATTTAGTAGCCTAAATTACCTATTTCTAATAGTCATAATTATCTTAGTACATAAATGGTCTTACAGCCCACCTTTACGGTAAGATTGGTACTTATACTTTCCGCTGTGCTCATAACTGTAGAGGACCGGTAGACAACAGTGCTTGGTTATCGATATTAGATACGTAAACATGCTGTACAAATACCAGGGGTCACAAACGAACCGTGGAGTTGTTGGAATAATGATATCACTGGGTGCATTGCTGATATGTGCAGAGGGCAAAGAAATAGGTACTTCCCTACATATACAGGTAACTAACTACGTTTGCATACCGATTAATTATCGGATGAATTATTTACCAGTTGCATAATAATACCAGAAGCTGACATTCAAATGATGTCTACCAATATAATATGTAGGTATAATTTAATTCAGTTAAACACAGTGAGTCACCAGGTAAGTTGAAACATTATTATGATAGTTTTGATGCAGTACACATCACGTTACGTATTTTAAAATGGTCGTTTAATAAAGAAAGTTACTTCGGTGAGTGTGCTCAAGAACTCCACGACCTCATTCCACCGGCCCCCATCTACTGCTACTACTACTACCCCATCACTGCAAGTTACCATCCCTGCCTAATTGCTATTCCACCAATTCACACTAAGCGTTTCGAAATGTCTTTCATAATGCGCACAGCAAAGAAGTGGAACTCTCTGCCTGCGTCTGTGTTTCCGAACGCATACAACTCCGATCTGTTCAAAGTGAGAGTGAACAGGCTTCTTCTGGATAAGCTCGATCCATCGTCGACTTTGTCTCTGTCGCCTCTGACCTAGACTAGAGTTAAGAGCAAACCCGTCTCAAATAAATAAATATAAAAGAAATATTCCTATTATTATAATAACACGGAAAATAGTTTCTTACCCACTATCTACCTAAAGTTTATCAGTGCCTGGGTACCTATTACTATCACCTATGGAATTTGTCTTATCCTACCTTCGCTCGACCGTGTAAATAGATGAAGAATTTAATGCTCGTGTAATTACTATTTTTCCTTTAGGTCGTGAAAAATGCATCTTAATCTCCCACGACTGGGGTGGTCTGATCGCCTGTCAGTTCCGCAACCAATATCCTGAGATGTTGATCGGGCTAGTCATGCTTGCCAGCGTCTCCAGCACTGCATGGGTTCGTGCGATTTGGAGCAACCCTGTCCAGAGACAGTTGTCGTGGTAAGTTTTAACGGATATTTAATTCCATGTCACTTTATTTGGGACTAGCTTTGCCCCGCGACTTCGTTCGCGTGGAAGTCCTAAGATACACAATATACTAAAATAACAGCCATATTTTAAGGGGGAAGCGCCAGGTAGCCCGCGAAATTCAAACTTTGTTATGTTTTTTTTGCAATTTGCAAGTCAGTATTAAGTTGTATGTTGATTAAAGTATTATTCGCGACCGTAACAAATATGCATTTATAGAATTATAACCATCAAAATCTGTAATACAACTCCATAAGTTTGTATAATCCTAATTTATTTATTATTTATTTAAACTTTTCACACTTAAAAAAGTACAAAGGCGGACTTAATGCCTTAGGCATTCTCTACCAGTCAACCAAGGGTGGTGAAGAGATTAGATGCAGGTGCTCCGTTAGAAATGGAACAATTTGTACATAAATAAGTCATAAACTTATAATACACATACATACATATTTACTATAATATATACATATATTATATATATTATATACAAATTCAAGAGAGAGAGGTTTTGAGATGACTCTACGCTATTTATTTTGAAAATAACTCCGCAATCTCCGCTTAAATGCATACCGACTGGTGGCCATCCTGATGTCAAGAGGTAGCGCATTCCAAAGAAGAATGGACTGAATATGAAAGGAAGAATGAACAAAGTCAGAAGTATGAGAAGGACAGAGTAGGAGAAGATTAATTATCAAGATTTCATGAAATAGTCATTCAATAGAATTACCTGGCCTTAAAGAGTTGTATTGATGACTTTAATTATTATAATTCTGTAAATACATACTTTTACGGTCGTGCATCATACATATTTTGATCAACATACAACCTAATACTGACTTGCAAATTGCAAAAAACGTAAGAAAATTTGAATTTCCCGGGCTACCTGGCGCTTTCGCCTTAATAAAACTCCTTCGTCCCCCCGACCCGTCGCCTTGCTTCGCATCGGCCGCCTGCGCTATTACTTCGTTTTCGCTTAGTGTTCTTTCTGACTTTTTTCTTTTTGCTCGGCTCCTAAGGGTCGTAGCGTGATGCTAAATAGCTTATAAATATCCTCGAGAATTGGGCTACCAAATGCAAAAATAATTTTTCAAATCCGACTTTTTGTTCACAATTTCATGGGTTTTAATTTTTTTGCGCAAAACCCTAATTATTTTTCTAAAATAAAAGTAGCCCAAGTTACTCCCCGTAACATCAGCTATCTGCCAGTGAAAGCTCCGTCAAAATTGGTCCAGCCTTTTCGGAAATTAGCCGGAAAAAACAGACAGACAGATAAAATTTTTATAAATTACCTCTTTGTTAAAAGTACCATATATGCATTAAGTAAAAAGTTGTTATTTTGACATTGCAAACAGACACTTCAATTTTATTTATTTGTATAGACTAGGGCCCACTCATAGGGGCAACTCATCTTGAGTTGGGTAGGCCCTTCACCACGACCTTGGGGAGGCTGCGAGGTTGAGGTCAGAGTAGTTGTGCCGATGTTTGGGCGAGACTAATGTTCAGCTGTGGCATTCTTTCGGATGTTATGATGAAGATAGGTGAGTTAAGATAGAAACAGTAAGAAATAGAAAAAGATAAGTGAGATAAGGTATGTGAGTTGAAACCGTGCACACCTATACAGTTACAGTTAAAACGTGTTTTTAGTTAGATCGCGTTTTCATTAGTTAAAACTAGTTTTTACTGAATGCCTTTGTTAATACTAGAATTTATTACTGATCTAATTTACTAGTATCTAAGCCAGGGCACCCCGACCAGCGGGGCAATTGCGTAACATACTTACAATAGGAATCGGTTTAATTTTGACAGTTCAACAACATTCATTGCTTCAATGAATGAGCATGAAAACGATTGCAGTATTTTGCCTGATAATAACATAATTGGGTAGGTACTTAATTGATAGCCTGTTAACAGTAGTACCATCTGCCGGTCACTTACACAGGCGTAGACTTACGAACGACAGACAGAGAGGTGTTGCGTTCTATAACAAGTTGGTATACATATGACGCTACTGAATATAGCCTTGATCGTGATTTCGCCCGATGTTTTAAATATCGTCTGGCGGTCATGGCGCTTTGTAGTCTGGCTTACCGAATCAGTATCAATTTTATTGTGGATCATAAATCAGTATTCAGGAGTCACTTGAGATCAAATAGCTGTTATTAAAGCTACGGTTTTCTAGAAGAGCGGTGGCCACCACATCATAACGGCCGTCATGAAAATGACGGCACCGGGGTTTTGACTTTACGGTGTCAAAAAACGCTCTCTAAGAAAATACACCAGCTTAATTTCATAAATAACGTTTCAGTGACGTCATTCGACGATAAATTGCGGCCGCTATGTAACGGCCACCACAGTCTTAGAAACCCTAGCTTTAGAAGCATGAATGATGCTGCAATGGTGACAAGCACATCGATTTGAGTTTTGCATACCCTATAGCTTAGAGGCTTATAGTCATAAGAAGAACATTTGGTAAAGAGATCAAAAGAGAAATTATGTGTCAAATGGTGTGTGATATATAACGTTCTGGCATTTTGTTAGAATTTTTGCCAGTGAGACTACGTGCGAACGTTATGCACAGCGTTATGTTATATCACAATAGGAACTCGTATGACGTAGGTAATTCTACGAATTTCGCGGTTAAGCGTCCTTGTGGGTTATTTTTTGTTTACTACATATACGTTGTTTGTGTTAGGTACAGTCATAGGGCAAAAAATTATGGAAGTTTCTAGTCGAGTATTAATAATTTTATACAATTCTTAGTATCGCATCATTAGATCAATGTATAGTAGGTAAATCTTAGAAATAATAAGTCACGAAGTTCCTTTTCAGATATTTTTGAAGATAGTATTTCCGCCTCTTATTCATGACTTATATGTCAGCAACCAATTATTCAAGACCATGTACGAACGCCAGTACATCAAGCTACTACAGTCTGTCAAATTTCTGTAATAGATATTCGACTTTATTACTACAGCATTAGGTTCAAGGTTGATTGGGAAAATTTGACAGTTTCGGTTAGCTTGATGTGCTGGCGTCCATACATATGTCCGTATCTACGATCAAACATTTGTATCACAAAACTGCTTACAAAAACCGATTTCTTTCTACATTTTTCCAGGTACGTGTTCCTGTATCGCGCTCCAATAATACCGGAGAAAGTACTCCTCATGAATGACCTTGCCTTCTACGAGAAAGTCATGTTGTTCCCTGGCAAGACTTCCACGGATAAGGAGGATATTGAATGCTACAAGTACTGGTTCCGTAGGCCATGTAAGTTTCTAAACGATGCATCAAAATAGGCTTCACGAGTGGGGAACCAATGTAATGACTGAATTTACATCCGGTTAAAGCTGGCTTCCCACGGTGCGTGATATTGCGGACGGACGCGGACAAGCCCGCACCGACGCATCATGGGAAGAGTATCGTCCGTGGTAAGCTAGCTTCCTACGGTTCGTGATATCGCGGACGGACGCGGACCAGCTCGCACGACACACCGTGGTCTTGTCCGTGGTATCGCCGACGTGGTACCGATGTATCATTCCAAAATGTCGGTAAAAGAGAAGCTTGCACCGCACCTTTGAAGTTACCGACTTGCCCTGGGTCGGACGCACCGCGACGGACGTGTCTGCGCTACCACGGACGAGACCCTTCCCACCCACGGTGAATCGTGCGAGCTGGTCCGCGTCCGTCCGTGATATCACGGACCGTGGGAAGCTAGCTTAACTCTGGGCTGTTTTTACCACCATCTTATAGTGTCGGGGTTTTTTGATTTCAAGCAGTTTTTCATAACGTATAGGTAGACTTTAAGAAAAAGAGGTAACTACTAGTAATTTTAGTAGGTAATTAGATTTTTGTAATTTTCGTTTAAACGCAACTAAATCAAAACGATATCCTTATAATTTATTTCATAATTATTATAATTATTAATTAAAAACATGAAAGTTGCCACTTTAGGAACTAAAAACGACAAAAAACAACTATGGTCTTTACTAGTTTTTGTCGTTTTTAGTTCCTAAAGTGGCAATTTTAATTTTAGATTAGGTACTGCAATTGTTTCAGTGGTATATATTATTTTTACAAAGGATGTTACTTATTTTAATAGTACTTTAATACTTAAATATAATTTTTATCGTACAATTAAATCAGTAGATTTAACTAAAGCAGGACATCGTGAGACTAAGTATCTATAATTATGCATTCGTTTCAGAGTACAATTCCAAAAAAGTTAAATACTGTCATGGTGATAGAATCTAAGACCATTAGGAACTGACCATGTTAATACCCACCTAAGTAATTGACGTTATCGAGTGACATTAATAAGATGCTACCTACCTACAGCAAAGTCAAAAATGCAACTGTGCCGTTGTTCTGTGGGCGGTAAAATATAGGGTTTTCATGACGTGTTGTTTAGCCTGACGTGTGCGACGCGTATCTAATACATAGTTACCAACAAATACGAGTAACTAAAGGTTTTAGAAACCCGCTGGGCAGTGGACGTTATTTTGCAAAAAACAATTGCGTTTCTTTCGGTTAGTTGTCAGTTGAAATTATTTGCTGTAACTAGCAGAGGCAATTTAAAAAAGTACTCATGCCAGTTGTTAATTCAGAGTATTGTTTTTACTCTTAATCTATATCAGGCTACATAAAGGCTATACCAATAAAGTATTGAATAATTGCCTTAAGTATTTTATTTTCTACTCGTAAAGTTTTTGTTAATACAAGTAGTCAATTTACGGTTTTTGTTCAAGGTTATTAAGGCAATTGACCATGATTATTTCCAGTTCAGAAAAACATTAACTGAAGTGCTTATTCTGTGGGGTTAAATAATATTTTATTAATTAAAAGCTAGTTCGTAGGGGATAAAATCTGGCTTCTACTAGAATTTTAGTATTTTGGCTTTCAGAGCCATAGCGTGAAGATTTTTAGTTTTTTCTGATACAATCTAAAGTGATTTGAATGATTTTGACATTTTAATTATTTCCGTTTTGTTTTTTTTTTTTTGATCGTGTGTGACACGATTCACGAATCTACCTACCTACCACTAATGTGTGTAGTTATGTGTAACTCTCAAGTACTGTAGTGACCTGCCACGATACTAAGGCAGACCAGTACGTAGATTGTCTGTTTGGTCTCTATTCGAGGTGTGTTGTTGGTTATATAAATGAGGTACACAGAAGCACTGTTATCACTATTTATTGGCTTATATGAAAACACATTACATTGTCAAGGGCAAAGCTAACACAGCACTGACTCAATATAAAACAATTTGACTATATGTCATAATTTAAACCTATTCGACATTTCAATAAACCAGTGTTTGTCTTATCAGCCAATGTCATAATCCGAGGAGGATTCATGCTGAAGGCCGGCTCGATTAAAGCCTCTACAGTACTTACCTAAATCACTATTTCGTATAACTATACATTTTACTTCGTCATGAAAATACCAAATACTTTAATTAAATTTTCTATTCCAGTTGCTCTGACACCTCCAATAAACTACTACCGGGCTAACTTCAGATTCGACGTACCAGAAATTGTCGAGTACAACGAGAACGTGCCCATGCTGGTCGCCCATGCTGCCAACGACCTTTACCTGGCCAACAGCCTACTAGATGTCATGAAGAAAGAGTACTCCTGCATAGAGACCACTATCGTCGACAACTGCAGTCATTTCTTACAACAAGAGGAACCTGAGAAAGTAAACAAAGTTATTCGAGATTTCCTCTCAAATAATAATATTTGAATTTCGAGTTTGTAATAGTTTTTGTTGTAGTTTTTTCATATTAAATCCTCTGCTCGGTCCATTGGTCGCCGTCGCAGTGGCTAATAAGATTTTTTATGAGTGTCAAACATTTACTGATTACTTTATTTCTGCTTGTGTGTTCGTATTATTAAATGTATTAGGGTAAAAAGTGTGCCTTCGAAATCAGTGTATTAGTATTGTAATGCGATTGTTGCTTTGTGTACCTTACTAGTAATATTGTAGGTACTCCCGATAAGTTTGATTAAAATATAAAATACTTGTTAATATTTTAATAACATTTGGCTAAGTTGTTTTAATTACCCCTTCATAACTTGAACTCTAGTGTAGATAGTGCAGCATAACTCTGCATGTCAAAACTTTTTGGTTCTTTATTGTCAACCTTTTTTTTTGTCATTGAGTCTGGTCGATTTTTTACCTTTTTATTTCGTGATTCGAATAATTTTTTTTCTTGACAGATGGGTCCCCATTTTTTCTTCAGTTGCAAAAGTTGATCAATTGGTATTGACCCAGTTTGTGGAAAATTAACGTGTAATTTATTTGATTTATAGCAAGTTGCTATCCGTGCCTTCCTATCTATTAGTACACATTATGGTAAAGCAATAGTTATTGAGTATTGAGTACCAGTCAGGAGATTTCACCTTTATTTTTCCTGGTACGTAGGTATCTTTTAACAGTTTTCCTCAATCGGCAAGCTAAACGGTTGGGCTAGGAGTCAAAGAAAGATAGGAACCTATTAGAAAAACAAAGCGTGGAAAGGGACGCTATGGGCTAATAGATACCAAAAAAAAACGAAACCAAGCACACAGCCGTATAAAATGCTTACCTTTGAAACACGACGCCTATACATTCCCACACCAAGCATTCTCTACAGGGAACTACAAATACAGGCATTCAAATAAAACTCGGGATTAAAAATATATTTGTTGGGAAGAAATTAAAGAGTTATTAATTTAGTATTATTATGGAATTAAAGTAGAATCAACACATTAAACATTATGCACACAACATCCAACATTAAAAGGTGATCATCAATCGTATCATTGTCCTGTAATGCATATTCTGCTCCATCCATGACACTGGAAAAAGGACAAAAGGAAAAATAGGGATTATATTTGCTCGAAGAGCATCACACACAAAATAACAGAAAAAATGTATTAAGTAACCATCAAAATTACTTACTTTAGCCCGGGCGCCATTTTGTAGCGAAAAAAAATAAAAAAGGAGAATGCACTTTTTCGCTAAAACACGTTTAATTTAAAAAAAATATATATATATACAACAGAAATGTGGCAACCCTATAACAAAGTGACAACCCTATAAAATAAACGATAGAACGAGAAAATTAATTAATTAACCTACATGACGCAATCTAGAACCTAGAAGATAATTAAAATACATATAATAGACGACATCGAAGTGCAGCAGATACAGAATAAAATCGAAAGGCCCTTCAACGCCCTTCAACAGTTGAAGGGCCTTTCGATTTTATTCAACTTAGACGTTATCAGCGCGAGTTCCAGATGTGTCCACTAAATCTGAGTAACCTAGAGACTTCAAAGCAAAAGACTAAAAACTAACAATCCTAAGGACAAAGACTAAAAACCTTATAGAGACTAATTAAAACTATATGTACCTAACTAACCTAAATATGAAAGGAACCCTAAAAAAATAATATACATGAAACAAGCTCGGCGAAAGAAAATAGCCTCAGTCAAAGACGATACGACATCAGTCAAAGATGATGTGACATCAGTCAAAAAAGCGACATCAGTCAACAAAAGCGACATCAGTCAACAAAAGCGACATCAGTCAACAAAAGCGACATCAGTCAACAAAAGCGACATCAGTCAACAAAAGCGACATCAGTCAACAAAAGCGTCATCAGACAACAAAAGTGACATCAGTCAACAAAAGCGACATCAGTCAACAAAAGTGACACCAGTCAAAAAAAAGTGACATCAGTCAAAAAAAGTGCCATCAGTCAAAAAAAGGCGACATCAGTCAGCAAAAGTGACATCAGTCAAAAAAAGGCGACATCGGTCAACAAAAGTGACATCAGTCAAAAAAAGGGCGACATCAGTCAACACCAACACAGCGACATCTAGTTGTCACAAGTGGAACTTTTTGATTACGTCTTATTTACAGCTTACTTCTTGTGTTTAGTGATGTGCCATTGTCGATATTTTTTTTTCGATAAAACCAAGTGGTTTAACAAAGTCTTGTTCTCGATCATCCTGGGTTTTCAATAGAGCAATTAACCATAATATTGTTAACGTTTCAGCAAAAATAAAATAAAACCACCTCACGCCTTGTATTACTAGCTTGTGTTGGGAACTAGCTACGAGAGCGCTATTTTGACAGTTGCCTTCCCCATACCGCAGACACAATAAATAATATGTAAGGAAGGTTTGTAGAAATATGTAATTTCAAGCAAAGCTCGTTAAAGAGTAGTATATTCTTTGAAGCAAAGGCACGCATAGCGTATTCTGCCTCCATGCTAAACTAGTTTTAATCTAACCACTGCAAAACGAAAAGGCATTCTTGTAGGATTTGTTATTGAAAACATTAATGTCGACTGGAAAGCAAAGGTGAACAAAAATTTAGTAAATTAATTGATGTAAAATGGCGACGATAGTAGGTACAGCAGAGCAGCAGCAACACCGCAGTAATGTAAGTTAAACTCTTTGAACTAATCATGCCATTTCAATGCAATGCACGTATATTTACTAGCCATCCGTTCCTTAAGAGCGGGAGCACGCGATGCGTTGCGGCGGCGACGCGGCGCCACACCGCAAAGATTTCGCCGTATCGGCGGGCACGCCAGCGGGCGGTGCGGCGCCGCAGCGTTGTTATGTTGCAGTGGCGCCGCCGGCGCTCTAGCAGTGTTGGACAGTATTAATAAAAATGGATCGTAAACAACTGAGCGGTGCCGCTCTGACGTCGCAACGCATTCACCCCTCCCCACCTCGTCTCGCGGGTTGCAAGTCCGGTGTCCGTGCGGTGCGGCGCCGCAACGCATCGTGTGACATGCCATAGATATTTCTATGTAAGATGACGCAGCGACACCGCTCCGGTGCCGCGCCGCCGCCGCAACGCATCGTGTGCTCCCGCCCTAATAGAGTTTGTGTTGGCGCTGCCGGTGGAAACAGAGTTTGGCCAACGAAAGCTAGGGGAAGGTCGGGCAAAGCTAATTGTAGATGGCGTGATCATAGCTAGGTCCCCACGACCTATAGTAAGTTTGACATTTCGTTCATTCGTGAGTTTACTTTTATTTCGCTATTTCGTTATTTTCGGTGATTTCAATATTTTAAATCAAGTAAATGATATGGAAAGTGTCACAATTTAAAACCATAAATGTATCCTCAAAGTCACTTTCATCAAAATGTTTCTACTCTGTTTAATTTATAAAACATCTCTACGAATAGCTTTAAGGTGAAAGCGCCAGAGTTGCCCGCGAAATTCAAATTTTCTTACGTATTTTGCAATTTGCAGATCAGTATTAGGTTGTATGTTGATTGAAATATGATTCGCTAACTTAAGGAATTGTATTACTAATTCTAATATTATAATTCTATAAATACATATTTGTTACGGTCGCGTATCATACTTTGATCAACATACACCCAGACACTGAGCTGCAAATCGCAAAAATCGTAAGAAAATTTTAATTTCGCGGGCTACCTTAGCGCTTCCCCCTTAAGCCACCGTCTTTTAATTTTAGGGTCTCTCGGGAAATGGTGGACTCCAATTTCGGAGTATTTAGTAACACAATAACGCATCATTTTCGCAAAAATAAAATAAAACCACCGCACGCCTTGTATTATTGGCTTGTGTTGGGAACTAGCTACGACAGCGCCATTTTGACAGTTGCCTTCTCCATTATTTTCAAAAGGTTTAGTATGGCAAGATTTTAGGACTGTCAAAATTGTCAATTTGGATAATTTTGATATTTCGGCAATAAGAAACAAAATAAACGAATTTTATGGAGTGAAAAAACATGTCCCAACACTGAAAAGCCTGCACAATGAACTGAAGAAAGCAATTGAATTTACGGGATGCCGTGAAACCCTTAGAAAAATTTTACACAAGAATGGGTTTGAGTTTCAAAACAATAAAAATGAACGGGCTCTTCTTACAGAAAAATATGATATTGCGGCATGGAGACACAGATCCTTGAGGTCAATAAATCAGAAGAGGCTAGA
This sequence comes from Fissipunctia ypsillon, assembly GCA_947568875.1. NCBI lineage: Eukaryota > Metazoa > Arthropoda > Insecta > Lepidoptera > Noctuidae > Fissipunctia > Fissipunctia ypsillon. Next base: position 17,942,685 of record OX387651.1, read on the forward strand.
AGGTAAACAGATTGTTTACCTTGATGAGACGAAGTACATCAGAACTATAAAGTTAAAAAATCGTGGCAAGGACCTTCAACAAGTGCTGTCACTACTAATATATCGTCAGGAAAAAGACATATTATTGTGCATGCAGGATAGGAGGAAGGGTTTGTGCCAGGTGCATTATTGGTATTCAGCACAAAATCCAAATCAGCTGAATACCATGATAATATGAATGCTACCAACTTTATGAAATGGTTTGAGGAAATGTTGATACCAAATCTCACTAAACCTAGAAGTATTTGTAATGGACAATGCAAGTTATCACGTGAAACAAGTAAACAAACCACCTACTATGTTTGATTCTAAAGCTAATCTCCGAATATGGCTTCAAGAGAATAATATTCATTTTGAAGAATGTCATACCAAAGCCGAATTAATGTATTTGGTGAAAGATGCAGTTGTTTACGAAGCAGAAGTACTTCTAAAAAACACAGTCCGAAATTTTGTTGCTGCCGCCGTATCATTGCGACCTCAATGAAATTGAGCTTGTATGGAGTTAGGCGAAGAGAAAAGTAGCAAGCAAAAATATAGGAATACCAGGGTCTGAAATGCGAAATTTAATAAAAGAATATTTTCTATCCATAACTGCTGATGACTGGAAGAAGTACACTAATCATGTACTAAATGTTGAACATCAGTACAAATTAAGGGATCGTACCTATTGTTGAAAACGAACTTGAACGATTCATACTACATGTTGGGGACAGGTAGCAGTAGCAACGAAGATGAAGCTGATTCAATATTATCAGGTATAGAGTTTTTGGAATCCGATTTCGACTATGACTCATAACCCCTATGTTTTGTTTTGATTTTATTGTGTCTTTCTCATCACATCAGTGGTCTCTATTCCATTAAATAAATGTATGGTTATAACTTTTTGTTTAATTCAACCTTTTCTGTATAAGGCTGTGCCAGGAAAGTTGAGCTGTGAACTTCAATGTGCAGAAGTTAAAAAATGCCAAGCTAGTTTTGTTTAGAGCTTTACTTTGGTACTGATAATGATCATCCTCACGGCGAAATATTAACTTGCTTATCCACCATTGCGCGAATACATAATGGTAGTTTAACAGTTCCAAGTAAATATCAAGGGTAATAAGGTTATTATGGTCTAAGTATATAAATATGAAATACTGATCTAAATATCGCATAATATGTCTTGAATAATAAATAGTATCAACTCCGTTTAAGCAGTGTATAGCCAGGGTTGACAGCTCAATTTTGATTTTTTTTTAATTCCCGCCTTTTTTCTTGGACAGCTTTCGTTGGTCAGACTCTAGTGGACATCTTGGATATTTAGCCATTAATTTTATGAGTAGTTCGAACTCACCCACGCTAGATATACTTGCGAAAATATATTATTGTGATACTGTACAGTTCGAAAATAAATAAAATTGTTTTTGCTACAAGCTAGAAAATGTTTTTTGTCTGTGCCACACTGAACCTTCTTCGATTCTCTGTGATCAAGGTCATGTCACAATATAGTCGTTCTAATTTGTGAACTGTTGTGAATATGTTCTGTCTCTTTTCTGTAACACAACAACGCTGTAAAACAACCTCAAACACATAGTGCTGTCTTCTTCTATCCCGTATCTTTCTATTTGGAAAGTTAATACTTCGCTTCAAATGAAATGAAAGCTAATGGCTGCTGTACTCTAATCACGAAACAGCTGATATGCGTCTCTTAGTTTTACCTAAAAATTGGTGTTTTGTTTAAATTTATCGTTTGAAATTGTTTAGATGAAACGATATTCGTGTGACAACTTTGTGTGGTTATCAGGGTTGGTGCAGTTCTGTTTTAAAATCGATTTTTGAAGTGATCTGTTGTGAGTTTTCTATATTGCTGGCTTTTTCAGATGTCACTGACCATACAGCAAATAATTTTGGATGCTAAACGACTTGCGGGACGTCTCAAAGAGCGCGAGACTGAAGCTGATGCTTTGCTGACCGAGACTCAGACCGCTTACAGACAAATACATACGATGAAACAGGTAGGTTGTTGCAATGTGATACGAGTACCTACATAACTGTGACGCTCACTCTTGTCTATTGTAGTCGTCTGAATACCAAATTCATTAGGCCAAGATCCTACTAGGAATTTCTTTCAGAATAAATAAACCATGCTCCTAATGAGATCTATGCGTATTATTAGGTATAGTTCCCCGACCTTGCAGATTGTGTCGCTCGTGTTGTGTAAACAGTTGGCTTTCACATAATGATGTTAGCCAGCTTCATGCGTTGTAAAACAGTCTTAAATGCAATTGAAATGCTATTTTTGAATAGAATATATTTTACAATTTCATGAATGTGCTGAGTAATTTTAAGACCAACAGCTACATAAAATAAAAGATAACTAAATTATTGATTAAATGTTAATGAAAGCATACAAATATGCACATAAACAGGATTAATGTTTTCTCCTATGTTGATCAACAAATGTGACTAAACACCTGCCTATCATGAAAACATCCTGCGCAAGTCACTATCCAAGTGAAAGGAGTCCATAGTACTGCTATAAAAAAAGTTGAGCTGGCAACTTGTCAGTTTATAGTGGAATGGTTAGTTTGTGTTTTATTAACTAACTAGCAACCCGCTCTGGCTTCGCATGGGTGCAAATTATTTGTGAAGACAGTATTCTGTTCACAAGTTCTAAGCAACTAACTAAAAAAGTACTAGGCTTGCATGAATTTAAGATAGTAGGTATATCATCAGTATTATTAAGGACTTCTTTTTGTATATATTTACATAATATATAGCCTATATCCATTTGGCATAATGTACCTTTCAAATGGTGAAAGAATTTTTCAAATAGGAACTGTGGTTCCAGAGTTTACCCTCCATACACAAAACTCACAAAATTCACTCTCTCTTTAAAATATTAGTATAGAGTGTATAGACTAGTAACTTTGGCTTGCTACTATATAGAACTCAGACAGTAATTGCCAATACTATTAGGATGTCATTAAAGTGGAATTATAATGATGTGATTTTCAATTTACCATGGATACTGACCAAAATTTAAGCAAAACATTAATGCTAATAAGATCTCCTTTTCTGATGGGTTGATTATTATTGATTAACCCCATTACTAATAAATGTTGCATAGCATCTGTATAGTTACACAATGCTTTGTCTTCTTCTTTTGAAAGTAAAATTTTGAAAATGCTATGATTTCTTGTCTCTATGTTGTTTATGTGAACCTTTGTGAAGAGAGAAATAAATAAATAAATTACTGACAACTGAAAGAGAGAAATAAATAAATAAATTACTGACAACTGAAAGAGAGAAATTGGTGTGTAACTATTCACCTGATATAATACGTTTATTAGTAAGGAGGTAAATGTGTACCCTACCCAAGTATAACTAACAGAGAATAAACTGATATTTCAGTTACCAGAACCGAGTTCTATTTTTTTTCAATTTACAATCTATTACAACGGAAACACCTTGTTTTATGGGACATTCCACGATAGAGTAAGACTATTCCATAATAGCAGAAAATAAATGAGGAAGGAAAAATGAATATTTTCATTCCATAATATTACTTTTCTAAAAATACATAATATATCTATTAAACAGGATTAATACTTACTCTTCCACTTTTCAACAAAGGTTACCCTTCTTGAATTCTTGAAGAGAAATCATGATGGCACTGCGAAACAATTCAAAAGCAACAAGTTTCATAATAGTTTTCTTTATAGGAGTGAACCCATAATTATGTTTGTTCAATGGTAATTTTTAATAAATACATACTATTTCAACTTAAGTCACATATTATTTCAGTATAAAGAGGAAGTCGATACTCTGAACGAGGCATCTCGCGAGCGTCCGCGAGGAGCTCTCATCGCGAGTATCGAGCGGGAGTCTCGTCTGATGAGGGACGTACAGCGCGAGAACGGTGAGCTGAGGGCGGCCTTGGAGGACCACAGACGAGCACTGGAACTCATCATGTCCAAGTACCGACAGCACACTGAGAAGAGAATATGGGAGTCGAGGATAGACTTCACAAATGCTATCAATGAAAAGCAGCAAGAGGTATACTGGATTTAATAAATTTTAGACCTCATTGAAACAGTGGCTATTAAAAATCTAGGCTGGTGTGGATTCCTGCAAATAGCATGTTGCACACTTTCACTGCCTACCACAAATTAATGAGGTCTAACGATGCACTAAATGGCATGCATATTATTATAGTTATTTGATAGAAATTCTCTAAACAAGTACCTACCTAACTTTTATCACCCATTTTTTTTTTGTTAATTTCAACCATTCATTTCTGTTCAATAAACCTTTGTAAATAAGTATTTTATTACAGTTGATCAGACAACAAGCAGAGAGAATTAATGAGATGACAAGCGTCATGTACAAAGCTGTCACTTTGGATGAAAACGGTGACGCGAGGAAAGAAGAGGAAGTTTACCAAAGGCTCGTTACAGAAAATAAGGTAATTTTTTATTTGTAATGGGTTATTCGTTTTAATAATATTTATTTTGGTGTAAAATTATTCTAAGTTCTTGTTAATAATCAGGTTGTCCTAAAATTTCAGGGGTTGAGAGAGATGTTGGATCTATCAAGGAGATACGGGTCGGACCGTCCGTGTGTGCCGCTGACGGAGGACAAGGACGTGCAGACGGACGGGCCGCCGCTGACCGGAGCGTGACGGCCCGCGCCCGATCCCTGCCGCCTGTGAACCGGCGCGGGCAGCCCCAGACTCGCTGCCTCGCCGCGACACTTTCATAGGTAGACAACACACCTCCTGTCCGCACATTTGAAACCTTAAGCACGGACTCTTGTACTCGATAGTGTGTACATACTACCTTAAGTAACTACGTAACTCATGTGTCCAAATCCTTCAAAAGTTTAGATGCAGTACCAATGGATATTACGTGTAGATGTTGACTTTAATATTATTTTGTCCATAAGTTTGCATTTGCTACCTTATGCTGGCATGTATTCGGATCCAGTGGCAATGATCGTCTTTGATGGTATCCTACGTAACTGTCGGGCTTCTTGCCTCTCATTTAATTACAGTAATCTTAAAACGTGTTTTACGTCGGTTGGCTAACTGTAATACAGTTGTATTTAAACGACTTTGACGCACTTACTGTGATAAGATTAGCAGGATATCATCCACTTACAACTAGTACTTACTGTCCATGTTATGTGGTGCATCTATGGTTGCAAATGTGATGTCAGATCGAACTATGTCAGATGTGCAGGCAGGGTTGTAATGATTTGCTAACAACAGTCACCGTTCCAGTATACAACTTGTATTTTATTGTTACTCACATGTTTTGGATCTTAGGTCTTTTGACATTACGTACCTTTCAGATTCACATTTATTTAAAAAATGTGAATGTTACAAATTAAATACAGCGAAAAACTACAATGTAGCTATTAAACATTTGGTTTCTCCCTTGGTTGTATTTGATGTTAAATATTATAAATAGGAGTATATTTAAATGGTGTTTCCAGTTAGAGCTCATGTTATATCTATATAATGATGAAATGTATTGTGTTCACACAACATCTCTAGTAATAATGCCATTTTTATGAAACCAATTCACATAATATGGCAGAAACTGTGATCTTTAGTATTGCGCTGTTAAGTTATAGATTGTTTCATTCATTGTGCTTAACGTCTAAAGACTCAACCACTTATTAGAATATTTGATGATAATAATCAAACATGTCTTCATTTGTCTTTGATTCATATAATATTAGGAAATTAATGATTATCTTCTTATTACCTATAATAATTGTTTGCAACATCATGGCATGTGAAAGAACAGTAGTCCAACCACTACTGTTCTTTTTGATTACAATTTCATGATTTATATATTTATATCAATACTACTACTCTATAAATACTTATGATTTAATTGTAATACTCGATGTGTACCTACCAATATGTTTTAAATTCTAGTAAATGTTCTTTGTTTATAATATATATATATATATGATATTAGATTTTCTCGAATTACATTTAGAATTAAAGAAATTGTAACTTAATTTGTCATTGCAGTACTCTTATAACCTCCCTGATTCCTGCAGTAGGATGTAATAGGAATGGTCGTAACGAGTATTATCATTACTTAATCACACGTTTACTAGTCAATTCATACGAGCAGGTCAAAGTACTGTATTTACACTGCATAAGATATTATATTTTATTTCATGTTGTTGAATTGTAGTTAAAATAGAAAAATACATTTAATGTGTCATCTGTTATGAATATGATTGTTGTGTGCAGATTGACTGCAATACCATACATCAGTAAAGTATTACTTGAATATGCAATATTTTTTCATGTAATTTAGCGGGATCAGCTTTGAATGTTAGCATAATGGTAGGCGAGTCTTTGTAGGGAAATTCGAAACTTCTTAATAATGCCAGAGGCAAACACAAGCAATACACTATGAACTGTTACATGTAAGTAATCTTTGTAACGTGATTCACTCCATGATCATTATTTTAGTGTACAATAGGGTAGCTGTGCTTGTCTTGCATTTCATTGAAAAATTATGTGGAATAATATTTACTGATTTACAGAGTAAAGTACTTTCGATTAGATCATTTGTAGTGTGGCAAGGTTCATTTAAGATATTTTAAATCTTAGTTATTAGAAAAAAATAATTGTTATCAAATAAATTTTTGCCTTGATTTTCCCTTTACCAGGTTGTGTGGTTTACTTCGTTAGTAGAACAATTATTTTAACCAATCACCAATGAAAATTTAAACGAGAATATTATATTAAGTTCTTATTTTCTTTAAGTAGTAAATAAGTAACCTTGTTAAGATAAATTTAAGAGTGCTTACTTGTGTTTGTAGTGTTTTATGGTCATGGATGGACGGCCGACACACATACACTTGCACAAATAGCAAAACATTAATAAACATCTTGTTTTAATTGCTTTTATTTGTGGATTATCCAGTTGTAGATCATTAAAACCAATAATAAAACCCTATAAAAATTTACAGTAAAACAATTTTGGAAGGAAATAAGAGATCTTTGTTGGAGAACTATTTTTACAGTTAATTAGATGTTAAATTATATTTTAAGAGTCCTCATAATATGGCTCCAGAATATAGAAAATATAATAATTCATAAAAATATATATTATTGTATGTTTCTTAAATGTACACGCTTGTATGAGGTTTAAACGTAATAAAAACACTTGTAGTTGAAAAAGAAAAGTTTAGAGTAATGTTTCTGCTTAGTTCATATGCATTTATATTATACCTCAATATTGGGAATTATTATACCTCCCGAGTATTTTGTTAAAAACTAGATGGTTTCATATCGAACCTTTAATGTGCTAAAATGTTTAGTTAGAAACAATTCTTATTATGAAAAATTCTAAGTGATAAATCCAGTCCACTTGAGACTAGTAATTGTTTCATATCTGGTAATGCCGATTAAATTGGCGAAATGTTTTGGAGACATAGATACCTCTATTACAAGCAATGGTAGAGGTCACTAGTTTTTTCTGCTGTAGAACAACACTGTAGAGCAAAAATGATTAATGTATGTTTAATTAAAAATGTAATTGATAATTATATGATATAAAATCTACCCTTTTTTTATTGTAATAGTTTAAAAATCCTATCATGTTTCCCCTTCCTTTTGTACAGGTTTTGTGATTCTGAATAAAAGGCGAAAATAAAGAACATCAGTTTTATTATCTACAAAATGTTTCTCAGTTTTAATATAAAACCATGACATTGCATGGTTGCACAATAAAATTGAGATTATTGACACATCATGATTATTTAAGGAACAATATTTTGGGCTTTGTCCACTCAATGCTCTAATTAACAGCTACTACATGTTTCAGAATTATAATTTGTTATTATATTACAATCCTGGCTGAGTTCACTTCAGTCCATTCCTTTGATTTTAGTAAACAAAAATTAAGTCACTGGCATACACAAGTAAATAATAATCTAGACCATATAGTAATAGATTGGATCTAGACTTTCTACAAGTAGCTAACCAGATATTGTGTACAATTTAAACAGGAAGTAATAAATGATACTAACAAATGTGACAAAGCAGTATATTTGACAATCTTAAAATGTAACACAACTCTATCCAATCCCCAGCTATGCAAAATGCACCATTCAGATGTAACTTATGGATCATACCCTCGTTTGGGTGTAGTCTGTGGGGAACTTGAAGGAGTGGTGGCCAATAGCTTGGATGTTTGGCAGCAGACCTGCATTTGGTATGATGTTCCATGACAGAGTCAGAGTAACATTGCTGTGACCCCTGGAAATAAAAAGATTAGATTAATACTTATAAACCTTTATACCCTTTATACTCTATTGATGACTACATTTTTCTTTTCTACGAGTTGCCCACATTGCATGAGTGCACCCTGACAGATAGGACATCTCAGTCAAGGTCTACCGCTGCAAAGGTGGTATGACAATATTGCAAACAATGAGAGGTTTGGAAGAAGAAATTCATTCATTCGGTCCCAGTGTATTTTATGTATAAGAAGGATCACCAAACCATGGCATCCTCATAGTTTGGTGATCCTTCAAACGTTAATTGGAATGTACCTATAGTATCAAGAAGTGTAACTAACTAACATAACTAATAAAAATACAGTGAGTTATTGGGACAATTGTTGTGGTCATGTGGGACCAAAACAAAAAGTACCTAGCTAGTTATTTTGAATGCAGCATGTGTTACATTATTTTAACAAGATATGATATTATGTTCTAGTGATGTTCCATGCATGTTTGCTATCTGGAAGTGAAGTAACATTGAATAAAATAGTAAAACTTACTTTAAAAAAATGAATGAATGAATGATGTGATGATGATGATTTTAATATGTGGGTGTACTATAGGTACACCTCTGCCTAACCCTTCGGGGAAACAAGGCATGATGTTATGTTAACTTACTTTAAACCGTTTCCATCATCCCAGAAATAGTATTTTGTGTTCATGTTCTTGAAGTCCAAAATAGCATTTTCACCTCGGAGGATGATTTTATCCCACAATACAACCTGATTTAGTTCATTATTGGTTGTGATGTACTCAGCAGTGAGGTAGAGGAACAATTGCTTCACGTTCCAGTTGAAAAGGTGAGAGAGATCCGTCTTGAGATCGAAAGTTAGGAATCCAAGATCATTTCTTTCCCTTGAAGCTCCATAATCTGGCACGTTTTTACTGTGAACACCATTAATGATTTAGTATTAACAAATGGAAATATAAGCACGAAATATGTATTGAATACTCACACGACTACTTTTACTGTGTTCATTTGAGCAGCAGTCCTGTAATCCACGGTTAATGTGGACAAAAAACATAAAAAGGTTAGACATGCTAGTACGCTCAGTGTGTACGTCAGTATCGCATTCCCTCTCGTCAACACGGAGTACATTTTAACTTTATGTTTTTGTTAAATTTTAACTTAAATAAATGCAGCGGTGGCATAGAAAACCACGGCAGCAGTGGTAGGCGTTTTTAAAATATTGTTTGACGTTGCTGACTGATGACAGATTGGACACGTCACATAACTTGTCAGATTCGTTCTTGTTCGTTCGGATATATCTGTTTGAAATTGTATGTAACTTGTTTACTTGTAAGTTATGTATTGTTATGTAAATTATTATCTTGCTTGAAAATAAAAAAAAAAATTGTGGAACTTGGATATTATAAATATATGTAGGTGCATCCATAGACAAAGAATGAACTGAGGCGTTAGCCTCACAAAAGTGACCACTAGAAATCTAGAGACAAAGTGACTTTGCGGCCAATACATGTCTCTTTTCTGCAAGCCAGATACAACAAAGGCGCAGTGTTCCAATTTTAATTAATAGGAAAAACATTGAAATTTACTGTGACTCGAACTCGACTCGACGAACAGTACAATACGGGTAGTTAGCTTCTAAACTGGCAAATAACTATAAGTAGGCGAGAAACTTGTGGTAGATTCTCAAATCGGCCAGAATATCGCTTTATTCAGTTAGTAATATTATTTATTGAAAAAATATATTTTTGAGATTTGTAATTTTGAGTTAAATTACAAAATCTCAAAAATAATATTTTAGTAAACTTGTGGCTCGAACTATAATCATTTGTCACTATAGGTCGAATGCTTACCTGTTACGCCACGAGAGCAACTATCCTTTGTGGCAAAATTATGTTATACTGTCATTTAGCAGACGTTAGCGCACTCACTCTACAAATGCGATGTGTGTGTGGCTGTCATTGATAGCAGTACGTATAGTAGCAATATAGTTTTGAAGTGTGCGTGACTGGTTACTTAACTCTTTTGGCGTGTGTACTTATATCTTAAGTAACACAAGTCAATTTAATTATCTATTTTATAATTTTTAGTGCGTGATAAAAGCGTGTTTTTTTTAAACTACATTTTTTATTTTTTTACTTTTTAGCCTAGTATATTCTTCATTTAGATAATAAATCTAAAGTCAACGAAGTTCTGATTTGAACGGTTTAATAGTAGCCGCTAAAGAGTTCTACTGTTCACCTCCTGGCTCCATCATCAGACCCTCAACACCAAGTGTAATCTATTGGACTCCTCAAAACGGATCATATGAGCCCAAACTTGAAGGGTTTACTGCCCACTGAAGAACCACTGGCCACTGAAGAATTTCACTATGCATCTCCTGGCTCCATCATCAGACCCTCGATGCCAAGCCATTCGTCAAAAAGAATCTTAAGACTCGAAACTCGAGGGGTTTACTAAAAGCCACTGAAGAGTTCCACTATCACTATCCACCTCTCCATCATCAGATCAGCTCCAAGATACCAAATTATAAATGTCTATCCAAGTCGATGTAGGCACTTGCTCTATCCTTTTTACAAATCAACTGGACGTATACCTCCATCTTTTTCTCATTATCTGTGGATTGGCGCGCAATTCGAAATCCAAATAAATTTTATTCGAAAGCCGTGTTAATTTCATTTCAAATTCAGTCATTTGTTTTTAGATAGTTTTTTGTTTTTGAGAAATTGTGGTAGTTTTTGGCGCCATGGATAAACTGAAAATTCGTACAATTTTCGGATATGAATTCCTACGTGGAAATACCGCTGCGCAATCAACACGAAACATTAACGACGTGTACGGGCCTAACACTGCTTGCATAAACACGGTCCATTATTGGTTCAATCGTTTTAAATCTGGAATTTTTAAATTGAAGAACGAGCCTCGCGGTCGGCCGGTAACTATTGTCGACAACGACGAGTTGAAGGCGATAGTGGAAGCGGATCCAACTCAATCTACAGCCCTTGGAGTTAGTGTCAAAACAACATTGAAGCACTTGCGTCAAATTGGAAAGATTAAAAAGCTAGATAAGTTGGTGCCACACGAACTAAGCGACCAACAGTGAGACTTACGCGTCGAAGCATGCATAGCACTACTGAATCGGCATAGAAACGAGGAAATTCTAAATTGAATTGTTACCTACGATGAAAAGTGGATCCTGTACGAAAACCGTAAATGTTCGTCTCAGTGGGTGGACCCGGGTGCAGCACCTAATCAGTGCGCTAAAAAAAAGATTAGGTACTCATAGGAAGATGATGGTGACTGTCTGGTGGACCTGTACATCACAGCTTCTTACTGAATGACACAACAGTGACGGCAGATGTCTATTGCCAAGAATTACAAACAATGATGGAGAAGCTCGCAATTCAACAATCAATACTGATCAATATATGTATAACGATTTACTTGCGCAAATTTAGGGTTGCGCAAGTAAATCGTTACGTGTGTGGGATGAATTAGCACAAGTATTTGAACCATGCGGTGTCACGCAGACTTGCGCAAGCCTAAATTTGCGTAAGTAAATCGTAACGTGTGTCGCTAGCATTAGTCTCGCAAAAACATTCACATTCCCTATTTTGACGAGTTATGCGAACATAAATGTATGGAGCAGCTGATTTTTTTCGCGATTTCAGGTTTGGTCCCATAGTAAAAGTTGTTCATAATGATGAGTACAATGACTCCTTAAGAGGTTTTGTGCATTTAGCGTTACACGTTGTATAATAGGTTCCAGGTTTTTATATGTTTATTTTGTCAAAATCTGAATTACATATTATAACAATAGCAACTAGAATGACAAATATAATATTTATATGTGATAGAAAAGCGTTGTTGCAGGGTACACCTCCAGGCACTGAGCGACAGAAGCAGGCTCTGGTGACAAAACTGCCGTTTCTTTGTTCGTAACAACCGCTTGTTATCGCATCTCCGTTTGTGTCGACTGCTCTTGTGCACATGTACGTCGAATTATCAACTGAAATTACATTAAAAAAAACATTTTAATCGGCTTTTAAATACACATTCACTGAGAATACAGGAGTCAGGACACTTTACTGGGCCATTTACCTATCTAGGTTGGGTACCCATTACAATAGTGAGCAGTCATCGCGACACTTACATTTTGGCTCTGCCCACTATAACCGGATATTGGTGCCGATTCTCTTGTACACCGAACTAAACTATCACTAAAATTCCTTGCTTTTGGCTATGAGAATCTTAAAGCTATTCTGCAAAGAAAATCACTAAAAATATTTTTGACACAACTAAATCGAATTTGACAATCGCGACTCCACGTGGTAAGTACTTGTTTGCACTACCCCGTGTTTTTTTTTGAGCCGGAGGCGCGCGGGGGGTGGGGCAGCCTCGACGTGTTTTAGAATTTTTCACTTTTTGTATGGAAACTGTATGAAATTGTATGGAGACTGCCTCGTTGGTCTAGTGGTCGTAAGCGCTACTAGGTGAGCATGAGGTCTTGGGTTCGATTCCCAGGTCGGGCAAACGGTTTTTCTATCTGGAATTTGTCAGTAGCAGCCCGGAGTCTGGATTTGTGCCCGGTAAATGGCAATAGGCTCGCCTCCTATTACATAGGATTTAAACATAGTTGGCGAAATGTGGATACGTGGCGAAAATAGGTACACCTCTGCCTAATCCTTCGAGGAAACAATGATGATGTTATGTTGTATGGAAAATATGAAAAATTATTACTATGTTGAGTTTTAGGGGTTTACGAATATTATAAAGGGGGTCGAAATTTTCATTGTTTTAGCGATTGGACACACCGTTTTCGAGATATAAGCAAAATAAAAGAAATAAAAAGATACAGTACTGTTTTTGCTCCTGAAGTCGAGGTGTTGGTGTGAACTTTAGTTATGCCAACGAATTTTATTCCACACCTTTTTAATCGTGATTAAAAATAGTCAGATTTACCTAGTTAAAAAATCCAAATTTTAGGTGAAAAACGTCGAATTCAGAAAGCAAAATTACCATTTTCACTCAGTGCCATCTTAGTGCTGTCAAACTGTCACTTTAGTCAATTTCAGAATGGGAAATCGTCGTTTGACAGAAATAAACAAAACTTTTGTGATTTTTAGTCTAGTGGGCATTTGTGACAAGAGAATCGGCACCACTGCTTACTAACCGATTTCATAAAGAATAACACATCATGCAATATGCTTCGGTATTTCGGTTTTAGGCTTCGAGTGGTAAAAAAGGCTTTTAGGTCCACAGACAGGAGTATTTTTTACCAAAACATATTATGCTATTGTTATAGTTAGTTGTAATGCTCACCATGACCGTCGAAATAATATGTGTACTGAGCACATACGTCATTGTTGGCTAGTATACATGAAGCATTTCCCAAGTGGTTTCTCCAAATGTAATCTACGTCCGGCCATGAGCCATCATCTGAAATAACAAAATTTTTGTTGTATTATGTAGGCAAATTGTGTGATCAGAAAAAAAAAATGTTTGGTAAGATACCACGCTACCTAATTTTACCTTTTCCATAGTCATAAACACTTCGATAGCGATGAAGTTATTTAAAACTAGCTGATCCGACCGACAGACGTTGTCATGTCCAGATTTCAATAGTTCACACAAAAATTCCATACAAAAAGGACGTTCAGTTTTTAAAAAAATTTAAAATTTTCCTGGGAACTTTTAAAATTTTTCTTTCCATACAAACCTAATTCTTACACCTATTACAAACAGTTTAAAACAAAAAATAGCCGAAACGATCCAGCCGTTCTCAAGTGACTTACGTAATTTAATTAAGTTTAATTTTTACTAGCTTTTATTTAAATTTAATTTTTATTTACATAGACTAGCTCTGCCGTGCGACTTCGTTCGCGTGGAAGTTGTAAGATACACAATATACTAATATAACAGCCACATTTTAATAAAACTCCCTCGTCCCCCGACGCGGCGGGCGTTGCTTCGCCCGCCCGCGCTGTTACTTAGATTTTGCTTAGTGTTCTTTCCTCAGATCAACAAAAAAAGGAAGATGGCGCGCTGCGAACAACAAAAGTGAAGCCACAAAACCGTGCTCCTGCAAGTAAAATACACGCTCACGCACACACATACAACTAAAACCATGCTCACCGCTCTTAGAACGTGACGAGTCGTCGTCTAGTTAACATAGTTTTAAAAAATAGAATTATGCCTTTCTGTGTAGTGAAAAGTTGTAAAAACAATAGTAAATCGCATAAAAAGTCTCACGGAATCACTTTTCACTTGTAAGTACTTGAAATAACATCGTTTTTTTTATTAAATAAACTATAGGTTTTACGTTACTTTGAACAAAAAAAGCCAGTGAACGAACGCAGTGACATCAAGTGCGAGGGTTGGCATAATATGATTTTTTTCCCACTCGAAATGTGATTTCTTACATCGCGTTTTATTCCTATTTTCTTATTTTTATGTATCCTATTAATACTGAAACAAAAAGTAAATGGATAGCTATAAGAAATAGTCGAAAAGATCCCGAATGGCTGCCATCGAAAACCAGCGTGGTTTGTTCCGATCGTTTTGATAATAACGACCTTTATACAACTAATAATCATAGACTTCGCCGTGTGACCAAAAGTGGATATCCTAAAAAGGTATGTACAATTAAAAAAAAGGATAATAAATCAATACAATAATTAAACACAGGCTGTATTTTTCTGATTTGATTTAGTTTCGCAGCTTAGACTAACTAATTAAAATAGGTACTACTGGCCCAAAATTTTATTTTTATATTTTAGATGTCATTTCCATCGCGTCGTCCGTGATTGCTGAAAACTCAAAAAATTTTGTTTATTTTTCCGGAATAGAAGTCCTTCTGAACAATTGAGGTACAATACCATACTAAGCAATATGTAACAATATTATCTTAACCATACATTATTACTCGCCAAATTATAGGGAAAAAATTTAACAAATGGCAACCCTTCGATACACACATAGATAAAAAGGTGGCTTCACTTTTGATGTTCGCGGCGCTCCATCTTCCTTTTTTTGTTAATCTGAGGTTCTTTCTGACTTTTTTCTTTTTGCTCGGCTCCTAAGGGTTGTAGCGTGACGTTAAATAGCCTATAACCCTCCTCGAGAAATGGGCTACCAAATGAAAAAAAAAAATTCAAATCCGACTCCAGAATCCGATAGTTCCAGAGTTATTATTTTTGTTCACAATTTCATGGGTTTTAGTTTTTTTTTGCGCGGAACCCTAATTATTTTCTATAATAAAAGTAGCCTAAGATACTCCTTATAACACCAGCTATCTGGCAGTGAAAGTCCCGTCAAAATCGGTTCAGCCATTCCGGAGATTAGCCGGAACAAACATACAGATAGACAAACATTTAAAAAATAGTTTTTTTTTGTCATAAGCACCGTATATATTATCATAGGCCTTTAGTCAAATGCTGTCATTTTCAAATTACAAACAGATACTTCAATTTTATTTATTTGTATAGAGTAAGAGTGCATATTTAATATGCCACTTGGATGATTGTTCTATAAATCAATAAGATTGAAAGCGTGACAATTAATCGACTGAACTTTCAACGTGCCTAGAGCTTTCGTTGCCTAGAGGCAAGGCAGTATAAAATTGTACTTCAGCATAAAAGTGAGGCGTAATACCAGCTACCTATATTTCATAAGCTTACACGAGACGACGAGCGGTTCTACGCAAGGCACCCCACTGGAGAGGCGCGTCGAGTCCTGGCACGTAGCGTTCAGAAATATACTGTCGTTATTCCATCTGGGACCCAGCCAAGTGAAATGGAAGCATCGGGACACAAGGGCGGTTTCACTACTTTCTGTTGTTTCCGTGTTTGACGTGTTTGCTGCTATAAATACTGCACCTGAAGTTTTAAAGAATCAATCTTATGGATTGTTTTAAGGTTGTCATGTCTTTGTTATAAGTAATTTTAAAAACGCAAATGGGCCAACGTAGGTAAAAATGTACCTTTCTTGGTAATTCGTGAAACACTGCAATCCGGACTTTGCATGCGTGTTATTTTTGATTAAAATATCTATTAATGTTTTAGATCTACAATCAATAAAATAAGGAAACTTACAGGACACGATGATGCCAATCGAAAATATAAAATGATTTTGAGACATTTTTCGAATCCCTTGTCGAGCAGACAAATTGATTGATTCTTTTGAGCACACAATACACTTTAAGTTGAAATAATTGCAAAATAAAATAAACAATCAGCAGTTTATTGTTCACTGCACGTTACTGTTTATTGTTTATCGAGGAGGATCGCTTTACGTAGAATGATTCGTTATCACACAATAATTTAATCTTTGTTAATATTATCATCATTATTCATTACCAGTAAAATGGGACTGATTATGTAAGATAAGATAATAATATCGCGATAATTTAGGTCGCTAGTCTCGATAAAATAATATAAAAAAAAAAACTCGAGTATACATTCATTGTTATGGTATGGAGTGCCCTACAAAAGTGCGACGCACAGATGTTCGAAAAACGCCTGTGCGATATAAATACATAATCTCTCTTTATTGCGAACTAGCTATGAAACTTCGACAGCATGTTTGAGGCACTAGCTTTATTAAGAGGGCATCAAACGGTACCTCTATGGATATATCTTGTCAACTTTCATAGTGATATTTTAAGTTCCACAGGGCCAGATAAGCTTGCTGCACTGTACGGTGTACCACCTATTCAGTTCATTTCTAAGTCCGTAAAGTCCAGAATTAGCCAACTATTCATTTAAGTTGTTGAACCACCAAATGAATAAACTTTTACATCATCGTATCAGTTGGGAAAAGTTTCTATCATGACGATGGAAGTCGATGACATCTATTAATCACAGAGCCTTCTATTTTTGTTCTAACTTAATGTAATCTTAATAAACAGTTACAACTGTCCCACAGACTCCAAGTCGCCGAGACGTAATGTATCTACATTATGTGAAAATGTGGGCCAAGACGAAGCCGAGGCACACATACATAAGTCCATCAATGCCTGGTTGTGGCTAAGGCTTGTATAGTACTTTTCTCAAATAATGCACGGAAATACAACAAATAATTAATTATAAATTCCAAATCAATGACGAACAACAATAATTTTTCACGCGCCAATGTTCATTTGTTTCTTTTTTACTTCAAAGCTCTATTTGAGGAGTCAGTTCGAGATTTAAATACAATCTTTGCTAAAGTTATCTCCTTGGTTGCCATGTGTCGAAGTAAAAAATTCATTCCATTTACCGACATACCATTACATGACAGATATGAGTTTTCAGAGTAATAGGGAACTTTACTGACAATTTATCCCGCTAGAGGGCGCACCAGCAACGCTTGGTAAACAGAACAACATGGAGTTCGTCTGTGGTAAGACTAGCTAACAAAAATGTTATAGTAAAAAGGTCTTAACAATTTTAATAATAAATTCATTTTATTCATCGTACTATCGCAATAGGTAATGCAACCTGTAATTAAAATTATGGGGGGAATAAATAACGTAAACAGAAAAATAAACTCCATGTTTAGGCCTCCTGTTTCATGTAGGTATGGTTATAAAAGAAAATTATCGATGGTTCGATGACTGTTAATGAGAAATCCAGTGTGTTTACAATCTACTGATATATTATTTTAGTGATATCCGTTCGTCAGGACTTAGGAATATTCTATAATAGATAGTAATAATGCATCAGTCAGGGAATCAGTGTTGTGCCATTAGGTATGATTTCCCATCCAAAAAAAAAGGTAGTATATGCAGCAACGAGGTGTTCTTTAATCAATATATATTATAAAAGAAAGTGTACAATGTGCGTGCTCAGAAATGAGTCCCAATACGATCAAGGGAGTTATTTGTTGTGGTAGCCCTCTATCTCTCATCCATGAAAAAGGATCCCGTTTTTAACTGAAGGGCGTGCTTTTGAAGATATAAGGGCTGGAAGTTTCGCCCTCTAGAAATTTCTAGAACAGTCCAGAATATTCGAGAGTATTCGAGAGCATTCCACAACATTTTGGAATGTTGTGGAATGTTCGGGAACAACTCCCTGATAAGTAATAACGAGGGCAGGCGGTGCAACGCGGCGGGTCGGGGGACGAGGGAGTTTTATTAAAATGTGGCTGTGATTTTAGTCTATTGTGTATCTTACGATTTCCACGCGAACGAAGTCGCGAGACAACAGCTAGTTCACTAAAACGGATAACTTGGCAAGCAGTGTTAAATTGCTACGTTGCAAGTATTTTACAGTCACAAAACATTAAAGGTTGTGATCTGATCATTTTAGAGCTGAATACTATCAGAATGAAGGATATTTTACAGGCCAAAGTATTAACCTAATGTAAAAACACAATATTCTTAGTGCTCTTTAGTTGAATGTAACATTAAAAGTTTATTGTAAAGTATTTCAATATCACTAAAACAAATATGTTTGAAATTCTTATAAGCATGTTTTTAACCTTTTGGTATTAACAATTATAGTAACAAGGATGAAATGAAGCTGATGAAATAATATTGAAAAACACCGAAAAATGTTGCCGCTCGCCTTTGACAATTTGCTTTGTTTACTTCGTGTCCACGTGGCACCATCTGCTGTCTCAGCTTTGCGTAATATTTCCTATATATTCGGTTGCTAAACCATGGTTTAATTTAGCCATAGTACTCGTTAACATCTTCAAGTTTTGGCATGGAAACCAGATCAACACTGTACGATGGACTGGGTTGTTGTCTCATCCGTACGGGTTGGAGTGTGGGGTGAGGCAGGGTGGATTGAGCTCACCAACGCTCTTCAACCTGTATGTGAACGGGTTGATTGGCGAGCTCAGCAGTACTAGACTCGGATGTTATATAGACGGTATCTGCGCCAGTAATATCAGTTACGCGGACGGTGGTGCTGCTGAGCGCGTCAGTCTGTGGCCTGAGAAAATTGGTTGCTCAGTATGAGGCGTATGCGAAGCTGCACGGCTTGGCATATAACACCAAAAGTCGAAGATCATGGTCTTTGAGGCTGGGGGTAAAAGCCCTGATAAAGTGCCACCTGTGCTACTGTCTGGAACACCTTTGCAGAGAGCTCACAGGTTTAAGTATCTTGGTCATATATTGACTGCCGACCTCAAAGACGATGATGATATTGAACGGGAGCGGAGATCGCTATCAGATAGAGCGAACATGCTGGCTCGCAGGTTTGCACGATGCTCACTTCCAGTTAAAATCACGCTCTTTCGAGTCTACTGTACTGTCTTTTACACGTGCAGTCTGTGGGCTAGATATACGCAAAGAGCGTACAGTGCTTTCGGCGTCCAATATAACAACGCGTTTAAGATGTTGGTGGGGCTGCCCCGTTTCTGTAGTACTTCGGGGAAGTTCGCAGATGCGCATGTAGATTGCTTTTACACAACGATGCGTAAAAGGAGCGCTTCCCTGGTGCGCAGGGTATGGGGCGGCTCTAATAAAGTCTTAGACATGATTGCGAGTCGCTTGGACTGTTTTATGTGGGTCGCTGTTGTGCCGTCTCTCATGGGATGTCACAGCAGTGATCGGCCATTATTGAATTTCTTGTTTTGTTTTCCTCGTTTTTGTTATTTTAATGTCTGTACTTACTAACATAGTTGTAACTTTTACTAACAGTCTTGTTGAGTCCTGGTCACTCGAATAAAGATAAATTCTATTCTATTCTAAACACGACAGATTCATACTAACATTGCCGGCCGCTGCTCGCATGTATTTGACCAGTACAGCATTTTCGATCTAGCTCGAAGAAGGTGTCAAAATAATGCTCGAATTTCCAAGCATGTTTGAGAAAAAATCGTCATGCCGTTCCTTTACCTACATATGTCCTCAACTTTCTTTTACCTAAGTATGTCCAGATTTACTTTTATCTTATCATTGTTATGGCTATGTCAAGATCTAAAATATTTCCTGCACAGAAAAATCGTCGATCATCGATATTTTCAATGTTCACAATGGATATTTTCACGACGGTGTACTACATTGTGGCTCTCGGAAACATTTTGTTATTACACCGCTACGTAGCTTGTAATAATATGTAGCATTTTTCGTTGCCATTATGCGGGAAAGAAGACTTCACATAAAGGCACATTGTCAATTTGCATGACAGTACGGCAAGCGAGACCCGTAGCGCGGCCGGTGCATGCCAAAATGAAATTATTCCCCGGTCCCTCCCGCCTCCCGCCATCGACGAACGATAACCCGATTTCATCTAAACTCGTTCAATCAGCGAGCACTGAAACCGAATACACTCGCACAGATTTTCACCAGAATTGATATGGTACAGAACAATGTAGGTATAGATTTTTCATTCTTGCATCTACTGTAGTTATAAAACGGTACATTATTAACTTATAATTATGTTTAGTAACTTTTTATATTACTTATCCTATTGTCTACCACTGGTTTCATTTGGTGCCTTTATAATAATTATTTTCTATGAAGATGCATACACAATTTTAATCGTCTAACCGTTACACGATTAAAATTGTGTAATAAGCCAAAAGTATTTTTACACACGTCGTACATCTTTAGTACGGTGCCCCTGTGGTTTATTTTTTTTTTTGGATGTGAAATCATCAAATGGCTAAATGACTTTACTGCTTCGCAGAAGGAGGTGATGGCATCCCATGTACTCTCGCTCCGTACCATGGCCTGGACCAGGGCCGGACGCGAGAGATCGCCGCCGCTGATCGCTTCCACGAGGACACGGCGGTGCCCTGCCCAGCCGCTGTGGGGCTGCCCTTTGTTTCTGTTCCACCAGCCATTTATCAGCGTGATCAGAAAGCAGAATAATATCATCATTTGTAGTTACCTATATTTTCTAGTTACCAACAGTAAAAAAGTATTCGATTTTTTTTCTGTTTAAAAGAAGAATTTGTCTACAGTTTTACTTTAGAAATAAACTCTTAGTTTCAAATATACAGCGTGTATTTGTCCTTTGTATTGTGAAGGCTCTTCGTGTTTGTCTGACACTGGGCGAGAGGTGCAAGCTTTATATTTCCCGCCAACAGCAAGGCACACATGGTCACCAGCGTCTAAAAGGGTAGGAAAATATACCGCTGGACAATATTTGCTTTGAGTTTGCTTCAACGCATTTGTTCATAGCTGAAGGTTTTGTATGAGTGATTTTTGAAATGTTTTTGTATGAGTGATTTTTGAAATGTTGTACACTTTTCACGTAGATATAAAAGAAAATATTTCTTCTAAAATTCGCCATTTTGTAGCGAAAAAAAAAATAAAAGACGGAGAATTCACTTTTCTGCTACGACACGTTTAATTTTGTTTTTAAAATAAAAATAGAAAATAAACATTAAAAGGTAAAAAAAATTAACATTATGGTATAAAAAATGCAGGTTGACTTGTGTGAAGGGAATAAAATAGAGAACTTTGGTCCGATAGGTACGCGAATAACGAACGAGAAATAAAACGTACTAACTAGTCGATTGCAATCTCTAATAAGTAACGCTACCAAAACATATCGTTATGAAAAAAAAATCTGAGAACCAAGGTATCTCGCATTTTACATATTTGAAAATAAAAATTAAGTAGTTAATGAATTAAAAAATCTGCAGAGGGTTACTATCTACACTATTAAATTAGAACGTAAAATATCATAAAAAAAACCGTGGCATAAGTAATTGCGTCCGGCGAGGTGACGTAGACTGTAGGGAGTCGTAGTTCTTTGTTCAGGAACTGGCGTTGGTTGCGAGACCTTCAGCGGTCAAAATGCGGTCCAACTCTCGACTTTGGCCAAGGACGTCCAGCGTTATTTTAGGCCAAAACCTGGAGGCCGAAAGGCGGCCTGTTCAAAACTGTTCAATCCTAAGACAAAATGAATTAGGGTTAGACCAGCGTGATCAGACTGAACTTCCGATTGAGGAAAACTGTTAAAAGATACGTACCAGGAAAAATAAAGATGAATGGTTAGACTCGTACTTAATATACCATACTTAAAATTGCTTTGCCCTATGGTATTCGGCAGGGATATAGTGTGCGAACACTTTTACGATAAATATTTTCCACTAATTGTAATTTTTGGGACGTAAAAATTCGTTTTTCCTCAATAAAATCACAAACGACAGCAAATTGTCAATCAAGCGTTCCCATCGAATGACAGTTTGAAATTCGAATCACGAAATAAAAAGATAAAAATCGACCAGGCTCAAATACAAACGAAAAAAAAGGTTGATTATAAAGAACCAAAAAGTTTTGACATGCAGAGTTATGCTGCATTACCCCCTTTCCAACAAAAAAAAAAGAAAAAAATATATACAACCGAAATGTGGCA
The DNA here is from genome assembly GCA_947568875.1 of Fissipunctia ypsillon. Taxonomy (NCBI): domain Eukaryota; kingdom Metazoa; phylum Arthropoda; class Insecta; order Lepidoptera; family Noctuidae; genus Fissipunctia; species Fissipunctia ypsillon. Next base: position 17,965,293 of record OX387651.1, read on the forward strand.
CCCTAAAACAAAGTGACAACCCTATAAAATAAACGATAGAACGAGAAAATTATTTTTTTCTAATAGCCAGCCTAATGAACTTTTAATATCACAGTAATTTGGAAAAGCGTTAGCTATGTCAACAACTAGCTCTCTGTTCTAAATACAAAAACAATATAAACAGATACAGGTCCACATGAAAGGTATAGACAGATTACTGACAAAGGTACGAGTATTCGAAACCGATAACGTGACAAGCAGACAATAAGCCTTCATCGGCAGACACTCCATCACAGCTCTGGCTAAGTACAGTTCGAACTGTAGAATAGAATATTATGAATAGATGTCTGACACGTTTGCTTATAATGGCTATCAAATATTCGCGCACAAATATTTATCATTGTATTTGAACAGTATTTTAGCGTTGTAGCTAGAATCTCAGCTTACAGCTCCATTTTTGATAACCGAGTTGTTCAGAGAGTGTTTTCATAGTTCGCTTGGAATCTTTTCCATGTATAATAAAATTGATTAAACGCTTTTGTTACGACTTGCATAACTATCAGTCTCTCGGAATTTATTGTTTGCTATTTGAGGATGCTTCGTTGCGAGATTTTAACAGCGTGCTCTACATATTGCGCTAGAGTTTATGTTTTCGTATTTGCTTTATTACAATTTACTTCTATAATGTAAGTCATGTTTTGTACTTATGTTGGGAGTTGCACTTTTCCTCCTTTGTGGTAATAACAACATACTGCTATCCTTATCCCGAAATTTAAGCGTGATGGTGTTTATAAAATTAAACTTGTCAAGGCAAATGTCGTGTTTGAGCTGATATCTCTAGGTGTATTGATTGCTTTTCTTATTTAGGAAAATATCTCAATGCTCGTTTGTATATTAATACTGTTTTTCGTTTCATACTTACATACTTACCTACTGTTTTGATGCAGGGAACCTCTGCTGCACATTTTACACCTCCTTCGTGTTCCATTTCTACCCCTACCCTTCGGTTTAATACGGATAAGTTTTAGTTAAGTACCTCTTTCTTCCGACTGGGCTAGTCCCTTAGGAATATTAAAAAATTACGAGAGTTCAGAGTTGATGAAAAAGTACAATTTCAAATTCTATGTTAACTTAATAAGTTTACAAAACAGCTTCCATTAATCTTAGTTTCATAACTTAAAGGCCTCATTGTTTCTTTCGGCCCTGCTTAGTATGAAATGGCTTTATTTAAGATATCATGGGAAATAAACCTTTCAACTTTGTGAAATATTAGTCTCGGGATCTTGGATTTTTTTAGATGAAGTAAAAATATTGATGTTGTATTTGATGGGTCGTGTAGCATGAAGGGTGCTCGTGAGGCAGTACTGTGCCTGTAATATTCAGGGAGCATGACAGATAAGCACAATAGGGATGCTTAAATCACACCGCCATAACTAATCTTTGGCTGCTAAGCATGGCGATTTCAGCAATAATTGGGTACCCACGGCCGTTCCCCGACCGCTGTACGGTCATTTGAGAATTCATATTCAGCACTACAAGCCTGCTATTGATAAGTCATGGACTAACTTTTCAATTGGAACTTTTTAAACATTGCCCCTTTTAGGTGATTGTTGTATAAGGAAATGAGGCAAGGTACAAATATTTGTTGTTTATTTGTTTAATAGTATAGAACCCACTTATTCTAAGCAATACATGTACAAAAGTATAAAATACATTCATGGAAGCTATCTACAACTATAGCTATAATAGGTAGGTTTACAGTTATGTACAGGAGTACTAATCATAAATAATAATTATTTACAAAGCAATTACTGAATACAAAGTAAATTGCGTTACATTTTATCTCTATAACACGTCGGTAAACATTACCTCCACGTAGGGTTTACAAGCGAACGCACCGCATAGCGCCGAGCTCACAAAACTTTATAAGAAATACAACTTCAGAGTTTTCATGTTTCCACAAAGGCTATAAATCCCACCGTTCTGCTGCTTTTGCACTGTTTACTGTTCATCTACTCGCAATACAGTTTATCACGTGCACTACAACAACGCATTCACAGTTTAAAGTTTCGTTTCTCGTGCAAAAGTTACGTGTTATCATCACATACACTGGTGAACACAATTTTTAACTTATAGTCCGCACTTATTGATTTTATATGTAATATTTTACTGGTCGACTTATCCTACGTATGGGAAGGGTGCGAATGGCGGCTGGTAGTATCCAGGGTATCCGGGAGGCGGGGCAGTCGCCTGCACCGGAATTGATGACGTCACGTACGATGTCAGCACCGTTGGCACAACTTGAGTGGTGAAAAGTGTCGTGTACACTGTCTTCGCACCAAAGGTTAATTTCAAAACTTTACTATTAGTAGCTGTAACTTCCGTGTTCACAACGACTGGTGTCGATATAAGAGAGAATTGCTGCGGGAACAGCGGGTTCATCGTTTGTAATGGTAGCGCAGGAAGACTGCTGGTTCCAATTTCGTATTCTGTTTTGGTAATGGTTGCCACCGGTCTAGAAATAGTACTTTGAATTGTGTTCTTTCCATCAAACACCGGAATTACATGGGACTCATATATTGTCTCGTACTTTAGAATAGGTTTGGATGTAGTCACAACATCAGGGATTTGAGCAGCGGCCGCTGGATTTAGAAGTCTTAAGAGAGCCAGTTGTTGCGCCTGTTCTGGAGTCAACGCAGGAGTGGGTGGGTTCGGAGATTCAGTAACATGGTTGCCTTTGTTTTGACCATGAGCTTTCTTTAGCCTTAGGTGATTTTCATGCATCCTGTACTTATCAACTTCAGTAAGATCAAAGTCTGATCCAATGTTAGCGAGGTCAAGATCTGCTGGGAATACGCGTCTCGGGACACCATCTTCATCTTCATTACTGTCGCCAAAGTCTAACTCCAGATGCAACTCGGAACCAGCCTCGTCCAAACGGCTATTAAATTCTTTTAGAGTTTTGCTTGGGATGAATTGGAAGAAATCCATAGGGGGCAACGTTTTAGTTGCTGTAACAAATCTAGTGACTTCATAAGTTTGGATGAAAGTTAAGGTACTAGTCAAGTTAACATCTCTCACTACAGGCAGAATATGTGTTTTCAACATGTGCTGAGTTGTACTGAATGTTTCAGTAACGGTTTCTAGCGGCGGGGTTTCCATGTCTGAAGATAGTGTTATCGCAGGTAGGGTAACTATACTTGAGTCTAAGAGATTGTGATCCTTTTCATAAGGAGATGCTGTCGCTAATATGTTTTCTGTCAACGGTTCGTTGAGAGAACTTTGCGAATTGGCTAGTAGCGTGGGTTCTATACGCTTTTCAATTGTAGAAGTTACAGTAATTATACGAGTGTTTTTGACACGTCCAACCTGGAAATAAAAATATGGTTGTTAAAAAGTAAGGTTTCATTAAAAAGAAAATAAATGTAAATCTGAACAATCATTACCTGGAATGTGTAAGGAGACCTGATAGTAGCAATTTCATAGTAAACATCTCGGAAATCAGCAGGGGTAGATATTTCAACTTTCAAAGTTTCTACTGGCGGGGGTTTCTCAATAGAGTTGTCTTCGGTGTCATTTTCAAGGAGAGTACCAGGACCGCTCTGTGAACCTGATAATTCTAAATCATTATCAGACCTTGCTTGTAGAGATATATCATTGGTTTGCGTATCATCAAGAAGCGGATTTGAATTAGGCGTTGTTTGTTGTTCGTCATCAGTGTTTTGTTTGCGAATAGTCACTTTAGGCTTTGGGCTTGTTTTGTATTGCCAGCGGCCGGATCCCGGGGCCCGGTTTAACTTAAATTTATACACACTGGTAGAAGCAGCTGGTGTCACTTGCTCAACAGGTGTGGGTTGAACCCGAGGTTTGAATCCACGTTTGGATTGGTTCTCATTGTTGCTCTGGGGCGTCACAGTCGTCTTATGTCCAGAGTTCCGGTTGTTTTTTCTTCGGTTGGTAAAGGATGAGGTCGCTGTTTCACTGAAAACAGAGACGGTTGCCAGTTGAGGCGTATTCACGGGTCGACCGAACCGTGTACTGAAAATAAAATTATTTACAATTGCCGATGATCACAATCATATTAATATCTTACACAGATGAAGCTCTAAATGACAGTTTATTTAGTAAAATAATAGCAGCAAGCTTGAGTATCATGCAAATGCAATCATTCATCAATTTAGATAGGATAGTCGGCAATAGTACGACGTTTGTGTGTGTAGATAATAATGCTATATCTACTCAATTAATGCATGCTTTAAATGTTATGTGTCCTGTACATAATACCTCATATAGGTGAAACATATATTCAATCATAGTACGCCAAATATGGGCCACTGCCATTATGTACAGGACGAATAAAATACTGTTAATAATTTGTTGTGTGTATACCTTTGCGTCCGTTGCGAATTATTTCTGTTTTTGAACTTTTTGTTCTGAACTGGAGGGGGAGGTGGAGGGCTGTGGACTTCGCTTTCGGCATTGTTTTGAACTCTGTGACGATTTTTGAACGAGCCTCCACCGTTATTCTGTCGTCGCGTCGTTTTCCCGAAATTGGTGTCGTCGTCACTAATTGATGGCGTAGGCTCCAAATGTTGTCTGTGATTTTTAGATATGGATGGTCCTACGGTTTTCAATATTCTATGTGTAGGACTGGGAGATATCTTTCCCCTATGTCCAGCTTGTGGAAGTACTTTCGAATTACTGTTTAGCACTTGAGCATATTTACCAGATATAAAAGTACCAATCACGCTAGTTTCATGAACCGTTGTTAGTCCGTCTTTAACGATAGTGCCTCCAAGTGTTGTCACCAAGCCAAGAGGATGTTCCTCATCATCTTCCGGGGGTGGGGTTGGATGGTGCCTGTTTTTATGACCATGTTTCGGTTTTTGAATGGGTACCTTTGACGGACGTATGTTGATAACCTTATATGTTTCTTCAACAAATTCAGACGGCTGGCGTGATAAAAAGTCATACTCGGGCTCACCGATATTATTGTTAGTAATCAAAATTGCAGGTTCCTCTTCAGCTTGGCTAGATTTTACTGCAACAATGCTACTGACTTTGGAACTAATTATTGACGGTGGAGGGCCTTGTTTTACTTCGACTTTACTGCTGACAATGTTGGTGACAGACTTCACAGCTTCGTTCTTTTTGTTTTTGGAATTGTTTGATTGTTTGTTTGCTTTAGGGGCAGACTGTTTAGGAGAGCTACTTTCGACGATTTTTGATTGACCGGCGACTACTTCTACTTTTGTTATGATTTGTTTTTGCTCTTTCGCAGCTGATTTAGGTACGTTCGGAGATTTGTTATCTTTTTTCGGTGGGGAAGATACTACTGACACAGCACTGGATAACACTGCTGGAGCGGCGGGTTTGTTAGTTTTGTCTTTATCAGATATTTTGCTTGGCTTGATGGCTTCAGGTTTGATGCTTGTGACTGATGGCGGAGGTGGTTTTGTTTCGATTATATTTTCTTGCACAGACTTCTCTGTTTTCGGTGGTTCTGAAATTATACAAAAGTATTTGTGAGTTCGCTTTTTTATATGAATATGGATTATCCATGTATTTAGATAAGCGTAAAAATCTAGATTTACTATTAATTGACTAATCACTTAAATATAAATAATTAAGAAGCGACCTGGTGGCGGTGCTGACTGAGGCGAGAAGACCATGACGGTGTTGCCTATTGTAGTGGTGAAGTCCAAAAATCCGTAGACTGTTTGTGTAAGGAAGTTGTCGGCGGGCGCGGGGTTGATGGGGTTTCCTTGTCCATCGTAGACTGGTCCGTCAGCTAATACAACACTACCTGTAATTCAGATAAAATAGTACTTATAGATACATAGTTATCAACGGTCTGAAAGTGGTTTGCTTACATTCTACAATATCTTCTCTATTTGACTAAAGGGTAATATCACCCATCTTTCATTATATGTAGTACTTTTCTTATCCCAGAGCATGTATCTACAAATAAATCACCCTACGTTGAATTCTCTAGCACGTCAAGCTCACATACGAGAGTTTTTATGTTGAAAACTCAGAGCAGAATGTATCGATAAAGGCGAAAAGTCAGTAACAGTATTACTTCGATACCATTGGCTGGCAAATGATCTGTGATAGTACCTTCATATGGCTTAAAAAAGAGAGGGTGTTCACAAACAAAGTCATTGGCAAGATACGAGCATAGTTAAGCTAATGATGTGTGAACGTTAAGAAAAAGTTGTTGGTGATATGAAAACAAATGTTTGGCTTCGCCTTGAATGTGGGCGGTGAGTAATGACATGGGTGTTTGAGTACCTACACGGTATGTTTACATTGCTGTTTTTCTGTGAATTGTATTTATTACAATTACTGATAATATACAATATGTCCCGGAATTAACTCACCACCTCTGAAGGGGTCATTGTACTCATCATTCTGAATAACTATTACTATGGGATCAAACCTGAAATCGCGAAAAAAAAACAGCAGTTTCCTACATTTTGACGAGTTATGCGAACATAAATGTAGGGAACAGCAGATTTTTTCGCGATTTCAGGTTTGGTTTCATAATAAAAGTTGTTCATAATGATGAGTACAATAACCCCTTCAGAGGTTGTGAGTTAATTCCGGGACATGTTGTATATTATGTACGAAAATACTTCTGACATAGCAAGCGAAAATTTCAGGGTGATTGGTAAGTAAGAAAAGAAAGTTTGGCTTTATATTTCCTCTAAAACAAAGACCATTAAAAACAAGGTTGTTTTCCGTAACATAGATTCAAGCGCTACAAAAAGGGTTTCTCAAACTATGTTTCGAACCCCAATCTGCCACAAATAATTAAATGAGTTCCACGAACCCATTTGTCTGTGGTAGGTTAACGTTTAGTGAAAAGAGCGTGACCGTGTATCTAAAGCGTTTTCAAATGCAAATAGACACCCACCCTTTTATGTTGTTTCAACATTTATAAAGTCATGTAACAGTAAAATGAACGTATCTTTTTTTTTTTTTGGATGGGAAATCATCAAATGACTTTTGCCGCTCTGGGTGGAGCGGGAGGGTGTGTCAGACTTTTATTGACTAAATCCCACCCGTGTTCCTTCAGTTGCCTATGCCGGGGCCACGGTAACTCTTTCGAACATCCCGCAACCCTGGCTGGCATCGGTCTTAGCGGACCCCTTCAATGGTGCTGACATCTCTTGAGGCGCGCATGGAATACAACGCGCCGTCGACTCGGGCCTGGTCCTTACCGGACGGCAAGCTACCCATTGCTCGCCGTCCGCAAGCCCGCGCCTACGGTGGCTGAAAATCGGCTGCCAATTCCCGACGCCCAGGACGTCTCCTGCGGCGACTAGGGATGTGAGGGCGTAAAGCTTGCCTCTCCCTTACGCATTCCGCCTCGTCCGTCGCAAGCATTACTGCTTCGTAGAAGGAGGTGATGGCTTCCCATGTACTCTCATCCGTACCATGGCCTGGACCAGGGCCGGACGCGAGAGATCGCCGCCGCCGATCACTTCCGCGAGGACACGGCGGTGCTCCGCCTAAGTCGGGCAAACCTCCACCATATGCTCCACTGTGTCCTCCGGGCGACCCACACAGTGGTGACACCCGGGCGTTTCCTCCCGCCTTATCCGGAACAGGTACCTCCCGAAGCAAAAATGAACGTATTGGAATATCGTTCTGTATAAACCCTGGCTTCGTACGTATTTCAACGAAACATACTACTGACTCCTATATTCGAGTGCGCGTAACAATATAAAATTTCAATTGTGCCGCTGGCATTGGAAACTGAGTAACAAATTCCAGGATCGTGTCGCTATATCCTTGTTACTTCCGCGCCATTTGCTAGCAAGTGGGCTGAGATAGTCCACCTTAGATACGGATCGAGGCCCTCACTATTCCAATCTATGTACTCGCCCTCGACTTCAATCTATGTACTTTCAATTACTTTGCCCTAAAACTTTCTGTTTTTTTGTCCTTCAAATACACGTTCACACATATTCTCGCGAGCTTTTAGCCCGTAATCCTTATTCATGAGTTTTCGTATTGACATGTTTACCCTATTTACGCATTCTGTAAGTTCTATTCAAACTTTTTCAAATGTATTTACAAGAGTAATAAGAATTTATTGGAATATTTTCGTCATCGAAAATATTTGTGGGGGAGTATTTTCTGAACAAATTCTACAGAATACACGCCTATGGTAACCCCGCCAAAGGAATTCATGATATTAGTTTGGATATTTGAGTAGTTTTACCTATAGTTTTCCCTTTATTATTATAGAACTTTATACATAAAATGTCTCTCGTTTCTTACAAAAGAGATCCTTGACATATGTAGTAAATAATTAGTAAAATATATTGACGTAGGTACTTAATTAATTTTAACTAGTTTTTCTATTAGAGTTTGCCTAAATAATATCAGCTATGCGGACGGCATGGTGCTGCTGAGCGCATCGGTTTTTTTTAAATTTTTTTGTTTTTTAATTTGAGATAGGTTTGCTCTTGACTCTAGTCTAGGTCAGATATGACAGAGATAAAGTCGAGGATGGAGCGAGCTTACCCAGAAGAAGCCTGTTCACTCTCACTTTGAAGAGATTGGGGTTGTATGCTTTCGGAAATACAGACGCAGGCAGAGAGTTCCACTCCTTTGCTGTGCGCATCACAAAAGAGATTTGGAAAGGCTTAGTGCGAATTGGTGGGATAGCAACTAGGTAGGGATGATAACCTGCAGTGCGTCTAGATGTCCGCTGATAGAAGGGGGCCGGCGGAATGAGGTCGTGGAGTTCTTGAGCACACTCACCGAAGTATAATCTGTAGAAGACCGACAAGCAGTCCACCTTGCGGCGATGAGCCAAGCTATGAAGCTTGGCATCCACCAGTCTTACGTCGCCAATGAGCCTCTTAGCTCTGCGTTCCACCGAGTCAAGTGCGGCAAGTTGGTATTTAGCTGAGCCATCCCAAAGGTGGCTGCAATACTCCATGCAGGATCGGACTTGCGCTTTTGGTTTGTGGCATTAGTACATTGTTGCAGATTTGTGAGGCATAATGCTCAAGGAATTTAACATTCTGTGTTTACTTTGGCTCACACACTGACTGATTACTTGTTAAAATTTTAGGAAAATTGTACACTTTTACAATGTTTGTGAATATGTGAGCACCGTGTATCTAACACATATTTATTTTATCTGTCATTACTTAATTTTTAATTGTGTTTGCCTTTTGTGGTATAGTAATTGGATCGTCTTCACATATAATTACATAATAAATGTACATAAACAAAGTATTTTAAAACATTTTAAAAGAGTAACGGTGGAGTTTCTTACCCATTTTTTTCCCATACGAAACTACCTTTTGGAAGGGGCGGCTAGGTTCAAAGTGCATTTTATGTGCCTATTCGAAATAAATGATTTGACTTTGAAGGACACGGTCTGAAATACAATGTGACGAAAAATCAGTTTATGGTATTTGAGGCCGGCTCTAAATGTCCTATAACAGTACCACCCATCAAACTGTACGGGGTTCCCTGGTGGACCTTTTTAAATACCTAGGGCATTTAGTCATTGACGGTCTCAGAGACGATACTGATATCGAGAAGGGGCGGAGGGCGTTGTCAATTAGAGCTAATATGATAGCCCGCTGGTTTGCACGCTGTTCTAGATCGGTCAAGCAAACACTTTTTAGAGCTTATTGTACCTCTTTGTACACGTGCAGTCTGAGGGTGAATCACACCCAAAAAACATACGAAGCCCTCCGCGTCCAATATAACAACGTCTTCAGGGCGCTGATGGGGCTGCGGCGGCACTGGAGTGCCTCGGGCATGTTTGTCGAAGCTAGCGCCGACTGCTTTTATGCTTTTATAAGTATTGAAAGTACGGTGTTTTTGTTTTTGTATTGTATTATAATATTAATGTATTGTTTGATGTATGTGTAATGTATTGAATATTGTATATGAGTCATTGTAACTAGAATGAATAAATTAATAAAATAAAATTTCTGGAATTTCTCAATAGCAGCCCGGAGTCTGGATTAGTGCCCGGTTAATGGCAATAGGCTCGTCCCCTATTACATGGGACTTAAACATAACTGGTGAAATGTGGGTGTACTATAGGTACACTTCTGCCTAACCCTTCGGGGAAACAAGGCGTTATGTTATGTTATTTATGTTAAAATGAAATTAAAATATGTTCAATATATTTCGTCACTATTAGTGTTTCAGAAATTTTTATTATATTTATTTTCTGAGAATCTTTTGGATTTTTTTCTTTTTAGGTTTTATGAAAAATGTGATTAAAAACAAAGTTGTAGAACAAAGGATTTACTCACATAAATGGGCGGTGACCGCCAAAACAGCAATTAGTCTTCGATCCATGGTGGTTCGCTTTTTATACTATCCGCAAATTAGATGGATGTCTGGACGCGCACTCTCATTCCGTACGACAACCTCATTCTGTTTTGAAACCTGAAACAATTGAAAACAATCAATTAGCATTTTATTGATCTAAAATTTTCTGGATGTGAAACAAAACGGTAATTAAAACGAAAGGACAGACAATTCACAACGATTTTTTTTTGTTACTTTACACCGTTAAATGGCTTTTAGTAGATTAACTGCGCTTCATTGCTCTGTTCATTCAGCTAGGAGGAAAAAAGGTAGATCTAATCGCTCTATCTGTATCGAGCAAAATGTCATGTGCTAAAACATTTTATCATTGTGTATCTAATGAAATTGAATTATTTTCGTGAAAGTTTTTGCTATTCAAAAAACGAATAATAGAGAGAGACAGTTTTTCTGTACAGGTTGACATAGGTACATATATATTTATTATGTTAATGTTCATATATGAATGAATACGAAATCAACCTGTGAACCACAACGCACGGACGGACAAAATAATCAGTCGATATACAAAACGTCGGGCCGCGGTCACCCGTCTCATTTCGGCGGCCGACCGATTTCATTGCACAAAACCAATACAAATTTTAATATAAACATGTTTGGCCGATTGCTCATTGCCTTCGTAATTATTATGGCATCCCCAACCCATTAAAACATTGTTATTTTAATTCAATTTGGATATATTTTATCGGCCTGCATTTACGCGGGTGATAATTTTACATTGATTTCGTTTGTGATTTGTGTGACAAGTCGGGATCACGTATTTTTTTTTTGCTCTGTTTGTTGATCATATTGGTGGTTTGCCTTTATGATGAAATGCTTTACACATTTCATATAATCATTCATGCGAATTCCAAGTCGTTGAAAGATTAATTCATATCTTTATTATGCTTTTAACTCCCTTCGAGTCATAAAACGTAGTAGTATTTTCAGTCTCGCCTGTTTATAAAGCTGTATAATTTACGATGTTCCCAATGATTGCGGCTGGCAATTCACGATTGGCATCCTTTGTGGGGTTTTGGCATTTGAAGGCGCCATTCGAGGGACTAATCTTAAGGCCGCTAACATTAGTGAGAGAATTCTCAGAAATATGGACGTCTACAGATTGAACTCTTGACTCATTGTTTGAATAATTTGAATCGTGCAGATTTCATTTCAAAATGCATCCGGCACAATGTCCTCGTAAGGACTTTAGGAAGGCTGTACATGTAATTAAGTGCATACCACACCTCCCAACGTGACATCTCTGGGGGCTCAGCTCTACGTAGATATAGGTGGATGCGTCCAAGCCAAATTCCCGGGTAGATTGGCATCCATTGTGCCTACCACGAGCTCAGACAGACCTGCATAGCGGAACGTATTGAAACCATTTGAACGCTTAGTGAGTTCCGATTGTTGGCACCGAGTGCATTGCAATGGGTAAGAGAATTTATAGAGTATTATTATGTACCGGCTTACTGAGAACGTTCGTCTTTCACATGTTACTTATTTGAATTAATTCTTTTGTGACGCTCAAGAGAGTCAGCTATCGATCGACCGGCTAGTGGTCGGTAACAATAGAAAAATTGTGTCTCATATCATGACAATTGAAGATATATTTAGGCTTTCAAGCGTCGTCGTGCCGCGGATTTAGGTTTGGGCGCAATCTAAGACTCCTGAAAATAGATAAATCACTAACTATTTTATTGATAAAGACAGATTATTCCAGTGATACCTCACGTTGGATGCCTATAGCAAGTACGATCAGACGTGAATAAGCAGCTATTACGTACTCGATCATAAGACAGGACTCTCGCGTGGTGAAAGAGCCTCCTTTGTGACCGCGTTGAGGGTTTACTATAGCCTTCATAGCCGTGTGTGTGTGCGTGCGTGAATGGCCGACGGGAGGTATGCAAGTGTTTGCTCGCGAGATGGCGCGGTGATGGAGCAGTGATGTTTGTGGCTCCCTCCCGTCTGGAACTATTCAGCCGATGCTCCTATACTGGGTAGGGTCGGCAAGTAAAGTAAATGTTTTATATTTTTGTAGGAATATTTTAAGTTTTTAAGTAGGTTCCATATGGTTAAGCCATGCAAGTTTAATCCTTGACATCTGTATAAACAAATGTTTCGGTTGGACAATCGTCAAAGTGTTTAACTTTGCAGATAAATAGATAATAATAATGATAGATAGATTGATACCTCGACTGCCTCGTTGGTCTAGTGGTCGCAAGCACTACTGCTGAGCATGTGGTCCTGGGTTCGATTCCCAGATCGGGCAAAGTATTATTGGGTTTTTCTATCTGGAATTTCTCAGTAGCAGCCCGGAGTCTGGATTTGTACCCGGTTGATGGCAATAGGCTCGCCCCCTATTACATGGGAATTTAAAAACAAAACTGGCGAAATGTGGGTGTACTATAGGGACACCTCTGCCTAACCCTTCGGGGAAACAAGGCGTGATGGTATGTCAAAACACAAAACAGGAGTAATCCTATTCTGTTAGAAAATGAACATCAGAATTTGCTTTGTTTTAAAAATCGTCCAAACTATTACAAGACACAGGTAAAAACCACTACACAGAAACATAAAATTGATGTAACTCACATTTGTGTGCACATATTATTTAATCAGACTAAAAGACGGAACTTGAAATCATGTCTAAGTAAAGTGCAACATGTATGTAGGTACTTACTTACTTGGAAACAACTTGTGCAGACGTAATGAAAACCGGTGTGACTTGTGAACGTTTATTCCTATTGTGTATTGTCGCTATGTAATAGATGTAACTGCGCTTTCCGGAATTAGTGGTCAGGTCAGGTGGTGTAGAAGGCCGTGTAGTGCTAGGTAATTTTGTTAGAGTTTATCCGGTTTCGGTACATATTTTTTTTTAATAATTTAAATATGAATGCATAAGAAATACTGAAGGAATCGAAAAAAAAACGACCATTTTAGCTATAGTACATGTACCTACATCAATATCAATCTGCCTAGCCTGTTCCCAACTATGTTGGGGTCGGGTTCCAGTCTAACCGGATGCAGCTGAATACCAGTATTTTACATGGAGTTTTGACGACCCGTAACGACTGTCAAAGATCCAAGAATGACAGCCGTGACTCTTTCGAACATCCCGCAACCCTGGCTGGCATCGGCCCTAGCGGACCCCTTCAATGGTGCTGACATCTCTTTGAGGCGCGCGTGGAACACAACGCGCCGTCGACTAGGGCCTTGTCCTTGCCGGACGGCGAGCTACCCATTGCTCGCCGTCCGCAAGCCCGCGCCTACGGTGGCCGGGAATCGGCTGTCAATTCCCGACGCCCAGGGCGTCTCCTGCGGCGACTAGGGGCGTGAGGGCGCAAAGCTTGCCTCTCCCTCACGCGTCCCGCCTCCTCCTTCGCGAGCATTACTGCTTCGCAGAAGGAGGTAGTGACCAACAGCTTAACGTGCTTTCCGAGGCACGGAGAGGTCTCGGTATGTAAAGATTGTCACCCATCCATGGACCAACCGCGGCAAGCGTAGCTTAACCTAATGGATCGACCCGCGCGGCTGTTATTACTTAGCAACGAGCTCCTCTACAGTACACGAAACTAAAATTATAACTTTCTGACATATACACACATTTTTGCTATAGAATTTTGAACTCTTTCGAAATATTTTTCTTTTTACAGTTTTCAGAAACTGAGTAAACAAATCAGAATTTATTTGTTGCTCAAATTCTGATCAGATAGCAATGGAAATATTACATAAACCATTTCAATCACTTTTCCCCCTATTTCTATTTCAGTCTTGAAAGGTACAGATGTGACGACACGACCCGTCACTTGGTTCTACAACGTGCTCCATAAGTCACGAGGAACAGAAAACGTGACATAAAAAGTGGATGGTTATTGAAATAGTTCAATTACATAAGCTATACGATTCCTTCAGAAAAATAGGAACGTAGATCTGTTATGAAAAGTCCTTTAGTAGTTGAATTGATAAGGGCAACAATGCTCTTTGAAGGAGTATCGAAAAGCTTCTGTAGACTGTTAATAGATAATATGTCGAAAATAGATATATGTTATTTCTAAAGCTTCGTTTTTGTTGACGGTACAACCTGTATCTGACCAAGTAGACACCCGGTCGGTTCATCCCTCTATTCAAACAAAATTTAATGAGGCGTACGCCCATACAGGAGTGTGCGCACTCACACGACCCCGCACGATCTACGATAATTATACGCACTATGCACACCAAATCCGTAATTATAACCATCATAAATGAAACATTAAAAACTCCAATATAATTTTTCATCAAGCTATAATGAATATTGCAAAAACTCTGAATACTCCGAATTATTATCACGCTTTTGTTGCGATAACTTAACGAAATTAAATTATAACAATCATTGTGCAAAAGCAGAGACATATTTTTGTTTCAGAATGCCGATCGCGTTCGCGGCATTTTATTAATATTAAAGATGTTGATTAAGCTGTAAAATTATTAATGCGAGTTCCATTATTCGAAGCAACCTTAAAATTGCACAAAAGAGCGGAAGGCAATGGATCGGACGGAAGGTAACGATATGAATATTTTTGTTCAGACTTTCTCACAGAAGTTTACCTAACAAGCGATCGCTAATGAGGTTTAATTAAAATGACTGAATATGCGAGTTCAAAGCGCAATTACCACAGCAAGGCTGCATTAAACATTGAGATGAAGAAAAAATAATAAGACAAAATATATTATGATTGATAAAATATGATTGTCAGAAATATCTCGCTGTTATGGTCCGTTATGCATCTCTATTGCAAGTCATCTTCGGCCGTAAGATATTGAAGAAATCATTCCGAATAGCCATCATCATTTCCTATTCTCATCGTAAAGTATTAGGGAGTTCCAGAAATCCAAAGTCATATATAAGAATATATGACTTTGGATTTCGTTTCATGCTATTGAGTCGGTTTGGCCTCACATAATACTTAATGGTATCCTTCCCAAATTTACCAAAATCATTTTGTTAGTAGCTACAAACTTAGGTACTAACCAACTTTCAAAAAGTTCTTTTAAACCCAATATTGGGTGAGTAATCAATCATTATCAGACTCGTATGTAATACCGGTAGAATACATTCATGTAATACGATTCTGAAAGACTAATAACCGCATCAGCGTCCCAAGCACAGAGAGGTGGAGAGTTTGTCGCCCTGTCCTAGAATGTGCTTTACAACAAACTAGTAAAGTAGTCAACTATTTTACTCAGGTGTGTACGTATTATGGGGACGTCAATCGGGATTTTCCAGAATGTTTTACGAGTTTATATTCAATACCGAAAGCGTAAGCCTCTTTTCAGATTTCCAGATATCTTAAAAAGGCTCCAGACGTCTTATAATTCTCGCCTCGGAAATATATGGATGCGCTACAATGCATCATTTTTGCTCATGCTTATGAGGAAAAATGTCTTCAATCCTTTTTCTTACCCTCCGATAAAGTTTTCCTATAGATAGATGGCTCTCCCTAAAAGCATAACATATATTATTATTGCTGAAATAACTTAACGGAGAACGAATATTTCGTTACAAAACTCACAGTAGAATGTACCTAGCAAGGTATGTAAATATTTGGGGATCGTTGTCGGTAAACTAGAGACGAATGTTGTCCGATAATTTATGTTGGCAACCGTGCCTATTGTCGGACAAACAACACGCAGGCTCGTGGCCAAATTTATATTCCAAGTTTGGGATACAAGGGCTGCCCACAGAAATGCTCTCCCGACAGAAGCCGATAAAGAACTTACTAAGCAAAACTGATACAAATGACCGTAAATAATACAAAAGCTCAATGTTTATTGTTTGTTTGGATAAAGTTGTATATAGAGGTAGAGAAAGTTCGCAATGTACTGTGGAGAGTCAGAATTAGATGCATTTGTAGCGAAGGTTTTTGATTCAATAAAACGCAAGGATACGAGTGAATTCGTAGTCCGTGCAGAATATTATGTTAAGTAAACAAGCTCTCGAGGACGGGCACTGACGCACCCTGCTTCGAGTTGGACACTTGGCCATTGGGGATTTTTGTGAATAACTTTCTAATGTTCTAAAAAGTTAATGGAATAGTAACTTATCTTGCCTTTACAGTGCTTTGTTTTGCATTGCAACATTAATTCATTGCTCATGAGAAGAATAAGCGATAATTATTTTTTACCGACTCCCTAGAATTCTAATTTGTTAACACCTCATGTAGTAGACGTGGAAACATTACACGTAAATTGACTGTCGATGCGCAGAATCTTAACTATTAGATTAACAGTTGGGTCTCATAATTAGCATATTACATTACTAGCAAAAAATAAACAATCCATTTGTATTCCGTTTAACAATGACATTTAATACAATAATCATGAGTTTAAATCCAATCCTCTACCAATTTAATTTAACAATACAAGTTGAAATACAGGCAGAGCAAGTTGCAAGCGCATACATTAGATACTAATTCATTCTAAATCAGCAGTTAAGTTGATTTCCGTGTAATAATGTGCGCTGCATGCGAGTATGGCAACTAGTAGGTAATAAATAACGGTTTAGTTGGGAAAGCACAATTTTCCAGATGAGAAGGGGCCGGGCTCGGGGCGCGCCGAGCCGTTTTGGCTGCATCCCAGACACGTTTTGCATTTTATTCAAAACGTTGACGTGAAGGATAAAGTTTTATTATTTTACTACTTTGACGTGATCTGACTGTACCTGAGTGATGGCGTACCTGCTGATGCCATCATATTCAAATAGGAAACCTGTGAACATTTTGTGAATTCTTTGCAGTCCCTCCATTTTCTGGTGAAATTGAAATTGAATATTTGGTGGCTATTGAAAGGACATAAAGAAGTATTGCAGGTGTCAGATTTTACACTATTATTATAAGATAGATTGCACTACATTTTTGAAAGTCAGAGTGAGCAAGTAAAGGGCTTCCTTTGTCGGTAAAATTAGGCTACGTGTCTATTACTCCGTCTACTATAATTTTATCAACCATCCCATTAATTATTACATAAATTATTATAATTTTAAGCACGTAGATGATAAGCGCTATAAATAGTTACCTACATCTGCCTGTTCCCAACTACAACTATTTTACATGAAGCGACTGCCTATGTGACCTCCACAGTCCAGTCACTGGGTAATATGAAACCCCTTGGTAAGACTAGTTGGCAGACCTTCGGGCTTCTGATGACCCGTAACGGCATTCAAAGATCCAAGAATGACAGCCGGGACCAACGGCTTAACGTGCTTTCCAACATACAGGGGGATTCTCGGTATGTAAAGACGGTCACCCATCCACGGACCGATTGCGGCAAGCGTAGCTTAACCTGATCAATCCACCCGTGCGGATGTTATTACTAAGCCACAAGCCCCTCAAATAGTTACCCTACAATAAGTAATTAAATGACTGAAATACAATCTCTGAAGTGAGTTGTCTCAGACCAGACTCACATATAATTATTATCTGTCTCGTTTACATTGAATGCAAATTGTGAACATATAGAACGAAAGGTTCAATGCGTGAACATGTTGAACATACCTAATGACTAATGAATCGTGTTCGAATGCCAATGTGTAATTGTTAATAGTTAAATTGATCATATGGACGCATGGACGTTAGATGTTTGACCTTTGTGTTCCCTTCGCCTTGGCCGTAGATTAGTTCTTGTCATTCAATTTTTTAATGTGGATAATGATATAATATTAATGTATTTTGTTAACAATATCATTTTGTTTATATGACGTCATTGAAATCATTTCAATGTCTTAAAAACAAATTGAGGCTGTTGAGAATAGGTAGTTTTTTTTTAATATTCATTGATTTGCGATCAGGTAGGTACCATTGAGAGTAAATATTTTATTTGGCTATGAGTACATTTTAACAGCTATAAATACGAACATAAAGCTAGAGCATAGAGGTTACCAAAAAAGATGTCTACAAGAATCAATAGGGAATATTATAGCGTGCTACGCCGATAAAGGTTACGCGCTACGAATTTGCTACGCGGCGCTACAACGCAGACATTCTAATAATTATGGAATTAGATAATAAAATTATTACGAAATTTGCTAAATCTCTTATTATAATAATATATGTGATTATTATTTATTACCTAGTAAACATACATAGACTGCACTATAAATGTGCTATAGGTACCTACCTACCTACGGACACTATTAACTAACAACGCGAACCGTGAGTTGAGCAATAAATTTAACTTTACGAGCCCTAAAATTCACTTCTCGCCAGTTTGCCACTAATGCCGTATTAACAGCAAGCAGTCAGTGAGGCATTGTTGCACTAATGAGACGTAACTATGTTGATAGCGTATCCTATACAACGTAATGTAGACCAAAATGTAAGTAACATATCCGCTTCGATTCCTGGGAACCTTGCAAGCGCAGTACAATAGTTCAAATGCTAAACATGCATCAGTTAAATGTGAGATTGCAAAACAGAACCGTGAGTAACTTCCTCAATGAGCACTGTTAAATGGTGCTCCTTGGAAATTTCGTAAGTCAAGCCCACGAGGTATTCTGATCAGCATCGCAGCAGTGAGTCATGGGCGAGGCACAAGGCATGAAGGCGCGCCGACACCGTTTACAACCGAGATAAAGAACAATAGATATTAACTGCCATCACTACTTACGGTCTTACACCCGCCTACGATAAAACGCCACATTATTGTAAATAAAAGATACACTTGATCGACGTAACCTCACGTAAGGTTGGCGGAGGTCACATTAGTCACAATATTATAATACGCTGAGCGGGAGTGGTACCTAATACGTCTTGGTAGCAGCCAATTGTATGGCTTAGTCAATATAATACATGCTTTTTCGGATTAGACCGTGAAATATATGCAATAGCTATTTTAAAGCTCATTATTTTTATATCTTTGTCTGAATCCAAAGTATAGGGGCTCAACATGTATTTTGTAGACACAAAATAAAATTTATAATAATAGCTTTTGTATTTCCGCACTGGCCCAGACGAAACCAACTTATCAAACCAAACAAATATTTTACCTAAAATTAATTCAGTAAATGTTTACAGGCCTCAGCATATTAGGACAAATAGGTAGCTATTCCAAACAATTGTGAGGCTGTTTACAGGTTTCATAATAAAAGCGGTTGAATACGACCCCCCTGTTTATGTATTGTGAGTTAGAAAACAGAAGCACCTAGAGCGAGGTCTGGGAGGTATTGTGCCTCTAACAATGCGATCGATGGCGTCCGCGGCCACACCGCCACCAGACAAAGGACAGGGGAATATTGTTTGTCACAAAATTTATTATAGCAGTAGACAGAGTGGGACGCGCGGTGCGAGCAACATATCCAATATATCAGCGGCAACAGTAACGCGGCTGAACGCAAACATATTTACGTGCTGCGCCCGATTGTCGGGTTGGCTTCAACTGCAATGTTTGCCATACGGAATTTTGCTATGATTCTGCTGACAATGGGGAATCATGACTACATTATCTTACAACGTCACTAAACAAATCCAATACGGGAATATTGTGTTGTTAATACGAGTTATAATAGTCACCTCCCATTGCTTACCTACGAGCAATTATTATAGACATTGTCTTGTAACTTTGCCAATAATGAAGTAAGGCCGTGAACACACAGTATGAATTTATTATCTACGGAGACGGTAAGGACTAGACTAGACGGCGACGGCCGCCAAATTCCTTTCACACCTTCGCGCAGACATGGCAATAATGAGCAAGCTTAGGTGTTAAATAATACTTAAGTATTAACCGATAATAATACGCTAAAGGATATTTATTAGCGTTAAGTCACGAGTAAGGATATTAAAAACAGGATGTATATGAATTGAAAGTCGTATTATCTTAATAATGTTCGATATTTGCAATTTATTATTCATTTAAGAATGTTTTGGATTCTAATTGTGTACTGCTACTTTTATCGCGGGATCGTTCAAATAAACGTGGTTGAAGTTTGTTTTATCTTGAATGTATTATGTATTTAATTAATTTAGTTTTTCAGTGTGAACCACCGAAATCAGTCTTTTGTGTACAGGTACGCTAAAATCAACATTTTGGGCGTGATTAGTTTTTTCAGCCACATTACATACACCGCAAACCGTTCCAAAATCGGTGTTGTGTGTTATGTGCATATCCGAAAAAAAGTTATACAAAAAAAGTCGGAAGGTGTCGTTGTACTCCCGGTTGGAACGAAGTTCCTTTTTATAAGTTATTGTGTATTAATACAGAGCCATCTTGTATGGTCTCAAGTTTCTTTCTCAAGGTCTGACTTTTCGGGCATAACGCTTTTTCATTACGTGAAGATATCTGCCAGTTTACTCTTACCGCAAGCCGCGTTAAAGAACTTCATTCCAAAAAAGATTGCCATGACAGTTTTTAAAGTAAATAATGAAGCATTTCCCACCAATTTCAGCTCTGCTACAACAGTTACATACAAAGCAATTTAGTTTTGAATGAATGCGTGTAAAACGAGCGTTCACCCCGTACAAACATGGGGTCTTCGCTTCGTTTACTGTTTCCCTTTATAAGTCAATTCCGAGCGAACGGCGACTACGCGACGTGTTTACACCATGGTTTTATGTTTCTTTGTTATTTTCGATTGGCATAAGCATCGTTTTGTCTCTGGTGTGTAGCTTTCTTTTGGTTTTAGTAAATTCACGGTCTATATATTTACACGCTATGTATATTTTAGTGATAGCTTCTCAAAACTAGAAATTTTTAGTGTTGGATTGTGAATCATATTGTCGGGTCTTTTAAGTTAAAAATGTGTCTATACCATAAAAAAGAGTGTGTGTATGTCAGCTCCGACGTACGACTGGAGTTTACTCCGTGGAAGGTGCGCAAGATACGTTGCGCAGAAAAACGTAACGTTTTTGAGTTAACGCTTGTATTCATTTCACTCCTCATAAAATTTCCATACTTCCTTATATGAAAATCGGTTCTTAAGGAGTAAACTCCAAAAAATACTAATTAAATATAATTTTCAAATAGCTTAAGTATAATCAACATTCAACAACAGAGGGTTCTTAGAAATTTTATTCGAGTTCATCGTCACACAGAGCTGATTAAATAATGATATTATTACCATGTTATCTATTTATTCATTACGTAGATATTTGTAGTACTTGCTTAAAGTATAATAATGAAATTAGTTTATAGAATGACACAAAACGAAAAATAGAATGAGGATTTTAGACTCATTTTGATACTAATATATTTAATCAAAATCGAAAATAGAACATTCGTTTGCAAAAAGACCCCAAAAATTAAAAAAAATCACACGCGTTGGTATTTGTTTCACAGCACCATTAAGACAGCGAGAGGATGGGATGAATTGTCGTAAAAAATAATTAATTAAGCGTCCCCAAATCTCGGCTACGAGGAAGGCTGGCATTCTTTTCCACATTAACATTATTTTAGTGAATTATTCATGTGCATTTAATTCAATAGCATTTAAATTCATTAGTCTTGCTCCACTCTTATCCATGGAGAGTGTTGCCATTATCATTTTGGGTGCTTATTTTTCATGAAAAGAGGTGTATACTTTAATTTAGAAGATTATTTGGCCTTGCTCGTCTAAATAAAATGTTTTTAATATTAGATACAATAAAATTAAAGTCTGTTATTTATTTAACGTATTGTGAGCGACGAACCTACAGGGTAACGTTTTAAACACAACTAGGTACGTGACTCATTATTAGTCAATCTTTGAATAACATGAATGAGTCACCAATTTAAGCACCCATAATTCAGTTTCTATAGGATTTACGAGAACTGTCAAGCTAAGGCTATAAAACCTCAAGGTATCGTCTCCTCATCATAAACATGGGATAAGTCGCCCCTTCGCCGCTCAAAACTGCCCACGTACCCAACTAGATGTCGCTAGTCGTAAATATAACTTAATACCACGATCTCCTAATAAATGTCGGGGCAGAGCACTTATGATGTCACTTTACTGGCAGAACACCTGAATTTTTAACACCAGCGTAGTTAAGATGGATAAAACTCCATTTTATCATTTCAAATAAATATGACAAGTGTTTGCTGTCAGCTCTTAACGAGGATATTCCTTCCATTTATCTTTTTCAACAAAAATTTTGAATTTTAAATCAGTGAGTGGCACGTCGCGGCTTTTAATGGATGAATAATACCATTCTCTCAGCGGTACTCGGTAATGGAATCTCGAATATACTTTTGCATTCACATTATTTTGACATCCTGAGTGCTTCGCGACAAGGTTTCAAGACAACTTATTAAATAATTTAGTTTTCAATGATGCTAGAACAATAATTGAAGTAACCTGAGGGTAAATACTGAGTAATATAATAATAAACTTTGAGATGAATAATAGCGAGGGTAGGTAGGAAAACATCCAAGTTATATCGCCCATCATCGCAAGTTTGTAACTTAACAAATGAAAGCTGTCGGCGAACTGTGAACAGATGTAACAATTCTATTGATCTTCTAGAATGGCGAGGTTATCACAATAGTTAGTTATTTGTTGTAATATCGCTTTGTCAGTCTCCCTAAAGTCTGTTACATGAACTATATTAGTTACTAGCTGTGGCCCGCGACTTCGTTCGCGTGGATGTCGTAAGATACACAATATACTAAAATAAAAGCCACATTTTTATGAAACTTCCTCGTCCCCCGACCCGTCGCCAACCGTCGCGTTGAATCGCCCGCCCGCGCTGTTACTTCGTATTCGCTTTAATTCTGACTTTTTTCTTTCTGCTCGGCTCCTAAGGGTCGTAACATGATGTTAAATAATCTATAACTAATCTTCGAGAATTGGGCTACCAAATGCAAAAAGAATTGTTCAAATCCGACTTTTTGTTCATAATTCTGACTTTTTTCTTTCTGCTCGGTCCTAAGGGTCGTAGCGTGATGTTAAATAGCCTATAACTGTCTTGGAGAATTGGGCTACCAAATGCAAAAGTAATTTTTCAAATCCGACTTTTTGTTCATAATTTCATGGGTTTTAGTTTTTTTACGCAAAACCCTAATTATTTTTCTAAAATAAAAGTAGCCTAAGTTACCCGCAGTTACATCAACTATCTGCCAGTGAACGTCCCGTCAAAATCGGTCCAGCCGTTTCGGAGATTAGCCGGAACAAACAGACAGACAGACAGACAAAAATGTTAAAACTTGCTTTTTTGTTATAAGAATCGTTTATACTTTTCTATGCATTTAGTAAAAAGTTGTTATTTTGACATTACAAACAGACACTTCAATTTTATTTATTTGTATAGATTTATCTTATCAATCAGCATTTCAACAAATTAATTAACATCAAATAGGAAAGACAGAAAAAAGGAACCTCAGTATAGCTGTAAAGTAAAATACAAACATCAGAACAAAATGGACCATAACCAAAACAAAATATTGCCTAACGTACATTACACACTACTCTTATGGCACTTAAATCTATAGGCTATTTAACATCACGCTACGACCCTTAGGAGCCGAGGAAAAGAAAAATGTCAGAAAGAACACTAAGCGAAAATGAAGTAATAGCGCGGGCGGGCGATTCAACGCGACGGTTGGCGACGGGTCGGGGGACAAGGGAGTTTTGTTAAAATGTGGCAGTTATTTTAGTATATTGTGTATCTTACGACATACACGCGAACGAAGTCGCGGAGCACAGCTAGTAAAACAATATAGAGATGATACTTGTTTATTAAAAACTGGCTGTTGCCCGCGGCTTCGCCTGCGTGGATGTTAATATTTCTCTATTTGAATCGGATTTCATTCACAATTTCATGAGTTTTATTTTTTTTGCGCGGAACCCTAATAATTTTTCTAAAATAAAAGTAGCCTAATTTACTCCTTATAACATCAACTATCTGCCAGTGAAAGTCCCGTCAAAATCGGTCAGCCGTTTCGGAGATTAGCTGGAACAAACAGACAGACAGACAAAAATTTAAAAAACATGTTTTTTTGTTATAAGTACCGTATATATTTAGTATTTTCATAAGCATTTAGTAAAAATCTGTTATTTTGACATTACAAACACACTTCAATTGTATGTATGTATAGATGTGACCCTTTTTATTTTTCCGTAGTATCTATTACAATTGTTTGATCTCTATATCAGATAAACTGTTTTGCTTCCCTGAAAATCCCGTTACAGTTTTGTTTATAGAAATGAAAACCGGGATATAAGCTATAAGTAGCAGTAAATGGTTGTCTAGATGGTTTATTCCGATTTGCTGTTGCTATTTCCTTTGCGAGGTAAACAAGTTTCCATATTCTTCTTTTCTATAGCTATTGCATATGAAGTAAAAACCTTCACTTGGTTTTGTATCATTTTCTAAGTGAGAATTGTTGAGTGAATGTATATTTGATTTCAAATGAAGTCGCATCAGATTATTTGATTGGCTTAATTACTTCACCAAGCTTATGGATCGCAAAAGTCATACCTATTCGTGGTAGACCACAGAAATGTTGAATCGTCTGTCTTTTTATGAAGACGAGAGATCGCAATACCCTTGCTAGTCTTCAAGGGTTCCAGAGTTTTCACTAAAAAGTTTAATCAGACTAGTTTGTTCCCTATAGTAATAGAGTTGGGCTACCTCCTCCATTAAACCTGAGCCGTTTGATAAATTTATGAGTAGGTACCTAGATGTCAGGTAGGTAATGAGAACTTGACCTTTTAGTACAATAAAATTGAAGAGGTAGCTCGTAGGTCGTCCTTGACCCACCGTCAGGCTACGGAAACAGAGTCTTTAACGAAAAATAGATAAGAAAAATGTTGAATGTTAAAATCGTGATAAATCTTGCGTCTTGCTTGGCTGACTTGTTTATTTGATTTGATATATTGTTCGAGTAACTACATCTCTAGATTTGTGGAGTGTGTTAAATCGCGGGTGACGTTCGGTGTGAAGAAATGTTTTCTATTTATTTCGAGGTGTTTTATATTCAAGATAATAGTTACAGGAGCTATTTCATTAGTAGTTTAGATATTTGCACTGATGAGTAGCAGAAGTCTTTTGTGATCTTCCAGTAACATCGACAATACCTAAGTTTGACTATGGAAATAAGACCTTGATATGGTTGTAACTTTCAGTTTTTGTGTTTACTATAATGGATTTTCCTGGGCCGATATTTTCGCTGGTAAAATCGGGAAATCTGTTATTGACATTGTTCCCTATAGTTACGAAAAGCTCTCAATCGATTGTGTACCCAGGTAGGCCGCTGCAAACACAATTTGTCGAAGTGGGGGATTACTGACCCATCCAACATCCAGTGCGAGTGCGATGCTTCTGATCAGACTATGTCCCATTTGCTAGAGTGTCATAAGTGCCCGTTCACTTTTTTAAAAATTTTTATTTGAGATAGGTTTGCTCTTGACTCTAGTCTAGGTCAGAGATGACAGAGACAAAGTCGACGATGGAGCGAGCTTACCCAGAAGAAGCCTGTCCACTCTCACTTTGAAGAGATCGGGGTTATAGAAAGAGAGAGACAGAGAGAGACTCACTTAAACTAAAGAAGACCTAATGAACGCCACTGATAAAAAATATTAAGTACCACTGACACGAAAACAAGAATAAAACCTATATTACTGCGACCGCTACTGTGTAGATTGTGATGAATGTGAAGTATCTAGGTACCTACTCGTCTAAATAACATTACTGAATGCATTTGCATACTAACGACATTTGTACGATTACGATTAGGCCTCTCATTTAAAATATGTGGGAACGGTAGCAATCCTTGCTTCATTTCTTGTGATATGTACCTACATAATGTAATACTTTTGACATAAACGGTATTGACTCGTTGGTCTAGTGGTCGCAAGCGCTACTGCTGAGCATGTGGTCCTGGGTTCGATTCCCAGGTCGGGCAAAGTGTTATTGGGTTTTTCTATCTGGAATTTCTCAGTAGCAGCCCGGAGTCTGGATTTGTGCCCGGTAGATGGCAATAGGCTCGCCCCCTATTACATGGGACTCTGGCGAAATGTGGGTGTACTATAGGTACACCTCTGCCTAACCCTTCGGGGAAACAAGGCATGATGTTATGTTATAAACGGTATTGAGGTCAAAGATTGCACCAATGCATTAAGTAGTACCTTCCCTGATGAGCATCGTAATCTATACCTCTGATGTTTTCATTAATTTGTGGGAAGATTACAAACTGAATGGAAGGAAAATATTTGTCATTTTATTTTATGTAATTTTTGCATCCCTTGTTCGGATCAGTATTACAACGACCTTTGAATTAAACATCTTCCAACATTCGACGGTAAATTATAATTGGTAATCTTTGTAACTTGTGTGTTATTGTTTGTCAAGCGTGGTGATTATTAGTTACGTAATATTTCCTATCATTAATCCTTTGAAAAGTTGATTATCTCTGGGTGTATATGGGCTGAAAATATTGCTTTGAAATATTGATTGAAGCGCGAGCCTTTCTGTAGGTTTTGCGGAGTTTAGGCGGAGAAAATAGTTCCGGTTTCGGTTTCTGAAATAAGCTTAAAAATAAGTGTACCTACAATTAAAGCTTCAATTAAATGAATCAATTCAATTAATAAATCGTCTTCTAATTTTTTATTCATAAACCGTTTATGAACAATACTTGCGCTCGAAACAATTATGTACGATGTGATGAGTCTGGCCTTGCTTTTAATATGACAATGATGAGATAAACGTTTATATGACATTTAATTTAATTGTGATGGGTTATAATTAGTTTAACTGATTAATTAAGAATATATTGTATATCAAAACCAAACTTTGAAATCGTCATAACCTTCATTAAAGAATCCTTCGAGGTCAACTTAAGATTCTTTGTTGGTTGTCTTTCACATCGTAATGCTCTTTAATTATGCGAATATTTTTAATACTGACTAGCTGTTTTGTTGGCTTCGCCCGCGTGGATGTCAATACTTCCCTATTTGAATCTTTGGTTTTTTTTTTTTTGCGCGGTACCCTGATTCTTTTTCTAAAATAAAAGTAGCCTAAGTTACTCCTTATAACACTAGAAGGCCAATTCCCGTAATTAAAAACGTTCAAAAGCTAGTTGCAATCTCATCGCAACGACAATTAATGCCAAAAATTCCGTACATTTTTTTGACAGATTGAGACTGAGATTAGAATGCGACCGTTTTTAAAAATACATGAATTGCCCCCTGAAAGTCCCGTCAAAATAGGTTCAGCCGTTTCGGAGATTACTCGGAACAAACAGACAGACAGACAAAAATGTTAATTTCTTTTTTATACGTACCGTATATACTTTCATATGTATATTGCGCTGAGCCTTACTTGAGAACAGTTTTAGAATATTTTATGTAATTAGTGTAAAGAGTACTATTGCTTAGTTAAGAGCGTTCATCGCGCGCGTAATTATTTTATTAAATTTAAATCAAAGGACAATTTCCTCTAACAAATACTTAGATCGTTGGTATTTATTATAAGTAGGTATGCTATTTTTTGACAGTGGAATTTACTTTTATAAATAGAAAATAATTGACAATATGTCATTTTCCTAAGAGTAAATACCAAAATAACTGTCCAAAATAGCATACATACTTATAGATACCAACGATCTAAGTTTTTTCAGAGGAAATTGTCCTTTGATTTAAATTTAAAACGTATTCAAGAACTTTTTACACCTCTAGAATTGTGACGTTGCCAGCCCGCGCGCGACGAACGCTCTTAACATAACGGTATAGTTTAAAAATAAAGCAGGTTCCCAACTGCTCTAAGGCCGACTAGTGTCCTAATTTATTTTTAAAATTTTAACGTTAAGGGGGAAGCGCCAGGTAGCCCGCGAAATTCAAACTTTCTTATGTTTTTTTGCAATTTGCAAGCCAGGATTAAGTTGTATGTTCATTTAAGTATCATTCGCGACCGTAACAAACATGCATTTATAGAATTATAGGTAATCATAAAAATCAGTAATACCAATCCATAAGTTTGTATAATCCGAATTGTCAAGATTTCATGAAATAGTCATTCAATAGAATTACCTGGTCTTAAAGAGTTGTTGTTGTTGTATTGATGACTTTAATTATTATAATTCTGTAAATACATACTTTTTACGGTCGCCAATCATATTTTGATCAACATACAACCTAATACTGATTTGCAAATAGCAAAAAACGTAAGAAAATTTGAATTTCCCGGGCTGCCTGGAGCTACCTTAACGTTACTCCCGTGAAACTAGTACACAACTATGCAACAATCCCAATACGCCCATACCAGTGTCTCATATTGGCATGTTTAATGCGTGCGCGCACATTAGGCTAACATTAGCCAGCCGAGATTACAATTGAACATGCTAACATGCATTAGCCCCAAACGCCGTGTAACGAACGCTTTCAGCTGTAAATTTTGCAAACAATCCGTGTAATGATAACTGAATTTGATGAATTACCTGATATGATCATAATTATTGGATTCGGAAATGATATTATTTCGAAATTGATTCTCACGAATTTATTAACACTACCACACTACCGTTCTGGATTTTTCTTGTTGACTTTTTACGTGAGTGATACTCAGGAGAATTCTCGAGTGATTTTGAATATAATTTTTCATAAAGAATATAAAAATGGTTTGAAAAATGTCCAGGATCACTTTGGCTTTGTGTCACGTCCAGAAAATAATGAACTTAATAACCCTCCTTTTTTGGCTTCGCCGCAGTCGGGTAAGAAGTGCCTATGCCTGTTGCTTGCAGCATGCAGCTAAAAGTTTAATGACATTTATGGACTGATTACAATCCTATTTTGTGTATTTCATTTTTCGCATCGTCGTTCGATTCGCTTATTCAATTAATTTCTCCTCTCCACTTAACAAATCTTTACAAATCTCAATCTGCCTAGCCTTTTCCCAACTATGTTGGGGTCGGTTTCCAGTCTAACCAGATGCAACTGAATACCAGTATTTTACATGGAGCGACTGCCTGTCTGACCTGAACCCAGTAACTGGGTAATACGATACCCCCTGGTAAGACTGGTTGTTAGACTCTTAGGCTTCTGACGACCCGTAACGACTGTCAAAGATCCAAGAATGACAGCCGGGACCAACGGCTTTACATGCTTTCCGAGGCACGGAGGATTTTCGATATGTAAAGGTGGTCACCCATCCACGAACCAACTCCGGCAAGCGTAACTTAACCTGATGGATCGCCCCGTGCGGTTGTTATTACTTAGCCACAAACAAATCTTTCCAAATATTCGACCATAAATCCATATGAGAATGCATTCAAACGGTTCTAGTCACGTCTCCCTTTCATTTGCGGTGGCCACGTATTGGCCTGTTGGCTTCGTTCCCGGTCAGGCATTCTCGTTACTCGCTCAGCGTTTTGCGGTTCGAACACCACTCATTCAAATAAGCTGGCTTATCTGCATTGAGGGTGACCGTGAGTCTGTGGGACGTATGCTTTAAAGTAATGATACCCAATGGTTACGTCATCGTTAGCCCTGTATTCACTCGACGTCGATTGAGTTTCAAAGGCGTAGCTCAGTATTCAATGTGACCAATTTCGTTGAACTTTGAATAACTTAGACTAGGGTTATCTACTTGCAATTAGGGATGGGACTAATGTTTAAAGTTGTGACTTATGATTATGATTTTATAGTTACCCAAGAGGATTCATTGCCCCGTCCAGTTTCGTCCAGTAGTTCGTGCTGTACTCATTCCAACACTGTAATTTATTTGACTATAAATGTATACAGGGTGATTAAGTTTGGATCGACTACACTCGATAGTGACGTAATCATTTTCAGTGACCCGAATGGCTCGAGTTGTTTATGGATCGATACGATTGGGGTTACCACCTTTTAGGACAATTTCTCTGTCCGTACCTATTACTTATGAGTAATTAGAAAAGGTCTTCAAAGTTCTTTAAGACACAGTTTTATACCAATAATCCTACATCTACGGTAAAAAAGTTTAAGTACAATCTTATAATCTTCTATTACATCTGTCGCATTACTAACAGGGGTTAAAGTATTCGGGACCAGTTTGGATCTTGGGCTTTCCGTCGATACCGGTCAGAGATCACAGTAGATGGATGGCCACTGATAACGACACCCCTACCGCGTACTTTCCCGTTTTTGTGTAAGTCCGCGATCCGAGGACTCTGATATGGTTACCCTACTTACTTTATCTACCTGTAGTTATTTGCTCCCGCTTCATAGAGCGAAAATCAATATTAGGAATAGAGTAAGTTAATTAACTTGCGTTTGCCGCTCTGTGCATATTTGTTTAACTCGAAGCTATAAAAACAGAACTTTCACAAAAAGGCACAACTGAGTGTACGCAAATGCAATTTCAGATCCGACTTCGTTTTACTCCCTAATCTGTGGCTACTTAGTCGTAATTGAAAAACGTGGCAGTAAGGAAATTCTTTTTGTTTATGTGATCATAACGAAACGTATCTAATTTGTATAATAATCACGCTTCCCGAAACAAAATGATGTTTTATTCTTATTTGCGAGGAGAGTAACAGCACCTCTGGCATTAATAACAAAAGCTATGGCTGCCCGTTAAGGAAATTTCGTTTAGATTATAATCAAATGGCAACGTAAACAAACTTTTGGTGCCACGTGACAAGCATCGGAACTGCTCGGGACGATTCTAATTTCACGGCGTGACGAAGAGGCCTCCTCATTTTCCTGACGGTTGCGGATATTTTCAATTTTCCCGACGGTGGCTCCTTTTTATTAGTTGTTGTTTCGCCTTGAATACTAATCGCTGAAGAATTAACATTCACGTGACATCTCCTTTGCTTATCCGAGACGTTGTGGCCGAGCCGGGGTTCGCAACCATTCTAAATGGTACTACATTACTTTGTTGTTTGTTGTTGATTCTTACGCTTTTCCTTTGTTTTTGGAAAACTGTTTCTTTTCCTCATTCGTTTATTTTTTATGTCCATCTATTTCTATTAGGTTAGTCTACAGTAAAGGAATAAGGCTAAATTGACGTTTGAGATCTTCACCTCAAAGGTCAATTTTGCCATATTCCATTTAACATCGATAATCTAACGATGGATGACAAACCACTTCATTGCTTGAGTATTAACACGACGTATACACCGGGTATCGATATAATAGTTTATCCATCGACAAGCGTTTTAATTAACATGGAGGTTAGGTTATTACAGCGATGTCACTTGCCTTCACAGACGCACACGTATACTAGATATTCTAACACTGCGTTATTAGCTTCCTTGCCAAGTTATTATGATATTCACTTTGCTCGCTTTAACTTCAGCCGAGCATGTAAAGCTTGGGGTTAATTACACAGTATTTAAGTTTGCTGCTCTAATATTCAATATTGCACGTTTCTTTATTTGTGTTTCTATTTATTTTGTTGGCAGATCATTCATTTTAAATGTTTCAACCCGCTTTTTATGAATGTGCTACTAAAACACGTTCACAGATATAGCAAGTTCGATGAATCAAAAAGTAGTTTGCATATATTAGACGTAGATAATGCATTCGGTTATAAATTCAATGTAAGTGCGGAAATAAGGTGACGGTTAGTTCGTGCTGGGCGCTTCGGTAGACAGCACACTCGCCCGCGCGGCTGCCGCGCCAGTAAAATAGCAAGTTGACTGGAATAGTGCTGGCGGCGTAATTAAAGCTGAACTTAATCTCGTGTCACCGTTTCACGAGCTGAAGCCCCGCGCCCACCGACTTAATTAGATTTTTGATGAATTGTTCAACCCAATAAAGCCTACACGGATTGGTGTGCACAAACATGGTTTGGTCTAGCGTGTGTGGATGCTCATCTAGTTAGAAATACACGTAAAATGTTTATACAAGTAGGTAATTCGTGTATGTCTGAAAAAACTGCGTCAGAAAGTGAGCCTGAGAAAAACCAGAACCTGATAAACAAAAAGTAACCTAATCCAAAACTGCTCTCTAAAAATAAAATAATACACGTGCAAAAAACTTAAAGGTAAATGTACCTCTAAATCGAATCGTATTGGCGCGATATAAACAAGCGTTCAACATCTGGATCCTTATTCAATGTTCAATCGACCGTGACTCCAATGGTATTCGAAGCAACGATAAGTGGATCGAGTACTTTTGACGTCGGCAAGTAGGAGCCCAGCACAATGGCGGGGATCTCTAGGCCCGGGGAACTTCGCAGATAACCTTTGCCCCAATATTTTGATTGAACCGATGTAATACTCCAAGGTCGACGTCATTGTACATCCATTGTGCACACCGAAGGCTCACTCGACGATCCTATTCAGAACAACCAATTATACAGAGCGGACCATTTTGAAACCAATCCATCACTCCAATATAATAAATATTAGTAAACAAAGGGTCCCCATTGTGAAATCAATTTCAACTCGATATATTACAACAGGTCTCGTGCACGTGGAAATGGAAGGCCCTAATTCTATTTAATATCAAACAATGTGAAAACCTTCTGTGTAGGTCACAGAAAATTAAAGCGATGTCCTTAATTTTAACATTATTCAAACGAGTAAGTATGGATAGGGAATGTTTCTTTCGCCGAATCGAATACAAGTTGGGGGCTTGGGGCTCGCGACGGAACACTTATCGCGGCTCGAATTACTATGTCAAGGAAACAAAAATAAATTATTTATGAAATGCTTTATTATAAGTTACATTTAAGGTTAAATGAACTATATTACATTAATGTGTATCAGCTTGCTTAGTTGCCATAGTTAAGGGCCGCACACGATGATTCAATCAAGACAATCTTTCAAGACTGACTTATTGATTCACCGTGTGAGGTATCTTGTTCAAAAATGTATGAAATAAATCAGTAATTCTTAGTTAGTGTATAAAAAACTGATGACATTGATTAATGA
Organism: Fissipunctia ypsillon; assembly: GCA_947568875.1. Classification (NCBI taxonomy): domain Eukaryota; kingdom Metazoa; phylum Arthropoda; class Insecta; order Lepidoptera; family Noctuidae; genus Fissipunctia; species Fissipunctia ypsillon. The sequence goes on from OX387651.1 coordinate 17,998,443, forward strand.
TGAAGTTTGACCTAAGTCTTGATTATCACAGCATTGATTAAATTAAAACATGAATGAACGTCACGTTTTTGTTGATAAACTAATTGCATTAAAAAATGACCTGTGTCAGCGCTGTGTGGAGTAAGTGACAATTTTGATAAATATTCGAGTTAGCAAAGGTCATAAATTTGACAGCCAATTGTAGCGTTCAACAATTGCTGGCAATCTGTCGTGTCACGTCGTGTTATCGTGTGCATCAGTTAACGCCTCGGAATGACCTTTTATTTCAAATTTCATGTCGTCTTCATCCATGTTCAAATTAACTTGAAGGACGCTCAATGTAAAAGTACTTTGATTTATTTTTTAAATGAATGATGTACATGAATGGGTGCGTAACTTAATGGTATTTGTTTTGACGTATGTCTTAGGTGATGTTGGTATGTCGACTGTTTTTAATAAATCAACGAGCTTTTTTGAAAGTATTTTATAGATGTAATGTTTTTTGATGCTCTAGCACCTTGTATACATTTACTTTTTGTTTTAGTAATGTTCATACTTTATTTCTTTTGATAGGTACGTTTTAGTAATTATTGGGGATTCTAAACATAATTGACGTGATCTCACGTTGCAGTCAAAATTATTATCCAACCTTCGCCAAAATAAAAACCAAAATACCTAAATGATGCGCTCAGCCAATCCTCAATCCGTCATCTTTATCAATAAAATCTTCATACCATATACTAATCTCTTCCTGAAGTTCCTTCTTAAATTATTGACTATTATAGTCATAATGGCCTAACCTCGTCTTTAGTACTAAAAAGTCAAGGGCGATAGTATATTTTATTGTTTACTAAATGGTGTTCGTCGTTTGTGTTGTCATTATTTCAATTGCAGAGCAATCAATCATTTAAGTGTCAATAATTGGATGCGCCGTGTTATTATCACTGCTGAATAGTCAATATTATGTTTGTTGGTAATAATAAACCTGTCAGAATTTTAAAATGTGTATGTTGGAAAAATTGTTTATTGCCTTCGAAAAAATGGAGTGTTTTGTTTTGTTTGTGTACGGAGTAAGCTATGTTATCGATAGGGTACTTTGAGTAGTTAGATGATTGAATACTGAATTTTATGGATTGAACTTTACCATTAACACGAATTCGATTATTTGATTTTCGAGATAGCACTTTTTATTACATATCGAAAAACCTTAGCCAAATAACCTCTTATCTCATCGAGGTTAAAACTAGTTTTATTTTTAATTCGTGACTAACGCACATGCATATAGGGCTTTAGTTCCGTCGTTCACCATGAGTGCACAGCCTTGCTTCTAAGATATGACACGTAATTCCATTCTCGACTCTCTACCAATCAAATATTATTATTGATGCGAATCGATTATGTGAGTGCTTAATGTAATTACGTTCAGTTACATCCATTTGTTGAGGACAACATCTAGCGATTATGTGGAAAATAGCGTCATTACTGGCAATCGATTTAATAGACACACGCTTTGAACATCACCAGTTCCTTGATGTTAATATCGAAATCGAAAATACATGGTCTAGTCTTAATTGATCAATTTAATAACTACAACTAGAATCAATTTTATTTTCTTGTTTTCTTTGACGTTCAAAAGTGCCTTTCATGTGCCTATTTGAAATAAAAGATTTGACTTTGACTTTGTATATGGTAAAAAGAGACCAGACTAAACGAGGCCTTTTTAAATTATGATAACTGGTATTGGAAAATATTTAACAAAAAAAAAAAGCTAAATATTTTGAAGCTTATAAACATTAAAAAAAAAACAAGCGACTATGAGGAGCAAAGATTTTAACTTTTATAGAATTTCTTCTTTCCTTGACATAAAAACTGAAAGCTTTTCCGTAAACAATCTTAGCTAAAAGGACGGAGCAACAAGCTAATGAAAGACCTTCATAACCTCTTGCAGGCAACGAGATTGTCCTTAAAAATCTAATCACTTTTTCAATATCCGTAGTGACATCTGCACTCATTAACACGCCGTTCCTAACTTCCCTTCTCTTACAGACTAAATTAAAAGTACATAAAGAAACTATTATTAGACTTTTAATTGCTCAATTCAGTGCGACGATAAAAGGGGTCGCTTTGGCGCTGCTTTGCATACTTTGTGAAATAAGCACGAAGGGAAAAGCCGGACTGTATTTTTCATCTTTCTGACCTAATAGATTTTTTCATTCAACTTACGGCACCGAGAATAAATGGGAGATTTTTTGAATTAAAATTTACATTAAGAAATTTCTATTAAGGTGAGGGTTAACTGGAAACTTGCTCCGGGGAATTAGTATTTAGCTTAACTGCATTTATGTGTAACTGTGCGTTATTAAACGCGAGTTAATGAATTTTATATTCAGCCATTAACAGCACATGTTGCTGTTTTGTTCTTAAATGTACTTTGAATAAAGTAAATGTGTAAGTAAGCATTATACGTTAGAACAAAAAGCTAACTGTTTTACCAGAGTGATTAACTAACTGGCTTTCGACCGGAGATTTCTTAATAAACTTCTGACGTAATAACACCAAGAGCTGAATGTGTGAATATTTATTTGATCTGGAAAATGTTTCAAGTTGATGTGAGATTAAAATTAGAACAGTTATTTTCAGCTACTTATTTTCGCGCTCACGTAGCTTACCGTAAAGCCAAAATATTATACAGGATGTATCAGAAAGGTGTGATCAAATTTAAGGGTGTGTTACAGACCATCAAACTCAACAACTTTCTCCATAGGACCAACATCGTAATCGAGAAAAAATAATCAGCCGTCCCATACATTTGGGTCGAGTACGTATTGAAGTTTTGTACCGGACAGCTGATAATTTTTTCTCGATTACGATGTTGGTTCTATGGAGTAAGTTTTTCAGTTTGATGGTCTGTACCACAACCTTTAATTTGACCACACCGCTCTGATACACCATGTATTTATTTTCACGATGTACGGTGTATAATTTTAAACAAAAGCACATGTCAAAAGCATACACACATAAAAGCGTACTCACATGCATAAAACCAGCTACTTATGTAAACATGTATTATTTACATTTCCTTCTACATAATTATATTTCCTGTACTGTGTTCCGGCAAAGCTTTTCGTCTTTCGCTATCTTATCTTGTATCTGTAAGTTAATCCTATTGCAGAAAAGCTATTCAGTAGTCCTCTAGCCACATGTATAGGGTATATAAAGGTATATATGTATGTGTATTTGCCTTTGAGAGGGCACTAACGAGGAGGTCGGCTATCGACTTCACTGTATTTGCATACGCAGTGCCCCGGAACGTAAAACGGCATATTACAGGTTTTACAGAAAGAAAAGCCACTGGAAAATGTAAATAATGGACATTGGTCTGGAGATATCATTAGTCTAGTTTGTGAACCAAGTATTTTTGGGATGTCGAGTTACAACGACTAATGAACTTGTGCTACCATAAATATATGACTTTAAACGGTATCTTTGCATAACATGGATGTTAAGCAAAGTAATGATTGCAGATGCTTGTATTAGTGCATGAAACGGGCTGATATGCAGTTGTGCACCCTCCCAACCCTTGATTAATTCCTTAATCTTATTTTAAAGCTATATACTGTAGCGAAAAAAAAAATAAAAAGACGGAAGATTCACTTTTCTGCTACGACACGTTTAATTTTGTTTTTAAAATAAAAATAGAAAATAACATTAAAAGGTAAAAAAAAATGAATGAAATAAAAAAATTGAAGGTTGAGTTGTGTGAAGGGAATAAAATAGAGAACTTTGGTCCGATAGGTACGCGAATAACGAACGAGAAAATAAACGTACTATCTAGTCGATTGCAATCACTAATAAGTAACGCTACCAAAACATATCGTTATGAAAAAAAGATCAGAGAACCAAGGTATCTCGCATTTTACATATTTGAAAATAAAATTAAGTAGTTAATGAATTAAAAAAATCTGCAGAGGATTACTATCTACACTATTAAATTAGAACGTAAAATATCATAAAAAAACCCGTGGCATAAGTAATTGCGTCCGGCGAGGTGACGTAGACTGTAGGTTGTCACAGTTCTTTGTTCAGGAACTGGCGTTGTTTGCGAGACCTTCAGCGGTCAAAATGCGGTCCAACTCTCGACGTTGGCCAAGGACGTCCAGCGTAATTTTAGGCCAAAACCTGGAGGCCGAAAGGCGGCCTGTTCAAAGCTGTTCAATCCTAAGACAAAATGAATTAGGGTTAGACCAGCGTGGTCAGACTGAACTTCCGATTGAGGAAAACTGTTAAAAGATACGTACCAGAAAAAATAAAGATGAATGGTTAGACTCGTACTTAATATACCATTCTCAATATAGTTTTGCCATAAGGTATTAATAGGACGGCAGGGATAGTGTGGTTCACTTGAAAAAAACTCGTTAATTTTCCACAAACTGGGTCCGTATCAATTGATTCAACTTTTGCAACTAAGAAAAAAATGGGGACCCATCTGTCAGAAGAAAAATAATTCGAATCACGAAATAAAAAGATAAAAATCGACCAGGCTCAAATACAAACGGAAAAAAGGTTGATTATAAAGAACCAAAAAGTTTTGACATGCAGAGTTATGCTGCAATACTCTTCTACCAGCCGAATCGACAAGGTTTACGAACGTTGGAGATGTTCTAGACACCTCAAAACGTTAATTTTCTGTCAAGGAGAATTCTATACACATGATTTCAAAGTGATTACCCATAAAAACCCATAAACATTACATTACCTACTTCAAGAAACTAAACACTACAGTTCGCAAAGAATGCTGCCTTGTTCAACTGAGTAATTATTACGCAGGCACTTAAGGTCGAAAGTAAGACCGCTAGACCACGATTAGTTAGTTGTAGGTAACAGAGGCGCATCATTACACGAACGAGCGCGTTACATGAGAACTAGGAAGAATTACCTCGCTGCGGTCTATTACCTGACACCTTATGGACACGTATGTTCCGACAAGGGATGGTGCACACTTGGTCAAATATAGTAGAGCGGTTTTCACTGCTAATATTGTGCTTGTAGATATGTTATAAAAAATATGTAAACTGACCCACAATTTTCAAAAGACACTAATCTTGAAGGCGTTCTTTAAAGTCTTTCTTTTGCTGTAATACACTTGCCAATGACAGCATGTCACTAAGTGGCGAATTAAAACTGATCTGCGTTTGAGAATTCTGCCATTAATTGTTTGTTTATTGCTTCTGTCCGTATTGATGCTTTCGCGGCCTAGTCGTTGAGCTTATGCGATTCTTTAGAGCATTCGTAACGTTGATAATATCTTGGCAGTGAAAATCGTGCAACTTTGCAATTCACCAGGTATGTGCCAGCCCTAAACGACTAAGAAAGAGGAATACACTCGCAATTTTTTCACCTTCATGATTCATTTGTTTTTCTGTTTCAATTTCCCTTTTATTACAGTCTAGATATTTTTGAACAGGTTAACCAACGTAACGTCGGTAAGTCCTCTCTTCTCCTCCCTTCTTCAGGATAATGGTGCTTCATACTATTTATTTTAATCGTGATTTTCTGAACCATGAATTAATTTATCTCTTTAACTCATAACTAAGTGATATTCTATGTATATAGCAAAAATAATTAGCGCAAATGTGGAGTCCCCATGACATGAAACCCTCTAAGATTGTGTTAGGGGTGGGTTAGTAAAGCAACGGATGGGTATCGATTACAGGATATTTAGACTGTAGGTCAACATAAGCCGCTTTAAAATGGTGAAGAAGTCATCTAAAAGTAATTACGAGAGGTACGACGCAACGCGGCAAGATGCGGCCAGCATCGATATTTGATACAGCGAGGAAAACATGCAAATGAAAGGACCCTCGCTTTACTGCACACAGCACCGAGGCACCACACTGTAAATCGCTGGTATAAATCATTATTTTAAGCTCTCCCCATTCATGCATGAATACACGTTAGGTAATAGAATGCTTTCAATGCAGGCACTTAAGCATCGTTCAAGCGGTGCGTCTAAGTCTGCGGGCACGAAACTAGCGGCGGCCGAGCGACGGCATTTGCAGCATAGCATTCTGAAGAGACGCGCACGAAACTAGCGGCGGCCGAGCGACGGCATTTGCAGCATAGCATTCTGAAGAGACGCGCACGAAACTAGCGGCGGCCGAGCGACGGCATTTGCAGTATAGCATTCTGAAGAGACGCGCACGAAACTAGCGGCGGCCGAGCGACGGCATTTGCAGTATAGCATTCTGAAGAGACGCGCACGAAACGGGCGGTGGCGGCGTGGTGGCGACGCACAAGCGACGGGAACAAACTTGTTTGATTTCGCCGCTCGACGGCCACTACTTCCTACTTGATCGACCGCCAGTTTCGTGCCCACCCCAAGCTCGCTGCCGAATCGCCCCGCCCCACGCCGCGCCGGCTCCGCAGTCGCTATCGCTCGACCGCCGCTGGTTTTGTGCCCGCAGAGTAATATTTCAGAATTATGAAATACTGTTCGTGTTTTGTATTACGCAGTCCACACATTTACACATTGCACTTCATTATAAATAATGAGTCTGTCATCAAAGATTATAATGAATTCATTATGACTCTATTTGAAAAGAAAATTGTGCTTGTATCGGCTAAGTGCGCTTGTATAGGTAAAATTAGGGTTTACCTATAAGTATTTTAAGCAACTTGTATTATCCTTATTATTTTTTTCTTCTTTATATCGATGCCTAACAGCAAAAAAGGGATAAGCGACATTTTTTGGGAAAGCGACTTATAAGTATAATATACAAGATGTAACATAAATAACGCACAACCTCTTAAGGGATCATTGTACTCATCATTATGAACAACTTTTACTATGGGACCAAACCTGAAATCGCGAAAAAAAATCAGCTGTTCCCTACATTTTGACGAGTTAACGAAGATAAATGTAGGGAGTAACTGATTTTTTTTTCGCGATTTCAGGTTTGGTGCCATAATAAAAGTTGTTCGTAATGATGAGTACAATGACCCCTTAAGAGGTCGTGCGTTAATTATGTTACACCTTATATATGCACTTGCTTCTGTGGCAATAAACCAATTTTTCTTTCTTTCTTTTGAAGTAGATTATCCCCACTTTGTAAAACAAAACGGTCTACCACTCAATTACTGTCAGTAAACACAAGGAACCGTTTTTGGGATTTAGAAACCGGGCATAAGAAGATAATGTTAGAACTGGGTTATGGAGCGGGCGGTAATCTAGGCGTTTATTCATCGTCACGCGTGTGACAGCGCGGTCGCATCATTATTCGTAGACATGCATGTTTCAAGAGAACATACTTTACAACATGCGCCTGCATAGTACAGTGAGGCTGTCGGCTGCGCTAAGGGCCCTTAAGGCCTCGCAATTTACGTTTGCGACACGCATATGCAAGATTTGCGATGCTTTTATTAAGTGCACTCTGCATATTTTGTGACATACTTGCATATAACTAAACGTTGTCATAGCTATGTTGACGTATGTTGCACATACATTGCAGTCATTGCCTTCATTTCCACTGAATAGTATTGAATGACTATTATTATGTAATCATGTTAAGTGACTGAATTCTTCAGTTATGATGATGACATGTTAACAAGACGTGACTACATGTCCAACGATTGCGAAATCTGACATGTGGCTCTCCATATCAAGCGTCGCTTTTGTGATACACCGAGGGTCATCATCTGTACCGATACAAAATGTTACAAGCGTTTCAAAGTCGCAGTTTTTGTCTGATACTACAGTCGATAGCTGACAGAGAATGCCAGGTCGGTGGTAACAACGCGGCATGTCGTTCATACTTGATCCGCATCGATTATCCAGGTTCAATACCGGCGAGCTATTCTAGCCCGGCTACCCTTTGTTGCATTCCATTGTTGGTCTGTGAAGCTACGCGGCCGTATAAGAGACACTCTCGACTTGCACTGGAATCACTGTATATTGCAGCCGGTGACCGCGTTCACTTTGTTCGTGTAACAATCGAGCAGCGATCGTCAACTCGTTTGATAGCAGATTAGGTGTTGTGATATGTCTTGACTTAACAAGGTTGGAGCGAGATTGCTGATTTTGAACGATTTGTTAAGATTAGGTACCGGTTATTTTGGTTTGAGTAAGTTAAGTGATTATGGGTAGGCCTAGCTGGGTCTTGTCAGAATATCAGCACTGGGGTATTTGTTTTTTTTTTCAAATATCGCAGCATCATGCTGAGGTAGGAGCCTTTTTTGGCCTGGCACAGGTCTTCTTTGATTTTCTTTTTCTTTTGTTATAATTGTGTTCATGATATTGTTTGTTTTAATAATGTTCTTTTTATTGTTGTATTTCCTGTGCGTGTCCCAAATAAAATATTTTCCTTTCGATCTTTCTTTCTTAACATTTTATCTTGCTATTTTCGACAAGTTCGTTGTTTAATTTACCATATTTTAGTTACTAATTTACATAATGCAATATTTGGATAATTTGCGATTTCATTCACATCTCAATAGTAAAGTAAACAAATCCCAAGATTTTGCATCCAAACAGATCGGAATTTCGCTAGCATCGGGATGTTTGATTCAGACAATATGGCATGCAGACGCAACAAGATGGCGCAATCAATCCAATAATTCACAGTGGAGCAACGCGGCGCAATCGCATCATAGTGTTGGGATTCGCATCAGTCCCCGGTTCATTTGGCGGTCATTATTCTAGGGCACGTCTCGACGTCACGTCCGTCGACACCCATGCCACTCATTGCTCAGTTGTTCACAGCCATTTGTAAAGCAGTCGCGTTAATTATGCGCGTAGAGCGCGATTATTACAATTTGAATTTCGAATAGAAGTTTAACTCTGAACTAATTGCACTACTTAGGTAGAGTGTTTCAGGATTCTGTCGTATTAGAATTTGGTACGCTCATAAGATTATATTATATTTAGTTGCGTAGGTACAATTTTCTTTTTATCCCTGTTTAATTTACTTTGTGCCTATATTCAAGTTCTCTAATAGTGAATAGTCTCTTTTTCTACACGTGTCTTTATCTAAATATAGAAGTTATTTGAGTTGTAGTAGGTATACCCATTACAGAGTAAACAAATAAGTAGTTTACTCGTAGTCTCAAAATGTTTTCGGATACAAAAGGATCCGTTGATGTCTTGTTAATTGGATCTCGAATGTTAGAGCGAGCATGTTAATTAACCCAAAAATAATTATGCAAAGATTACATTAAATTACTATTCACAATACGAAGCTTATTGGAAAATCTATTGTGAGGCCTTCACTAGTTGGAACAGTGATGAAACATTTGACATATCACGTAGGCATACTTCGGGAACGTAATTAATCAGTAGTCCATTCACGAATACGAATTCGCAATGTGGATGCACTCATACTTTTGTGTGAGAATTTCAATTTTGAATTTGTACATACTGTACCTACCTTGTTTGAACAGAGTTGTGCCATTAAATAAACGAAGAATGAAATATCGAAGAGATGATGGATTCAAGAAGTAATATTATGGTTCAATACAAATTTGATCTAGCAGAGACACAATAAGTTGCTGTTATTGCGTACAATAACAATTTGTGGTTACATTTCTTCGTCATAAACTGATCTATATTTACAGCTGAACGAGTGGGAAAATCAGATTTTATCGATCTTATTGTGCCTTTAGGTACGATTGCCTGTTTAACGTTTCAACAATGTTTTAGTGTGCGTATTGAGTACCTAGGTAGGTTTCTATTGAACAATACCAGTGACTACATTTGTATAGGCGATGCAAATCAAATAATTCAGGAAATTAGGATGTTGAATGCGCAACATCCCATGATGCGCGCCAGTCGCCATTGCGTGATACAACTATAAATTGGAAGTGTTATCGAATTGAGTTTTGATTGTGTTTCCGTAGCAGCCGTATCGAAATGTAGGTCGCAGTTACACATTCGACACACGCCAGCCGCGACCCCTTAAGGCTCCTGTAAACAGGCACGACACACGACGCGACACAAAGGCACCGCGTGTCGCTCGACGAGCGGTGCCGTTGTGTCGCATCGCGTATCGCGCCTGTTTGCAGGAGCCCATACACTCGTCCACACGTCAGAAATCATCCACTTAACCTTTGTACGGATTAGAATTCGGCGTGGAAAATATAAATTAAAATTCGCTTTCCATCAGGCGTGATCGAGGTCAAGAGCAGGCCCATGCAGTGATAAAAAAAATATACCTCGTGTATTATGAAAGGAATATAAATACGTTTATTCCGATAGTCGTGTTTCAAAATATGCGTTCTTCACACCCAATCAAATGTGAAATATGGATGATTGTAGCGTGTGGAGTAAATTAATCGGATTTCTATTTGGTTTGCTTGTGTAAGAGATTGAATTTTCTTCGCTCGACGTCTATTTGCCATCAGCAATTCGAAAGACTTAAAATAAATCATCAAGTTTTCAAGTAAAATAATTTTAAGTGTAGGTACCTACGTTTGTTTCTTTTCAAATTTGGTTTTATGATTCTAAAAACCACCTACCTACGTCAGTAAATCAATAAATGTCTATGAAAATGATATTCATAGAGTATTACCAAACACGGTCATCTTCACTATGGCTTAATATGACAACATCCCAAATGCTCAAGCAATCCTTCAATAATAATCCCAGTGATTACTACGCGTCTGATTGCATACACTGGAGATAATTTGCACCTGCGAGCGTGATAGGCAGTACACTTATGGAAATGAGCTCATAAGCTGAATGCAAACGTGCTATGATTTGCTTTCAATTTTGTATATGGGTCGCGATGATTGAGCTGTCCCTCGTCTTTCTGCAAGCCATCTGGGTGGAATTTCGATGTCATTCGTTCGCTGGCACTCAAATCAGTACCAGATTTTTGTATGTTTTCCTCGTCTTTTATGTTTTTTCCGTGATACATGAAGACTGGATGTTATTTGGGAGAGTTTGTTTTTGTCAGCTTTTCAGATAGAGAAGTTCTCATGTCTTTCATCGGAATGTAACCTGTGTACAATCGTTGCCAATGTTGTTTAAGATCATGTAACGTTCTATTGCTTGATTTGCTGATAATGTAGTTACGAGTACATAAATGCGTATTATTTGACCAACTGTTACAAAACAGAGAAACAATATATCTACATTATTATGTTATTTTCCTAGCTAACAACAATGTGTTACACCCTGAACATGCACAAATTACTGTTTATTTTGGCGATGCACTATGTTCTGGCAGCCATTTATAAATGAATTTTGATATCCACTAGTTGTTAGTGCATAAATCCTGAAACACATTAGTAGGTAATGTTCGTTACGGTGGTACAAAGCACCGTATAATTGCATAAAAATTCCTGGTTGCTGTAGCTGTGTGAATTAGAACTGCTAATTAAAAAAGTTATTTATAAATTATAGAGCACTTTTAGTATTTGATTGATACGTGATTAACACTTAGCGGGACGTAAATGAGACACAATAGAAGTATTATTGTTATTCCTTCGAAGTTCGTTAATGTCCGAATTAAAGATTTACAGTTTAGGTACGGATATAATTTATGTTATCTAAACGGTGAATGGTTTAAGATTTAATTGCTGAATTAAGATCAGTAAATAGTCAGCTTTTACGGCTGCAAACTAATTTACGTTTAGTCGTGCAGACTACAGCAAGGGACCTTTTCCCATGCTTTAGAATCTACCTTATATTGCACATATCTATTATGTTCTCCTGAATAACATTTTCTATACGTGAGGATTTGTTATTGGCTCTCTGGTGCTATGGTTTCCTTTTTGTTTGTTTTTATTAGCTGTAAGTCCTCCATGTACTAAAATAAATAAATAATCAAGATGCAGACACACAAATTACCTACGTTAAATTAACTGAAATCTAATTCCAAAAGCAGTATCAACTCATTAAAATTTCAGGAATACCAAGCCCACTAAGCCACGTAATAATATTACACTATATCTGAGTAAGTACGCTAAGCGAGTATTTAGACCGAATCTAAGGAGGTTTTCCACAATTATCCGACTCAAATCGAGGCGTGGCCGAATTTATAACCGCATAAACTTTCAACGAAAAAGGCTAGAGCTTGCGTTATATTAAACTATTCGACTTTAGTGCGCCGTAAATCTAACCGCGAAACGGTAAAAAAGTTGTTTCAGATGATATCACTGTAGAACCTTGCAATATAGTGCTTTATTAACCTCGCATATTCTTATTTTATAATATTAGGACCCGTACACTCGGGGATCGAAAAGATTTAGCAATTTTCAGATACATTCCTTTCCCGCGTAGGGGTCGTATGACATCTCTTGGAACTGTCATAATGTTGACATTACACTGTCTGAAAAATAACAAATCTCCTACATGTAAACTTTGACCTTTAGGTGCTTAACCTTTTCACTCTGACTGTACATTCAACCTGTTACATTATTACATTACATTTTATTGTGACAAATACATTACAATAATAATTTCACCGAAATGTTAATGGTCTCGTGATATTTTGTGTTCGTGTTGCAACTTACGGTTTAAAATTTTATTCATTGCTAGCTTTTGCCTGCGGCTTCGCCCGCGTGGTCGACGGAAATTATCCCACAGGAACGTACTACCGGGATAAAAAGTATAATTATGTCTTAACCCACGTCATGGTAAATCAGTGTGCCAAATTTAACCGATATCTGTTCAACAGTTAAGGTGTGAAAAGGTAACAGACAGACAGACTGACAGTTCTTTCGCATTTATAATATTAGTATGGATTGTATACTTTTCGATGTTCGTTTAATTGAAAAAGATTTTATCTAACGTTTTAATCTTCAGTAATTAAATTGGTTCCGTAGGATTCGCTGCACGAGGTCAGAAGACTTACTAATGAGAAATGAAATTGGTCGTTCGGATTACCGTTTTTCAGTCCGATGCTCTATTTGTTTAATGGAATTAGTGAGTTTTGCCTGAGCGGATTAGGAAAGATTTTTTTAGTAATCCATGATAAAACTTCATTTTTTCGTTTATAACAAAGAAATCAAGTGAGCTGAAGTAATCAGTCAAGAGCAGATTATGCCACAATCGATGTTAGTTTGACGTAAAGTGACCACACGTGAAAAAAATCGACCAATAAGCATGAAACACTTCACAAGACTGTGTAAAGAGGCTTTTTCTGACATCGGAATAACAATAGACAATCGTGATGAAAAAGAGTAGTAGGTATAATTTACTTTTCAGGCAAGTAAGTATTTGTATCAATTTAAATGGTAACTCCGTTAAAAGATGTTACAGAAATAGCACGAAATGTACAGTCCGCGCGCGAGCTCCGAGGAATTATTATAATACATTACATTACATAAGACCACGCCTGTATTCTCCGAAGGGTTAGGCAGAGGTGTACCCATATATATCGGGCTTGGGGTAGGTGAAAATGTATCGTGCGCAGGGTACGGGCCAGCTCCCGTCCGTACTGTCCTGGTGATGATCGTGGAGCGATTTGACTGCCCCAACATTAGACAATGCTGTAACATACTTTTATAGACAGGGCACTTAGTTTTGATTGACAATTACCTTGACCTATAATTATGTACATATTTATAATGACTTGTTTGTATTGTTTTCATATGAATTTTTTATTTAATTTAAATTTTTAAATCTGTGACAATTTTTATCTTCGTTTATTTTATTTTAACTGCATTGACATTTAATTTTAATTTTAATTCTGTGGCAGTATTGTGAAATTTACACCCACATTTCGTCAGTTATGTTTTTAGTCCCATGTAATAGGGGGCGAGCCTATTGCCATCACCCTGGCACAAATCCAGACTCCGGGCTGCTACTGAGAAATTCCAGATGGAAAACCCAATAACACTTTGCCTGACCCGGGAATCGAACCCAGGACCTCATGCTCAGCAGTGGAGCTTGCGACCACTAGACCAACGAGGCAGTCTCTATATAGTTATATTATTTTATAGGCATAACCTCCGCGCGCGCGCATTTTTTAATTATTTATTTATTTATTTAACAGTTTATGCACACACATATAAACAAACAAGAAGAAAGGAACAGAAAAATACGTACAAAGGTGATGCTTATTTCTAAAGAAATCTCTTCCAGCATACCTGCGATAGGAAAGTAGATAAAGAGATGTAGACAACGAGTGTAAGAGTAAAAGAGAAAACAAAATACATAAAATCACAAACGATACACTAATATGAATATAAACAAATATATATATATAAACATAAAATATGAGTACATACAAATACATACATTATACTACCAAAATAAATATCACAAAAAAAAAATATATACGATAATAATGAAACATAACATAATAAATACTAATAGCTATGACGAAGTGGAGAGATAGTGTTCTTTCACTCTTCTTTTAAACACTGCAACAGTTTGGCAGTCCCTAATATCAGGCGGAAGTGAATTCCATAACCGAACCGCATGCATTATGAAATAATATTAGGTGATTGTGCTTGAAAACCACCCGCTTCCTCAGCCCCCGATTCCTCGGAGCTCGCGTGTATAGCTTCAAGTTTGAAATGTTTCCTTGAAAGTCAATAGGCGAGTTAATAGATCGGGTCGAAAGCCTACTAGCGTCATTACGCCCACTGAGTGTCAGGTAAAGTTCGCTAATTAATTTCATTACAACCTTTCGTAATTGATGCAAAGGGTAGAGGGGTTGTCACAATTTCAACATTTTAAAAGGGTATAATGTTACTGTTCATATATTTCTATGCCGCCATTACTTTTTACTGTAGGGCTAGCTTTTGCCCGCGGCTTCGCCCGCGTGGATGTCGGAAAATATCCTGCGGGAACGTACCTACTACCGGGATTAAAACTATCCTATGTGATCCAAATCCGTTCAGCCGTTTTTGCGCCAATCTGGAACATACATCCAGAGAAACATACAAACGGACAAACATTCTTCGTTACTATTTTATTATACAGGGTGGTAGGGACATCCACGATTCCACGCGCAACAGTTACCATGGATTCAGTACATGATTCTGGCGTTGAAATTTTTCTTCGGTTATAAAAAATAAATTGCTGTTCCATACATTTTGACCGTGTAGGCACTTTTGTAGGAAACAGCAGATTTTTTTTAATGATCTTTGTGTTAAAAAATGTCTTTTAGAAATAATAATGATGGTGCATATGTAGGTACCGTTAGTACTGCTTCCTTAATTTAACAAAGCCAATAAAAACAAAACGGGAACCGTACCTGAAACAAACAAAAAAGGAAAACATCATTAAAAGGATTCATTAAAGAAAATATGGTTCCATTCCATTCGAGATTCATAATAAAGTTATACCTGAGTGCAATAAAACAAATTTTACGTAAGTAAGTTAAAACAACAATAAATAAATTGCGGTGGCGGCCACACACAGACGTAACACTGGGAATAAAACTCAATTAGAGATTATAGCGTTTCGCAGTTTTACTCCATTTTAATGCACTCCAGTGTTTTTGTTCGCGAATCCAGTTACAAATATACGAATTCAAATGTTTCATAACTAGATTGGTTTATTTTATTGACTTTATGGCATTATTGTGGGTTGTATTGTTTATTTGTAGATATTGCATGAACGTTGTGGTATAAGTCTGAATAAAAATGATTAAATTATACGGGAAAATCATTTCCAGCCGTGCTTTTCAGTAGCTCGGTAGATTTTCAGTAATCTGTACCTATATCTACTTAATTTTTAATGTAATATTTTCAGTTATCGTAAAATAAAAGAGAGAGAAAGAGCGTATATCCGCTTTAAAACTAATTTTATTATTTTTATTATAAAATAAAAGTTTACTCCCCAATTTTAATATAAACGTACTCATTTCGTTCTCGAGTATATTTCGCGTTTATTTTTCTCATCCATAGAGAAATGGATCACTAAAAAGTTATTTATACGCTGTGTTATGTGCTCGCCCGTTTTCCGTGTACATTTGGGCTCTTAAAACTTAGCGCATTATTGTTAGTACGGCCGTTAGTGTTAATACTATGACACCGTTAAATTCTGCTCAATAAGTTGCTCGGATGTAGTCACAGCGTCAAATGGACGCTGGATCATGGACCACAGTGATAATGCGCAGGAAACAAATTGTGTTAACATTGTTAGTGTTTATGATGATTATAGATTGGTCTTTGTTGAGTCGTTAGAGCTGCGCTGTTTGCTTAAATTATTTATTTTTCGACTATTAACAGACGTGGTTCATGGTTGAGGCATGCATACCCACATACACCATTTTGTTTGAGCTTATAAATGTATGTTTGTACTGGATCACATTTTCTCAGTGTAAAATTTGTAGGTGCGTAACAAATATCAGGAATGGACCAAAATGTGCCCAGCAAAAGTTAGGATTTGTGATACAATACCGATATTTAAAAATGTTTCAGGAGTACCACACATAAAATACGGTCGTAAAATTTACTTTTGCTCCCCCATTGTCGTGTGAACGAGATTATTATTGGAACGATAATGACCTGATTCCTCTTCTCTCTTTGAAAACAGGCAGTATAATCTCTGACAGTATCCGATAACTTTTCCACCCCTGTTTTCGTAGTGATCACTAAGAAAATAGGAAAGAAAATAAATAACCTTTCCCGGAAACTAAAATAATTTATCATGACCGAACAAAATTCCAACCCATTTTTGGACACTTCGATTTTCAACCCTAATCGGTGCTAGCGGTTGGTTTAAAAAAGAATGCCCGGTTCACGTGCACTGTTGACGTTACCCGGTTAAACCCGGGTTTAATCGGATTACAGAATTCTTTCACGGCAACCGATCGTGATCCCCGGTTTAACCGTTAATAATCAACTGTAAAGCGAAAGTAGTAATTAGTGTCGAATCAGCGAGACACAAAAGCCGGCTTTTATTCCGTATTATGCGGTTTTGGAGATGCTTTTGAAAAAAATCTGTGCTAATGTCAAGAAGTCTCATGCAATATTTTAGCAGTCTTCGAAATCATCTATACAAATAAATAAAATTGAAGAATCTGTTTCTATTAAATAACAAAATAACAGCTTTTAACTAAATGCATGTGAAAGTATATTACGGTACTTATAACAAAAAAAAAAAAAAACAATTTTAAAATTTTTTGTCTGTCAGTTTGTTCCGGCTAATCTACGCAACGGCTTGACCGATTTTGACGGGACTTTCACTGGCAGATGCTGATGCTATAGTTGATGTTATAAGGAGTAACTTAGGCTACTTTTATATCGAAGAAAAAATTTGGGTTAAATAATTAAGAGCCATGAAATTGTGAAGAAAATCCGATTCAACTAGGGAAGTATTGACATCAACGCAGGTGAAGCCGCGGGCAACAGCTAGTCAAGCATGAGTTTTAACGAATTGTTCGTCAAAATATATCTAAAGTGTCAACCGTATCCATTGCAAACTTCATAAATATGTTGATTTATTTTGAAAGGGAAACTCCTATTCACTATTTTAACTACGTATTTAATTCTTAATTTAAGGCAAGTCACGTCTCCCAACTCATTATTTCACCATTGTTTCCGAAGGCGTCTTAACGAGCTGGCAATACGAAATAGCAACTACATCGACAACGCAATAGGTAATAGGGGTGTCTATCAGAACCGACGAAGCCAAAGAAATTACTTTGAACGTTAACACCGACTTGATTGCTTTCAAGGCGTAGTTTCCTGGATTCCCTTCAAAAGGACGCAGTGTTGCCGCTTGAAAACATTTCGCTAGATGCAGGCGACTAAATGTGACTACGTACACCGACTAAATTATTCAGATTCCCTCTAGTGAATTACGAGCAGTGGCTCAGCTCACTAGCTATCCGTCCTAATTTAGGAATTTACTGCTGCTTGTAGAATTTATGGAAAAATTTGCTGTTTTGCTGAGCCGCTTGGGGCAGCTGAATTGTGGACGAGTGACCCAGAATTTTAAGCGTATGAAACCGCTTTTAACTTCGAGAAAAGGAAATTGAGACGCAATGAATTAATATGGAAGTGTTTAATCAGTGTTAAGGGATATCGGAATAGTTTTTTAATTACCAACACGAAAAGTAATTTAAACCTGAAACTGGGCTGGAAGTTAATAACAAAGTGTAGGTACTGAACTCGCTTGAAATCCAACTCACCTCGCTGCTGATTGCGCCGACGATGCAGCGATTTTAAAACAACAATTAAATCATCGAAGCTCATTTTCGTGTTAATTATTTTCGGATTACGGAATATTTATTAAGTAATCGCACACACCGTAGTTGGTGTCTACATTGTTACCGCAAGCGGCGCGGGCGGCGGGTGCGGAGAGTACTAACACAATTTACGCGAAAACAACGTTCATAGCATTCAAATGTGAAATTGAAAACTGGCGAGCTTCGTGCAATTTGTAGTGAGATTAACTTAACTAAATTATACAATCAAGTGTGCATTCAGTCCGGAGCAAAGCGCCGCGCCGCGCCGCCGCGCTGCAAAAAATATCGCTCCGAGTCTCCCACACGATTCAAATAAGCACAGAACCATCCTTCTCGACTTAGATATTTCATATGAGAAAAATGCAGCTTTATCCCTCTCTTGCGAACCTTTACTGCACCCGGTGGACACGTTCGCCGATAAAATAAACACTAAAGCTACGTTAGTTTACAGATTCCTTTCATACAGTATCATATGCAGCCACATTATACAGCACATTTTCTAAACAAATTGTTTTATCTCTACTTCTTAAGTGGATCCGCCTCGTGTCGCACACGTAATTCTTCTCAGTCTGCATACAAACAGCCCCTAAGGAGGCGACAATCCTCACCGCAAACAATAAAAAATATGTATAAAAATAAATTTGATAGTTCCGAGCCGCGGACCGTGAGGAATATGCAATGGGCGTCGACGGTGGCGGCGCGGCGGGTTGCCGAACATATTTCGTAAAGACGATACTGTACGAAGTTGTCAGTGTTTCGAGACGAATGCATCAATTCAGTTGTCAATAGTCTCATTCATCTGACGAATGGCGTCATATTTGTGTCGTTCCGCGAAGATGAAAATGGGGTGTGTTGGAGAAATACGGGGCACGTGTTGAAACGTCGACTAGTAAATTGCATTGTGCCGCGACGCAGGCGCCGATATTAAATTGGATTGCACACTTTTCAACAATTTCGATGATGCTGGTCGTGACAGGTATATTTGCAGTCACGGGGACTAATGGGTTACTGCATGTCACCAATATCACACTCGTGTGAGTATGTCGTGTGATTAGGCGTGTGAGGCAAATATGATTTGATTGTTGTCGAAAGTACTTACTTTAAGTTATTACCGTTGAATTATTCAATAACGTCAGGTTAATGAGATTTTAATTTATACTATAGGCTATCAAGTATTAAATACACATAAATATTTATAAAGACAGACTTTAAATCGTCCTAAATGCATGACACCTTCGGGCTTGAATAAGATTAGCGTGCGCTGTGCGCATGAGCAAGAACAATGAGTTATGATACTGCGCATACATCAGTCACTGATATTGTACAGATTATCATAACAAATTGAGTCATTTAACAACTGTCGTAAGTATAACAAGTCGATCAGTCGTGTGGCGACAGAAATAGTAGCTGACAAATTATGGTCAAATCACGAAACTTTAATCTACGAGTACATATGTGTAATGAAGCTATTGGGAATTATCTCCTGTTTGAACAGTGATTTATAGTTTTCAAGTAAAATAGAGCGATTTTTGTCTTTTTCTAATCCTAAGTCGCAGCAAGGTGCAAATTGTTGGCTAACGACTAATTATTACGCTCTTACAGCACGTGGGAAGATCCCACGACTTACATAGCTGCCTTTGATCGAGTTTACTTTTTAGCGATAAGGTACTCTGCTCGCGCATTCACTGGGCAGAGACAATGAGCGCTCGTATTGTTTCACTTACTTTGACGTATCTATTCAAGTTTGTTTTGATTAATGGTTTTGCGAGGTGCAATGTACTTTAAATTTACAGAAGGGACCGTAAGTTTCTAAATACTATTGCTACATTAGTTAAGCAAACGCCCTGCGCTGTGAAAAAATGGAAATCACTGTTCTCAAGGAGAATTAGCCTTTTCGTCACACCTCTGTGAGCACAGATTAATGTTTAGATTGCTGTTCCAATTATACCCATTATCTAGCTAATTTCCTGTAACGTGATTAAGGATGTGTTCGTTATGATTACGAGCAAGAATCTTTACAAGTGCAGTTTGTTCGATATCTTGAGCTTTAATGGTTTAATTGCTCCAAGATGTTTGTGTTGCTTCATGAAATAAGAGTACTTTGTCGCTGATTGTACTTGAAGATTGTTAGAGCGTGGCCAATGATATTATACTCAAGATACGTTACGTTCATATTAAGTGACGTTTGATTACACAGCATTTAATTCGTTGCCATTTTTGATGCGCGGACTAAAGACAAAACTTCCCAATTAGGACGTTTTCGAGTCCTCACGACGACGCTTGCGCTAGTATCTGCCTCTTTTTAGGGTTCATAGTCAACAAGAAACCCTTATAGTTTCGCCATGTCCGTCCGTAGCTTAGCTCAGAGACTCTAGTACTAGAAAGCTATAATTTGTCATGGATATTCATATTAATCACACCGACAAAGTGGTAATATAAAATCATGGAAAAAAAAGTCTTAGGGTACCTCCTGTACACCTAAAGTGGGGATGTTTTTTTTTGTTCTTGTCTACCCCATGGATGTTGTTGGATAAGTCTTTCAAAAATATTGCAGGTTTGTCAAAACTATTTTTCGATTAGGGGATCCATTTCTAAAATATTAAGCTTTAAAGTGCTAATTTTTGTTAGAGTCGTGTCCCTTCCCCTCCCAGCTATACGGTTCGTTTTGGGTATGTGAAAAAATTCACGGTAGTATATACAACGAAGTTAAAAGGAAAACTATAACAGCTAAGTAGGGTTTACAAGTTAACGAGTAATAGTCGACTAACTTACATTAGCAGTTGGAATGTATGAGACAACATGTTTTTCAACTACAATGTTAAGTTTGTTCTTGGGATAAACTCAACTCAACTACGGAACCCTTCATTGCGCGTGGTCCGACATGCACTTGGCCAGTTTTTTTTAATATTTAATTCCATTGTGCGTGCGTAGATATTCTACAATAAATCGACAATTTCTTACAATTACGCAAAAAATTGCGATCAGCGTACGCGTTCTCGTAAAATCTGAATGCATTGCTGCAACAATTTATTGATATATCCCACTTACGATTAACAATATTTAGCATACAATAACGCATTAAATGCAGACACAGTTATGTTCGGATATCGTTTATATTTGGCAACAGGTTAGTACAAGCAGTTACTAAACAATTAATAATGTTAATCGAGTCACGTAATTGTGATATCTAGCCGGCCTTTGGCATTGAGGTTTAATTGTCACGATTTAAAACTGTGCCTGTTTTTTCTGCATATTCTACATTTCTATTAATAATAATGTGTGTAGAAAATCTTAATAAGTACCTAACCATAAACACTGGTCGAGACGATTCAGTAATTGTTACAAATACGCTAATCGATGAAACCACTAGTAATCTAATCGATCTACGAGTATTGTGTTACTTAAGACGAAAGCGCCAGGGAAGCCCGCGATATTCAATTTTTCTTCCGTTTTTGCAATTTGCAGGTCAGTATTAAGTTGTATATTTATTAAAATATGATTCGCGACCGTAAAAAATATGTAT
This sequence comes from Fissipunctia ypsillon, assembly GCA_947568875.1. Classification (NCBI taxonomy): domain Eukaryota; kingdom Metazoa; phylum Arthropoda; class Insecta; order Lepidoptera; family Noctuidae; genus Fissipunctia; species Fissipunctia ypsillon. Next base: position 18,020,091 of record OX387651.1, read on the forward strand.
TTACAGAATTATAACCATTAAAGTCATTAATACAAATGACTAATTTTCATGAAATATTAACATTAGAGGATAATACTAACTTAAGGAGCGGTATTACTGATTATAATACTATAAATACTTATTTGTTACGGTCGCGAATCATACTTTAATTAACTAGCACCCAGACACTGAGCTGCAAATTGCAAAAAAATTAAGAAAATTAAAATTTCGCGGGCTACCTTAGCAAAAGCCCCCTAAAGCCTAAGTTCGCGTTTAGTTCAAAGATGATGCAGGTGCTCTAAAATTTTTCTATATTACCTATCTAATTAGAGACATACCCACCTAAATAAAATACCTACCTACCGTTACTTAGCCCAAAATACGAATTAAAATGGGGAGCAAAGTCTGAGTATTTCCGGATTTTTCTAAGAAAAATCTTTCTTTTTTCGACCTAGAAACTGATTCAAGAATCACACGCACAGCAGTAATTTTTATGGCCATTGGACTAATGAGGAGATATATATTTTTCCAATTTCCGTTTTGATATTCAATGACCAAATATTTTCGTGTTTAGTTGACATTTTGACTAAAAGCATTTGCTATCATGATCCGTTTACGCGTCGCCGACGGTGTGGCAGTATTTTATGAAATCTGAAAGGCATGTTTTTCATGAGCAAGAATAAAATGCCTGTTATTTTTCTATTTTTATCATTTGTGTAGCTTTTGTTGTCACTCTGTCTTATTTGCGGTTTTATTATCTTTTATGAGGAGATCATTTTTATGTCACGATGTTGTATTGAGCTTGATGTATCACCAAAATGTTAAGTTAATGTTTGTCTGTCTCGCGTGACAAATAGATCTTGACATATCGCAGTGACTAAAAGCCTTCTCAAGAACATGTATCTTCCTACCTCAGTTTCCCAAGTTTGATCAAGTAAACTAACCCTGAAACGACACAGGAAGAGATTCGTATTTCAACAAATGTTTAGACTTACGAACAAGCCGAACAAATAGCGGCGCAACTCTACAATCCTTTTGTTACATCGTGTATTTGTTTACCAAGTTTTTGAGCCAAGGATGCGGTGCCGTGCGCCGAACATAAATCACTGTTGACAAGTTGCCTATTTTCACAGCCGTCGTCCTCGGCACTCGGCAGTGTCTCGGTAAATGCCGAACGTTCGGTATGCATCGCTATGAACAATAAACAATAGGACTATTGCTAAACATCATTTGTTTACTTCGCATGCACGATCAGCTTATTTATGTCCGAAGGGACCAAGGACCCACGAATCCTGCAAACTAATCGCTTGTCGTCTCCATAATTAATTAATTACACAATGCACCGCTGGGTTTCTTATACGCAGCCGATTGTTACATCAAACAAAAGACGTGCTCTAGTGTTAAATACGCGATTGTTGTGCAAGCACATTGGATTAGATGCGCCATACGAGGTTAAAATTTAATTCATTTGCATTTATGTGTTAGTCGCACGGAGGTTAGTTATAATTAGCTATAATTATCTGTTTATCTAACGTAACTTACATCATACTCCACTGCTTTCAAACTTGTATGCACCAGCATGTGTAGGTATAAAATCTTGTGCTAAACTAACTTTGAAATACCTACTGTAAACTAGCAAACAATAGATTTAACCTTACTGATGGCAAATGCCACAGGTATCGTGGCAAACCTGACAAAGATTTAAGTTATGCAGACCGTCTGAATGTCCAACTAGCATGTCAAGCAAGTCTGTAACTTCAATAAAGCCTTGAAATGTTGTGGACAGTTCTGGGCCCGAGTCGTCTAATCAGGGGTTGGCCCGCATCGGACGCAAAGTCGGGACAAAACACGACTGCAAACGGCAATGGAGTTACATCTATTATTCCAAGCAACATCTGTTTTTGAAGAAGAGCACACAATGGATTCAGAGGCAAGTATTGTCGGGGCTACACGCTCGGTTGACTTATTTACACGTCGCGTGTAGGAGCATTACTCTGCTTTGAGCCTAGGTGAACGTCTACTTAGTGTGTTTATTTATTAAATAGACGCACCGTTTGTCTCTCGAACGTTTGTAAGCAGCCACAAAATGTTTTATTACTCGTTTGTGTCAATTTGTTTATGGGATTTTGCGTGTGTGGATTGACTGATCCTATTAGACATTTTAACATAATTCTTTTCTGCAAATGAATGTTAACTGTTTATTGCCCGATTTCTCACAGCATCATAAAATAAAGTTGCGCATACTCATCATTCTAACAATGGTTTAGTAATTTCCTTGAAGCACTTGGATCGGATCAGAAGTCGGGTCAGATTATTATGTGACCTGACTTCTTGCTTGTTACGTTATTATGAATGGATTACACACTATTAATGGTGTAGCTATGGTAGCTGATTTCTCTTGAAGATTAACTACCTGCTAGTTAGTATTACAAATATTTTAATACATGGTATTTATAATTGAGGCAAGCTTTGGCTATGTTCACCACGTAATAATCTCGCTAACCATCTTTTTTTTTGCAGAAAAGTAGCTCTACTTGATATCGTGAAGTTTTTAAATAGTCTACAACTTTTACAGATAATCTTTACCGACATCTAGATAAGTAAAATGTGAATTTGGGATGTCAATGCAGCGGAAAGTTATCAACTATTGTATAACTTGTTGTTGCGGATTGTATAATCGTACAACTTTGTATTAACAAGTTCCGATATAGATAACAAAATTGGAACGACGCGACGCAAAATTAAAGCCAATACAATAGATGCAAGGAACAATGTAGATAATATCTATGAAGACGAGGGCTATCCGCGACTCCTTCGATAGCGACTCCTTCGATATTATCTTACAAGAATCAGAATCAGAATCAGAATCAGAATCAGAATCAGAACTTTTATTTGTGAAACATAGGTATTTACAAAAAGATCTTAGATTATTATATGTCCTACCTACTATAAGACCCTACTATAAGAGACCTATTATAAGACCTACTTACTTGACATTTACTGCACCAAACAGTATCTATCTAAAATACTGTTTGCATATTAAACTCAGGGTGAAGATGAGATAATATTTGCTTTGAAGTACGTAATACTTTGCCGTCGGTCATTTTTGTTTGACTTGAGCAAATAGGTACAGTGTCTACAATGCACATGCTAACCTGCCAGAATATATCCTATTTTGACAAAATCTTTCAATTGTGACTTTATGTGTTGATTGGCTAAACCGCACAAAAGATCTTCTATACACCTAATGTTACCTACTCATTGGCCCATTTATTATTATGGCGTCAATCTACTGACAAAGGAATATAGCCCCCAAGCCCTTCACGCCCCCGCAAACTTCAATTACAGAACATTCAATGACTGCTATTAACATGTTGTCGATTATTAATACTTAATCCATGATCCCTCTTATTGAAAGCACGAGTAGCTATGACCATTTACTCCATATAATGATATACGTTTGTATCTTTCAGGATTAGCAAGTATTCAAGTGTCTAACGCTCTGAATGTGCGTCTAGGAGCTCAACTAAATGCGGTCTTAATATTCCTACGTCTAGTTCTCGTTCCTAATTTATGGGTTAACTAATAATGTTTGTTATTATCGTTTAAAGCTGTTAATAAATCAATTTTGCGCGAGTAGAGCTGGGAATCACTGTTTGTTTGATGTCACACGTTTGAAGGTTCAACGATAAATTTAGGTTATATAATTTTGTTGTTTCAATTATTGTAAATTCAAGCTAGGTTTGTGTTAAACCAAAATAGGTAGCTACTTTAGTATGTAATACGTTTAAGGTCTTTAGGTAAACAATCCAGCAGTGATCGTTTATTTCGACAGCAGAGTTTTTTCGACAACTTTCCTTCAAGGTGAAGCCTCGGGCGAAACTCTGTAAGTAGATAAAAGCACGTAAATTAAACTTTAATTTATCAAGCGTCTGTATCTTGACGAAAATCCCATTTGCATTCTATTACGTGAGACTGACAGAGCGATTTACTTGATTTAGAAAAAAGCATTTATTAAGCTGTCTCCATCTCAATTACGAATAACGTATGTTTATTTAGGTACTAGTTTTAAAATACATTTACTCTGAATACGCAATGGACCGTAAATTTTATCGTGTCCAATAACAATACGCATTAAAGGATAGTACGGAAAATCGCGTTTAACGTTATAAACGAATGGAATCGCAGGTACGCGCGCTCTCGTGCGCTCCCCTGTTATTTCATTCGTTGTGAAAATTGGACCCGTGATGCGACCGTATAATTTTATGTCACGTTATCCAATAATTTGCAATATTATTGCCGCATACGTGAATTATCTGTCGTATTACATATAAATGTGTTCCATAATTCGTAGAGGCGACTGTGCCATCATGGAACACGGTATTATTGTTTGTGGAAATTGGATTAAAGTCTTGGTAATATTTTAATACTTCCGCAACGCAAAGTTTAGTTTGGCGGCATCTTCGACAGCCGTTGCGAGTATAATTAATGGGTTAGCTAATAACGTCTTTTAGAAGGGACGACCGCTTCACGATCTGATGTAATTGTTAGAGATTAGTCAAGGAATTTCGGCAGACTGCCAATGCCACTCGTAATGGTGCTTGATGTCGATGAACTGACAATGTGTCAAACTGTTGCACTATATCAATCACAGACAGTAATGAGTTATATTTATTGCGCCGTGAATAAGAACACACTTATGATTGACAATGACCTCGTATTATTTATTATTATGACACGGTATTTTGTTTTCAATGGGCTCCATAAAGAACACTGGGGATATGTCCCAAATGTCCTTTTTTTGGTATTGTTCGTCGAATCGTTGAGCTCCTTAACTTTTATGTTGAGCTGTACGATTACTGACAGATGCTTGCACTGACTGGACAGGTCCACTCAATCTGTGTGGTTCTTTCCTCAAAAGACCATTTCAGACACCAATCTACATGGTCTTCACATGATCTGACCAAGATTATGTCTGGACTTTAAAAGAGACTGTGACCTCTGAGTTTGTTTCGGCCTTTCTTCTCAGAGTAGTCAGATAGGAAACGCCGGCCTCATCTAGTTTAAAAAAAAAATGTTTGACATGTAAAAGTGTTTGTATAAACCTACTTACAGAAATAAAATCATTTATCATTTATCATAGTTGTATGTAGAGTGGTCTAGAAACCAAAAGAGATGATATACCTAATTATAAGTAGACATTTTTTTTATTATGACTGCATCAAATTCAGACACAATTTCTTCCAAAATTCTCGTATCGTAAACCCAAAACCACAATTAAATCGTGTAACATAAAAGTCTCTGATCTCCAGCATCGAGCGGTGGCAGACGGCAGCGATCGTATGCGTGTCAACCAGAGGCTGAATAATGACATCGGGTGACATTTAATTTCGGATACAAAAGGTTCTTTATACTGTTTACCCTAATCCGTTTAGCCCCCTTCGCCCCTATATTGACAGTCAACCTTTTAACTCCTCCCGCTTAATTACATTGATGGGATTATCATCGGTAACTTACTGATATCGGTATTGGTATCGATATGTTTGGTTATTAGTTTGTCGGTCTCGTTTTCGGGTTAAGGTTTTTAATGGAGGGGACATCCTTATGTTTATGTTAATGTGTTACGCCCTTTTTGTGCTCAGAATTTAAATATGCAAAGAGAAGGGCTTTCCTTGGAATGATGGTTCTACACGTTCATGTTGGAACGAAGTTCTTTTACGCAGCTTGCGGTAGGAGTAAACTGGCAGAAATCGTCCATGCGACTTTCTTCTTTCGAACTCACGCTTTAAAAGAAAGAAAAGAAGAAAAAAGAAAGTGTGAATTTGGTCAAAATGAAAATCCAAGATGGCCGCAGCGAAAATTTTCAAATTTCTCATCATGGGTGTCGTTGTTATAGTTTTCGAGGGTGCTAAAGCCGATAGTGATGTCAAAATGTAAATCTAAGACAGCGGCTGCGAATATTTTGTTTTATTGTTTTAAATCATACGTTAGAAGGAATTTCGTTCCCCCGACCGCACACGTTTTTGTTTTTACAGTAAATGGGTGCTAATGAATAACCAGTATAACTTAAAGTGTTCTTTGAGAAGTTTTGCTACTACACCTAAGTACAAGTTGTAAGTGTTCCGGATAAGGCGGGAGGAAACGCCCGGGTGTCACCACTGTGTGGATCGCCCGGAGGACACGGTGGAGCATACGGTGGAGGTCTGCCCGGCTTGGGCGGAGCACCGCCGTGTCCTCGCGGAAGCGATCGGCGGCGGCCATCTCTCGCGTCCGGCCCTGGTCCAGGCCATGGTACGGAGCGAGAGTACATGGGAAGCCATTACCTCCTTCTGCGAAGCAGAAATGCTCGCGAAGGAGGAGCCGGGACGCGTGAGGGAGAGGCAAGCTTTGCGCCCTCACGCCCCTAGTCGCCGTAGGAGATGCCCTGGGCGTCGGGAATTGGCAGCCGATTCCCGGCCACCGTAGGCGCGGGCTTGCGGACGGCTAGCAATGGGTAGCTCGTCGTCCGGTAAGGAAAAGGCCCGAGTCGACGGCACGTTGTATTCCACGCGCGCCTCAAAGAGATGTCAGCACCATTGAAGGGGTCCGCTAGGGCCGATGCCAGCCAGGGTTGCGGGATGTTCGAAAGAGTTACCGTGGCCCCGGCACAGGCAACAGAAGGAACACGGGTGGGCTTTAGTCAGTAAAAGTCCCATCCCCAAAAAAAAAAAAGTTGTATTTAAGTCTATCGTAAGTATTTTTGTTTATGTCTCTTCATACTTTATGAAAGCACTGTAAAATACAGTAAAAATGAATATAGATTATTAATTAATGTGTTTGTCCTTATAAGTAATATACTTTCAATACCGTTAATATTATAAACTAAACTGTTCCAAATTGAAATGCCTCCAATTATAACTCTAATTACTTTCAGAAGTAAATAATAGTATTGTTAATATTAATTGGCACGGCTCAGTGGAATTCTCTTATAGAATTCATACCTTATATTGAATGTTACATGATTAAAATTAATTACGAGATCAAAAGCGTTGTTGATTTGAATTAGTACTGCTTTATGGTTAAAATTAAATTGATGATTAATTTATTATGTTGAAGAAAGGTAAGTGAACATTGAGAAAGCTGAAAATGCATGATTTTGATAAAAGATTGATTATAATTTTGCTTTTGTCTTGTTCGAAAGCGACTAATTTGTACGATCTATGTCCTTTTAGCAAAGTCATATTAATGTTACTTTAGTAGCACATTTTCGATTTTATCGTATATTTCTACTTTGTTTGTGTTTTATTTGTTTTGTTTGTTTGTTTGCACGGAGTCTGGATTTGTGCCCGGTAGATGGCAATAGGCTCGCCCCCTATTACATCGGATTTAAACCTAACTGGCGAAATGTGGGTGTACTATAGGTGCACCTCTGGCTAATCCTTCGGGGAAACAAGGCGTGATGTTATGTGATGTGTGTTCTACTTTGTTATAAAAATCAGGTCACATAAATATATCTAATATTGACTGGGGCGTAGGCTTACAAAACATTATAATTTAGTGAATTCTCATAACGTTCTGTTTTAACCTTTACTTGAAGAGCGTAACCTACGCCTTAGCTGGCAATAATGGCTTCACTTAAAGTTCATTTAAGTTACGACATTCCAGCAAAGCTTTTTGATACATTTCTTGGTAAAATGGACTATTTAATTGTTCTATAGGTAACTTAGATTCTTGTAGTGACTTTGAATGTGGTGACAAAGTGTTGTTAATATAAAAAAAAAAATATAATACAGCGTGTTTGGTGCATCGTTTGCCAAATGAAAATGGCGGATAGGAGGGGTCATGTGCGGCCAATACCATGGGGCCAAAAATTTTTTGGGGCCTGCAAATAACCCATCCTATCCGCCATTTTCATTTGGCAAACGATGCACCTAACACCCTGTATACTTATGTTTATTTTTTAATATCAATAATAACTTGAGAATGAAGGAAAGTTTTGACTTATAATATTAATCTGAAGAACTAATCAATCTGCCTAGCCTTTTCCCAACTATGTTTTGGTCGGCTTCCAGTCTAACCGGATGCAGCTGAATACCAGTATTTTACATGGAGCGACTGCCTATCTGACCTCCACAACCCAGTAACTGGGTAATACGATACCCCTTGGTAAGACTGGTTGTCAGACTTTCGGGCTTCTCACGACCCGTAACGACTGTCAAAGATCTAAGAATGACAGCCGGGACCAACGGCTTAACGTGCTTTCCGAGGCACGGAGGAGTCTCGGTATGTAAAGATGGTCACCCATCCACGGGCAACCCCGGCAAGCGTAGCTTAACCTGATGGATTGACCCGTGCGGCTGTTATTATTTAGCCACGAGCTCCTCAATCTGAAGAACTAATACGAAATGAAATTAATTTAGCTTTGCGGTCATATTTTTTTTACCAATTTTAATTTAATTTCCCGCCGTAAGGCTAAACTGAAAGAAGATCCCTAAAAATATTCGCCCTCTAATGCTACTACTTATTTGTCAAGCCTATTTACTTATTTATAAAGTCACGAATCTGACTAAGTAATCATAATATCATATTTGATAGCAATTGCCTTGGAAATTAATTAAATCGCTTACCTTTATGAAGTTTCCTTAGCAAGGCACCTCTTTGTGGAAACTGAAAAAAAAAAAACATTACGTTAATCGTTTGTAAGCTTGCAATTTATTGTACTAACAAATATGGATGTAATCGTAAGATGAATCTGAAATAAATGATTATATTATATTATTATTATAATCTTTCGGTAAAATATACAAGAATATTTGTTTGTCAGGTCTGCGTAGATGTCCTCGCGCACATGTGGGAGTGGTGCGAGGAGGCAGGACGCCGGGGCGTAACTCTGTTGCCGCGAGAAATCGTGGCACGGCGGACAGAGCTCCGGCAGGATCTCATGGCGGCATGGAGAGTGCGATTGTCGCAACCCAACGCTGGGCACGCCACAATTGCGGCGATAAGTCCCCTCTTTGAGGAGTGGCTGGAGAGGCGCCACGGCGTCCTCACCTTCCGCCTGACGCAGGTCCTCACCGGACACGGGTGCTTCGGGAGGTACCTGTTCCGGATAAGGCGGGAGGAAACGCCCGGGTGTCACCACTGTGTGGATCGCCCGGAGGACACGGTGGAGCATACGGTGGAGGTCTGCCCGGCTTGGGCGGAGCACCGCCGTGTCCTCGCGGAAGCGATCGGCGGCGGCGATCTCTCGCGTCCGGCCCTGGTCCAGGCCATGGTACGGAGCGAGAGTGCATGGGAAGCCATTACCTCCTTCTGCGAAGCAGTAATGCTCGTGAAGGAGGAGGCGGGACGCGTGAGGGAGAGGCAAGCTTTGCACCCTCACGCCCCTAGTCGCCGCAGGAGACGCCCTGGGCGTCGGGAATTGGCAGCCGATTCCCGCCCACCGTAGGCGCGGGCTTGCGGACGGCGAGCAATGGGTAGCTCGCCGTCCGGTAAGGACCAGGCCCGAGTCGACGGCGCGTCGTGTTCCACGCGCGCCTCAAAGAGATGTCAGCACTATTGACGGGGTCCGCTAGGGCCGATGCCAGCTAGGGTTGCGGGATGTTCGAAAGAGTTACCGTGGCCCCGGCACAGGCAACAGAAGGAACACGGGTGGGTTTTAGTCAGTAAAAGTCTGACACGCCCTCCCGCTCCGCCCAGAGCGGGAGAAGTCATTTGATGATTTCCCATCCACAAAAAAAAAAAAAAAAAAAAAAAAAAGGTCTGCGTAGATCAAGGGAGATTTTTATCCGCTCAGTTAATATTCTGATTCTGGGCACAGCTTTGAGCACACTCAGATACTCATTTTTAGGGCGTACGGAAATTAATTTTCATATCCGTGGCTTGGCCAGATTGGATTTTAAAGACGGATGTTATTCATACCTACCAACTTAAACTGAATCTTCATTTTCAGCTGGAACGGATAATTTTTATTCAATTTTTTTTCACTTTATACTATTTTATTTATATGTAGGTACAAGATAACACTAATATATATATATATATGTATATATATATATTATGTACAAGCATACAATAAAAAATAAAAAGGGGGAAGAGCTCATTGGGCATCAAAAAATTCGTCTGCATCGCTGTCAATCGGAAAAGTGCCCGAAAGGCTGGCAGCATTGCCACGCTGAATGGCAATGCTGATTCTTTGGGCTAAGAATAGGCCAGCCCTCTGGTCCCGTAAAGAGTCGACCAACCGCTTAGCGATGTCCCGAAATACTCGATGAGCACTCGGACCCCACGGCCCTAGTGTTTCAACCCCAAACGGCTCAAACATATAGCTCCCAATGAGGTTGTTATATTTGTTCGAAATTTGCAATTTTGGCAAGAATACTAAATACTGATCGACGCTAGTCAATAATGTGATGATTTGATCTATGCAGGTAATATCAAACTATCAGAAGGAGGATTTAGGGCTTAAAATGTAAAATTTATTTTTTCAATTAAATAAATTTCCGCAATTTCTGAAATAAAGCTTTCAATATTCCACATTGTTTGTAGAAAAGGATTATAAACTTATTTACTATTCTTTGAAATTCATAAAGTACCATAATGATATTTTAATAATTGATGTACGTATCCTTTACTATCAGATAACATCTAAAGTTTAAAAGAATTAAATACTTTGATTCATTTGATTATTCAATCGGCTGTATCACGTGGCGATAGACTTGGGGCGGGCGGCTGTCTGTGTCACAACATCGAATAATTCATGAGCCGCTAGTGATGTGCACGAAATGCGGGACGTCCCGGTTTTTAGGCGATTAGATTTAACGTTTGATTGAAAATGGCTGGAAATCACATGTGATTTCCCATTGCTAATTTGACGCAATTCTCGTTTATGGAATTGTCAAAGTTTGTGAAATTTAGCGAAGCAATTAAGATATCTGTAAACTACGTGCCGCGTTATAGGAAACCCGACAGTTGACGCCTTAATACTTGATTTTGTGGCAGGTTATCGTAAACTGGAAGCCTAGCCTAGAACTACAGTTCTGATACCAGTTTGCTATTGAAAGTTCGAACTGGCTGTTACCGCATAACTGGATAGTTGACATAGAATTTGTTGAAAAAGAGAATTATAATATTTAAGTTCCGTTTCCCGAATATTTTGAGACATCGCTAGTGACGCGGCGGCGACAGGGCGGCGCTACCAAGAAGGTGTTTCTTTTACGTTTTGTAACAACGTTTCGTACCACTCAAACCATTGTGCTATTATTATGCAAAACTGTGACGACTGCCGATCGCAACAAATGTTTCTGGCGAACACTGAACTACATTTCTTTGTGTTAAAAGGTTATTAGAATGTAGGTCTCGATGTAAACATTTTCAAGGTTGCCGTGCTGTTTTGAAAATTGATTATACTTTACTGTTCTAAGTAACGCAGGTGGTTGTTAAAAGGTTTCTAACTGGTTTGTGCTGTTTTCTTTGACTTTGTTAGTGAGCAAGTGTTTATGGCTTAGCTTGAAATAGAGCTCGCATGGTTGCGAGGCTTGTTGATGGCGTGTTCTTACAAAACACATCGGAGAATCGTAGCGTCACACAGAGCCTAAAATGGGGCGCCGTTTTGTTTCAGTTAGAAACATGAACATAACATAACGTTCGAGGTTTCTGTGGCTTTCTTTTTTTGTTATATATATTTTTTAAACTTCGAACTCCACCGAGAATCGATTTCCACCGAGATTTAACAAGGGGAGAATTCAAACAGTCTTGATTTTAAGTCCTATTATGGATTCGCATCCTTATTCGTGCATATAGACAATATAACGCTTGAAAAGCCTTAAAATATTTAGAAATTACATCTTAAGCAATGAAATATCGTGTATACAAATGGCGAGAGAATCCTGGCACATTGCCTAAGAATGTCGCCCCATTTCTTTCAGTTGACAAGTGCAAAATGCGTGCATGCAAGCAAGCAGATGTCTTATGTTTCTGGATGCACATGAAAATGGAATTGTGCAGATAATACAAGACTCAGATTTATTTTTATTATTTTATACGTCTCTTTTGACTGCCTCGTCGGTCTAGTGGTCGCAAGCGCTACTGCTGAGCATGAGATCCTGGGTTCGATTCCCGGGTCGGGAATCGAACCCAGTAGTTGGGATGGGTTGAGTTGGGTTGGAGTTGGATTTTCCTATCTGGAATTTCTTAGTAGCAACCCGGAGCCTGGATTTGTGCCCGGTTTATGTCAATAGGGTCGCTCCCTATTACATAGGACTTAAACATAACTGGCGAAATGTGGGTGTACGTACTATAGTTACACCTATGCCCAACCCTTCGTGGAAACAAGGCGTGATGTTATGTTATGTTATGTTATGTCACTTTTAATTCGTTGGGGAAACGTATTTTCTTCGGAGAAAAATCAACAATAGGTTATTCTAATCTCTCTCTGCTGCTGTGTTATTAAAAACTAGTTGACCCGACTGACTTTGTCCTGTTCTAATTTCAATAATTGATACAAAACTCCCATGGAAAATGCACTTTCAGTTTTTCCGGAATTTTCCAATTTTCCCCGGCAACTTTTTAATTTTGCCCTATTTTACCCTGATTCGGACATTACAAACATTTTAAAACAAACAATATCCAAATCGGTCCAGCCGTTCTCAAGTGATGCGCTTACCAACGAACAGAATTGAATTTTTATTGTATAGATGACAAATTCATTCGCCCACAGACTAAATGACAGGCAAAATAGGTAGAAAAAATTCTCATACTTCTGACTTTGTTCATTCTTCCTTTCATATTCAGTCCATTCTTCTTTGGAATGCGCTACCTCTTGACATCAGGATGGCCACCAGTCGGTATGCATTTAAGCGGAGATTGCGGAGTTATTTTCAAAATAAATAGCGTAGAGTCATCTCAAAACCTCTCTCTCTTGAATTTGTATATAATATATATATATAATATAGGTATATATTATAGTAAATATGTATGTATGTGTATTATAAGTTTATGACTTATTTATGTACAAATTGTTCCATTTCTAACAGAGCACCTGCCATCTAATCTCTTCACCACCCTTGGTTGACTGGTAGAGAATGCCTAAGGCATTAAGTCCGCCTTTGTACTTTTTTAAGTGTGAAAAGTTTAAATAAATAAATAAATAAATAAAAAATCAATATTGTAATTTGTAAAATTGTCTATAAACGCGACATAAATTAATTTTTTCCCGAAAATCTGTCATATTTATTACGTAATAAATATTCCGCAGACGATGAGGACCTCCTAATGAAAAAGTACGTAGACATTGAATAAAATCAATCTTTCAATCGATCATTCCTTTCATTAGTCATTTCTATGGAATCGATAATTGAAAACGAGTTCGAAGTTCAATAATTCTCGAATAGAAGGACAACCTTCAATAAGTCCTCTTGATAATCTGTGGTTGAAACATAGACATAGTTTGGTCTTCAAACTTAGACTAGATATTGAATACGTCGTAAAAGGTACTTCAATACTGAGTATTGGATCAAACTATGGAATACTAATTATTTGCAATAGTAACTTGAAATTTGAATTCTTAGGAACTTAGAGGACGTTTGGTTACTAATATAGGGCAATATAGGGTAAAGTTCTATCTGATTGCCCTCTAGGCGTACCTACTGAGAATTCGTGACTTAGTCCATACCTTAAGTTCAGAGATTGTTATATCGAGAAGGGCATAAGAGTGAGTTAGCTGCTCTATGGAAGCTATGTAAATGTAAAAGGCGTTTACTGCATTATTTTTGGTTAGACGGTCAAAGGATACAGTATTACTTTAATATAAGTTTTGAAAGTATTTTGGTTGTTCAGCATCGACTAAGAACCGATTTCAGATGTTTCTAATGTGTATTTTATTTAAATATTTTTTAGTATTATTTGAAATTCGAGACACTATTCTCGTAGCATAGTTACGAATTAAGTAAGTTATTTATGAAAAGCAGAGCTTCGACTATGCAATAAGATTTGATTGAAAGAAGTGGAAGTTAATTTGAGGTTTGGACGTAATTGCAACATGCAGTCATCAAAAATGCATTAGTTTCTTAAATAAAAAAACAGCAATATTGAATTATTAATAGGTATTGTATTGTGCATAATACTTTAATTGGGGTGTCTGTGGTTTTGCGTTGATTCTATTACAAGTTGTATTCAATAGGTAATTTGTTGAGAACGCTTTCTATTATTCTTATTGATGCTGTGTTTCACGTCATATTACACAAAAGTTTATTCCATTTTTTTTTCCAATTGACAAACAATTTCGGTGTCAGCAATTTATTATGTATGCAAACACCTGAAATAAAATAGAAAGACGCGTGTTTATAAGAAAAAAGAACTCTGGATTAACATCAATTTTGTTAATAATTCATAACCATTAATTGACACTTATGTTTATATGTACTAACACTAGTTATTGTAAGTTGTTTATTTATTTACTAACAAAAATTGGATTGTATTTATCTGGAAACAAATAATAATAACTCTATTCAGGACACCTAACTCCCAACTTTTCCTTTCATAACAGAAATAAACACATTATGTAACTCTAACTCCAAATAAAGAACTATAAAACCACCTAATTACTCGACATTGTAAATTACATTGTCATTGAGGCATCGTTTCCAAACAATGCTTATAATATTCGATGTGAACCCGCCGCGGGATTGATTACGTCACAGAGATTATGAATAACACAGTTAGAACGCGGTACGTTAGTTTCGGTAGCTAAATTACAGTGTAAATTGTAATTGTATTGTTAATTTATATTCCTAGTAACACATGTTAATATCTCATAAGTTTGTCTGTGTTTTGTGTGTGGAATGGCGTTAATTTTACTAATGAACTTTGAATAAATTAGATGTTGTGACGTTTGAAGGGAATTTGTACCTGTCAATGTTTGAGGTTTGATGCTAATAATAATTACGGTATGTTAATCAGCCGATATATTTTGTAAAAGTCTCACCGTGAAAACTTAGTTGAAGTGAGCTGTCAGGTGCAATGACAGCTCATTTCAAACTCACTACTTTACCAATGTTTTCACGGTAAGAATTTTACAGCTGATCGGCTTAATTTTTCGTCTACGAACATATAAATTAATAACTAAGGCGCTTTATGATTACAGATTTATCTAGAAAATGGTTCGTTAAGTTCTATCTTTTACTTTTCATAACGTAATCTGTTAGTCATTAGAGCTATTATCTCCTTTTAAATTTCAATCTAGACGAGAAAAACAAAACCATCTCGACTAATTCTTTTTAATTTTCTACTCCAGATTTCAGTTAAACTCCCAACAAACCACAATTAACCCTCGTACATCACAGCCACAACTGAAGCTTGAAAAATGAAGTGGTAGGTACAGATAATTAAATCAGTAGCCATGGAGTAAAGCGTGCCGGCGGGGCTAAACGCCCAGGGACGAGCGGGATCAGGCATGCCAATCAAACAAACTGATACAGATTGATGTCCTGCCCGTCTGTGCCGAAAATAACGGGACATGCATTAACCATGACTACGCATTTATTGGACGGATTCGGATTGAAAAGGTCCGCCAGCGCCGGCCGGTTAGCGGATCAAAGGACTATGGATGCAAATATTTTGTTTAGGACTTTATGATGGACTGATTTTGCGTTGGGTGTTCTGGTTTGTTTGTAACAAGGGATGTTGAATCATAGTAATGTAGGTAAAGATACTATACTACTTCCATTGCAGTCCTTGCCTCGCGTAAATACCTTTTGCGGTGGAGGAACGAAGTGTAAAGTTTTACCAATCGAAAGGCAGGATCTTCCAGCCCTATTCTTAAAGTATCTGTTATTCTATATCCATCACATACACGCAAGGATAATTTAATAATAAATAATAAAAACGTTTATTGTCACTAAAAACACACAAATATCAACACTCAAAGTCACAATTTTACAATTTAAATGTATTACAAAGAGTTTATCCTAACTCCCAAACTAGGCCAAGGCCTGTATTTTGGGAGTCAGTGTTCAGCCATTGGATCTATTGACACAATAACTGCAATTACACTGTTTCCGATTTATTTGATAATTGGCCTTCCATTCCGCGTATTTTGTAGAGAAGCATGGTCCAAATATCTTAAAGCGGAAAGCATTAAAGGGGCAAAAATAGAAGCTTACATCAAAGTAGGTTTGGTAGGTTTTTGCTAATCAAAAATGTTTAGGTAATTAAGCGAAAATATACACGATTTGCAACGCCTTTTCAAAGATTATCCTTATTACGTAATCTTTTAAAGCTAACTGTTATTAATCATAAAGTGTAAAAAATCGTAAAGGATTTTTTGTTGCAGTATGATTCTATTTTTATTAAATGTTAATCGCATTTGTAAACAATGGTTACGTAAGAATGATATAACTATGCGATGTTATCTCACGATTCTGAGTATTTGGATCCAAATTAACGAAGTCATTTAGGATTTAAATAAAGTTGCATTCAAAACCAAAAGGTAAGTTATAGTTAGGTATCGGTACCTTGATTATTTATTTTATAAAGAAACAAACAAGGAGTTTATTAAGCAGGTTTAATTAAATATCTAAATACGTCGTTGGAACAAGGCGAAAACATTTTTCTCTTTACGACCAGTGCCTGACGTTTTCTTTTACCTTTTCTTTCGTTGCCTATAAATGAAACCCAGTGGGTAACATAACATAACATAACGCCTTGTTTCCCCGAAGGGTTAGGCAGAGGTGTACCTATAGTACACCCACATTTCGCCAGTTACTTATGTTTAAGTCCCATGTAATAGGGGGCGAGCCTATTGCCATCTACCGGGCACAAATCCAGACTCCGGACCCAGATCCAGACCCAGTGGGTACTTACCTATATTTATACTTACAGTGGTTAAGAATTTCCGTCCAGCCCTTATTAGTTCCCGTATTTATAAGGAACCAAACATGAATGCAAGTTTAAACTATTATTTTAAAGATGTAAAATTTGTGAATTTGTATGTACGGGGTAATCTTCGAAAGTACTGATCTGATTCCGAAAATTCTTTCACTAATGGGAAGCTACAGTATTGCCGAGTGTCATAGGATATGTTTTATGTTAAAACAAGAAATTTCACGCGGACGAAGTCGACGGCAGAAGCTAGTTGTTAATAAAAGGAACGTCATAAGAGAGCGATTGGAGCAGACTTCCCTTATCAAAGACAAAGCTGGAAGAGACGAGAGAAAACTTTCAAACTTGGAATCCTTTGACAAATACATTTTTAAGTAAAATGAGACATAGCTGAGGCACAATTTATTTCTTATTTACAGACAGTAAATATTTCTTCAGTATATACACAGAAAACAAAGTAGTTGGTACGACTATTTTTCATAACTTAGCTCTTCAGTACAGTAGTATTCAGATTTCTCAACGTTCTCAACATTTGAAACTAGCATTACTTCGTCGGAAATCGATTCATTGGAAAGTGACTTACTCGAAATTGAATTCGATTGTTCATTCGTAGCCTAATAGAATACCCTTGGAAGTTTAATCAAAAGATTTGTAATAAGTTTTATTTACGGTACCCACAACCCAGTTTCGATTACTGCGGACTTTTTTTTTTTTTTTTTTTTTGTGGATGGGAAATCATCAAATGACTTCTCCCGCTCTGGGCGGAGCGGGAGGGCGTGTCAGACTTTTACTGACTAAAACCCACCCGTGTTCCTTCTGTTGCCTGTGCCGGGGCCACGGTAACTCTTTCGAACATCCCGCAACCCTAGCTGGCATCGGCCCTAGCGGACCCCGTCAATAGTGCTGACATCTCTTTGAGGCGCGCGTGGAACACGACGCGCCGTCGACTCGGGCCTGGTCCTTACCGGACGGCGAGCTACCCATTGCTCGCCGTCCGCAAGCCCGCGCCTACGGTGGCCGGGAATCGGCTGCCGATTCCCGACGCCCAGGGCGTCTCCTGCGGCGACTAGGGGCGTGAGGGTGCAAAGCTTGCCTCTCCCTCACGCGTCCCGCCTCCTCCTTCACGAGCATTACTGCTTCGCAGAAGGAGGTAATGGCTTCCCATGCACTCTCGCTCCGTACCATGGCCTGGACCAGGGCCGGACGCGAGAGATCGCCGCCGCCGATCGCTTCCGCGAGGACACGGCGGTGCCCCGCCCAAGCCGGGCAGACTTCCACCGTATGCTCCACCGTGTCCTCCGGGCGATCCACACAGTGGTGACACCCGGGCGTTTCCTCCCGCCTTATCCGGAACAGGTACCTCCCGA
The DNA here is from genome assembly GCA_947568875.1 of Fissipunctia ypsillon. Taxonomy (NCBI): domain Eukaryota; kingdom Metazoa; phylum Arthropoda; class Insecta; order Lepidoptera; family Noctuidae; genus Fissipunctia; species Fissipunctia ypsillon. The sequence goes on from OX387651.1 coordinate 18,038,294, forward strand.
AGCACCCGTGTCCGGTGAGATTACTGCGGACTGCGGTCCAATTTTGTAACTTCATTAAGGTAATGTATTATGAATTATAATGAATGTCGTGGTCAACAATAGAGGGCGCTGTCAAGTTCTGAGACAATGTCGGGTCACGACAGATGGACAAACCTTCATAGCACTGCGTTTCAAGGTTCATGTCAAATGTCATGACTGGAATGCCGGATCAACAGGTACAGTTGCGAATAAATTTAAATAGATCGGATTAGAAGTACGTAAAGATATTTTTAGTCATACTTATTTGCTCATTGCTTTGGATTGTCTGCCTTTGACCTTATTATGTAATTAGTGACTGATAGATTTACTATTTGTTTGAGTGGAACTGAGTTAGTTTATTCTATTTCAGACCCATTATTTATTTATAAAGTATAACTATAAATAAAAAAGGGGGAAAAGCTCATTGAACATCAAACAATTCGTCCGCTCTTGCTCTCCCTCCTTTTTAGGGTTTCGTAGTCAACAAGGAACCCTTACAGTTTCGCCATGTCCGTCCATCCGTCCATCCACAGCTTAGCTCAGAGACTAGAAAGCTATAATTTGGCATGGATACACATAACTACGCCGATAAAGTGGTAAAATAAAATCATGAAAAAAAACTCCTCCTACACGTAAAGTGGGGATGTTTTTTTTTCTCGTCTAGCCCATATTGTGGGGTATTGTTGGATAAGTCTTTCAAAAATATTGCGGGTTTGTAATAACAATTTTTCGAATAAGGGATCCGTTTCTGAAATATTAAGCTTTAAAGTGCTAATTTTTGTTAAAGTCAAGTGTTCCCCTCCCCCCCCCCCCCGGCCCCTAGCCAGCTAAACGGTTAGTTTTGGATATGTGAAAAAAATAACGGTAGTAGTACCTTTATACAACGAAATTAAAAGGAAAACTATCACAGCTAAAAAGGCTTTACAAGTTTACGAGTAATAGTTGACTTACTTACATTTGCAGTTGGAATGAATGAGAGAACTTGTTTTTCAACTACAATGTTAAGTGTTTGTTCTTGGGATAAATTCATTCCAAATACGGAACCCTTCATTGTGCGTGGTCCGACACGCACTTGGCCGGTTCATTTTATTTTAATTATATTCTGATACATAATATATATATTTTAGTGTTAGCTTGTACATTGTAATTAAATAAACAATTCATATCATTAAAAAAAAGTTCCGTTCGTTCGTTACCTCTATTTATGTGACGTTGATATTAACAGTTTTATATTAAATGATCATAGTATTATTTCTAAAATTGCGCTAATATCTGCCTATATTTTTTCTTCAGTCATTTCGACTACATTTACACCTCTTTAATAGGATAGATAAGTAAGAAATCTAACTGGCGCCATAAGTTTAATGAACCGAACAAAGCAATACTCTATACTACATTAATGTATTGTTGAAGTATCTAATTGTTGTACAGTAAGTCATTAAGATAACAGATTAATATACGGCTAAGATTTCGCCGCCGATAGCTGCTACTGAGACAACTAATAAACACGATTCGATGCAAATGTTCGATAGTATCGGCGCAGGCGCTGATTTTTAATCATAGGCCACAATTGTGTGTGGTTCTGTTTTATTTCAATAAATAACTAAGCTAAGACACATATATATTATATTATGTAGGTACAAGTGTATAAAAAAAGGGGAAGAGCTCATTGGGCATCAAATATTCGTCCGCAGCACTGTCAATGGGAAAAGTGCACAGAAGGCTGGCACGTTGCCACATTGGATGGCAATGCTGTTTCTTTGGCCTAAAAATAAGCCAGTCCTCTGGTCACGTGAACAGTCGGCCACCCGCTTGTCTATGTCCCGAATACCTACTCGATGAGCACCTGGACCCCACGGCCCTAGTATTTCAACGCCAAATGGCTCAAACATATAGCTCCCAATATGGTTGTTATATAGGTAATTACGCCGTTTGAGGTTTTCTGCACCTGTGGCAGCAGCCCACGTGTTGTTCTTGACTTGAATAAGTGTTGTTTATTTTTGTGTCCTCTTCTTCTCTTCGTTTCAACGGTACATTTATGTTTCTTAAACCGCATTATTTTAAATTGGCTAGCTAAACTCCACAGATGCGATAGGTATCGATATCTAAACATGATTAAACAATAATTTTTATTTGTGGGGTCATCGACCGCAGTTATTGCGGTCACTTGAAATATCAGTTTCAAGTGACTGCAATGATGGGACGTGATGGGTATAGATATCTAAACACGATAAATCATAAGAAAACAGTTTTTCTTAACTCATATTTCAAGTAACTATAAGGTTGGCACAAAAGTAATGAGACACTTGGTTTACGTTTTATATGTTTTATTATTATTACAATACAAAAGCTTAGTCAATAATTTAATCACCATTAGCATATACATAAGACTTCTTACCAACAATCCGGCAAAGTTTGGATGCCTTTCACCCAGAACTCTGATGGCTGTGCCTCGAAAAAGTTGTTTAATTCCGCCTCTACATCCGAGAAATCATTAAATTTTTTACCCCGCAAATGTTGTTTCAGGGCTCTAAACAAATTATAGTCTGGTGGGGCGAGGTCTGGGGAATAAGGTGGGCGGGGTATCATCGCATAGCCCAAGTTCTCCAACTGTTGGTGAACGGCAGATGCGACGTGAGGTCGAGCGTTATCGTGTAGTGGAACTACATTGACTCGTCTTCGTCGTTTTTTCTTGATAGCAGCAGATAGTTTGGTGAGCTGGGTTGGAGCGTTTATAGTTTCATTGTGTAATAGTTCAAAAAACAGCATGCCTTGCGCGTCCCAGAAACAGCAAAGTAGAACTTTTAAGCGGTTCTTTTCACTTAGCTTCGGTTGAGTTGGTGGCGTTTCTTCTCGAAACAGCCAAAAACACGACGTGTATCGTTCTCGTAATGAAACCATGATTTATCTCCAGTAACCAGATCACACAAAAACTCTTTACGCACCAAAAGTGATTGACAGATAGCGACACGGACTGCACGACTTTTTTTTTTTTTTTTTTTTTGTGGATGGGAAATCATCAAATGACTTCTCCCGCTCTGGGCGGAGCGGGAGGGCGTGTCAGACTTTTACTGACTAAAACCCACCCGTGTTCCTTCTGTTGCCTGTGCCGGGGCCACGGTAACTCTTTCGAACATCCCGCAACCCTAGCTGGCATCGGCCCTAGCGGACCCCGTCAATAGGACTGCACGACTGGCGTCTGTAAGGATGTACGGTACCCATCGAGCCACCCAAAAAAACCAAAAAAAAAGGTGAACGGACATTTGAGACACTCTAGCCAATGGGGCATAGTCTGTTCAGGAGCACTGCACTCGCACTGGATGTTGGATTTTTGTGTTAGAAAATAGGTTCTTAGAACATGAATAAATTGGTTTAGTATTATTTTGTGATGAAATTAGACAGAAGAACTACGGTGACCATTTTTAAACGACATACACATGTAGCGCCTAAAGGTATCAAACGAACGTTCAAGTTTTAGTTTAAGCAACACTGGAAAAATTTAATACCTAATTGATTTGGTTACTTACTTAACTAAGTAATTTCCTACGGCGTTTCTAGTACATATTAAGTTAAACAATAATAATAGCCATAACAAAAAAAAAACTCCCTTTTTCAAGGGTCAATAGAAATAATTAACAGCTGTCAAAAGAGACGTTTATCGAAATAGCTTCTATTTTCAGAAGACGTAATCAAAGGCGGCAAATATTAAATCTTTTGAGAGCTGTATTAGGTGTTACAGATGCTAGGGACAATAATCAATAGGCAATATTGAGAACGCTTCAGCATATTGAGAGATTGCTATTAACTAATTAAAAACACTAACACACACGCACACTACTAACATTTTAAAAGTAACAGTGCAGTTTCTTGAAACTATCTTTTGGAAGGGGCGACTAGAATCAATTCTATTTCTATTTTTTTTTGTAAATTTTAACGTTCAAAAGTGCCTTTTATGTGCCTATTTGAAATAAATGATTTGACTTTGACTTTTGACTTTAATAATTTACATAAACGACAGTACACAAAAGCGATAACATTAGATGGGTATTGGTAGTGTTCAAGGCAAGCATTGTATTGTCTCGACTCAGGTTGGTGACTAACGGCCGAACCCAATAACCATTTTTCAGTAAAAGACCGATCGCTATTGATGGTAGACAGTATAATTCTATCTGTCCTTATGTCAGGCCGGTAAGATTCAATAATCTCTTATAGATTGGGACGTTAAAACCATAGATAGATAGGTTTTTCTATCTCCAGTATGCCAAAACTTGTGATAGGTATGTTATTGGGTTCGGCCGTAAAGCATTGATAAAGCTATGGCCAATTACCAACTCAAGCAATGTAGCTTTAGGCTGGTGATTGAGATGGTATGGTCAACCGCAAGTATTAATTCCTGGACTATACAAGGTGGGGATGACAATACAACAATAAATTAGTTCGTAATATATCCAATACTTTAGTCGCTATAGCTAGTCAAAGATCGGAAAACCCATAGTTGGCCTATCACTACCTACTATTTTGTTTGGAAAAATCAGTTTATTAATATCGATATTAAGTAGGATTTATTTGATAGTTTCAAAATACTCCTATGCATTGTATGTATTGCCAGTGTTTGTATTGAGGTGTAATGCCCAACAGTGAAAATGTTATGTACTTGTTATGTAAACTTGTTAGGTATGTTATGTTATCTTAAGTAAATGAGCAGACGAACGATTCCCTTGATGGATTTATTGCTACTGAATATAATTACACAATTGTTACACTTAAATGTTATGTTAGAGCAATGCACAGCTAAACAATATTGATGTGCGTAAATGAGTGTGATGGACAGACTACCAAAAAGGTCAATGTACAGCGTATCTCATACAGTTTGCATTTATTGTGGTAATTTCGCCTCCACATTATATAAAACAACACCTTGATGCTACGAAATAAAAAGGCGCTATCAAAGTCAAATTGCTCCCTTGGACCTACGGTTGACTGTACCGTGTCTGACTTTATCAAGTTGTCGGAAGAGCTTTTTTGTGAATGACAGGATGCACAATGATAACGTTTATTTTTAAAAGTCAGTACTCACGATAATATGAATGACCTTTACAAAATATTGTTTTATAGGCTTAACACACGCCTGCCTTGAATCATACCTATTTGGAAAATAAATAACTGAAAGTAAACAATGAATTTTATTATTATGCAATTTTTTGCATCAATTACGATGTTCGTTTATTATTTAATTGTTTAACATTGACCCCAGTCGCGTAGGCCATGAGCAGAACGAATGCAGAACATGCGCGTACGCCCCTATTCGCATACAGTGTGGCAAATGGTGTGGGTAGATGTACTATTGTTCTAGCTGTGACAATATAAGCATTGCATGGTTATGGCAATTGCGAAAAGGTCTGGTTTTTTTTTAGTTGCTGGATTACATTATGAATGAAACTGTTCATAGGACAGCATGATTGGCGCACCCTGGACTGTTAGCTACCTCTTTGCGTATTGGTTAATATTTTTAGCAAGGCATGAGCTTTTCTTATAATACAAGCCGTGCGCCCGAAAGGACTACCCATCGGCAAAATGTCGCCCTTTCATGCAAACTTTCATCCCCTCTTTAGAACTCTTCTCAATGTTCTTTTCAATGTTTCTTTTTCTCTTTTTCCCTTCCTCTTTCTTTAGGGGAGGAATTTTCAAAAATCCTTCCTTAGTGATCACTTTCATTATATAAGGACCTCTTGTGCAAAATTTCATGTCTTAAAAATGTAAGAATTTTATTAAAGCCGTCGCAACTCGTCGGTGGTAGCCGTAGACGCGTCGACGGCAGACGCCGACGCCGACGCGTCGAAGGCTGCAGTTCCTCTGCCGTTGGCTACGTGCCTTTCGTGTCTCGAGCACTTACGTAGATTTAGTGCGCTACGAGAGAAGAAAAGAATAATACGCTTTTACCCTTTTCATTAAAATGTCTTTATGAAATTCCACGACATCATAAACGCATAAATACTTTAATGCTTCTCGTATAAAAACCATTTGAAATCCCACCTTAAATGTCACTCTAGGGGCAAAGGGAAAATCGTGCACGAGCAATACGCGCTATCAAATCAAATCCCTCTATTTACAACCTCCATTATAATATAATTGCATTACAAACCTTTGATTTTTCATATCAGATTTAATTTCCATGATTCAATGCTCGCATGCCCTTTGTTTTACAATACAAGTTCAAACAAAGCGGTATTAATCAAACGAGTATCGAAATTAATGACAACAACTGGCTACTGGCCAATAAAGTTACTGGCCCACTGGTATCTAAATTAAATTCATGAATCAATTGTCCCTGTGACAGGTCATTTGCTAAACGTACTTGTGTTTGCGGACTATCAGCTGTTATCGTGATTATGGTTAATAACTGGCCTGAATACTTTGGTGCCACTAAGTACAGAGGGTCATTCGTTGGCAATGAACTCAAACTGTCTATTAATACTTAATTGATCGGTGTGTTTGTCATTTGAACTGCTGCTATTATTATGGTTTGTTTATACAACTATTTTAATGATAGTGTTAATAGTATTGAAGATTATTTAATTACCTAGTCATTATTTATAATTGATATCATGTCGAATGAATTATTTCAATCATTATTTTAGTTTTTTACGTAACTAACGAATTCATTGTTAAAATAACGCACTGCCAATTAAAGGTTTCTAATATCGGTGTTTTTGCAATAAGAAATCAAGCAATACAATAAAGTATAACGAAACTTTTATTTAATTAAATTAAGCCGAGGTTTCGTTAAAATTAAGCAATTCTTTACAAGTATACCTAAGTACTTCAATCCTAACTTTGCCGTCAAACACGTCCTTATTGTTTTGAAATTCGTACTCTGATATTCTTTTGTTCATTATAACGTAGTAAAAGGTTATAAAAGAAGAACACAAAGCAGGCAAATATCAAGGTGATATTTTTGATATTTAAAGAGGGTATGTTTGATTGTGCCGCCTCCCATAGATAGTTATTTTGATAAACACGCAGTGTAAATTTGTGATTGTTATCGAACAATATAAATCAATTGGGTATTGGAATGTATCAGCGCTTCAGATATTCCAAATGTAGATTGGGCTATAGAGATGTATTGGTCCGTACTTGATTTAGTATTATTTGGTGTTAGTTGATTTTGTGAAAATCTAGGCATTGTCTAGGCATTGTGTAAAACGTTTTGTTGTGGAACTTTCCCGGCTTTTTCCATTTGGTTAAACGCTTAATCTCCCTTCTAAACCTGGGGTCTCACGGCTCGCTTTCTCACAGGCCAGATTGGGCCAAGCCAGGCCGACGCCCGTCTCATCCGATGAGGCCTCCGGTGGCCTGTCATCGCCCGTCCGATCCGTCGGGACTCGGTTAGTTCAAAAACACGGCGTGGTGTGGCGCGGCCTGTACGGGCGCGTTTCTTTTTGCTTTGTCATCAAATGTTTGACAATTAATAAAATCTCAGCGGCTGCATACGCAGCTTTGCGCTCCGTATCACTTGAAATGTTGGAATACCGGCCAACAATCGCACCAGACCGACACACGAAGTGGGAATGCTCGGCACGGGCTGCGCCAGGCCTCGACAAGGCCTGTTAGTCGTGGGCCCACGGCTTTACAGATACCTACAGTCTTAATTAAAGTTACGTCTTTGCGATATATTAACAATTAAACGTTGCGTACTGTAATGAAGCACAAAATACGGATAGATCATGTTTAATTACTTTAATTCATTACACGAATAGGTCGAAACTGTCACGGTATCGTGTGTTGTACGAAATAACGTACGAGTCACGACTTCACATTAATTAATGGGATTTAATCTGTGCTGTTGACTAATTAGTTGTTTCGTTAAATATTAACAATGTTTACTAGACGAGTTGTTTGCAATTTTGTCCGCAAAGAAACTTCAACCCTTCAATTACCTATTTCGGGATAGAGTTTTGAATAACCAATTTTAGTGCGCTTCTACGTATACCGAGTTTATCTTGGACATTGCAGACATCGGTGAAGGAAAACATCGTGAGGAAACCTGGACTTACAGTTAAAAAAAGTCTGAAATCGCCGACCCGTCTTGAGCAAGCGTGATGATCAATGCTCGTGCCTTCTCTATATGAGAAGAGGCCTTTGTCTTGCAGTGAGACAATACAAATGTCTCAAATAAACTGTTTTTATTAATATGTAGTTATACAGATAATGCTATGGGTTTGTTTAGTTATATTTACTTAAGTAAATGTCTAAGGTATTGCAAGTCTATAGAAGCGATATTTTTGGAAGTTAGTCGAGTGCCTTGGTCACGATGCTATTGTGAAAAATTTATGCAAGTTACCGCTTAACAGTTTTCAAACTATTTATGGAATTGAATAAGCATTTGAAGGTTGACACTTCAAAAGTCTGAACAGTGAATGGGTTTCTTTTGACAATGAGGAATTGTAAAATATTTGTTTATTTTGAAATTATGTTGCCAAATATTTGTGTGCAAGTAGTGCTTTGTCGTGATTGTGAAGTCTGAATTTTATAACTGAGTTTTAAATGTGTTTTTGTTTGCATAGGTTTTCAGACATTCTTTTGTGCATAACTTAAATTTTCATGAGTAATCCCTGCGGCACTTGAGCACTTTTTGCTTGGCACTTTTATTTCCTAAATTCACCCATAGCGAATTAGTTAAAGCTAATAAATAGAAAATTGGTCTAATTTAAAACTCTTTTCGGCAATGCAGTTTATGCGAATTAAACTTTGTCTACTTAGGTGTGTATGGCTTGCAACGAAAAATTACCTGACACTGAAAAAGCTAAAACTTTTTATTTAAAAATTTAATTGATATTTTAATTGAAACTTGCTACTCAAAGAACTTTTTTGCATTATTAACCGGCGAAAAAAAAGGAGTTTCTCAAGTCGACACGTGTATTTTTTTTTATGTATGACCACTCATAACTTTTTGCAGCGTACTCCGGTTTGAATGATTCTTATTTTATTCGGGAAGGTATACCTCGAAGTTGGTCTCTTGTAAAATTTATTAACTTTGCTTGGGTGGTTTTTCAGTTAGCTTCAAGAATATGTATTTTTCCCAATTGGTCTATGTGGATGATGTAACTTAATTTTCTGTCACTGTAATTTACATAGCAGGTAGTGGTATCCGAATTTGTGTGGGGTAGGTACCCCAACTAAAAAGTGAAAAATAAAAACTTTTATACAAAAATAAAACCAACTTCCAAAAAAAACACTAGGTACAAAGTGAAAAATAACTTTGATTTCGGAAGTCGGTGGCAAAAAACGAAAATACAATACCAAAGACGCCGACTTCCGAAATCAAAGTTATTTTTCACCTTGTAGTGTTTTTTTTGGAAGACGGTTTTATTTTTTTGTAAAAAAGGTTTTATACTTCCCATTGTCAAAACTACGCAAAGTTATGACCGTAAAAAGTAAACAAACAGTTGAATGAGTTGGTTGTTATTCGATTCGCTCGTTGAACGAAAGCGAGTTGTTTATTTTTTTGATTCTCTATTGTAGTATCGATCAATCGATCAAAAAGTGTCGGCATACAATGTAGTCGAGTAGGTATCGATATAGATTATAGAACGAAATGTTTGAAGAATTATGTAACGGTAGACCTTGAAGCTTGACCCTAATCGTGATCCGCGGCGGTGACCGCGCGTGGTCCAAGTGTGAGAGGTAGCGATTGTAACTCATGGCCTTGATTGTCCTAGCAAGACACTTCAACTAGGATGTTCTTTACTGCGCGAAAATTTTGGTTTTTAATAAGTCATGGTTGATTTATTTTGTGAAATTGCTTTGTTCGATATAGAGGCATGAGGAACAGGGAGTAAAGTTCACTCATCCTCCATAGAAAAGGGAGGATCCTCCGACCTGACGGGTGTTGTGTCTGGTGGGCTACTGCCCGACGGTTGAGTTTTGTTTTATTGTTTTTGGGGAATGGCATCTCGCAGTTCAACCTATAGGAGGTTGTTGACTGCTTAACCGGGCTTTCCTGTGGATGCCTCAATAAATTAAGGCCTCCAGCCAGGCTTAAAACTAAACTAAAAACTAAGCGACTGCACGCTAAGGGCACCCCCTGTGGGGTACGGACCTCGGCTTAGGGCGTCGCTGGGAGAGGACAGCAATGAGACATGCTGGATCGGATTAACCCGACGGTTGATGTCAGGATGTTGTATATATGCTAATCGCGCGGTAAACTCTGATTGCGCGATGCAGGATTTGGCGTGACGTCAGTGTGATGCGTTCCAATGTGGCGGTGTAGATGTGCCGCCACATTGAGGAAATTTTTTTCAATGCAGTTACGACTATGCACTTCATAGAACAAACAAAGCAAATATTTGCACGAAATATAAAATTGTAGACAATTTTTTTACAAATTTTTTGCAAAAATATACAGCTATCAGAACAGGAACCTTTTATCCAGGGCGAATTCGACGAAACTTGTACCTAGTATAAGTCTAATCCAGCGAATAAATTTTTAATTTTGACAAATTTGTCATACAAAAATTGACATCTGACAGGATGTCAATTTAATTCCACGGTGAAAAGTTATCTGACTTAAGTTAAATCAGCCTTTAGGGCTGATTTTACCAAAGTCCGATATCTTTATCCATGGAATAATTTTGACAGTTTTTCTAAACAAAAACTGCTAGACGTAAATTTTATTCGACTAAGAAAAGATATCTGACGTTGGTGAAATCAGCCCGTGCTCTCTTGTTTCATAACTTGCACCACAATAAAAACAACATCTAGGAGTAGTCGTGATCGTATGCATTTCGAGTCATAACTTACGTCCATGTTTACGTCCAGTTCAAAGCCAAGAGTACTGTGACAGATAACTGAAAGTGTTACGAAGGGCACAACCCAGTAAAAGGCACAGCATGACATAATAAATTGTCGTATGTTACGGAAATAGGATCACCTTGGATTTTTGTACAAGTTACAGAGACAAATGGACTATTTTGTCTAAAACATACAAGCCATGTGCATAGTGCATACCTTATTCAAAGTTACAACAATTTGACAGTTCTTTTGTGACTTTTGACATTAACAAATTATACCTTCAGTTCTGTATGTTTCCTCATTGTTGGTTACAGATAATTATTTGGCTTAGTTATTAATTACTGCTTGTTTTCCAGGGAAGGTTAATAATTGGGTCTGGTTTCGAACTAATATGGTTATTATAAAAGATTAATGATCTTTTGTAATTCTACGTATCCGGAACCTGATATTTGACTGGACGTCATTAGGTTTTACGAAAGTTAAGTGATGGTGTTGTGGCAATGTCAATGTTTAATGATTCGTTAACACTTTTCGTGACCTTGTGTTTGACAGTGGAACTGATGTTTACTTTTTAACTATTTGTTTTGTCTTATCCTTAAAGGATCTTGCGTCGGAGATGATTATCGTATAAAAAAGGATAGATACTTAATACCAACAACGTTTGTTTTTCAATGGCTATATATACCTGCCTTAATTAATTGAATGCTTCTAGAGATATTATTTTCAGAATTTTTTCTTCAAATCAATACAGAAGGAGACAATCGGGTGGTAATTTATTTATCTGTAGCATAGAGGCAAACGATCTTCTATAAGCATTCAATGTTGAACACTGACCACCGTCCATGAACAACAGCAAAAAGGGGAATACGACATCTAAGGTAGAACTATATCTACATATTATAGTTCTACCTTAAATACTTTGGTCGAAAAACGATTGTGCTCAATTAGGTACCTATTATAAACCTATACTATATGAGCTACAGGTCTGAGCTCAAATGGATGCCCATTCGCCAGAGAAGAAATTTGCGTGCTTTGACCACGCTTTTCTCCCTTCTTAACTCTCCCACTCCTCCTTCTTATCTAGTGTCTCACTTCCAATATCTATGTTCTTCACACGCTAAGAATCTTCGTTCTTCTAACAATCTTCTCCTACTCTGTCCTTCTCATACTTCTGACTTTGTTCATTCTTCCTTTCATTTTCAGTCCATTCTTCTTTGGAATGCGCTACCTCTTGACATCAGGATGGCCACCAGTCGGTATGCATTTAAGCGGAGATTGCGGAGTTATTTTCAAAATAAATAGCGTAGAGTCATCTCAAAACCTCTCTCTCTTGAATTTGTATATAATATATGTATATAATATAGGTATATATTATAGTAAATATGTATGTATGTGTATTATAAGTTTATGACTTATTTATGTACAAATTGTTCCATTTCTAACAGAGCACCTGCCATCTAATCTCTTCACCACCCTTGGTTGACTGGTAGAGAATGCCTAAGGCATTAAGTCCGCCTTTGTACTTTTTTAAGTGTGAAAAGTTTAAATAAATAAATAAATAAATAAATAGAGCAAAGTCATCCACAACTTCTGACTCCACATAAATCTTATGCAACATTGAACTTTAACGTCAACAACTTAAAGTTCACAATGCATTCCAGAAGGTTCCATAGATAGTGAAACCAGTATTGCACGTAGTTACAGTACAGTCATGCACATTCACAGCATTTTCTCACGAAGATGGTGAACAAAAACAGACAGAAAAACTATTGGCGACTAAAAAAAAACAGTGATTTGCACTTTTTTATTGTTTCCCAAGTTTTGTATTACCTAATTCAATTACTTGTATTTCCTTGGCAGGTATTGAGACCTATATTGGTACCAGTAAAATGAAAAAAAAAGGTTTGTTTGGTACCTATTGTTTCTCTTTAATGCCTGTGAAAACAAAAGCTTTTAATAAAATAATTTAAGGTATAAGTAAGTAGGTACATACCTATCATGTTTTTCTTTTTTTTTATTCTAGAAATTTTGGCTGACAACGATTTTTTTTATCACGAAAGCATTGTTTTTATTTTTATCGATATACTTTCCAAGTCAACGAACTGTTACAATTGATGCTGAAAAGATAAGGTGAAAAATCTGACTGACGGTCGCCTTTATTACTTAAGCATCTTCAATGCTAATATAAGAAAGAGAGAAAGAAATAATGAAAGAAAGAAAGAAAGAAGGAAAGAAAGAAAGAAAGAAAGAAAGAAAGAAAGAAAGAAAGAAAGAAAGAAAGAAAGAAAAAGAAAATGTATTTCACCCAGGTTAAGGCACACAATATTTACACAAAAACAGAAAAAAATACTTGATATTTTCAGACTAATATCGACTTAATAGCATTAATTAACCTTAAGTACGTATCTACGAAATTAATATGCATACATGAACTTAAAGGCTTGGTGTTTCATGCCTCGTTTATCTCACGATTCTGACACAAGATGACACACACGTGTCGAAAAGGTCAAGGGTTCATAGGTTATCAGTGTCGCTTTAGTAACATTAATCTTACCTGGAAATTCACACCTATTAACTGTCATTATGTATATATGCATGCCTGTAGTCCTCGAAAGCGTAGGGGACTTTTACGTGTAGGTGCGAGAAAAAAGGTATTTAATAATAATTGTTTTAGCAAGAATGAAATCCGAACAGAAATCCCTTAGTACTTTTGTCAACCTCATTCTTGTATTTTCTTGATTTTTGACTTTTCCTTTGAAGTAGTTTTCACGTTGTTATAATTATAACTTACATTCTGTAAACATCTAGTTAAAAATACGTAAAGATATCATGATACCAATTATAAAGCAACATGATCCAACCGTTGTTTCTAAAGGAAACTTTAGGGTTTAATTAATTTTAACATCTCTTTTCGTTTGCAATTTATTTATAAAACATGGACTAACTCGAATTGTCTATAGATAACATATTTAAATTTAATAAGGCCACAATTATTTCATTGTTCGATTGTAGATTTTGCTTTTATGTAGGTACAGTTTAGTTGTACTTTTTTCTGTTTTTTTTTTTTGCGTGTACTCTCTGCCCAATTCTTCAGGCAATGTTATGTTGTGTGTTTCTGTTTTTGGATGTGTAAGTTCTTTTTTCAAAAATTATGTTACCTATGATACAATAATTTACGTACTACGTAAATATTTCAGTTTCCATACAATATCATTATTACATACCGTTACCAACATTACGTTTACAGTACATTTTAGTTATTAGGGATTGCGAACCGAGACGGGGACATTAATTAACACTGCAACTAACGTGAAGCTTTGTTTAACAAACGCATTACACGAATTAGTCTTCGCTTTGCTAACGTTCCGAACAACGACGTAGAGAATATGGAAGTGGTTTGATTGCACTAAAATAACTAAGACTAGGAATTAGCCTTAGTTAATTTAGGACCTATTTATGCAATAGAAACGCGCAATACAATGCTCGTAATTTGAGAGCCACGCATTCTCTTGGCTGTTTATAAACAGCTAAAAGAATTAGCAGTGGATAGAAATTACATCGAAAACAAGAAGCCATAACAAGGAATTCAATTGACTGTTGGTTTATCGGGAAAACAATCACAACTACATTTGGCATGACTTCTAACAGTAGATATACATTATACGAGATTTGATCAATAATATAATAATAGATAGGTAGAATAGTAATAGAAGTGTTATTGAGTTTTTCTATCTGGAATTTCTCAGTAGCAGTCCGGAGTCTGGATTTGTGCCTGGTTGATGGCAATAGGCTCACCCCCTATTACATTACATGGGACTTAAACAAAACTGGCGAAATGTGAGTCTACTGTAGGTACACCTCTGCCCAATCCTTCAAGGAAAACAAGGCGTGATGTTATAGAATAGAACCGTCTTCATCAATAACCTCCAGTGAAGCGTTTCCGCAACATTCGTTGTGGATTCTAAAAGTAATTTACTTTCTATTTTATATGTTTCCACTGTGGTTTTACACATTTACAGCAATAAAAAGCTAAGAGTACTCTTTTACTCATTATTGTTTAGAATGGCAGAAACGTAAGTAGAAACTATGGCGGACGCTACAAAATAAATAACAGAACTTTCTGCACGTATTGCGTCATTAAATAATAATATAACCAAGAAAATGATTACATTATATTAAAACTCTATGTAATAATGTTGTTTTAATGTTTAGACACGAGTTGAAAGCGGTAAAACGGAAGGTTAGACTTTCTTGTTTAATCTGAGTAAAGCATAAACTTTCACGAAATAGAGACACGATTCTCAAAACATCTACCCAATTAAAGTTAATAATGTTTAACACTATTATGCTTTAACTCGATCTATCATATATTAATTTTATGTAAAGGATTTTTTCTAAGAACGAGGAAAAGCCTGAAGCCACCACAATAAGAGCAAAGAGTGCCTTTTGAAGCCAGCTAGCGTGAGTTGCCCGAGCACGGTATCATCCTTATAAATGCAAGTGACTAATTCCATAAAGAAAAAAACAAAAGCTGTACGACTGTAACCACATCCAGTCAAACCATTAGCTGTTCGTATCTACGCGAGCGAATTAAAGTATTTGTAGTGCGCTCTCGCTATGTGTACCGAGCGCGGTGATACCTAGCTTTGACTGCAAGCACGACGCATCTCACGGCGCTCAAACTCATCGGGGCAAAGGCGAGGCCACAAAGAGAGGATTTAATGTTTTAGAGTGAGGAGAACTGGAAATCGGAACCAAATTGTATGAGTTTTAGTTCGTACGGCCATCATTTATGTACGTTTTGGACGGTAATACTCCTCAAGGTATCAGATGAAACTGCTGCTTAGATGATGACAGAAGTTGATTGAAGAGTATGGCTTAGTGGTTGTTTATCATCAGGCAGGTGTAAACGTGAAACGCTTAATGCACAAGAAGAAAAACACTACGCAATAATAATAATTTAAAAAATGTAATATTTAATTAAAAATTGCATTACCTGCACTATTTAAGGCAATGTGCCCGAACAATACTAATCATTGGCTGATTTCCAAACCACATTAAAGTCGAAGCCGCAGCAATTATAAATATATAGCTCCTGTCTGGCTTTTAGTACTTAGCTGCTATTTTTGTTCGTGTGATTAGCCGTAATTAGGTTCGCGCCAGTAAGCAAGCTTCGTAAGAATAGCTGTGAAATGGGAACGGAAAATACTAGACCCACGAACGAATAACTAATAGGTTTTACATTATTTAATGTGATGTACCGACCGATGCGATGCCTGCATTGAGCGGTAACATTTTGTAAGGTATTTTATTGCATACAACATTATTTATAGCCCTTATAAACATGGAAATCAATATTAAAAACTACGTAAAATTATAGAGACGTTTTTCAGCCAAGCTTATAATTATTATAAGCTTGACTGGAAGACGTCTGTATAAGTTTTTCGTAATTTAATTGGAACCGCATTATTTACTTGCTAAACTAATTTTAAAACATTAAAGAAGAAATTACCAAGCTAAGATATTCTCTATAATGAGTAAGTTAATCATCAATTTTCAGAAACAAATATTATCGAAGAATACTTTTGAATTTCGAAAAAAATAATCCCTTACTTGAAAAGCAGGCGTACCAGACCATATTTTATGAAACTAAATAAATATACCTATCCACAAAAGCACTCACTGTGCAAAAACCCTTACCGATCCGGTTTTCCGTGTGCACCGTCTGTAAATACGTTTGTTTACGGGATTAATCAGGAAACTGTTTTGTCTCTAAGTCGGGTGTTACTTTACAATTCGACTTTGTAAACTTTGATTGCAACAGATTACTGCGTCGGGTTCCGTATGTGCCGTAAACAAGGATTTATGCTGATTTGATCGTGTGGTTTCGAATTGAAGGTGGTTTCAGGTTTTGTGTTAGAAAATTATGTTTAGAAAGTATAAAGATGTATTGATGAAAAGTTGCAGTTTTCAGAGAAAAATTGTTTCGATTCCCGGCTCAATGGAAAATATTTAATAAAAATCAAAAATTTTGGGAAAGTACTAAACGTACTCACTTACAAGAGTATTAGCTCAAGTTTGATTAGTCATAGTTATCACATTAATCACTGTAATGCTTAATAACGGTTCCAATAATATACGTAAAATCATAGTTATGCGAATACCATATAATTTTCTAATAAACATTTGCTTCCGACAATAACAGTGTTTGCTTCCTGTTTCAAGAGAAAACAGTAAGCATCGCTTTACTATTTAAAATTAATACCTCCTGATGACCATAATGCCTTGGAAGGTAGGTAGGCCTTTGGTGTGGGATGCAACGTGTGTCGACACCCTTGCGCCATCCCATCTTCCTAGCACGGCAGGCTGTGCTGGAGCGGCTGCTGCGGGTGCGGAAAACCTCAAACGGCGCAAATACTCCAGTCTTATTGGGACTTATATGTTCGAGCCGTTTGGGGTTGAAACACTTGGGCCATGGGGTCCGAGTGCCCACTTAGTTTTTCGAGACATCGCCAGGCGGTTGGTCGACTCCACACGTGACCAGAGGGCTGGCCTATTTTTTGGCCAAAGAATCAGCATTGCTATACAACGTGGCAATGCTGCCAGCCTTCTGGGCACTTTTCCTGTTGACAGCGATGCGGATGAATTTTTTGATGCCCTCTGATTATTTACCCCCTCCCTTTTTTATATACTTGTACATTATTATTATTATGTTAGTATAGTGTATTTAAGATTTGAAAAAATAAAAGATTCCGATACCTCCTGGTTTCTGTAATAAAATTTTAATAACGCTCATTAGTTGTATAAACCAACCGACAATGGGCCCACGTGGTGGATTACGGCCATGGCCCAGTCACTCCTTCTCACCGAGAGGAGGCCTGTGTCCCAGCTGTGGGAACATTATAGGCTGATTATGATTATGCTTATGCTTCTACTTGTTCTATAAACTTTTACTTCTAACGAAAATTAAAATAAGGAATTTTAATTATACAAAAGATATATGCCCTGAAATACTGTTTCCTATTTAAAAATAGTTTCCGGTTACGCATATTATATTTACTAACCGGATCTAAGGCTGCTGTATCGAAACATGATAGGTTATGTTATTCATTAACATGATTACATAATCAGCCTATAATGTTCCCACTGCTGGGACACAGGCCTCGTCTCGGTAAGAGGGAGTGGGCCGTAATCCACCACGCGAGCCCAGTGCGGGTTGGTAGATGTCACATGTCTTCGAATATTTGGTTCTTGGACATGCCGGTTTCCTCACCGCTGCCGGGTTGTATAATAACATGATTGTCAAGCAGAAACTGAACCTTGTCATAAATTCTACTCATGCTTAGAGCATGCACGTAATTGCAAACTATTAGCAGTACAAACAAATACGTACAAACGAGGAGCTCGTGGCTAAGTAATAACAGCCGCATGGGTCGATCCATCAGGTTAAGCTACGCTTGCCGGGGTTGGTCCGTGGATGGGTGACCATCTTTACATACCGAGACTCCTCCGTGCCTCGGAAAGCACGTTAAGCCGTTGGTCCCGGCTGTCATTCTTAGATCTTTGACAGTCGTTACGGGTCGTCAGAAGCCCGAAAGTCTGACAACCAGTCTTACCAAGGGGTATCGTGTTACCCAGTAACTGGGTTGTGGAGGTCAGATAGGCAGTCGCTCCATGTAAAATACTGGTATTCAGCTGCATCCGGTTAGACTGGAAGCCGACCCCAATATAGTTGGGAAAAGGCTAGGCAGATGATGAGCAGTACAAACAAATGTTGATCCATAAAATACCATTACCTACCTACTTATGAGTGTAATCAAAAGGTCAACACCTTTGGCAACTGTAATTAAATATGCGATAATAGTAGTTTTAATACCCTTACACTCCATAAACATGTCAAATAAATCATTTGTTGTGAAAACTTTATTACCTTGTGTACCCACGTACTAAGGTGCAATTGCTCTAGAAAACCTTGGATAATAGAGGTAGCTAGTGTTCTAAACGGTAGTAAAATGAAATAAAACAATCGTTAATTAACTTTGCGATATATGGAAAAGTTATTTATTTCTTAAAACTTTATGCACAAGTAAAAAAAATACCGTACAAAGGCGGTCTTAATGCCTGAGGCATTTTCTACCAGTCAACCTTATTAATTATGCCTTTGAATGGACTTATTAATATGCTCTAAGTCTCTGTGATAATCTACCACAATTTATTTAATTATGAATCTATTCCACAGTACTTTAAACTCGACCACAATGTGGTCGAGTTTGAAATAATGTCATTACCTATTTCTGGAAACGAAAGTTAAACTATTCGTTTTAGTTCGGGTTTTATAATGTAAAACATTCCGGCTGAGCCCGTACGTACGAGTACGTAGGTTTTGTTAGAAATTATTGCATTCGGATACTTGGATTTACGTATGCGGTAAGCTCTCAGAATGGGTTTTATCTTGCTAATTGCACAAATGAGTTATAGTCTAAAATAAACGGGAACGTATTTTACTAATTAGTGGTGGAGTTAACTTTCGGATTAGGTCGTTCCTGATATTAAAATATGTCTATTTTAGCTACGGAACACAAAATTCTGTTTCCCTTTTGCAAATTTGAAGAGAAATTTCGTGTTATTGTGTCAAGGATCAACATAAATGCTTTTGGCGAAAGTCTCTTGCGCAAAATCGAAAGAAAGTAGAACCTTATTAAATTAATCGCATTCATCTACAGATTTGACAACCTCGTGCTTTCTGCATTCAACAAAGGTTGATAACGCTGCGTTTACTTATTACGTTATCGAACGGACACTTGGCCATGACTCGAAATGCATCGGAAAGTTATTGACTTTTGATAATGAACGAAACCAGTTTGCGGCGAGCTGACCGAGAGCCCGCGGCCTCGTTCAATACCAGATGGACTTACCACGAAGTAGCGCCTATGCCCAAAAAACCTCTGAAGCAGCATACATTAACATTTCTCTTAAAGCTTACTCGCGACCACCGCGTAACGGACGCGAAGTGTAAAGCGCCCTGTCCATATAACCAACTTATAATCGAAACTCACTGCGACTTTGGTAAAAGCCAAGTTTATAGTAAGCGACAGGTCTTAAGTTTGTCGGCAGAATTTTGCCGTAACCTCTTTGTGGAAGTAAAAACTGATAACAGAGAAAATTATAAAGTCAATTTTACTTGATAAAGCGCTCAGGAATTTTGTTGTCAGGAATTAATTATAACAGTTAAATTTTATGGCCTCGTTACCTTAAATACGTTACTATCTTGGTGGTTTTATTTGTTGCTATTCTATATTGAGCTTTTCATTATTGCTTGTGTGAACGTTTATTAAGCTCCTGTGGTTTATTTTTAAATAGATTTATTTTGTTGTCACCGCAAAGCTAGATTAAGGCCGTTTGTCCATCGCCACGTCAACGGGACATCAACGAGAACGAGATGACGGCGCCGAAGTAGCGGCGCATTTACTATAGCCGCGTGTTCACCGCATACCACCCACCGCGACGTCACTTAGAATAATCTCGTTTCTCGTTGACGTCCTGTTGACGTTGTGTGGTGCACAAACAGTGTAAGGAGTCCCCGAAACGATCAATTGCGATTCATCAATTGCCATCTATTTCTATTGTAGTAATGTTGCCAATCGCTTCAACTGCACTTGGTGGACAGTCAACTTGCGCATCAATGTGTATCAATCACGTGAGAATTGACAATAATTGCCATTGATCGTTTCGGGGACCCTTAAGACACTAACAAGTACTAACACGGGGACTAAGAAGTAGAAACTTTCTAAGTTATGGTTGTGACGTAAATGGCAAGAACATAGTGCGGTGCCATATCGGGCATAACATCGTCACGTATGTACTAGCCCAGCATGTAATTTGCAATTGAAATATCAGCCAGTAAGTGGGCGCATTTATACAAATAAATAAAATTGAAGTGTCTGTTTGTAATGTCAAAATAACAGCTTTTTACTAAATGCATATGAAAGTATGTATACTTAAATACAGTGCTTATAACGAAATAACAATTTTTAAAATTTTTGTCTATCTGTATGTCTGTCTATTTGTTCCGGCTAATCTCCGAAACGGCTGAACCGATGTTGACGGGACTTTCAGTGGCAGATAGATGTTATAAGGAGTAACTTAGGCTCCTTTTATTTTAAAAAAAGGGTTCGGCGCAAAAAAATTAAAACCCATGAAACTGCGAACAAAATCCTATTCAAATAGGAATGTTGTTTTCCGACATCCACGCGAACGAAGTCACGGGCCCAGCTAGTAAACGATAAAATTACTCGAGGCAGAAAGTTGTGGTTAAGCGATCACGACAAGTTTCGTAAAGAGTTCGCTTGTCTTTGACAACGCAGATTTGTTGAGCAAGAAGCTGGGAACGTTTTTGTCGCTTTTTAATTTTCCTTTTTCCATAATATACGCAACAGGTCACGCCCGAATTTGGTTTGGTTATAGAATTGATTGCGATAAGAACTTGATAAATTAGGCAAGTAGTGAAACGGATTTGAGACCATGCTGTTTTCTACGCCTAGCACAAATTTTCACTCACAGCGCGGCGCCAGCGACAACCGCGTTTAAATAAGTTGTCTTTGCTTATTCACTGTTTATTTTCTCTTAGCAATGCAATTAACACTTAAAATTGTGTTTGTAATTATAAGAGTGAAAACAGAAAAGAGGAGTAAACAATAATTGCTTTTGTTTAGCTTACGAGTACATTATTCTAGGATTTTATTTTGTTTCTAAATGAACTTGTATTTTCTTTGTTGTTAAAACTGTTTTGTTTTTCCTGAACAGTATTATCGCCCATCTAAGATGATATCGATCCAATTTACAGCATTGTTTATTATTGTTGTATTTTTATACAATTTGATCTGCCTCATTATCACACAAAAAGAACATCAATAACTGTTGTTGCGGTAATAAAGTAACTCTCTCAGTAATGTGACGTTACGTTAGTAGCGTATGCGCATGTAAAGTGGCGATGCTTCGAGGAGATTATGTTGTTTATCTAGTGAGGGGAACACAACGCGTCACTTTCTCGCCGCTCCGGGAAGGAAGCCATTGTTCTTCGCCCGGAGGCGTCCGCGCCGGATTTATCGTAGCACATCACCCAGCGCGTACACATAACACCTCGCATTTACATACCTGCACAATTTTAGCTAAGTATAAACATAACAAGTTTGTTATTCAAATTCACGTTATCGCAAAAGCTCTAGTCCAGTATACAATGCACGAAAGCTCTAATAATGTATTCATAGAGAAAACTGTATTTCGTTAATGACAGTATTTGAGTTAACATCGCCGGACGGACGCTTTCAACGCGCACCGTGTAATTTTCTCCGAGCGGACAACTTGAAAATTGTCTAGTTTGGATGAAAAAGGTATTTTTCGCTGAGAATTCCTCGTCTAGCAATAAACAGTTACTTGTTTAACGTGGATGAAATGGGAGGATGCGCGCCGCCTCTAAAGACTAGAGATAGTTTTCTTAAAGTTGGTTAGGTCGCCAGCGTCGGCGTCGGGTACGGGCGTGCATTAATAAAGAGATCTCTTCCTCCGGGCGGGCAATCTCGGGATCCACTTGCAGCGCCATCTCGCGCCGACCTGAGGATACTTGCATGTTTCACAAGATACATCCACACTGGTCAAAGAATTACCTCTCTATCATTTATGTTACAACTTTGTGTTTTGTCTCTTGTGATTGATTGATCATGCATTGATCTGTACATCATTTAAATATTAAAGTCATTAAAAAGAACATTTAAAGTGAAAGTGGTTCCACATGTTTGTAAATTAACGATTATCCGACGTATTTAAGTGAGAGAATTAATCGGATGTAGGACGATTTTAAAGTCAAGCTCGCTATCATTCCTTTCCAAATAACTTCATGTAAATATTATAATAATCGAGTGACAGCGATGCGTAACGCTTATTTACAAATATTTTCTCTATATGTATACCAACCAGTTACATAGTGGAGATCTAGTGAGAAGTTTGGTGTACCGAAATCTCAACTTAAAAAAAAAAAAATTTTTGTTTTGTTTATGAAAGCCGTCTCGGATAGTTATATTTTTGTCTTGTGATTTTTTGGCTTAGATACTCGTAGAAGCTGTTACAAAATAATTTTTGACTTTTCCAATTTATGATCCGTTGGTATAACAGTGCGAAAAATACTCAAAACCTTTCAGTACTCGAAGATTCATGTCCTTCGGCGTATTCCCAGACCAATGTGGACGCGCCTGCAGTAAACCGGGTCTTAACGAGGTGTGTTCCGGTAAGCAGCCTCTAAACTCCACTCACCCCTTACAAAGTTAGACAAATAGACTGTGCAGAAAATACCCGCTTTCCCTTTTTACCTTTACGAGACGTTTCGAGTAATTATCGTCACTTTTTGTAATAGAACGAAGTGGAGACGCTAGTTGTGTTTGAAGGCTGTTGATTTAGTTTTAATTGAGTTTTTAGCTAATTATGTTTAGGTACTATGATTTGGACTTTAGTTAAGAAAATTAAAGAAGCCGTATTAGTAATACATAATTAAAGTAATTTATTTTGTTACGATAAAAATATACAGGGTTACTTAAACTCGACGTACTCCTTGCAGGACGTCATAGTAGGGTTAAAATGCAGCAAATTAAGCCACAAATTCAGTAGTTTTAGAGTTAGTTAGATTTTTAGGTTTTTTTTTTATGAAAAATACAATTTAAAAATTATTTAAGGCGCGACTATACTGGAATTTAAGTTATTATCATAGCTGATGCCGTAGCAGATTTTTGATAATAATTTTATTAATTCAAAAATGTGTTTTATTAAAAGTTCAAAAAAGGTATTGTACATTGGATATAAACGTCTTATACTAAATTAACTGACAAATTATTTATAGTTGTTAGTTAATAGGTTTGGTTAAGTTAGGATATTTTATTGTTTTTTTTTTTAAATTGCCTATTTAAATATTTAAGTACGTAATTATTTATATTGAATTGTCAAAGCCAGAAATTCACCTCCTCCCTCCTCTCCTTTGAAGACAAAATTTATTTATTTATTTCACACACCAATAAGTACAACATCTTACAGTATTCCAAGACGATGTATCTAACAGCCCTCTTTATCTTATAAAATATACCTAAACATAAAAATTCACAATAAAAATGAAACTAAAATAATAAAAATCACTATAATTAAATCTGACAAGTCATCAATTTGTACTTCTTGTAGGTACGATGTGTAATTGTATTTGTAATTTGTACAATCATCATATACCTCAAAAATACACCGTCAAACCTATCATGAGCTCATAACATCAAGACCGTCGCAATACCAAAACCAAATCCTATCTCACTTCATATTGCTTTCCAATGTAATAATAATACCGTCGTCATTATACCTCCTCGGGTGAAATCACTCGGATTTCTCATAAAGAAATCGGAAGTCCGATTAACAATGAAGTCCTCTTAATATTCACGTCAATTGTGATTGCATATAGGCACGTATATATAGTATGCCTGATTGGGAGCTGGCGAGGGGAAATGCTCCAGTTTCCTGAGTACATTCAAGTTGAAAAGGAAATTGAATGGTCGTTATGAACGACTACGGAGCCTTCATAAATTCGCCAATTGATAGATGATTAGTAAGTATTTATAGAATGTTGGCTTATTTTGGACGAGCCCTTCTATTGTGTCGTTTCTTAGGAATCAACTGCTTTTGTTATTTGAAGAGTGTCATCATGAAGAATTTTCTTGGAAAATAATTTTTAAACTTTCGTTAACAGAATTTAAGCTTGAATACTTTATTGAAATAACAACACGAGTGGACTTTCGAAAAGCTTAGGTTCGGCCAACATTAACCTTATTTTCGACTGTAATAATTGTTCTATATAGGTGTCAATAACTTGCACATGATAACCGGCCATTTGCGATACATATCGTATATGTAAGTATTTAAATTATTTGCGAAATATTGATTGTCTAGAATTACTAGAGTGTAGTTCCAAATTTCTATCTTGGCATTGACTTTCGAGTGTTATTTTTATCTTTTGCAACTATTAAGTTTTAGAGGTAATTGGAGGTAGTCACGGAAGCGTGAATTAATACGTGCGGCGCGTGCGCATTGAGAAACCGTTGAAGAAACGTTCAAATTGATCGATAAGACAACAAGCAATGGGCGGGGATCGAGTACTCCGTTCGTAAATTATGTCATTCTCTATGAAAGTCAACGAAGAAGAAAATAAGTAAAAATGATAATTTTGTAAAAGGTTTTTACATTAATATTAAATACTAAGCATTACAGATTGCTAGTTAAATGTGCTTGATTCATTAGTTCTTAAAATTCCGAACCCGGAATTTGTTTTTTGCATAGGTATCTGTCATACTAACTTATAATTTAAAATTGTAAAAGTTGCATTTGGCTCCTCCTTGGCATGCTATAATAATGATATAGGCAGTTTTAAAGCATTAACCAGAATAAGCAATATTCATTTTCGCATAAAACCTTAATCCTTTGGGTACAGTTAGCTCATAATCGGCTCAGACCGTATTACCTAAATCAATTTTATATTAATTAAAATTTCCGAACATCACAAATCTGCTGAAGGACGAACATAATTAATAATACATCACAACACAAAGCAAAATTTTTCACTAACAACATTTATGTAGGTAATCCGACACCTTGAAAATTACCTACTGGCATCCGCCATTTCCTTTTCCTGCGTTGTAGAATAATAATAGTATTATTAAAATAGACTAAAGAGTGCAATCAAACTATCAGACTCATTATCAGACGCCGTGAAGGTTGACTTTTCCATTTTTTGTTCCAGAATATTTAGTTCTAACACAAAAACGCAATTTGGAAAGCAATTATCTGTTGTGGCAACACTGTTTCAGTGCTTATGAACTGTATAGCTGGTGTAGCGTGAAAATATACCTATGGTGTTGCTTGACCTGTTTAAATTAATTATTATTTAGGTACTGGTATTTTGATTCGGGTAATCTGATGTATCAAACGAAATTTTATAATGTGTCTATGATAATCGATTACAGTGATCATCATTGTACTTTCAGTTAATGATTAAATCAATAGTAATGATCACTGTAAAAATAAAAATACACTGTCTAAAAAAGCCGTCTGATAATACATAACATAACATCACGCCTGTAATCCTCGAAGGGTTAGGCAGAGTACCTATAGTACATTTCGCCAGTTACGTTTAAGTCCCATGTAATAGGGGGCGAGCCTATTGCCGTCAACCAGGCACAAATCCAAACCTCGGGCGGCTATTGAGTAATTCTAGATGGAAAAACCCAATAACACTTTGCTCGACCTTGGAATCGAACCCAAGACCTCATGCTCAGCAGTAGCGCTTGCGACCACTAGACCAACGAGGCAGTTAATACATTAATGTTACACATAAAAGTAATTCGATGAATAATCAAGAGAAATTCCGCTCCGACTAACCTTCATTAAATTACAACCTACAAAGTCGTGTGTAACGATTATGTCAAGCCTAGTTTCAAGCCAGCGCTTTCCTTAACAAAAGAGAAATGGCCGCTCGTCACCAAATATTGATACCGGCCTTTTTAATATCCAATATATAACCATCAAAGTGTAAAATGAATGAGTCAAACATGTCGAAACAGCGTGCAGCGGTTTCACGCCGTTTGTACCCAACATATACCATTCATGCCGATGAGATGTGGCCCGCATATAAATGTAATGGACACAGGTTTACCATATTGTTTTTTGAAATAAGTGAATTAGAAATTCTGGGAAGGTCCTATAAGGTAGAGTATTTTTGGATGGCAAAGTTATTCAACGTGAGTTTTCCATTGCAAGACTCTCATTTCTTTTTCCACGTGTTCCGTCCGTGTATCTAAGTATACAAATTTTATAGAGTTATTATTTCTGAGTTTGTATGTAATCTTTGGAACTACTGATCTGATTCCGTAAATTATTTCATTAATGGCAAGCTACAGTATTGAAGAGTGTCTTATGATATATTTTATGTTAAAACAAGAAATTTTACGCGCCTGAAGTCGTTTTAAGACATTTTCTTTGTAACCTAAATTGACATACCCAGTGTAAATTCCTTATAACCTCAGCAGTGATGAATTACGTTGATCTGTCGACATAAAGTAAGTAATAGTTATGCTTAAATTTTAAATTGCTACACTGCTATAAGAATGAGTCATTCTTATCAGCTAATCTATTCCCACAACGTGCGTGCAAGTTGTCAACCACGTCATGTAACATGTTCCAAAAAAACCACAACGATAACGATTTGACGATTTCACTAAATGTCTGATAAAAAAATTAGACACTTGTCAATGTCTATCAATTAAGAACTTTCAAATGTAGATTGTCAGATGTTTGCATTCGATCAATATTTTATATTAAAATACATATTCATTAGGATAAAATGCTCAACATAATTGAGAAAAAAAAATGTTTGATAATGATAACGGTCAAGCTAGAAACTCCATTAGGCTTTCTGATACTACTGAAAACCCTAACGATGATTTATATTGGAGAACAGAGTTGCACAATTAGTTAGATAACTAAGAAGATTGTACCCAATGATTATAATTATACTTAAGAATTATACTTACTCCGGTTAGACTGGAAGCCGACCCCAACATAGTTGGGAAAAGGCTAGGCAGATTGATTGATTGATTGATTATAATTATACTTAAGCTTCTTAAAATAATTAGGACTTGGTTATACAAGTTGTCTGGTAGGAAGATAAACTCTCCTCTGACTTTTCGGATGTATGTACGTATTGTATAATTATCACTTGCTTAAAAAAACGTTGAAGGAAAACATGCCTGAGAGATATTTCTTGACATGTGAAGCCAAGTCAGAGGCCCATAGGCGGCATAAAAACTCTGACACCAGGTTACTTAGGGCCGAATCCAATAACCTATCTGTCACCAGTTTTGGCATACTCGAGATAGAAAAACCTATCTATCTATGGTTTTAACATTCCAATAATCTATAAGAGATTATGAAATCTTACAGGCGTGACATAAGGACAGATAGAATTATACTCTCTACCATCAATAGCGATCTGTCTTTTACTGAAAATAGGTTATTGGGTTCGGTCATAAGTCAATAACCACAAGAAAAAGGAAAAGGAAGGAATATAAAAAACCTCATTATTTTGGTGATGCATCTCAGTGAGCAGACCTCATTGTAACATCAGTAAGGTTCATCATTATATATTTGTACAAGGACTCAGTATGTGGTCGTGCGTAAATGGGTACAAGATCACTACACTGTATGCAAGATAAAAGAGGTCAGCTTGGTGATCACCCAAGTCTTTTGGACATTGACCCACTATGTCCTTTGAATATTAATTACACGATTTTGAGGATATTTTCATCGAGACTGTTGAAAAATTGCAGAAATACATTGTTTTTGGTCATTTTTACCTGTGTTGTGAGGCAAGTTTCAAATAAGAAATTAGAACCATGTTTACTTTTTGTGATACTTATTCATTACATAAAACAATGCTCGAACAAGTTTCGAAAATTTCACGAATTCATAAATAAAACATACTTTATCGCTCTGGTTCTTTACATAATAATTTAAATATGTAAACTAGAGATGCTTCATTATATTATCTGAAGCCAAGAAATTAATTCGAAACGCTATCAACGGCGTGATTTATTATTATTTATTTTTACATCCAATACCTCTGCAAAGTTTTATGCAATTAATTTTATTGCTAAGCATTGAAAATCAAAATATGTTTTGTCTTTTACGCCACCGAGACAGAGTTTTGAAATTATATCTATTCTTTTTCTACGAAGCATTATACTTGACTATTTTACGAAGTTTCTTAACTATATTTTATGTGAACATTCACAACGGTCTTACACATTATGTTTTATTATATTACCTACACTGATTTGTGTAATACATAAATTGTTCTCATTCTACGCGTGCATGGAGCTAGTTTCGTAAGTGACACTTTTACTTTTTAAAGTTCCAGTATTTGTGTGACCACAAGTGACATATTTAGTATACGTTGCATCTTGAACGAGTAATTCTAAGTTACTTCACACTTGGGTGTGTTTTCACGCTTTAAGTTCATAATAAAGTTCAAACTCTTAGGTCAGGTATGCCTTTGTTAACAGTTAAAAAGGTTAACAGTTATAAAGCTATTATTTTCTGAAGTATTTTTTTTATTTGAGATAGGTTTGCTCTTGACTCTAGTCTAGGTCAGAGATGACAGAGACAAAGTCGACGATGGAGCGAGCTTACCCAGAAGAAGCCTGTCCACTCTCACTTTGAAGAGATCGGCGTTGTATGCGTTCGGAAACACAGACGCAGGCAGAGAGTTCCACTCCTTTGCTGTGCGCATCACAAAAGACATCATTCATTCATAGATTCATAGACTTCATTTTGTTTAAACGAAACGAAACTATTTACGCAAAAAATCTCAAAAGGCTGCTTTTAAAAACGCAACGCAAGCTAAGTCTGTTTTATTCGTATGTCAAGTCTACTGGTGAAAGCGTTCACTTACGTCTCGTCATTCCGCTAAAGAAGAACATAATGACATTTGCGTACCAGTTTGTCACATCCATGATTACGTATGTAAAATGAATAGTTCACTTTCGCCCAAACCTAAAAAAGTTTCTATCTATTTGTTCACATTTCATTGTAACTAACGCCAGTTTTATATTTATGCAAATATTGTTTTTGTTTAGCACAAAATAAGTGTTATGTGAAGAATGTTTAAAGTCGTCATTATGCAAGGTAACAACGCGTGACTTTAATGACAAAACATTTTTCGTCTTGTGTGAAAAGTAAAATTATAACTGTTATGTATAATATGGAAAATGTGCTGACTTACGTAATGACTAATGGAACCTGTCAGTAAACAGCTGATTTGTAAATGACCAATTAGTTGTCATCACATTAAATTATGACGGCGACGCAATGTTGCTTATCAAGTTCTTTACATTTTTTTTCTTTATTTTCATATCTAAAAAATACTTTTATACATGTTATGTATATCCATAGATAAGTATCTAAGATTAAAAAAAAAACGTGTGCGGTCGGGGAACCCCCGTCAGGAACGAAGTTCCTTCTCACGTATGATTTAAAACAAAAATAAAAATTTTCGCAGCCGGCAATCTTGAATTTACATTTTGGCGTCACTATCGGCTTTAGCACCCTCGAAAACTATGAAAATGACACCCATGACGAAAAATTTGAAAATATTCACAGCCGCTATCTTTGATTTACATTTTGACGTCACTATCGGCTTAGCACTCTCAAAAACTATGAAAACGACACCCATGACGAAAAATATGAAAATTTTCGCAGCCACCATCTTGGATTTTCATTTTGATTTTGAATTCGAAAGAAGAAAGTCACATGGAGAGAGCATACAAGTATGAACGTTTTTTAGTTAGTGGCGATTTCTGCCAGTTTATTCCTACCGCAAGCCGCGTAAAGGAACTTCGTTTCAGAAAGAAAATGAATCGTAAATCACAGCCTAGGGTCAATATGTAAGGACTAATCGAAGGTGATTTGATTAACGCATAACTACTCTATTACCACTCAACGTGTGTGGCCATCGTAACACCATATTCAGACAAAAAAATTTCAGTTCTCAGCATTCTGCACCGTATTAATTAGTGGAATTTCAAGGCGTTCTTCACTTCGTTTCACTCCACTTGCGGGTAAAACTACATTTTTGCCGTTGTATTGCACGTTACACGAATAATTGGAGGGTTTTCGTCACTTTACCAGTGTATGTAATGTTTTATTTCCTGTATTTGAAACTGTGTACTATTGGCCAAAGATCAATATTGTTTTATCAATTAGTGAGATGGTTTGTTGTTAGATAATAGATAAGGTTATTAGAGTGAAAATATGCTCCTGCGTTACGTATATTATGCATTTCATTTGTTGATAGATATTATTCTTTTAAAAATGATAACAAAATAAGATAGTAATTATACAAGCCCACATCAGTTCACTCGCATCTGACATAATATAAACATACTTTATTCATACATGATGTGATAGAGCAAAAAGGTACAGTCAGAGAGATGAAATGCTAAGCAAATTGACAACCTAATTCAATTTGCCGCACTACTACTGTAATTTGTTAAAGCGATTTCATACAACTGTCAAAGAATGAAAGTTGTGATTTGAATATCCGGACAATTTTAATTGGTAGCAAATTTGCTGAACAATTCCTGACTTTACCTACTAGTACCTACCTTTATTATAAACAAACACAGCAACACCTTGTTCCCTCAAAAGCGTTACTAGAGATACAAAAGCGAACAAAGGCATCTGTGGGCGCAACTTTGTGGCGTCGAAAAAGTTCCACGAGGACCGAGGACCGTAAAAGCCCAACTATTATAATGATGTGACTCAAAGAGGCCTTTAAGCCATGGAAATGACGCTATATTCAGTTAATGTTCGGCTTCTATGCAACTATATACGTAGTCGTTTAGAACTGTATTAGAATTTAGTGTTAATACCGTCTGTGTTTTCAGGGCTCCGTTTTAATAGAGGTTTAGTTTGCGCGAGTTTATTTGAGGATCGTAATCCCGGAGCTAGACTAGCAGCCTCTAGAATTATCGTCAATTACTCGTGGTTTTGAAATTTTTACAGACATCGTCACTAATTTTTAACCCCTACAGTAATAGTATTAGTCGAATATTGTAACAAAATTCGATTCAATGCTTTTACTAAAACATTTTAAGTTCACCACATTATGCAGCACACGATTCCAGCATTAAAGCGATATTTCGATGGCAAGCTCTTCTATAGTTGTTATCAAGATTTATAAAAGGCGAATGGACACGAAAATGCGTCGTCCATATTCGGATTGTCACTTGCAATTTCCGTGTATGGTATTGAGACGGAACCCTCGACCCGTCTGCTTCTAGAACCGTTTTGTGTAACCTCGCCTTAGCCGCTCTATTTTTAAATGGATATACTCGTATCCACCGCATTATATTTGAAGCCATAAGGCGTATATAAAATATATTTTGAACTGAAAATATGGTCGTAATAAATCCTCCATCCTGTTTGTATTTTCATTCTGCCTAAAATAAGACAATTTATTTACAACCATGTTCACTTGTTTATTTTCACAAAAAAAACATAAATAATTTATAACACCGCTTTTTAACCTTCTTACTTTTAACGTCGAAAAGCACAAAAAAATACAATTGTAATGTACTTAAGAGCGACGAAAACATTTAAAACGTTGTCAACTTAGCGCTAATGCAATATTAAGTACGTTTACACGGATGTTCAAACATAATAAATCATTTTTGTTCTGTGCCCATACCTGCACGATGAAAAAAATAACATTATCCTCCTTTCAGCCCTTGTTGACTTGCGCGTGATGTGAAAGCTACTGCCTCGGATTTGGAGGAATAACATTAATTTATAAATCGAGCATAAAATATGTGATGATTATGCAACATTTGGTAGCTCACAATGTTTCGATTCTTTTGAAATTCGAATTTAGAATCGATTTGTTTTGTATCGACGGGTAAGTACGTCGCGTGTCGATGGTTTGTGTATTAGGAATAGACGTTCAATAATAAAATAATGTAAGTGTGTTATATAATATTTTGTGTTTTGTTAATTTTTAATAAACATGATCGTTTACCTACATTGAAAAAAAGTCGTGAGTTTATGAGTACCTATATTCATTTTATATTTACTTATAAGCTTCTGGAAATTAAATATCAATTTACATATTTCATTCTGACAGTTCCAAGTACTTATCGTTGCGTTTATTTATATACCCATAACCATTCATTATGAATGAATGAAAAATCGTTTATTATATTTACTTTTATATACCCTTGATTGGACTCAAGAATGAAATACTGCAGGTCGTTCATATATCGTCGTCTTAATAAACTAAAGGCAGATAAAAACATGGTTTAATGAATTAATAAGAAGATATTTTAATGTAATAAGACTTCGCCAACCTTTTACTCTACTGGGATATCACCAACAGGTGGTTAATGTATTGCCGTTTCTCCTTCGCCAGTATTTTTTCTACATTTACTTGAAAACTCATTTGATGAGAAACTGTAACCTCTGTCTATTAAAACAGCAATCCCTCGGGTCACGTGAGACCTGCCTATTTCGTCTTTGGGTTAATCAGAGACAAAATTGAAAAGTTTCCCGAAAATTAACAATGCTGCTAAGGGAACTACAAATTGTATTTAGTAGGAGCTTTATCATTAGCTACAAAAGTATTTTATTAAAAAGTTTATTTCTTTTAAAGAACACTTATTCATTCACAAATTCTCCGTGAAGCAGCTACAATACTTTTTCATAATTCTCTTATTGTAGACTGTATTTCAAATTGGTTGCGGCTATTTTTACCTTAATGCTTGTTAAACTACGTTACATATTGTCTGCGTCTATATTACCAACCTTCTCAACTCTCATAAATTGTTCCTACTATTATTTTATTCTAGTTGTAAACAGTGAAGCTCTATACATATACGTTTTCTGTATAAGTTTTATGGAATATGCTTGCCAGCGACACTCTAGGATATTTGTCAGGCGACCGATCATAAAACGTGTTTTAAATTGTGTTACCAGGAGCGCAGTAAATTGTAGGAGTAGTTAATACTGTTATCTTCCCCCATTTGTACGGAGAATTAACAGATGGTTCGGTTAAGTCTTCTGGTTGCCGATGGACGTTGACCATTGACAGGGTTCACCCCTTCATTACTTAGTTTAATCCATCAATCTATTTGGGAGTCCCTTAACGAATAGACGTGTCCCTTTTACTAGTTCTATCTTTGGTTTCACATAACTTCCTCTAGCTAGATAATCCCAAAACCATATACAATGTAAATTATTATTGGAATAGTAATATCATTTTGTTGAACAATATTCCCAAAAATAAACGCAACCACTAAACACTTTTTAGACAGCCGTGTAGTTTTCCATGCGGTGTTGTTGGGTGCTATAAAAATGATAAACAACTAAAGTTGGACCACAACATCACATTTCACTAGGTGATGTATGCCAGCAGCACAGGCAGCAAGCAGTAAAGGCGATAACACAACATTATAAATGACATGCAACGCATTATGCGCATACTATATGAAATATGCACTGAAGATAAAATTGATAAGTGAATGCGACGCTCCTTGGAAGGGTGGTGCTTTCAGTTGACTGTTTGTGTACAGTGTGGTATTTAATAAAAATGTTTAATAGATATGAGGTTCCTTTTTAGGCATTCGTATATACTACGATTTTAGGCAATATTTGCTTTATAAAGTAACTATCTGTTGCCCATGGCTTCACCCGCGTGGAGGTCGGGAATTATCCAAAGGGAACGTACTACCACCGGGTTAAAAACTGTCTCAGCTCATGGTCTACCTGTGTGCCGTTCATTCAGCCGTTAAGACGTGAAAAGGTAACAGACGGACATACAAAGAGAGTTACTTTCGCATGTATAATATTAGTATGGATGAAGCGACTGAAAAACAAGGAAGGTTTGTAATCTAGGTACTGAATTGTAATGAAACTTGTGCGATTCTTTTACACAAATTATTGGTGAATCTGAACGATGTGCTCGAAAACTGATTGCTAATATTTTGAACAAACGAAGGATCGAAGAAAGTTTTCATATCCGCATTGAAATGCAACGGGGTTTAAAAAAAATCATTTTACATTCTGTTATAACTTAAGCTCACATACTGACTTATTACTTGTTAAAATTTTGGGAAGATCGTACACTTTTAGAATGCTTGTGAATATGTGAGCACCGTGTGTCTAACACATATTTAATTTACATATCTGTCATTGCTTTATTTTTAATTGTTTACCTATTGTGGTATAGTAATTTCATGTTAGGTGCATCATCTTCATATATAATTATATAATAAATGTACTTATACAAAATATTGTAAAAAATTTTAAAAGAGTAACGATGGAGTTTCTTGCCCATTCTTCTCCATACGAATCTACCTTTTGGAAGGGGCACTAGAATCAATTTTGACGTTCGAAAGTGCCTTTTATGTGCCTATTTGAAATAAAAGATTAGACTTTGACTTTGAATTGCCAGTCATTGTATTTAGATGTTCTTTGTCGTCTTTTTTTGTTTTATTCGCGAGTTTAAAATAGCAATAAGTAATTACTTTTTCGTAACTATACATATTTGGCGGACAACAGAATCAGGGCCATTATCACGGTCAGTGATTATAACTAACATCCACTATATTACGGCATTGCTGAGATACTGATTATTTCTGATTCTGCGCAGACATTCATTCAGCGGTAATGTAAACATTTTTCTAGATAATTATTAAATGGTTCGCCTTACTCGGGTAATTCGGCTTTCGCCTAATGTGCGTTTGCTTTCAAAAGATTAAGTGAACAAGCCCAAATGGAATAATTGGAAGCCTTTTGATAATAACATTGCCATACATTAATATATCACGCTTATTTTAATAACGAGCTTTTTTGTTTTACCAGTAAGTATGCTCAGTAATACATCGATCGAGTTCTCTTTCTATTAGTGAAACTGTCAGAATGTTGGATTAAATAAAATAATACCTATGAATATAATGTTGAAAGGTGGTTTCATTTTAGGACTTTATGTTCACATTAATGTCAGAAATATTCAATGAACATTGGGTACAAAATGATATTTAAAGCTTTTAGTTTCTTTTACATTACGATATTTCGATGGTCTAGAAGACAGATGTTATTAGGCAGATTTCAAAAAAAATTGTTCGCCCAAATGTGTTAACTGATCATGCTGCACCATTTGTAATCATCAGCAAATCAATTTTCCATCTCTTTCTATCTTTTTTCAGTTGACACATTATACCGAAGTACTTTGCCCTATATGAGATAAGCACCGGGCAGTTTAGTAGCACATGAGCTGCTGTCTCGTCGTCCTCCATGCAGGCCCTGCACAGCTGTCTGTGACTCCTATGACAAAGAGGTGTTAGTTGCATCAAAGTAACCATACATACGACCCAAAGTCCATTAATAATCTACTTTCTTGCTACCAAGTGTGATAAAAAGCTTTATTATCATTTCTTTTTGATTATTGCATCTTCCAAAAAATCTAAACTCTTGTATTAATTTTTGCCAATATCAATGTTGTATTAAGTGAATTTATTCATAAGAAGTGTCGGTGGTGAAACACACTAAGTGATTTTATCACAACCACTCCACAAATTGGTCGTAGAAAATATGTTGGTAGGTGTTTGACTGAATCTTTTAATTGCATCTAATACTTTTGCGTAAGCTGCTTTCCTGAAAAAATACCAAAACTGCACTTATAATATCTGTCTTCTAGACCATCGATGTAATGAATAGGCATTTGATAAAACTTAACATCGATGTAAAGGTTAAGCTAACAGCAGACGATGATTAATTGCAAAGTAAGAACAGCTTCAATTAAAAAAAAAACAACGTTCACCTTTGTTAACCATAGGTAGATATTTCTTTTCTCTATTAGCTACCATAAACCTATGCCCTGAAAATCTATAACCCTAACCACAAACAAGTAAGAAACAGACACAAAATAACATTCAGGATCCCATGACAAATAATACGGGCCAATAATTGAAAATAAACGTGAACAGTCACAAAGGTACCGCGGACTCAATGTCAAGACGTGGTCAGTGGCAATATCTCGTTTCCTAATTTCCCTTGGGATGCCGCCTTGCTTTCTCGACAAATCGAACTGTTCTTACGTATGTACATGTCATAGTGCGACTTCTTATCGAATTATCTTTGTAAACAATGAGGACGTGTGGTCCGGTGTGGTGTTTGTGAGCATTGCAGATGTTTGGCGTGGTGCGGGAGATGTGTTTTAGGGGCCGAGAGGTGTCACTTATTTTTAGTTGTTTGGCTTCTATACTTTATGACTGATTTACATGTACCGAATTAAGTTTGAAAAATGTCACGTACAAACGTCAAGTTTCTGTCAGGGTGAGAGAGACGCGCGGGCGGGGTGCACCTGCACTTGACTTGCTGAAAAAATCATCATCATCATCATCTTCCTGCCCTTATCCCGTATTATTTGGGGTCGGCGCAACACGTTTTTTCCTTCCATTCTGTCCTGTCACTCGTCAAACTATCACTGACCACTGACTTGCTGAAAAAATATTGTTATCATTAATTCACTACTTAACTAATGCATACGTAAATCAGCCTTTACGTCTATTTGAGATGATTTAACAACAATTCTCTTGTAAACAAGTTGAAAATGTGTGTTCGTGAAATAAAGTGACGTCATTAATTAAATGTTTAATTATTTTATCACTTTAATCAGTTGAAGGGGACACAATAGAAGTTTTATTGTTAAATTTAATTC
This sequence comes from Fissipunctia ypsillon, assembly GCA_947568875.1. NCBI lineage: Eukaryota > Metazoa > Arthropoda > Insecta > Lepidoptera > Noctuidae > Fissipunctia > Fissipunctia ypsillon. The sequence goes on from OX387651.1 coordinate 18,075,450, forward strand.
AAATCAATTAATCTTTATTGCAACCCATAATGTACACATACAGTTAGTTATAATAATTATGTAATCAATTATGGACCCTGTCGGGCACAGCAGCATTTTAAAAGTAGGAGAGAGGAAGAGCGCTTTAATGGTTTTCCTTATTACTAAATATTTAAATTATTTCCTATCTGTTTTTTACAACATTATTAGTTTTTATATCACTCATTTATTTATTCTCTCAATATATAATGTATAAGTCAATCTATTTATTTATTTTTTTGTATTAAATTATATGTAATTATTTTTGCTTATTTTTTTGTTATTACACCTATGGGCGTTTAGTGTCCCTCAAACTGTTAAATAAACATATTGCTTGCTTTGGTGTTCTACTAGAGTCTAGTTGAATACCAAAGACTAACTAGACTATAGTCCAAATTCTACTTAAATATATAACAGTACAGTCAGACGAATTTCTTTCAATTAATTCGTTGTCTCTAGTGGTAGTTTTATTACTAGCACGACTGTATTATACTCATTTATTGTAACTAAAAAACAATTTAGCGAATAATTACGTGCTGAGGCCTTATTATTATTGCTGTTTACTATTAAGGGGGAAGCGCTAAGGTAGCCCGTGAAATTCAAATTTTCATGTTATGATTTTTGGAATTTGCAGTGTCTGGGTGTATGTTGATTAAAGTATGATTCGCGACCGTAACAAATATGTGTTCTTAGAATTATAATCATTAGAATCAGTAACACAACTACTGAAGTTAATATAATCCTTAATTATTAAGATTTAATGAAATACTCATTCAATAGGATTACTTGTTCTTAGAGAGAAGTATTGATGACTTTAATGATTATAATTCTGTAAATACATATTTGTTACGGTCGCGAATCATACTTTAATCAACATACAACCTAATACTGACCTGAAAATTGCAAAAAAACGTAAGAAAATTTGAATTTCGAGGCTACCCTGGAGCTTTCGGCTTAATCACTTACAATTACGTAACTAGTAGTCTTTAATTTGCTTGAGTTCGAGAATAGCAGATTATTTTTTAGCTAAATATGAATCTGCAGTCTTTTATTTGTAGAGTGTGTTAGTAAAGACAGTTTCGTAGAAATTATTATGCAAAGAAAATTATTTTTCAGAGAACTTTGGCAAGAAATCCTGCATTTGTTTTAATGAAAAATCTTGCATGGCTTATATATGTAGTTCTCCTGTGCTTTACTCCGTTCCTGGTAGAGTAGCTTTTATGCTTTGATCTCAATTTTTTACGAACGAGGTATAGTTTAGCCGTAAAAGAAAAATCGCAATTTTGCTTGATGAGATTTTGTTTTTGCCTGCGTCGACATTCTTTGAACGCGAATAGGGATCTTAGCTTATGAACGGCAATAGCGTAGCGTAGTATACACAAAAATCTAAGTGGCATTGTACCGTGATGAAAATATTATGTAAAGAAACCAGCAAATATAAATTTAATAAACATTTCCAATACACTTTTTAGAGATTACAAAAGCTTGTCAATGAAAATCTAGGTCATGTTGTTATCCACAAAATATAATTAGATTAGGTATTTCTAGAAGTTTTTTTATCAGTTAGTCATCCATTGAAATTGCTGATTGATTTATAAGCAAAAAATAGTGCGACTAATAAATAGTTGAAAAACTCCAATTCGCTTAGAGACGCAATTCTGCCTGTCAATGTGTAGTTAGCCTCTCAACATAGTACTTATACAGCGTAGTAACGGCCTATTAAGTTTTTACTGCAGGTAAAGAACTGTTTTTGTGAAACGATCAGTCAAATTGATTCACGCACTATTTACTTTAAGTATATGAAACACCTTTTGCATAGCTTTGTAAAATATTTCTCATATTTTAGATAGATAGGTAGATATATCGATTATTTCGTGCACACAAAAGACAGCGCAACATACAAAAGCACTATTAAATAATGACAAATCATATAAATATTAGGAAAATACCTACAAGATTCCAATTTATATATAAAAAAAAATGATTTATATGCTGACACTTTAAATGCAATAACACCAATAATAAAAATAGTTTTGTTCACCTTTTTTTTTTACGAAATGGTATAAGTTCCAGCCAGATCAAAACCAAACGGAGTAATACAAGGCACGTAGTCTGATAGTTACAGGTCGGGTCACACAGTTTCTCGGAATTAACCGATCTGAATTCGATTTCAATTCAAATGTGTTTCTAAGCCACGGAATCTATTTAAATTGAGGTGATATTAAAGTGTGGCCTATCATTAACCACCACCACCATTCAATTTTCATTTTCCTATGAATAATTGTTAGTTTCATCCTTTTATTGTACCTACCTATTTCAGATTGCTGCTGATTTTAAGTAATATTCTGCGTTATTATTTACCTATTCGCTTTATAAATATACCTGTAGGTAGGTACATAATGTATCACCCTCATCATCATTTCAGCCGAAAGCCGTTCACTGCTGGGCATAAAATGTATCATCATCTGCCTAGCCTTTTCCCAACTATATTGGGGTCGGCTTCCAGTCTAACCGGGTGCAACTGAATACCAGTATTTTACATGGAGCGACTGCCTATCTGACCTCCACAACCCAGTTAGGTACTGGGTAATACGATACCCCTTAGTAAGACTGGTTGTCAGACTTTCGGGCTTCTGACGACCCGTAACGACTGTCAAAGATCCACGAATGACAGCCGGGACCAACGGCTTAACGTGCTTTCCGAGGCACGGAGGAGTCTCGGTATGTAAAGATGGTGACCCATCCACGGACCAACCCCGGCAAGCGTAGCTTAACCTGATGGATCGACCCATGCGGCTGTTATTACTTAGCCACGAGCTCCTCTAGTAAAATGTATGTAGAACGCAAACGATTTCACGTTCGAAAGATAAATATTTATTAAAATTGCTATAAAAAAAGAAAAATACATTTCTCTGCAGCCATTACCATTCAAATTAACGAAATAATTGATGAAATCCAATTCTACGGAAAGCTTAAACGGGAACCGTGTAATAATGAAGTTGTATGAGACAGGGTTAATATTAAAAAAGAACCCGTTATCCGACATACAAATAGGCGAACACGTGTCGTGCTTAGCTGAAATCCGTTATCGAGAACGACTCTCAAAGGATTTAATTTCCTGTCGGCGAAATGAAAATCGATTAGTTTGATTTCCGCCGGCCACCGGCGCCGGGGGGTCGATAGTTTCCGATGTAGCTCGTGCCAAATTAAATAAGACACGCTAGTTCTAACTGGGACACCTACCTTGCTGCCATTAATTATGTGGACTCAATGTTGGTTTTGTATCTCGAACGTTTCATTTGGCGGCTTTTAGATTGTTGTGCGCGTGGGCACGGAATACAAAATGGACAATGTTTTTCTTATACTGTACTCTTTTACTGTGTTGGAATTTTGTTTAGGTAATCTGTACTTTCAATAGATCTGCTACTAAAAGGGTTTGAAAACCTCTTAACTCGTTTTATAGTTACTTGTGGGTATTTATAAAAAAATAACCTTTAGTACCAAAAGCCTACGACTTTACATAATATAGTTTCGGTAGGTAGGTACTTACCAAAAATACACCGTGAATGGAACTTCAGTTTATCTGTAATGAATAAAACAGCAATTAGTTACAAAACATTACGCATTTGATATTATCTTATTAATTAATTTTAGATGATTTATAACTAAGATGCATGAATAGTTGCACCTACCTACGTAATTAATAGTGAATACATAATTATTTTAATAGAGAAATATAAATTATCATAATTATATTAAAATCAATTAGGCAATCTAATATTATAATGTTGGTACTCGCAAGTAATTGACAGAAATCGATTGTTGCTCCAACCTTGATTGTACAAAATAACATCTTGTTTAAGTAAAGGTTGATACCAAAATTGACCTTAATAATTTATTGTAAATCTAAACAAAACAAAACATTGCAGAATCTCCCACAAAATTGGACGATTCTTCTAAACATTTTCCCTCCACACAAAAGCTGATAATTAACTTTGTCACTTTACCAAAATTATCTTTGCATGTCGTAGTATATCACTGTTCACGGGAAAGTTAATATTCAGTTTGAACTGACAGCGCCTCAGGGCGTTTGTGACTTTAGCGATTAACTATGAACATACCTCCGGTGATATTATTATCAGCACTCAACTATGTATTGTGTAATCAAGGGAAAGGTAAACAATATTTTATATTTGCTCAATAAAATTGTGTAGAAAGTGGCTGTGAGATGGTTTGTCAAGAACCTTTGGTGATTACTGTCATTTGATTGCGTGGGTTTGTTTAAATGTGGCTGAGTAACCTACATGAATGATGGCTTGATAATACTTAATTCTAGATTCATCGAACGGTTGAGCGGTAAGATAACAGTCGCTTTGTGAAATAATTTATTCGGTTACATCTGAATAGACGATCCCAAAATAATTGCTCAAAGAAACCTTAATACTATTTCTAATTTACGAAGCTTGTCATATTTATATAACTTTATTTCAGAAACTAGTATTTGAAATCCCTAATCTTATTTCTTATCCCTTTAAGAGCCCTTTTTATCAAGGCTTAAAAATTCATTTCGACAGTTGAAAGAAACCCTTAATCCCTTTGAGGGTGGATAGATAAATCTGTTTCTATATAGGTTTATTCATTAATCACCCTAAACCGATTGCGTTGAAATTTTAACAGACATTGTTAAAGAACCCTTTTATTATTATCTTTTATTGAGTTGTATTGTATAAAATATTTTTTGGCAAAGGTTCAGTCGTTTTTTTGACAATACGTAGTTGATGCCTTGGTCGTGGTACAATTTTATTAACTGTTTGTTTTCAGTAAATGTCGGGGAAAGGTTTTTTTCTGACAGTTTAGGATTTACAAAAAGGACGAAATGATAGCTGTGTTTAAAGATATGATGATTATCATTTAAGGCAAACGTAAGTATCGTATCAGGTGGCGCTCTGTAGTTTCTGCCTACCCCCATGGGAAGAAGCGAAACTGATCATACGTACATAATATAAACTTAAGCCGAGTTTATGTATGTATGATCATTTTAGCTTTGTAGTGTTTAAAAAAATATCCATAGATGCCAGTGTAATAGGAATTAATCATTGAATCCCCTTGTCATTATGAAAACTTAAATAACGATGATGATGTAACGCCTGTCTATATAATGAAATATTAATCGTGTTAATAAGAATAGGGGCTGCACGATAAGGAGGGTGCATTTTAAAGTGAGTTGCGCACAAGAAAGGTGTCGTGGCCTTTATCCCTAAGGGGTTACAAAGGTTGCGTTCACTTAGTGCCATAAATAATATATCATTTCTTTAAATTTGAATGAGTTTTCTTGCAAAACTGTAGAAAAAATATCCTTTGAAGAAAATATTCAGTAACTTAGTATTTCAAATGCCTACGAACATGCCTCTTTTCATCTAAATTAATTATTGCAGATCCTATTAATGGTAAATCCACAACACGTACCTCGTTTAGTATTTAGTTTTCAATATATTAATGAAAGATACAACACAAAAAGACGTATGAAAATGGTATTCATTGAAATAATTAAAGATTTCAATACCATGTGGTATTGTAATCGCTAACTATGCTTGATTACCAGTAATTTGCTGCGAGTATAATTTTCTAGTATTTCAATAAAACGTCCAACACTCAATTACATTGTCAGAAAGGAAATAATTCACAAACATCGCGTAATGGTGACATTTTAATGAAACTTAAGTAGTCATTTATGGAATGGACTCGATAGCAACGATATGGCGTAATTGTAACACTATTGCTTATCTACAAAAACGTTAACTTAGATAAAATTTGTGTGTTGTATGTAAGGAAGTGGTTTTCAAGTCGACGAGTATATATATATAAATGGTGATTTTGCAGTGTAGCTATCGCCTTTTAACGACTTACTGCGTTCGATCGCGGTTGCTGCATCTAACTTCCGAAACTTACAACTGAATGCGCGGATAGAATTCTTGTTGTGTGCTACGGCTTTAAGTGATCAATGTGTCTTTAAAATTCACTGCTAAGTTAAAATAATTATGGTCTTGTAAAGAAACAAGTATTTTTACTACCATGCCTTTCTGTAATTTTGACCGTGATTTATTTATCATATTTATTATGCTACATCGTTTTGGAGTATAATCGGAAAATAGCGTGTCAGAATTTATTTGAATTCCCATGAGTGTAGCCTTAGCATAAGACGTTTTGTCATCAATAACAGCGTTGCTGATCTATTTATAATGTGTTAACAGAGGTAATACTCATTCAGTCAAGTAGATAAACGGATTATCCTTTTTCTGGGGCAGCTAGGTAAAATATTATCGTCATGTACCGAGCAGGCATTAAACTCACATTTCTGTGGCCCGCATACATATTACAGTTTTGTTATCCAGTTTCTAGAACCAGTTACTTTTTGTAAATAAAGGTGGGCATGTGGTCATTTTGAGCACGTAAAACTATATCATATTGTCCATTTCGGTACAAAGTAAAATCTACTTGAGGATCCTACTGGAGATATCATAGAAAGACACGCGTTACTCCGAAATTAAAATTTATAAAAATATTTCCACGCCTTTCCATCGGCGACAGTCTAAACAGCGCAGTAGCCCATGAGATAGCCTCAATTAGACACATAGCTTTCTCTTTCACCGGCGATTAAATAATCGTAATAATATTAATAATGTTTTCTTAACCGATCATATCTGTGGTCATTCTTCTAAACAAACCAAAATTATAAGTTTCCGTGTTATCGCCGATACGTAACAATTATGTAACACAAGATGCGCAGGAATTATGCTAGAGTCAGAGGTCGCGGAGAGAGTGGTGATTGACCCTGTCGCATCGTGACGTCATCAGAAACCCGTCCTTCCAGTGATACTACATAGGTTTACCACTTAGGTTGCCGAGAAAGTTGCAGCTGCTTATTTACTGTGTGACATTTTGCGGTGATATCAGAAGATTGGATTCAGAATGATTATACAAGTAGGTATCTTGTTATGAGACCGTGGATAACAGTCTTTGGGAAGAATTGCTATACCTAATTACCACGTTTGGCAAGCAGACTGGTTATGATATTAATAGCAGACAAGAAGACACTATTGATAATCATGACAGGGTATTTATGTTCAATTGGATCCGTTTACAGTCAAATCAATCTGCCTAGCCTTTTCCCAACTATGTTGGGGTCGGCTTCCAGTCTAACCGGATGCAGCTGAATACCAGTATTTTACGTGGAGCGACTGCCTATCTGACCTCTACAACCCAGTAACTGGGTAATACGATACCCCTTGGTAAGACTGGTTGTCAGACTTTCGGGCTTCTGACGACCCGTAACGACTGTCAAAGATCTACGAATGACAGCCGGGACCAACGGCTTAACGTGCTTTCCGAGGCACGGAGGAGTCTCGGTATGTAAAGATGGTCACCCATCCACGGACAATCCCGGCAAGCGTAGCTTAACCTGAGGGATCGACCCGTGCGGCTGTTATTACTTAGCCACGAGCTCCTCTGGATCCGTTTACAGTGATGACGCTAAATGATACGGACTAACCTATTGCCAGCCATCGTAGACTTATCCAGTTCCGTTTGACGTCAAGTAAATTAAATTATCACATTTTTTATTAAAAGAGTAATTACTTCAATAGGATATATCACATAATAGAATTCAATTACTACGGTACTAATAGGACTCATAATAAGAACAAATCCTTGACAAATAATACTATTAATGACAAATAAAAAAAACATCCGATAGAACGTGACAAGTTACAAATAACTTAAAATGACTTTAAGAGATTTTTTGCTAACAATTTGTCAGTTCATATTGCTTGACCTAATTATTACTAAGTTATTAACTGCTAATTAAAATGCGACAATGGCCTAATAACTGAGGTACAGAATGGCGACAGAGAGGTCGTGGGTTCCAATCTGTTGAACTATTTCTTGTGGAGCGGATTGTTTATCAGACCTTAGGTATTATTATGGCTTTCAAAGAAATTAATGATGCCGGCTCATCTTAAGTGTCTTACCCTCTTATTCATGAAAGTTGCTTAAAGTTAAGTAATGATTAACGTCTGGTTAGCCATACATTGTTTGACGTTTAAACATCACTTAACTTTAAGCAATGTTTATGAATAAGGAGGTTAATATTTACTTCTAAAACTTTGCTTTTAAGGAAATTTTCAGCGTCCCGTAAATGATTAATTGTAGTATTCTTCCGAACAATAAAAGCATATTATTATTATTTATTATTCTGGAAATATAATTATAACCATATCAAGTTACTTAAAAGCAAACTTTAGCCCTTCCGTATCAAATATTTGTAAGCGAAGACTCCTCAGTTACTCGGAACATGGCTAAACTCAAACAGTTATAATACTTATGCGAAGTCCCGACACAGAACTTGTTAATTAAACTTGTTTCATTCAATGAAACTGAGAATGAGTTCCAAAAATTAATCACCGAGTGCCTATTTGAATAAGTATGAGAAAAAGAAACTTCTAAACGGGCGGACTTTGCGGAGAAATTAAATTTCATTCTATTCGCAAAGTGAGGCTGATTAGCATAATACAAGGCGAGATGAAAACGAAAGATTCACCTGACGCTCGGAGAACAAACCGACGAAGACGAGGACGAAGTGACGACGGAGACGAGGACGGTGTGACGACGCAGACGATTTGCACCTCTATAGGAGGCAGTCGCATGAATGTGAATAATAGAAGTTACGATCGTGCCAATGAGGTTCTTTATCAAAGTGAGGTGCATTGACACTCGTGTGTCGTGCTTGTGTTATACAAAATGTAACATAAATAACGCACAAACTCTTAAGGGGTGATTGTACTCATCATTATGAACAATTTTTACTATGGGACCAAACCTAAAATCGCGAAAAAAAATCAGCTTGTTCCCTACATTTGACGAGTTATGCGAACACAAAAATGGAGGGAGCAGCTGATTTTTTTTACACCTTGTATACGCGTAACTCGGGTATTACCGAGTTATGTTAATATTAGATTAATGAAGAAGTCAGGTATTACTCAGGTAATCAGTGGTAAATCATGTCAATAGTCGTAAATAAGGAGCATAATTATCTGGACTTGAAATATGTAATGAAGAACCAGAAATAGACTTTAAATCTTGAATGAATATTGAAAAACAAAGGTAATTTAGTTAAACAACATGTGAAGACCCGGAAACAGTAGAAGTATCTTAAATTATTTTAACTGACTGGCTGCCTATATATATAACACGGATGCCAATATTAATAAATTCTGTATCCAATGAATATTAAATAGCGAAATATCCATCAGAAGTAAATTTTAGTGGTCTGTACAAATACACAAAGAAATGTAATCAGTAACAAGCGAAATATAAAATTTTATAGATTTTCCTAAGAGAGGCAGACTGTGGGAACATTTGGACGCCGACATTACAAGACAGCCGGGTGCTTTGTAAAACTTCCAAAGAACATTGTTTCAGCTGATAATAAAAAATAAAACTGGAAATGTTATTTTCAGAAAACACTGCACCTGCTACGCAGAGCTTAAATCATATTCCAGTGTTGAGTATCATTCATTTTATCGTGCGTACAATTAAATTCTCAAAAAACTTCGAACGTGTGTGGTCGAGGGACACACATGTCAGAATACTATTATAGTTTGGCGCGGTAGCATCCGGCCTGTTATGCCACTTCCATAACTTATGTCGATAGGTCCGCGACCGATCGAACCCTTTTAATTATTTGATCCCAGTGTTATATAAAATTCTTTATTGTCAAAGTAATTCGTTAAAACTTGTGATTTAGTTTCAAAAGGCGGAATTGAATGGAGCACCGGGAATCCGGCTTCCAGTCTGAAAATTTTAATGAGAAATTCGTATCTCATTGCTTTAGAAACAGCTATGGAGGGCGCCAATCTCTCGCGTCAATTATTCTGTCTCGACCGAAGTTTCAACTGTTTCAATGAAATTCCTTTCGGCAACATCTTATTTGTCTGTCGGAGTCCAAATTAAAAGATAATGTGTTGAAGTTTGGCCGTTTTGAAGTTGTGCGGACGGTGCAGATTGGAAGTTTGGCCGTTTTGAAGTTGTGCGGATGGTGCAGGTCGGAATTATTACCTGGCCGTTAGGGCCGGCCAGCCGACGGCCGCGACTTAATGTTAAAACTCCGCGATTTATTTCTGCGCCCAGATGCCGACAACAATCACTATGATAAATTGTTTTTGTGCGTGACTTAAAATTTTTGCAACCACTTCCTTAGAAAAAGTTTGCTTTAATGTTCATTTGTAAACAAATGGCCGAAAGTTTTCGTCTCTAACTCAGCTACAAGAATATTTTTTTCGAGTTGCGTAATTAAAACGCTAGGATATTTTTGCTTTAAAATATTCCTTTTGCGATTCTTTTGTGATAAAATATTCAGTAATTTATTTTGTTTATTACAACTTTCGTTATCTAATTGACGATCATACAAGAAACTGAAGGGACTCGGTAGACCTTAAGAATGAAAAATGATATCAGTTTGTAGTTGACATCTGTCAAACTTGAAAAATACATCGATTGTTATTTGTTATCGATGAGGAAAATAAAATTATAGCTTTATACGAACAGTTTCAACATCGAGTAAACCATGGATAGCTACATGACATCTGCATTGCCATAATACCTACAACATCTGCAATCATCCTAACTGATTATAGAATTACAATTAAAACCACACACGGAAGCTAAAACCTACATAATAACAAATGCACAAGATAACATTAATTTCGACAGCCAACAATAATTCATACTGCACCACAGTCTTATTAAACCACAAAGGGTTTATGTCTCTATTAAGGAACAGGTGAATAATAAATTAAATTGATTGTTAAGACAAGGAAGCGGTGTCAAGTCAAATAAGATCGTTGGGTAATGTTCTCTTATTCGTGACATGACCTCACGTTTGCACCTCAGTTTTTGTTACAAATATACAGGTTGTTTTTTTTTTGCCACAACAAGCCAGTGTAGGTAGATTCTAAGCTATAAGTCGTCGAGAAAAACGCTGAAAGGAACCATAGGCTACATTTGAAAGATAACAAAAAAAAAACGATAACTTCTAACAACTGTAGACCTATGATTGTTACAAACATAAATTAGTTTGTAATATGATGTAGAAGCATAATATTTAAAAACTAGATGTTACCCACGGCTTCGCCCATGTGAATGTCAATACTACCCTATTTGAATCGGATTTTGTTCACAATTTCATGGGTTTTATTTTTTTTGCGCGGAACCCTAATTCTTATTTTAAAATAAAAGTAGACTAAGTTATAATATAAGCTATCTGCCAGTGAAAGTCCCGTCAAAGTCAGTCCAGCGGTTTCGGAGATTAGCCGGAACGAACAGACAGATAGACCGACAGACAGACAAACATTTAAAAAAATGATTTTTTGTTATAAGTATCGTATATATTTTCATATGCATTTAGTAAAAAGCTGTTATTTTGACATTACAAACAGACACTTCCATTTTATTTATTTGTATAGAAAAGTTATTTCTATACAAGTTCTATTCAAGTAAATTTAAATGACACTTTTTTTTATTGAGCTCATTTTTCCTTTCAGCTTTTTTCTCTGTGACCTGTAAGTTTTGAAAAAAATCATGCTGTATGTAACTTCTGGATAAATATATTATTATATATTTAGACTCAAGGAACTATATGTCTATCTAATGTAGTAGTTTTCGTGTGTAAGGTCCCGCATGTCGTGTCTTCCGTATTTTTAATTGGTACCTTTGACGTGCTAATCAAGCGTTTGTCTTATATATACAATCATACTCGTATAGAGCATTATAATATGTTGTTACTCCTATTATTAATAATAATTAAAGTGTCTTGAGCCTAACGCAGTTTATCTGATATTAGAGCTGTTCATGCTTCTACTTAATAATAGTCTCAGCTAAATCACCTTTTCGTGTTATTAATTGCTTAAATACCACCATGTTTCAATTTATACATGTTTATATTTCTTTTCATCATCATCATCGGCTTTTTTAGCTTTTCATGGTCTTTTTTTACTGCGGACCAATCTAGTAAAATGGGGATTATAGTTCCCACCGACACCCAGTGCGAATGCGGTGCTCCTGACCAAACCCTGTCACACATATTTGAGTGTCTTAAGGTCCATATGTCTGCATTTCTGAGGATCTAAAAACGCCACTGATGCCGCGATTCGCGTGGCCACCTTCTGGGCCCAACTTATTTTACACAATACTTTTATTTACCTTTTACTCAAAAAGAAGAAGAAGCATTTAGAATGCTCTAATCGTGGCATGAATTTGTGGTTTGTCTTGATGTCTTTGTGCACATTCCATTTTTAAACGCAAGCTTGATATTATGTACCTATACGTCTCATTATCTTTAGGTATTCCTATTTTCGACGAATGCATTATAGTCACCTAACCGCTGAACACAGCGGTTACTCCATTCGCCTAACGTCCTCATTGTGGCAGTACTGCAAGCATCACTTCTTCTTTCTCTCTAAAAATAAACACGGAAAGTAAAGAGATCTAGTTTCTATACCTTTCCTTCCCATACCAGGCAAAGTAATTAATTAACTCCAAGTTTCAACTTACATTATTATTACATTTTCTATGATCGTACTAGATCCGTAATGTGACGCATAGTAACGAAATTGTAATGTAAATGTTATGATTAAAATTCTGCGTGCAAACATGTGTCGCGGAAAAATACGAAAATAGGTAATATAAAATGCTGTTAGTCAGGTGAAGGATGTCTGAGAGGTATTGTTGGAGAAGTGACAGGTCGATACTAAAGCTAGTGTTTGTATTAGTCATCGCTGGTTTTAAGAATATACTTTACGTGGAGCTTTGACTTTGACTTAAAATAACCACCGTGCTATAAACATACTGGATTTACCTTCAAGATACTCTAGGTTCTACTAATTGTAGTAATATATGATAAAATACACACACACACACACACATACATAAATTCACGCCTTCTCCCATGGGGGTAGGCATAAACTACAGAATGCCACCAGCTCCGACCCTTACTCACTCCTTTTGCCTCGTTTACGGTCATACACGCACCGGTTGCGAGTACTACGCACCTGACCTTTCTGAAGAACATCAACAACAAGATCACTACATGTCTTCCTAGGGCGTCCCCTCCCGGCGTTTCCACTCGCATCTGCCTTGTACGAGTAAATAGCTTGTGTTAGTCGCCTTTCACTTACCCTCTCAACACGACCAAACCGTCTAAGCATACTGTCCTTGATAACTTGAAGTTCGATATAGAGATTCAAATCAGGAAAGATAGAATTCCAACGTATATCTATACTAATAATATAAAGAGGTAAAATTTGCTTGTAAGTTTGTATATAGGGGGTATAAAGGCATGAGGAACAGGGTGTAAAGGTCACTCATCCTCCATAGAAAAAGGGAGGATCCTCCGACCAGACGGGTGTTGTGTCTGGTGGGCTACTGCCCGACGGTTGATGTCGGGATGTTGTATTATACGCTAGTCGCGCGGTAAGCTCTGATTGCGCGATGCAGGATTTTGCGTGACGTCAGTGTGACGCGTTCCATTGTGGAGATGTAGATATGCCGTCACAGGAGTAATCTCTGGAACTACCAGTCAGATTTGAAAAATTCTTATTGCATTTGATAGCCCAATTTTTGAGGAAGGTTATAGGCTATTAAATATTACGTAGTGACCCTCAGGAGCCAAGCAAAATGACAAAGTCAGAAAGAACGAAAGAGTTGTGACGGGGTGGGTCGGGGGAACAAGAAATTTCACGCGGACGAAGTCGCGGGCAGAAGCTAGTTGTACATAATTCTATACACCGGACACACCGTGCCACTTAACAATCCTATCCGTCATTCAAGGTTCAATATGTCTTTATAATTATGAAATGAATCAGTGTAAACTATAAATAAATGCCTGCACAAATGATGGCTGAACTAATTTTAGTTTAGCCTTAGCTTAGCCACGATTCAACTCGTGATTATTAAATAATGACAGGATAAAGGTAGGTTACGGAAACTGGACTGTATTTTTCAAGGTTAGTATTATTGTGTTCCTAAAAAGTAGGTAAACTAGAAAATAGTGTTATACTTTCAGAGCTAGGACGGCCTTGTGGTTTCGCATGAACGGTAGTAGTGCCTGCTTTATTAGATTTAATAATCTTTGGGTGGGAAGTCTTATAAGACTTGATCTAACGTAGATTTGATTGTCAACACTTCTCAGTGTTTTGTGCCAAAAAAACAGTTGAATCTAATATACCTAAGTAAAGTTCCAGCGAAGGATTTAGGAAAACTGTACCTTATTTCCACAGTCAATAGCTCAATCAATACCTCAAACATAACAAATAAAATCTTCGCCTATAGTAATTAGGATAACATACCGTCTCTTGGAATACAAGAGATCATAGCGTGTGACCAACTATAACCATTACTTCTGACCGGCTAATAAATGCTTACAATATATTATTTCATTTACAGCTCTTCCTGATACAATTACTTAGCCACTTACAACACGTACACCCGAGAAGCGAAAAGGTTAAGTAATTTCCAAACGCATTCCTTGCAGAATGTCATCTTTTTGAACTGTCATTTTCATTCTTAATGTCATCTTTACGAACTGTCATTTCCATTCAAAATGTCATCTTTTCGAACTTTTATTTCAATTCAAAATGTCATCTTTTCGAACTGTCATTTCCATTCAAAATTTTGTCTGTAGGGCAAAACTTGGCTAATTCGTGATATGCAGCTATTCGGTGATAGATAATTGTGTTTTATTACCAAGTTACTACTGACTTGATAAATGTACATTTTTCAATCATTATAGTATTTGCCACATTTTTAGATATAAGTTAGCAAAACTTATTTTGTCTACTATATCACAGTAAATTTAAAAAATAGTCTGATCAATGAATCGAATTTTACAAGTAAAAAACAAAACTATCACCGATTACCCAAGTTTTGCCCTACGTAGTCAGAAAAATAAAAAATAACCCAAACGTACTTAATCTTTGAATAACCGTGTTATTCCACGACTGTACCTTAGTATAAGAGGTGATAGGTGATACCATAGAGTTGGTATTATGTAGGTACGTATGTATGTGGTTATATGGCACTGAGAATTCCTTGGTCACCTCTTATGAAAGTTACAGGAATTGATATCCGAGAATGGCGGTGTTATATGTGAACATTGCCACATTG